>JAUMJL010000276.1:0-1270000 GCA_033558185.1 Dromococcyx pavoninus | reverse complement strand
GAGCACAGCAACTGCTATAAACTCCGGGGTTCTGTGGGACCATTGGCATAAGCAAGTTGTGCAGAATTTGGCCCGTTTTGCACCACCCTCGACCAGGCAGAGGTAAGAGCGGTGCAGGCTGAGCAACCTCCTGACTGTTAAATGAATCCATTCACTCCTTTATTTTTTCCTTAACTTAATTTTGTTGCTATAGTGAAATAAATGAGACTACTTACACTGTAAGAGGAAAGACTGATTAATCTGGCTAATATAACATATTAAGATTATGTATAAACCACAGTTTATAACCAAATTTGATGCTGTTCCTGAAATAAGTACTATCTGACTGTAGTGATAATCACTGTAAATTCCAATGATGACTACGTGGGGTTGCTGTAGATATTTTTTGCTTTTGTATTATTTTAATAGAGGGAAGAGTTGGGAAAATTGCCTCTTAGGTATACCAATAAAATCTAATTTAATCATATGTTATAAATCTCATGCTAGTTAATGTTTTCTTAAAGTTTCAACATTTAAAATTGCACCAAACGGATTTCGCTGAATGGGAAAAAATGGCATTCTTGAAAATCTTGAAAATGACACTTGAAGCTGAAAAAAAGCAGGTGGAAAACACAAATAAAAGTAAAACCTGCTGCTGAAGCCTGGCTCATGAACTCAGCACTGCTTTTATACAGTCCCTATGCCTCGACAAGGTTCCTCCTAGCCATGTGGGACTGGAGGGCAGGAAGGAAACAAGTGTTCACTGAATGACAGTTATATCTTTAGAGACATTGGATGCTCACAGAGTACTTACTTGCAAGCCTGGGGACAGACAGAAATACTTTTCTCTGCCCATTCAGATGAAGCAAAGCAGCAGATCAGAGCATTTCGCACTGCAGAGAGAGTGATTCAGCATTATGGTTTGTTTATAGTCCAGACCTTCTGAAAAAAAGAAAAACAGAGGGACAGGGGTGAAATGACAGGTGGAGAGAGGTCAAAGGAGCAACATCCTTAGAGCAGGACTTCATGCCAAAATTCAGCAGCAGACAGATTTCTGAGATTTCCTGAGTTCTTTATCATCAATAGCTTTGTTACTTCAGTAGAAATTACAGGTGGGCACACAATATTCTGAAATTCGATTTGTACACTCAGTACTTTGGAACTCCCTTGGCACATTTTCCTTCCTGTTCTATTTCTGTCTGGTTTTTATTCCTCTATTGATTTTAATGGACGTCAATTAAGGTCTCTTGTCTCTGAATCTTTAGAGCTTTATTTATACAGAGCACAGACTGCTAGATCACTGGTCTTATTTTTTCCTCCCTCAGACTCCTTAAAGCACTATTTTTTTACGCTTCTCTATTATTTTAATTGGGCTGAGGGTTTAGATACCTTTCAAACCATCTGCAGTTTCACTGCTCTTTAATGACTTTGTCTTTATGGATATATTGCAATAAGTGACAATTACATCTTACTGCGTGCCATCCAGTGCTGATGTTCTAAGAGCTCAGAACTGATTATATCTGTATTTTAGTCACAAAGTAAATTCACAAACCATTCCAGCATTAGCTACAGTGAATGGTAAGAGAGTTTTAGAGCGGGAGAACATTATTCCCTATTCATAAATTCAAATCACTTTCTCATCCTCATATTTCATGTTTACAGGAATGTAATTTGAATTTTAAGTTTAGCAGTGCTGACTACCAAAGTGTGAACTGCTGGCTCCTCCCCTCATCTTTCCAACTACTGTAAGTCTTCTGTACCTGCTGCCAATGAGACACAATATCAATTATGCACAAATAAAACCATGCAAACCCACTGCATAATTTCCTTCTTGGAGCTTGATAAAGCAAGAGCAATGACAATCAGTGTCAGTAACCAGAAAGCTTCAGAAGTGGATGTTTAAATTCCAATTTATACTCTTACTAATTGGCCAGACTTTCTAATAAGTTATGTTTATTGGCAGGCTGAAATTGCCATTAAAAGCTCCAAGAGTAGCTCTTGGAGGAGAAATCAGTGAAGCAGAGTCGGGCTATAGTTTGAGTTTAATGTTGTACATGCACACATCAATCTCTTAATAGGAAAAAGTCATATGCAGGCAACTCTTAATCCATTCTTCTGAAAACTTTAACCCATGTACCACGGTTCAGTTCCCAGAAACCTACTCTATCCTGGGAACTGCCCTGAAAGATGGAGAATAAAATGAAAGAACAAGCTCTCAACTATCTGACAATTTCTCTCGAAGGACTGCTCTTTAGGGGAACAGCAAACACTGAGCTGATTTCCAGACAAAATCCTGCTTTGCCTTCTCTCAGAAAAAAAATACCCAAACCTTTAGTACAGTCATTAACAAAATTGCCTGGTGACTCCTGCCACGTGATTGACAAGAGTGCAAATTTTGACAAAATTGTCAGTGAGAATCCCAATTTCCACAACCAAATTCCTGCTTAATGGTTAAAATCTACCCTCTGACATGCACACCCAGCTAAAACCAGACAATCTGCTCTTCATTATACTCCAAATATCTGAAGTAGTTTGACGTACAAAGAAAGTTTCTCTTCTATCACAAAAGTGAATTTCCTTTCGGTAAGCCTATTTTCTAGGGAAACACTCGAATAAATTTTAACCATGTATTCCTCAGTTTGGAAACCCAGCCAGCAACCTCAACCTCTGATTAAACCTCATCTTAATCTGCCCTTAGGTTGTGGCCAGGAAAATCTTTACCCTGAGACTCAGGTATGTTGTAAAATACTAAAAAGAAAGAAAAGTCTAGGCCAAAGGAATATTACCTATTTCTTAGACTGTGCCATTCAGTGCTTGAACAGCTGGAGAGAGGACAAGGAGAAAGAAGATTCCCTTTGGCCCTGGTCTTATATTCTGCATTATGATCATCCACCCTCTACTCCACGATGAGCGAAGCACATCTTGCCGACGCGAGCTCCCCAGCAAAGCAATGGACACCATTGGACCTGGTTCACCAGCACAAGGTAGATACAAGTGCCAGTGTGTGCATCCTTCAGGGGATGTCTGCTTGTTTGGAAGTTCACTCTAGCAGCTCACTTTGCCAACAGGGGAAGCCTCAACAGCACCTTTTCTCTCCAAGCAATGCAAAGGTAGCTTTAATCAACACAACCTTTAAGCAGCGTAATGTATTTCCAGGAGAAATGCCCTATATCCTTATTCATGATGAGAATGATGATCTGAGTGGTAATAATGAAACAGGGCCATAAAGGTTTTCCATCGTGAACTTGCATTAATTTAATTTCCTACAGGATGTTTATCTAAGCCAGAAAAAAAAAAGCAAACAGTTCAAAATATTTTGGCAAGTCTCTGATGAAAAGAAGCCTGGGAAGTGCTAAGGATTGCTGGAGAATGCTAAATTATATTCACTCAGCTCTACTGAGAAGGCTAAGCCGATTCTGGCAGGGTTTTACAAGGATCTATCCAGTGCAAATTGGCTTCTTATTTTTGTGAATGTTAAGAATCATCAACATTTAAACAAAAAAAAATCCAACAACGAGCATTCAGGACTTTCATCCATGAATAATGACAATTTTACCATACTGCAAATTTTGCATAAATATTGCAAAGTCTATGGGATTTTAAAAATTAAATAATAAAACATAGCATTAAGGTAAGTACTTTGCAGCTTCATTTCTCCAACAAAGTTTTGTGATTATTTTTAACAATCACAAACCATCCCCAACATGCAAAAAAGCCATGGGTTACCCACTCTCCCATTAATATACTTTTGGGTTGTCAGCAAAGTAGTTTTTTTTCTGCAGCTCTGTTTCCATTTGAATGCAATTTCCCTGCCTTGCCATTGAACACAAGCTCTGCTGCTCACTGCTTGATTTTAAAGATCTGGACACTCAAAGATGAGGGAGCCCAGCATCTCACTGGTGCCACTTCAAAACAGGTAGAATCGAGTCTTTGCAGGAGAAAGACCAACCCATCCACTTCTCATTTTTATTGTAAGCAGTTCTTTGGTTATCATCTTCCCCACTGAGATTGCTCACCTTCTTGGGATGTGATCCGATGCTAATTACATTAATTAAAGGTTTTTAATAATAAAAGTGGAGCAGACACATGCTTGGCCTTACATCCCTGACCCTCCACTCACTTCAATGGGGTCTACGCTCATCCTTAGAGTCATGGAATCATCTGGTTGGAAAAGACCCCTGAGACCATCGAGTCCAACCATACCTGTCCCCTTACTAAACCATATCCTGAGCAACCCATCTGCCCGCCTTTTTAAACACCTCCAGGGATGGCGACTCTACCACCTCCCAGGGCAGCCTCTGCCAGGGCCTGACCCTTTCAGCGAAGAAATGTTTCCTGATGTCTACTCTGAACCTCCCCTGGTGCAACTTGAGGTCATTTCCTCTCATCCCATCACCTGTCACTTGGGAGAAGAGCCCAACACCCACCTCACCAGAGCCTCCTTTCAGGCAGTTGCAGACAGTGATGAGGTCTCCCCTCAGCCTCCTCTTCTCCAGGATGAACAACCCCAGGTCCCTCAACCTCTCCTCGTAGGCCTTGTTCTCCAGCCCCTTCCCCAGCCTCGCTCCCTTCTCTGGACGCGCTCCAACCCCTCAATGTCCTTCTTGTGCTGATGGGCCCAGAACTGACCCCAGTACTCGAGGTGTGGCCTCACCAGTGCTGAGCACAGGGGCACAATCCCTGCCCTGGCCCTGCTGCCCACGCTCTGTCTGACACAGCCCAAGATGCCATTGGCCCTCTTGGCCCCCTGGGCCTCTGCTGGCTCATGTCCAGCTGTATCCCAGGCAGCTGTGGATTTGGTGCCTCAGTTGCACCTCTCTTCCCACGAGCCACTCCCCAGGGACAGGTTGATGGGAAAGGTGCTTTGCTGTCCTGACAGCAGGAGGGTTGCTGTGTGTTTGTTGCAGCTCGAGCTGGTGCTGGCACTGCGGGGCTGTGCGGGGCTGTACAACCACATCTACACCACGCCTTGGTAAAATAAACAAAAAAGACTTACAAATCCTTTTTTTCCTTCTTAGAAGGTAAAAGCAGGGTGAACCCCTCCCAGAGAGCAGTGCCACTCTTTGCTGTACGGCACAGACACAGCTGGCAAGTCTCTGGGACCCAGAGCTTCCGTTTGAGGAGCAATTCCCTAAATCACAGCACGGGAATGTCCTACAGGATGTGCAAAACAGCCTGGGTGAATTAGCTTATCTGACAGGCAAGGAGTTTAACCAGCATTCAACCTCCTACTTAATGAATAGTCCATGTGTCCAGAGAAGCAGGTAATTTATAGTCTTAACATTTTCTTTTGATCTATCGTTTGCTCTCTCTCTTTAAAATTAAATCACTTTAAAATGCACAAGGGAAGAAGGCAAAGAGAAGAAGTCTTTTTATTTTTAATTAGAATATGCTAAATGGTAATAAAGTAATGTGAATACAGTGGAGACCTCTTAAATCCATAGCAGTATATCTATTCCTGCAACAGATCTATCCTTTATCTGCTGTTTCTTTTAAGAAGATTTCACTTGAAGTATAAGAGTGACAACAAACCGATGCTACTAGAATAATATATTTAAATAATTCAATAAAGCATCTGTTGTAGATTGTGATATGCCTTGCAATTTTATTGACAGAGGTTTGTTTTGTCCTGAGACATAAAAAATGCTTGATTAAATGTTTTGATTATATACTACTTTTAAAAAATACGCTCTCAGATAATTCCTTGTACCGTGCAGCCAGTCAGTGATTAGCCAAGATAATTTTTAAAATACAAATAATTGGATAGGCTCTCAGAAATCAGGATTTCGCTCACTTGGGAAGGAATTCCAATGTGTGTGGCACAAGCAGTAATTCAGAAATTACATTCCTTTGTGCGCAAGTGTTTATACATTAGGTAAAAAGCCAGACAAAGATGTTTTAAAGCCATTTATGTAGAACAGAAGAGAGATAATTTCCAAAACCTAAAAGAAACAAAAAGCTATTTTTTTCTTTATTAGTGAAGGAGAATATGCAAGAGTTTAGAGGCATTTCTGCAAAGCCTTTTTTATATATGTATATATATATACACAGACAGTTTTCTTCTACTTGAATAGAAGTGGTTTTTGGCTATGACTGAAAGTAATGATCCCCACTTTGTGTATGCAATAACCTATTCACTCAGACCTCTCTGCTCCTGAGAAGCTGAAGAAGGCCCTGGTGACACGTGGTGCTGCCTGTACCATTTTTAAGGGGACACGTGCGGTGTTTGGCCGTGGTACAGATTAATATGGGCAGATTATTTTATTTCCAGGTTAGCAGGAGGCTTAATTTTGGAAGCACTACTAATCAGTATTCGATGGGATGGCTGCTTGGTTTGAAAGGGCTCTATTTTCCTAAAACAACTGTATTCCTTGCTTCTTTTCTAAGCACTTTCTCCTGGGCCACAGACTCTGGCAGCTGTGCTCTGCCCAGACTGCTCACTGGGTAATGTTGTGGGGTTTGTTAACTCTTCCTGTTCCCTCTCTCTCTCTCAGGTCTACAGCAGGTGTATTTTCCTCTTGTCCAAAGGAAAATTTACAACTTCATCTTTCAGCATGCTTTGTGGAAAGGAAAGTAAATGATTTCTTGGAGGGATTATTGGTCCTTGAGGACAGGGCTTCGAGGTGCCAATAGGACACTTGTGTAGACATATTGTGGAGCTCTTCTACTCAGTGTCTTGGTGTATTTATTGTTAATGTACTTCATCATTCTTTTATTTTTAACTGAAATATTTTTAAGATAAGTTTCTCCTTTTGCTCTGGTAGAAACAACTGTGATTGCCCACACTGTGAGGTTCTGTACCGCCAGGTTTTTGCTTTAATCTTAAATGACAGCTACAGCTGCTATAAGTTTGTTCCTATCTCCTGAGTTTTTTGCAAACTTGACAGGTCAAAGGAGCTCTTTTAATGACATTCTTTGTAGTTGCAGATAGTTTTGGAGATGCTCTTCCCAGGCTCTGAGCTGCTCAGCACTGGTTTTGCTCTCCAGTAAAAGTTCCAGGTGGTTCCAGAGCTTTTGTAAAAGCAGCCTCCTCTGGGGAAAGGCATAAACAGCCACTTATTTAACTCATCCTGGTTGTTCTTTTGGATTCTGCTTTTGTATCTTGGTGAAACTCAGTGGACAGGCATAAGGGTTTAGGTGGTAGATTATGGCCAAAGCACGTCACAAGTTACAGCAGCAGTTTCAATAAGCATTGTTCCATTTTCCTTCTTCTGGAGCCAGGTTTTCTTTTGCTGTTGTGATTTCATGTGAGGTTTTCCTTGATTCTTCACTGATGATCACAGCATCAGGGGCCATGGTGCCATATATCACAGACACTGTAGTTAAAGGTCATTAATATGATTAATTTCTACATAATATTTTTAGTAGGGAGGTGACATTGTTATTAAGGTTAGAAAGCATTAGAAGGTACTTCAGCCTTTTGTGTTTTGAAGTTTTTGAGCATTAATTGAGTGATGAGTAAAACATGCCAGAGAAAACAGAAATAAACTATTGCAAAGTGTGTTCTCCTTGCAAAAACAGACCAAAGGTTCCAGCTGAGGTGCCTCTGACAAGGCAGTGTCCAAGGCATTTGGGTACAAATCTACCTCAGGTAAGCTGCTCCCCAATGGCCCTGCTGAAAGCTGAAAGAACAAGGCCCACAAGCCTGCATGAGAAGTGATGCTTGTTGCACCTCATTCAGTTCTCATAATGAAAAAAGACTAGTTACCATTTAGCTTTTTACGTGTTTTCTGCACATATTTCCTTCCTGGCATCCTCATTATTATTAATTTACTCAACTGGTCGTTGCAATGGGAGATACTTGACCAATTATTTTGATTTTTTCCTAGGTTTCTTCAAGCTGGCACATTCATTTCTGGCATGGCACTCTCAATCAAATAGCTGAGATGTCTTCCAGTGTTTACATTAAGCAGCAGAAAAATCCAATATTACAAAATATGTGAGTGCAGCCTCTTTTATATTTTCTATAGATTTTTTCTGATTAATTTTTTTAAATTATACAGAACAATTCAAAATATTGCAATAACTATGTCATAGTAAATGTAGACTGGATTTTAAGCTAGAATTTTAATGCTTTTAAGCTGTTGCACAGTCTCAGGTCATAAGCATTACATGGGAAATATTTAATTTCTTTGAAACTTCTGCTCTTAAGATTCAGCTAAATGTCATTAAACCCAGGACATCAAAGAACTCAGAACAGCTCCATAGGTGCAATTCACAACCTTATTTAACCATTAGCTATGATTACTCTAATTGTATAACTTCATTAGTCTTTCTTTTCCCCATTTAAAAGTAATACAGGATCTTTAGTCGATTATAGTGACTAACTACCATTGTCCACTAAGCCACTAAAATACTTTAAATGCAATCTGATAGTAATTCGATGTGAAATTAGCTACAAACACTGCCACTACAATGCTACTTCTAATGAAATGTGTTACCAAAGATGCTGCCATATTAACCCATATAGGTAGAGGGACGTGGGTAAACATTGGCCTTATTACCCTGAGTATCATTTCTCTGCGCCCGACTCAGAACGTGTGTCTTCAACAAACACTGTATTTTACATACAAGAAACTCTTTGTGTTACTTCTGTATCAGCAGTTACCTGAGCTGCAGATATTTTCTGAAGGTGTTGTTAGTCCTATTTTACCTGGAGAGCTCATTTCTTAAGCAAGAAATGTTTTTACAAATATCTGTATTGATCTCTATCTACATGGAGACCTATCCATATTGGTATCAGTTATTGGAATCAGGGAGTGTGACACCAAGAGATGTGCTGTAAATGAGGTACAAGGCTGGAAGAAATGGGTTTGATCACAGCAGTTTTGGGGTGGTTCTTTTCAGTTTATCTCCATCTCTATCTATCAATATTGATACTGATATCTCTTGACATGTACTGATACAGATGTGAGAACAGCTATATGGACAGATGTGTGTATACATACATAGCACATAGAAGCAGTACAATAATATTATGTTTTGCAATAAAAAGGAACTTATATCAAATGTTATTCTGTTTGTAGTCTTTACAAGATATTTTATGAACTAAAGCAAGCAAAAACTGTATCACAATGCTAGAAATAAGCTCTAGTTGTAGACTACTGCCACATAACTTCAGATCAGTGTGCTGATATCCAAATTAATATAGTTTTTCTCTCTCAGAGAGCAAGTAATTTAAAGATATCTGCATCTTTCTGCCCCCCTTCCCAGAGCAGATGGCTATGGACACCACGGGAAGAATTATAACATTTCTTAATCCGGATTGTTGGAAAGAGGTTTGATTTGTGGCTGAAAACACATAAAAGGCAACCAATTTTGCTTATGTTCCTTGATCCATCCCATGCCTCCAGTTTTCATATCACTTCAGCTCCTGATACTTAATCTGTACAGTGCAATATGCATTGTTTCTAAGCCAGCTGAGGGCAGATAAAAGAGCATTGGCAGTGGTGCTTCTTCCAGCTCCTCCTCCAGTTTTTCTCTCTTCCATATTTATTTTGTTTCCTATTTAGGCCATTTCAAGCTACTCTGTTCTTTCATGAAGTTCAACATGCAAATGTATTAGAAATGCAATCTAAACATTGGTTTCCTAACTGTTTCAAAAAGAGTAGAAATGCTCTTCTGCTTGTGTGTGGCCATTAAATTATGAAACATCCAAGCCACAAAGACTTAACCAGCATTTCCTGCTGGGTTGTGTTCTGGCAAGGTTTCCCAGCTGCAGTGTAAAAGCAACGGCTCTGGGTGTGGCCAAGTGGAGGTGGAATCGGGAAGCGTGACACCAAGAGATGCACCATAAACGAGGTGCAAGGCTGGAAGTAACAGATTTGATCACAGCAGTTCTGATGGTTTTTTTCAGTTTATCTCCATTTATAGATCTTAAGTCAGGTTTATCTTTACGCATATGCAGGTGCTGAACACAGGAGACAGTCAGGGTCAGCAAAGCTCTCTCTGCTGGGATCCTGGTGTTGCTTCCACCTTGATATCTGTTCTTCTCTACACCAAGGAGGAGGTGAGAGCAGGTAATAAGTGACAGCTTCTGATTTTCCAAGCCATTGCATGAATTCCAACTGATCAGACCATACAGAGAAGATGAAACCCAAAGTAGGAAGGATGGAAGGTCTTTACTTTTTCTTGGTGAAGAGAGAGCTCTGCTGGATATGGTCAGAGAGATGTGGGAAATACATCAAAATTGCTTTTTTAAATGAACAAAAAAAAGATGAATTACAATTTATTTATCAAAGAGAGTTTACACAGTGGCACATATGCTTCGCTAAGTGCAAAAAAAAAAGCTGTTTTATTTGGCTGTCTGCTTAAAGAGTGCCATGCTTTTTAATCAAATCACTATGGCAGTGAACTTGGTGATACCTTTTAATGAAAGTGCCAACGGAGGATCCTCGAACACAAGAGAAGCAACAATAGCCTGACTATTTTTGCAAGATGGTTTGGACAACCAGATGACCAGATGGAGGAGAGGGTGGCAAACACTTCACTGCTGGCAGGCACCCAAAGCTTCTTGAACCTCTTGTACTCTTCCCCAATAAATATGTCATTTCAGTATCAGCCATGGTAATGTAGTGATAACAGCAGGAGAATAACTCTCCTTATAATTGTGTGAGACATCCAGATATATTCCCATGTCTCCCTGACTAATTTTTCCAACATGACTTGTTACCTTCTGCAATGATCAAGCAGCTATTAAAGATAAAACTGTGTTAACCTTTTAAAAAATTAGAAGAGCATGACTGTAACTGGAACTACAATGGCTTCCCGGAGACCAGAGCAAAAGGGTAAGACATCACCCTGCTGAGACATTAGTAATGGATGTATTATTTATTTAGGATGCCTGAAATGCGTATGAAGGATATGGTCCCATCCAAATGCCTCCTCCTCCTCACTGTGTGATTGATCTAACCAATGTAGGTAGGTAAGTAGAGAGATCCTGGGTCAATTTTTGTAAGAGAGGAACATTATTTCTCTATTTAATTTCCCTTCCTGACGCAGATTGATCATAGAAAAAGAACTCTTGGAATTCTGAAATCAACCATGTTTTTCCTAATTTTGAGTTTAAATTAGACCCCAAACCATCTCAATCCTAAGGAATTTGTCATAATTAGTTCAATCACAGATCCACAAATCAGACACTGACAGAATATATAATATAGCGATACCCAACAACAACAAGATCAAAGGTGCCATGTCATCCCTTGAACTGCTAAACTAGAGCTGCAGATATTCAGAA
Organism: Dromococcyx pavoninus; assembly: GCA_033558185.1. Taxonomy (NCBI): domain Eukaryota; kingdom Metazoa; phylum Chordata; class Aves; order Cuculiformes; family Neomorphidae; genus Dromococcyx; species Dromococcyx pavoninus. The sequence goes on along the minus strand of JAUMJL010000276.1, from coordinate 1,258,782 downwards.
ATTGGCTTGTCTGGTGTCAAAGGTAAGTAAAAAATCCTTGACATTCGTAAGCTACAATAGAAGACAGGTCTTTGTTTACTGATAAGTGTGATCTGTAGACTACAAGTGACAAACAGGTAATAAATCCCAGCTAGAAATAAGAATGACTGGCAGTACAAAATTACACTAACTTAGTCTACAATGAAAACCTTTCTGGATTTGTTTTCTTAAACAAACTTTTTACCAAAGTTATCAGAGCTGCTGTTGGAATAAAGCTCATAACAAAAAAAAAAAAAAGATCATAACAGTATGAAAATTGCAGAAATACAATATACAACCCCAGGCACATGGAATATTTATAAGGTCTGACTTCTATTAAACTAGCGTCTCAGTCGCATTTTTGAGATTTTAATACCTGAAAGTAATTCATTGTCTTCCCACAAGGACCAGTAAAAAAGATCATCTAAATGAGTGTGTCCAAATTAACTGTTTCCCTCCCTCAAGTCAGGTTGGTAAACAATGTAAACCATCTCTTTTGGATCTGGGTCTTTTGCCTGCTTTTGTAGAATGAAATGGAAACATAAACCCCAAAACAAAATAAATGAAGGGCTAAGCTGCCCTCTGTGAAAATGTTTCATAATGTTGGAGCTGCTGTTCTCTCAACATAGCTAAAATACAGCCCATAAAAATTCAGGCAACAAAAGAATGGGGCAGGCAACGATGAAAAGTGCCTGATTTATAGATAAAAGAGAGATCTCTCCCTCAACTTGGATGTTGGTGGTGATTTCCAATATCAGAAATTCGCCCCAAATGGGCAGTTCAGCAACTGCTGATCTCCTCTCCCTGGTGCCAACCAGCAAAGAACGATCGACCCCAGCAGTCACAGAAAATAGGAGTGAAACTCATGGGGGTCCCCTGGTGAACACACAGCAAACAATGAGCAATGCAAGTCATTTCTCACCATTTCTCAGATTATTCTTTTTATTTTATTAACAAGGCTAAATGGTTAAGAAAAATCATTTTGAAATCTAGGCAAAAGCATATCTTTCTTATAGCATATTCTTACCTAAGCAGCTCTTTCTATGTTGAGTCATGAGACAAATAAAGGTGCATCTGCCATCTTACACACCTTTCTCATCTTGCACCTCATGCAAGACTCCAGAACTGTGGGACAAAGTAGGCTTCTCTCATATGAGGGTGAACAAGGCAGCCAGGGATGATATATTTTACATATCTAACCCAATACTGGAGTTTTAGAGTCCCACCTGCTCAATAAATATTTGTCTATGAAAAAAAATGAAGGAAAAGTCAGGTCTCATGGGGAATAAGCATTAGCATGTTGTTAACAAGGTAATGTTTATTCTGAACTGCAACCAATACAGAAGGATGTTGTGAGCCCAAAGGAAGATCATCCTCTTCCTTCCCTCTATTTGCGTAGCTGAGAGATCATGTGCAGATGCACAAAACCTCAGCAACACTCAGCCCATGCTCTGGGAGATGTAACACCAGGAAAAGTAAAGTTTTCTGGGAAAGGAATTTGAATCCAATAATAAAAAACACTTGACTGCTAAAACAAATCCCAGTTTCTGGTTCCAGCTGAGCTGTAAGAAGTCAGTGCAGAACCTGGGAAACTCAGACCTTGTATTTCAGGGCTGAAATATTGCAGGCATAAAATTTCTATTGAACTGGGACAAAAATGGAGTACTGAAATACTTGTATGTAAATTATTAGAGACTAAGAGAGCAGTACCAAAGCTATCAACTAGAAATTTTCTTCAGTACTGTAGCATATTTTTTTTTCCAACATAAACTTTGTGGAGTCAGAGATATTAAGAAAAAAAAATTCTACAAATCCCTCTGGTAGTAAGTACTGGAATTAAAATCCAGGCAAAATTAAACTCAGGAAGATTAATGTTCCTTTTTATATTTTTGATGACAACTATAAATATAATGTAATTTTGTAAATTTATAGTTTCAAAATGCAGGCTGATACCCCACAATGGTGCAATTTAAGTCACAAAGCAAATAAGTACTTTTTGTTCTAATGTCCCCACAGATAAATTTCACAGTAATAATGAAATGGCTTTGAATTTCTTAACTACCATTTAAAATAATACAGAAACAAGTAAGTAATTTATAATTGAAGCCCTGTTGTGTTTAAAATATACGTAGCAGCACGTTGATAATAGTTGCATATCGTCCCAGATGTCTGAATACAAAGTGTGGAGGATTATTATCCAGAAAGGCTTTGTAAAGGTCTGTGGCTTAAACAGCATAATTCCATTTCTCAGGCCTCTGAGATATAAACACTTCAGTGACAATAACCTTGTTAAGTCTTTTGAAAAATCATTAAATAACCTGTGAGGACTTAGAGTTCACTGATGGGTGGAAGAAAATGGATATCCTGGTGAACCAGCTGGAATATTATGTCGTGGAGCAAATGGGAGGATCTGGGGGCTTCTTCACAGAAATGAGGAATATTCGGCATTATTTGGTTCATATGCTACATGCACACCCCCAACACTAAAAACACTGGAGACACACAATTACAAAAGAAGGAAAATAACAAAAGGAGCGAGAGGAAAGATCAGGTAACACAATCAGAAGAGAAATGTAAGAGAGGGCACAATGTGAGGGAGGTGCTCAGACGCTTTATGGGACTCCAACTGGAAGTCAGGCATCAGAGGAACCTCACGCTGGTTTCCTCAGTGCCTGTCCCTGGTCACAGCGCTGGGGTTTGCAGAGTGAGATTGAGTTGTGACCTTGTTGAGTGAAAACAGTTCTGGACAGGTAATAAAAAGGATGTCCCCATCTGTTTTCATACTTAGAAATTCTGCTATAGGTGCAATTTTCTCTTTGGATTTCTTCTATGGAACATTTGAGGAAAATGGACACTTTATCTCCATTGTGTCTCTAATTCTTTTTAAAATTCTAATTATGCTTTAAAGGAACCTTAATGGTCAGCTCTCCCCTTTTCTGAAGTCAGAACTTCTGCTGTTGTTAGATAAAATGCAAACAAAAATGATTGTCTAATTTTTTTCCATATGTATTTGACTTATGTATAGAATGTAATGCTAAAAGGGTGTTTTAAATCTATTTTCTTCAGTGGTATTTTTTCAGAAATAACTTCTTGCAAAGCACAGATGTGCATAATAATCCACTCATATGAATAAGCAGTCGAAACAATTAGGAATTGAACAATGTCATGTCGTTGCCATAGAAGTGACACAGTCAGGCTGCAGAGTTCCAGAAAACTCTGTAGGGGATTTCACAATTTATTGTGTTTTGCTGTCTTGCAAAGAGAGATAATGGCTTGGAAAAAGAGAGTCTGTGAGTGGAAGCAGCAACATCCCCAGGTCCACAGGACTAGAGGGCAGGGATCAGCCAGCCCTGGTGTGGGGTGATGTAGAAGACTTTGCCCTGACCCAAGAGCACTCGGTTTCCCCTTGCTCTGGGAATTGCCCTGCAGTCGGTGTTGGCTTGGTTTTATCCAGGGCTCACTCACCATTACCCTGGTTTCCAAACTAATGAACCCCATTATTAGTCCTATTAAGAAGAAACATATGCAGTATCCACCACTGACATCCCTACAAAAAATATTTTTAAACGTGGAATTATAACAGCCATTAAATATTTAATATTAAGTAACCTGTGGGAATTTTAATATATTATACATGGAGAGCAAGGTAATAATAAAGAGGTGAGAAGAAATGCAATAGCTGGATCATCTGAAAGCATGTAGCACTTTTAACTTGTATTTTATATAAGCACCCATAAAATTTATATAGAAGGAATTAAACGTATGAGATGATTTATAGGTGGATTAAAAAGGCTTGCAATTTTTTTAGTTTCATACATCTTCATGAAAATGGTTATAAATCTCTGTACCTTAAATTGCTTATCCAAGTTCTACAGAAACAGCGTAAACAGATCAAGCAATTATCTGTAATAAACTTTTGTTTAATATTGAGGCATTCACCCTTTTGTAAAACTACATATCATAATTTATCTTGTGCTGTATTAGAAAATCAGATTTTATTTGCTAGGCTCACATATTTTTTGCAGTTGTGCAGAAACTGTCATCCTCCTGGTAGGGTGATCCAGTCATTAAATGCTAATAAAATAATAATGCAATATAATCTGTACTCCCAAGAATTAATTTTTATATATAAAATGATGTTTTCTCCCTCACACACCACAAATTCTCAGTCTAGAAAAACTGGCACTGGCACAGCTGCCCAGGGAGGTGGCTGAGTCACCACCTGGAGGTGTTCAAAAAATGGGCAGGTGAGTTTTTGAGGGACGTGGTTTAGCGGAGGATGGGTGCGGTTGGACTTGATCTCAAAGGTCTTTTCCAACCGGAAGATTCGATGATTCTGTGATTCTATGAAAATTCAGTTTTCATTATAGCCAGCACTGACATTTTAATGATGATTTGAGCATTGTTTCTTGCGGTTCAGGCATTGACTTTTCCAGACAACAGAAGAGTTTCATGATTTTTGTGGCAGCCATTTAAAAAAGTTCAACTTGATTTGGGGTCAATTATGTTGAAGTAAAGCTCCACATTCCAGAAGCATTTGGCCAATGCCCTCAGTCACACGGTGTGAATGTTGGGAGTGTCCTGTGTAGAGACAGGAGTTGGACTCGATGGTCCTCGTGGGTCCCTTCCAACTCAGGTAATTCTATGATTTTATGATTCTAAGATGAGGGATTTTTTGGAAAAGCAATCTTTGCCCTCAATCTAGATCCTAAAATGCAGGTAAAGTGTTACCATTTCCATGCCTAGGGTGGGGAATCAGGGTTCTGTGAAGAACCAAACAAAACTCAGGGTAGAGATGATCCAGGAGCAGAATAAGATCAATGCTTACCTGGTTTGAAGAGCAAAACCCCTCAGATAAATTGCAAAAGATAGAATGCAGAATATATTGCGTGTATATTGCAGGATAAAAAAAGCCCCCAAAATCTACTTTGAATAAAGGAAAAGACAAGCTACAGAAAATAAGGTTTTAACTGAAGAGTTGTACTTAGGCTGTACGAGGGTTTCAGAAGACAGGACACTTGTAAGTGGGATGGAGGTAGGCCAGCAGTGTGGTTCAAGCTGTGAGATTTTCAGCCCTGGTTCCACCTAAGGAGATTACAGCCAGAAATGCAATTTCAATCCAACATAACACTCTCCTGGCATATTAATACAGGCAGTGGCCTTTCTACAGGGTGATTGCTCACTGTCATATTCCATGGTCTAAACTATATACATTAAATTTCATGTAAATTGCTCAGATTTTGAGGTTGTGGTAGAGAGTTTTGCCTTGGGTAACTGAAACTTTGAGTCAGCTGCTTCACGGACACACACCAGGTGGCTGCAGGCATGGATGGTAGAGACAGACCCTGGAGTCTGCAGATTCCAAAAGGCATCTCCTAAGTCGGGATGTCTGATGCTGTTATCAGTAGCTGTAGGCAGCTTTTCATCTCTGTGGGCCTGCAGTATCTCAGACAGGTACATCCTGACTGCAGCCCACACAGTGCTTCACCTCAGCACGAAATCAATGCTGGCTCTTGAAGATTTTGGCATACTGATGGTCATAAATCCATATGTCTGATCCCTGAGTACTGCATAAACCAGAACAAACCACATGAAGCATTCTGCTTCGCAAACAGGGAAAGCATGATTATAGTAACAGCTACAGTAACACACTGGTTGCTATTTCATAGAATCATAGAATCATCCGGTTGGAAAAGACCTCCGAGATCATTGAGTGCAACCATACCTGTCCAGTACTAACCACATCCCCCTCATCAACCCACCTTTTAAACACCTCCAGCAATGCTGACTCCACCACCTCCCTAGGCTGCCTCTGCCAGGGCCTGAGAAACCTTTCAGTGAAGAAATTTTTCCAGTCTAAACCTGCCCTGGTGCAAGTTTAGGCCATTTCCTCTCATTCCATCACCTGTCACTTGGGAGAAGAGTCCAGCACCCACCTGGCCACAGCCTCCTTTCAGGCAGTTGCAGACAGGGATGAGGTCTCCCCTCAGCCTCCTCTTCTCCAGGCTGAACAACCCCAGCTCCCTCAGCCTCTCCTCGTAGCCCTTGTTCTCCAGCCCCTTTCCCAGCCTCGTTCCCTTCTCTGGATGCGCTCCAGGCCCTCAATGTCCTCCTTGTGCTGAGGGGCCCAGAACTGACCCCAGTACTCGAGGTGTGACCTCCCCAGTGCTGAGCACAGGGGCACAATCCCTGCCCTGCTCCTGCTGCCCACGCTCTGTCTGACACAGCCCAAGATGCCATTGGCCCTCTTGGCCCCCTGGGCCACTGCTGGCTCATGTTCAGCCTCTGCCAACCAACAACCCCCAGGCCCTTCTCCTCCAGGCAGCTCTCCAGACACTCTGCCCCAAGCCTGTGACACTGCTCAGGGTTCTTGTGTCCCAGGTGCACCTTCAGGTGATCTGTGCAACCTCAGCTGCACAGGCTGGCCCTGACTCCGAGCTCCCTTGCAGCTACATCTCAGACAGCAGCTGGTAAGGTTTAGTGCAATCATTCCTGTGCTTCACCACAACACCAAGGCTTTGTAACCTACATTGCAAGATGATGATTTTCCCAGGAGCCCTGGGCTCTCTCCTTTGCCTTCACTGACTGTGGTACAAGAACATCTATCTGTCACCATCCCAGTTAGAACTGCAGTGAAGAAAACAAGAAAAAAGTCTCAGGCTGATATTAAAAGAGCAGTCTCTTATATTGAAGAGATCCTTTTGGTTCACGGTTCTCATTTCTGACTTCCACCCATGTCAAGAAACCTCAGAGCAATGATGTTTCCACCATTTTTCCTTAAGACAGAAGGGTCAACTGGACTCTCAACTTAATTCACTTTTATCCTTCTAATGAAAAAAAGTACATAATTTTTATTGCAAACACCTTCCATACCTACTTGCCTTTACATTTAATCTTTCAAATCTTACCATTAGCTGCAAGGGCCAGACTCAAATAATGAGCTGGTCTCTTTAAAAGAAAAGTACTCCTGGCTTGAGCAGCTTCTGTGAGTTCCTGGGATGAAGAGATTTTGGCTAAACCCTGCTTACAAACAGTGAAATTATTGTTCTAAACTTGGGACGACTGCACAGGTAAGGTAGCAGGTTAAAGCTGCTTACCTTGGTGCCCTCTGTTCACCACCTATAAAGGTTGATCCAACCCATATTAAAATATATCTGAAATATCAGGAGTAACCATCAGGATAACTTCTGTGGTTTCTGTCCCCAGCTGGGGCTTCCCTGGGTCTTTGCCCCTTTGTAGGATGCTGTCGGTGACGTGACAGCTATTGAATTACTAATGCTTTCTGTCAAATGCATTAAGTTAATGCAATATCAGCCTCTCCTGAAGGTAAGTGACATGAATTCTTCTCTGGAGGAGTGGTTTTGCTGGTTGGGTGATGGCTATTGAAGCAGCGAAATTTCAGTGATTTAAATCCCACCTTGAGTCTGTATACAAAATAAGGGAAACTTTTAGGGGTAATAAAGAGCACACAGTGCTATTAGGAAGACAACAATACCATATGAACCAAAATTGCTTATTTTCCAGTGAAAGGACCTTCCCTCCAAGCAGGCTCTCCATCATTAATCTCTCAGAGCTGATTCTCACAGAAGACTCAGGAAAATACCTTCAAATGACAAGCTGAGGACTAAGAGCTTAGAAGTCACCTGGTTAACACGAATCTGCAAACTCTCTGCCTTTACAGTACAACTCAACCTCCCTCACACCCTCTCTACAACACTGAGCACCTTCACATTTCATCCAAGCTAAAGGGAAAGTCCCTGTCCCCTGCTGCCAGCCCGCGCTGTGCCCAGGTGCCAGCTCCCCTCTCTGCCACAAAGCCATTAACATTAGGCTGAATTATGAGCACCTGGGTTTGACCTACTTTAGGATGAACTTTGTTCTTCTTGTCAGACTGACAAAGGGACTCAGGCTTGAAAGTCTATCTGTTTTCTAATTATATTAGTTGGTTTAATAGGGGATGTTACCTTTGCCTATAAAAGTTATTCCTCTTAATGTTAAATAATGCGTTCATTCACAGAAACACCCTCAGTGTTTCACTAAATCAATTCCCTCAGACCAGATGAAGAGCACATGGAAAAATGTCACTTTGATACTGCTTTCCCCCTCTCCTTCTTTCTCAGCTGTGTCCCTGCTTTGGTGCTATGGAGTATTATAACATCAGAGTTTGGGTGCAACCAGCCTGACCTGTCTTCCAGTCCATTTGCCAGGCCTGGCTCTCTCTTGAGGCACCTTCATCCAGACATGAGTCACATTGAGAAGTTGAGTTGGTGAGGTCTTGGTGGCATTGGTTCACCTCCACTCCCCCCCTCCGCAGAAAGGCTTTCTGTCTCAGCGAGACACAGGCTTTCCCTGCTTCCCATCAAGGCATCGTCCCACCAAGAGCGGGGCCAGGACCACAGAAACAGATCCTGGGTATGAAAAAGCAGAAGCTCTTTTTGCTCCACTCCTCAGTACATTCTGCACTGCTTTCAGGCAGGACGAGTCCTGCTGTTTCACTGCGAATGCTCTCTGTAGAAACTGGATGCACATTAAACATTTCTGTGACCGTGTTTGACTTCCACTCTGCAAATAAATGGGAATAGAGAGCTCCTTTCCCTCAGGAACTTCTGTCTGCTGAAAACTGAGACTCACTGGGATATGCAGATGATACAGCTCTTTCTCTGCACCAAGATATGAAAGCAGAGATCTCCTCAGCCTTTCGAATTTCAGGCCAAGAGGCTTTGACAGACACAGAGCAATCGGGAAGGTGTGTGATTGGGTAACTTCCAAACTTCAGAAACATTTTCATTTCAAATTCTGACTACCTGCCATGCACATATTCTTCTGTAACCACTCTCTGAGGCAATTTATTAACAACTCCAGAGGAGTGATATCTGCAGAATCTGTTTTTCAGCTTTTGACAGCTGAGCAGGGCTAATGTCTCAGAGTGCCACTGCTCGAGCACTGTATATTCTGTATATTCAATGAAGAAGTGTCCTCTGAAGGTGCAAATGAAATAGCTTATCTGAGTTAAAAAGCTAAAAAAACCCAACTTCAATATTTTAGATCACTTATCAGCACATAAGAAAAAAAGGGAGGAAATACAAACTAGATCATGTTTTCCAAAAAACGTTTGACCACAAACTAGCAGAATTTTTAGTTGTTTCTTTTTCACTCTACTAAAGAAAATGCTTTAATAGTATGTACTGAATTTCAACAAAAAACCCAAGTTAAAGACTTCCAGTATTTTTTTAATAAAAAAAAGCCCAGTGAAATCACTTCCACAGCCTTGAAATCTAGAAAAAACTTTCAAACCTGGGTTCTGAAATGAGAGATTTAAAGAAATACCTGAAGAACTCTAAATATTATATAAAGAAAAGTTACAGAGTTGCTGGGAAAAAGAGTAAAGGGAATTTTGATCACATGAGGGATTTAAAATGAACGTGAAATCATGGAAGTCTTAACAGTGTTCTTGAACTTTCGCAGAACAGAGGTCTTCCTTGGATGAATGTTACAAGGAGGGCAGAAGAAGGAGCTAGACTAAAGCAGGATTGACATGCATGATGAATTACAGTTCATTAATCCAATTAATGAGTAATTCCAGAAGATTTAATCCCCAATAAAGCTCTTTATTATAGCTCTGTTGGCTAGCGCTGCACTACGAGTCATCAGTAAATCCATTGTAAACCTCTATCATATAAAGCCTGCCATGCACTGCCACAGCTTTATTGGTAATATTTTGTCCAAAAAATTAAAGAGAAAAATAGAAAAGGCATTGGTCTCTACCCTGATTTGATCGGATTGACATCACAAAAGAACTCAAGGTACATTTAAAAAGACACAGGCCAGCTGAATGTAACTTCACATATTTATAAGTGCTCTTAGTTTAGCAGGCAAATATATGTTTCCATTTCTGAAGGCATCTGTATGCATGATTTCTTCACACACATCCTACTGACTGATGGGAGCCAACAAAGCATACCAAGCTGATTTTGAAAATTATCTCTCTTCCCTTTTTACTCTGCTAAGGTTTTGGTAACACAAGTGTGATGCTTTCTGAACACTTCAGAAATACAATCCCTCCTCTGCAAATCTCACAGGCAAAGAGAGATAAAGAGAGGGAATAATATAAGTTTACATACCACTTGCCTTCATTCACTGTAGACAGCAGAGCAGAGTAGAGCATGTAAGAGGGAGTTAAGTCTGAGATAAGCATCTGAACTTCTACTGTGTGCTTGAGAAGGTCAAATTATGAATTAAAATCTATATAGCAGTAAGGACAGTGTTTCAAGACTTCTCAGAAAACCAGGAAGACTCTCCTCTCAAGAAACCAGTTCAAATTCCCTTCTGACTGGTCCCCACCCAATATCCTGACAGCCCTCTTCATGCCAGCAGCTGGTCACCTCAAATATTTTTTCACCCACTGTGATGGGATGAGCAGCAGCTGGGCCTTCACAGAGACCCTTCTGGAAACTGGCAGGGTGGCAGCTCTGGGTACTGCTGAGCAGTGATATTGAGTTGGTGAGTAGGTGAGTACTTGGCTACTCAACGCTATGACCATAAATTCATCTCCTTTAATAATGGAGGAGACTTGCAGGGTCTTGAGAGCCTGTGCAATATGCTCAAAGGATGCTCCTCATTTCTTCGTGCAGCTATGTCAAATTCTTTTCCACATTCTCAGTTGGTAACAGCTCTGTTACCAAGCACACAAGATCCTGCTATGATGACTGTTTAAGTAAAAGTGCATCCTTTTCTGATGTTGCCAAAGTGCCTGTTGTGGAAGGATGACAGTTCACACTCAATTACACACTGTGATGGATTCATATTTCTTGATCAATGACTTGGAAGCTTTCTGGAACAACATTGTACAATGACTCTTTATTTTAAAGATCAAATACGATGATTAGCGGCTCACAGAAAAAAAAGAGTCTGAAATTCACGCATGTCAGAACCAGCTTTAACCAACCTCTGTCTGTAGCAGTGCTCCTGAACTGGAAGAAACTTCAATCACTCCAGCACAGAGAAAATTGTGTGATGGAAACAAGCAGCTGTAGGGATTATTGGAGCAAGAACACAATTGTCTCAAAAGGATTTCCATTTAGCAAAAGCAACATCACAATTTGAAATCAAAAGGTAAATACTTGTGCATCTTCAGGTGCCTGGAGCTTGGAAAATGTGAACTTTGCTGAAGGCTCAGTGTGCTCCAGCGTGGCAAGGCACGCTATTACAGCCAAGAGCCTTTTCACTTACGTGCTTGAATCAGGGTCACAAAAGAATGAAGGCCTTAAAAGAGTCTTTTAAACTACCAGAGTTACAAAGGCCTCTTGGTTAAACCACTAAAAGTTTGTCCTAGAACGTCCAAAGGGAATATTTTATCTTTGAGAATATAACAAACTGTAGAATGGAAATGGACTTGTTCCATTTGTTCTTGGTCATGTTGTGTCGATGTAATCATGACTATAAGACATCTATCCAGGAGAAACAGCACGTGAATCAATATTTGACTAATGAGAACAATAATTCCTGTGTTTGTTTTGATAATACCCCTGGCTGCGATGCTCAGCAGCACCAGTCAGGTCATGTTGAAGATTGTTCTCTAGATCAGAAAACAAATCAAAATGAAAGTCCTGATGAACTCAGGGCCACTCAATCCAGCACTGACTGCACACCAGTCCTAATAGGATTCACCCCAGATCCCCAGTGCATTTATACAGGACGGTTCAACTCTCCAAAGGACAGATTTACCACGTCATTTGGCTTAACTTGAGCTGTGAATCGGAGAACTGGTGAAGGTTCAATCTGTTGGGAAAAGGAGGAGGAAAAGGAGACTCCCACCTCTGCAAATCCACGAGGAAGAGGAAATGCTCCCTGGGAGCATCACAGTGGGATCAGTCCCACAAGCTGGGTCCCACCTGTCTCCCTCTTTCTAGGTTGCCTGGGGCACTCCAGAAGCTTTCCTCCCACAGCCAGGGGCCTCCTGGCGCAGAGGCAGCTTTGCCCTTTTCAGTGGCACAAGAGGAATTACAAAACATAAGACAAGTCACAGGAACTGCAAGACTTTGACCTTGAGCAACCTAAGAGCCATCGCACAAAGCAGCTGCAGTGGATTGCATACCTTGAGAGGGAGGAGGCAGTGAGAGATGGTAAATGTGTGCACTTGAGGGGATGAAATCAAAGAGAAGGTGAGAAACTAAAACTGATAAAAGCCCAAGAGCAAGACAGCAATGGAAAGAAGGAAAGTCACCAAAAATGACCAGGGTCTTCAACGCGGGGAGAAGACGATCATGCAATAGTCTTCCAAATGCTTTTAGAGCCAAATAGGTATTTACATTCCTTTTCTTGCACTTTTGAAACTTTAATAGTAAACAGTTAATTCGGACAAAGCAAAACCAATCCCCCCTGTTCAGACCTTGTATATGTGTCTGCTCATAAACTTCCTTAAAAACATCTTTTGTAACTAAGAAACTCACCACATGTGCAGTGGTTTGTAAACAGCAGCTTAAAGACAAGAAAGCCTGAATAAAGTGAGACTACTTGATATTTACATTCCAAGCACTTCACAAGTATCAGTCAATTACCTCACTGTGCTTTCTTACCCTCCCCAATCTGACTGAAAAATACAAGCACACAACTTCCCTGTGAGCTAGGGGTTATTAACCCATTTTTCATAGCTGGAAAGAGAGACACTGGAGAGGTGGGTGACTCACCCTGGGTCACGATGTCGCTGGTGGCAGAGCTAGAAATAGACCTTGGGTCTTGGTTATAGGGCAAGATACAAGGCAGTTGGTTTGAACAGATGTGTCTGTGTCAGAATTCTGTAAGCCTCCATCACACAGAAGCATTGAATTTTCAGTAGCTCCAGTCACAAAAAACCTCCTGCTGCACACATAACTACTTTTTCTTATGTTAATTATAATAAAAATCATTCTCCTTTACAAACTCCTACCTACAGCTCGGTGCTTCCCCCCATCACTGACTCTCCAGCACATCAGGACAAGGGTCTCTGTGTTCTCATAGCTATACTCTGATTTTTTTAAGGCAGGATTAAGATAAGCATGGGAGGACAGATAGTATTTATCAGTATCTGTTGTCAGCTTACGACGTGATGTACATGTCCAGATTTCAGCGTTTGCACTGCTGGCAGGTTGTATGATTCCTCTTTATTGCCTTTTGGCTTTTCCCTTTAAAAACAAACAATCTACTCTTCCCCAGAGAAGGACAGATAGTGCTTTTTACATCCAAAAAGGAGCCAAAAAGGAAATCATTCCAGGACTCTGATTTTTTAATTCTGATGGTGATGATCACAACAGCGCCTCTCACCCATGAGCAGCCATTCAGTCTGCTCTCGCTACTAAAGCATTACATATGTTCTTTGCTGCCCACAGTTAAACCATATATTAGTTATGCTATTCCTTACTGATGACATTCCACTTTGTGCCCTGGCAAACGTATTTTGGAGTCAGGGGAAGATCAGCCAATTTGCATTCACTATCAGAGGGAATTATACCCTTTTAACTCCCCAACTCAGCAGGGAAAGGCATCCAAGTAACATTTGGATCCCCCTGGCCAAATGCCAGGCAAGCCTCTGTCGAAGGCACTTCTGATGTTTTAAATAGTTCACTAAAATGGATTCAGAATTTTCAGTCATTAAGGTAGCTTCAAATCTCTGGCACATCATTTTTTTTCTTGAATACCATGGCGATGTGAGTGTCTTCTTAAAGAATAAGGATGAAATAATTAAAAATGGCTAAGTGACCTTGAAAGTCGTGTCTTTCTGAAAGTAAATAGGGGCTGTGCACATTAATTAGTGTTTTGCAAATTCTACTCAATATTTACTAAAGCAGAAAAGCTTTCCCTTGGTCAGTCAAGGGCAGGACTGGCAAGACTGTGTCTGTTGATGTATTTGCCTTTATCACCATTTTCTTTATAGGTTATTTAATCTGCAAAAATGCATGTACTATTTTGTTAAAGAAAACTCCACTGAAAATAATGTGTTTATTACAGCTTCACTTGAAAACAAGACAATAAATAACAATTTGATTGCTAATGTTATAGGGCAACTACTTATCAATGACAGAAATACAAGATAAAGGACATAAAAATATCACTTATCAGAAGGGACATTGGCTCAAAGGGTGCAAATGCAACCAATTACCTTTTATCAATCATGCTTATAATCAAAATCAAATTTTAGTATGACTTAAAAAGAAATCTTTGGTTTTGTTGTATTAAATAAAAATGCTCTGTGAAGAAGAGATTTGAGAAGCTTTACATTCATTTGCTTTTTGTTAATAAGAGAAGAGTGAAATGTCTGGCAACTACCAATACATAACAAAGAGAAAATTTTACCAGTAATATCTATTTTGTTGTTAATTATTTCAGAAGTCTTACAGTCAGGAACATGGGAGACTGGGTTAGACAAGACACTGAGGAAACAACAGAAAAGTGAACAGGAGGAAGATTTTCCATTCTCTTTAGCATTTTTATGCCAGGCCAGAAGTTACAGTGAGCAAACTGCAGAGCAAATCTCTTGTTGAGCTTTTGCTGTTACATTTTCCCTACCTGCCACGGGCCTTTCAGTATTAATTTATTAGATGAAACAGTGGCATGATTAGACCTTTATGAATGGAAAACAAAGTAAATAATTCTAAATAAGGAACTCTTTACTTAGTCAAAGGTTAATCGTACTCTGAAGACAAATAACCTTGCCAGGGGATGCCCAATTGCCAGCCAATATCATATGTTCTTGCAGAGTTTGAAATATGTAGTTGTATTCCTAAAGGTAATTCAAGCCCAGAGTCAAATCTCCATGCACAGCCAAATTTTGATTCTCTGGTAGAATTTGCCTGCCTGGCTCTTCTGGGGGCTGGAATTACTGTTTGGACGAAATGAACTGATTCAGTTCCACCAGATGAAATAGAAATTCCAGCTGTGAAGGAACTTCCGAGACATAACAGTTTCCACCACCACTGACTCCAAGTGCCAGTTCATATTCTCTCCCCACACGGGGCAGTGATCTTTTAGAAGTCACTGATTGTGCTCCTGTAGAGCCTCAGCAAAGAATGACATTTTTTTTCACTTCCATCAGAAAGAAGACATTGGGTAGAACGTGCTAACTGGCAGATTGCCCACGACCAGAGTAGTCTGTTGCAACACCCATCAAATGCTGGTGTTGCATCCAGGACAGATATAACTTGTTCATAAATTTACTTTAGCTTAGGGTGCTGCTTTCTGCTGCTTCCCTTGATCATCATTGAATTTCAACACGTTACCACCAGCAATTCAAGTTGGAGCAATAAGTAACAACATGTAAGCAAAAGTATTTTGAATAAATATTTTTAAAACTTTAATAAATTATTTTGAACTAAACATTCCTCTACATTGCAGGAGTTTCAGTAAAAAGCTGGTCAAAAAAACCAGTGAGATGAATATGACATTTCCTCATGTAATTAGCTGAGGTAGGTAATAGTTTCTGAAGATTTGAAATAGGCAAGAAATAAGTCCTGTTCTTGCTTAACTTTATGGACATAAAGTGATTTACAGTGGAACTGGATGAAAATAAGCACATAAATTCAAACACATGCATTTACTTACCCTTTCTTACGCATAAATTCAACCCTGACGACTCTTAACAGAATTATTAAGTTAAGGGTACCCAGCTTGTATGGGGGCTGGTTCTCAAAATGCCATCAGGAAAAAAAGATATTCATCTTTCTTCAGACTGCAGTGTAATAGAAGGGAAGAGTTTCACAGTGCAGTAGTAGTATTTAAGCTATGCCTTGTAATTACTCATTTCTTTGGTGTCATAGACAGACACGTGGTTTCACTGACATCTTCATACAGTTATTGCCAGTCACTCTGACATATTTCTTCACTGTACTTGATTTTTTAAAATAAATATTTATATAGTTATGAATGGAGTAGCTACACAGAGACTTTACACCAAATCACGTTGATCTGATAAAGGTAGATCTCAGCACTAGTATTATCCCACTGCTGCAACTGTGAGAAATGAAAGAGTTTTAGCAAAAAGGAAGAATAAAACTGCTCTCAAGCTGCTTCTCTTGGATTGGCAGCAGCTCAGGAACAGCTATCTGGGATAGAAAGTTTTATTAAAAATCAGCTATTGTCTTAGATTGAAAACATATTTCATATTGTCTACAATTCTTCTTATAAATACGTGTCACCATCTCCCATTTGCATCAGTTATAGATTTTGGATCAAAGGCAGTCAAAGAAGAGTTATGAGTAAGACACAGATCCAGACTTACTTGCACATCTGAAGAGTTTACCAGCTAAAGCAAATCGAAGTGAACTCTTGTCTCCAAGTCCCCCAGACAGCCTCTTAAATAAATTAATGAGGCAACTAAGGCCCAGCTGTTGCCCGTTCTCTGAGATGATGCCACCAAGGCTCAGCTGATTTTGTACCACCCTGCAGCAGGACCAAGGGAGCCTAGAAATTTTGGTTGAAGGAACACCTGAAGCTCTTCTACTGCAGGAGCTTGAAGCAGGATCATCACCTACACCAGATCAGGGTGGCCAAGGCCAAGCCTTAGAAGATATGTCCAAGGTTTCGAGATTTCCAAGCCTCCTCAGCTGTTCTGTGCAGGACCTCAGTGTTACAACAGAGAGCTTAAACCTCTTGCAATGAGCTGACTGCAGCCTTTATATAAATCATGTCTTTTGTCCACCAATCAGCTACGTTAAAATCAATAAAAGTGTAAAAAGATCTCAGCTTCATTGAAAGTTCAGTATGGACTACACTTTTATTAGCTGTAGATTTTAGGCAGTCACAGGAATATTTCTTTAGTGCATAGCAGAGCCAGAAACTAAAGGCGTGCACTTATAAATCTCATAGATTTGCATTGCACTCTGTGTATGTACAGAATTGCTGTACCACACACATTACAGCACTGAACAAAACTGGTATTATGTTTTTGTGATTTACCTTTCTAGAAAATACCGCTGTAAGCAATGTCCAGTTTTCTCTCTGGCTCTGTGTTACCTCTGATTTTCCAGCTGGCCTGTGTGAAGCAAAAGAAGGCCACTCTGGTCCAATATTACAGTCACTCCAAGGCTCAGCTGGCTACCAGGGCTTGCTTTGTCCATTAGACCACACAGCTCCCCACAGGGCAATGACAGGAGATGGCAGTGAGATTGCCAGATATTTTTCTCTATTAAAGTCCTATGACGTAGCATTTCTTATATTCTGGTTTTAATTCAGAAGCCTTCCAGGCTGAGGCTGCTACACAGACTTAAGAGAAGAAATACCATACTTGAAGAAATACGAAGTACCTAAGCCTTTATCACGACCTTCTTGTTACAGCTGGATTTGTGTTGTAGTCTTCCTGGTCTGAATTTGTTAAATTGAGTTCCTGACTTGGATGAAGCACTGCAGGAAGGACTTTGAAAGCACTCTGACAGAGAGATGGAGGCCTGGGGTCTGTTCCCACAGAACCAGCAATAAAACCCTCATGGACTTCAATGAATGCAAGGTGAGGTGGGGAATGACTTGATGCACCTGGTTGCAGTGACCCTCCTTCAGCGAGCTTGAAAATCACTTTTTGAGGAAGACAGTCCCTCCTGGTTTTGCCATCAAACTGAGGTCACTCAGAGCTGCTGAAACCCAGAAGATCTGGCACCGAGAACATCTACATTTTCCATAGGCTGATGACATTTGTCAAGTGCAAATGTTGAGGCACTTTGAAAGTCAATTGCATATCAACAATTTAAATAAATTAATATCTATAGCTTACTGATATCCCAGTATTTCTTAATGTAATTAACAGCATATCAAATTGATTGCTCTTTCTAAGGAAGGTGAATCATGAGAGAGGTGGCTGTTATCTACTACAAACAACTTTGCTGTAACACGTTAGGGTTTCATGCAGTAATATGAGTGACTTTTGCAAATACTGGAGATTTCTGTCCTGTGCTGTTTCTGTTATTACAAGAATCATAGAACTACTCCTTCTTTGACTCCTATTTTTGAAAAAAAGTATTGTGTGTCCCTACAGACTCAGCAACTGTTGCAAGAAGGAAATCAGAGAAGTGATTTTGGCTCATTGAAACTACAGGGTGAAATGTCTGTTTGGGAGATTAAATCCCAGCTTGAGCTGTGAGTCAAGTGAAACAAGGAAAAATTTTGCTTTGATGAGTCAGGTTTAAGAATGTTGCCATAATGAGGGATAATTATAACGATGGAAATTAAGGGCAGAATTATGATAATTGAAAACTCTGTTGTGGAAGATATTAAAAGACCCTGGAGTTCTGGGGCTGTTAAACATTACCATTAAAATCCTGGTTAATTAGGAATACTTGACAAAGGATGGGTGAACATTTAGATGAACAAACCCTTAACTATTACTTTCTGATAATCCTGTTCAATTGCACACTGTGTTCAAGACTTCTGTGACTGAGCCTGCTCGGTGACAGAGGTTTGGCAGCACCTCAACCTTCCATCTTATTGCTTTAGAAATAGATTTAAAAGAAAATTCCAGAAAACCTCTTGCACTTCAGCCCACTGCTCTAATCAAGCACAGACCAGACATTTCAAGGTCTAATCCCCATGAAAGTTGGCTCGTGACCCTGTTCTTTGCATTGTATGATTGAAATTTCCCAATTCCTCTGGAGCTGTCTGAAGTTCATTTCAGGCTGGGTTTGTACCTGCATGATATGCACCAATTCCACTCTCTTTAGTGAATTTTGTGGGTGTTTTTTCTCTAAGTAATGGAACTGCTGATGTTTCTTACTTTGAGAGAGCTCCTTAGATTCTGATCATCCTTGTAGAAATCAATTGCAGTATAGAAGGTCATCCAAAAGACCAGGGACATGTATGATCCAAAGGCTGTTTTCACACTGGGGTACAACAAAGTAATCAGGTACCATTTGTTTATTTTATGAATTATATTAGAAAATGTGAAAATGAAGGGATTTGGGTCCTGGAACACAAAGAAGAAAGAAATAGCTAGGATATTAGAGACAATTTAATAGAATCTACTACTTGACTAGCAAGCAGCTCCCACCACTTCAGGAGCACTACGGGGTCTGACCCTGCAGATACACAGTCCTGGCAGCCCTGGTGGAGCAACACGCTGCAGCATCAGGTATTTCTGCACCTCCTCAGCTCCTGCCCTGGCACTGCTGGGGACACAGACCAGCTGTGCACGACTGCTCCTGTTTATGTCACCACTATTTTAACTCCACATTACAAGCCTTGTTTCCCCTGCAAAGAGCATCTGCTCTCTGAGCGACGTGTTTTTAATGTGCTGATTTATCATTGTCAGATACAGGATTTTTATTGCTGAAATCTGAATATTGTATTTAAGGCACTTTTGTGATTACAGATGTTTTACATATAAATTGCTTTATATTACAAAAAAAAAATAAATTCTGTACTTCTCAAGCAGTCTTGTTTTCCTGTGTTTTCCATTTTTATACCTTGCTCTGCATGGCTAAGTGGATGTGAATGGCTGTTTGTTTGGGATAACTGCAAGCAGGGATACAGCGCTGCACTAGCCACTGCCCCTTAGTCATGCAGGGGCCTTGGTGCTTGAGGAAACACACTGCAAACAGAAATCTGGGTCCTGCCCACAGATTTAAGCTGAATCTGCACTGTGGGCACCTCAAACCCCTGAGATTTCTGGGAGCTCCCACTAGGGCCAGGAATGCCAGAGACTGGAAGCGCGTTGGCCTCGGTGTGACCTGGCTTGGAGGAAACTAAAGCAGCCTGGGGTAAAGCACATTGCAGTGAGGCAACCCTGCACTCCCTAGGAAGAGGCAGACAGTGGGAATAAAGGCTTGTGGGACCTCTGTGAGGCAGTGCAACTGGAAGAGTGCTCCTCCCTGGAAGCTGCCAGACCCTTAAGGATGATGAGAGGAAACCGTTTTGCGCTCTTCTTTGGCCTCTCGGCTTCAGCATGGCTCAGGGCAAAGAGCAGAGTGGTGGAGAGGAGCCCCACAGCAACAGGCACTCCTGTCAAAAGTTGTTTGGCCTCCAAGAAATGGGTTTGGTTCTAAAATCTTATATTTGTAATCAGATATTGCTTTCTTAGCGTTATAATACAGAAACATAGACCTAAACAAGTAATACAAACTTCCACACTTGCTAGCATCAGAAACATTGCTTCCATCATGTTTCAGATTTAGAGTTCATATAAAGTATTTATGAAGATACATTCCAGCTAACTAACACATGGACTAACTCAGAAAGTATGCACTGAAACATGTTATTACACCCCAAACATAACTACTCTCCAGGTTTTAGTCAGACCATAATCGATTGAACACCACCAGTGTAGCAACCAAATCTCTCAATCTGCTTGTGGATGATCATTTCCAGCTGATGCCTGACCATGCTGCACTGCAATGGCTATCATAATTGTTTAATTAAGAAAAACATTAATTATAACTTCATTTAGTGTTTGTAGAGAGAGAGTCAACCCTAAAAAATCTATTTCTCCCCCTCTGACTCCCATCCAAAAGGGAAAACACCATCAAATCTGTGACGGGGTTCACCAGTCTCCTGTGGGATCTTAATCCACAACAGCCAAACAGCTCTGAGTTCAGGTGCTGTGTTTCTAGATGTGGTCAGCAGCTTGAGAAGGAAAACCACACAATATAGAGTGCAAAAAAGAGATGCAAGATATTCAGCAGATCTAATGAAGCATCTGCTCGTCAGGGGACAGGAACAAAGAATAGTAAATATGTTACAAGAACTGAATGAGAAAGGAACAAGGCATTTCTGATACTTTACCAGCAGGAGTAATTAGGTTATCCCACATCAGTTGACTGGAAATCCCAGAAGGAGGTGATTACACTACCACACCAGGGCTGGAGCACAGCTTGTAGGAGCCTGAAATTTCTGGAAAAGAGATCCTTTGAAGAAATATTTCTTTCTGCTCATGAGAACGGGCCCTTCCTTCCGTCACCAGCATTTTCATCAAGCAAGTTATAAAAGTGTTTAACTTAATACATTTATCAGTAACATTTATTTCTAGAAGGAGGAATATCAGAATGCTGCAGGAAATGACCTGTAAGTGCGATTCTAAGAGCTGTGAAATCCTAAAGCAACTTTCCCCATAGCTGTTCTGTGCAGCCTGGCTGTTTCCCAGGGAATGCAGAGCAAAGTAGTTGAAATAACACCACCATCTACTGGGCAGCCGGTTAATGCAGCGAGCAGAGAGGTTGTGCAAGGATGAAAGTGTGTGTGAGTCCAAGCCACAGCTTCTTTGGTACCTACCAGAACGTGCTTGCTAAGCTCTCATCATGTAATTCTTCATTATTTTTATTATTAATGTTGACTGATGCTTTTCCAGGCTGTTTTCTATGTAAGACATAGCTAAATAGATGCATAATAAAAAATTACTGCCTTGCATGGATGTACACGAGTAGGGAAATGGGGAACATTTTTCATAGCATTTCTGTGCAGGGAGCAGCACCCATACATCAGCTGTGCCCCCTACAAGATAAATTAATTTGATTCCCATCAATATTGGTATTATTTGCTCTTACAGATCATTGCCAGGTCACACACATCGAGAAATAGCAACGTCCACCCAAGTCCACCCACGGCCAGATGTGGACAACAGCTTGTACAAAGACCCAGAAATTGTTCTTGCAGGAAGCACAAATGCTGCAGAATTCCTTGCTCTTGGGTGTATTGGACTTACTGTAGGCTCCTTCCATGCTTATTGCTGATACAAACCATTTCCAGTAAGAACATGGAGTATCTCTGATACATAGGTGGCATTTTGCAAAAATGAGGTGAAAAGCCCCAAGTTCTTCAGCTCTGCTTGCACAGCTGAGCAGCATCATCTCCCATAGCCTAAGGCACAACCAAGGAGGATGTGGCTGCTATTGCATGAAGCATTTTTGCTCCCCCACCCACCCAAAAAGGAGTCTTGTGAAGAGCTGGATAGTAGAGAACAGCTTTCATGGGAGCCAGAAACAGGGCTAAAACATGCATCCACTAACTGGGAGACAATCTGTTACTGGCCCTTAAATGAAGATGAGAAACAGCCCTCACCTGAAAGACAGGGATATTTCCTCCTTCTGCAGAGGAAGAATTGCTGGAGCTGTGTGAGACAACCCAGCTCCATCAGCCCTTTGAGTTCTTCAAAGTTATAAAGGCTGTTAATGCCTCTCGGTATTTCAGACCCCCTGGGGTAAGAGGAAAAAAAAGACAGAAGTCGTTAAACCTCCTTGTGCTCCCCGTAGGTGCTACTGAAATTTAAAATGCTCTCTCTTTTGGGCAGAAATATCCAGAGGAGATGCAATCTGCCAACTGAGCTGCACAGGTTTGCCTGGGGGCAGGACGGTGTCACACAGAATGAAACACCGCGGGGTGGGAATTGGCAGAAGAGCTTGGCCGTTTTGTTACAGGATCCGTGGAAACTGGAGGAATATTCACTAACACAAGGCTGAGGACAGGTACGATGGCCTGGGCAGAGGTGTGGCTGCAGCATCCCTGCCACGGCTTTCTCCCATAAAGATCAGCGCAGCCACAGCTGAAAACACTCACCGGGGATATTTAAGTTGTTGGTTTTTCTTTTTTCTGGGTGGCTATTAGGTTAGATTGTTTAATATTAATGTGTAATTTTACAGCTGAATTGTGGTAAATCCCTGGCCTCAGAAACCTACCTTCCATCTCACGAAAAAAAATAACCTTCTTTCTAATGTATTTATTCACTTATATTTACATATAAATGAAAATTAATAGCATCAGATAGCCAAGGTGCATTTTTTCTGTCAGTAGCAGAAGCAACAGTAGATCCTGTGCATTTATTATGATTAAATATTGTCGGTGTCTTCCACACGTGAATGAAGCTGTGCCAAGAGTGGTTGTTTGTCTCATGCAGAAAGAACCTGGAAGACAATTTTTTTTTTACACACTTTTTAAAACCTGTTACCCTTCCCCAAGCTCTCAGGTGGTTTCTGCAGAGGTATCTCTGCTGTCCCTGAGATGGATCAGGCTCAGCACAGTTTTTAATGCTCTGCAGACAACGCACCCAGCGAGCTTGCATGAAATTTATACATTCAGCACAACTATTTAGGAATTATTTTCAATAGCACAACTGAGAGCAATCACATCACTTAATATCAGAATGTCAAATGAGAGATTATTGTAATATTGCCAAACTAGAGAGAGTGTACTTTCAGTTTAGTTGTGAAATGACCCCATCTGAACACCTGGGATCCTGTAAGTATTTTTGACCCGAATTACCTTCAAGTCATGATGACCCTGGAAAACGACTGCTCCTCCTGCTTCAAAGAACATCATGTGGGGAAAGGAGACTGTTTGAGTGCAGTACTACAATTGGATCATCTCAAATAGTTCTGTTTGCTTTGCAATTACTTTCTTGCATATTTTCCTTCAACTTCATTTTTTATTTGAAGTATCTTGCTTATTTTGAAGTGTCAGCTCAGCTCTGCCATCCTGTGCATGTCCTCAAAGAAAGCTGCTTCAGTTAAGCCAGAAAAATATTCTTTATTAGAAATATAAACACTAATAAACTTATTGGGGCCATAGATTATTTTCTTTTTTATGGAGATGAAGTAATTCAGCGTTTACTCCAGAAAGACAATACAACCTATATTGTGAGTCCATTAGCAGCGACAACAAATCTTTTCTGGCTCTAGAGGAAGAATTAATTATTCACATGTTTCTCATTAACTTTTTACCTACTGTTAACAGTAGGTTTTTAAAAGAATTCTTTTCAGTCTGTGATCAAAGTTTTCAACAAACCAATTTACAAGCAGTGTATTTAGCCATTTTTAATTATTTGCAGTCTGTCACAAAATGACATTTGCAATTTGTAAGCATTGCTGCAACACTGCAGGTATTCCAGAAATTCCTGACAAGTCCTTTTGAGTGGCCAATGCTTTTACTCATTGCCTGTGATGGATCTTGTTTTAATGTAACAATTGCCATGTAAATTGCAAAATAATACCAAATTTCACAAAAGAGTTGAAGCTGTCTGCACGGAGCTGATGGTCGTGTATTTCTCTGGAGCTGTATCTCTTCTTTGGTGCATCCTGACGGCACTGTTAGTGGGAATTAAAGCTACAGAACATGGATTTGTACTGGTATTTTAGAACAAAATCCCAAGCTTTTTCCAGCTAAACCTGGTCCCAGTGTTTGGGGAGACAGTCTCAGAGAAACTTGTGATAACACGGTCTTCATATTTCATCTGGAATGTTTAAAGAATCGGGAAAATTCACAATAATTTCAACAAACAATATCAAAATGTGACTGTCTCTTTGTACCATTTTGGCTCACTTAGATCTTAAAACCTAGAGAAAGATATAAAAATGCAAAGATATTTCCCTTTATTCAATCTATTGAACCACTTGCACTCTCGTGTCTCTGTGTCCTTGTGGCACTGTATCCTCTACTGATCCATTCACCTTCCAAACAACTTAAAATGAATTTAAAAAAAAAACAGTGAAGGGTACTGTGATAGGAAGGAGATCCTGAGATTTGTTGAGTCTTGCTACATTCTGGACCGTGGCTGTTGCCACCCAAAGTGGCTGCTGAGTTTCTTTGCATCACTTCTGTGCCTTGTTCCCCATCTGCCCACCCCCAGCACCTCCCGCCTGGCTCTCCAGGGCCAGGTTCCATACTCAGGGTCAGCAATGTGTTTCTTATCCAAAGGCTGAAAATATGGCCAACACAACAGCTCCAGCACCACGGAATAGCCAGTTTCTGTTCTGTGACCCTTTCCAAACTGGAGACACTTATTTGTGATGCGACAAGCCAGACTGCTCCTCATCGTGTTGAGCACCAGCTGCTTCCGAGGAAAGTTCAGCAAACTTGAAAATGAGCACCAGGAGAATAACAGAAGTTTCCTCTTCGGCTGAGCAGGAGTTAGCTTGTGTCTTAAATATTTTATGTCCATTATACACTCAAAAATGCTGTAAAAGGGCTTTGTAAGCTCTCGGGTTTCACGCAGGTATTTAGCCTGCATTAAAACACATACAGTAATTTTGGTGTTGTGTAATGCTATTGAATATCACAGGTTTAAGATTTATTACCAAAGGAAATTGCACTGAAACAATTTATTGGAAACAAAACAAAACGCGTGACTTGATGATGGATGACTTTGTTCTCTAGTCTTAGACCAATTACTTAACAAAGCATTTGTTACATTTGACTTTAGGCCGAGCAGCAAAGTAAGTTGACATATTCTAGAATAATTAAAAAAAAAGGACCATTTGTAATACATTAGAGAGCCTACAAAATAGCAAAGCACATTTATATAGAGTTATAAAATCAGCCACCTTGATAACTTAGCCAATGGTGTTCTGTCATAATTTAGCCATTGATATTTAGTCAGTTCTGCTAAGTGTATAACAAAATGAATTATAAGCTCCACATCCCTTAATGCTCCTCATTGAGTTAACTCTTCAGCGAGACGCCACTACCTGCAGTGATTACCAGTTCACAGCATGGAAGTCAAAAGCAAATTTGGCAGGTGCAAACGCCTGCTTCTTTATTTATAGCTGAAGAGGAAAATTGTCCTGGAACCTCATCTGCTTCAACTCGATCCAGAGTTTTATAAAAGCTCTGTGCATCCTAGAGGGGGGAAAAAAAGCTTTCCTTCCTCCTGTGCACTTTCCTGAGAACTTATTTAGCTTCATCCAGTCTGCCCAGCTGGGTGGGCAAAGGGTTTGGCCCAAATTT
Organism: Dromococcyx pavoninus; assembly: GCA_033558185.1. Lineage (NCBI taxonomy): Eukaryota > Metazoa > Chordata > Aves > Cuculiformes > Neomorphidae > Dromococcyx > Dromococcyx pavoninus. The sequence goes on along the minus strand of JAUMJL010000276.1, from coordinate 1,233,102 downwards.
TTGTAAATTTTAATGCTGAAAAGAGATTCACAGACAAATATTTTAGGCTAACAAATAGTATTACATATGGAGAAAACATTTAGAGGAGTCTTTTATTGTTAACAATGTACACAGAGCAAGTCTGTCTTCTTTTCATCATGAGAACACTTCTGAAAAAGTGCTTTGTGCTTCTCAGACACCAAACTCGAACCAAAATGACCTGTGCAGCCCTATTAGATGGCTGAGCCAGAGTATGAGAAGAATCAGTTAGGGTGAAACAACAAAACCCCTCACCTTTTCTACACAGCTATTACAGTAATAGGTACTTAAATGGGCTTTCAACCATTAACAGGCAGAATTAGAGGTTGAATTAGAGTATTTAATTAATAGGCAGTCAGCTGTGTAAAACCTATCATGTGACATTGATGCTCTAAAATCCAAATAGGTAAATGTGATTAAAGTCCCTAATAAAGCAAAAATGTTTGTCTTGGGTTTGTATAAACAGACACCATAATGCTTGTCTGAGACTCCCTGTGATAGGCGACTGATTTCAAGTACCTGCATTGTATCAGTTTGAGACAAGATAAAACAAATAAAACTGGAAAATGAAATATTTTCTCTGCCCATGTTTGTGTTGTTTTCATGAACCTTCAGGAGCAGTGACTGTGGAATTGTTGCCTGGTTAACAGCAAAACTCATGTTGCCAGTAAAACTGAAAGGATAAAAAAGCAACTGTAGAAGGGAACAATGGGAAAAACTGACTTGAGGCAAGATCTGAATTTTATGAATATCAGAAGCCAAGGTGAAACGTCCCTTAAAAAAGTGCCTAAGGACAGCTAATCCAAAATGAGGTCACAAAGCTGCCCATGCTTGTGGAAATGGATGACAACAGAAAAGTTGGACCAAAAGAAAGGAAGCATTTGAAAAACAGTCTGAGAGAAGTCTATGTACAGCCTGAGACAGCCACACAATTATTTAGGAGCAGCCCATTATTTACTGCCCAGAAAGCCAAACAGCTTTGTAGAGTTATGATTCCAATTTATGTGATACTTGGAATGAATGCTTACTTTAGTGAAAAAAAACCACATACAAAATAAACCTATTCTAGAAATTTCATCCCGTCTAAAGCGTTCCCAGTCTATAACAATAAACATAATTTGATTAATTTTATATTACCAAGATTTCAAAAGTAGGTAAATTAGATGAGTTCTCTTCACAAGAGATGAATTTATGAGACAACTGTTAATTTATAAGAGCTGAAATAACGTTTGGAGTGCTTCTGTTTTTATTTAACACCTGTTTTTTCCCTCCACACAGTTTTCTTCAGAAAAAATCAGTGATGAATTGATTTTTACCCATCTCAAAAGATGAAAACCTGGCATTTGCAAAATGTCTGATTGAGAACACTGAAAGGAGGAAGCCTTGTGAAAAATAAATTATTGGGCTGGCTATAAATTGGCCCTTAACTCCCTTGAGGTCTTTCTGAGCTCTGATGGAAACCTGCTTTTCCCATGGGGTGAGGAGTATAAATCAGATTAACAGAGCAGTGGAGTAAATATATGTGAGAGAATCCAGCCCTGTATTTCCAACTTCCCTCTGGTTGCGGTTATTTTCAAGGTGTGTTAAAGCCAGTGGCCACTTCAATGTTTATGACAACATTAGCAGTAAAAAAGCTAAGGTTTTTGAAACACAGCTGTAAGAGGTGAAGGAGAGTTTCCCATCCATGGCTGGAAGTGTGTGGTTTATGATCTGTATTTTAGCAGCTCCTGTTCCACCTTCCAAGGCACCAGTATACTCCCCACACCCCCTCTGATATAAAAACTTGATAATTTTGGTTTCATACAGAAAAGAGAAGCTCATTAGCTGTGCCTCCACCCTTTTGCTCTTGAAATTGATGTATTCCATTAAATCCATGGGGAAGAAGTTTTAGGAAAAAAAAAAAAGAAGCCAAAGAGAGAAGCAGGGAGCTACAGGTCCCTGTTGAAGACAGTTGAGGTTCCATGGCTGACTTATAGGTCTGGAAAATATTTGTAATGCCTGTATTATACTTGTCGTGGGGATAAGGAGAGGATTTAATTCACTGGTACTATCAATCTGTTACCTTTCAAGGCAGTAAATTCTCTAAAGAAAGCAATTCAGCTTCATGGAGCTGTTGTTGTAATATATCATTTATCATTTACTCTATGTAAGCACCAATAGCACAAACATTTAAAATCATCAACAGAACTATAAAGAGATGAAAGAAAAATGCTTCAGAATAAATCCCTGACTTTTCCTACTCTGTGATAAGATTATAGAGTGAAACATATGTTACTGGGAGCTTGGAATAAAATTCCTATTTGTTCCATCGAAACGTTTTAACAAAGCTGTTAAAACTCATTTTCTGTTTGTGTGTGATCCTGATGGCAGGAAGAAGAGGGGGAATTTTAAAAGCAGGCTGTCACGCCTTGGTTTCCTCTACAGTGATGCAGTGAGTTTTCTCCAGGGGGGTTCTCACAGACCCTAAAACTAAATATTATGGGTAACATCCTATGGAGGAATCTATAATAACTATCCTTATGCAATCTGCTGGGATTCCTGTCTCTCAAAGCTAATCTTTAGAGTTAATCTGATAGTGATGAATATCCCCATTAATACTTAGATCAACCTGTCATCTCTGAAAAGAAATAATATTTTCAATATATTTCTTTCTTGAATGAACATAGAAAGGCAATTGAATAAAATTAGGGGAGTGATCTATGTTGTAATAGTCATATTTCTCTGCCACTTATTTTCATTCATCCTCTACTTAGTCATATTTTACATTTTGATGCCATTTGTACTGTAATTTTGGTACAGCCATGATGGTTTTTTATTTACTCCTAGCAACCCTTGCTCGATCAGCAGCCTAAAAGCCTTGAAGAGGCAAAATCTGTGCTGAAGAAGTAGAAGCAACCAACGGGTCTGCTCGAGAGGAGCTCTGCCAGGGCCACTTGCAGTAACCGACCTTTCCTTGAACACAACACCTGCTTGCACTGACTCTCTTACAAGATCGAATTGTTAACGGCCAAGATGGAAAAGAAGGATGAAAAAAAGAGATGACAGATACATTGATAGACAGTTTTAATGCCAGTTTTATGCTGGTTTTAACCCAAGCCAAATTCCCACCTTTTACTATTAAACTTGGTGTTTCTGCTCTGATTCTCATTATTCTCCTGGCTGGAAGATCTCGGGGGGGTTGGCTCTGCACTTGTTGCCCTTCAAGATTTTGATTTCTTCAAAACTAAAAGTTCCAGAAAAAGACTGAATGAAATGGTTCAAAGTAGGAGCAACACCTTTCCACTTCATGCCTTTCCACTGCTAATACTGATGAAAAATTCCTGTGAAATACCTTTCTTCTGTCACTTCAAAGGGAACTGTTTCCTAAATGGAAAGTTCACTCAATGAGAAAATTCAGTCTGCAATTTTTCTGAGTAATAGTGGGTTTTGTCCATAATCAACATTATAAGTAGATATTTTTTTACTCTTTCTTTTGGCTATTAAGGTAAGTCAGGACTTAGGGAAAAGAGGCAAAGAAGTCCTTTCTAAAAAGTCCAATTGCTTTTCCATACTATATCCTATGTTATTGGAGTAATCCACCAGTATAAAAGTATTTTGAGAATTTCCACTCCATAAGAGTTGTGATACTTTCATACTTATTCATCTTAATTTTTCAGAAGAACAATCAAACTGCAATTTTTTTAAAATCAAGTATTCCATTTCAGCTAAGGTGTGCCATAAAATATCTTTGCAGGAGCTGAAGCAATTCCTTGTGGAAGACAGGACCACACGTGATTCGGCTACAGAGCAGATCACAAAAAATGAAAGAAATACTGAGATGGTCTAAGAACAAAAACAGATTTAAAAAAAAAATTATCTCCTTCCTACTGATTTTGTGGAAATCACATACTTTTCTGAAAATGTATTGTGACACAGAATCCCCAGCCAATTCCAGTTGGGCCTGGGTGTCTTCTTTTTATTAGTATTTGCTAACTGCCAATCTCCTCACATAGAAAAGTCCTTTTTGGTTTTGAGGTGCCGAGCAATGACATCCCTTTGGATATGTCCCAGGGCACTGCGGCAGAGGTGAATTACAGGTATGGTTTACATTGACATCTCTGCAAGTTGGGTGTTTTCTACTAAAGTACAGAACTCGTATGAAGAATGGACACCTCAGCCCTAGCACACACGGGTGCACAGGGTGCCTGGCTCACATATAGCTCACCTGCCCTGGCAGAGGCGTCCATCTGAGAGGGTGCTGGTGCCGCATGCTGAATCTTTAATAAGGGCACGCTGCACCCAGAGGAATCTCATATGGTTGGGGAACACGTGTGCCAGAACAGCGAAGAGAACAAAACAGAGGTTCACCCCCCGTGCACACCCAGGCCTGTGGGTACTCCACATCAGATCAAGGATCACATCCAACTTTGATCCACGTCAAGGGGAGGTGTAGTTACAAGGAACTGATTTAATTCCTCTAATAGATGCACTTACATTGTCTCAGAGCCCAAATGCTCATGCTTTGTAAACCTTTAAAAAGTGGAGATAATGAACAGGTTTCTTCACTTTATCTCTGCTTTAGAATGTGAACTCCCACGGTGTGGCCCACTGGCTAATGAGGAGCAATGCACTGAAAGCCATCAGAGTTCTCCTACAAGGGAAACAGAAGCTGAAAGGTAAACACCCCAAATGATCAAATGCACCAATCCCTCTGTGCTCCAGGAGCTGTGCGAGGAGGGAACGCTTTTGCATTACGAATTATTACCCTAAATATCACAACTACTGCTCATTTAAATTAAAAGTTGTACTTCTTTTTGAAGAATCAACCATGCAGTGTTCTATAGGGTAGAACGGACAATAGAGGAAAACAGAAGCCCTACTCACTGTGCAACCAGCATTTGTTTCCCCAGACTAGGCATAAGCTGGGATGAAGTGCTTCCCCTTTAATGTCACTTCACCTGTGAAGTCTTGAAATAAGAGTGACGAGATAAAAAGTAGTTGTTTGGGCTAACGAGGTGTGTGAATATTGTGCTTCAGTTATAATAAATGTGCTTGGCATTACTCTAAAATATATGGACAGAGATGGCTAAAAGAAATAAAGGCAACAGCAGAGAGAGAAAATCGCAGGCCTGAATGGCTTTTCATGCCTTTTAGGAAAATCCTTTGGGGGGAGCCGCTTGCTGGAGACTGCTGGGATGCAGTTAAAACCCATTATGCCAACCTGCCCACCTGATTGGAAGCTGCAGGAAGGACTGCAAGAGTCGATGGACACAGCCAGCCCACATCAACAGAGAAGGGACTGCCCAGGGAGCACACTGAGTTTATTTCTTGTCACTGGACTTGGCAGGTATTTTCTACCAGATAAAACAAGCAAATAAAAACTTGGAAAAAGAAATGTATGCTATTTAATGAGGATATCTTCTCCCTCTGAAGGACTCTGTCCTGCTAGGAACGTGTCTACAAGGCAGGGTCGTGCTCTCTGTGTCACCTGAGAATAACAAATCTCTCCTCTGCCTAAAGAGCCACCCCAGAGGACAGCCTCACCGTGAGGCTGCTCCTCATAGGAAGGAGAAGGAAATAATCCTGGACTGGCATTTTCAGGTCAGTTTCTGCTCAGTATGTCAGAGCTTAAGGACTGTACGACTACCTGACCAAGTGCAAAAGAAAAGCATTAGCCACTGCCAACAGCTGAGAAAAGGAACAAGGTACTCCCCTCTCTGCTCCCTCCTGGGGGGATCCAAGTAGGTGGAGGCTTTCACGTGACCTTCAGAAGATACCCAAGTGATGGGATTCATCCCTCAAAACTTCAGTATTGCCCAGGAATTCTGCACAAAACTCTCAAACCTCCTCTGCTGACTCAGGAGCCTCAGCATTTCATACTTGGAACAAAGTGTGAAACTCACATTTTTGGAGGCCTTCAAGGTATCTGCATTTTTGTACTGTGCTATCATTCAGCTCCACCCTGAGGTTTGGTTCTGCATCTGAATGAAAAAGCAAGAACTGCTGTTCTTAGTACCCTTCCCACAGCCTTCCTCCTACCTCTGCTACATCCCCCTAGGCTAAGTCCCCCCTAAGTCCCCTTATTCCTGAGCCAGCACAGCTCCTCCAGCTCCTCTCCAGCACCACAGCACCAGCTTGACGAGTGGGATGTTTCAGGCAAACACTGCCTCTTTCTTATAAAGTGAAGAGATCTGGACACCTAACATGCATATCCATGAAACAATTTTTGGCCAATTCTGAAATGCTGCTGCCAGCCTCCAGCTGTGGCTTTTGGTTTGTTTTAACTCTCTATATCCATCCCTACCATTGAAAATTAATTTAATACAAGAAGGACTGGTGTGAGGCCTTCAGTGTTGAAGATAATTGTTTCTAGCATTCACTAACCACACCTGACTACACCAACTTTCTGGGGCGTTTCAGTTTCTCCCCTTACTGAGATTAATGGTGTGGAGGCTGTGAGAGCATTTTCCAATACCTTTCTGCAGGTTCTCCATGGGTTTAGTTTCCCATGGGTTTTTTCAGATTAATGTTTGGGGGTGGTGTTTGCTATTTTTCTGACCTCTGTCAGGTCTTGTCTGGGAGAATGGAAACAAAGAATATTTGCATCTCATTGTCTGACCTGGAGCTCGCTGTCCCCCCAAATTGAAGGGAGTCACATCCAATCCAGGGAAACTCCTCAACTTCCTTGGGAAGCCTAATTTAATCTTTACCAGGAGTAACCACCTTCAGAGGCTCCCCTTGGATTAAAATCTGCTTAGGGAGACTACAGGTAAGAGGATTTCAGTCTTTTTCATGTTAAAAGCTAAACATTAGAGCCATGCCTGTTAGGCCAAAAGTGAGAGTCAAAGACGTTTGGGCCCCTATCTGTATGTGGAAACTGATATAAATAGTTTCAGTCATTAACTGAGAAAGCTGTGTAAAGGTAAAAGTAGTGTCCTGTTTAAAATAAACTGGAATTTTGTCATTTGTCATTCATTTTCACATGGATTGGGATGTCTTAGGAAAAAAAAATCAGAAATATTGGGCTCGGAGTCTTACTAATCTTGAGGGAATATAATCTAAATATCACTAAAATCAATGGAAATACTCACAAAGACTCTCAAGGGGCTACAATTCAGGCCTAGAAGACAGCCAGCTCAATGAGACTATTAAACACAGTGATTTTGCACCATCAAAACCCAAAATCCAAATTCAGAAAAAAAAGTTACAGAAGTTTCTTCTCATATAATCTATACTTAGGGAATCCAACAGTAAAGCTCCTCAAGGTACGCAGTTAAGTCAAATGAACAGCATTTGAAGCTCCTCAGCTGTAGCACGGAATATTTCTAATGCTTTGTTTATGCTTTTCGATGAAATGCTCCTCTCAGTGATTTGCGTGGAATGTTTACAGACTTCTGTATTACTCTGTTACCAGATAATTCACAACATCCTGACTTAAACAAGCAGACACAAAATAATCAAGCTTGACAAGTCAAAGAAAAGAAGCACTGACAGGTATGCAAAACACTGAATGGTGGGTGGGGATGCAATATTTTCTAAATACAATGCCACGCACACCAGAGCACAGCGTGTGATTTAGTAGCAAATTCTTCCTCCTGTGCATTAGGCTGGTGATGTGCATTGTCACACAACGAACACTGTTCACATGGACGGCCAGTAGCACAAAGGATGCTTGTGGTAACAACAGGGCACCTTCCAACCAGACCAAACTTCAGAAAAATGTGATTGAGCAACCTGAGTGATTGAATTCTTTCCTGCTCTTTGCTTCTATTTCTCATACTCCTGCCGAAGAGCCAACCTTCTGAAATGCACATCTCATTTTTCAGGACGGCTCGGCAGAGTAAATGCTGCCTCTCTTTGTTTCAGCAGCAAAGGACTGGTCTCTAAAGTCAAACAACGCTACATCGACCCAAGACCGCGCGTTGCAGTGCACAGACCACTTCTGTAACAGTTTTGCAAACATGTAAGTTCCAGCAATCTTAAGCAAACCCCAAACTATTTATCATCTTTCAAATCCTTCTCATAAAAACACAGTGTCAGATATGACTGCAATAATACCAAGTTGGTGTTGTCTGCTTTAAAGTCCTCCCAGGCCGGCATGTTTGGTTTACCACCCTCATTTCTCCAGGATCACCTCCTACCACTGATCCTGAAGGAACGTTCCGTTCTCACCCTCGGCGTGTGCGGGGCTGGGGCTGGGTGTGTAAATCAGAGCAGCTGCAGCCAGAGCAGCTGCAGGGACACATGCTCCCCGCTGATCTGTTTGGGTGGGAGCGTGGGTGAGCGTGCCTTCTGCAGAGCTGGAGGGCCTCCCTCCTGGAAATGCTGGGATTAATGACATATTGAGCCCTCTCCAAGAAACTGGATTGAAAGGGACAAAAGAAAGAAAGAAAGAAAAAAAAGTTGAAACAAGCAGGCAAAGTTTAGTACTTCAAAAGTTAACTTCTAAGCAATTGCAGATGCATGGATAACACCTACCCTGGACAACATGCAGCAGTCCTTGCCTTTCCATCAGCATCTCCAACGTGTTGCCTACCTCTGTTGGATTCCCTTGTTGGCCGTTAGCGCTGAGTCAGCTCCTCTAGGTAAGGATTTTGTACTTCTTAATTACCTGATAGTCATTTGGGGGAGAGAGTTCATGTGTATTTTAAACTGAGCTCATCTTGTTTACATTTACTTTTGAATGGGGATTAGAGTGATAGAGGGCTATTTTTGGAAAGAGTCTCCAAAACAGAAAGGAGGTAAGGTTAAAATAGCCAGCTTCTAAGGTAATGAAGAAGGTGACAGTGATAACCAAGCTTGCTTACAGTGCACAATGTTTACTGTCCATTAGAGGACTTTCAGCTTTATTTTCTTTTTCTTATTTTTTTGAAGAAATGAGAAACCCCTGAGGTTTCTTACTTCCTACTGGAAAAAAGATTTAAGGAATATTCATAACATTTTCCCATAAACGGAATACGTGAAATGAAGCATAAAAGAAGAAAAAGCTTTAAAAGAACAGTCTCTTCCTCTAAGGAGAGAAGTGTATATACCATATATCAGACCAACATTATAGATTAGTTAATTACACACATAATAATACACAGCTATACAGTCTCTGGCAATAAAAATTCCATGAGTAATTTTGTACTACTGTACACATTAAATGTAAGGTTGTTTCACTCTAGCATAGATTTTACATACATAGTTTGTTTATACACCTTTATTAATCTACTGCAGGAATAAACTGAAAATCATGTTAGATGTTATTCAACTAGAAAAAAAAACAGAGTTAATTAAAAAAACTGAGAAAAGAGGTAAAACCCAAGTGTGGAGCTGTGAGTGAGTATGGACTCAGCTCTGGCAAACTCTGTGCAGGCTCCCTCCCCCTTAATGGAAATGCCGTGCGATATTTTGCGAAATTCGTTTCCTGCAGAGTTTTAACCAGTCTGAAAAGTGACTGTCAACCAGCACTCATCACCTCCAGGAAGATGGAACAATTTAAAGTACTCTTCATTTGAATAGCAAGGGGTCACCCAGAAAGGTTTGCAGGACTAAACACAAGGCAAATGACCTGATCGCCCTTATCTCCAAACAATGCCTTTAATTTCTGAAACCTTTTGAAGGGCTGCCAGTTTTATGGAGTGCAGCAGTACTTATCTGATAGAACAAGCTTTTCATCAAGGTGAAATGACCTTTTAACTCCCAGTAACTAAGTAACTGTATTTTCCACTGTATTTTTGTTACTGAAGGTAAAATGTGTAGACACACTGATTAAACTGGGAACAGAAAACAAGAATTAAGAAATAGCTCGCTGTCTCTTAGGTGATGCAGAAGGATTCATAAGGCTTGGTTTTTCATGGTGTGAACTTGAAGTAAATGAAACTGCTGAAAAAACTTTACGTTCTGACAGATTGTGTTATGACATTACAAGGATATTAACAGAGCCATATGCTGTTTACTTTTGTACTCTGAGTATAACAAACCTACTAATCCCCGAAGAATTTAACTGTGAGTAAGGAATATTTTACCAAACAGCTTTTTGCAGATGCCTCGTAAAGAGGGAGAAGATGAAAAAGTCCTTTAAAGACCAAGTAAGAACTTTATCATCTTCTGCAGTTTTATTTTGGGGAACAAAGTTTCAAGTGATGGAGGATATTCTCATTACTTGGGGGTTTTACATCATTTCCTGTGACTGAGAAACATGAAAACGTTACCAGTAACATCCATAGCTGTTCTCTGGTAGAAGATTAAATAAAGCACGGGGGACAAAAGCGACTCAGTCAATCATAGATTTGTGAGGGCTGACACAACACAGGTCTTGTCAGACTTTTCTCAGATGAAATTCTGTATAAAAGTCAATCAAAAGAAAAAGACAGATTTTTTTACAGCAGTATTTTAAACAGAATTCTTTATCTTAAAGTGTAGTTTCCTGTAACATCACCATCAAGATGGAATCGCCCCCCATCCGTTCTGGAGGCTTTTCATAATGTCCAATTGAAAGAGTTTTTATTTTGGATATGAGTTTTCTGCAAAGGCATCAGCCTTCCTCGAAGCTCACAAAATGTTCTAGAGCTTCACTGCAAGGTGTTACCTTATACAGTAAAATCAGACTCAATTAACAGTTTGCAAGTTCACTCCTGCGGATTTTCCTAAACTCTGGAACATGTAAGGAAAAACAGTGAGCGTATCCTGAGATGAAGAGAGAGGCAAATAGAAAGGATGGTGTCAAGAGAAGGTTGGCTGCCTACAGCCAGTGGGAAAAGACAGTGCATTCCCAAACACTCTGAATGATCTGATTTGATTTCAGAAAGTAAATTGGAATAGTTCAGCGTGGCAAAAAATTATTCAGTATGTCTTGCATACACGAAAGTCCACTGGAGCTGAGAAAACCTTTTCCCTCAAGTATTTTGAAAGGAATAATCCAAACTATTCAGGAGCTTTCCCACCTACTTCAGATGCCAAACCCTCCCATCCCCTCCTCAAACCTCAAACGTGCCACCCTGGTGTCCAGCAACCCCCTGGAGCTCCAGGGATCCGCCACTCCCTGGGTCCCCAGCACAGGAGGGGAGCAAACACCCCCAGGGTATCTGGCTTGGAAACAGCTCACAGAGGTCAGGCTCTTAGGCCATGAGTGGGTTCGGTCAGGGACATTCCTATGACTTTAGAAATGACACTGGGATTATCCTGGCTCCGTGTCTTCACTCTGCGGAGAGCACAGCAGACATTTATAGCACTGTGCAAACAAAATCACGCCCTGCTGAATCCTTTCCTACAGGAATAAAACCCAGACTCCCTGGCTGTGGCAAACAAGCAGTAAAGACTGCCAAAGGGAGAGAAAAGACCTTTACAGCATGTTTCTCTCCCAATATAATTTTTAATTATCAAAAGGCTGTTTACAGGTTAATATTTTATTTCCCTCTTACTGAAGTTTTTGTCAACATCAAGTAGCTCCAGCAGCCTTGTTGTCTGGAATTAATCCAGTTTGTATTGTTCCAACTAGGCTAGAAATCTGATCTTATCTGATTATGTGTGGTCGAAGCAAAGCTAGTAGCTGGGGTTTTACAAAGATTTCTGTTTGTTGATAACTTTTTCATTTCTCTCTTTCTATACGAAAGACGAGAGGGTTATGCTCACTGCAGGAATAGATCTTTCATAAGGAAGGCAAAATCGGGCGGCTGTTACTGTCTGGGGCAAGGAAACCTCTTTCACATTGTAATAAATGTGTCTGTGACTCTCCCAAGCAGCATTGATCTGTCACTACTAGATTTTAGGACATGGAAATTTGGTAGGGAATTATTTTTTAGCTCATGCAGTTGCCTTCCAATCTCCTGATGAAAATTAACAGTTGTTTTCAAAGTTATACAGGCTTACAAAATATGTTTGGTGTGAGAGGGCTGCCCTCCTACTGCAGCTACCAAGGATTTGCCTATTTTGCATCCATCTGCCAAATGTTTGCTCTGTCTAAACGCCTTAAGAGCTATTTATTACTCTGTGATTTACTAAAATTGAGAATCACTTTCTTCGACACAGTTCATAGCAGTATAGGATATTCACGGCCAAAATGTTTGCTTTAATGGTCCAGTTTCTCAAAGTTATTTTGTCTCCAAATGCCATATTGGAAGAATATTGTACACATCTACCTTCCTTTGCAATCGATAGGAGCTGCGAGTAGTCAAGACAAATCAGTGTTTGTTCCTAAATTGACAAGACAAATTGCTGTGGAGAGGAAGCACCATCATTCTGTTTTACAGATGGGATGGAGACGTGAAGTGGCTCAAGGTCATGCAGAAAATCCTTTGGTGGAGCCCAGACCTGCACCGCAGCCTCGTGAGGCACAACCCAGCCTCGTTAACCGCAGCACTACTCACAACCGAAGGGAAAGCCAATATAGTCAACAGGAGAGTAATAAAAATGCTGGGCCTTTCCCCATCTTTCCTGTAAACTCTGAGGTCAAATGGCTGCACACACAAACTCAAGGGGACACAAAGCATCTTTGCTGGGTTTTGGACAACTTAATATATTTTAGAGGACTGAAATTTGACAGTTCATCCAAATTCCACTGTCTTTCACTCAGAAAAGGATCCAATCACTTCCAAAATGCTATATTTACTTTATCATACAGATATAGTTGAAAAAAGAAGGAAAAGTCTTTCCTACACAAACTTTATTAAAGACAGGGTTTTTTTTTTCCTGTTTTTCCCCACTTCTTCCTAGACCAGTTCTATAGCCTAATTAAACATTTCTGGTGTTGGAAATTACCTCTTTCACTCCGATATATTTCCTCCTTTTTACTTTTATTTTTTTTTTGTGAACTAGACTTGTTGCTTCAAAAATCTGAGAATATCGTGAGAAATACCATTTTGATTATTTTTAACTTGGTTTGTACTGTACCTCTTTGAATAATTCACTGGGAAAAGTTCTCAGACAGCCAGATTGCTGGTTTGTCCTATTTTGTCTATAGATTTGTTTCCTTTGACATTTGTAGGTTTGTTCTGGCTTTTTGGCTACTTTCTCCCTGGATAAAGCGTCTTTCTTGTCACCTCACAGATGGAGTTTTAGTGTTGGACGTCGTTGTTGCCCAGTCTGCTACAAAAATGGATACTGACTTTAATACTTGGTTGGCAGCATGTATGGCTTGTTCTAACAAATTTTAAGTTTTCTTCAAAGTAGCGTATTTTACCTTCAGTTACGACCTTTATCAGTTTCATTGTGGCAGCTACACTATGTATTTTGTCCTAAGTAGAAATTATTTACAGTGAAATCTTAAAAAAGTGGATTAGTTTGAAGGATATTTTTCCTCTGGCTTTGAAACACCAGTAAATCCATGTGTTAGTGCATGCAATTGTTTGTACAGCTTCTCTGGAAAGAGTTTTTTTGTGTTAAGCTCTTAGGAGATTTACTTAATGAACGTATGTGCTCATTTGCTTCTTTCTGACACATATTATTTTGATTATTCTGATCTCTATTACTCTGATTGCTGTGTTCACACTGCATGGCATTCATGGGGAGCCGCAAGGGAATATTCTACATATTGAAAGGAAAAAATTGATTGTCTAATATAGTCGAGGGATTGTAGTAGTCTGCTCTGCTCCTTTTGCTGGTTTTATATTAATTCATCGATTGAGAGTGAGTTTATCTTATTCCCCTATTTTGTTCACAAAGCAGCTTCCGTGAGCTGGATAGCAATTTACCTGCAAACCCCAATAATGTACTGCATCTCCCGTGGTATCTGGAGCATTTTACAACTCCACTGTCCCTTGACAGCTTTGTGTGTTGACAGTTTCAGTAAATGGCTCCTCGTGTAGTACCTTGCTAATGCTTCGTCAGCTCAGCAGCTCTTGCATTTTCCATGAACTAGTGGAAACCCCAACTTTTCCTCCCCCTTATGCTAATTAGAAAAGACATAACATTTCCCAGTATGGACTGCCAGTCTTCTTTCTCTTAATTTTTTAAATGGTCGATCAAGTTATGTTTAATTTGCATCAGAAGACAAATGTCTACAGAAAAACTTTAGAAGTTGATACAGAGACAAGAGGATTCTTGGAAGTTGCTGAATTAATATAATAGGTCTATAATGAATTTAATTGTAAATGTGGAGAATGACTTGGGATCTGAACTAGACCACTCCTTTAGAGAAAGGAGTCTGCATGATATCAGCTCCTGGTTGCCTCTCATCTCTGTTTAAAATTGTATTTTGCCTGTGTTTGACTGTCATGCAAACTTTTCATGAAAATTTAGCTCATTAGTTTTCTACAGATCCATACGGAGAGGAAAAGGAGGTAGAACTCACTCACTAGTTTATATAATAGCTAAACTAATATTATGTTATTGATAATTATTAAAAATTTCTTCATAATTAGTATTATTAGACCTCACTGCATTAGTTAGGTATGTTATTTCTACCAGAAGAGGCAGATTTGCAAATATCTTCCAGAAATTATTTTTAATAGCCTTCTTTGTCCCTTTCCTCCAATTATTTGCTTTATAATCAACTATGGGTATGCTATAAAATTAGTTGACTGTGACTCAGCCTCCCTCAATAACATAGATAGATACTTTGACTCATTGAGGCTACCTTATCATCAGCTTTGTTCTTTTCTTAATGGGCTAGAGAAAAGAATACATAAAAATTCAGAGCCATTTGCTCTGTTCTTTTATTAGATATTAAGATGAGAGCTAGCAACAAAGACGTAAACAGGGTGAAATCTAATTAATTCCTTGTTTCTCTTTTGCAAGAAATACAAGGAAAATGACGAGGAGACTAATTTGTGCCACAGTGTACTTCCAACTCATTCTTCAAGTGCTAAAATATGTGGACATTTCATTTTCTGAACGTGTATAAAGCAGAATAAAAATAAAAGAAAGCTATCTTTCTCTCTTAGCTATCCCATAACCACCCCACTCTTCCAACAGAGTCTTGTAAGTGCCAGTGGGACTCAGCCACCCGCACCCTATAATATTCCTGAATTATTTTGGCTTCTTTGCTCCTAAAATATTTTTTAAATGTCTCACTCATAATTGCTGGACACAGAAGTCCTGCAATTTCAGACAGTTTTCAGTCCTTGGCCTGGACTAGTTATATCAATTGATCTTGTAAAGGAAATCCCAGTTACACTGGGAAAGCTGGAGTGGCTTGTAGCGTTCCCAGTCTGGAGCAAAGATGTATTTGGTTCATCTTTCAGTTGCTGTGTGGCAGTACCTGATCAGGGTCCTGCCCTGCCCTGCCCTGCCCTGCCTGGTGGGTCAGCATCTGCCAAAGTCAGGACCTGCTTTTGCCTGCCCGGTGCGCACCTCTCAGCACCTGCCCACTGACACACACCTCGCAGGAGGGAAGGTTTGATATGTCCTTGAGCTATCGTGCTCAAAGGCCATGGCCACGTGGGAGAACCCTGCCTGGGTTGCAGGCAGCTGAATTCAGCTTAATCCCTGTCCCTAGCATGTGCCTGCGTGAGGGCATTAGGCTTAAAGACACTGATGCGCTTCGGGATAGCTGGATTCAAGTTGCAGACTGTGATCCCAGCACCAGCTATACATCTCCCAGAGGAATTTTACCAACTATTTTCTCCTTTTGATGTGATTGCTGCCCTGCAGTACAGATAACTCTGAAATAAATCACAAATCTACTGCCCGCTCCCACTCCTTTACTTCTTCCTTTTTCATGTTTTCCCAATAACTGCTATTTTAGTCATGAAAATCACCCACAGTTATTTCTGCTGCTTTATAATGTCTGTTATCTGCTAACATTTCTTGTTCTGTTTGCTGTTACCTATACTCCTCGCATGGGTGTGTAGACACTTTCTCTTATTAATGCACTCCTGACAACATTATTCATCTTTTGTTTCACAACAACTTCATCTTCTGTCTTAGGTCTGAACTTGCAGATCACCTTCTGAGAACACCGAGCATCCTCATTAAGCGCTGGCGGGATGCGAGGGGACCTGGTGAGCCACGCCAGGTCAGCCCCGTGCAGCTCTCAAGGAACCCAGCACAGAAGCATAATGTCAAAAAGCTGTGGTGGAAGCAGCTTCTTTACCACTCACAAAAGTTGACAGCAGAGACACTAGATAGTATTTGTGTATACAATGATCTGCTGGAAAACAAGCTGTCTTCCAAAGTCTGGTTTTTTTGTGGTGGTATTGGATTTTATGGGTTTTTTTAAGACTCTTGAAGAAGACAACTTTATTCTGGCTTTTTAAATCAGGTTTGCTGAGAAATCCTTCCCTGGTAGTGAAGAATAGGCTTTCTGAAGAACCCTTTGGTGAGATTCTCAGATTTATAACCTTGCAGCTGATCGACATATGGGGATAAGATATGTCTTCACCAACCTTATTGTATATTAATACTTATGTTGCTTTCAGTGCAGCTAAATTGAATATAAAACTGAAACATTGCAATCCTGTAAAAGGTAGCACAGATGGCCACGTGTCTACATAAGCATCAGAAACATCATTTTGGCCCCACTGTTATCATTGTTTCAGGTAATGATCACTAAAAACAGTGCCGCAGAAACGCTGCAGGAAAAAATATGATGGTCACGGAAAATACTCTGTACAAATCCACCAATTATGTGGGATTTTTGCCTCCCACTCACTGCTGAGGCTCTCTGCTGCTACAGTCTCTCACTGTGATTATCTGTATAAGAGTTTATAGACAATACGACTTCCCAAAGATAACTTTCTTCAGGTTGAGTAATTCCGTTGATCCACACAGGAATGTTCTTTCCCGTCTAATTGCTTTAACACTGAAAACAATTAAAAATTTTACTTTCCCTCTGAGACAAAACTGGGCAAACCCCAAAGTGCTAACTGATACCTTGATATTTTGTTAATCACTTCCGACAGGAAAGATGTTGAGTTTTAGGATACAGAAGCTGGATCAATCTCTTCAGTCACAGACAAGTGCCCTCAGAACTGGTGTATTGATTATGCTGCAGAGAATACCTTTAGATCTCTTATTTGAACTGTTTCATTTTCTATTACTAATTAAATGCATCTTGGAATAAGGGTTTCAGTGCCAGACTTCCATGTCTTTGTCCACTGTAAAGGTGTAAATAACTGTGATGGACAACAGGTTCGTTCATTCTGTGGCAAAATGTGTACTTGCTATTTATAAAAAATAAAAATGAAAATGAAAATAAAAATAAAAATAAAAATAAAAATAGAAATAGAAATAAAAATAAAAATAGAAATATAAATAAAAATAAAGCAATTCCAATACAGAGTTAGACAAGTAGAAAGACTGATCATTCAATTGGTCAATAAATGGGGGTTTGGTCAAAAACAAGTGCCTGAGCCTCCAAATGCCTCCTTTCCTAAGAATAAACCTGTACCAAAAAAAAGTCCAGGTGTTCTTAACACTTGCACATTCCCATTAAATGTTTCATTAACAGCATATAAAATAACTGACACTTAAAATGCCTGACCAGCTCTACCCAAATCATTCATGTTTTAGAAGAATGAACACGCTAAACGAAAGGGGCAGTAAATTTCAATATTAGTAATGACACTTGTTTGTGTCCCCAGCAATGCAGAAAGAAGTGATTTATGTTCATTTGTGCTTATGAAGCAGCGTTGTAATACACCGATTTTCAAGGGTTTTTTTAACCAAAGGTCCTTTTCTGCCAAAAAGAAAACCGTGGTGTATCCTCTATCCCCTGGTGTTTTACGCTTAAGAGAGGGCATAAGGGAATTGGGTATTTCACATGAAGAGAACAAGATAAAGTGAACTTCATTTTTGCTTCATAAAAATTGTAACTTTACTGAAGGCAAAGGAGTCCCCAGTCTGGGAGGCTCTGATGAGGGTGGGGGCAGCAGGTACCTGCTGGCACACGGCAGACAGATTAAAAGGGAATATATTTGAGTAAATTCTGTGCTTAAAGGGCCGGGGCCTGCTGTGCTGTTTGGTACATGAACTGGAATCTGACATCTTAAGGGCCCTCGTAGCTTAAGTAACATTTCAGCCTGTGAGATACGCCCGGGAAAACCTCTGCTGCGATATCAGAGCCTGAGTGAGGGCCCAGCAAGGTGTCCTCCCCCAGCCTGGGGAGACACAGGCTGCGCCCAGTCTGGCTCCAGACCCCTATCTAAAAACTTCAAGGCCACGGGATTATCCCTGCTCCTTAAATCCACCTTCATTTCCTGAAGTATTGTCTAGCCCTGCAGTGTGCTGTTTACCTGCTGCCATGATTTTCCATTCTGGTAGAAATTACTGTTCTATATAGTTTGATTTTAAGAGTGCATTCTGACATCCATTTGGGGAAAAGGCACTACATAAAAGCAAAATCAATATGAGGGACAGTTATGTTTCCTGACCTTTTTTGTTAGCTATAAAATATATACATTCAAGAAGGGAGGAGAAACCAAGTCAGTTTTACCTGGACTGAAGGAGGACAGAAAAACATCCATTTAAGTGCACTGGCAAGAGTATGAACTACACAGCTCTGCTGGGTGCAGGCAGATCTCTGCTCTCACTATATCCCAATGCTCCCACAAGACACTGGCTTCTCCCGTGGCAGGCATCAAGCTGCTGGAAAAATTCAGAAATACACGTATTTTGGTAAATGTGGTGTCTCTTGGCTTGTTCTTAGTTATTCTTAAGATCAAACTGACTGTTGGTTGAATATTCACAGGGAAATTTGCCTTTGCCAAGCACGAGGGATGAACAGAAGAGCAATAAAATAGTGCTGAGCCACATTCTTCTTTAAATCCCCCCTGAACTCAATCCATGCTATCTTTGTTCTTTTCTCCCAAAATATTCCAAAACAGTCTTCCTTCTACCTGAGCTGGCGGTCCCTTCAAGGATCCCAGGATAAACTTCCAGTCACCTCATGTGATATATTTTCTATGATTTGCAAGCATAGATCTAGAAAAAAAATTGAAAATAATTTAATCTATATTTCTAAATTATACACTTAAATATATTGCAGTGGATTTTTACCTTCCCCCAAAAAATGAAATCATAACTACTTTGTTTAAGCCCAGCTGAAAACCAAAAATTCATACTACAGTATTCTGACACAGGTTACTAAACCAGAAAAGAAAGCATCTTATTTGAGCTTTGAGTAAAATCTCAGATCACGGTGTCTTTTCAGTATCAGCATGCAATTATGTGAAAAAGAAATTGCACAAAAAGCTTTTAATATGGGACTTCTATAATGGCATTTTCATCAGGAGGAAATACTTGCCATCTGTAGAAAAATAATTTGTCTTGGTTTTTGAAAACTAAATTATCCCCTATAAAAGATCAGCTGAAAAGCACTAAATAAATTTATAAGCATCCCAGATTAAATACAAAATTTTTCTTCTTTCTGCTGACCCCTAGTGAACCATTTTGTGAGAGTTCAACAGTGAACCCAACGTTATTAATTTCTGAAACTCAGATAAGGCATCTGGAAGATATTATCGGTGTGATTTAGCCACTAGCCCATAATTCAGGGAACTGGGAAGTAAAGGCCCAGAAAACTTATCAGTGCGTGGTTGTTCACTTGAAACTCAAGCAAAACTGCAAAAGAACACACGAGCTGACAGCAACAGACAGCACCAAATATCAGAGCAGCCTTTGTAGGACAGCCCCTGTGAGAAACTGGTCCCTGGGGTTTAACATAGCGCTTACACTACGTGATTACCAATAAGAAGCTTTACCCACACCTTCTCATATTTTTCTTTTTGCCCTATGCTCTCGGATTTGTTATTTGCAGAAACTCCCATCCTGTTTTGGCTGCTTTGAGGGCTCTCAGTCAAGCAAAGTAGTGAAGCAAATGAGGGCTAGGATGCAAAACTAGGGAAAAAGTAGCCATTAAGCTGAATTTCATTCTTTTCCTCACAGGTATCTGACATACAGAGAAATGCTTATTTCAAACCCATTTCATGAAGGTGCATCACAAAGATGGCTCTCTCCCTGTCTGCACAACCATTATGTTATGTGACTGCAAGGTGTAGCTTGTTGAACACGTAACTGCATCACAGGACAGCAATCCTTGCTGTGCACACACCGCTGCATTATAGGAAAAGTTTGGATTAAAAAGAACAAGCCTCCAGCTAGCACTGCTCTGCTTCTGTAACTGTGCAGCAAGTCTCTTACAAATAAGAGGCATCTGTGCACCAGATTAATTCCTCTTGCGTTAACGATTGTAAGATGAGCTTTAGTGAGGTGTCCTGGTGCCGTTGTGCCATCCATCACTATCCCAGGATTCTGCCTTCCTCCCACTCTGCCCAGAGCCCACCTCATCCCAACATCTGCTATTTCCTCTCTCCAGCTGCTGCCCAGTCTTTTCCTGGGCAGTGGTCGGAGGCTGGTTATTTTGTCTCCCCCAGCATCCTTCTTCCAGGGGGAAGGGGTAGAAAAGCGTTTCATGCTTGCCCTCTATTTGTAGCAACAAGATATAACTTTATATTTTTAGCAGTCTTTTTCCATTTCTCAGTGTCCTACTCAAACAATTGAGTTTTGGTGTGATACCAAACAAAATGCAGGAGTGTGTCTCGTTGCTTACACGGGGATCTCTTGTCACGACCTCTGTAACTCCGTGCTAAGCACAAAGCTGTTGGTCCTGTCCAACTCCACTGATTTTCACTGGGAATATAGCAGTCATTTGTAGAGTAGTTTGGCTCATTTCTGCATCATAACAGCTGCCCTCAAACTCATTTTCATTAAAACAACATCAGGACCAACCTTACACGTCACAGATTCATTTTGCGTATTTTTAATTGCTTGTCCCAAATCAAACTATTGGAAAGGAAAAAATGAAAAAACCTTCACCATCCAAATATTTTGATTGCTAATGTAAGGAAAGGCAAGAAAATTTCCCTTCTGTTTTTATAGCAGAAAGATTTATCACAGCTTGCTAAATTCTGGAGTGATTAAGTCATATTAAAGACATAACTAAAACAAGTGTTTGGTTTCTGGCTTCTGAAGTTTTGCACTTGGTTCAAGAACAGGTTTTGATTTTGATAGTGATAATATTTCTTCACTATAATACAAATATTGCTCTCCTTCCACAACTGGGCATAATGAAGTCAATAAAATATGCACAGAAGAAATGGAAGCAGTATGTGGCTCAATATAAAGATTGATAATATAACCAACTAAAAAGAAATGCTTTTTATCATCATAAGCCTCTCCTGGTTTCTTATACTTTTCACTGAGCAAAACAATCCATCATAGTTGAACTTCATGCACGTTCCTGAAGCCAAGTTAGTAAAAGTCAATTTTTAATTATGATATTTTTATAAACCCTACAATTTATTTCCTGATTTTGTAAAACGCTCTAAACAGCAAGTCGTCAATATAAATTATGTAAATCTCAAGTGACCCCAAAGTCATTAATCTGACTGGATTTCACAGTGAAACATAACACAGCAATAACCCACTAGCTCAGTCTGACACCACAGAGCAGCAAAGATGGGCACAGCAGTGATGAACAATGGGAAATCGCAGTTTTGTTCTAGACTACTGTGATTTTTAACCTTTTAAATGAATTGCCCATTGTGATTAGGAATACCTGTTGCTGTCTGACATTTAGGGCCAAAGGAAAAAGGGTCTGTTAACTATGAAAAAGAGAACACAAGGTTATGATCTACAGTGTCAGGCAAAGAGTGATGAGCACTGAGCTCCAAAATACTGAGCTTTACAGCCAGCCTGCC
Organism: Dromococcyx pavoninus; assembly: GCA_033558185.1. NCBI lineage: Eukaryota > Metazoa > Chordata > Aves > Cuculiformes > Neomorphidae > Dromococcyx > Dromococcyx pavoninus. The sequence continues at coordinate 1,211,485 of JAUMJL010000276.1, read as the reverse complement.
TATTAACTTGTCCCCATCCCATTCCTGCAGAAAACCACAGCAAATCCTGTTGGCAGCAGGAGAAGGAAATCTGCCCGGGTGGACTCCGAGTTGTCCTTTGGTAGCAGCAGCAGTGGCTCAGGCCAGTTTCCAGCAGCCCTTTCTGCTTTGAAGGAAACCCAAAAAGTCTACTGTGCCAAACCTCTTACTTTTTACTGTGCCAGCCCAAAGGCTGCAGAGCTGCTGGAAGGTGTTTCCCCCAACCTGTACAAAGCACAAACTCCCCGCTCTCCTTTCCACCTCCCACTACTGCTCCTTCCCTGGGGTCAGACCCTGGCGAGGCAATCCCACCTCCCCAGACACCTCCTTCTCTCAGTTAATCTGGTTCACGTGCGCCTGCTTTAAAAACTCCGCTTTTGGTTTTCCAGCTGTTTTCCCTTTTGGAGGCCACCCCAGTCCTTCCCAGCTGCTATCTCTTCAGCCACATCTGTGCCGAGTCCATCCTCATCTGCAGCCAGCAGCCCTCTGCCTTCCCTCCATTTCTGTGCACGGACATTGTCCGTATCCTCGTGGACTTCACGCTATTAAAATACCGTTGAAGGATGTAAAGGATGAGGAGATGGCACAGAAAAGAACAAGGATGTTTTTCCCTCATGCATGAGAGAGACTCACAGGATTTAGCCTTCGTTCTTCGCTAAGAAGAATACTTCATGGGTGTTGATTTTTTTTTCTTTTAAAAGTAGGACTTGGTTATTGTCTGGGTCTCAGTCTACATGAACTAAGATCACCCAGGTTCATGTAGACCAAACTGAAGAGGAGTTATTAGAAGGCAAAACATCCTGGCTCTTAAACTTTCCAGATTCTCTTGCTTTCTACTCCCTTTCTTGCACTTCATAAAAGTTTGTGCAGGAGACCAGCAGGTGAGAGGTAGCAACTGCAGCATTTTAAGGTGTTTGCTAAAATGCAGTTGCAGAGTAGAGCAAGATGGCTTAAAAAAATCTGATGACTTCTTTACCTTTCCTAGGGCACAATTCCCACATACTCTATTCTTTCTTCAGCACTTGAAATGGTTTCTCTTCCAATTTACAGAGTTAGATATACAGTCTGTATTTTTTAAACTTCAGATGCACTTCCCCATATTAAAATGTCTCACAGGCAAACGCATATCCCTATTTATACTTCTTATATTAACCCAGTTACACAGTGGTGATAAAACTCCATAAGAAATAAGAGCTCTCATTGCACATTCACTAAGCCATCCAAAGAACAGAGGAAGAACAGACCATAAGTCTCATAAATCCAGCTTAATCTATACACAGTAAGAGTCTACAAATCAGACATTTTTATATTCCAGGATATTTATGATAAGACGGTGAATGTATAAACCTTCCCTAACAATAACTCAATAATTGATGCTAAAATAACAAAATAGATAATAATTTTCAAAAATTTTTAATCAAAAAGTGAAATATTATAAACAATAATTTGGTCTGCAGGCTGTAGATCAAATCTGCAGTGAGTGAGGGCAAGAACAGCACTTTCAAAACTTCCAGAGCTCTCTTATCCTCTGAATCAGAACCTTCCACCTTCACTGCTTCAGTAGCTGCAGTAATATGCAGATAATTTTCCTTCATGAAATATACCCAAGAAACCTGTGGGGGAGATTCTATGCATCATGCTCATTTTCAGTCTCAGGAAGGTTTTTTAAGGTGTTACATCCACGAGAGAAAGGAGGTGGTCTGCTAGAGCTGTCAGTCCAGCCAGCGTGGTTGGAGGTATCTTTGGCTCTTAGCAGGTCAAACAGAGGAGGACTTGTTATGGTCACATCCAGCTTCTTCTGCCAGAAGATGTACTGGGAGGAGCATCTGGCTTATGCCACCGTGCAGTGCTCCTTCAGTTACTTTATAAAGCCCCTCCCACATGAAACACATCATTGCTCTCCCTCAGTCCAAGATCCTTGCTATAGAGGCAGCCATCAAATACATCTCAGAAATAGATATTTTGCTCGAGTCAACTGGATCTTTATCTTTCAATAGGTAGAAGTGCCCTGTTTTCCACCCTAAATATGTTCACAGATGTTCTTCCTAGAGTAGATGTTCTTACAACATCTCCCTTAGCCTACAGAGCTCCCTTCACCACTGTGTATGTATCAGCAACATGAAATGCATCCTCAGTCTTCCTTTTGCTTGGCTAAGCAAATTAATTTTATTCTCTACTTACAAAGCAAGCTCTTAATTCCCCTGATTATCCTAATAACCATTCCCTCTGCTTGCACAAATCTGAACACGCACACAGGGATCCAAATGAGATCTATGCAGTGGCATTAATTTAACTGTTGCTCTACTGTATTTTCAGCCCTGAAAATAGCTTTTCACGTTACATGGAAACAGTCACCTTGTGATCAGACAGTATATCCTTCTTTTATTGACCCAATTCTATTGTTAATTCTCTGGCTTGCTAATGTACTACTCTGCCCTGAAGTATTCACATCTCATTTGTATGTGAACAGGACTTTAAAGGGTTTTCAGAGATAATTCTAGATAACAGTATATAAGATTGTGCACATACACAATTCAATGATATTTGTTAGAGAAAGGGGGAACACGAATGTGCAGCAACAAAGGAATTTCTGTGACTCAGCTAGAAAGGTAAAAAGCAGGTATCCAGTAAATACCAGTCTTTTGAGATAATAGCTTTCTCTGTTCGGCTGTTCTTCACCAGTTCCTTATCTAAAGTCTCTGTGGCATATGCTGATGAGAGAGAATTCGACCTACAGAGCCTCACATGAGAAACTGATGTACACTCTAAGCCCACTTTTCAGCTGCTTAACAATTATGAATGCTTTTTGTTGATCATATAGATCAGAAATCAAGCAAATGGGACTTTCCTACCTAGAAAAAAGGTTCTGATTTACAGTATTTCTGCTTCTGGAACATATTTCTCCTGTTTAAAATTGTTCAAGCACGTTTCAAGGTTAATTTTGTCTGAGAATGCAGTGGCCAACAATGTAAAATTTGTGCTTGCATGATCTTAGTGTGATTGCAAAATTCTTTTGCTGCTCTTAGGAATTCCCACACAACCGATCATGTCTTTCTTACTCTTTTGCATTTAAGATAATGTGAAACACTCCCAAAATGTAAATGCAAATGCAGCTCAGCCTGCTTCCTGCCTGACAGCAGCTTACAAAACTGATGGTGAATCTCTTCACAGATCTGCTTTTTATTTTATTTTATCTTTCTGGGCATCCTGGTGAGTCTATCGCTCTCTTGGAAAGATAAGGCATCCATCCTCGTTTATTAAAAGTCACCCTAGTGAGTAACATACAGCACTGCCAAAGCCCGTACGCTTTTCCTGTCTCTGACTCCCAGAACACGCCATCTACATGCCAAGGAGGGACCAATTCTATCTCATTCTTCATAGTCACAGAGGCCTTTCATAAAAAAAAGTTGTTGCAAGGGGCTTGAAGAAGCAGTACAGCAATGCCATGGCCGGGATGGCCTCAGCAGTCGCCGTGGTTCCCCGCTCCCCGCTGTGCATGAAATATGGGAAAGTCAGACCAAATATAGACATGTTGGAATCAAATGGCCTTTTTCTATAGTGAAAGAAACAATGGTTTTATCCAAGACATGCAGCAGATTACTTGTTGCTGCCTGGTGTCTGCAGAGAGCCACAGTCTTGCTCTCACTTAGCCTAACGACACACTGGCATTCATGCTTTCCTTTAGCCTTCAGCAAGCACTCACAACTAACACAGAGGGCAAGACTCAGGTATTAGTTTCTGTATTTGACTTGAAGAGACAGATGAATAAAACTAAGTGAATGTCAACTGTTAGACCATGGGACTTAATGTGTTTTTGGAAACAGAAGGGTCAAGTTTTAATTGCATACAGAAAAAACTTCAAGATCATTAAGATCAGCTCCATCTGATGCTAATGACTGTGGTTTCCCAACCCAGACCCCAGAATTTACAGGAGGATCAGCACCCGCTTTGCTTAGATCACTTCTTAGGAGCTTGGAGCTTGACCAGGAATGAAATAGCCAAAAGCCCAGGTGGCACTCTTCAAATGTACATTTTAGAGCCTCGAGACCTGATCCCGCAGCTGCCAGCTTCACCCTGTGAAAACCATTAGCAGCTGGTTTCTTGTCTAGCAAAAAGAAAATGAAATATGCTGCGTTTTCACGGCCATCAATCAGCAGGTGCAGTGCCAGGAAAGCTTCATAATGATGTAGATATTGCCAACTGATTTTACAAAAAAATGTTCTTTTCAGGATAGGAACACGTAGCCAAATCCCAGGAGATGATCTCAGCGCACACCTGTGTGCAAGGGGCAGCCATCCCTTTCGTATTTGGATGGGAGGGGACTGAGACTGAAAGCACCTCCCTTGCCAGAGGTACCAGTTCTCACCTTCATACCAAAGGGCAGCAGAAGTGTGCACATCTCAGCACTCTTTTTCACTGCCTCCCTGGAGCCGTAGAAGAGGGCTTGACCCTGCCCTCAAACAATTAGGGGAGTAACTTTGCTTGCCTTGCTGAGTTTTCTGTTGTTCTTACCAGGAAGAAAGTTCTGAGAGTGGAAGACCTTAAAATGAAAAATAATGGTGGAAAACTTAGAGTTACAAGCAAACACAGTGGGGAGAAATACAAAAGTATTAATGAGCAAGGTGTTACTTTTTGGATTTGTTCTTCTTCTTGGTGTTGTGCAAAATGACTGAAAGCTATCAGCAACGTTGCTGGTCTTAAATGTTGTATTTCCAAAGATTTTTTTCTGCATGTACCCTTTTTTTATTATCTTTACTGACTTCCTGAGAGATTCTGAAATGTCTGGCATGACTCATGCTGTGAGCAATCCTTTTGTGAGAACTGAATGAGAATAGGCTGATAACAAGGGTGATTTCATTAAAGAAAGCAGCCAGGTGACTGGTTACATGGGACGTTATTGAAATTACGCATGCAGAACTCTAACACTATCATATTGTTTTAGATCATGTTTTCCATGGTGCAAGAGAAAGTATCTTTGTCAGCTCAGTGGAGAAAGGTTGGAGATGATTGAAGTAAAACAGCAGGAGGAGGCTGATATGATTAAGTCACACAGCCAACTGCCCATGTATAACACGGTAATGGAGGTGAAAGTAGAGGGCAGAATAAAATTAAGTCAAAAGGACACAGGAGACAAAGGGCTACACATATAGGACAAGGAGGGGACATGCAATGAGCTGATTTGTACAGCAGGCAGAGTGCAAAATTTTCATGCCCCATATTTAGATATTTTCTGCTAATATTGATGCAAATTCTGTACTAACTAGTGCTGGAATGGACGGTTTGTTTAGCCAGCACGCACGGAGAGAGGCATGTTTAATTAATTTTACAGTCGTGGGCAGAGAGGTCAGATGACAGCCTGTGAGTAAAATCCCCAGCAGCTAGATTGGACAGCAGGAGGAAAAAAAAGAACATTTGGGAGAAAAGCTGGGTCAGCTCTGGACCCACTCTGGTGATTGTTCACCCCCTTTCAGCAGAAAATAGGGTCTTAATTTTGCTCCAGGCCACCAGGTAAGAATGTCATTATTGTAGGAAATCTTGGCTGCTGCAAGAAAAACACAGTCTAAATTGTTCCCTCTGGGCAGAACAATGCTAGATACAAGCCACAAACCAGCTGGTCATGTGAGCCACAGGGCAAGCAGGGTATCAGCACCATAGTGCCCTCCAAGGAAGAAATGATCTATAAAGAGTCATCAGAAACTGCTGCAGATTGGTGCAAAGGCTGCTGCGGGCCATGGCATGTCAAGTTGCCATTTGGTCCCCAGTAATCTCAACCAAATATGTTGGGGGAAGAGAAGGCTTGCAAAAATGACTCTTGCTAGTCACCTTCATGGTGCTATTGCAGTTTTTCGTGGCGCTGTTTCAGCTTGAGGCCTGAGTTCACCTTAGAATAATTTCCATTGACAGTTTACATCATTCTGTCCACTCACAGAGCTGTGCAAGTCACAGTTATCATCTCCAGATACAGATGCCTGGGGCAATCTTGCAGTCATCAGACACTATAGAAAGGGGTGCTGGAAATGCCTACAGATTTTGCAGTCCCTGAGAGCATTTTGCTCTCTCCATCTGCAGACAAGGGACTAGGAAACCAGAGAACAGTAGCAGGGGGTTAGTTACAATCCCAGGCAGAAGTCAAAGATCCAACTTCTTCCGAGGTGAGGAAGCACTTCTGAGGTAAGTATGTGGCTTTAATTTCTTTATGCCACAAAGTAGCAAAACCCATCTTGGAAATACATTCATTTCCTGACAGGCTTTCTCCTTCGTTATTATAGCAACTGGGTGCTTAATGTGCAAGGCATTAATTTACTTTCACAGCCTTTGTAGGGTAAAGGGCTATTCATGCTATCAAGGCACAGAAAAGCAGTGCAGGTCCATTAATAGGGAAGAAGAGGACATAAAATGACATATGGAATACATATGTATTCAAAGTCTTTGTAACTTCAGTCTTCTCAGAGAAATTTAATTACAACCATACATTTAGCACAGTGAATTTCAAGACCATAATAGGAACACGAGGCAGAAAAAGAAGAGAGACAGCTAAAACGGGCATTTCCTGGTTGTCAGTAACTTCTGAATCCACCTTTGGCAACAGCCAAATCATTATTTGAATAACTAAAAATTATCTTCAAAACTCACGGAGAACCTCTGAGATCCAAAGAAAGACCAAGACGGAAGCACAAATTCAGTACTTAACTTCAAAAAGTGAAGAAAGGATGATCTGGGAACCCACAAACCAGCCAGATTACCTTCAATGCAGGTTCCTGATGACTTACAATTTGCAGAGTTATTAGGGAAAGTTAACAAGAACAAAATTTCTCACAGAGGACAGTCCACGTAAAGCACAGCAACTCATTAGACTGTGCCCTGGTCTAATGGCACATGAGAGGCCACAGCTAGAGTACTGTGGCTAATTTTGATCATCATACTTAAATAAGGTTGGTAAAATTAGAGGCAGCTCAAAAAGGGAACAGCAAAGCTAATAAGGGACCTGCAAATGTGACCTACAAGGAAAGTTAAAAGAAATAGGCTTATCTTAGAAAAGAGAGCACTGAAAGAGGTTGCATTTAGTGTTCTAATAACAAGAAGAGAGAAGGCTGCAGTTGGCTATTCCCCATATCTATGGATGGCAAAGGAAAGTGGGAGACTACGCTGATTTCAGCACAGGGGTAGGCTGGATGCTTTCTAACCATGAGAGAGTTAAGTGGTGGGACACCTCATCTGGGGAGATCAGTGCTCTCAAAATCCCCTTCACACGGAGCTGAGCAGGGGACAGGCAAACCCCTCAGGAGGGTGGCTTAGCAACATCAAATCCTGCCTCAGAAAAGGAGAAAATATGGTAATGAACTAATTGCACCAGGTGAGTCACCTTCCTTCCCTGAAAGTGTTACTGGCCTAGTCAGTAAAAGGAAAGCTCAAGGTGTGATGTATCCCGACTTCACCAGCATCTCCAACCCAACAAGTCAATGGTTTCACAGACAGGGCAATGGAGCTAAAAGAGTCCCATCCACTGATGTGGCCAATCTGGGCATGGAACTGCTCTCCCCTCCCAGGAAAAGTACAGAGACTTTTTTCTTCACTCTTCCACACTGGAGTTAAACAAAACCCCTTTGAAATGTTTAGTAGAAGCAGTTAGAAAGAGAGGGAAAAGGAGAAAGATTTTCTCCTCCATCCTCTCTCCCCCCCTGCTGATCCCCTAATAGCCGTCAGCCCAGGAGATAAAGGCATTAATTTGGGAAGTTTTGCTCAGGAAGACTCAGAGCAGAGCTTTTCATTTTACAGACTCTTGTGTGCTTTGATTATTCCACAGCGCAGACCTTCCTCCTTTTTCTTTTCTCCCTTTTTTTTCCCTCCAGTAATTCCGTGCTAAAAGTCACACGATAACTTCACTGGGAAACCACACTGCTGTGAAAATCTCAGCTGTGGAAAGTCAATATTTCCCAACAGAAAAATTTTTCACCAGAAAGCTCGCGGCCACCTCCAACGTCGAGGTTCCGGTAGCAGCTCGGCTTTAAGTGCCTCGTATTTCTGCATATCAGGATTGTCAGGCAGGCACCCAGAAAACGAGGAGCATAAAAGTAATGATCACCTCTGACACGGCTGGAGTGACTTCTCTGGCGTGGCACAGGCCCCCACGGCAGCCCAATCAATCTCCTCCTCAGGACACCAGGCCCGGAGCATTTTTTTCTCTCTAAAACATCAATACCAGCTAACATTTTTTAAACGCTGTCATTCATTTTAGTCAATCTTCCCCTTCACAATTTCAGTCTCTCTCTGTTGGGAAATTTGGAGTTTATTCCACAGTGTAAAGCATCAAGAGAACAACTGCATCAAGGAACTGCATCCTTTCCCTTGCCACTTATGTTTGTTATGTACAGGAGCACAATACACACATCCACCCAAGCAAGAGAGTCACAGGTCTGATGCACCACCACATGCTAAGCATCTCTTAGCCTTACTAAAAAGTTCAACATCCAAAATCTCTGCATGATCAGAGACCAGATTTTTAGGTATTTTGATCTTCCTACCTCACCATCTTTTTTTTAACTCTTTCATAACATTTGGACTATACAGATAACACCTTAATAGGGAAAGCCACTGTTTTTCTAGCTTATCCATGAAATTGCCTTAAGTCATTTACATGCAATAATATCACAAAGAGCTTATACTTTTCACTTTTATCAGCCAAAAAGCATACTGAAATTAACATATGGTATCTCACTCTATTCACTTTATACTGATTCCAAACACTCAGGGGCAAGTCGTTTGTGAAACAAGCAGGGAACATCCGTGCCAAGCCCCAAACAGACAAGGGTGTGAACGAGCCCTCCCTTACTGCTGAACAACAGGGGATTGCTCAAAGCCCTCTCCTCAGAGGAACCCTGGGGCAGCACCCGAGGCCCTGAGCCAAAGAAATTGCAAAGTTGATGGGGAATTTGGGGGAGCTGCTCAGAAAGATAAGTCCTGCATCAAACGAGTTCACTCCGCTAAGAGCACAGACCAAAGAGCGGGCACGCACCCAGGATTCACAACACATCCCACGTGTGGAAAATGGGACTGTGTACAATCCATGATGTACACTGCTGAATGTGGGTGGATTACACGACCTTCCCCTCTCCTTTCCTGCCCCGTTTGCTTTGACCTTCTATTGCACTGCTCAGCCATCCTGTAGCTCCTTGCTCCTGGCTCAGGCTCGACCTCAGAACAACAGGGACAGGCGCTCTGTTTCCCCAACGTATTTCTCTTTCTCCTTCCAGCAAGGTTTTGCCTCATAGGCAGGGATTTTTTTCCCCTGTCAGTGCAAGAAGGGCTAACTCAGCTGTACTGTTAATTTTACAGGGCACAGATGAAATTGTTTTGCTTATTCTCTGTAATCTTAATGTTGTTTGTTAACAGCTCCAACTCCTACTTGGTCTGGCAAAAAAAAAACCCTACACTTTTTTTTTAGCTACTGTACAAATATATATCCACCTTATTAAAAACCTGAAAGCCAGGCTCCTTTACTATCTCCACACATGCCATATGCACACACCATTCTGATCACATATCAGTTCTTTAAATCTTATTCTCATGGGAAAGCAGACTTAGCTAATGACTATTTGCAGAGCCTTTTGCAAAAAAAGATGGACTGCCATTTCCCATGAAATCACAGGCTGCTGTAAGAAATCTTTGAAAGGATTTTGGCTATGCAAAATTACTGGAAATTATTATTTCTTATAAGATTCAACCTGTACAAAAATCTATGTAATTTTTGGCATATATCCATAGACAATCCTGAGAAAAGGTTTTCCTTGGAAAACAAAAGGTCATTTTTCCTGCATTAGATGAGGATTTTAAATGATGGGACACATTCCAAGAATAGGTCTGAGAAGCAAATATGAAAGCTGCAATCCTGTGATCATAGTGATAATGGTTTTGGTCCCTGATTAAAGAGAAATATTCAGCTTTGATGTACTCTTTGTAGTCAAGGAGTCATAATGAATAAGTAACAAACATCAAGAAATGAATTTGAGAGAAATACAGAAATTAGCTGCTTCAGATGACCACTTCAAGTCAGACCTACATTGTGTTATCTCTATCAGTGACTGAGATCCTAACGGCAGATCAGACTGGCAAGATGTACAAATTTGTGGCTAAGAAGAACTGCAGCCTAAAGGAGTGCAAAAATTAAGGAAGGGCAATTGTCTCTCAGCACAGATGAAGATGCAGATTGTGTCTTGCTGTTGAAGCACTATGTAAAAGCACTGCAGATGACACGGATCCACAGCTAGAGGAGTCACTCACTCCCGTGGCTGATCACCGCAGGATGGGAGAGGTCAGAGTTAGATGCCCTTGCCTGAGTCAGAGGACAGGGATGTACATCTGTCATGAAGTGGTCTCTGCCCTTCGTGTTCCTACGCAGGTGCTGTAGCAATAGCTCAGGGATCAGAAGGATTACCATGAAAAGCAGCAGGCTGACCCTCTTTTCAGTACTGCTCGTGCCAAAATGCCCCTGTGCTCTTGACACGGGGTAACCAGGCCTGGGTAAGTGCCACGCCAAGGCACTCTTCATTCTCCTGTACACTTCTGCTGTGAGCATGCACTGCTTTCCTGACACCAGAGCAAGAGGAGCTGGGTAACTCCCAGCTTGTAACGTGATGTGTTGTGACGGTCTTGCCAGAGACCTGTGTTTTGGACCCGGCTGTCCTGAACAAAAAGAGTGAAAAATAAGGGCTGACCACACGGGACAGTTCATGTGAATGAAGGCAACTGAGGCAGGGAAAAGGGAAGCACAAATACTGTGCTCCTTGGAGTAAACCCAACTGACATGTCCAAGTGTGCCCTGAGGAGCACATTTCTTGTGAACCTAGCATGGGTTAAAAAGGCATCGGCGAGATCGACCGTAGCTTCATTTCCAACACGCCAAACTACTTGGCCTAGAGAAAAAGAAGCATGTTTTTCTAAAAGTTGAAATATTTCCTTTCAACATCTTTGCAAATGAAATGACTTGATGCCTCCTGTTTCCAAGATATTTAATTTCAGGTTGGAGGAGTTTAGTATGAGTTTCAATTATTATCAGTCTTTCTTTTTTATTTTACAGATTCTATTTCTCTGGTAAAAATGAAAGGTTTTGTTTTAGACTGAAATAAGTCACTTCTCCTCACTGCACCAGTGAATTGCAAACCATCTACTTACTAAATTTTCCATGTGCCTATAACATCTGTTCAACAGTTGCCTTTTTCAAAATTTACTACAGCACAGTATTATAGCTGTGCCTTTCTGTCCCTCTGACATGCCATCTTCTCCCTTCTGCTTTACTCTGGTTGCTGTTTTCCTCATATTACTGCAGTAGAAAAATGTAGAACATTAGCATCTGTTAATCCTTTTATACCTCTCATCTTCACATGTTTGGCCAACTCTGCTTTTCATTGCGCCTCTGTCTCTGGAATAGCCTCAAAATTCCAGATACAGCAAAATAACCCAAAGTGTAGCCTGGCCCCAAGCTACTGCTGGAAGGCTATTTTAGAATTAAGATAATTCAATGGTTCAAATGTGTTTATTGGATCCCTAGGAGCAAACTTTTATCACAGTTTGCAGGGATTTAGCCATTCAGTTCTTATTAATATTGAACCATGCTGCTGAATCTACATGTTCTGTAAGGAAATAACCTAGATTTTAGTGCTTTCCTCTGCACCAGACACTTATTTCAGCGAATACTAGAACCAATAAAATGAAACTTGTCCTTGGCCTACAGTTTTACAGTGGCACGAAGGAGAAGGAATGAAAGGCTGAAAAATACCTAGCAAACACCTTCAGAGTAAATTTGGACCCCAACTTTTACACCATGTTTGAAAGTAATATGTGGGGGAAAATAGAGAGTTACTATTCCTGCCAAGAGGTTATATTGGAGGTAGGTGGGTAAACAACGGGAGCTGAAGTGAAAAAAGGGAAAAATAGCTGCATCACATTCCTACAATCCCCATGTGATTCACCCTGGCAGACCTCAGCGTTGGGTCTTCTGGTGTTCATGAGATAGAATCACAGACCTGTCCACAATGTGCCTCAGATGAGAGACAATAAGCTTTGTGTTGCATACTTCTGTTGATGAAAAACTGATTTCTGGACTGCTGAGCCCAAAACATGCCAAGCGTGCCCAGCTGCAGCGTCAGTCTAGCCAATGCAAAGAACTACCAAAAAAAAACCCCAAAAAAGAACTTAACCCCTCACCTAAAAACAAAAAAGCAATTCAACATCAATTTTTCAGAAGAAACAGAATTAATTAAGAACCTGACAGCTAGGAAAATTCTTTGAAAGGCATGATAGTGCTATTTTTGACCACCTCAACCAGTAGTGAACTTTATTCACAACAAACGTGGCTACAAGTGCTGATGTTACTTAAATAAAATGGAATGAGAGCAAGTGTCCCGTGAGGACTCTCCTTAAATGCAGAATAAAGCACCTGGGCCATCTCTAAAACAAGAGAATGCACTTACCACAAGCAGTTTAGCTCTGACAGTCCATGGGATGCAATTTTCTTCGCTGCACAGCACATGAACCAGAAAGGCCGGGGCGCAGGAGCCACCACGACTGGGAGATGCTGGAATTCCCACAGTGAGCGTGGCACAAGTGACAGCAGGTCAGCCTCATCCTTTAGGGACTTTGCATCTATCTTCCCCTCCATTCAGAAGTCTTCTCAGTGAAACCCTCTCCCTCAAGGAAATGCTTTGCCAGGAGACATTTTCCATCTCGTTATAGTCAATAAGCAAGGATTGGGGCAAAGACTTTCAATATCTTACTACCTGGTTTCTGCTCTGCAGGGATATCACGAGGAAGCAAAATATCAGTTTGTTGTGATGAAATTATGCATTTTTATGAACATAACTGAATATGCATTGTTGCAAAGGAAAATAAAGACAGGGAAATAGCTTTGGAAGCTGGCAAAGCTGGCATGTTCTTATTTACAGTTAACAAAGCTACAAAGCAGAGAGAAGTTGCATTGGGAAGGGGATCTGCCATGGGATATCCAAGTGCCTGGGGCATGGAGGCAGCACATGGCAGACCTGGTTTCCCATCAGGGAAAACCAGCCAGCTCCAAATCCAGCAGAAGATGCTCTCAAGTCACTTCCTTTCCTCTTGCCCTGTTGGGTTGCCTTCAGTTGCTCTTCCGCCGGGTCTATTCTGCACACTTTGCTCTGAGCACATCCAGTGCCTCTCTCAGCTTATACACTGCTTGCAAACAATATTTATATAACTCAATTTGACATCAAGGCTAAAAAAGGTTAATAGGGTCCCCGTTTCCAAATGCAGAAGAGAATAAAAACAGAGAGCCTTCTTGAGGTCACCTATGGATAAATGTGAACAGGTGTAAGGTCTGCACAGCACCATGTGTCACCACCATTTCTCACAGTCTATCACAGGCAAACTCCTTCTTATTAAAGGCCTGACAGGCATGTTATTAAAACCACAGGGTTAAAAACATCACTGCATTTCTGTAATATACCACCCACACTGTAGGAGCTGCAGCAGTCAGTCTTGCACGTGGCACTGCAAGGGTTGGAGATGCAGGTCCACAGCCTTTTTTTTGAAGTGGCACATATCTGCTTTAGTGGGAGCTCAACCTTCTCTGAACTGAGTTAGCAGGAGAAAACAATAGAAACAGAGCTGCCAGGGCTTCCATGCAAAGTTTAGCTATGTGTGCTTGTGCGGGACATTAGCAGATGCCAGAGGGATCTACCTACACAAGCTCCCTGTTCCCTAAACAACTCCTAAAACACAACACAGAAATGACCAAACCCTGACATTCTACAGGTTTCACATCATCAAATTTTACAAGTTTCAAAAGCAACTCAACGACTGCAAATTGCTAAAGAATATTGCAGCAAATGATAAATTGATTGCCTGCTGTTTCTTTGTGTACTAATTTGTGTTATGGCTTTCCAATCTGAAATTGCTTGAGTAGATTTTTGCTGTTTGTTTGTGGTTTGGGTTTTTTTTTTAAGATCAAATTGCAAATGAAATGACTGTGGTAAACTGAATGCATCAAGCATAATGAAGAATTGATCAATTGTTATGTTGTAGGGCTTTTCTGAGCAGTGGTTTCTAGCCTATCTTCTTAAGATGAAAATTATAGTTATTAGCCAATTACCAAGTAAGAATGCAAAATTGAGTCTGGTTTTGATAATAAAAAGATGGTAGAAAAACTGGAATAGTGCATGTCTGCCTGTGATCGCCTTGTTTTACCTCTGGATGGTGATACACGAATAACATTTTTTGTTGAATTATTCCCCAGCAAAAGAATTAAGGTCTGGCTACTTCCTCCTTCAGTAATGGTGGGGCTTTTAAACCATCCTTTTCAATAAAAGGTAGAGCTCCATTTTATGAGCTAAAATGTGCAATCACTGTTATCAGGCAAGAAGGAGGTGGAGGAGTAGAACAGAAAGCTCAGCACGTAAATGGTTCCATGGAAATAAAAAATTACCAGGAGTCATTTTGTCTGGTGAGAAGGAACTACACTGTGTTATCAGTGTCTACGAAAGAAAGAGAGTGGTTCCCATCAAGAATACTCCATCCAGCAACCTGATTCTCTTTTATTTACTTTCTAAAGAATTAGAAAGTGCTGGTGCTGCACCTCCTGTAAAATCACCAGCACCACGCTGGCTGTAGCAGAGGGAACCCCCATCCCACCCTAACGCATGGGAAACGCCCCCCACTGCCTGGCCAGCCCTTGGTGGATGGAGCTCATTTCCTGGCTCAGAAGACCTTCTGAGGGCACAAATCTCCCCAGCACATTAGAGTCATTTTTAAGTGAACATCAATTTTAAAATATCCCAAACTACAGCGTGATCAAAGTTAGTTTAGTGAAAACAAGGTAAAATGGGTTGGTTTACCTTCTGCATGGCTGATCCTGATCAAAACACATCTGCCTATAATATGCACCATATGGGGCAACAATTGTCTCGTGTTTATTTCTGTGCCTCCCTAATCCCCTGTGCCCTCTCTAAGCGTGCATATCTGTACCTGCAGCTCTAGCTGGATGGCCAGAGAAAGGCATTTTGCATTATACACATATAATTATGGAGATTTTTTTTCTTATTATGGTAATTACTTCCTAAAAGATTGCGCAGGTAGCAGCTGTAAATGTAATGAATCCAGCTGAACTGGATTTTCTTTTGCATCAAAAAGCAGTTTATAGCTGAAGGCCTCATAGTTTCCTGAAATCCTACTGGTTTTATGGATGTTTCTACTAGTCCTGGTAAATAAGCAGAGATCTGTGGAGCAACCAAAGCAAAGATGACCCTAAACAAGAAGGAAAATTAGCACGTTAGAAGAGTGAATATGAACTAAATTCCTCTAAATAAAAATAGTAAATGCATTTATCTGGAGGTTTTCAGGTACACATACTGAAAGCCTTGCTCTTTCATGGCAGGAATAATCATCAACAGATCTTGTTCACGTGCTAGATGCACAATGGGTGGCATCTTCCACAATGAGAAGTGCAAGGTCGCCCCTGAAATATCACCCTGGCTGAGGGAAACTGCTGGCTGGAACTGTGACTGTCTGGTTTCCATAGGAGGAAGGTTCTAAAGCATTTTAATTTTGAAGATAATTACAACTATACGCACAGAAACTGAATCTTCCAAATGCTGAAGAAATAAACAGTGAGGATTGCTGATAAACTTGGTTTATGGAAATCTATTAGACTTAATGTCGCGCTTCCGTGGTTGGGAGTACACAGCTTCATCTTATCGTGCTGGCCAGGCAGGCCAATACCTATTTCTGGCTCATGACCTTTTATTTTAATATTTTTAAATCCATCCCAAGGGCTATAATGCACGAGAAGAGTGGTTGCATTGGCAGCAGCAGCTGCTATGTACTCAAGTCCATTTCGTGTCAAGTCTCTCCAAGTTTCAAAGAGCAGGCAGCCCACAAGAAGGTGAAGGACAAGGTCAAAGAAGATCTGAGTTTTGGTAGGAAGGTGGTGAGATCCTTCCAGGTTTAAGCATTAGCTGGAAAGTCAAAAGCATCCACGTACTTTGCTGGGCAACAGTAACGAATAAAGCCTTGCTCCAAAGGCAAGAGCAGACCAAACCATTCTCCCTAAATGTCAAAACCCTGACAGAAAAGCCCATTATGAACATGTGAGGAGTGTGTGGCTGCTGAAACCACTATTGTGCCAGTGAATGGAATGAACAGTAGCAATGAATAATAGCAAAACAATAGCAGGAAAAATTGCCTCGTCACCCTGCATGCATTAGGAACTAAATCACACCCAGGACTCACACACGAATCTGGCATTTGGCAGCTCTAAGCTGCCTTCAGTCCTAGTCCCCTTATCTCCCTGCCAGCCTGCACTGCACCCTGCACACACTGAAAATAAGCTCGTGGTGACACTCTCCTCAGTGCTGTATCACCCACATGCAGAACTAAATCAAGGACGTGGGGGCGTATGTGGCCAAAACTCAGCATTTGCCATGGGAGCAGTCTGGAAAAACGTGTGGCTTGCAAATTGTAATTGGCCTGTGTGGCAGCTGAAGGATGGAAACAGCTCCAGCTCTCAAAGGGGTAAACCATGGAAATCAAATTTCCATCTGAATAGAGCCCAGTGGGTTCTAAAATCGAAACACGTGAGTTTGTTTTTGCTGCTTCTATTTAGGAAAGCTACAATTGCAAGTGTGTGTTCAACTGAGATTAGGAGGTAAGAAAGCACCTTTCCATTTTGTTTCCCTTTTTCGTTCTGAGGGATGAGAGCAAAACAGACCAATCAATAACAATAATTATAATTTTCTTTTTATTGATTGCTCAGAAGTCCTCAAAGGCATCATCATTAACTTAAAGATAACTTGAGGAAATTCATGAGGTTTTTAATTCTCTTCTGTCACAGAAATAGTAGGTGATTCCTATATTCAGATGCTCAGCCTTCCTGGATCCAAATCCAAGCAAGAATTAGCGAGGACGAGGGTTGGTAAAATTTAATAGAGCAATTGGCACAATTTAACTTTGTTGCTTTTTTTAACTGGCACATTCAACAGATGGGGCTGCATCTCACAAACCAGGGGAACTACAGACTGCACCTGTCCTGTTCAGCTGCCCCTCGATTCTCACATCGACTACGTGTCCGTGTTGTGCCCACCGCATTCTTCACGGGCAATTTTCACACTGAGGAGAGATGCCAGATAGGGAGTCCTGGAGCCTGAAAGATTTTAGAGGACAGCACCTCTGCTGGAAACTCCTTGCTCATCCAGGTCACTTAGCCAGGGGTGCACTGTGTCCCTAGAAACAAACACTCAGTTCCTTCACCCTCTCTATTTAAGGAGCACTGAAGAAAGCTCTTTTCAGCACCTCTCCACTGATGGTGCTCCAAACTCCACATTCAACTGCCCAGAAGTTCCTCAGGCTTTGTTCACATTTCCCACAGGCACCCCTCGTTGTCCCCTTCTTTGTTGGCCCTTCCTGACAGCACTGCTGGCCTCGTGCAGAACGCACGGCTGCCTCTGTGTCCCCGTGCGAGCGGTGCACGGCATCGCTCCGCAACGCGCTCGGGGGAAACACACACTGGAAGAGAATCTTTGCACAACCAATTCCTCCTTTCTAAACCACAAGTTAAAAATAGAAATGCGAGCTGAGATAAGAGATACCAGCATGAATAAATAACTGCTTTCTCTGGAGCTGAACGGTGGGCCTTGGTTTGTCAATAGGATATTGCTTGCCTTCATAGAAGGCTGGGATGATAAGTGACCTTGTTCCCAGGCAAATGAAACTCGAGTGCATCACAGAGACAACATCTTGAGATTGTAGGAGGATTTTTTCAACTACACTTTCTCTCGGGGACCCTTGCTATCGTTTTTGTGCAGAGAAAAAAAAATCCTAAGAATTAAGCAATAAACTCACTAATCCTGCCTGATGGGAGTTGTGGTTACACACACCGAGTACCAAATATCAAGGGTGTTTTACAGAGCATCCGTGGGACTGAGGGAAGGAGGAAAGAACCCTTCCCACATTGCTGCCTCTGTTTTTGATGGCTGGACAACACTCAGGCACTGCAGGAGGATGCACTGCAGGCTGGGTATTGTTTCCAATATAGCTGATCCCTAAAATTGAAGAGTCTACAGCCTGCCTTGAAAGAAGAGTGCTTACTCTGGGAAAACATGTGGAAGGGTCTTTAATTGTATGCAAAGTTCCCTGGGTTACAAGAAGATTGTATTTTCAAAACACTGTAATATCTAAGAGGAAGCATTAAGCAGCAGACTCCTAGAGAAATATGCTTCTGGTTGGCCTCATTTTTCTTCTTAATTCTATCTGTTATTCAGTACAAATAATATGTATGAAAAACACCTTATTCTTTTCAGCAGATCCTCAGCCTCTTTCTGGGTCAAATTTTCTATAATTACATTCATTTTGCACAATAGTTCATATATTTCTGTCAATTTTGTATTATAAAAGCATTATGACTTGTTTCAGACCTGGCCATTCTGAGCGTGCAGTATTTATAACATTTTCTTCCTTATCATTTCAGTTCAGAAGGAGGTTCTCCCATTTCCAAATTGTCTCAAAATAGCTTTATTTATTAGTTATCAAAGTTTTTATAAAATTTTGTGGTTTTCCTACCAGAGGAGCATGTATGGTTCAAGCATTTCTATGTAGTGACTGCATTCACATTCACAACAAATTTCTGCCTCTGAATATTCTTAGGAATAAAATTTTCATCATCAGCATGCAGAACAATTGCATTAAAATCTTAGCAAATATTGGTGAAATAAGGCAGCAACTTTTATCTGCAATAAACCATCAGATGTTTCTTAGCTACACATGCCTTATCTATTAACAGATTACTGTTCCTCTGGAACTTTCACTCACCCAAAGAATTTCTTTAAATGTTGTCAGATCAGAGTCTTCTAATGTTATTTTGAACACATCCATTCAGAGCTTGGAAAGAATCTCCCTTTCCCAGTGTCTGCCCTCCTTTTCTGCCCAATCTCTCTTTCAATGTAGGATAAACTATAACAGAGAGAAGTGGACGGCACTGACACACTGAAAGCTTCAGAAGCCTTCACTTGAGCTTTGCTATCTCAGTGAAATGTGGCCACTGGGCATGGAAGTGGCTGGTGATTAAAAGGCTTCCTTCTGTCTCTAGGACAGAAAAAGAAGAAAGCGAACACTTCCTTTGTCCACAGCTAATTTGGAGACATGATTTAACAGCCTGGGCATTTTGGACTGATTTTTTCCAAATGAAAATCTTTCATGACTTCCCTGTGAGAAGAAATTCAAACACTCTGGAAAATATTTTGTCCTACTATGAACTTTAAAGTAAGAAATAAAAAGTGAAAATCTGGAAATCTGCTACAGAGGTGTTTAAAAATTTACCATATGTCACACAAATGGTGAAAATACGAGTATTTTCATACATAATTTGATATAGACATGCGTGTGCATATGTATATATGCACCATAACCACCTCTTCTCTCTGCCTTTGAGCAAAGCCATGTGAAAGTCATCAGGCAACCCCACCTCCCCAGCCCTGGGGTTCACTGTGATTTTGGGGCAAAGCTCCAGCCGAGCTCCCACGCTGTGGGGGACAATGGTGAGAAATAAATCTGCCCCATGGAATCTCTCTCTCCTGGTCACAGAACAAATACAGCACAACCCCAAAGGCTGCTGTTGGTTAGCATTACCTGGATCAGCCACTGGGTTTTCATTCACCCTCCACACAAAAATTATTTTGTGATCCACCAGCTATTTCTCGGAGCTTTAAAATGCCCTTTAAAAATATTGTGTGGCTGGCACTGCTTTGCCCAAAGCAAACATGCACCTCGGGCTTGTGGACTATATTTCTTTCAGGGTTTTCTAGCTGCCATCACCTATTGATATTATTTGATTTGCAGCACCTGTACAAAGCAAACAAACAAAATCTCACAGCGTCTTAAACCTTCCTCCGCGTAAGCCACTGATATTTACTGGGAGCAAGAGCGACAGGTACAGCTCGCTCACACCCACACTCACCTGCCTTTTCTCAATGTTCACCAAACCATTTCCTTTCAAGTTTTCAGCCTTCCACTCCAGTTTTCCTGGTGTCCTTCCCCAAAGCACCCGATGCTTCCTTCTGTGGTCATGAGCATCAGCTGGGATGGGCATAATGTCATAATGACACAGCTCCCTGAAAAACAGACATTTCTGCCATGAGACCTTTTAATGAAATCATAGGAACAGTCTGGGGAATTAAATTAAATATATAGGTTTCTCCTACTTAAATAAATAAGCATTTTCTACTAAAGGCAATGTAGCCTGCACACCACAGAGTAACATTGACTCCACACAAGACACGGACCTGGAGTTTTCTTGCTCCCCACTAGAGGGATGACCACTGTGACATTGAGCGCTTCACAAGCTTGACACCTCCATCTGACTTTGTCATGAATCAAAAGTGAAGAGGAAGGCTCCATCTGATTAGAATGTAGCCCCAGTCACTATAAGGTACAAGCAGGCATCCCTCATGTGAACAACCAACAGGGCTCAACTGTACCTTCTTGGGTTATTTCAGATGACATTTTCATAATACAGTCTGAATAAAGTGATGCTTTTATTTAGTTATTTCTGCAGTAATTAAGTCATACCTGCAATTTACATGTTAAAGTTTACAGTGATTCTGTCATCAGGCCATAATAAGCACGGTTTTACAAGGGAAACTCAGTAACTGAGGGAGTGGTTTGCTCCTGGCTTGCTGCAACACCTGGGTGAGCTGTTGCTCGCGGGCCCTCCCGCTCCCTGCCGGCACCCGCTGCCGGCTCTGGGGCTGTTTGGTCTGATCTGCATCAGCATGAGAACAACACCCACCAGTGTGGCTCCAGGGGAGCTGGCAGGGGGTCAGTTTGCCTCACTGCCTCCCCAGTGACAGCCTGCAAGCACAAGTAAACCCAGCCACAGGTACATAAACATACCCTGACATTTAGCAGAGAATCAAATACACCTGTAGAGGCGGTGGCTGCTTGAGGCTGGCCTTCACACACATGCTTTTCAGGGAACAAACACATGGCTTTTTGTCCCAAATACTGCTACATTTTATGGCAGAACACCCCTTTCCTTCCTGACCTTGCACACCTCTCCCCTGGGCCCTTCCAAATCCCTCTCTGCCCTTTGGAAGTCCCATCTGCAGCGTTCAACTCCTCTAATGTTAAAATGCAAAACAGCATTTTCTAAACCACTGCAAACAAAACTGTGCAAAGGATGAAAAATAATTAGCCCTGTCTCGGTGTCTAATGTATTTGCATTGTTCAGACAGAGCAGTTAATCATTGGTAAGACCACAACATGTTGTGTGAGTTTGGATTATAACTAATACATATTGAGCAGAAGGTTATTAATTACATTTAAAGGGAGTATTTGATATTATTATTATTGAGAAAGTGAATGCTATTAATTATATTACAACGCTCTGGCAGGATTCCTATGGCAATGCTGTGCAAAGAGCTGTTTACTTTTAGACTCTTTTGACTTTTTTTTCAGAAAGGAGGTACTAAGGGCAAGCAAAAGGCACCATGAGCCAAAATCCTGTTCCCATTAACATTTCCAAAGCACTGAGTGTTATTGAAAGGGTCAGCGAGGGTCTGCATCTTTTAACATTTTTTAAATACAGGGTAAACATTTCATGTGCTTAAAATAGTTGTTCTGCTGAAATGCCACTTATTACTTTGGATTAGGAATTGGCAAAGGACAGTCTCCGTGTGGTTCCCACTGCTGGGCCCAAATCCCCAGAAAGGGCATCTGAGGGAGGAAATCAGATCTCAGATTTAATTAGAGACACAGTATTTCCAAGTGTCCCTCTCCAAAAGAGCTCTTACCTGTAGAAAATATAAACTTAGGGCACTTACTTTTTTGTTTAAAAAGGCAATTGTATTAGCTCAGCTGAATTTTGCATTGGAATTGTGTTATCGCTTTGACAGTTTAGTTCCCTGAAAATTGCAATAAAGGCTCTGTTATGCTACATTTTGTCCCCATTTGTCTTGTGTACCATTGCCTTGCCTTTGGCACAATAAAAACAATCTTTAAAAATAGTCCCACAAATGGATTGCCTTTGACCTTCTGAGTATCTTGTCAATAAAATAAAAATGATAAATATGTTTCAGAGTGCCACTGGCATAATATTAAAGCAGAGTTATAATCTGAAAAGTGACATTTGAAAAACGGTATTAGGAGGAGGGGTCTTAATTGTCTGTCACTTGTGTCATAAATAAGCTCTATTTACAGCACAAAGAGGTGATTTTGCTAACTGCCAGGCTCACTTCTAAAACCAGATTGTGCAATTCCTGCAGTGTCCTCTCTGACTCTTACACCATCATTAGCAATTAAAGACTGCTGCAGCAAGAAAAGGCCCTTTTCTCCTACATGACCTGCTTTTTTAAAATAAACTTCTAAAAGGATCACTGCAAGCTTTCTTTTCATTAGGTGATAAAATACTACTGAATAGTCTGTAAAAAATCAAGAGATGTAGCAGAATAAGTAGGCAGATGTGTAAACAAACATATGTTGGGGCAGCAGTTTTGGTTTAGAAGGTGTGATGTGTGCACACAGCTCTGCTGCATTTGGCTTTATGGGCACGTGCCTCAGGCAGGGCTGACCTGTGGCTTGAATATTTACAAGCTTAAGCCAAGCTTATTCCTAAAACCCCATGGTACTGCTGTTTTTTCACCATTTATTTTTCTCTTTTTAACATTTCTCGGTTTTATTATTCTAAATATGTATTTAAAAGTATAAGTGAACTTTACACTCAGAAATCAGTTTATATTGTGATTAAATTGCTTATGCACAGAGCAAATTAAAATAAAAAACCCTCATGTTTTCAAAGATCACAAGGCTCTGGAACCTCAAATCATTACTCCGTTTCTGAAGAGGGAGTAATTCAGATGTTAATCCCTAAAACTAAACTGGGCTCACACGAAAGGGTTAAGGTTTCAGGTTCTGATTCAGATACAATGAAAATCCACTGGTGATGGGACAAGGGGAAATGGCCATAAGTTGTTCCAGGGGAGGCTCAGACTGGACATGAGGAAGAATTTCTTTACTGAAAGGGTGGTCAGGCCCTGGCAGAGGCTGCCCAGGGAGGTGGTTGAGTCACCATCCCTGGAGGTGTTTAAAAAATGGGTGGATGAGTTTTTGAGGGACGTGGTTTAGCGGATGATGGATGCAGTTGGACTCAATGGTCTCAAAGGTCTTTTCCAACCGGAAGATACTATGATTCTGATAACTCAAACCTTTATGTTACCAAGCTTCCAATTTCCAAATCTGATCTTTTCCAGATGTTTGCCTTGAAAATTAGCCCAACCCTAAACGGAATCTGACCATGAGGATGAAGCCCTCTGTAAGCGTTATTGACACTACCCAACCAAATTAACTCGAATCAATCATTGTCCTTCTTTGCCCCTCGCAGCTCCCGAGTGCTCGCCCGAGGGCCACCGCGTGCTCCGCAATCCCCACCGCAGCACCGCCTTCGACTCGCGGGGGCTGCAGCGAACGGCGATCCAGGAGCTGGTTTGTGACCACTCCCTGCCACCCGCATGGTACCGCTTCAGGATCGGCAGCAGGCCCGCGGAAATGCCCACGCGATGCGTCGAGGTCAGTGACACGCAGGCCCTCGCCCTGGCGAACCCGAATAAAACCTTGGCTGTGGTTTTCCTTCCCAACCACCTCTGTATTCTCACAGCTGGTAGAGTGCAATGGGGACAGCGGAGTGGTAATGGGAAAAGCATTTTCCCTATAATGATGATGATCATAACAATAATAACAATAATAAACAATAATAATCTTCATCACCATCATCATGTTAAGAGGCAGGTGGTGAGTTTCTCAGGGACATGGTTTAGTGAGGGGACAGGTACAGCTGGACTCAATGATCTCAGAGGTCTTTTCCAACCAGATGATTCTATGATTCTACAATCGTCATCTAATGGAAATAATAATAATAATAATAATAATAATAATAATAATACTGTCACATCCAAGGGCAGCACTCAGAGACCAGAATCCCTATGGACTGAGCATTGTGCAAACACATAAACCAAGGTGTTTTCCTTATAGAGATGCTCAGTAATTCACACTTCACCGTAAATCATACTTTTTTCAAGCAATTGTATTCGTAAGAATGGATTCTGGAACTTGAATTTTCTCCCATGTAACTTATTATCCTAGAATCATAGAATTATCTGGGTTGGAAGAGACCTCCAAGATCATCAAGTCCAATCCTTAACCCAACACTATCATGATTACTAGATCATGGCACTAAGTCTTATTTTAAAAACCTCCAGGGATGGTGAATCCACCACCTCTTTGGGCAGGCCATTCCAATGCCTGATTATTCGCTTAGGAATATGTCCTTATTATGAAATCAGAAGGAAAAATCAGAAAAAATGGGTATAAAAACAATTTTTTAGTGATATAGAAAGAAAAGTTAAATCTGAGTCTTTTCGCAGTATTACTTAGAGTCATAAGTATGCTGTTTCTTACAGCAAAAAAGCTCCACCACATAAAACTACTCTCTAAAAAAGACAAAACAATCGCTATTTGTTTTCCTTTGTGTTCAATATCTATGACAATAGCATTTAACTTGCAACCATTGCTGCCAGAGCAACTTCAAATCCCAGCTAAAGTCATTGCCATCTCAAATAGCCCAGCTGCAGGAGTTCAGAATCATTTCAAACACAGTTAAATAAAAGTATTCAGAAAATAATAAACTAATTACCGCACATGACTTTAAAGATGAAATATTCAATCTAGCGTACCAGGAAGTTTAATATTAGATAATGCTACCCTACCTGGAGAACCTTCTCGAAATCAGCAAACAGCATTTCATCTCCATCCAAAATGGACCTGTGGACTCAGCACAATAGACATGTATCTTAATAATCTAATGTTAAATGAAATGTTAAGAGATAATTGTTACTTCTGTGGGATTTCTAACTCACCGCATACACAAACCATAAATCTGATTAACATGAACAAATTGACATGAATATTATTGAAATATTCATTTCATGGCAGGTCATCCCTGAATATTCCAATGCATTATGAAGTTTATTTTTACAGGTTACTCTGTAAGTGAATACATATTCTCAGAAATCTTTTAATTTTTCACTGTATCTCATCAATTTGGAGTATGCAGTTGCGCTCGACTGGATGAGAATTCTTTCCAACAATACATGCTTCGTTTCTTTTAATCTTTTCTCTAGAGTTTTTTATTCAGGTTTATAGAGCGATATTCATTAGTTTAGTTTCTTATCTCGTAACATAATTCTTGCCATTGGTTTTTTCATTATCCTCTGAATGACAGTAAATCTCTGCTTCACCATGCTGAGGAAGGATTACATCTGTTAGGTGTCACAACTGGAAGAATACACTTCTTTCAGATCTTCGCTTTCTAAATCCGCCCCTACGTTCTATCTCTTCCACTTAATTAAATCATTGTTTAATTTGGTTTTCCATTTAATTTGTGCAAAACCTCTGGTACAAAATAATTTAAAATAATAACTTCACAGCTTCCACTCCTTAATAAGCAGTTATTATTGGACATTCCAACCTAGCTGGAATGAGCTGATTTTAAATAGACAAGTCAAAGACAAAATCCTGAACACGTAGAAGAGGAAAGAGACCAAATAAAGCCCGACAATACAGCTGGAGAGTAAAGAAAGTACATTACTCCAGCACCTTGTGAAATGCAGGCCTGGTGCTATCCTATTGATACTGACCAGATACAATTAGCTGCTTATCAATGGGTAAGATTAACTTCTTAATTCAAAGTAATTGTAAGTAATGATTCTTATCACCCAGTTGAGCTCAAAAGGGATTTAAACCATAATGGAGATTTAGAGGTCCTGCCCAGTTTAGGAAAGAACTGCAGCAGGACAAACAGAATGTGCTGGGTGGGCACAAAGGACTGAGCTCCAGAGACCCCTCTGTGGTGCTTGGGCAGGGGATGCTGACTCTGCCAGGCACGTTCTCAAACCCCGTGTTCTGAATCTTGCCACAAAAAAGCTCCATGATTAAAATGCAAATATTGTTTCATAATCACAATAAGTATTATATTCAAAAGAGAGCAGAACCATGTCTCTAACAGAAGTTAGGAGAGCCTCAACCTATAACCATGTCACAGCCAAGAGGCACAGTAAGTTTTGTAATGAAAAACAAATAACAACTCTTAAGAAGCTGCTTCTCATATACTAATTTAACAAACAAGTGAAAAAAGGAAGGGGAAAAAAAGACTTAAGAAGAATCCAAAAGCTTTTATGTTAAAGAGAGTGAAAATATGAATAGTATTCCTGAATTCTACATCCCTTGAATCCCACTGCTGTCCATAAACTTATTCCTCCAGTGGCAAAAATATTTCTGATTGAAACAACTTCCAATTTAGGCCTCGCCTCATGAATTTCTCTGAAGTAATGAATGATCCTGACCTTCCTCCCTCTATTTCCTCCTTGTCTCTCCCCCTGTGCTCCCAAAGGATACCCAGTTATTACCAAGTCCTGGGCACGCCCTCCTGGTCACAGCCACCTCCCCAACAACCAATCCCAGCAGAAAAGCAACACAAACTGGCAAATTTTATCTCCCAAGGTATTGAGGCTGCTGCCTACTGATCACAAACAATAGTTTGTTCTTCAAGAACTGCCAAATTCACTGTGAAAGGCAAAACCACTAAAGCAAGAAAGCACAGGGAAGCTTTTACTAAGATTAAGACACTGTACTAAGAGCAAGAAACTATGCACAGATATGGCCAGACCTGGTAGTAAAATGACCTTCAGGGATAGGACAAAAATTACATAAAAGTTAAAGCTTAACAGAAAATCTATTAAAAATACAGAAAAGTATTTTATAGTCAATATAGGAAAAACATACAATGGTTACAGAAATAACTATTATTTTAATTGAGGCTTCTGAATTTAATATATGAGATATACACATAGACCTCTGTGTACATCAGGGCACCCCCAGGAAAGGGATGAGTACTAAAAAGAAGTGAGAGAGAACACAGCCTACTGGTGTTATTGAAGACCTGCTCTGCAGTCAGGCAGAAGATGAACCTGGGGGTCACAGAAGAGCAGTGCACGCTGCAAACCTCAGCGCAAACCCAAGTGGCAACGGGCAGGCCCTGCGACGCCAGCTCACGGCTCACACTGAAGCCAGGAAGATGGCTGGAAATGCATTTCTCCTCATTCACATAGGGGTAAAATGCATAGATTATACTCTGCAACCTAAGGAAAAAACAACAATTAAGAATTTGATTATGCAGACAGTAATTGGTTCTGGAGCCAGCGATAACACTTGTGATACTGCACGTATGAGTCGAATGCATTACTTCTCAAAGCAGTGCTAATATTTCCAGCTTTGAGTAGTCAACTGCAAACAGCAAATGATAAGTAAAAAAGAAAGGCATTAAAACCAGAATCATTATGAGAACAGCTGTCACAAATAAACAGTTGTCCTCTGAAAGAGAGGATTTGTGGTACCATATTCCTAGAGCAGAAATTAATACAGATGTTACTGCACTGACCACAAGAATCACTGCACACCCACTGCCGAGGTGAGACACTGGTCTCACTGGTCTCCAGATACTCTGAAACATCAGAATAGCTCCACCAGTCCTCCCAAAACACCCAGCAATACAGATGGCCCAGATAAATGGTTCAATATTTACATACAAAAATATGCATAACACCTGGACTGACAGCAGCAAACCAGGTGTGTACACACACACAGGTATAAACGTGCACAGCAATGCTCAAGTGGCCAAGAGGGCCAATGGCATCTTGGGCTGTGTCAGACACAGTGTGGGCAGCATGAGCAGGGCAGGGATTGTGCCCCTGTGCTCTGCACTGGTGAGGCCACACCTCGAGTACTGGGGTCAGTTCTGGGCCCCTCAGCACAAGAAGGACATTGAGGGGCTGGAGCACGTCCAGAGAAGGGAACGGAGCTGGGGAAGGGGATGGAGAACAAGGGCTACGAGGAGAGGCTGAGGGAGCTGGGGGTGTTCAGCCTGGAGAAGAGGAGTCTGAGGGGAGACCTCATCCCTGTCTGCAACTGCCTGAAAGGAGGCTGTGGTGAGGTGGGTGTTGGTCTCTTCTCCCAAGTGACAGGGGATGGAATGAGAGGAAATGGCCTCAAGTTGTACCAGGGGAGGTTCAGATTAAAGATTAGGAAAAATTTCTTCACTGGAAGGGTTCTCAGACCCTGGCAGAGGCTGCCCAGGGAGGTGGTTGGGTCACCATCCCTGAAGGTGTTTAAAAGGCGGGAGGATGGGTTTCTTAGGGACATGGTTTAGTAAGGGGACAGGTACGGTTGGACTTCATGATCTCAGAGGTCTCTTCCAACCAGATCATTCCACGATTCTGTGATTCTAAGTTCATGCTCTCAGAGCAGCCACTGCCTCATTCTTGGTTTCCTCCCAGTCCTGGGGCAGCCCCCCACTTGTGTTCAGTCTGTTTTCTACAGTCCTGTTGGCCTGCCTGGCAGGAGCCCCCAGGTGACACTCTTCACCTGCCCTGGGCACCTGTCCAGCTGAGTGCGGTTGTCTGGAGGGAGGGGCAGGGCAATAGTTCCAGCGTTGCACATCACCATTCTCTAGCAACCCTTGGTTCACAGGCTTCTGGACTCAGACATGAGTTTTATGAGGTTTCAAAGGGATTTCTCTCTCATAAGCCAGTCCAATCATTGTAATTTTATAGTATCCAGAATCCTGCAGCAAGGATTTCTACAGGTTCATTGCGGATCTGACACTGTTCCAGAAATGCCCAGTAATAATTCCTGCCTGTGACAGTACATCAAGGTTACTGCCAATAGCCTTCTTCAGAAATTTAATTCTCTAAATGAGCAAAACCATCTCCAAATGTGTATGTAAAAATGTGGAATAAGAAGGACATCTTATGCAGTCAGGGCTGGTGTTTTCTCAACAGCTACAGGTTTTAACAATATAAATGTATTTTTGTATATATACCAGGCTTAAATGCCAAACTTTGGCATATAAAACAAGGCCATATTAAAGTATGTCAAACATAACCTGCCTGATGCTTGATATTGTAGCCCTTCAAGAAGATGATTTACTTTCTTCTATACTCAGTTTAATTTTCTCCTCAACTTGTTGTAGAGCATTTTATACTCACAATCAAAATACAACAGCTCAACTGCATACTATTAATTTTGAATTTTGTTTCCATTTTCTCTGAATCTAGTCCTACTTTGATTTGCAATTGTTGTATGGACTTAAAAGTAAGCGACACCTTCATATTATTTCATATTTTCATCTGTAATTCTCTTTTTTCACATGTATACATGAATACTCCAAGATCATATGAAGAGGTCTTTTTCTTCTTGTTTGTTTTTCAGGCATACAAAAAACCTTCTGTAGAAATTACAGTTACAGCCCTTATTGTTCAGAACCATGAAACAGGCACTGGTTTAATTGCTACTACAGATATTCCTGATGTAAACTGATTTCAGTGTTTAGCCTCAGACTGAAATATAAAACCTTATTTACTTTAACTTACTATGATAAAATTCAAAAAACTAAGACAAAGTAAAGTTCTGAGTGGACAGCAGATGCAAACTCACAATGCTTTAACTGCCAACCAACACTATACCAAAAAGTCTTCCATCTCCATCTAAGAAGAACAATGCATTTCTCACATATGGTGCTACTTATTTTTAACAGCATAATTTCAGTGCAATACCCAATGACAAGAACAATCAAGCTTGATTTCTTTGTGCAATTATAAAGAACCTTAGAGTGTTCAATCAATCAAACTCGTTGATTCTCCAAACTCCAACTAAATGGAAGGAGACATCATTGGATTAAACAATAATGGTCTCTGTCCCCATTGTTTTGGCAGAGGGGGCACAAATTTAATTTTTTTTCATTTAGGCTTTCTGAACTGAATTATTTAAATGATTAGCTGGTACCTAATTATGAATCAAAAATACTTAATGAATGCTTACCTGCCACATAGAGGTGTTGCGAAGATTAATTAGGTAAGGTTTATAAAAAGCTTTGAAGATTAAAAACACCACTTAATTATAATTGGATAAAGTATGAAAGGATACTGAGCACTAAAGAAGCCTGACAACAGCCTAAAAACTCCTTTTTCTGTTAGACAAGTTCTGCTTTATGCAAGCTGTGTCAGTGGATAACTAATTCAGATGCACTGAATGACCTAAATTTAGGGTTTACAACAATATAGTCTTCTTCACTAACTTGCTAATTAACTTCATTAACCTTCCCAGCAAACGAGTCCCAGCTTGGGAGAGACTTTTGGGGTTTGCTCCTCTCTGGCTGTAGCTGTACAATTGCTCTTCTTTGTTTGGCAGGACTGCTGAATTATGGTGGGAGAGTCTCACAGCTTTATGCTATTGTTAGAGCTGCAATAACTGTAGTTACTGCATGTAAATGCTGTATCTTAAATGCCAATAATTTACTACCTCTATATTCAATTTCCTGGTTGCTCTCCCAGATGACTGTTGTGGAATTTAATGCTAATTATGACATAGCTAGGACATGAAAAAATTGGCTCTTTGACGTCTCTCCTCCTGGATTTTTTTTTAAATATATTTTTCTTTGTTTTTTTTTTTCTATTCTTAAGTGTACCACTGGGTGAATAAATGAATATACACTTGCCCTTGCCTTCCCAGGTCTCCTTGCTAATTCACAGAGCCCTTTTGGCTAGCATGGGGCAACTTGCCTGACTCATCTGAGCAGCACGTAGCTCAAAGCAGAAAATAAATGCATGACATAAAGCTGCCAGGAAAACAGAAACACTTGATTTAGACCAAAAGCCTTCCTTGGCCAGCCTGTAATACTGTACCATAGTTTGTTACAATAACTTGCTTTCTCACAGTCTGATTTTTCCTGGGTTCCTTACAGCTTGTAATTGGTGCACGTTAGAAAATAAACTCTTTCCTCCAAAGGTTTCAGTGCAGGATTGGCCAGGCCAAGGCTGGGGTGCTGCAGATCACAGCGAGGGCTCTCAGAACACCTGCACACAACGCTGGGGCCGACGTCAGCGCCGCTAATCCGGCGTCTCAGGCACTGAGACAGCTCACGGGCTTGTGGCGACGACAAATACGAAGAGGGAGAAAATCACTGTCTCTTATTTTCAGTGTTTTTCTTTTTGTCTCTGTGTTTTGTTTCCCTCTGTGTGTTAACAGGGGTTACAGACCCACAGATCCCATTCTGTCCTTTTTTCACAGCCAGAATGCACTTACATCTTTCTATTTATCTACAAGGCCCACAGCACAGCAGATAGGGGGGTGTCTCATTAAGGAATTTATCTTTTCAGCACTGCTGCAAGGCAAGGAAGTGCTATTACCATCTCAGACACCTCTGCTTCTGGATTAGAGATAAGGAATCAAGATGCACAAAGAGCAAGTGACTTGCTCAAGGTCATTAGTATCCAGGGAAACTGAGGCAGCAAACATGCTCGGGAGAGGCAGTGCAGTGACCACATCCCACTAATCTATTAAAGGCAGAATCAAATGGATGGAACAGCTCATTTTGAGCAGCAAAAAGTCTTCTACTGAAAATTGTTAAAGCATTTTTTTCAGTTTGCTCAGCTGTGGGTGCAGATGCTCCT
Source organism: Dromococcyx pavoninus (assembly GCA_033558185.1). NCBI lineage: Eukaryota > Metazoa > Chordata > Aves > Cuculiformes > Neomorphidae > Dromococcyx > Dromococcyx pavoninus. Next base: position 1,179,896 of record JAUMJL010000276.1, on the reverse strand, counting down.
TGAGACACAAGCACTTGCAAGAAACTGAGTCACCTCAAAGCAACGGAAGTCACTTTTCAGTAACTGAATGTCAATAAATGGCTCTTTGCAGCAGGTGTCAGCAGCACTGGGAATGTTTCTGCTGGCATGAGTGGTGCTGGCATCCCCTCTCCTCCTCCTCTGCAAGCCAGAGGGTCAGTGGGAGCAGGAGAGTGCCCTGGGAGGGATGGGGAGGCTGTGCTGTGTCTCCTTACCAAAGCACGTTCTTTCAAGGCTTGCACACTCCAGCCCTCATTCGTTTCTTCTGCTCTGCCCCACCACTCTAATTCTTCCCGGCTTGTGGGGTTCAAACACCTGTTTGCTACAGTACCAAATATCTGCATTTCAAATGTAATTTAAAAAACAATGATTCATTCCAACAAACTCTACTCACACGTGCAGTCAGGGTTACCTGGAGTAAGAGGAAATTCGAGGTGCAAGTCCCTGATCAAGAAGATGAGTATGGAGCAGAGCACTGAACCTCCCCGTCCCTCTCTCTGTGCCCATTCTTCTTCCCTTGCACACAGTACTTCTGCCCTGGATGAGGTTTGCTCCACTCCTCTGTGTTGTTATACGTGTGTGTTCATAAATGCACTTTGGAAACACAATAGTTCACATCAGATCTCTCTCTTTCTAGGCCAAAAGTTCTCCAGGATACAACAAATTCCCAGCATCTGCAGTTTGCCCCTAAGAAAGCACCAGCGTTCCTTAAAACTGTAAATAAATGAATAAACAGAACAAATCTCTTAAAAAGTTACACACAACATGGCTTTTAAATAAAGGAAGGGAAAGGATTCATCTAAAATTCCATGTAAATCATTTCCTGCTGCTCTCCTCCCCTCCTTTGCTCACACACTGCCAGCACCCTGTTCATCCATGGGGACCTGTTGCTCTCAGTGAGCTCCAGTGCTTTCTGCAGGGATGCCAAGGACAGAGGTACAGGGAGGGCAGGATCAGCTTGGCCTCTGCCACAGTTCTAGGGGAAAAAAACTACTTTGGACAATTTTAATGGTATCTCTCTCAAAACCTTGTTTTTAGAAGCCTATCAATAACTAGCTCCAAATGGAAATCGGACTGTGTCATGTCATATGATTTAATTTTTCAAGGTCTTTTCTTTTTGTGAGTATGCAGCCCCCACTCCCCCATCCTTGCTTTCTGCATTGCACAGCCCCCAGGCAAAATTCAAACTACAGGAGGGCACTTGGCATCTGACTCCATAAAATTACCCTTTGTCATTCACTGCTTCCCGTGCTCTCAAAAACGATTCTTGATCTTAAAAAGTTAAGCAGCACGTCCTGGGCAATGGGAAAAAAATGGTGGGTCTGGCTTTTTTCCAATGTGATATATAACAAAATGTGCATGGCAGGAGGAAGCACATCCCCTGAGTTGGACTATTAGAGCTAGTCCACCATCACTGGCTGAAGAAATGCAAAGCAACAGCAGCGGCCATCACACTCTGTGGAATATGACTGATACCTGAGAGTAAATAATTGTCAGTATTTGGCACTAATTTTCAAACCTTAGCTCTAATTCCTGTATGCTGTGAATATTGGTAAATGATAGGTAACGTCTCAGAATACCAAGTTACCGTTCTAATTCACGTTGGCTTCATTTATTAGGCCCAGATTATACTTAATTTCATCACTGAGGTGGTTAAATTAAAGAAAGCTTTGTATCATCGTGTTCCTTTAGGCAGTGCAAAGAGACTGACAGGTAGAGAGGGCAACTGAGATCTGAGATACCTGAACATCCACCTGTAAGCTGGGAAAGATAAATCTGGAGCAGCTTCTCTCAGCCATGACTCAAAATGTGGAGTTCAAACTATTCAGGACCAAATGCTTCTGCTTTGGGACTTCCTGTGTTCAGAGGATTCAGGAATTTAATGGAATCTGCTAATAGACAGAAACTTGAAGGTCAAAAACCCTAGAGAATTTGATCAAATGATGTATACTCTGCACATGTGTTTCTCTTCAAAATAGAGGGAGAGGCCCTGTACATGCTGGAAAGGTAAGGCAGAAGCTGTCAGGACAACAGCAGCTGAACCTGTAGCTGTTTTGGAGGAAGGTGCTGGTGTGTGATGCTCTGAGCATGGCAGTGTCCTGCTTTGGGGTGGCCCTAACATCATCTTGCCCCTTGTGCTCTGTCAGCCTTTGCTTTCTTCTGCCACGGATCAAGCACAGATGGGAATGCCCAAAGTGTGCTTCCCAGAGAGGGATCCAGCTGCTTACAAGCTTCCTTCTTTTTAATACAAAAAAAAAGATGAAGGAAAATAGTTTGTAATCCAGCTATTGTGTTCCTTGAGAATTTTATCGGTGTAACATCACCTCTCCACACTGAGCAAGACATTCTCACTCCACACCCACACACTGACCCTCCAAGGTCACGGCACTCAAAGTCTTGGGCTTTACTGACCCTTCACGGAGTTGCAGTGCGTTTGCTGTAAATGGTTTCTTTTCTGTGCATCCTCAGATGAACAAATGCGGGACCCAGGCTCCGGTGTGGCTGTCGCTGGAGTCGGAATCGCTGCCGGCTCCCGGTGAGAGCAAGCGGCTCACGGCCTGTGCGACCTGGCAGCGCGTCTTCGGGGGCACCAAGGACTGCTGCTTGTTCCGCGCGCCCATCGCTGTCAGGAACTGCGGGGACTTCTTTGTGTACCTCCTGCAGCCGACTCAGGGCTGCATGGGCTACTGTGCCGAAGGTGAGCCTCAGCCAGTGCACCACCTAGCAAGAAGATCCCAGGTGCCTCTCCGGCCGCTCCTGCTGTTGCCAAGCGATCCAAGCACCGCTCCAGAAAGGTGCAGACAGTGGAGGAAATGGGCCAGCGGCGGTCCCAGGTGTTCCTGAGGTGTTACAAGTGCAAAATGTAATCTGGTGTGTGTTACTGAGGTGTTCCTTGCTTGGTTACAGTTCACAGGTAACCTTCCCGACCGCCTTTGGCTCCGCTTGGGCTTGAATTGCACAGTATCCAGGATACTGTATCTAAGATCTGTTCTTATCTTCAATAATGCACCATCCCCCCCCCAAAAAAAGATACTTCTGAAACTCTGGAAGGCAAAACCCACAAACCGATAACATATTCTTCGTGACATTTATATAATTACTCTCGTCAGAAATAATTTTCAGAGTAGTACAAGAGATCTGACCTCTGTTTGGTAGCTAGGAAACAAAGGGATAGCAGAAAGCAATTGCTCACTCAGTTAAACCTTCTGAACTTCAGAGCATGTTCAGCTGCACAGAGATTTATTCAGAAAAGACAGTGCTTTCTCAAAAGGAAAAAAAAATTACCTTCATACTTTGCTTTCAGCATTTTTGGACAGAGACCTGATACATAACTAAGGTTACCACCTTTCAATAAGGCAAAATTCAAAGACAAATAAATTTTAAAGAGAGAGACAGATCTATTTTCTTATCTTTATCAGTATTTTAAGAGTCTCACAGTAAGGAGAAGGAGGAAAAAAGACTCAAAAAAGTGAGATTAATTCACTATTTGAAATAAAAAATATCCATTAAAATAAATGAAATTGCTCTTTAATTTCTATGATTCTTTGCCAGAAATTTCTTTTTAACCAAAACCACCCATCCTCCAGTTTAAGCTTGGCTTGTTTTAAACTATAAGATTTTCACTGCCTTCATTTGAAGATTTTTTTACTGGTACTTTTTGGGTGATTGGCTTTGTCCTTTCTGTTCATCCATACTTGTTTAGTAATGTGAATATGCCTGCATTTTTCATCAGAGAAAGGTAACCCTTTCCCATCTATCCCAAACCAATGACTTTCTGCTTTTTCCTTACCGCTGCTGTTGAAGCCTTCATCTTTCTCTGAGGCATTTCAGTGAGGTCCAGCTCTCCTGAATCTTTAACTTCTTGTCTTTAGGGTGTTTTTGCAGTATCATGGATTGGAGGGAAAACACTGAAGGTTTTCTTTATAGGGGGTTGTTAACTCACTGTCTTAAATCCAGCTGTGGTCATGGCTCCAGAGTTGGGTCCAGCTGGCACCATCAGGGCTTCTTGCCATGGGAACGGGACACTGGTCAGTATTTGTTAGCTGCAAAACTAAATGAATTTAAAGCTTCACAGCTTGGCAGAAAGGACAGGGGTGGAAAAAGTGGCTTGGAATTCTGCTCACATCCTCCCATGAGCTCATCACCTCACTCTGTCCTTCTGGAATAATCTCCTTGCAGAAAGCCATGGTGTGAGCCACGGTGTGAGGGAGCCTCCCTTAGGAAACAAACAAAAAAGGATATAAAAAAGTGGCCCTTACTCATATTTTAAGTAACTTGCTGCTTTTTCTTATCTTGCTATTTGCCCTGTGGACAGATGTTAACATATTGGTTCTTCATTCTGCTGTAACAGCCTCATATCTTATTCTCTTGGGCTTCCATAATATTTTCTACACTCCTCCAAAAAGCTTCTTAATTTACCCTTTCAAAGCATCTGAACCAGCTTCATGTTCCATTTGAGTCCAGTTCTCTAGAGATTAACGAACATCACTCTTTGGTATTACACATCTTTTTGTTTCTGCTTTCTAGAGGAGTTTAACAAGAAGAAAAGTTTGAGGCCTCAATTCTTGTTGAATCTTACAGAAAACAAGTATTTTTAGAGCAGTGGCATAATTCTGGGCAGAGGGAGACTGTATTGAGAGGACTCAACCTGGGCACACCCCAGAATAGCCTGGAAAGACTTTTCAGAGCACAGCAATATGGGCTGGGTGCTCTCTGAGAGCTGGTTTACCTCTGCAAAATAATTATTTTTCATATCTCTTCTGTACTTACTGCAAAACTTGGATCAAAAGGCTGTGCTTCAGGGGAATGCAAAGCTGATGGCCTTTGCCAGAGTAATTAATTCGTCTTAATCCAAGCGCTTCATTTCAATAACATTTGTCTAACTGAAAACCACAAAACAAACAGGTCAAATACTACAACAATGATGGGCAGTCAGCACGCTGATTGGCAATTTTTGCCTTTGATATGATACACATTTTCTTGCTTACACAGTTAATGGTCAAACCACAAGAATATTATGTGTAGCATTTCTATGTTTAGTGATATTGGAATCTTCTTTTTGAGTGAATAATTGTAATATTAAAATAAAGATTTATAGAATCATAGAACCACAGAATCATCTGGTTGGAAAAGACCTCCAAGATCATGAAGTCCAACCGTACCCGTCCCCTTACTAAACCATGTCTCTCAGAAACTCATCTACCCATCTTTTAAACACCTCCAGGGATGGTGACTCCACCACCTCCCAGGGCAGCCTCTGCCAGGGCCTGAGAACCCTTTCAGTGAAGAAACTTTTCCTGACGCCCAGTCTGAACCTCCCCTGGCGCAACTTGAGGCCACTTCCTCTTGTCCCATCACCTGTCACTTGGGAGAAGAGCCCAACACCCACCTCACCACAGCCTCCTTTCAGGCAGTTGCAGACAGTGATGAGGTCTCCCCTCAGCCTCCTCTTCTGTTTTCTCCTTCCAGACAGACTCCCAAGCCTGGCTTTGCAACCCGCGGTGACTCCCGAGCTCGTGCGCGGCCGTGTCCACCTGAGGTGCACCTTCCGCCGCCCCTCCTCGGCGCCGCCGCTCCAGTACGAGGTGCTCTGGTCGCGCCTCTCCACCTCGGGCAAGAAGGAGGTGGTTCAGCGCGACACCACCCTGCAGTCCTTCTCCTCCGTGGAGATGAACGGTGTGAATCTCAGACTGGGAGACACGGTAAGGCCGCCCCGCCTTCCGCAAGGAAGGACAAACACTCAGGGGGATCAAATCCTTTCCTTAAACCTTTGTTATATCTGTATTAGTGCTGCTTCTCACTCTCTGCACCTACAACTGCTGCAGGGGAATAAAAACCCTGAAACTCTCTTGCAACAAGATTATTAAACAGCATTTACCAGACTCAGGATCCCTAAGAGTTCTTTGAATTGCAGGGAGTTCGGGGAAGCCATCCATTTCACGATTTTCTGAAGGCAACCTGAATATTTGCTCTTATATCGGAGCCTGAATGCCATGAAGGTGCTACGAGCAGTGGGGACGTGTGCCTGAGCCAATTTGTGCTCAGTAATTTTTGTTATCTTGCAGCAGTGAGAATTTGCAGCAGAGGCAGACTCAGCTACGTGCACTCAGTAATTTTTATACTCATGGACCAGAGACACAATAACATCTTTTCACAGAAAAGAAAGACAGTACTTTTTAAAATAGAGGGAGGTTTATTTCATGGTCCTTTTCATGGTATTCTGCCTCTCTGATTCCAAATTCTTGGTTCAATAGCATGCTGAAAGATAGAGTTCATTACAAAACAATCTTTAAGAAGTATATTTGATGGCTTACATAGCAATGCAGATCTTGTTTCAACAACAACAACAAAACAGAAGCCAATACAAGATGTGAAAAAAATTGACTCGTGTATGAATTCATGGCCTTTCATGGCTCAGAAATAAGACTCTTAAAGTTAAATTAGGTTCATAACTTTTATAAGAAGAAAGCTATTAATGATGCTACATCGAACTAAAAGAGGGATAATGGCCTTGTGTTAGAAGAAGGCTGGAAATAGTCTTGGCATTTTGCAGCTCTTCTTTGAGGTATTTAAGATATTTAAGAAACGTGAATAACCTTTTTTCCAGTTCCTGAAAGGACGAGTCATTTACAACAGCAGCACAATCTAGGTAGGTTTTTCTCATTCCTCCTCGTAATTATGCCTCCTGAGTTCAGACTCTGACTGATGCTGCCCTCGCCTGTGTTATAGCACGAGGCAGACAACTCTGCCACTTTAAGACAAGTTTGTGTTATGAAGAGATATTTTCATCAAAATAATTTCACTTACATTCACTTCAAATCCAGTTTTAACATTCCTAAAGGATTCAGGGAAAATATAGTTCTGCGAACAAGTAGCATCACCAAATCTTTACAAGACCATTTTTATTACATTAAGTTTTCAGTAAGCCCTTCCTTGTCCTCTGCTGAAACTACACGTTTAATTTAGCGGGTTTAGTGAGACTGAAATGTTCTCTTCCTTGATAGATTTTTTTTAAAGGTCTTCATGGCCTATTTGCCTAATTACAATTATCCATAAATCATCACTGGTGAAAACCAAGCAATGAAGCCTCAGCTGTAACTGGGAATTCAGTTTAACAAAAGAGATCATAAAGAGCATTTCACCTTCCCACTTTGGATGTCTAAAAAGAGGTACAAAGAGGCAGAATCTCCTTTCAGTTCCAGTGACGTAAACCTGGAGCAGCTTAGCAAGTGCTGAAAGGGCTACCACAGAGGAAAGGTGATGCCACTAAAGGGAGAGTCAGACCCTGGGCACAAAGCTCAGCTGCACGAGGCAGTTTGTAACCTTCCACCTGTCCAGGAAAGGTGAACAGTTTTTTCTCAGGCAGCTTTAAAAGGAGGTCAGATCCCCCCTGATAAAAGCCACGTTAGAGAGGAGACAACGAAGCGAGGTCATTTTCCAGTTCTCTCTCTCCTTTCCAACGCACAGCCCAGTGGTAGCATCCCCATGGCCACACATTGCTGTGACTGGCACTCAGAGAAGAATTTGTCCCCCAGAATGCAAAATTTGCAGCATTTTGAAAGCTGCTTGCTTTTTTTAACCTACTTTGTGTCCACCTGTACGTAGCTTGAATGTGGTCTCAATGGTTTCACAGCCTGAAATCAGCTTCTTCTCTGTTCACTTCTTGATTAAAAAACTACAGCCAAGTGAGAAGATTTTTTTTAAAATCACATTTTAGTTGATTGATATCTACACTTTTTTTTTTAATCCATCAAAAAAATCTCCAGGTAATAGGTCAGTCACATAATAGAATATCTATTGATATATTTTAATACACAGTCAAACTGTGGAGAAGAGGTGAGATTTACCGGCCAACATTTCTGAACTTGTATTGACTAAACAGCCAGTCATTTTTTAATAGCCATCACATGTGCTTTTCTCCTCCATATTAAGGCTCCAATTTTGTTATTTCAGACAGTAATGTTGGCAGCATAATGTTCGTGAAACCATTGCAGCCTTAAATAAATCTATAACACGTGGCTATTTCTATATAAACACTGAAAGAAGCCATTCCATCCGATATGAAAATCCTGGCATTCCTAAGCCTTCTATATACGATAGTGACAGAGGTCATTTCACTCCTCGAGGCACAGCCATCTATAAATTACAGCAGCACACTCTGAGTAATGAGTTATGCTAAGAAAGAAAGGTGTTTAGAAGAAAACTGTGCAGGATTTGCTCAGCACAGCAATCCAAAAGTTCATTCAGCAAAGAGCAATTGTCACCGTACATAAACTATGATGCACATTGTAAAATAAAAATGGTTCAGTAAAAGTGGCCTTTTCCAGCCTTGTGCTAGAAGTGATGATTTCATGTAGCACTCTGCAATAGCCAAAGAATATGTCCCAGCCAAAAAGACTGTAAATTAGTGCTTCAATATAGAAAATAACTAATTTGCACTCAAAGGGAAGAGGAGTGAAATTTCCCCCGCTTTACAACGAATCTTATCTCATACACTAGACTTAATAAAATTAACAACAGAAACAGGAAAACCTGCCTATTTGCAGGTCACACCCGAGCCTACAATTTCTTTCTTAACCTTAATGTAGAAAATGAGGAGCATCCCTGCAGAAACAGAGCTCCGGGTGGACTCAAACAGAGATTTTAAAGCAGAAATGGTAGGAGAAATGATGAGTAAAATTCTGAAGCTGATAAGACACCTTGCTGCTGCCCTGGGAAAATGTGTTTCCTGAGGAGATGAATGACCTGCACTCAGCCTTCCCATACTGTTGGGCCATTTGGCAACTGGAAACAGCTGCCTTCTCTATACACAGCAAGTAGCAAAGTGACTACTGCTGGACTTGCCACAGAGCCAGGTCCTGCTCCTGTCCCAGCTCCCTCCCTTCTGCAGCAAACAGCCCACGACAGGGAACCATCTGAGTTCAAAATTTCTAAGGTCTAGTTTATTAATTAACTCAAAGTCAGATTGTCTCTACTTTCCTGCTAACCCTTCCGGAGAGCCTTCCCAGAGACTTTGTTCCTACCCCTTTCTGCAAACACCTACAGCCAGTTCGTTACTTTGAGCTCATGAGAACTCTTTTTTGTTTCCTTGTCCAGAAATGCCATCCCTCAGCTCTGCTCATCCTTTGCTCCTTTCCTCAAGGCTGTAAACCTCAGCTCCCTTTCCCCCGCGCTCCCCAGCTCCCAGCAGTGACTCCTCAGGCCTTTTCTAACCCCAGCCCATTAGTGTTTAATGGAGCAGACAGCAGCAGCTCAGAGACCTCAATACCTGTTGTGAGACAGCCTTTCACCTGGCACATTCCATTCCATGCCCAACCTTTCACTTGCAAGCCAGGAGGGTGGCTGAGTGACTCTTACCCCTGCAGCCCCTTCTGACACGGGCGACGCAGCTGTCAGGGCAGATGCAATCCTGGAGTTAACACGGTTCATCACCCACAGCTCAGGCACCTGCACCTTGCAAGCAGCACCCAGGCTTCCCTGCCCCTGAGTGGGAAGAAGTGAGCATCCCTAAATGGTACCTTACATTGAGAAGGGAGCTTCCCACAGGTGGCCAATGTAAACTGGAGACCAGAGCAGCCTCCCTGAATTCCCACCCCTCCCAGGAGATGGGACATCCAAGTCAGGAAATTGCTTCCTTCTACCTTTTAATCCAGACCTTCAAGTCCCATTGAGATGCACCTGGCTGTACACACTCTTGAAAGATCACTACCTGTAAAAGTTTGTATTTCAACTTTAAACCATCCCTGCTGTCACTGTGGGCCTCTGGCACTACAACACAGCTCAGAGCTTGCTGGAGGGATGGGAAATGAGAAGCTGGTCCTCCCAGCTGTGAGTTAGGTGCATATTCTGCCCTTTCCAAGGGAGCATCCCACACCCAGGGCATCGAAAGCAGGAGTAGAGGAAGCAGAGAGGACAGCCAGGGACAGGCACAGGTATCTGCTAATTTTCTCTGGTGACTGTTTAGTCAAAACACAGGAGCAGTGCTGGGGGGAAGAGCCAAATCCAGTCCTCCCACCTGCCAGCCCTTCCTGTTTGGAGAAGTCTCATTGCCCCCATGATGCTCTTGAGATGAGCGGTGGCACCGTTTCTCCCAGTGCTTTCAGAAGCAACCAGATGAGAGCTCCTGGAATCATCTTCTGGCAAACCCAGGAGCCTTCACAGGCCCCTGACTGAAGAGCAGGGTTGGAGTTTGATCATAAAAAATATTACCACCTGTTTTGGCTTTGGGAATCCAGTCCTTTAGCTGAGTATTACTGGGAGAGGCTGATGAAACTGGATTCATGGCCATGCTGGATGCACCAGATGGCAACAAATATCAGTGTGTCTTTCTTTGAGTTTTTCTGCCTCCACCCTCAGCCTCAGATCTCTCACTGCAGGCTCATGCTGCCTGCGAGACATTCAGAAGTAATTAGGGGCAGGGAAAAGAGTGAAACTGGAGGCACTTTCATGTTTGAAATGAGCATAAACAACTGATTTGAGGAAGCTTTGGACTGCAAGACCTCTGAAAAAACCCACATTTTGATGTGCAAGTTGTTAGAGGGAAATTTGCCAGAGATGGTGAAATGTCCTAGGATTAAAATACTCTCCTTTTTTTTTCCCCCAGACCTACCTGACTGCAACCAAATTAATGACTGAATTTTTCATTTAGCTAAATATGCTGCTCATGAGGGTCACAGCAAGGTGGGAAGGAATCTGATTGAGTTCCCTTAAGGGTGGCAATCTGCTCCAACACACAAGAAAGGAGAAACTTCTTAGCTACCAGGGCCTTTTTTGATCAGAATTTGGTGCCTACAACTCGTTTTCCACACTGTGGGAAGACCTGCTGGCACACAGGGGAAAGGGATCGGCCCATACCCAGCAGCAATCCAGCCATCCTGTCTGAGGGCACCCATACATTTCTGTCCCTTTAAGAGATGATGAAAAAATGTAATTTTGTATTTTTAACAGATCTGATGAGTTTGTGGAGAAATGGTGCCTAACCTGTCACTGCCATCTGCACACTGCTGTCAGTGATGCTTTTATCCCTTTGCTTAAAAAAGGCTGCACCCCGAGATGGGGAAAGGGAAGAAGAGAATGAAAAAGTTGATTACTGGACTGGAGAAAAAGAGCGAGTATTTAGCTGAAGGCAAAGAAAAACTCCTCAGAGTGACTATCATTATAATTATGTGACAAACTGTCAGCTTGTAGCTCAGCAGCCGATGAACATATCTGCTGATTGTGAAGCGAGCTGTGCACCTAACAAGGTAAAGGCACTACAAGGGGAGGAATGATATAAAAGATAGAAATAAAATGTAGCTCATGATGGCTGTCAGTATATTTTGAATTTTCAAAGTTTGTGTGAACAACAGTGCTGAAGACAGAACTGGAATGAACCGATAACCTAAGAATATCTCAGTGTATCATTACAGAATAATTTCTTATTTTGGTGTTCGGTGCTTCATCAATAAAATATACCCTGAAGTACATATGTGAGAAAACACAGTGTTGGCAGGGAATGAGACTGCTTCTGACATTTCCCAGGATGTCACTGTGGGGAAGATCAGCAGGAGATGCCTCTGTGGGCACTGGGCACCCTGGTGTGTGACCCTGCTGCCTCTCATTACAGCTCCCTCCCTGGCAGGAGCAGCCCACGTGGCAGACTCAGAATATCTCTGTGTGAACATTTTTGGTAAAAACCATTAAAGCCAAAAGTGCAAACAGCCCAGCAAGTGTAAATGTGGCATCTGCAATGCAGCTGCACTGGATTTGCTCAATGAGCTCTGCAAGGGGATCAGTATCTTTTATTTTTTAATAAGGGGAATATATATTACCTGAACTCTCTCTGTTGTCACTGCCTTGTCAGATCCCGGTTTTGCAGATTCTCCCTGTGGCAGCTGTAGCAGAAGCAGCAGGAGGAAGATCAACACTCCCCTTCTATCTCCCCAGCAGAACTTTTCTGAAAACTTTGTAAGCTGAACACGAGCCTTTAGGGAATGCTCGGAGATAATAAATATCAACTGATAACAGGGGCTGATTACCTCGAGGAGACAACGACTTGCTCTCCTTTGGTTAACTACGAAGCACCTGAGGAATTTTAACTGTAAAGTATCTCTGTCAGACCTGTGTCTTTTTTCCCCCAGTACACCCAGCACGATCTCAAGGCTCCCATCTAGTTAAGATAACAAATAACTCCATTTTCATGGGGCCACACTGACTGGAGAGATCAGCAAGAGTCAGGAACTTTGTGACAGTAAAAAAGGCCCAAAAGGCAAATAAAACTGGACTGAATTGGGAAGAATCCACCTGATGAGAACAGAAAACACCTGATTTTTCCCATCACTGTACAAAGGCTGCTGCAGCAACAATGGGGCATTTAAATAGTGCACAAATAAGTTAGGAAAGGATTCTTCAGTCTGAAGGAAACTCATGACTTGATGGCAATGAAGAGGGTTTTTTAGGGTGGTAAAAGAAATAATCCAAATTGCTATGCAACTCACGCCCCATGACCTTACGAATCAGGGAACAGCCTGGGTTTGAGCCTGTTTTGCTAATGGGGGTCATGTCTGAGTCAGCCAGTGAGAGCAGCACCAACAGGGGGTGGTGCTGGAAAACCCATCCAAAGGAGTGGATCACAATGCAAAATAAATGAGATGGGTCCAATTCCTCCTCGTAGGTTATTCGAGGCTTAAAAAAGGCAGTAGCTATAAATATGCCATCTGACTACTTGGAATTGATTGAGTTTGTCACAATCTGTTGCTCCATTTCTGAGAAGAAGCCAAATAAAAAATAAAATTCAGGATCATAGTTTCAGAGCTTATTGTCGTTTGCTTTAAGGAAAATTTCTGTACTTTAATCTTATGATCCTAGAAATGATGTTAGCAGTTGGGGTTTTCTGAAACCAATGAAACATTAAGAAGGCAGATGGTGTGCAGGCTCAGCAGAGATAAAGGTTGTGTGGCTGTGCTAGGAATAAAACATAAATGGCCCAGTACATTGGGTTTGGTGGATTTTTCTTGTTTTGAAGGAATTTTTATTATCTTTTTTTTGTGCAATATAAACCCTGTAAGCACATCTGCATCAAAGTTTATAATGCAAAAGGAGAAAAGGAACTTCTTCTATTGCTGACAGAGTTTTTGAGACCAGGTGAGTGTCCAAATAATTTATATTTTAAAACATCCTTACAAACATGTTACAGGGAGAAGATATTTGATCCAGTGGAGAGACTGAAGTTTGGGATCCCAGGGGCAAATGTCCCAAGTCTGGCAGTAACATCTATGAACAGTTTAATTCTCCCTGATTTAAATGAGTCAATATCACTAACCAGGGTTCTTGAAAAACTGCAGAAGAAAACACCCTGCAAGCATTCAGTGTTATTAATTGTTGAGACAGAAGCCGTGTTTCTTTGATTAGTAAATGCATCAAAAACTCTTCCAAATCTCGAGTTTTATGTGTAAACACTTTTAAAGCCTAAGCCCCCAAAATCTGTTTCAATGGCAGAAAAGCACCCTCAGCAATCCAGACCAATAGGAAGAGGCATAATTCTATGATTTTTCTTCAAGAGCAGCCACAGCATATCCTGTTTATTTATTACAGGTCTTTTGCACTGTGACTGCTTTTATGAGGGACACTCGTGAGCAGCAGTCGTTGCCTGAAGAGAGCAAAGGTTTCTATGCTGGGATTAAGGTAATGCTGATGGCCCTGATTTACTGACTTGTCTAGAGTATCCCTGGGGAATATTTATACATTATCTGACATGTTCAGAAAATCAAAGCACAGAAACTCAAGACTTGTTTATCACAACCAGTGCTGCTTTTATGTTCACTTTGAGAAAATGTCTTAATAAATTACATGGCTTTCAGTCTGTTTTCACACACCCTAAAGCATCCACCAGGGCCGTGTGCAGGTGTTGGCACTAATGCACCATCAACAACGTGCAAAAATACAACTTCTAGTAAACACACCCCAAAGTGCTCTGGTGGTTACGTGTAACGGGAAGGCACACCTACAGGGATGAAGAATTTTGTTGTAACTAACCCAGAACAAAGTGAAAACAGAAAATAAGTTTCATCCATCATCTGGTTATGGTCAGGCACTACAAAAAAAACCCAAACCAAACCACAACTTTCTGACAATAAATTCACACTGACTGCAAAAAACCCCAAGTCTAATCCCGCTCAAGGATTAAAGTGGCAGCCCGGGAGAATACGAGATCTGCTGAGCTCCTAAGCCTTGGCAGTCCATCCTGTGTGATGTTTGAGGAAGGGTTTGGGTTTTTTTGGAAATGTCAGCATTTCCCAGGGAATGGAATTTGCCCTTTCTGACAAGCCCCGAGTGCTGTTTTGGCTCGTGCCCCAGGAGAACACAGAGAAATGGCACAACCTGAGCACCCTCCTGGTGCCCGAGTCACCAAAGCTCTAATGCATTTTGTACAGAGAAATCCTTCTTCCTGCCATAGCAACGAGGAGGAATTGGGCAAAAACTGTGCTGGGGCAGAGTACAAATGTAGAGTCCATTCCCACGGGGTGACACCACACTTTAGGCCATGGTGTTTCTCCTAATGCATCCGAATAGGAGCTCCTTTTAGCCAAGAATATTAACAAGTAACAAATTTCATGGTATTACACTATTTCCAGGCTTAACAAAAACCTGTTTTGAGATTAGGAGATGAGAAACAAGTAGATACTCTATATGACGACTATAACTACATTTTCTAATTGCCAAGAATGTTCAAGCATTTTAACAATTTCACTGTATAACATTGAAGATGATTATTAGGAAGATTATAAGGATTATTACGAAGAATATTATTACTATTTTAGAAGCAATTATATGTTTTTATATTTGATGAATTACACTCAGAGTTTCACAAACATCAGCATTGCCTAATTAATCTGTAAAAATGATCTAAACCCAATTTTTTTATTTCCAGTTTGTACCTGAATCATTACAAATTGCAGAGGATGGCAAAGAGCATGTTTTGGCCATTCTGAGCACTGTACCCATTGCCTGTCCTGGGCACGATGATTCCTGTAAAATTACTTTGCAGCTGAGCACTGAAGATTTGGGTAAGAATTTCACATATCGGCGTGGAATCAATGTGATTATTTTGTCCTGTATTTATGTTACAATGAATTCTAATAGAAATTATAAGACTTAAATAACAACAAAGGGCAGAAGCCATAAAATTAACAAAGTAGGCCATAGATTTGTTTGCAAAATAAAACAGGTGATAATATCACTCAGATTTTTGAGGGGGTAAAAAACCCAACTAACAATACCTTAAATGTTAGTCCATTGAGATTTATGGATGAAATAACTATGAGAAGAAGAACTTATTCTAAATTTGAGAAATATAAAATTCCATTTTAAGTTTTTGTAGCAGCAATGGTCCTAGGTAGGATAATTTCATTAATTATCAATAAGAACCTCACCTGCAGACTTTTATTCAGTAAATTTGTACTGAAGCAATTTTTCTTTCTTTTGCTGGCTTACCTTTCTTGTCTAAGTTAATACAGAAAAAAAAATTACTCATATTTTATTCTCTTCTAAAAGGTATTTTTTTTTACTTGAAAACATTAACAATATCTCTTAAAAATTATCTTGCCCTTTTAATCAGTAAATGTTTTCCCAGGTTAATCTGGTGGAATATCCTGCCAAACCAAGGGGCTATATAGATTTTTATTTACTGCAAATGGGAAGCAAAACACCCAACCTTTTTTTTCAACAAGTCATTTGTTTCTCCTCCATAGGTGACTCAATGAGAGAAATATTTAGAGATAGGATTACAGCCACAATTTCTCTACTCACAAAAAGCCAGTTCACAAAAATCTGGCAAAACCCACGTGGTTCCTGATATTTTTCTCTTTCTAAATCCCTCTACTTCCTCTCTCCACCATCAGCCAAGTGCTTAGAGAGAAGGAAAACGTGATTCCAATGCTATCACAACACAACACCTCTTAAACTGAACGGCACCTGATGGTTCCAGCAGCTGTGCTGGCGCTCATACGCAGAGTCCTCTGCACCTCTCCATGGCTCAGGGCTGCTCTGTTCCACATCTTGCTCTTGGCTTATGGCCTTCTGGTCCCTGAGCTCATGGGAACAGATTTCCTTAGAGACTGAGGGGAGGTGAGAATGGGGTGTGGTGGGACATCCCCACAGATTCCAAGCAAATTAAACACCGATGGTTTATGAGGATCGAGGAGAATCAGCCACATAAACTGCCAAGGTTGGTTTTTTAATTCACATTTTCTTAGGCATTGATAAAGCCTTTGAAAATCTCACTGACAGCGAACGCACAGTCCAGGAGCTCTCAAGTAAGGGAGGTTGAGTTTGTCAGGTCAGACTGAGGCTGACCCTTTGCCAAGGTCTTCTCCAGTCCCACAAAGT
Source organism: Dromococcyx pavoninus (assembly GCA_033558185.1). Taxonomy (NCBI): domain Eukaryota; kingdom Metazoa; phylum Chordata; class Aves; order Cuculiformes; family Neomorphidae; genus Dromococcyx; species Dromococcyx pavoninus. Next base: position 1,163,513 of record JAUMJL010000276.1, on the reverse strand, counting down.
GCATTTGACTGGAAGAAGGAGGTGAGGCAAGACTTGCAGAACAGCTTTATTTACAAGCTGTTGATGGGCTTGATGTGTTATTGCCAAGAGGTCTCAGGACTGGGACGTGACCAACTAAATAATCTTTGAAGGAACTCCTCACTCAAGTGGAAAATTTCCTTTAGTTTTAATAAAATCCTTTCTGCAGCTTAAACTAATGATGAGCTGTAGCCCATGATTGCTCCACCCTGAGGCTACTTCCCTGCATGGCACTTGGGCCATTTGTGACCAAGTGAGATATCTCTTTATATTTAAGGCTTGGTACCTGCTGCTGAGGGTTTGCATAACTGCACACAAGTTTTGTGCCTTTACTGTCTTCAGGGTCTGTTACTTTACCTGAAGGAACACTGTGGGCTTCTGAAGAAAAGGTAACGCCAGCCACAGTGCTATAAATTGAAAATACTAACAATTTTAGCTGAGATTCAGTCATGCTGAATAAATTAACTGACAAGCTCCTTGTCTGACTGAATCCATATAACAACACCGTTGCGCTAATTACGTGGGGAATAAGTGATAAGAAAGCTAATTACAAGCACAGAAATATCTCTCTAAGTTCAGACAATATCATAATGAATGTCAAGGCACAGCAGAGCCACTGGAGTTCAGCTTTTGTTAAGTTTATCGTTACTATTTTGACAAGATGATTTTCTCTGATTTTAAAGTTTTGTTCTGGGGCTGTAATGGCAATAACTATTCCTCATGGAAACCTCCAGTTTAATTGAATCAAAACCTTGAAAACGAGCCAGGATTTTTCTATAAGATGTGAGGCAGCCTTTTAGGATTTGATATTAGAGATAACATGTTATTAATATTTGTAAGATTTTAGTTTGTTTCCTATAGAACTCTACAGGGTTAATTTAAATTATAAGTCTTTTCCATAAGGAGTAAAACATTGATTATTTGATTGTATCAGAAATACCACCTTAAAATACTTGAAAGTCACCCCCTATAAATTATTAAGCAATTCTACAAATGGGAAAAACGATAGGAAATTCACTTATTTTTGTATCAGATTAATTACACCGCCACCATTTCTAAAACTTAATTCTTATCAGGTGATAATTAATGATCTGGGACAGAAAACTAAATATTTGGCACAAAAACTGGTGGTCCTGGAGTCAGCAGCAAGGTTCTGACTGGCTTCAGCAGGGCCACGATTTCAGTTCTTACCCTCCAAAGGATTTGTGAAGGGTTGGGCGACTGCTTGAGGAGCAGAAGCACATTATGTAAAATGCTGGTGAGATGGTTCAGAACCAAATGCTTTCATAATTCAGTGTTTGTCAACAAAAAACACCTCTATGGAAATAAAACTCCAGGTTTGCCCTTTACCTGAGACCTCTCAAGCCAGGATGCAGGAGGAGTGGACGCTCCAAGTCTTGCCACTGGAAGAGGTTCTCTTAGGAAAGACACGATGTGTGGAGGCACAGCTGGATGAATTACTTGGGTTGCCATTGCCATATTGATTTTGTCTCCATTCATCACTTCCCTGCCCATCACAGATACTCACACAGCCAGCACCTTCATAGCTTATTACTCTCCAGCATTCTCTTAGTGAATTCATCCTCACAATGCCTCTGTGAAAGAGAGAAATAAAACTACCATCATTTTGCAGATTGGAAAGCAAAGTACCATAACCTAGCTAAGCCAAAAATACAAATACAAATCTGCTGCATTTGCCTTCCTGCCATAGATCCAAAGGTCACTAAAAACCTACTCGATAACCGTCCCTTTCCAGATCAAAAATTCTGTTTTATCTAAATTAAATATCTCCCAGCAGATTCCTCCTTATAATAAAGCCAGCGAAAGATAAATGTTTTCCACCAACACAGACTCATCTCTTCCTTTGACATGAGAACTACTCGTCTTCATTCCCTGGGCATGAACCCATAAAGATAAGGCTGTCATTCCAGAAATATTAGCACCTGTGGAAAGAAAAGCACCACTGAGTTTTAGTAAACTGTTTACTGCAAGGGGAAAAAAAAAAACCCAGTGAAATGTGCCGAGGGATGCCAGATTGAGTCAGTCACAACTGTCTTCACGCAAAAGCCATCTGGTTTCAAGGCATGTGTATCCTGGAATGCGAAACATTTGTGCTGGATGGTAAAGAGGGTACGGGGAACCGTTCGGATAACTCTTGTCAGACTCAGTCTCCGTGTTCATTTCAGACAGCCCGTTTCCGCGGCCCCCAGACATCGCCCTTTCGGCGTGCCAGGTGGATCTGCTGCGGGTGCCCTGCTCAGAGAGCAGCTGTGCAGCAGCCACCCTGACAGTGACAGCCCTGACAGACTTTGCTCAGGACGGGAAGCGCATCAGCTGCATCCGAGCCGAGCCAGTTGGACAGAGGGATTCGCTCTGGAGGGCTCACACACCAAAGGATGTGAAGGTCGGGTCCTAAAATAATTTGGGGAATGTGTTAAATTAAGGGAGGTTTAGTATTGTAGAAAACAAGGATGAACCTGAACCATATGAACATGTGGGGACTGCTGTCAGCAGAGTAAACCACAAGAGCCTCTTTGTGCACCAAAGGAAGATTAACACATAAAGCCTTTTGCTTTAGCAGAGTTAGGTTTGATCGTTAGTTACCACATCAGTAAGGCCAGCAGGTGGATTATAAATGTCCCCAGGTGTTCTTGTGTATGCTGGGAGAGGAGAGAGGGAGAAATCAAGTTAGGGAATTAGCACCATTTTGAAAAGGAGGGAGAGGAACAACCAAGGATTGGGAGAACAGCTTCTGAAAAGCAGAAGAAAGGCAGCGCCTCGGTAATGAGACAGTAGGACCATGACTCAGCAGCCCCGTGTGTCACCTGTGAGGGTGCCAGGAACCACCAGGAACCACCAGGACACCCCTACAGCACAGGCAGCTGCTCCATCCCTTCATTTATCCTGTACAAAATGTGCAAAATGAAAACACTCAGAACCAACCAGGGAGGCAAGCCAAGCTTCCCCTGCCTAGGAGGGGCTGTGGCGGGCAGGGACTGGCCCGGTGGCTGCGAAGGCGTTTCACCTGGGAGGTGTGAGAGCCGTAATCCCACTGCCCAAGAGAATAAACCAGATCATGGATTTGGCTCAGCTGGATTTCTCAAAGCAGCAGCACATCCCAGCTGGTATATTTTAAGTAACTAAAAACAAGCCCCCGATGAAATCTATAATTTCACTGCCCTATTTTTTTGTGGATTTGCTCATAAGAGAATGAGATTAAACTGGATCGAAAGAATTTTTGTCTTCAAAGGTGCAATGTCCAGCAAGTGACTCTATCCTTTCCTATCCAGCACAGGCTTCTTTTAAAGGTTATTAAAGAAGAAATTGCAGCTAATTCCATGTTGTACACTCACACACATATTTTTTTCTTGAAGTTACAAATGCTTTCATTAAAATATGAAAATGTATCAAGTGTGAAATGGAATCAATTTTAATAACAAATTCTATCTCAGTTAAAACTTGATCCATGGAAACATAAGACATTTTCTTCCCTCCCCCCCAATTCCTCATTGCTACTTTGCAGTTAATTAGAGGCTTTAATATAACACAGTTTCTCCAACGCATCAAGAAAAATCCATATATTAAAATCTACATAATCTTTGATACTTGTTCAAATATTTTTTGATTTATCTGAAAATTGAATGGAAATGGTTGGCAGAACAGCTTAACACTTTCAAACACCCTACAAAGTGCACTTCTTCAGAAAACTAAGACTGCCAACAAGCAGGACTCACATCTTCTGCTGGTATCACGGAATAAAAGAGCAGAGCAGAAAGGGCTGCGTGGATTTGTTTGTGCAAAAGTTCCACTAAGGTTGTGGCCGTGGAGAAAATGGGAAAATTCTGAGACACTTTATATTTATAACACTGCAGATACAAACGATACAATTGTTCTCAGATCAAAATGCTGTTCAAAGAGGTGCTCAGTTTTTCATTCCTCAAGACCATCACTCCAACATTTTGGGATGCCAGACACCAGTGGGTGTCTAAGCAGCGTCTGTGCAACAGGGACATTTTGAAATACAGATGATGCATTGCTACAGGTGAAGAATTTTGTCATGGTTCTCTCTTCACCCTCTAATTCATTTATTTAATTTCACCATTGCTCCTAAAAGCTAAGTTCCTTGTCACTGGAAGACTGCACAAGGATATAGTGGCCATTCCTCTTCCCTGCTCCACGAAACACGGCAGAACTAACTGAACTGCAACTCTGCATTTCTCATGGACAAAGAGCAAACAAAGAATTAAAAATCCTGACCAGCCTGGCAGTCTGGATATGGGAAAACCACAGCACTTCATCACTCCCAGTAGTATGACTGGGAGCTTGTCACATTGCTGATCACTACAGAACCCAGTCTTGTCTTTCTGAGAACTGGGTAGCAGAGTATGAAAAAACACCATCTTGAGCAGACACGGCCACGCTCACTCAGCACTGTGCAAGGCTCAGGTATTGCAGCTCCAAAGGGAGTTCTCTCACCTCTGGCTTTTGCAGAGACATCTGCTCCTTGCAGGGCTCCAGGAGTCTCAGACCCACCTTGTGCCCAAGTAACCAAGAGTCGATGCAGCTGAAGATCTCTTCCTACAGTAGATTTTTGCCACTTTCATTGATGACAGCTGGATCAGACAGGACCTGATCAATAACCTGCATATCAAATACATAAGTCAGCCATTCTTATGCTGTATCAGGAAATTTAAGGTCAATTCGGGGGACAGGGAGCGACTACTACTAAAATATGCTAATGGTACTTAATTACAGCATTCCTTACACCATACTTCAGGCACTAAAATTAGTACAGTATAATGAGCACTCTACTCTCTCGATAATTTCATGAATCACCTACTCCTTAGCAAAAATGTTTAATAAAAAAGCTTCACTTTTTACCAGATAAAGAACGGCAATGCATTACATCAGGTGGAATAACAGCACTTTGAACTCCCTCATTGCATGTGATTAAACTCCATTGTTTGAAAGCGAAGTCTATTTTGCACCCATTCGCAGTCATGCTTTGGAAGTCAGATTTTGGTTTGTACTTGACACATGAATCCTGCCCCTAATGTTGTGTGAGGAACAGTAATGAAGAAAAACTGCTGTGTAGACTGTATTCATTACACATTTCATTTTAACTAGGTCACAGTTCAAGACCTCCCAACAGGGAACTGCTACTCTTTCACTGATCCACACATTATCACATTTGATGGATGGTGAGTATTCTACTTTGAAATAATTTGGCTCAATTACTGCAGTTTTCAGTTTCTGGGTGCAGCATGCATTTGGTTTTGCATTAGACTATCAGAAGAGAGTTGTACTATTTTGCTTACAGTGATTAATATAGTGCTTCAATAACACACACGGTTTCCTTCCAGCTGTTTATGCTCATTTTAACAAAAGGACAAGAAACAGATTAATTTTACAAGACAAAGGTCATTCCAAAACGTTCTTCAAAGATAATCATAGAATCGTTAGGGTTGGAAAAGATCATCAAGTCCACCCATCAACACAACCCCACTGTGCCTACTAAACCGTGACCCGAAGCGCCGCATCTCCACAGTTGTTAAACACCTCCAGGGATGGAGACTCCACCACTTCCCTGGGCAGCTTGTGCAACTTGAGGCCGTTTCCTCTCGTCCTATCACTTATTACTCAGGACAGGACAAGAGGAAATTACAGCCATCACTGACTTTGAAAGGTTGTCCACAACACGTGGCATCATGTCACTGACGCTCCCGTTCCACACAAGAGAGCCAGTATGTCCCAGTATCAGTACAGTTTGTGAGGACAGCCCAGCATTTTGGTAACACCAGATGCAAAGTCACCCCGCCCAAGGATGCTCTTGCATTCTTCTACCTACTTCCAGAGCTGGTTCACACAGTTGTATCTCTACATGGAGTTGACTGTTACAATCACAACCAAAAAACCATAAAGATGGCTGTAAAGTCTCATATAAAAGAAGTCCAGAAATGATAAGTGGCAATTATCAGTGAAAGAGTGCAAAACTAAAGTTGTGCATCCTCCTGTATTTGTCCAAATGTCCTCCTGTATTATTCAGCAAAAAGAATTATGAGGCCAAAAGTGGTATCCTTGTGTTTGACAACCTGTACTGAACAGCGCTTCTCTCCAGTTCACTTCTCTAATCATTCATGAATCTACTTGCCCCAGCCATTTGATACAACATAAAGATTTTTAAACTTTACATCTGGCATGTTTGACCCACAGAGGCTAATATTTCAGATCACATTCCATGTTTGCCATGCTGCCGTGAACCTCCTAATGGCACAGATAACACCTTTATGCACAGTGTCCACAGGGGCTTGGCAGGCATGATATCCTAATTTTGATATCCTAAGGTTCCAATTCCAGTCCAGCATCCTCTGGAGGTGGCATCTGCAATGACATAAAAGCTGGAGAATCCTGTTGATGAAATGAGATGTAGAAAGGCAGTGGCTCCATCACAGGTTGCACGTCTGCCTCCATCATGGAATCACCTAAAATGCACAGTTTCAGCTGGGAAACTGGCTCTGCACATCCAGGGCTTTCCAGTCTCCCTCCTGCTTTGCTGAATAACGTTCAAAATTTGGTCCAGCACATGCTTAATGCAGGTTTGGTTGCTCAGCGTGTAGAAGATACAAGGGGTGCAAAGACATCCTCATGCCTCGTGGTACCTGCAATTATTTCAACTCTGGGATATTAAAATTAGAGTAGAATCTCATTTCAAACCTCTCCATACATTCATATGCGAAAATATTCCCTTCTGATTTAGGACTAAAAAAAGGACAGTGATCTGTCAGGTGGTTCTGTTTAGGAGGTCACAAATTACTGAAAGGTGCCTCTTGGAATGGGGGGATGCTCTCAGCCACATGGTACGTTTTCACACAGCTTCCATGCAAAAAACCAGGTATAAAATAAAACAAAGCAATTTTATTTGAATAACTCATTTCACAACCTTGTCACTGATAGCACGCAGAAATGCTTCTAAGTAATTTATGATTATATTTGAGCACAGGGAGTTTGAAAAGCCTGTCCTTCTGTGGCACCCTCCGTCTCAGTCACACGGCCTTGACACAGGAAAATCCTAGGATTAGCTTGGCCCCTCCATAACTCCATATTTCTTCCCTGTGGATGGATGCTCATTACTGCTTTGGCCAGTGCAGCTTTAAATAAGCCAGGATGATGGGGCTTCTGCCATCTCAATAAGTAGGTTATTTCACTAAGATATATCACTTCTTGATATTCAGCCAAGTTTCTTACCCATCATTTCACAGTCCCATTACTCCTACTTATATTCCCATTTATTATTGTAAATAATTTCTCTTTCAATTATTGTAATGATTATGCCATCCTATTACACATCAGTTGAGCAACTTCTCTGTCTGCCTGTCCAAAAAAATGTTAGCGCGTTAGCAAATGATTTTAAAGCTCTGTATCTAAGGAGTGGGAAATGCAATTCCTGCTTCTGTCCTGGTACAAAGTTTTAACCTAAAGGAAAGGCTGACACAGAGGCAGGGAACTGAGGCATTTCCTTTTGGTTGTGAAAGGATCACAGTGGGAAATTGTGTATGAAATGAGGAGTGTGTCAGGTATTGTGAATGGCAGAATCCCACGAAAAGCTCGTGGGCTCAAGTAAGGCACCATAAGTGTCCCTCAAGAATGAAGTATCAGAAAGAAACTGATCTGCAGATTGTAAACAGTGAGGCAGGAGAAGAGAAAAAGATAAGAGATGCTTCTAGGGCCTAGGAAACAACAGGCTGAGAGGATGAGTGGAGCACCAGCTCTCGGGCATCGGGGGCCACGTCAGCTGTAGGTGAGGGGCACACGGGCTCAGCAGAGAACTTCACACAGCAGAGGAAAGGAGAGAAACATCCCAGATCAGCCAGAGAGAAATGAAGGCAAGAGCAGGCGATGGCTCAAGGAAGGGCTGCCTCACCAAAAGCAAGGGAAGGACTGAGGAAGGGGAGCACTGCCCAGAGCAGAATGGCAGCAGGGATTGCTACCCCTGCCTCTCACAGCACTGCTTGCCTTTCTTTTCTTTCCCATTAGCATCAGAGAAGGAAAAAAGGAAGGGAGAAAAGCAAGGATGAAAGCAGACACGAAAACAGAAACTGCAAGCTTTTTGATTTCCAAAATTTAAATAAAAAGCAAAGCTCATCAAAATTTAACTTAATTTAAAAATATTCGTCCTAATAATTTCTTTATCAGATTTGTTGGAAAATTGAAAAATGACACGGAAATCAAAACACTGGGAGATATTCCCTTTTTGCTACTGAAATGGTCAATTCCAATGAATAGGCTGATTTTAAGATTCCACAATAATACCTCTATAGCAATATTTCCACCCACTTTTAATCTGATATACTGAGCTCACACTGCATCTGAGGTACTTAGCTATTTGTTAGATAACTGAAACATCTGACTTCTAATGACAACACTCCTCTTTGTTATGCCTCTTGCTGTAGAAATATTTACCTTGTAATCTTTTCATTCTTTTGACAGAAAATCAAAGCAGAATGTGTCGTATTTTACAGTGTAAGCACAATCTATTTGTGTATATTGCAGCGTAGATGTGAAATAGCATTAATTAAAATCCAGAGAGAGCACTTCCTTTTATAGCAAAGCATCTTCTAAATTAAACAAATGTGAAAGCCTGGTAAAGCAAAAGCATAGTCCTCATTACTAGTTATGGCACATGATAAATATAAAAGCTTCTCATGACATTAAACTGTAGATTCTTAAATATGAAGTACTGGCTTAAAACTAAATATGCAGAAAATCCTTTTAAGACAAAATATAAAGAGAGAACTATTTCTTGATTGGTGAACTATATACATAATTCATATTACTTCCATTTTAACTTAAATAAATGTATATTTGAGTTTTCTCAAACATTTATACTAATCTACCTATCAATATCATCCCGGGGAGGGGAATGGCATCACTTCCCACACAATATCAAGATCCCTCAGCTTGCACAGCTTCACACTTATCACATATTTTAATGGCATTCATCATAGTAAGTCCTGGGCATAAATAGCCCTCCCAGAGGTGCAGTTCTTTTTGATTGTCTGTAGAAGTTTAGACATCCTCAAGCATCCAGTGACAGCTGAGCAAAACCCAGCATCTTTGCTCCCTTAGCACAGCACAGTCAGTCCCCAGTGAGGAGCACTCTGAAACCAGAGGACAACCCCCAGCACCCCCCAGCACTTAGGGTCACATCTAACACAAAACAGTTCTCACCAGCAAGGAAAGAGGGAGCCTGGAGGGATGTGTCACCAAATCAAATTATTTGGTGGCAAAACTGTGGTAGAAAAACTTGAGGAGCAGCCACAATAACAACTGAATTAATAAAAAGATGAAGTGCTGCTTGGTGAATAGTAAGTGCATTATGTTGTTTAATGTGATGCCACTAATAGCAATTTTTTACATATATTTACACTCCCTTCTGTCCCTCTTCTATTGTAAACCAGCAGAAACTATTCCTGTAGCATCTCACTGCCAAAACCAAAGATTTAGGAGCATTCTGTAAGTCCTAGATTAAACGTGCAACTTCAGCCACGACTTCATGGCTGAAAAACCACCCCAACAGGAGGAAGGGAGGAATGCTTCCTACCCAGTACACCCATCTCTACAGACTATCAGAAGAGCAGGATGGGGAGGGCAATGTAGACACGAGCAGTGGTGCCTGGCTCACAAAGCATATGCAAAGCTCCCTTATGCAGGAGCTCCACCAACACTACCTCAAGCTTTCAGAGCCAGAAGTGATTTCTCAAGTGTTGTCCAAAAAATCATTATCACAATTACAGTCATATAAGCTCCACAAAAGTTTACCTGACTGCATTCAATTATCCTTTCAAGTAGTTCAAAGGCAGCTGAAAGCTTCAGTCTAGGTGTGTTGCAGATGTGTTACGTGCTATGCAATCTATGCCATGAGTTAATTGAAGGACTCTAAGTGACTTCCAGGAGAGCTGGATTGGATCCACTGTCAGTGCTTATTAAGCAGCAAAAAGCTCCCATAACTGCAATGATATTTATATGCATATGCTAATACAGCCTTATTTACCAGCTACAGCTGATTAGGCTGGGTACAGCCAGCCTGATGCATTACTTTCCATCAAGCTCTCTCTAAACACCTTTCCTTCTAAGCTCCCCCCGTTGAAGGAAACTGTGGAAGGTAATTCTCATAAAATATCCTGTCTCCTACGTCTCTCCCATGAAGACACCCAAAGGAGCTGGTACTTGATGCTAAAAGAGATTATCTATTTTTTATGTTGTCCTTAGTTCTACTCAATCTTAGCACCAGCATCCGCACAGTGCATTTAGGATTTATGTACCTGATTAGAAAATAAGATGAGACAGAGCCATTCAAAATCTTATCGTTTTGTGACCAACTTCAATAAGTTTTTCAAGATGAAAGATAAAGTCAAATGTGTTTTCTAACAGAGAAAAGCAGCTGGAGTTTAAATTCTTACTGTGGTTTAAGCTACATAGTTTTCTATGGCTTTTATTCTGGAGAGAAATAAAATGCAGATAGATATATACAAGCTAAAAATCTTGGTTCTTGAGTCATTTGTTCCTTTGTATAGACTGAAAAATACTGATGTTTGTATGACAGTACTTAAAAATAATCTTGTTATTTAGTTGACTTATTATGCACATTCCTTTTTACATGTTCTTTTTTTATTGTAGAAAAGAATAATGCTTATTATAATAAGCTTATGGCTTAGATTCCATATTACTTAACTTCATAAAAATCGTGGTTAAAATTAAAAGCAGTGCCTTAAAGTGAGGCAGAAGAATCCATCACTTTTAAAGAGGGCAGCTGTTGGCTTGTATGAAGGTAACTCAGCAACACTACACATAAAGAGTGCAGCTACTGTTTTCTTTAATGAAAGAAGAAAATAAGAGTGAGAACGAGAATAGCTTAAGGAGGAGAGAACAGAGAAGCACAAGTAGAGGAGGATCCTAACGCAGATCCCTGCTGTGGAAGCCCACCTGGCTGTGGCTGGGAGGGGTTTTACCTGGCTGTATCGAGGGCAAATGCCTGAAAAGGTATTCAAGTTATTCAGCTCAGTGCCTCACCTGGATGGAGCAAGGACTTTTTGTACAGAGAAGAACAAAGGTCCAAAACCGTTCACGGTGTGCACTGTGCTGATTGCCAAGCTGTTTGGAGTGAGAGTTGTGCTCACAGTGGAATCTTCTGGGGTGGGGAAGCAACTTGGTTTTAAGAGGTTTCATTACATCCCTGTTTTTCACATGGAGTATCCATCTCGCCGCAGTCAGCCTTGTAAAAGTTACTGATTGGTCACAGAAAAGGTTATTTGAGCACTGATTTTGCTGTGAAGAATATCCTGCTGTAAAGCATCCGGTTAGAACCAAAACGTATTTATTAATGCCTGGAGGCAGGGACATCTTCCCATTTGCTTTTTATCAAATGTTTATCCTTTTTATCCGTGCCTGTTGCCATAGCAGCAGCTGGGCGACAGCTGCCCGCTTCTCACATGAATTCCTAGGCCCTTCCAGCATCACGGTGACGGCGTTCCCGTGCCTGCAGAGCTGGCGGAACGCTCTCCCCTGTCCCAGCCACCACAGCGGTCTCATTAGGGGCCCTGCAATCAGCCATCACGGATGCTCTGCGTCTCCAAATCCTCTTTTTCCACGTTCACCCCTCTTCAGGCGCTACGATAACTACAAAGTCGGCACCTTCCTCCTGTGCCAGAGCGCGTCGCGGGCGTTCGAGGTGCACGTGCGGCAGTGGGACTGCGGCGGCCGCTCCGCCACCGCCTGCAACTGCGGCGTCGCTGCCCGGGAGGGGGGGGACACCGTGCTGCTGGACACCTGCGACGGCCGCCTCCGGGAGGGCAGACCCCAGCTCACCATCAAGAGCACCGAGGCACCGCCACGTGTCAAAATCCTCAAGTCCTACGGAGGGAGAAAAATAACCGTACGTGGCTGTTCGGGTGCTCTTCTTGCTCTTTAAAAAATATGAGTTTAATATTTCTGAATTATTAATGAAGTTGCTACGAAAATATCCGAAGCCGTAAGAGCGCCTGCAGCAAAATGCACCGAAAAACCCGAGATGCAGGGAAGAGGCTGGTTAAATTGTTAGTTTAACAAACTGTAAACCAAACCAGAACAAATATCTCTGGAAATTTCTCGGAGATGCAGCGGAATGCCGATGTTGTGACTCGCTCTCTGCACTATGGCAATCCGCTCTCAGTTTGTTTATGCCAGGCACTACCCGACTGCACCGCATAAAGCAAATTTCTTTGCAGAGCTTACGATATAAATATTCAAGGGAAGATCACAGGTAGCAGAATAATGTAGTTTTAGAGTGGAACAGTAAGGTAAAATTAATCAGATCCAGATAGCCCCCAAAAGCCATGAAAATGGGCTGAAAACGTGCAACATTTGCTATAATTTAAAGTATTTGCCTAAAAAAATATATGGTTACAACACACTTTGCATGAGTATTACTTTTCCACGCTAATCCAGTGAAGTCACTGCAATAAGAGCAGGCAGCACCAAGGGCTCTGGTGAGGAGAAGAGCCACAAATTACGGCCAAGAAGATAATTTCATCCTAGAGTTGTATCATCAAGGTTTTCTTGCCGGGAAATGTTTTGGGTGAAGACAGGTCCACAACGGAGCCAGAATGATGCAGGGAGTGCCTGTGCTTGGCTCTCCTGGGGATCTCGTTTGGACTAGATCTGAGTAAGGTAGTAATTGAAACTCTGTTAATTACAGAATAGAGAAAAAGCAGGAAGCAAGCTGTCATTTCATTTTGCAACTGAATGCAATATAATTACTGTTTTATTGCTAATCTTAGTGAGGAATCCCTGTTCTCATTTACACCCCACGTACGAATCAGTGAAACAAGTCAGGATGGCGCTGGGACACGAGTATGAATCCTGTCCTGATCGGAACGGGAACCTGTAAGGAGTGTGCGGTGAAGAGCACAACCCCTGCCGGCAGCGCCACGCACAGGGCACCCCGATTTGCCCAGCAGCACAGGAGCTGCACCCCTCACAGCACCCACGCTGCCCGAGGCTGATGCTTTGGATGGGGTTAAGTCACCCTCTTCTGTGCAAGGCAGCAGCGTCCAGCAGCCACTCACTGCACACCTCTGCAACCGAGGGCTCAGCAAAGCTTCTGCTTTAAATCCAGGGGGGTTACAGAAAGCCCTGGCAGTTCTCAGGCCCTCAGAGGCAGCGGGAGAAGAAAGGGTTACAGCCCTCTGAATTCCTGAAATCAATCCACACCTGGAAATATTAATCCAGACAGCACAGAAGACTGAGGCAGCTCATACAGCCCTGACTGTAAGGGTTTTATACACAGCCTTGTAGGGAATGTTCTTCCCTGTAGTAAAGCCATGCAATTAGAAGGCACACGTTTATCTGAAGAAGGAAATCAAACCCTACCCAGCACTGTGTCAACTGCAGTTCTCCTGCTCTACCTATTAAACCACTAAAAAAAATTTAACTCATCAGGCCCTTTGAGCTTTATGTTAGGGAATCGTTCTCTTTTTTTTAAACTCACCTTGGGAAGGAAAATATAAAGCCAAGGTAGAGATACAGCCAAGACCTTCTGATGTACTCAAACTATGTTTATACTATGAGCTCCATTATTCACCAAGGCCAATTAGTTTTGAAAAAAAAGGGTGCTTTGAATGTCCTGCTCCAAACCCAGACACCCTGAGTTCAAAACAGTTGTTATTGCAGTCTGTGGCACTTCACTGCTTGGTTCAGCTGGCCAAGACCACTCATGGGGAGCTTCTCAAAAAGTATTCTCATGCCTGAAATGATGCTGGAAGCTTAAATGGGCAAGATCTATTATTTAGTGCAGCCTAAATGGAAACTCTGGATTCCAACACAAAAATACAAATGCAAGTTGGTTGTTTCTTCACAGGTATTAATAGATTTGGGGTGGAGGAACAAATAAGGGACCAAAAAATCCCCATCAAAAGAAAGAAAAGCAATGGACATTATTTGACTGAATATTATTCTTAGGCAGGAGTCACTCAAAAAAAAAGGGAAATAATTAGTTAATGTAATTTTAAGATTAGCTGAAAACATTTAATTTTAGATCAAAAATAAATTAAAGATACTTATCAGAATAGAGTGCTCCTGCTTCCATTCCTGGCACAGATCAGGTTCAAAACGGTTTTCTTTTTACCTGTAAAAATAAAGAAAACAAACAAAAATACATTTCAGTTGAAGAGATTTTTTTCTTTTCCTTTTTTTCATTATTTGTTTGGGACATCAATCTGAAAAATCCATTATCCACACAGTTACTTCTTTGTCTTAACCTCAAGATTTTTTTTCTCTTTTAAAGGTCAATGTAAGCCTGCCACAAGTTCTTTAATGAGAAAATTGCTTTATCCACTTTAAAATACAATCATTTTCTGGGTAATCTGGCCTTGGAAAATGAAACGATTTTTCAGAGGGAAGAAAGCTGGTTTTCAAACTTGGCAGTTTATCTGAAAGAAATGATTTCCCAAGCAAAGACACAAGGGTGGCCTTATTGTCATGGAAGTTACTTCAAAAATTAGCTGGTAACTTACCAGTGGGAAAACTTCAACGGATGTAATTATTAATTTAAAAACAAAGTACTTGTGCAGTTTTATATTTATATAATACCATCAGATATCACTGCTATAGCATCTGAAAGCAAACTAAATAGCAGCACAAATAAATATATAAAGTGTATCTAAGAGATCTTGAATTACCTCTGCCATCACCAATATCCTACCTTGATATTTTTGTTTATAGAAAGGGACATTTTTTTATTTTATAAAAAGCTTGGTAATGGGTTTTATTCACTGTTTTTTTTCCCTTCTCTTCAGATCCTGTTCCCTTCGGGAGCGTTTGTTCGAGCCGACGTGAGCGAGTGGGGAATGGGCCTCACGGTGCGGGTGCCGGGCAGGGACTTCAACCGCACCCGAGGGCTCTGCGGCCTCTTCGACGGGATCGGCCGCAACGACCTGGGCAGTGTGCCCGAGGAAGACTTCGTAGAGGAGTGGAGGTACGAAGCGAGACAGAATCCCAGCCTTGGAGATGCTCTGTGATGCTGTTTCGAGGGGTGTTGATCGGTTTATTTCACTACACGCTCCCATGATGACCTGACAGAGAGATCTGCGAGGGACGCCTCGACAGCCACTGCCGTCCCAACAGCACCAGGGCTTCACTTCCAACCAGCACAACACACACAGGCACTTACTGAGAGAGGAGCTCTGTCTTCACAAGTGATGTCATGTTAACAGCTGTGCTAAAATCCTACTCAGCTGTTAAAAAACCCCACACCAGAAAATGTAGATAACTGGCACCAGGAATTAATGAAGGGTTTGGTATTTCCCTTGTTCTTGTGTTCCCAAAAACTCATTACAATACACGAGTACAGACTAAAAGTTACATTTTGACGAAGTTGGTAGTACATGTACCATGGTTAAACTTAACATCTGCTCCTCAAGGAATGACAGTGAGCTCTAAAAACTTGCACTCTCTGAGACAGATGGCCTGGAAACAGAGCCAGGAGTCTGGCACTCTGGCATATCCCTGTCCCTAACCCCTATCCCACATTTTAATTCCCGTTGCTGAACTCTAAACATGCCTGATCGGTGTTCCCAAAGCCAAAACGGGTTTGTTTGTGAAGTATGTTTTGCAAATAAGGAAAAATCAGGTGACCCTCTCAATCCGTACATGGGACCTTAGCGCAATCCTACAGGGCCAACAAATCTTAGACCTATGGCATTTCAGAAAAAAAACAAAACCCACTACTATATTCTAGTTATTCAATGACTTTTTAATGGTAATTATGACCTGTCATTACAAATTACAGTATTTAGAAGTCAACAGCCAGCTTTAACACCTTAATCAGAGTTTGCTTCAGGGCAGGCCAGGGCAGAAACAGTTTGGTGCAAGAATGACCACCTGCTGACTACCCAAAGATGGTCTAAGAAGATTCTTAGCAGGACCTGTTCAAAGCAAGTTCGTTGAAAGCTCAGAAACCAAAATACAACACATAGGAATTTGCTTATAGAATAAGAGAGGAATTTTCTAGGCCGTGGCACAAATGACTGAGATACTTCTGGAAAAGGAGAAGCAGCTCCTGCTAAGTGAGAAGGGCAAGAGGGGTGATGAGTTTCACATTGCAGTACTCCCAAGGATGGAGTCTCAAACACCCTTCAGAACCTGGTTAAAAAAGAAATTAATCCCATGTAAAGGCCAAGGTCGCCTCCAGAGGAGACGGGATCAGTCTCTGATCCACCCACAGAGAAATGCAGCAGTGAAAAACAAAACCCAGAGGGTGATTTCTCTGCTGCTGTTCATAATTTCATTTTAAATAACACTGAGAGCATGTTCAGTTTTCTCCAGCACCTGAAGCGAGCCTGAGCGCTGCCCATCTGGCAGATGGGCCCTTTCCCTGGCTCCCACCTTTCTCAGGCAGCTCCAGGGCTCTGAAAAGCACAGATCTGTGTGAAACATCAGCTTCCCAATGAAACTTTTAAACAATAAAACAACATCAGAGCCTCCGAGACCTTAAATAGCATCCAGAAAAGAAGAGATGAATTTTAAACCACATATTTTAAGTATGTAAAATAAATTTTTCCAACCATTTTTTCTAATCTTTTGAGAAAGCAGCAGCAATGCTGTTAATTTTGGTCTCTCTTTATAATACCATTCTGCTTAGTTTGACAAACTTGACTTCAGCTCTTCCTTAATTATAATGGGCAGCTAAGAGAAATGACAGCCTGGCCATCTTACACAGGGACAGAAGGCACACTGTACCTCACTGAGGAGCTGTCAGTATGCACATGCCTGTGAGGAAGGATATTTATTAATTAATAAATATGTGATATTTACCCAGATTCTCTTGTTTATATAGTATTTCCTTAAATGAAGAGCTCATTATGCCGCCTTAATTTAGGCTTACAGTTAGTTCATGGTGAGAGTCTGGGCAGCCTCAGCTGCAGTGTCAGTGAAACAGTGCATGCAGAACAATAAATTGAACACCAAAGCTGTGCTGTCCCAAGGACTGGAGGTCATTTCAGTACTTCCTCAACCAGCAAACACATATTACTGTCCTAGCCCACAAGAAGGCACAGAATAGGCTGTGCACTTCTGTGAGCACAAAAGCTGTCCAGTTCCATAAATGGACTCCTGTTCCATAAATGAGTTCATTTTGCCTGTGTCACCATGAAGTTTTATTTAAAAGTAGTATTGTATCAACAGTCAAAATAATATTATCATATACACCATTTTCAATATATACTGGGAAAAAATGGATAAAGGCAATTATGCTTCCTACACCAGTATCTTGTCTCTGGCTCCAAAATGTTGGCAAATGCTTACATTTACCTGAAACCCCTACTTTCTGAATGCAAGGCAAAATTGATGCTAAAATAACTTAAGTTTTGGTGATATTTCCAATTTGTCTGGAATTCAAGTGCTGCCAGCTATTGGGACAAGAAGCATATCTATTTTCTGTGAAGCTCCAGGACTCCTCTTGTGCTGCACAAATAAGACCAATAAGAGATCTGTTCTCATGAAATTTCTGAAGAAACTTTAATCATGGCTGTTTATTCAAACTGAACTCTCTAGAAGTTCATCCATCATTAAAGCTGGACTAAATTAAAAGGAGGAAAAAAAAATCACTCTACATTATGTGATAGCCTAGCCCTATGATCAATAGAAAATGGCTTTGTGTCAAAAGGAAAGTTCAAAGAAAGCTCCACTAAAAGACAAGAATGAAATTAAGTATGCATAAAAAAATTTTAAAAGAACAAACTGATCCAAGTCTTAGAGGAAACACCTGGTGAGAAGAACACAGGCAAACAGATAAAGATGATTTTCATAATAAAGCATTTGAAACAAAACCATCTTTTTTTGTCGTTTTCCCAACTGTATCTGAGTCACTCCAGGGTCAAACCCAAGGCCTTATTTCATGTACAATATGCAAAGGGTAACCTGTACCTTAGAGAAAGGTCTTCAAAGTGAAGTCAAGCCGTTAGGCAACCCTCCAGCAAAGCACTTAAGCATCTGTTTCTGAGAAGTCCCAATGTAATGCTAAAAAATGTACAGGACAACTCAAGAAGGACAGTGCAAAAGCGACTAAAGAAAACAGAGAATAAACTTAAGCAATTTCTTAAGTACTTCGTTTGATCAGAGTTTATATATTCCCTCAGGCAAAGAAAGTTTACTTGGTATTGTAGACTAATTTGTTTAAAGTTTCCTCCCTCTAATCTCTTTCTATTTTTAAACCAGGATACCTCCAGGGAAGAGTTTATTTGACAGGACTCCAGCATCTTCTGAGGGGAAGCAAAGGAAACATTACTGCAGATGTCAGAAGCAGAGCACCAAGTCCATGCCCATGGTAAACACACCGAACGCCTTCCAGACTCCTTCCGTTCAGTCTTCCAGTTGCCGTTATGACCATGTGGATTACGGCTCTGCAATCCCATATCTGGATGTCACATCAGACTTTATCACTCACCCAGAGACAGAGTCAACTATAAGAAAAGATGAGAAATCGTCGACCAAGTCTTCTGCTCAAAGCTATCTGCCTAAATCAGTCCAAAAGCGAGGTAGCCCCGAGATCCAATTACAACCCCTCGCACGCAGTGTTTCCATTAACTCCACCAAACCAAGAGAAAGCCTAAAGAGAACAAAAAGGCAAGGAGACTCATCCTTTCGCCTGTTGCACGGCCCAAGCCAGAGAGACTCGGAGAGCTTTGCGTATTTTTTCCCAGAGGATTACTTTGAAGGGATCCGGACGAGACTCCCCCTGGCCTGGCCCACTGCCAGCGGCCTGACAGCCACCAGAGCTCGGCAGATCTGCCACCAAATTCTGGCAAATTCCACCCTTGGCTTAGTGTGCAAAGGCCTCCTTGGAAAGCAGATAGATGAGGCAATCGATATATGCCTTTTAGATCTGCAGCTCAAAGATGACGTGGCCTGGGTGAGGGCGCTGACAGCCCTTTTGGAAAATGAATGTGAGAGAAGGGTGGTAGAGAACGGAGCGTTTCACGGTGCAAATCAGCCGCCCGCTTCCCAGGGAGAAATCCTCACCGTTCTCCGGTGCCCTGCGCTCTGTAACGGCAATGGACAATGTACGGACCTGGGCTGCCAGTGCTTTGAAGACCACACCTCCTATGACTGCAGCATTGCCAAAGGTAAGTAAAAAACTCTCTATGTTCCTACCCATCTTTTCATGGTATTCGAGTTACGAGGTAGAACATCTGCACAGAGTTGTTTGCTCTTCAAACAGTGAGATATTTGATGAATTAGTAATCAGTTCTTGACCTTGAAGAGCCGATCAAAATATCTGCTTGGCTGGTCCTTCACTTTTTCGCCTCGGTAACTTTTTAAAAATGGATTTTACAAGCCCCTTAGCAAATTGGTTTTGCAGAAGTGATTTTCTTTACATCTGATCTATCACCAGCATGCTGACAAGCAAGCTCCTGACAAAAAAAGAGGGTCCTGCTCACCTTGTGGTCAATATTCATGTTAACACTGTATAGATACTTCTTTTTTTTTCTGAACAACAGAGAATAATATTTTAAGAATAACTTCAAGCACAGTACTAGTAACAAAAAAAAAATACAAATGACAAAATGGAGAGGTAACGTTGTCAAAGGCATAATAAAGCTATGAGACATGCTTGAACCTACAGAACTCATTTGCAAATATTTATGAATTACATTTACACAGGAGACATTCCCACTGTCTTCATAGTTTAGCCCCTCAATGGATAAATCCAAGTCCCATGTGAGCACCGACAGTCCTTGAAACCAAGCACATGCATAAATGATGGCATTAATTTCAAAATGTAAGCCCTGCCTCAGCAAAGCACGTGAAGTTACAAAAAGGCACTTATGGCTCAACCACACAGCTGAGTTCCTGCAGCTTCAGAAGTAACAGTATTTCCAGCTAAACCAAAAGGTCAAGGTGTGCCCTCCCAACCCACCCCAATCGTGGGGAAAAGAACGTTTTATGATGTTTGTGCCAATGGACATTATTCTGTATTTAGGACAGATAATCCTTACATCCAGGGTCAGTTGCCATGACTTTTGTAGGGCCACAAAGCTGGTGAAGGGTCTGGAGGGGAAGTCATACGAGGAGCAGCTGAAGTCCCTTGGTCCGCTCAGCCTGGAGGAGACTGAGAGGAGATCTCATCGCCATTTCCTCCTTCCTCACAAGGGGAGGAGGAGGAGCAGGCACTGAGCTCTGCTCTCTGAGGACCAATGGCAGGAAGATGGGCCAGGGGAGGGTTGGGTTGGACATTAGGAGAAAGTTCTTCCCTCAGAAGGTGGTGGAGCACTGGAACAGCTCCCCAGGGAAGCAGTCACAGCCTGACAATATTCCAGAAGCATTTGGACAAGGCCCTCAGTCACACATGTGAATGTTGGGAGTGTCCTGTGCAGGGACAGGAGTTGGACTCGATGGTCCTCATGGGTCCCTTCCAACTCAGGTCATTCTGTGATTCTGTGATTTAGCTGAAACATCCAAGTCTCCATCCAGCCCTGGGAGCTCAGCAGCACATCTGATACCCCCACACGTTCACTAGCCAGGGTGAGATCACCCAGATGCTTCACAATAAACATGTCCTCAGTGTGCTGATTTACAGTGTTTAACATACCCTGACATTTGCTTTTGTTAATAGCAGACTAAAATTTGCAGGAATATTTCAAAATTTTGAGGAATTAATTCTCTTTCACACAGAGAACAAATGATACCAGTGACTGAAAGGTGAGCTGAGCAATTTTGCAGTAACTGTCCAATACACAACTCAATGTTTAACTTCATTTCTCTATTGATAGGGTTGGGTTAGAGGGGTTGCTTAGGTCAGAATTTTAAATTTTATTTTATTTTGTTATGGTTGAAATCCCTCAGATTTGAGGAAGATAACTTCAATATGACCTTTCAAGTAGAAGCTAATGGCACCTTGCCTTCTTGCTGCAACATCAAATATAAACAAGGACAGAGAACAGCCCACAGTCTGAGACTGCACAGGGAGCTGAGAAGTGGAAAACAAACACACATCAGCTGTGGCAAACACACCGTAAGCCACCACCACTCTCCAATCTCACTGCTTTGTCTGTCTCTCACTGCCATTGCTTCACTTTTCTCCAGTTGAGGAAAATATGATAGCTGGCTTTTGCTCCAAATCACTTCTCTTTAGGGAGTCTGGCTTATTGGAGTTCAAAGTACATCAAATTATTCCCTCTGATTTTCCAAAGAGTCAGTAGTATCCCAGCTTCCACCAACAGACCCTGCCCCACTCACCTGGAAACCCCTCTGCTCTGCTGTCCCGCGGCTCCTGGGAGGTCTCCGCTGAGCGCAAGTGGCTCCGTGGAGGCTGAGTTTTCAGCACAACCATCCTCACGCTCAGCCTTGTCCTGGGGGACACAAGTTGGTGCTGGAGCCACAACAGAGCTGCACTTCTGCCACTAGGAAAACATAAATTACCCTTAATGTTTGCACTGCTCCATTTACTGGGGTGAGTTTCTCAGTGTTGTGACAAAACTAACATTGTCAGCTCCAGCAGTTCTCCTAACACAAGGCAGAAGGCCCTCTCCCAAAATTCCCATGCAGTTTTCCTGAAATTTCAAGGGCAATATTTGATTTACAAAGCGATGGCCCTTGCTCTCCCTATCACACTGTAAACAACTCACGTTACCTCAGCTGCAGTTGAGAACTTGTATTTTTGTTCAACTAATCTGCAAAACATTTTCTGTGGGTGTAAACTTTAAATAAAAATATTATTTTCTAATTTGAGAGAACCTACAGAACATTAACAATCACTTCTTGAGGAAAAGAATGCTTCCTAGCTAACTCAGAAGAGAAAGCATTAAAAATGTAGTAGAAATTGCCATTATGAGCCATAAGTATTTATTTTTCTCTTGAGGAAAAGGTAATGGCATAACTCTGATGAGCAGGACGTATCTTCCCAAGGGTGCACCTGACCTGGGGACCATTCATTTTTCTTTTTTCCCACCATCCCAGTGAGATTATGCACTGCCCTCATCAATCCATCTCCGGAGGTTTAAGACAATAGTACTTGTGCTGTATTCCACAGCATGAACAGATACTGGGAACTTACTCATTTCTACAGGAGAAAAATGGAAAAAAAAGCAAAATGTCACAGCAGACTGTTATTAAAGCTAGTGGAATTAACTTTAATCATTAAAACCTTCTCTGTAAAATACAGACTATTATTATTATCATTATTATTAATCTCTCTACCAGCTTGCACAGGGTAAAACCCTGAACATGCAGCAGATTCATGGGGACAGACCCCTCAGCCTGTGGAAACCTCAGAGCTGGTTTATGCATGAGAATTATGATCTTAAAGAGGAATTGCTGTTTCCCAAATATCCTTGTAGACAATAAAACTGCTCAGCAACTCATTGTGTGTTCTGCATACTAAAGAAAATATTTACAATGTTTTTCATTAAAATTGAAAAAAAAATCAGCTGCCTAAGTAAATATAACTTAAAACTTTTTTCCAACTGACCAATGAAAAAAAAAATCTATTAACATTTTCAAGAGTTAGTTTGTTAAAGAAGGAAGCCTCTTTAGTATAAAAATTTGGGAATTGTTCAGCTGGATTTGTTCTGTTTTGTTGTTTTTTTCCCCAAAAATGATGACACTAAAAATAAAGAGGATCCACTTCCTGACCAAATTTACTTAAGGCATTACAGTATTTACAAACGGAAACAACAGTATCAGCAGAATTGTAAACACCTCCTGTAACATAAGTTCCACGGATGTAAAACACTTTGGAAAATACACCTTTGAATCCCTGAACTGCTTTTGCTTGGCTCTGGCCCAAGTTCATCACCAGAGGAGTCCATGTGGTGGGTCAGTAGGAGGCAGTAAGAAACTCCCTCGGTGTTTGAAGACTGTCATCATATCAATCCCTTTCAAGACTTCCTTTAGTCTGGGGAACATGACATTGAAATTGAACTTCTCAGCATGTTCGTGGATACTCGCCCTTGGAGAAGCACTTAAAATGGTTCTATGTCCTTACAGCAGGGTCAATAATGTAACCTGGATAATTTGGTTTTAAGTCTTTATACCAGAGATCAAAGCGTACCTGATAAAGAAGAAATGAAGAACAGGATGTGTCTTTTGGCACTCATTCCTCCTCCTCCTCTCCCAGATATCCTGGCACCAACCAGCGCTAGACTGGTGGAATGCCAATCCGTGCTGGGAGGGCGACAGCTCAGGCAACCACACCGGAGCCCAGCAGCGAGCGCGGCCGGGCTGCTGGGTTGGCCCACGCCTTGAGCTATGGGTGTGGAGATAACAGGAGGGAGAGGCATTTGGAATTCAAGCTGACCTTGAGCAAAACAGAAAAAAAATAATCCATAAAAATTAAAACAAAAGCAAGGTAACAACCAGCACAGTTACCTTGCAGAACCTTCTCCTTTGTCTCTGGGATAACTGTAGAGAAGCCAAGAGAAGACTTTGTAAAAGAAACTGGTTTCAGTGTTAACTGTGGAGAGGGAAAGGCACTGCCCCAGTCTCAAGTGAACAGATGTGATGACCTGCAATGAGCCCCATGGACTACAGACTACGTGTGAGGGACCTAGAATATCATTTCTCTATACACAAAAGTATAGCAACTGCATCTATAAAGGTACAGGATCTTGGAAATGCAGGGTACAGCAGATCTATACATCCAGCCAGAGGTCAGATCCCCTACAAGGAGAACTAAAATCTCAGGTCTGGCATGCCAATCACTCCAAAATTATAATATTTAGAAAAGGTCAGGCAGTTATTTTGGTACAGATGAGCAAGGGAAGTGCTAGTGTGAGTTCACCTTTAGCTGCTCTTGATTTCAGGGTTTTATTGGCAACATTTTTTTGCAGATAGCTGCCTGTTCACATTCTACACAGCCAACGCGTGATGTAATTACTCCTGTTTGTGAGGATAAGTACTGCAGTATCAGACAGTAATGATGTGCTTTTTAAACAGCAGTTCAAAAGGCTGGAAGTCCTCAGAGCTGGAGTCCTGCTGACGTCACTAAAGCCAAGATTTCACAGCAGAAAAGGCTATTATAGGTGAAAATTTAAGATTGGTGTCAGAAATAAAGCTTTGTGTTCTAACGGGAAGTGGCACCTCACACATCCTCATGACCTGCTTGGCAGCACGTGGGCAGTCAGAGGCAGGACAAGCTCTGGGCTTTTATACTAATAAACAGAGAAGAAAAGGAGGAGAAATTAAGAACTAAATTAGGGTTCTACAGGACACATAAAACCACTGCTTCTTTCACTTTCTCTTAAAAAGACAAGACCAAAGAAACGGCAGAACATAGGCTGTTTTTGGAAATGCAAAATCTTAACTGCCACTGTTAGGCAAATTTATTTTCTAGGAAGAGTTACAGGAGTAATGAAGGAGAAGGCAACTCCTTTTTGCTGGCTATATATTTTCCCATTAGCTCCAAAACAAACTCCAACTAATTTCCTCAGGCTGGAATTACATATGTGAATTAAAACTCCCCCAAGATCAAGGAGGCCATCAACATAATCCAAATGTATTTTCCAAGGTCACCCCATCTCAGCTACACTACAATACATAATAATGTATTCTGCCACTGGCTTTGACCAGCACGTACACACAAAATACAGCTGTGCAGTATTTTTAGGGACCAGAATATAATCCGTAACATATCTGGCATAATTTTAAATGAAAACACCTAGAGAGAGAGAAGGTGCAAAGCGTGGCTTGCAGACAGACAGACTGCTCTGCCTGACTCTGACAGAAGCCGTCCAGGTGGCCAGAGTTATAATTATCCTTACACGAAAACTGCAATTTGGAGTTGAAAGGCACCTCTGAAAATCTGGCAAAGCTCCAGAAGCTTAGACTTTCTTAATGTTGCTTAACACTTCATAAACCCCCCCCCAACACCTGCATAAGGTGCTTAAAATGTCATTACCACCTGTAATTAAATACAGAATCCAATTACTGCAGACAGCAAATCAGGTTGGTGCTCATCGTTTCTGTATATTGACCACGTTGCCTATAAAAAGAAAAAAATCAGGACTAGTTCAAGCACACATAGAGGAATGTAATATGCAGATTGTATGAAGCTCTGAAGAGCAATTACAAGATAAAAGGTAATGAGGAATAATAAGGACAAATTGGTTTCAGTGAAGTAATGACACTTGCAGTTTAAATTTCTGTATGGAACGTTCTGGAAAAAAAAAATAGCCAGCAAAGAGAGCAAAAATGATGTTGAGAAGGTGAGAAGTTAATGCCTACCTAACACACTTACTGTTATCCCATTTTCATATCAATAATTCCGTCTGCCTATTTCAGCAGCATTATTAAGAAGTTCTGTGAACCCAGCCATATTCTCCAAGCTGTGAACCACAACCACCCAGGTCCCTCAGACCCATCTGTAACAGCAGTTACATGAATTACTCCCTCTTATTTTTAGAATGATTATACAGACCTTTCTGAATTTTTCATACTGCCTGGGGCTGAGTCTTGTTCATGTGCTCTAATTAAATAATATTGATTAAAGCACCAACCATTAAAAAAAAAATAATTATATTGAGTAACAGTACGGGTTCAGCTGTCAGAGTTCTCAGGTCAGGTCTTCCAAACGAAGATGTCTCTCCCCTATGGAAGAATAAGCTCAGAGCTTTAATCAGTCTTTTCATGCAAGTGGATTATAGAAATCTCATTATTTATACAATTCTGCTTTATTTTTTGAATTAATTCTTGTTATCAAGAACAAAACATGAGGGAGACTTTTAAAGAAAGGATTTAGATGGTTTTGAGATCCTCAGGTGAAAGGGGATAGAGTGTTAACGTTGAACGTCTGCTTTGGAGAGTTTGTACAGGAACACATTGACTTTGATATAAATACACTTCTCCCAATTCTATCAATTCAGAGGTCTTTAAAGTCCAGAACATGGGGCCATAATGATCATTTAAGCACTGTGAGTCTGCCAAGTCAGTGGGCACTTTGTGGCACACTCAATACGTGTTTTGCCACGCCACATCAGACAGCGCAGCCGGAGCCGTCAGGGTGCACTGGGTCAACAGGAGCTCCCCGTGCATAAACTGGACTGTAAAAGAAAAAAATGCACACCTGACTTTCCAAAGAGAAAACAATTTCTTCAATCCCCAGGATAGCTACAAAGAAACACGGTGCTCACCTGATGGAAAGGCGAGCTTACTGGATCATCTTGGAAAACAGATAAAGAATAAATAGGAAAATATATATTAAGTAATTAGAACTATAATTGCTTTCAGTTATTAAACTTTTTCTTAGTTAAACTAACTTATGATTTAATACTGAATGTAAACAAAAATTAAAAATTTACAAAACACATTGCTTATTTCTCCCAGACATCCACAGAGGAGGGGGCCTCATCAGTGTGAGCCTGAATACTGCTAACAATAACGGCAGCTTTTATGAACAAAACTATTCTACAGCATCTACAGATCTGGGCCGTAAAAATTTACACCAATATATTCTTTTCAATATGCTAAAACCAAAGATGGCATTAGTGGGCATAATTAGAAAAGGCATAGTGAGTAGATACCGAGGCTTTGAGAAGCCTCATCCAAACACAATTTTTTGAACATAGCTTTACTCGTTTTTAAAAACATCACTTTTAGAACAAACTAAGACCTCCAACCACAATATTTTAATAAGAAATATAAATTTACAAAAGAAACATAGTTAAAAATCGAAAGAAAATAAAAATTGTGGACTTAACCTACAGTTGGTGTACCCTGACACACACGTACTGCGCTTTATATTGACAGAGACAGATTTCTCCCAGCCACATAAAGCTTATTTGTGGGTAATTCTCAGGGGCTGACAAGCTTCACGCAAGTTTTGAACATTTTCTTCCTTTCGTAGCAATTTTAGTCTACTTTTTGAGGGTGCAGATGCAATAAACCCACATCTGAAAAGGCAAACATCAATACCAGCCTTAATCTACTGTTTTAACTCCCAGTTCTTTCCACGCACAGCGCAGACCTGGCTGAGCGGGAAGAGGGCTATTAGCTTGATAGTTACAAAGTCAATAGTAACTGAATTTTAAAAGGGTATCAAATCCTTATGATAAGGGACATGAAAGGTTGCATGCTCAGTGATCCATACTATTCCCTGAAAATCAGATCAGGGAGATTAGTCCTTTCTGGTGATTAGTTTATTTGCTTTAATGCAAAGCAATAAAAGGAGTTCAGTGAAACATATAGCCAAACAAAACCATTTTCTGCAGTATATAGAATTAAATGCTAGAAAAGTTTACAGAATTATAGGTCTGATTTAAACTGACCCAAGCCATACACTCCAGATGCATGCCTGTAACTTCTTTACATCAGACTGTTTGCAGGCACTGTGGGAAATTTCAGCCATAAATCTTGTTAAATCCTAAAAAAAAAGGAAAAGCCCTCAACAAACAACCTCCTTCACCAAATACTCACACTCACATACACACGATAAATAGCAAATTCAGGACAGCTTACGAGTTACAGAATTAAAACCTACAAAACACTAAAATGTCTGATTCAAACTGACCAAAGCTAAAAATTCAGAGGAAACCTATAATGCCTTTATATCATGTTTTATATTGTTTAAAAAACTCACAGTCTCCCAGCATAGAGTGTGAATAAAAACCCAGACAAAATAACCAGGTCCTATCCTAATTCAAGTAACTGTAACAATGGGAATATTACTAAAAACAACTAACTGGACACTGGTGTGGACACAAAGATCGTGGTGACACCCACCAGCACCCTCTGAGTGTCACCACTGCAGTCGTTCATGGGAAGCTGCAAGATCCGGCCTGGGGTTTCGCCCTGAGGTGCCTTTGAGGGGCTGAAACCCACTTAGATTTGCCAGTAAACGCCAATATTTTACCACCTATCAAGACCATCTAGAAAAGAGGCAACATAACCCTCGTAGCAGCAACGGCCATGCCAGAAAGCTCTGGCACAGCAGCTTGCTCAGCCAGCTACACGATTCCAGGACAGGGCAACTGGACAATATGGAAAATTTTCTTTTGTACTTCAGCAAAGTTCATTACTTAGGTTGCTTATTCATCATCCTGACCAAGAAAAGCAGAGCAGCCATTTCCTTCTCTTTATCTGAACAAAATTCTTGCCAGTTTTAATTTCAAGTTTGTTGCTCCAGCCCCCAGTTGCATTTGTAGCTTTCAAACACTGCAGAAAACTGTTTATTTATATTAGGATATTTCTCTAATCAAAAGAGGAAACCCAACGTGAACCAGATCTGTTCATCAGTAAGTGTAGTTTGCAAGATTTTGGGTCAGCTGTCTCCATTTCACTTCTCTGTGCATATTTATTGTTTACATAACGCACTACAACAAACATCTATGAAACCAACTGCGTATTTACGCAGGGTTTTTTCAAGTCTATCACGTAGCCTGTGCTCCTTTTCAGGTTTGACTCATGTAAATGCTTACAGAAAGAAACCACTGTCAGCACTCACTATTCCTTCCTGCAAATCCTTACTGGGGGTAAGGCAGAGGGACAAGGAGGGTCCTTGTCTCTCAAGGGAGACACAATGCAAACCAGGCAGGACAGATCTCTTAACTCTATTCAGTCTCTTAAGGTCTGGAGGCCTTTTAAATGCAACTTTCAACTCCACAGTTCTCTCTCCTTTTTGTTCTAAGACAGTTTTGTTAAAATCCAAGATATTTTTTCCCTTTCCCCCAACGTATCCTGCTGTTCATCAGTGTCCCAGTGCAATGCTCTACCCAGAAAGACACACTGCAGGTGCATTTACTCACCAGGCATTAGAAATGCATTGAGGTGCCTATGCCTGAGCCAGTGGGTGAGAACATCCAGTTCCTTAAACCCTCCTCCATAACATGACTGCACCTTGCCACCCATCTGAGCCCCAGGTACCACCCTGAGCTTCAAGTTTTTGGCTACCAACAAAACTCAAAGTACCTTTTTGGCCTACAGGCCATACAGAGAAAAGAAAGATGATCTGTTATGGATTTTGGCATTCACACTCCTAAACATAAATTATTAATGTTCAAATTGGTCAGACTTTCCACAAGCTCATTCCATCACTGCCTGATTTCCCACGTATCCCTCTTCTGTCTCTTTAACTTGCCTCTCCACAGACACCAGACATTTATCCCAGGTCTCCGTGACCTCTGCTTTCTCTGGATATCCACACTTTTGCCCTTTGTGGTATTTCCCAGCTCTTTTCTTTGTTCCTGTCTTTCTCTCCTCCAGTCTTCCACTGAACTGCCTGCAGCTCTTTTGCTAAGGTTTTTCAGGCTCTGCAATATTTCCTTCTCACATCTCCACCTCTCTGGCCCACGAGTGAGTGCTGTGCACAGGCTTCTTAACCACCCACAAACACTGAGAGAAACAAATATGAAATGTTGTGCTGATACTGTAAGGCATCTCAAAGAGCACTGAGGCTGGATAATCTTGCCCTGGCCCTGACACAATTGTGTCATGGTTGTGTCAGGATGCTCTCAAAGATGTAACGAAACCCCTTACATGGGGCTCATCTACAACCAACCAACCTGAGAGTGCCTTCCTGGAAGAGCAACGGCTGCAGGAGCACATTCCTATGCCTTTTCCAGTCTATGAGATTTTACTTCACCCACAAAAGCCTGAAAATCTGCAACGATAATGAAAATGTTAATGCAATCCCAGCTACCTCAGTACTAGCGGGGCCAACTATTAAAATCTCATGAAAAACACAATGAAGCATTTTTTTTCCTAATTTTTATGCACTAACCACAGATGAAGGCAATTCATCAAACCCATACGCCCTATCTGACTAATAGTTTTGTACATTACAGGAACCCACAACTAACTGATGGATGCTGGTAGGCTGTAAGCCATTTCTCTTCCTGTAAATATTGCAAAGTGTCCGACAGTGCTGCTAATAGTGCTGCAATAAAATCAATACAAAAAATAAGAGAAAGCAAAGCTAAAAGCATTTCAGAAGTACAGAAGAAGCCTTTTCACTGTTTTTCGCATTTACATTGCTTTCCTTCCGTTCTCTGGGAAGATGAGAGCCGTGCAGCCGCGCCGTTACGGGCTGCAATCTAGCGGGATCGCCGCGCTTGAACCGCACTCATCCTCGTTACAGCTCAGATGGCAGAGCCCTAACGGGGCAGCGAGGCACTGGGGAAGGTTATCAACTCAGCATTCTGCCCCTCGAATCAGCGCTGAACCAATGTTCTATCAAAACACCAGAGGACACAGAACTTCTGTTTTAGATAAGCTACGGCTGAGAGAAAACCAATGGGGAATATTGCGTGATGGGGCAGGGAAGAGGGAAAGCTGAGCAGTCTCTCCACCACGTAACAGGGAAAACAGCTTGCACTACGTGGTGCAAATATCTGCACAACTATATTCTTGCTAAAGTAGAGATGGGAATTCTGCCATCCAGTGGACTTCCATTTTGACTCTCTATAAAAACCTCAAAATGAAAGCAAGGAGCAATCTAAAATGGTGAATACCTAAAGTCCAACAGAATACAAATGGAACTTTACCTGAGAACTATAAAACATTTAAAAAAAAGTAATGAGTGAAATTCAACCCAGTAAGAGGGGTAGCACTGGCTGTATATAAGCCCTACTTAAGGCCTCAAAATAGGATTTAAGTGAAATGTAGCTGTTGCGTGACATTTGTGCTGATGCTGCAGAGCTGAGTGCCACCCATTAATGACTTCACCCTTGCAGCCAAGCATTTCTTTGAGGATCATTATTTTCATTGCATTCACAGTTCTCAGAAAACTCTGTCTTTTGCACAGCTGTCTCACTGCTACAGCACAGCCACCTTCAGGGGCTTCCACTTCCCTTCCTCAGGCTTCTCCACCCTGTGGCATTTGTGCTCCCATCCCGCTACCTGGGTCAGCAGAAGTATTACCACTGGAGACCTTTTATTAAGAAGCCACAGGTTGAGTTAATTGGTTCCACGAGCCATCTGACGCTCACTAATACATCTTGCAGCGTTGGGTGCACAGGGAAATTATCCAATGGAGGTTTGCTGCTTCCCACTTTGACAACTGCTGCTCCTCTTTGCAAGAGAAATTCACGAGGGAGCAAGAAAGACCCCAAGGAAAAGTATCAAACCCAAACAACAACAAAATCTCTGATAAACCAGCACAGAACAGCACGTAAGTGATGGTCTCTAAAGCTTTATATCTATTCCACCCTTTCAGAGCAAGCTTTGGAAATCACAGGCTTGGAGAACGGAGGCCTCTGCGACATCCGGGCCTCTGACTGCACCAGGATCCGGGTGTTTGGCCTTGGCTTCAGAGAGTCCCCCAACCTGCGCTGTGAGGTCACCAGGTTAATTGTAAGCAACTTCCTATGGGCTCATAAAGTATCTGGCATGCTCTTATTAAAGCCTTTTACCCTGAACCGTGCCGAGTGCCATCATCTTTCACTGCCACAACAGGGTGCAAACTCTTCCAAATCCCATTGCCAACACATTTGCTGCAAACAAGGGAACCGAAGAGGCTCTGCCCTTCCCAAGACTGATTCCTTGGAAATGCATAGCTATGTGTTCTTGCTAATTTCCTCTGTGGGGTTTTGATTGGCTCTTCTTTGTTTCAGCTGCACTGTAGTCCAGTGGAGCCTGAAGTCACAAAATTATTTCTTATTTTGTGCATCTGGAATCAGTACACTTGGTTGTTTTCCTAAACACATTTGAATGCAAAGTTATTGGGGTTAAATGTAAGGTTTCCTCAACATCGCTACACGGACTCCTATTTGATTTTTCTTAGTCACAGTTCAACAAGACAGAGTTTTAATGACTGTTAAACCCATCTCATCTGCTAACACTAGTTTTTTTATAAACAGCGACACACAGGCAATACTAGGGTGGAATTTTTGGTGTATCAATATACTCAACTATGAAAGGGTTTGATTCATCTCATAAATCCACCTCATAACAGACATTCAGCGTGACTGCCATCCAATGTTAATCAGACACAGCTGAGATTCACCTCCCACGCCCTTAGGGCTCAGCAGACTCTTTAAGAAGCAGTGATGTCGTGTGCAGCCGATCTTGGTGAGCAGCAGACATCACCTTCAAGAAGCAAGGAGCTGGCTGCAGAGCTCCAGGAGCAAACACGAAGCTGCTCCACCACGTTACCCTGTCTCATCCCAAGTGCAGACTGCAGCACTTCCTAAGCCAAGAGACCACTTGCATAGATCAGCATGCCTTGCTTTTTACTGTAGCCATAGTAACAGCATGATTTCTTTTAAATAAGCCATCTGGAAATGCCTTGTATTATTAACTAGAAATATAAACATATGTTGATAACTGGAATTTCTTTATATGAGACTTCAGTTTCTGCACTGTCCTTCTGTTTTACTGTAGCATCTCAATGGCGAATGGATATCAAGAGAACAAGAAACCACACAAGCAGATTTTCTCAGCTCTGAGGCTGTTGACTGCCAGATCCCTCTCCTGAACATTACAGAGACAGAGGCTGTGCACTTTGTGGCTGGTGATGAGCCGTTCGCAAGATGGCAAGTGAAAGTAGGAATTTCTAATGTTTCTAAGGAATTATTTAGAAGGAGAAAATCAGTTGTCATGGTAAATTAAAATGCAAAGCACAATTTGCTTCCCTTCAGAAATGAAAGTGCCTGTAGAAATACTCACATTGATGTCATGCAGGGAGAAAAAAACCCACCAACCAAAACAATATGAGGTAAAAGCAGGTGTCTTCATAGGCAATCCAAAAGTGCAAATTACAATCACTTCTTCAGGTAATCACCTGAGATTGATGTAGTTGGGCTAATCAATTGCTAATCATTACTATTTCATTTCTGGAAGCCCCAGCTCAAACTCGTGATTAGGCAGCAAGAACAGGGCAGCTCTGACACTTTGTTTTTGCAAGACTGATGTCTGTGCAGTGCAGAAGGGAACTGGCTGCCTCCCGGGCAGCAGCTGAGGGCTGGCATGGTGTAAGCAGAGATGTCATGGTCACGGTCACGGTCTTGGTCTGGAATGACTGCAGGAAGCAGTGTGTGCAGTACCTGCTCACGCTGGGTTCTCTGCTGTGGTTTTACCTCCTTTTTGTTCACAAAAAGGTACCTACTTTCTAAATATTTCCAGGAAACCACTGACCACGCTTACTGACTTCGCTGCTGCTACCCTTGGTCTCCCTCTCACCCTGGATGGTTATTTTCTGCAGATTGTTTAGGGGCTTTTTAAGACTTAGATCATTTAAACGATCCATAGCTGAGAGAAATATATTGCCACGGTAGAAAGGCTGCAGATGTGCTTTGAAAATTGCAGCATGTAAAAATGAAAAGTGTAAAACGTTCACTTTGCAGCAGCGTTACTGCGTGTCGCGCACCCACAGCTGTCTGCACCCAGACTGGGGACACGTGCTACCACGTGGTTTAGGGGAAGCAGGAAGATGTTTGGCTGTGCATGTTTTCTATCTGGTAATTTATTTAAAATAGATAGGGATTTGTGTCTGAAGAGATTGGTGTAAGATCCGTGTGGGAGCAGAGCCTGACCGTCAGCTGCTGGGGTAGACTTTGCACCTCACTTGTGGAGAGGGAACCACCAGAGTGGGCAGACACAGGGGGGGGGCAGCTCCTGTGCTTGGGGCTCACCAGCTCCTCTGCCAGCGGTGAGAGGAGATGCTGTCCTATGATGGAAGGAGCCAAGAGGGAGACACCCCCGAGTTTCCTGGCCCAGGAGGCCAGTTAACACTTTGCACGTGTACACAGCCGTGTACACTCCCTGCAGCTCACCTGAATCATGATTCAGTTCGCTTTCAAGTGCTGCCTCTCAGCCCTGAGGAGGTCTGTACGTTTTCCTTATTTTTCCTCTCAAAACACAGGCAGAATTTCTCTTTCCTTGCGCTTCAGTTCAGGAGAACTGCACCTGTGAGCCTTCTGCCCCCTCCCTCTCCTTCAAACCCTGCAGGAAGAGCCAAGTTCACGGCGATGCAGCGAGCGGACAATTGAAATGTCTCAGTCCAGCCCCGCTGGCTGCAAGAGAATCCAGGTTCTCCTGTGGATCCTTTTGCTGAACGAATTGGGAAGGCAGAGCTCAGTGCTGCTTTCAAAGGCAGCTGCCCTTGCACAGCAGCACACAGAACAAAACAATGGAGCTTTTCAACGTCAAAAATTATCTGAAACGAATTCTGCCGATGTTGAAAAAGTTGTGCTCCAGAGAAGACTTCCTGCAACATTCACCTTTGAGTTATCTTAATAGGCACTTCTTAAAATATAGGTAGAAGATTTTTCAGAACCAAAAATCAAAATAATTCTTTCTTGAAATACCCACTGTTCAATTTTTTC
Organism: Dromococcyx pavoninus; assembly: GCA_033558185.1. Taxonomy (NCBI): domain Eukaryota; kingdom Metazoa; phylum Chordata; class Aves; order Cuculiformes; family Neomorphidae; genus Dromococcyx; species Dromococcyx pavoninus. The sequence goes on along the minus strand of JAUMJL010000276.1, from coordinate 1,129,209 downwards.
AGAACCTCTTCCCCCTCCCAAAGCAAATTTCAGAGGATTGATCAAAGTGTCACATATGCTTTTTCACTACCAATGTTGGGGGAACAAGGGCTTCACAACCTCTTCTCAGTGCTCTTTCATTTTATCTGGTCTTGTATTCATGTTTCAGATTTTGCTCATTCTTTCCATGAGATGCTGCTGAACGCAGATAAGCAAGTACACGGGTCTGCACCAGGGTGTCTGCTATAATTTAGATATCAAAGTACAAACTCCTACGTGGGCAGCAGCTGACTTGGGCTGTCCACACAGATGCCTGGGTGAAGAGGTGAAAGGGCCTGGCAGGCACTTATCTAATTTGGGAAGCAGCTCTCCCGTTTATCCTCCATTCGTTATCGTTGCCTGTTTTTGTCAAGAGCAGAAAAAATGTTTGTTAAAAAGTCAGTGAGGCAGAAAAAAAAATTTGAATTCAGTAAGTTTTTACAGCTTTCATTTTTCATTTACAAACATTTGTATGAGTCCAACTGAATGTAAATTATGAGTGATACAAATAGCCAATGAAAAATGAATTAAATACTTCAGATTTCCTGATTGTCGTGACTACTTATCCAGGAGAAGTGACTCTTTCTTTCCAGGTGACACCCAAGTTCAAGCCATCAAGGCACAACATTAAGCATATCTTTAGCTTTTAAGGGCCAAACAAACTTGAAGAGAGGTTTGCTCAGCTTAGGTCTCATTGAAGTATTTGTTCCACATCACTAAGGTGACTAATGGAAAAGCAATTAAAACAGCTATAAAGCAACCTGATGCTAAAAAGACACCAAAGTGGATGTTTATAACAGAATGTAGGGAAAAATACAGATTAAGAAGAAAAAAAAAGCAAATTGGCAAGAGTTACATTTCACTCACAGTGCTTTCTTCAGACAGAACCATTAGTGCAATTTTATAGCTTTTTTATATTTTGCCCTGTCTACTCATTTATTCACCCATTATTAGTGCACTGGTATTGAGACAACACTGGACGGCCTGGTAAAAGAATGAAATTAAATCTAAATTGCATTAGGAATAACACATTCCTAATGGAAGTCTTGCTGCCAATAAGCACTGTCTTTCCGTGAAGAGCAGGTCTTGAGGGGGGGTCACCTGTTTTATTTCTCCTCCTCTCAAACTGCAGCATAAAAGAGTTTTTGCCATTAGTGTAACACACAGTATCCAACATCCTGACTGATGCACAGGAATAAATTGCTTTTTTTTTCTTAAAGCTACACCAATGTGTTTTATTTCAATTTAAATTAGTCCAGAGAAATCGTCTCTCCTTCACAGTTTCAAATTGTGAATATGCATGAATACTGCTGTTTACCTACAGAAACAAACACTCTCTGCTTGCTCAGAGAGCACAGAACATTCTGAGCTGAGAACCATCACATGTGGAATTAAGGGAGTATCTACTGTGTTGTGTTTCATGACCTTTCCAATCATTGTTTGTGAACTTATAATTGATGCTTTTTATGAAACTTATTAAGGTTTCAAATAAGTTAGCAAAAGTTAACTTTTCTATGCCAGCCTTATATCTTTTAATTTTTATTGTAGAGAAATTAAAATACAGATGTAGCCCCTTCTCATTGTGTCAGTAGCCATACATTAAAAATGCCATGCTGACTGACTTAAGGCATTATAAATTAATTACATGTACAGGAAATTGTGAGCTGGGACAGGAGGTATCATTCTCTAATGTATCCTCCTATGGAAATGGAAATGTTGCCGTCTGGTATTACCCACTCTAGCACTTTTGTTTAAGGTTAATTTAAAATCACCCAAATGATATGCATTATCTTTTTTTTTTTTCACCCCAAGGAGGCTACTTACTGATTTGCCAATGGTAAGAAAACAGGCCTGAATTCCAGCCAAAAATCTTAATTTCATCATTTCACAACTCCTTGAAAGGCACCCTTGTAGGACTTGAGTATTGAAAAAACCCTCAGAAGGAAACCTAACAGCAATCAGAGAAGTTGAGTGCCAGCTGAGCCAAAAGATCTTTTGGTTATTAATGAATAGTTTCCAGTTTGGAGCGTTAAGCGATTTGTTAGCTTGTAGGAGAGCCACTCACAAATGGTTTAATTTATCTTGCTGGCAAGCACCCAGTTCAAGGGGGCAACAGTATATGCTCCAAAATGAGCAGACAGTCTCCATATGGAACATTATGACTTATAAGGATGATTTTTGTATCATTTAGATCACTAATGATGGCTTCCAGTACAGCAATTCCAGAGCGCTGACCCTGTACGATGCCGTCTGCCAGGCCTGCCAATTCCATCCAACAGCACTCTGTGAATTAAAGGTAATTTAAAGAGCATAAAGGTTTAATACAGATCCTTCATCTCCTCCTTAGCCCTCTCCCTCCCTTTGATGTACTTTATCCAATAACTGCTTTAGAAGAGGAACGTCTATTCCATAGGTTGCCTGCACAGCCTGACGCCTTTCTCTCTTTCAAGATCTCTCTGTTGTATTTCTTTTTCATATTTACATGGGGTATGAATACCTGGTGGAGGAGGCTTTACGATGGACCTTTCTCAGACAGACACTTTTCATACTTTGCAGCTGTTCATGGGAGTAAATAAGACCGAGGAGCCTCCCCTGAAAGGCAGCTTAACTTCTCTTTTGCAGAGAGAAGGTATTTTACCCCTCCTATTGCGTTTGGAAAGAGTGCTGTAGCTGTAAGGGATACCATTCCTATACCCACTTTCTGCCTTAGCAAGAGGTACACCAAGATTTATGTTATACACTTTTTGTCACGTGAAAACACCTTTCAGAGAGCATAAAACACTCTTGCTTACATTAAACACTGCTAAGTACAAACATATAGAACTCTGACAGCTTCAAAACCATAATCAAAATTCTAGTGCTACGTTTCAAACCATCAGCATACCAGGAACTGCCTGGGGAGCACTATAATCCTCTGTTTTCCTGTGGAATTACTGGTACAACACCCCCCATCCCTTGAAAAAGAGCCTCCCTGCTCTTATTTTCTGGAGGGTTGTGTTACACTTTTCTAGTTTTCAGTGGGGCTTTAAAAGAAACTTTTGGAGGGTCTGGGGATATTTGAATGTGTTAATTCTTCTTTCCTACCCCGAGGCAAGTATGAATGAATAGGAGACCACCAGTCTGCATTTTTATAAAATGAAGATTAATCAGATATATCTCAACTCATTTGCCTCACTGTTCTCATTAACACTAATGGGAAAATACAGTTTTCAAACTTACACTGATTGCAATAACCCACCAGTTACCAAAATAAAATGTAAGTTCACATTTTTTCAACTAAATCAGAAATTACTTTATAAGCCCAAATGAGGGCAAAACCACTTAAAATTCAGATTAAAATAATTATGTCAGAACCACATTAAAGCTAGTGGGGGCTTTGCCAAAGGCTTTCCCTTCTTACATTTTTAAAACTCAGAAATGTATATGTTTTCACAATATGTTGGTGTTCTCTAGGGCTTATAATAACTTCTACTGTAAGATGCTTCAAGGGACTATTTGAACTGGGCTTCCAACTGCATCAGACCACCTCCTAATTACCCCTCTCACAACATTACCTTGTAATACCTAAATTGCTTTCAGAAAAGGAGTTTCAATTACGGGACGTTTTATATCAGGCCATTTCATATCCTGTATTCCCCTTTTATGGAGCCCATTCTGCACCACTCTATCACAACAGAAAAAGCATCTTTTCCATCAGAACATCAAATCTCTGAAAACAACAATGTAACAAAATCTAATTAACATGTAGATTTTAATGCTGAAGATATGTCACGTTCTGTCACATCGGGGAAATTATGAGAGTCCTTCTTGTTTCTCTACCTTACTCATTACTCTTAAAGCAGTATTATTTAAAATATTGACTAATACACTTTGCAAAAGAAGTCTAAGACACTAAAAAAGCAGCAGAAACGAACCACAAGGCCAGTAAAAGGACTCACAACAGTCTCAGAATAGCAGTGTGTTTTCAAAAGCATGAACAGGAAAGAAGAATTTGGCCTTGCTATCTTCTCCCTCCCGCTGTAGCTCTGACATCCCCTGTGTTCCCAACAGAGTCCCGTATTTTCCTGGGAGTTTGCAATGCCAGGTGAAGTCCCACCTGCAGGTGCCCCCCAGCACAGCCTACAACTGGAAAGGCATCAACTCTCCCACAGGACTCACTTGTGGTGTGGGCTGTTTAATTGCATCCATTGATATTTCCCTGTGTTTGCTCCTCAGACAACCCAAGGGTCTTCAGCCCACATGGAAGACACGGGGTCCCCTGGCCCTGGTGGTCACCCTACACTAGGAGAGGACCCACACGGGTTTCTGCTGGGGTGCTCTGCCCACCCCAGCCACCACTGATGTGCTTGGCTGCTGTTCACACCCATCTCACAGAAGACTAAAATCTAATGCAGTTCTTCTGTTACCATTGCTTTTTCATGTTTTTATTAAGAACCTCCAGAAATAATGAAGTTACCAGAACACGATTCCAAAATTTCAAATGGAGATTGTTATCCAGGCTCAATTTTTGTCACCTCATGGAGCTCAGTTCTGAGCATTACCTGGTAATCATGGTACTGGTACTCAGAGATGGGAATAACGACCACAGGCACTACAGAAGTGTGGAAATGAAAAAAAAACCCAAAGATAATCACATTCCATCACGTTCATCTACAGCAAGTACATCACGTGTTGCCCAAGCTAAAACATTCAAGGATCTTACACTGGAAAACTGCAAAAATTAAATCTCATTCTCTCTGTTGGGAGAAAATACCAGCATTTAAATTCCCACTCTGTTATTGTTTCAAGAGACAAGCGAGTTTCTGCTTATCTCCAGAAACTGTTAACTGATAATTTCTTATTTCTTTTTCCCTCACCCCCATCTCCCACTCACTTTCATTTCCTTTCTTTTTGGCAGGAAAATACTTGTAATATAGATGGACTTTGCTATGGTGAAGGAGAGTCAAGCCCTACCAGTCCTTGTCTTCTCTGTAAACCTGACAATTCCAAGTTCACCTGGTCTATTAATGAAAGTAAGACTGTTTTTTTCCTAAGATTTACAAGCACTTAGCTGGGAATTTATGGCTTGGTCGATGGAGCACATGGTTCCTTCATCTGGCTAACACGAATCTACTTGCTTAACAGTGCAACTGGGCTGTTTGCAATGGGAATAATTCAGTGTAGCAGAAATGCAGACTGACCAGGAGCAGAGAGTACCCCACTGTGCATCTGGGCACGTTCCTTGTACCGACTGAAACCTGACAAATCTCAAATTAGTAAAAGCAAACTAACACCTGAAAGTGAAATTGCTGGTGTGTCAGCATTCCATGCAGTGCCCAGGCCTGTCAGGTAAGGTGATAGACCCTAAATACACCTGTCATCATGTTGTGGGTACAAATCTTTAAGGTAATAATTTGGGGAAAATACTGTTTTTGAAACACTGGTGTATACTTTTGGTATCTGGAAGAACTGTTTCCTTTCTCTGAGCCAAATCCTATGAAATGCCACACAAAAGACCTTGGCTTGGCAGGGAGTCCTAGTGATAGGGTTCAGCCTCTCATTACCTTCGCTGTCACAGACCCTGAAGGCTCATTCTGCAGCCCATCGTGGCAGGGGTCATGGGGAAGGCTGCCTTTTGAAGCACCACACGAATGCTGAGGATTTAATCACAGCTTTTCCATGGCTACATCCCAAGTGTGAACAACAACCATTACTTACTGCTCCCTTTACAGGTCACCCACATTTGCAGCAGCTTTATCCTCACAGCCACCTCACACGAGCACATTTATATCTCATCAATACAAAGGTGACAATACCACTGGGTGCAATCCAAGTGTTTGCTCTACAAAGAGTTCCTCTGCACTTTTAGGTTCTGAAAACATAAGCAAATCACAGAGAGGTACGGGAGCGACAGGACAGTTTGCTTTGTTTGTTTGCAGTTTTATATTCCTTTAGGGTGAGGAGGTCAGCAGGACCCTTCTGGATGGGGAGGAAGGTTTGCTCTTGTCCTTGGGGAGCAGGTGGGGATGCTCAGGGACAGAGGCTGCTAGAGAGTGCAAGGTATGGCAGCAGAAATGGCAATACCTGTAACACAGTGTCTGGAGTCACACAATCACAGAACCATCCCATTGGAAAAGACCTCTGAGATCAAGTGCAACTGTACCTGTCCACTACTAAACCAGATCTCTGAGCACCTCATCTACCCATCTTTTAAACACCTCCCGGGATGGTGACTCCATCACCTCCCTGGCAGCCTCTGCCAGGGCCTGAGAACCCTTTCAGTGAAGAAATTTTTTCCTAATATCCAATGTGAACCTCCCCTGGTGCGACTTGAGGTCATTTCCTCTTGTCCCATCACCTGTCACTTGGGAGAAGAGCCCAGCACCCACCTCACCACAGCATCCTTTCAGGCAGTTGTAGACAGTGATGAGGTCTCCCCTCAGACCCCTCTTTTCCAGGCTGAACAACTCCAGGTCCCTCAGCTGCTCCTTGTAGCCCCTTCCCCAGCCTCCATAGCTCCAGTGGAGACACTGTCCAGGAGGGCAGTGAGCAGACAGAAAGGGGTGACAGAAAGGTCCTTGAGAAGCATCAGAAACGACCCAACAGTTTTCAGCAACACAAGAAGTTGTCTGAAATCAGTTTAGGAAGCAGGGACACAACAGGAAGGGAGAGAGTTGCTCGTAAGTCCTTTTAATTTGATTTCCAGCCTAGTCACTTTGAATTTTCCCTATTTAAAAACATACCCCTCTAGCTTACATCCGAAAAATTCCAACTTTTAGAATTTAGAACTACCTGTCAGGAAAAGTTTCAGCTGACTAAAAATCCCACTGAGGTGTTACTTGGATGAGCAGTCAGACTGCCTAAGGCTAAGCCAGACCTGAGGAGCCTGTGCCCCTGAAAGCTGTGGTTTTCTCCCCAGGGACGCAGTTCAGTCTAAGGAGAGACTCCCTGCGTCTCTCAAACCTTGCCTCCTCTCCTCCTCCCAGAGTGTTGGCCACAGCAGTAGCACCTCTAGGGATGAGCTGATCCTGATCATTATATAAAAAACCTCATTACCAACACTGAGAGACCTCGATTTTAAAATTCAGAAAATGGCTAAAAAGGGGAAAACTTAACATTTGTTTTGGAATTTACAGAGATAGACCTGACCTGGGAAATCTGAAACAGATGATGGGTCACTTTTCAGTGATTTCAAAATTCAAAAATATTGATAATATTTCTTAGATTTGTTTTCAAAGGTGTCAAAACATTTTTTAAAGCAGTGCAGTAATTAGGAGTGTTTATACATTCAGTGGATGGCAAGGAGGTCTCTGTGGAATTAGAAAGTCCAGAGTACTTTCAGAACTGATGTTATTTTTTTGCCTACAACTTCTCTTTACCCTCCATCCAGTTAACACCTTTGTGTTTATCTGTAAATGCATACCCAGCATCAATATTTCATTGATTACTTTGGGCACAACTTTTATGGGCTCCCTGGTTTAAGTGTTTGGGAAATAAAAGTTAAATGAATAGATGGAAGCTTTCAACAATTATGCCAGGACAATCTGCTGGACAAGCAGTTTAGAAAGCTCTGATAGCACAGCAGCAGTGAGTGGAGAAACAGATTTAAATAACTGTGTAATGTGAGCCATGCTATGGAAAGCAAAGCTTGATAAAAGGATATAGACCACAAAAAAACCCTAATGATGACTTCCAGCAGCATAATGCAAGGACATAACCAGTCTTTATGAGAACACATACATAGTTCATAGTTTTAGAGTGTGACTTGAAATTAATCCTCAGTATTAGAAAGGTTCCTTAAGTTAAATATAACTATGGCCCAATTACATTGTGAGAAGCCTCCTTTAAATACCAATACACGTCAATTTGTAGTGCTGGTTAGAGAGGAAAGATGCCTTGAGACTGAGGAGGCTTAGGACATGGAGACATTCCTGGCCTTGCTCAGAGCTGCTGTCACCTCAGGACTTGGCTGATCTTACTTTGCCTTGGTTTCTAACTTCAAAACTGAATAGTTCTCTCTACCTTGGCCTTCTTCCTTATTTCAATTGTAAATATTTTCAGGTAGTGCTCATCATCTCCTGTAAATACCAAGTATCTTAATTCTTAGTACTTGGTATTTACCTTAATGAGGGAAATACTGAATGTGAACTACACCACTAGAAATAATAAAGCCAATGGTCTCACAACATGCACTGCTGTGATACAGAATCCCAGCAGCATGGAGGCACCTCTGCTGGCACCGAGAAGACCTTCATTCCTGATGAAATGTCCAACTAAATTCAGTCAAGCTGCTCAGGCTGAGCTGCTGGTCATGTGTAAAGGCAGGAGAGCCTACTCGACGGAAGGGTTCCACAACTTATTGGACCCCAAGTTGCCTACCCAATTTATTCATCATTCAACATTTTGAGATTTAGTTTACTTATACTGAAATGCATAGAGTGGTGGATAGAATAAATATGTATGTAAGCACTAGAAATACAATTAATTAAAATTTTAGTAAGAACTGGGGGAGCAGTGGGAGGTTACAGATGTCTGATCTCCTCCCACCTTATCAGATCACACATCAAAAGTAATGAAAGTTCAGTATGGGACACAAAAGAAAACAGGAAGAGAAAGTTACACTTCTTGGCAAAGCCATTTGCTGCCTCTAACACCTGAACTGCTTCCTCTGCCAGTCTCAGGGTACATCCTGTACCTTTGTCACTGGGAGCACTCCTACAAAGACCCACGCGGTGATGCTTTACACGGGAGACCCTGGCACTGATGTAATCATGGTTTCATTTTTGCTGTTTAGACAACCTGCCCCCCGTGTTCCAGGCCCCCTCCAGCCAGCTGCTGACATTCATTGGTGAGAATTTTGTTTACCAGTTAACAGCAGTGGATCCAGAAGGGTCAGCTGTGCTATTCATCCTAGAGGCTGGGCCACAGGACACCAGGCTCTCCCCTGCTGGTCTTCTCGTCTGGAAAGTTGATTCAGAAGAAGTGCAGATCTTTGAATTCACAGTGTCTGATGAATGCAATGCACAAAGCAGATACTCCATTGAGGTAAGGAATGCTTTAAAGGAAAAACAAACCAAACCTGTTTATCATGTCGTTGCTTTGGTGCAATTGTCATTATAGAAAAGAATTTGTTACTGTCTTGAAAACTAAGACTTCAGCTATTTCCTCATAAGTGTATATTATCCAGCACAGCAATAATGATCAATTAATGGAATAAATATCTCTGAGAACATAGAGACTATATATACAAGGAACAAGAGAGAGTGCTATTGATTCTGTTTGAAAGAACACTCTTACAGAGCCTTTTAATGGTTCATTAATCTGCTTTAAAATTCACATTCTGCATTTGGATTGCAGAAAAAAGCATATAACATAAAAGACCAAGTTTTAGCTATAAAAGGGAGATTATAACTCATTCTCAATGATATTTTTAGAGGGTGTCTTGCTCTTATGTCATTACTCCATACTTCAAGTTTCTTGGCAGAGCTCGTGCATTGCTTTGTCTTTATTGCACAGCCTGACTTTAACCCTGTGATAGGATAAGATAATAAAGTGGGATGCAGACTCTTGACATAAGAACAGTTTCATGAAGAAATGATTCTAAATCCTAAAGACTCCTATTTTCAGTCATTCAAACAACTATCCAAATGCCAATCTGCTGAACCCACACAGCAAAGGGGAACCTAGAATCTAGACATAGCTTTAATGGAAACATTTCAAACTAGTTCTATGTTTAACTATTGAGATAGCACAGAGGTTTCAATCTCTTGAAATGCTGTTCTTGTACATAAGTAAAATAAAACTATGGGCCTCTCTTTCCTGAAGAGAGAAACCAACTAAGGAATTCCACACTCATGTTCCTGCCTGGCAGCCGTTTGTAATGTGAAACAGTAAGGAGGGCAGGTGGGCAAAGAGAAAAGACATTGCATTTCTACTTTGAAGAAGGAGGAACAAATTCTGCCCTCAGATACTATGCAAAAACTGCTGTTACAGAAAATAAGATTTTTTTTCTTATAAGAATTTAGAATGTGCCCTTAAATTATGAAAAAAAGTCAAGCTTTCAGTCAAATAGCTGAGTGTGAGCCCACCTGTCTAGACAAAGAAAATTGGTTACAGATAGGTTTCCATAGTATCAGGTAACGTTCTTGCACTGCAAATCTGTCCCTTCCTAAAGGGTAACAACACACCTTCAGCTGTGATCATTTGGAGGAATCTGACCATAACTCTTTTACCTTCCTCAGGTTGGAGTGAAGCCCTGCAGCTGCCTCAACGGTGGCACATGCGTTACCAACATCAAATTCCCTCCAGGCCTTGGTGAATACCTGTGCTTGTGTCCAAACGGGTTTGATGGAGAATTTTGCCAGGAAGATATTAATGACTGCAAATCAAATCCCTGTGGCAGTGGAACGTGTGTGGACAGTGTGGATGGCTACTTTTGTAGATGTCCCCCTGGTCTGGGAGGTAACACCTCACTGTTTCCATCTCTGATTTAACTAGAAATATATTGTGCTACGGAATATATTCTGCACTCCACAGGATTTTACTAAATGAAGCCAATGAAAGAACTGTGAATATGTGATTTTTTTTTTAGACCTAGGAAGGAGAAGTAGGTATGGAAAACAAGCAAAAATAAATTGTTCTTTAGCTGCAGTTGAAGCTTTATTATTTTTAAACATCAGAAAACAACAAGCCCATTGCCAGACATGCTGATGGAACAACACCCAACCTTTTAAACTGTTCAGAGCTGGCCACAATACGATTTTAAGACATGCAGGGAAGAGAGCTGATCACTGCACTGAAGAAAAAAAGACCCTTTTAGAAAAAGCAGAATGGAAAGCCTGCAGAGGAGGAGCTGAAGAGCAGAATGCAGTGAGGCCAAAGGGGCGGATGCAGGACACACAGTGCAAACAGAATAACCTGAAATGTGAGGAGAAAGAGAATCCCCAAATAGACAACGTTGAGGAGAGAGCATGCTGGTACCTATCATGCAATTTATAGCCAGCTTCACTGCACTCAGGACATCTGTGAATTACTCACACACACGAAGAAGCACTTGTGCCAGCACACGGATAACGGCTCCCGGATGCTCAACTGGGACTGGGAGAGCCAGCACTAGGCTCTGCTGCATTGGGTGTCTGGAGTTTGGCTGAGCTGAGTCACTGTTGGGCCTCAGAGTCCCCACCACCTCCCCAGGCTGGGACCCTCACTCCAGCTGCTCATTACACAATTCACTTCCAACATAAGGGATTTTCACTTTGACCCAAACACGCCTTCTCCTGGAGTTCCACAGAAGTTGTGGTCCTTTCATTTGCAGTTCAGCTCTTCAGGAGCTACAAGGAAAATCTGAACACGCAGGACTTGAATAGGATTTCTAAACCTGGCTCTTGCTTAGCTTTGCAGACAAAGGGCCAGTTAAAATAACAACTCACCCTGGTTGCCGCGCAGTCGTTGGAAAGTAAAGACGTTGTGTTGCCATCCATTCTTGTCAAAGGAGTCTCTGCAAGTGAAGGATGCCCACTGAAATTGTGTTAAAATATCTCTTTAATCAGAACCTTTTCAAAAACAGAGTAAGAAAATACCACCTTCAGCAGAGCTCAGATGTCAGTCCTCAAACTGGCCACAAACCCCACTCTTTTCATTACAGAAACACAAATGAATTCATGCAACATCTGCTGTGCAGTGCTATGGGTTTGAAAAATTGAGTAGTAATATCAAATACACATAATTATTACTGCTCATAGTGTGTAAATATTCAAAACCCCAATTTTAAACAAAAGCAATGAACAGATTCGTCTCAATGGGGCTGTGCAGGCAGTAAGGTGCCCTTCCTGTCTTTCAGCAGTTCATGAAACCTTCTTTGGTTTGGTTGTGTGGAACTGCAAGTCCAGATTTCATTAAGTGTAATATTACACCACAAACAAATGATAAAAAACAGTCAGAAGTGAAAGTTCAGAAAAATGACCTAAAAGACGTTTGACATGTAGAGTGTAATGTTACCAAACCCCTCTGCTATCCAAGGTGTTTATGTCACTAAAGCTCTACTGATGCAAGAGCACACAAGACTAAGCATGGAGAATAAAGTTAGAAAATGAAAGTTTGATCAAAATATAAAAATCCCCAAACCAAACAAACATACGCCGAATGTCTTGAATTCTCTGGAAATAATGTTCCTATGAGCACAGGGAAATTCTGGAACCTTTTAGGCTGTATTTGGTTAAACAGTTGGAAATACACAATAAGAACAAGTCTTCATTGCCTGTAAGGAAGTGGAATAAATTAATAAAAAGCAATATAACTCCATGAGTTAATAATTTCAGTCAATCTGCTCCTGTTGTTCGATCTTCTCCACCAGTTTCACATCGCTGCCCTTCTCACTTTATGCACATAGATGGAGTGAAATCAAGCTCTATTATTCCACATAAAATAGTCTGCCATAATTACAATGAATTCTTCATAGATTCACATGGAAAAGGTTCTGAACTGTGTTCTCATTCTTACACAAAGACTGAAAAAAACAGCACTTAAAAATAACATGCCTGAAAGCAGCAACTGCAGAGAGAAGGGCAGAGGGCACACTGATGGCCAGAGAAACACTCTGGTTTTGGGAACACTTAATTCATGCCTGGTTAAATAAACGTGCCTTATTTTTGCCATATTTCCCTGGCCAACGATGCTAAAACACAAGTAACAACAGGAAAAAAAATTCATGATTGAGTGAAACAGGAACACATCTCAAAGTTTTAATAGCAGGTGAAACATTATAAGCAAGTGGAGGTGAAAGCCAGCTGGGAAGCAGATGATTTTACTTCAGGGCAGGTTCTGTGACAACAATAAAAGCTCATCCTCGATGCTGTGTCTATGTCTCAATTCCCCAGAAAACCATCAATAATCTAATGAGAAAGCAATGCTACCCTGCTCAAGTGACAGCACCACTTCACCATCAAATCTCTACGAATGACAGTCAACAGGCAGCAGAAACAACACGTTAACTCTTTTGAGAGCCTCCCAAAGCCCACTGCAAGAGAAGCAGCAGCACAGGGAACACAACGGGTTGCTAAGCAGGAGCAATTCAAGTGTGTCGGTGCATCTCAGGCCATGTGAGAGTACAATGTAGGAATGGAAAATCTGAGAGAAGGATGACTCTGGAATTATTACCACTTTTAAATTTCTGCAGAGATTTACACACTTTTATCTCATCGGGTGCTCAAAGCTCATTCACTTTTCTTCAACGTTATTAACAAGATAACAAGAATTCCTGTTGTTTCTTATTTTGGCCATTGAAAACAAGATTCTCATCCACCTGAGAAGAGAACTCATCCTTGAACACTGTATCTCAGTCACAAAAACATTCTTCCTTTACTCGTGTACCACTGATTAATATAAAACAGGGGCAGGAGAGAAAGACAGAATTAGAATTTCATTTTCCTTTTCAGGAAACTGCACAAAATCCCCAAGACTTGTTCATTGTGTGTTATAGAGTCCCTAAATGAGATTGCCTGTTCCTTTAGAGTCAATTTAATGTGAACACAGTCAAAAAGTCTTTGTCTGCATCTGTAGGTGGGCAACTACTCTTGAGGCATAAAAGGACTTTATCTTCTCAGCCCATTTCCCATGCCGGGATGGGGAAATTGAGTTGGCACAGAAACAGATGCTTCAACCTTGCAACCTGAAGATCTTTTATTCCTATTATTTTTCTTTACGCTACAGCACTGCCAGGAGAATTGAGACTGTTCTGTGTCGCAGCAATGGAGGTTCTGCAAGCAGGATAACCGACACTTCTGAGTGCAGACAGTTTCCTGACTATTTCTGCTGCTTCTGCAACCTTCAGCCAACTTTCAGACTTTGCAAACTCTGGTCTTCAGACTCGGCTGGATTATCATTATACCCGAATTGATCAGAGGCCGTTTAAAATCAAATCTCTCTGAGTGAAATCAAAAGCTTCCACAGTTCTACCTTTACATTACAAAACTCAGACAAGTGGATTTTAGAATTTAGATTCATGTAATTCTCTCATCTTTCTGATTTTTAAAGCCAGCCTTTTGCAGCAAAAATAGAGCACGTGGGAAGGAGAAGAGGGGACCGAGGGAGAACCAGATGTTTTTACTGAAACTGGGAACTTCATTCCTGCTTTTGTTGTCTGTAGTACCATGTTTTCTCTTAATATGATACTCAGAGACAATAATTACTCATCTAACCAGGGGGTAACTCATTCAATATTTTCCATAACGTGATATCTAGTAACTTCCCAATGCACCATCAGAAAGCAGCATCAGAGAAAAGCAGCCTGATGCTAGAAATGCACTAATTAAACTATACAATAGAAACAGTAATCCAAAACATAACAAGGGAGGGCAAAAAGCAAGTTAAGCCCTGCAACACCACATGATGTTCAACTGAAATGAAAGAAGCAAGCAGCACACAAAACCAGACAAACTTACCTTCAGGTGGCTCCAGAAAGGGAGGTGGCTTTTGCGCTGCTGTTCTTTTTTTCCCAAAAGACAAAGCAGGTGTGAGAAGGTGAAGGCACCGGGTTTCTTAGGCACTGCAATCAGTAGAGACTTCAATATGATTTTTTTCCATGGAGATGGTATTTTAACTTGAAGGGAGTAGTGGAAGCTATCGAAACACTGAAGCGATGAGAGATGATGTTGTAGGAGATGAATAACAACGCGTTGGGTTGATCAACAAGTAATTCATTCCACTCTGATAAATTTCTTTTTGGAAGAAAAAAATATACTTTTATCCTTAAATCTTCCTCCACAATAAAGCTGGGTATCTGATAAGGAAGAAGCCATTCTGCACCTGGTGGCATGTCTTGAAGCAGCCATGTGGGTTCTCCAGGAGCTCTCCCAATCTCCTTGAGTATTCCTACAAGGGACAAAGGACACGCTTTAGCAGAAGCGATACCAGCTCGTTTACGATCTGCTCTCAGGGCTTCACGTTCTGGAAATTGGCAACAGGCAATGAAGTTTTCTCCAGTGCACAGATACCTGAAGCCTGAGGGATTTTTTAACAACGTTGTATGTGATTACTCTGCATCATTTTCTGTTCAGATAGCAGTTTTAACTTTTGGGTCACCCTACCCTACAGCTATTCAAAGGTCATCCAGAGTTGTAAATCTGAACATCATTTCATTCAAGGGACTTTTTAAACCCTATTTCTAAAGTCCAGAACAGCCAAGTCATGTTATTTTGGGTTCAGAACCCATAGCAGCTTATCTTCTGAACACCAGCATTTTCAGAATGTTTCTTCAAATTCTAATTTTAAATAGAAAAAACCCAGTTCTTAAAAAGCTCTGATCATTTTGTCAGGTTTACCTTCAGCCAGAATCTATCAGGCTGGTTCACAACAAGCTATTGGTTATGTGAGGTTCACATAGAAATGAAAAGCACAATGGGTCAACCATTTCTATCCCAAAGCTAAATGGTGACACTCATTGGCTTCTTCAGCACGTGACAACGGCCTCACATAAACAGCAAAAGCAGCAGCAAAGACCCAAAATGCAGGGGAAATAATTTATTTAACATGCACAGTTTTCTACAAGCAGCAGTCTCAAGTTCAGCACTTCTGATGCCAATGGCAACAGCAATGAGTGTGATAACAGCAGGTTTAAGTGAGACAGTGGGGAATTTGGCACCACCAGCAGGGAGCACCCCCTAATGAGGTTACAGCCCAGAATTAAGCCTGAGTCTGCTTCAAGATTTGAGATGAGGAATAAACAAAGAGCCTTTCCTGATTATTCACCTCCTCTTTGTTTTGCCACAGGGCTTACTTGTCAGGAAGACAGGAATGAATGTGAAGAGAGTCTTTGTTTTCCTGGAGTTTCCTGTAGGAATACCTTTGGATCATACGTGTGTGGAACTTGCCCTAGTGGGATGGAGGGAAATGGTAGAACTTGCAAATGTGAGTGTTCTGCATGATTTATTTTAATGGATGAGGAAAAAAAATGGGTTCAATCCTACTCCTGTTATCTTTAACTGAGTACTTTGCCACTCGCTTCATGTACAGACCCTTAAATACACAGAGCAGACCACTATCACATTAAATTAGCATGGATAATTGCAAATTGCTGTTTGTTATTTTCCACTGCAGTTTATTTTTATTTTGATTAGAATAAATATAATAGCATACCAAAAAGTGTTTTCAAGATGCCAGCTACATAATTTGCCAAAGACATTCCCCACGTTCTCCACTATTTCACCACTCACTAAGAAGTAGCTGGGGAGCACCTGGAGGATTACTT
This sequence comes from Dromococcyx pavoninus, assembly GCA_033558185.1. Lineage (NCBI taxonomy): Eukaryota > Metazoa > Chordata > Aves > Cuculiformes > Neomorphidae > Dromococcyx > Dromococcyx pavoninus. Next base: position 1,112,969 of record JAUMJL010000276.1, on the reverse strand, counting down.
TTGTCTCAGGTGAATACTGTGTAAACAGGATGTAGGGTAAGGGGAAGAAGGTGTGTGTGCAAATCCTTCACAACCTTTCACCTGTTTCCAAATATGTTTGCATTAAAGGATGCACTGAGCTCGTGCTTGGTGTAAAGTCACACCACAGGTCCCAAATATTGAAGGAAATGCCTAGGAACAATTTTCCACCTGCTCAGTATTTGCTTTTGTGGCAACAGAGTCTTTAGTAGGGAGAACACAGTGACTGCACTCTGTTCAGACCTCAGTGCAAGGGATGCAACCCTCTCACACGCCTCTTGTTCCAGTGACATCCACACAAATTTTCTCTACAAATAACTTCTGGCTGGCCAGAAGGAGAGAAGTCAACACTTGAGGTGTTTCACATTTGTTTGTTTGAGTTTCCAGAGAAATCCAAGCAGTAAAAGATACTGGTATTAACTGTGAAGATAATGACTTTTCCTCACATTGACTACGAAAAAGGAAAAAAAATACCTGATGTAGAAAGGCCCAGTTGTAACTGCAGGATCCTGGCAGGAGCAGGACTACCCATGCCAGGATTACCAAGCCACCCTTCAACCCTATTGCCAGATGCGTGCACAGAACGAGGTTTCTTGCTGTATTATTTGGCCACATTGGTTATTTCAAAGTGATTTTTGATCTGTTTCACTAATGCATATTTCTGTTGTTGAAAGGATATACAAGATAATGCCCTGAGGGCTTCCTTGTCCACACTAAATAGGAGAGAAGACATTCTTTGGGGTTCTATTACACAGCCTTAACATACCTAGTTGTGCTTTCCTTGCTGAAGCAAGTGGCTTGTGGGAGGAAGGAGGAGAAAAATGCAGTAATGTCATAGCTGTCAGAGTGGGCTATAGCTCACTGCATTATTTAATGTATATAAAGAATCACAGTCTCAGGCTTTATTAAGAGTACAGCACATTCAACAGCCCCAGGGCAGGGTTGTTTAGCTTGCAACATATATTCATGTAGACTTTAATTCATTCAGAAATTATCTTAAAAATTAAGCAGAAGTCAACATTTTTTAGTCTACACCAATCAGTTTTCTTTTTTACATCCATGTATACTTTATACAGATATTTTGACATGTACAAAGCTTGCAGCTGAATTAAAGGTCAACAAACACACACAACATAGTTTCTTTCATTGAAAGAAGCTTTCAAGGAGCATCAGGAATCAGACAGAGCACAGGTCCCAGTACTTAAAGCAGCATCTTCATCCAAGTAACAATGATGGCTAATCTGAGGGGACCTGAGGCTTCCTTAATGCCCTTAGCTCAATGAAAGATCTCTGTGCATATTAAGTTTGTCTCTCAGATGGGCAAAGTTCAGTCAGTTTGGGCATAGTAATTTTTTCTATATTTGTGATGAAGCTTTGCTGCATGTCAGCAGCTGACTCACCTGATTTGCCTTTATTTGCTTGATGGTTGGCTTCCAGAGTAAACTCCTGTCAGGTTATCAGATTTGCTGCTACTGTTGCTTTTTATCATCAATCACAGCTAAGCTCTAACACCTTGTTTCCTTGTCTCCCTGCTTTCTTTCCACAGCTGTGCTTGCTGCTGACATTACAAAAGCTTTAAGCATAGAAAAAGGCAATGGCAGAGGTGATTTGAGCAAGGCTGAGGTTAAGCAGCTACTGAAACCCTTAGAGGCAAAGGACTCTCCTGTAATTAAGAATTTTAGCATAAGTGATAAACAAGGTAGGTATACAAGGATATGAAATTTTTCTCAGTTGCTGCAGTTTAAATATTCAGAAATACACCTCTTACCATCTTAACAGGGAACATAAACTAGCTGTTTATAATATAATATAATATATTTTGGAAAGATAGAGTTAAAAATAAAACAAAACCCTCAATACATCTGCCTGGATTGCTGCTGAACAATTTTACATGGGAAGAGAGCCACTGCAGCAGTAGCAATCAGAATGGTCAGGCTTAACTAGAAATCGCATTGCTTCTGAGGTAGAACAAAATCAGTCCCAATCTGAGTGATCAATGGAAAGCAGGGTGACAAGAATGACAGCTTATGCCAGCTTGCCACCTCCAAGCAATGCTGACATTTTAGTTCAGCATTTGACAGGCAGTCACTGAGTTAAGGCTGAGTTTTGAACATCAGCAAAGATCGACTCTTGAAGCATGAACTGGACTGTGGCAGCCACTCTCCCCAGGTGTGGAGCAGTGCAGCACTTCTTAGCAGGGCTGTGCACCTGCATGCTGCCTGTGCTGGACCAGTTCTAAAGGGTATTACATTTTTAGTAGATTTTCTAGTGAATTTGAGAGTAGAAGAATTGAGACTGAACACATCTGCTGTACAGGGGCAGATGTTAAAGAAAATATTTTAATCTTTTTTCTCACCTCCTCCCGTATATCTGCACCAGGCCAGCCAACAGCTGGCCAGAACCTGCCTCTTACAGGTATCCATCATAATATTGTAGGCAAGGTGCAGGAATAATGCTGAAAATACTTGAGAATCACGATGGAGACCTCACTGGAGGCAATTAAAAAAGATCTACAACCATCATTAAGATTTTATTCATCATCTGTTCTCGGTCTTGACACTATTAAATACTTCGCAGTCAGTTCATATGCATTTGCTATTCTGTGACATCATAAGTGATAAAATATTATATACTACTGCAGTGTTAAACCTTGCACGTAGTTCTGAGATAGTTAGAACCATCTCATACAAGTTTTGACATATTAAGGATGACTTCTAGATCAGAAACAAACATACTTGACAGTATATTTTTAGGGATAGGGTATATGTGTTGTAAGGTCTGATGATTACCTTCCAATCCCAATAGACCACAAGGATGTTGAATAATACAGTTTATCACTCAGTCACTCTTTCACTTATGCTGAAAAATTACAGTTTCTGTATTATCCATGATAAATGCCACACAACTTTGAGTAAGAAACTTGAAAACATGTAATTAGAGGACTAATAAATCTTGCTCTAATGAGGAACAGCTGTTGTGTTACACTGTGCCTACAGGACACTCTCATGTTTGGCTCAAGGTTTGTGAACACTCTGCATTAAGCAGTTATAAAGCTTTAGCCGAGCTCAGGCAGTCACTGCTTAATTTATATATGAGTTTGATTTGAGAAATTATAAATAAATATGTCTGCACTCCGTTCCTTTGCAGGCCAAGCAGCAGCAGTGTCACACCCTGGCACCTGTGCCAAGAGGCCCTGTTTTCCTGGAGTGCTGTGCGCTGACCGCAAGCCCCCGTACGTCGGGTACGTCTGCGGCCGCTGCCCAGCAGGGCTGGCTGGGAACGGCCGAATCTGCACCAGCGTCCACGCACCAGGTACCTTCTGATCTGGGCAATTTCAAAGAGGGTTTGCATCCAAAGGGCATAAGAAAAGAGGAACTAGTAAAGCACTACAAGAAATTTATTTTCTAATCCAACCCTTCACCCTAGCAGGTCTTATTTCAGCGATACCTGGCTCTGTGAGTCAAAACTCAATAGATTAACCACCACCTCTGTCACCAGGGAGAATTCTTCACACCAGGACTTACTAGATGGTATAAATCATCATATCTGTGTTTGTCCCATAGCACTGGCAGAGGATTTCAAACTTGTTTCCTCCCCAGTAAGATCAGGATACGACACACGCCAGTATCGCTCTGCTTTCCCTCTTTCCTAACTCTTTTGCTGTTCTCCAAGGTGACCTGTGAAGAGGATGACAAACAAAGTGTCATGTAAGAATGACAATAGCAACTAAAAGAAACAGATAATTAAAGCATTTCAATAGTATCATTTGTACCCTAAGCAATAACCTTCCTCAGGGAGCTCCGAAGCTCAGCTGGTCCCATTAATCCCTGAGGACTGATCATTAGTAAAGGTCTTCTGCTGTGATAAAAGAAAGGCTGGGTCCTGACCTCAGGCAGAAAGTGGCAATAGCATAGTAACCACACATCAGTCATCCAACCCTGCTCTCTCTGAAAGCAATTCTCAAATTCATTGTATTCTTCTCCAGAGACAGTGTGGACGGTTGTCCCCTATTTTCACTGCAGTGTTTTGCTAAGAGAACTCATGTTCATTCCCCAGTAACAGTAGTTCCTGGGTCAGATTCCTTGAGTTTCCTCTAAATCTTTTTCTTAAGTATTGAAGACAGACTGGCTTGAAACCTGTCAAATTGTTCCCCAACCTCCTACACTTGGCAAACCCATTCTGTATCCAAATCAATGACTGTTGCCTCAGTGTTCTATTTTAATGCACACTATCAAAGGAGAAGCAATTTCATTGCTCAGTGCAGGTATCGCCCAGTCCCTTTGAACTCTAAATTGATTTTAGCCAGTTTGCTGAATCTAAGGTCACAAAGATAAACCCAACATTTTCCTCTCTCTAGCAATGAGTACGTACAATGCATTGCTTAGTTTGCCAGAGTCACTAAGTCAGCTATTGACTCTTCTATAACTTGGTGAAGCTGTAAAAGCAGTTGAGCAAAAAAAAAAGTCAATCATTGTCCATATAAATGAACTAACATTTCTGTTATTGCCCAAAGCTGCACCTTGTCGTTAACAGGACAATAGGATAAACCCCAAAGGTCACTTAAATGCTGTTGGGTGGAACAGATAATCTACAGCAGTAGATTCTGCCACAGTAAATCAGACACACTTACTCTGTGCTTATATAAACATTAACCAGGACATGTGTGCACGTTCTAAAAAGGGAAGTGCAGACTGTAGTTGCCACTTACTGTGACTCACACCTCTCATATACAGCTCCAGGCAAGACTTAAGAAATATCCTGGCTACACGGATCTGAAACCAGTAGGTGCTTCTCTCAAAAGCAAGTTGGATGTCAGAGGCTGGGGCTGGTTTTCTCTTTCCTCTGGGATGCACAAACTGAGTCTGGGATTCGTGCTGCAAACGTGGCCACGCAACCAGCCTAAGTACTTCGGGAGGGAATGAAGAGGAATTAATTCTTGTTCCATGAGAACGTTATATTCACTGAGGTGAATTATACCACAACGTAAATGATGAGAATCTTGTGCCTCAAGGTTAAGCGAGAGCAGCCATTTGTTTTAATATTTAGAAATGAAAGCAATTGCTCCAGCTGTACGAGTGTTCTAATTTATGACCAAAATGATCAGTTTAACTTTCTTTTCCGTGTGCTTTGCTAGTTCAAGCAGAAGTATTATATAGCATTGATGATTAAAAGATATCAGACAAAAAAGAATGAACTTTCAATTAAATTTATGTACAATTACGGATTATGATTATTGCAAAATCCTCCCTATTAGAATAACAGATTCTCTCCCTTGTAATTCATGGTATCAAACTTCAAATTAAATAGAGCAAATCCTCTTCAGCTTGCTTCAGTGCTTGTGAAGGGATTGAGATGATGTGCCACTTCTTTCCAACTCTAGTAATTTTCACCTAAAACTTGCTAATACCTATTTTGCACTTTGTCTGCTTTTGACATGAAATCATATTCAATTCTTGTGACTCAAGGCTCAAAGGAGTAGTATTTTTTCATTCAGAAACCACAAAAATTACCCAAGTGCCTTTGTATACTACTGAGAAAAATGCATACCAGAAGAAAATTGTTTCCTAAGTCAGTGTTTGATGAGCTGCACCCAAAAGTCCTTCAATTTTAATTTATAATCAACAAAGTACCATTTCCTTAACATTGATATGTGATAGATACTAATCTTTTGATGCACTTGACTTACTGAAAAATATGTAACTTCAAAAAAAAAGTTTCTGAGCTATATTTACCTGCAGTAATGCAAAGCCTTATTCTATTCTCACCTATGTGTTTTACCTGGTTTATATCAGTAGTTCACACTGGTTTCAATCAACCGGACATGACTGCAACCGGTTCTGAAGTGCATTAGATTAGACTTAAGGAAAAACATCACCAATATCAAAGTCAGTATGGAGTTTCATATATAAAGGGCAATTATCATTTTAAAAAATACATTTTTATACCAGAAACAAAAAAATATTTCTCTCCCTTCAAAATCCATAGATCAGGCATCCTACTTTAAAAAAAAAATAGTAGTAGGATCAAAAGTCCCTTAATTTTGCCAGCACTAAACGAAGAACAAAGTGTAAGAAATTTACATCTGTCCAGGCTTCACTGGGCACATTTCACATTTGTATAAAATAGCTGTTACCTTTCTGTTAGAAGAGGCAGATCTATTAAAACAAACCAGGCATCGGTCGTACTCCTGGCACAAAGGAAACGACTCTATCCTAGCGGGGATGCTGGTGCTCTTGCTGCATATTGCAGTATCGGTTCTCATCAGGCACTACTGGTATTTCTCTAGCCTGGTTTCATCCCTCACAGTCACCCTTTCACTTCCTTTAGCAGGTTAGAGACCTTGGTGTCATCGTAAAAGATTTATTTTCTTCCTATTAGTAAATCAGCAATTTTACTGGACAAAGCAGTGCCACGTCCGTCACCAATAAAAGATTGTTTGTTCAGAGCCAGGTCTCGCTGCCTCTCCTGCTTTAGGAAGCTGAAGATCAAGGGAGAGGATTATTTTATGATCTCTGTAATCGAGTTCTGCTTTTCCATTCTGAACACCACTGCCAGCTCTCCTGTCATAGCAGTTAATTTGCAGTATTGTAGACATTTGGCACCTGATATCCTCTGGTACGTGCTAGCTATTTGTTATGTTTATGTACTCTGTATTTTACACTATTCCAGTAGCTGCACTATGCTTCTGAATTCACTTTGATTTTATATCAGAGAGACCTCTGTGACCTTCTCATTTGCACCACGGTCAGATCAACATCAAGGTGTGGATTTAAAAGGAGAATAAAATGTTTTGAATTAAGAGAACGTGTGAGTTTAACCACGTAGCGCTCAGTCTAACATCAGAGGAACATATTAGTCTTAAGTTTTACATTCTTAACTTTTACCTTTGAAATCACTGCTGTCATTATTAGCACTCGTCGTTGATCACTGTCCATGAAAAACAAGTAACTCCAGCAAGAGCTATGGTCACCAACCCAAGGTTTCATCTCTGCATAACTGCAGGAGTTGGGACCTCTTACTGCCTGGAACCAATCAGTTGATTTTGCTTCAAGAGATGACTGAAGAACATAATGGACTCCTTTCATCTCTTCTCTAACAGAACCGATGAAGTCGCATTAAAAAGATCAAGGCCCAGGTTCCAGTCTCACTTACACCAGCGTAAATTATAACTGATTCCATTAAATGAATAGCATTACCCTAATGGACTGAGTTTAGCTCTGTTCCTGGAGGACACATCTTAAATCTGTTAAGGTGGGAACATCACACACAGAACTTCTAAATACGAAATCTGTGGGTACCAATAGGTGTAGATCAGATACACACACTTTTCAGTATTCTGCAGGTGCTTTGCAATGACTTGGTTTATACAATGAGTTACAAGGCTTACCTGAAGGTAGGAGTATTTGATGCTCCAGTGCACAGATGTGAAGTTGTCTGAGATGCTTGCAAAGAAGGCATAACAGAAATACAAAACAAATAGTAAATAATACTCTGATTTGCCCGTGTGGTGATAGCTCTCAGCCCTTCTTGTGGGTTTCAAAACAAGGAAGCGTTGCATCTCCATGCCACAGCCTCCAGCTTCAAGCTGGGACTGAGGCCACTGAAAATCTGTCCACAATTCATCTTCAGAATTTATGGTGGAAGTTGTGGCTCGCTTTCCTAAATTATGTGTCAGTGTTTCCAGTCTGCGTATTTCAGAACAAAATCAACATTTTTCAGAGTGATGATGTCTCCTTCAAGAGGTACATGATGAAGTGGCAACTCAAGTGGGGTTAGAAATGCCTGACAAAGATATTCAACATAAATTTGGACTCCTGAAAGGCACAGTTTTGCAAATGGTGTACCAGTAATCTTTGCATAAGGCCCGGATCAGCCTAGAATTTTGGATATAAGCTGTGACCCTTTCCTGCCCTCTGAGTATGTAATTGCCACTGAAAATCCACTCCCACGCTTGTCAAGATAGAAAGGGAATCTGAGAGCCTTTCTAATGGCTTTCTCCTCCTTAGGGATATTTAATAAAATATTAAGTATTTTCAGAAAAACATCAGCAGAGGCCTGTCTGGTGTATGCTCTGACCCAAACATAACCATTAAAGTAGGCACAGTGGGAAGAATATGTTTAGATAATTTAAAAGATAAATGGTTTCCAGCTTCACTGATCCATACACTCTGTCAATCCAGGATTCTTTAAGTGCTTCCAATCCAGATGATATATTTAGGAAATTATGTAGCTCAGCAATAGAAGACCAATGAAGCCCGAGCCATAAAACCACTAGGGAAGAGGACTGAGCTATACGCCATGAATAATATTTACATTCAATCAGAACATCAAGTACAGATTACATTTCTCTCCTACCAAGAAGATGCCACCTTTTGCTTAAGCAATCACTGTGCCATCATGACTTTTAAGTGATAGTAACAACTCAGACTCCAACAAATAATCTACGGACGATACAGGCCCTGCATTTTTTTGCACTGACAGAGTGGAGGGCAAGATTATTTCCTTTTAAAATTTCCAAGCTCATTTAATCATCTGGCTATAATAGCACACAGCTTTTATAGCAAGCCAGGCCTGTTTCCACAAATTGGATAAGATTGCTGTTTTGTTAAAGGCACTTAGAAGCCCTTTAGAACTGTAACTCACACTGGGCCAGTATCCTGACCCTGGCAGAGAAACACAAGATTTTTGCCACTAACTGGAAAAGCAAAGCAGTAGTTGAAGAAAAAGAACTGATAAGCAATGTAAAGCACGGTACAGCAGGGTAAAAACAGGTGTGGAATACACAGACTCATCATTGCTCAGGGCAAATTTAGGACCAGTTCCTTAACATCTTGCTGCTTTTTATGAACCTACAGATGCAGTGGCACTCTCTTCACTGAACTTCCTTGCGGAATCAGGTGATATTCACTGCCAAACTACGTGAATTTTGCCCCCAAAGCCACAGATCACATATACAGAGCTGGTTCATTCCTAAAGAGACACATGAACGGTCTGTAGCTAACACAAGATAACAGATCCTCTGGGATGCAGGAGGAAAAGATCTCTTGAGCGGAGAATTTATTAGACTAAAAATTTCGTAGAGTCATGTAATAGTCCAGGTTGGAAAGGGACCTCAAAAGAACATCTCATCCAACCTTTGATTTCTCAAAAAGAATTTATCTCATATATTATGGTAAAAATACAAAAGAAACTTGTTTTGGTTTAATTTCTATAGGACACAGAAGGGTAGAACCACACACTGGAGAGCACCACCAGAGCTCTCTGAACTGTAAGCGGTGGAACAGCTGATAAATTTTTTGTGTTTCTAAAAAATAACACTTCTTGCTCAGAGTTCCTCCATGCTAACACATGTTGCTTACAGCACTTATGGAACATTGTCTTTAGAACCTCAGGTTTGAAAGAAGCTATTTTAAATTCTCCTTAAGCTTCTTCTTTCACACGGAAGGTAATCCTTAAGCCTTCTTACTTCCTTCTCCCCCGGATGCCTCTGGTCAGTTCATAACTACACCTTTATATTTGTTTCAATGTAAAATAAAAATGGGGACCTCCCACCTTCTTCACGGCTATTTACATCACAATTCTGAATCCCTAAGTGACCATGGCTGGCTTCAAACTTCCTGCTCCATCAAAAACAATAATTTCCATAATACACCCTCAGAGCTTAAAAGAGGAAAGCATTAAACACAACACTGTTGTCAGCTGAAGTGCTATCATCAAATGTCTCTGCCTGCTTGTCCTAACACACTTCCAAGCAGAAAAGTTTCTGTTTATGAGTTTTTCTGTTTATAAATGAAAAAGTTTCTGTACTATAAATGTGAGTCTCATGATATGACTCTTCCCAACCACAGCAGAAGTAAGTTCTGTCCAGAGCTGATGGTGCCTACATTAACAGTGAGCTAAAGGCAAACAACAATTCAGGAGCTGCTGAATCCACAGCATATTCTGTTCAGATGGAGGACAAGCTTCCACTTCTGCACTGACGCTGCTTAGCTGGGATTTAAGGATGCCCACCCCCCTTCTAAACTGCAACCCGAATTCACCACACACTGTCACAGTCTTTAAGCACAGCTAAATGGACATCCTCTTTATCATTGATAACCTCTGGCAAGAGTGAAAATCCCATTTGTTCAAAATGCAGACAAAGTAGCAGAATTTACTGAGAACTTTCGTGGCACGTCCTCTGAAAACCTGTTATCAAAATTCCATGCTTTTCATTTGCTGTATTGGAAAGCAACTACAGATAGTTGTCAACCTAACCATTTGGAAATAGTGGAGAAGTCCACAAGAAGCATGATTTCAGAGATGGTTTTTATCCGTGCTTATATGGTACTAAAATAGATCCATTGCTGGTCTCCAGCAAAGCACAGTTCACAACACTTCTTGGCTTTCAGATGTAAAGTAACTCATTTTTATATTTTTACAGCCCCAAACAACATAATTATAGTTTTAGACCATTTACTTCTTGAATCGAACAAAAGGCAAATTTCAGTAAAATATTCAAATTTAAACTATTTTTTCTTTGAAGAAATATTACGTCTTTTCTTTTGAAGAAATGTTATGAACTTCCTTTATAATCTATTGTTACAGTTCTAAAGGATTCTACACAGATGTTTCCAAGAATTAGACAGAAATGCTTCAGAGAGGATCTGTCTTAATTCAGCCTATTTTGTATATATCTATCAATCTATTCAAGCCATGAGAGAGTCTGAAGTCTCACGAGGCATCATCAGATAAGAACATAGTTTTTATTAATTTTTCCATCTCTTGCAGCACTAAGCAGTAAAATATACTGCCAATTCCTGAATAGAAAATATAATTCAGTGTTATGAACTCTATCTTGATGCTGTCTTTGTAGCTGCTGAAATAATAACATTTGCAGACTCAAATAATTGGAAAATGTAGAACACAAAGAGGAGAGGTAAAAGTTGAGACCTGGAAGATGGACAAGAGATAATGACAGAAAGGACAACAAAGAAGTTATAAGGGTTTAAGTGGGTGATCCACATTGGTTTGAAACACAACTCTACTTCTTCACTTCCTGTTGTGTTAGCTGAATATTCTGAGAAAAGTAGAGGAAAAGACTTCTAAAAACTGCAGCAGAGAATGGGTTGGACCCCAGGAATAGGAAGAGCAGGAAAGAGATGGAGTAACAAAGAAGCAGGAGGAGCAAGGCTCCTGTGCAAAGGGCAAGAGCACACCAAACATTAATTTTTTCCCTCCCCTAGGAGAGAACTTTTCAATTAAATCTCAAAATAAACTGTAAGGTAAGAGAGGTATTTGAGAAAACATTGTTTGTAATAAAACCATAGCTGGTTTTTAAATCTCCATATACAATCCAGAGAAGATACTGATAAAGAAAAATATTGACAAAAGTAAAAAAAAGGAGTGTGCTGGTATCTTTGCAATCAGTAATTCCTACACCGTTCTTAAAAACACTGTCTCTAGTGGCCTTGACATTAAAATTTCTATTGAAAACATCACAAAAGTAAAAGAAAAAAAAAATCAGCAGAGTCCGCAAACAAAGAGCACAAAATGTATCATTTTCCTCAAAGACCCATTTTTCTGTGGAGCTGTTGTTGTGTTTGTCACCTTCCTGCACTGTTCTCGCACTTTGTCTGCACATGACCCCTCGTTCGGAGATCCACACCAACCACAGGCTGATGGGGGCTTCTTAGAATGCAAATATCACATACTTTAAGAGGAAGTGCCATGTATTAGGATAAGTTTCATATTCAGAACTGTTTCATTACGTTCAGACTTGAGCATCATTCTAGAAATTCAGCTTTATAGCCCAATTCTACTATTACCTACTCAGGACACCTAAAGAGGAGGTGCTCTATCATTTAAAGTCTATGGAGAAACCTGGCTTAAATTAATACAAACTAAGGCAGTATTAGTGCCCCAACTGCTTCAGATTTTTATTTCTTTTAATCTCTAAATTATAATGCTTTCTATTGAAAAAGATTTATGAATAGAAAATATTTCATATAAAGAGCTACACCTAAGAAAACCAAATCTTTCTGAGACGTTGTTTTGATGTATGTTGAGTATGAAAGGGATTACCTTTCATTTTATGTATTTCTTGATATATCATAGATAAGATCTGAAAATGTTCCCTGAGTCCTGCCTGAGCATCTCAGAATCCACATTTTGCTTAAATATATCAGTTAATGAATTGAGGTATCAATTATATCACTCTGAAAACCTAGAGGCAAACGAACTGTACATTGATGGAAGCAAATAAAAGAGGCCTTTAAAGCAAGACAAGAAAACAAACATTATTTCCTGTTGAGATAATATTTTCTCACATACACAGGAAAAGGACCTCCTTGATGGCAGAGTTTGGACCCTATTCCATTTGTGGGAATTAATTACTCTGAAACCAGGTCTTCTTCTCTACAAAAAGTGTTGTGATAGAGCAGAATGATTATATATTTCATACACACAAAACAAACTTGCATGGTGAATCGTGGACAGTGTTACAGATCTGTGTTGTGCAGCTGCAGCTGTATCTGACAAACAAGAGTCTGAAGCAGAACAGTTATCATCAGAAGTGGCTCAGTGATGCAGGCTCTGCAGAATATTCCCTGTTGCTCATGATTTTGGTAAGAGGGGAACAGGGAAGCTCACCAGGTAGCGACACTAACAACACAATCTCATTTTCTATCAGGCTGAAACATAGCTCAGGGACATTAAACAAGATGTTCACCTTTTAATTTTATCACTAAAGCAATGAGTGAACAAATTTACCCATCACATTTATCAAAGCAGGGATTAACTTTTGCCCATGCCCACTTCCAGTGTGCTGTGTGTTCCTGAACTCTTTTACAACACATTTGACTTTCCAATTTGTGACATGAAGACCCAATCCCAGCGAGTCTTCAAAAGGCTTTTTGTTTCTACAAAAATAATGCTGGAAGTAGACCCTTAGTAAAATGTGGGAAGTCAAAGCTGTATCTCACTTAAACGAGCTAAGGGATTTACTCTGGGAGTTTCTGCTTGTGACTGTAAGAGAAAGGACATCAGGAACTGGGATTTTCAACCAGCATCTGAATAGAGGAAAATTTTGGATGCTTAAAGGAAGGGAGAGAGAATCAAAGCTCTGCTTCTGAATATTTGGGAGACATTAGGGTATGCTTGGATGGCTAAGGAGAAGATTTAGGAATTAAAGACACTCTGACTGGAGTAGAAAGTTATGCCAGAACTTAATCAACTAAAACAGCAGATTAAGAATTGATGGAAAACAGCATTTCCCTAGAGCTTCTATTGACAGCTGCTCCATTTCCCCTTTCTCACCAAGTAAATACGGAAAAAATATTAACATGGAAAAGTAGAAAGAGAAATGGGATGATCCCTAATACTGTAGTAACAAGACTTCTTAGACCAGTGTAATTTTTCTATTCTCTCTTGACATTTTAAATAAGATTTATGTGCTGGTAGATGTTTCAAATTTTAAATGATGACCCACATAGTGTAATATGTCAGAAGAGCATTCCTCTGGTCGACATTCCTCTGAATGAGAAATGTGCTACACTGCATGTACTACTAAATGTTAATAGCTCTGAAACTACACAAATTGTAAATTTATTGAATTGTGTTAATAATAGAGATGAATTCTAAACTATTCACAGAATTCTGAAGTAGCTGTAACCTGATCAGAATTAAAGGCTCCCTGAAGTGACAGGAGGAGACCTCAGCCAGAGGTCTGCAAAGAGAAGAACCCAGTCTCCACCTGAAGAGCAGACTGGTTTGGGGAATTTCACTAGATTAAAGGAGGAAGCAGCACCTAAGGTTACACGGTGATGCTTACAGTGTCTTCCTCATGTGATTACATGAAAAAGTTACTTAAAAAAACCCAACAACACCCCCCCCCCCCCCAAAATTTAAGTTTCTAACTTTTAACAGATGCAAAGAGAAGCGTGGTAATGAAAAGAAAATAACAACTCACGTCCATAAAAAGCTAAATCAAAACCCTGAAGTGTCAGCAAGTCAGGATGGGGCTGTGTGTGCTGCTCCTCTGGGAATAGAAACGGTCGGGGCCAGAAAGGGATCTGATTTCTCGTAACTCAAGTCTGAACATGGCCTATTCCTGAAAGCTGGTAAATTCAAAAACAAAAGGCAGAAACTCAGAAGAGAGACATTAGATTTCTTTTCAGTGTTTCAAAGTGTTGATAACCCATCGTGGGTTTAAGAGACTGTCAAGTGTCTGCTCTGCTTGTGAACTGCTGCTTTCACTAGCTTATACTGTAATTTTATTGCCTTCAGAATTAACGTGATCCTCTCCAACTACAGATATCCACTAGTTTGCTATAAAATGCAATTTAGGCGAGAAAGCAACCAGAATTTGCTGGGTCTAAACAATGCCATAACGGTATTGGCAAGCAGGAACCAGAGACTGGTTATGGTAATTCTGATTTACCAGCTTAGCCAAGCACAGCGAGATATCTGAAACACTTGGTGAAATGAAGGCTGGGGGGTTCTCATGTGGGGAAACACCTGCACTGCACGGATCAAAAGAGTCCTTGTGTTGAGCTGAGTGAGGAATGCTAAACTTCTGTCTCCAGAATCTGGCTTCTGTCACCTTGTTCTACTCTTCCCCAGACAGGGGGGAAACAGAGGAATCTACCTGCTTGGGGCCTGATCCTTACCTGCACTGTGCTGCGCTTAAAGTGGTGGAACTCCATCAATACGAATGAAGCTCTTGCCATGCACAGCTGGGGTAAAGCCACAGGTTCTTGGCCTCTTATCCTCCTCTGTGAAAAATAAACTCCATCGTTCCACTGCTGCACATTTCCCTGTTAGCAAAGGCAGAAATACTGGCAGTGAAAATGTGTTTTTGTTCGGTCATATAACCTTGAACACTTTGCCTTGTCATTTTTCTGTTATTTTCATCCAGTCCAATATGTAATCATACAGAAACACCACAAAGAAAACCAGATTCATGCAATCACACTTCTGCATTGATAATGGGTTATACATTTGCAGATATTGATCAACTGCAAGGAAAATAAATTGAAGTAATACAGGATTTGAGAAAGCTGCTGACTACAGACAACTCAGTCTGCAATCTTTGGGTATACTTCCTTGTTTTAGCTTATTTAGGTGTCTGGAAAACTGCAGGAAGAAATTTTCAGGTATTCCAGAAAAAAAAAAATCATATTCTAATCCTAACTATATTGCACAGTATCACTATAAGTAAAAATCTGAAATAATGAAAGCTGAGAGGAAACCGAAGTCACCACATTTGAATGATGCCAACTTCTTATTGAGTTTGGTGGCCTCTACCAAGTGGGTGAGGGCCTTGGATCAGCATATATCAGAAGGAACAACCCAAATGTATCACTGCTCTTCACTGGCAGGCTTATTTGAGATACAAAAGCTGTATTTACACAGATAGACTCCAATGACAGTGCGTTCCCCCTTACAGGGAAGGCTGAAGCTTAATTGCAGGATAAGTGTATCAGCTATATCACCTGATAAAGGAATAAAAGATTTCCCTCTCTCAGGTAGTCAATCTGATCCCCATATTGGCTTCTATAATTTAGTAAGGAAGAAAACCCATTTGATTATGACACAGTGGAAGGAGCTTAAAGCTATATCCAGGGCTCATTTTGGAAATTTGTCAGAGAGGTCATTCAACCCTTCACTGTCAATTTCTGGTCCCTGAATCGAATTTTCTAAAGGCAGCAATGTTCATCTATTACTGATAATTTTCTATGGGGACAGTTCTTTCATCTTTCTCTCATTCATTTTTAAAAATCCCTTGACTTCTCCTGTCTTCTCATGCTCCTTTTGCTCAGGTCCTCCCTGCTTCACTATCTCTCTTCTTCCATCCTGTGTACCTCATCGTTCACCAGCATCACATTGGACAGTAAAATCCATGTATTTACCTACTGCTCTACGAAACACCATGTGTTTACCCTCTGATGTCCATAGCTTGATCCAGCACCATTGTAAAACTCCACGACATTATGCTTCAGGGGAGTAAAAAGTCCTCAGCCACCAGCAGAATGGCACTGTTTACCAGCCAAATAAACACAACTTTAGATTCCAGGATTTGCTTAGATCTAGTCAACGCTCTGCCTTTCATTTTGACCTTTGCCAAGCATCTTAATCTTTTCCCTTGCTAACTATGGCTAATTTCTAAATCAATAGGAGTTTTAAAAAGGTGATTAATATTTACATTTAAAAGGCAGAGATATACCCTGCATGAGGTTAACTCCAGAACTAAGTGAGGGGGGTTTTGTTCAGGATCCAATATATTCTGTTTCCTATGGAGTGAGTATGCCAGAACCAGTTAAAAATAGCTTCTTCCATTCATTAAAGTCTGCAGATGGTCATTAATCTTCCTGAAAGTATTGATTCAAACTACTCGTCTCCACTTTCAAGGCCCTTCGCAGACCACCCTCTCCCCATCCATCATCCATCCTTACCCAGCTGGAAAGGTGGCTGGCTTTGTATCCAGAGGGTGACAGTTACAGACCAGCAGCCTCTCCTACGCGTTGCCCCTCACGTCTGGAGGGAGCTGTGCACAGCATTAACAAAGCTTTCCCATCTGACTCCTTTACATGCTCTCCTAAAACTTTCCTTTGCCATAAGGCCTGTGTCAGACAGAGCGTGGGCAGCAGGGCCAGGGCAGGGATTGTGCCCCTGTGCTCAGCACTGGGGAGGCCACACCTCGAGTACTGGGGTCAGTTCTGGGCCCCTCAGCACAAGAAGGACATTGAGGGGCTGGAGAGCATCCAGAGAAGGGAACGAGGCTGGGGAAGGGGCTGGAGAACAAGGCCTACGAGGAGAGGCTGAGGGACCTGGGGTTGTTCAGCCTGGAGAAGAGGAGGCTGAGGGGAGACCTCATCCCTGTCTGCAACTGCCTGAAAGGAGGCTGTGGCCAGGTGGGTGTTGGTCCCTTCAACAAAGTGACAAGCGATAGGATGAGAGGAAATGGCCTCAAGTTGCACCAGGGCACGTGTAGACTAGCTATTAGGAAAAACCTGTTCACTGAAAGGGTTCTCAGGCACTGGCAGAGGCTGCCCAGGGAGGTGGTGGAGTCGCCATCCCTGAAGGTGTTTAAGAGGCAGGGAGATGAGTTCCTTAGGGACAGGGTTTAGTAAGGGGACAGGTACTGTTGGACTTGATGATCTCAGAGGTGTTTTGCCAACAGATGATTCTATGATTACAAAAGGCTTACATAGCTATACACTGGTGTGATGGGACTAAAGTCTCTCTAGGATGTGACCTTGCCAACGACCCTCTTAACATCTGGTTTTCTCCATCTCTGATACCAACCTGTCCTGAACTGCAACGTCTCCTCTTACTCCTAGGCTGCAAGAGCTTGAATGCAAATTCTCTGCATTACATACTGCCCAGCAGAACATTTTCCACCACACTATTGCAATATTGACAGTTAATAAGAAACAAATATTAGCTCAGGTGGTCAAGAGGTGTAGTGTGCTTCACGGAGAGGTGAACAGTGCCAGAACTTCATGGACTAATGTAAACAAAAATGAGTAAAACCGCATGGTAAGTGGTTTTGCCTGGCTGCAATTCAAGCCCTCAATGGCCAGTGCTGCACCTCAAGGAATGATGCCTGAACTCCACTGAGATTTACTACCTTCAGCTTGCTCAATATTAAGCAGCATGGATTTCTTTCATCTAACTCATGTACTGCCCCCCTGTTAAGATTCAGCACTGCAGTTCCCTGTGCATCAGTGCTGGTTCCCCACAGCAGATACAGGATGCCATTTCTGTGCCAGCCAGCATAACCATGTCCTTAGCAATCAATTAACTCTTTTATTTCCAGAATTGGTGTTCTGTTGTTGCACATAAACTGAATGTTTGTTGTGGTTCTTTTAAGCCATAGACCAGCAAATTATACTAACATATACCTTCCTTCTACCCTAGTTTCAAAATCTTCCAAAAGCTACGTGGATACTGCTGGAAGAAATGCTAGAACATTTCATCAAGAAGATGTTTTAAATACATCAAGAAACATATACTCATTTCTTTCCCAAATCCAACTTCCAAGACAAGAAACTAGAAATGTTCTGGAAAGAAACCTCACAGTCTTTAACAATCCATCCCTTACAATGAAAAGCAAGACTTCCCAAGCTCATGTATTGTCAGAAGAAAATCCTAATTTGGAATCCACAGCACCCGAGAAACAAGCTTTTATGGAAAAAAGTGATACATACAGTTTCCTTCTGCATGAAGAGCCAGACCCCAGAGTCACACCTGCCACTGTGACCCCTCTCCTTTTTAAACAACACAACCCAGGCACAACCCAGACCATCCCTTCCCACCGCAACACAAACGCGAGTTTGTTCTTAGCAGGCCTGCGTGCTCGTCACCAACCTGGTTCCAAGTACAACTACTCTCCCAGGAAATGGCCTGCTCGAGTTACAGACTCAAAGACTAAACCACCCCAAGGTTTTCCAAGAGAGCAACAGAGAGCACCTCCTTCGGCAACACGCCTCACCTCCCCTTTCCATTCAGTAAGTCATTCCCTGCATCCAGCTCCCCGGAGCGCCACAGTCCCACCGTCTCCCCAAGAAGGACTTCCAGCAGAGCCCACGGCAGGCAGAAAGGCGCACGCCACGGCGATGGGCGGTGAGGAACCGCCAGAACCCAGCGGGAGGCCACGTCAGACCGATGGCTGTGCCCACACACCGTGCTTCGCTGGCGTGCGGTGCGAGCCAGGCGAGCACGGGGGATTCACGTGTGGGCCTTGTCCCAGAGGGCACAGCGGCGACGGAATCACGTGTGAAGGTAAGGGGGGAAATCCTCTTCCAAACTCTTCTATAACTTCAAATCTAGTAACTCGCCACAGTAAAAACTAATTTTATTGTAAATTTGGAGATTTTTCTAGCTGGGATTATTCTGCTTTTCAAGGCCAATTATATTTCAAAATAACAGACAAACGTTCTACGACTTTGAAAAAGCTCTTTCTGCTTACAAAAAATGACATATTTATTTGATAATATCTAATCTGTTGAAACCAGGGACAGATTGTGATCTTGCTTACCCTTGCTTAAGGCCAGATTCATTCTGCTGAAATCATTACATTTGAAAACTATAAAACTTCTGCAGAAAAGAGTAAAATGGACTCCATTTGTCTACACAACACATATTCCAGGAAAAACTGATTATTCTACTAGCTTAAAAAACCCTTTTCAAAATCTATCTAATATCTTAAACACAAAATTGAACTTGTTATCTGAAATGTATAGCACCAGAAGAGTTTTCACAATATATTGACTTATTTATTAGACAGCTAAGAATACCTCAGTAAAACAACAGTATTATGCATATTTTTATGAAACAAGAAATTCCCTAACTTAGCATCATCAAGTACACCTTTTGTTGAAATCCCTCTGATAAGTCTATATCTTAATTGGTCTTTCACAACACAAAGCAAAAGTGTTTGCATTGTTTATTTCATTTTCTTCTGTGCAGAGTGTGGTTTCTCACGCTCCGCACACGGAGCAGACAGGCCTAGGGGTGTCTCGGGGAGGAAAGCCCCCAGCAACACTACAGCCTTCCGAGCTCAGAGCAGTCCTGGATATGTATTACAAAATGCATAAGAAAATGTTACTATAATCTTAAGTGCTATATTTTTTCCCTGTTTGCACATTGCTGAAATCCCCCTTTTAAAGGACTTAAGGTTACTCAGCACAAAAGATAAGGTGTTTGACCTCTGTTTTACACCTGTAGCTGGAAAAGTACCAAGGAGCTACCAGTACTGGGAATCCCAAAGCAAGCTTGACTGCAGAATGACTTCTCCTCAAAGACCAGGCCCCTATAGATATATAAACATTTACAATTATGGGCACACAGGTGCTTGGTGTACAGGTGTATTTAGCATGCCCATCAGTGCAGCCCTTAAAATATAAATCTGCCTCTGCCTTTTACTGTCTTGCAAGACAAGATGTTTTCTTCAATTACTGGTGTTGCTGAAAACCTCTCTGGAGAGTCCTTAGGATGAAACACTTTATTACCAACATCATTCTCTGTCTGAGGGCTTGATGACATGATACATAAACATTCTTTATTTGTCTCTTGTCACTGACCATGTCACCTGACTCAATAATCAGCCTGTCTGCTCCCTGCTTCAGTTTCATCCCCAGCCCCTCTGCGCACCTGCGAGCACCCTCCTGGATCGTGGCCAGAAGGGTGAAGAGCACCCATTGTACCTCCAGCCATTGGCATCTCCTCCCATGTCAGATGCAGCTGATTAGTCGTGACAGAGGAAGTTGAAAGATGCAGACAATTCCTTGGATGAAAGCCTGTCATAGCCTCTGCTATCAGTACCTTACAATACCTCCACAGTTGTACTGAATTTCTTCAAAATAGCAGCACCCTCTGAGAGCAGGAGGCAGCAAAACTGAGCAAGTGATCAAAGCTTAGGTGAGCCCAGCATTTGCGAAATCTTCAGGCTTTGAAGATTGGCAAGTGAGCAAAAACGTCAAGAGCCTCAGACACCACTGATATGTCCCCAACCCATTTGATATCACAATTCATCGAGATAAAAGAAACAGCCCATTGGTAGCAAGTGTTAAGACCTCTGAAGCTTGGGGAGATGTGACCTTTATTAAATAAGTGTCTGAAAATACTCTAAGATAAATATCACTCGGTAAAGCATTTATTATCTTGTGACAGAATGTATATTTTTTTTCCAGCTGTGCAGTTCAAAATCAGGCTTTAAGGACTGGTAGGGAAAAAATAAGCAGCATCCTAAAAATGAGTTTCTCTTCTAAAACAAATCATACCAGATTTTACTTCTGTCTTATTCTTAGTCCTTTGGACAAGCCCCTTCTGTCTCCCTGTTCAGATTTATTTGTAAGCCCCCTCCCTCTACTCTGTCCTCCTGCTTTGGGAATCACAGATTCACAGTAGTTCAGGCTGGAAGAGACCTCTGGAATCATCAGGTGCAACCTTCTATCTTCTTCAAGAAGAACATAGCTAGATGTCAGTGTGTTTCACTTACATTCAGGCATCTAAAATGAGATGTGTTCACGTGCTTTTAGCGTTCTCTGTTTAGATCACTCTGTTCACTGCCAACAACTTTGTAATCTATAAAAAGTAGGACCTTGTTTTTAACCATCTTGCTTCAGCATAATAAGCACTACAGATTCTTACTTCTCTTACTTCTGGCTGATTACTCTGCAGATGAGCTAGGATGAAGTAGTTCCTCAAGGGCCTACTCATCGCTCCCATGCCCCTTCCGACAGCTGGAGAGGTTCTCAGCTTGCAGAGCTGGCACAAAGGCAATATCACCACTCATTAGTGGCCTTAAAAGACATCATTTCAGAGCAGCATTTTGGAGACAGCCAGCATCATTCACACAATAATAAAAAGTAACCAGGAGAAATAAGGCCCACTGCAGTCCACAGGATTCCCTGGCATATTCTCTGGTGGAAGACGCTCCTAGACTTTATGAAGTCAACTTAGCCAAGAGCTCCTCTGGTGATGAGGGACGTTGCTAAATGCATAATTTCCACTCTGAGTGTCCTTTTCAAGCACGTATAGCACAGAACCAACACATTACTATGGGACACTCCCAGCATTTCGTGGGACAGCACTTCTCACCTGCCAAAGCTCTGCAGGAACACCGTAACACAGAGCTCTAAACATTTCAGCTCAGTATGCCAACAGGATAAAAAACTTAGTAATGCATAACTAGTCCAAACAGGATTGTTTTCAGAACATTCATGATATTACGAGTCGCACGTGTAACATATTTGAGGCTAATGCTCTGAAATACTTGGTAGTCACCTTAGAGCAATTCCTCGTCGTCTGCTCTCTGTTCCCCATCCCAGGACAGGGACACAGGCCTGCACTTACAAAGATGCTCCATCCACTGGACAAGGAGATAATGCTGTCTTTTCCCTGGGCTCGGTTTCTTCACCAGGATCTGTGCATATGGCTCTGTCTGAGAGCAGCTGTTGTATTTCTTGAGCTCCTTGGGGTGCCCTAAGGTAGAACATGTCCTTTCCGTTCCATAACAGGGTTGAAGTTAACAAAAAAATTCTGCTCTGGGCATTATTGTTGTGCTCCTTACCAAGAGACCTAAACCTGAGACTTGGAAGAAAAATAAGAATCTAAGACAAATTCCCAGTCATCCTTGGTTTTATTTCTGTAATCCCAGGTTCATTCGATAAGCAGTCTCTGGTTACTAAAATGATACAATTCAATTTTAAAAACTCAGTTCTGTAAAACACAGACAATTATTTAAAACTATTCTGAATTATTATTTTTCTAAGTTTTTAGTAGTCACCAAAGTTCTTCAGAATTCCTATGGAAGATAAAGTGTTTCCTTAAAAATGTTAAGTCAGTAAAACTCTGGGATATTTTATAGTCTTTGCATGGTATTTTCTGATGGAAGCCTGGAAAAGTAGTTGTCATGCTTTCTGCTCAAGACTTAAAAGCCCAGCATTGCCTTGACATTACAAAGCCACTGTTCAAAACCAAACAATTTTCAAAATAACTAGACAGAGTAGATGGGAAAGATTTCTGACCTCAGGATGCACAGCTGGATGAAACGAGGCAAAAAAAAAACCCCAGTAGCAGACATTCATCTGATCTGACATTTTCCACCCAAAAAACCTCTACCATATCAGACCAAGAGTCCTTCTCCTATCTCCAGCAGCTACATCAGCAGCAGATGTCTGGCTGTACATGGGAAAGACAGAGGGACACTGTCCAGAACAGTCTCTCAAAAAGTTACAAATCATGTGCTTCAAAAAGCAAAGGTGATGCGTCTGACATCCGATTTTGCAGTTTTCTATCCAATCCCCCAAGCCATGTCTTTCCCAAAGATCTAATCTTTTTAATTGTACTTCATACAAAAGCTCTTCTATAACTTGGTTATCCCTGTTACTTTTTTTCTTTCATTTTTTCCACTTGCACTATACCTTTTCTGAGCTGGGGGATCAGACCTGAACGTGCTGTTTAAGATGCAGCTCACTAGGGACACAGAGCGTAATGAAGTCTGGCATTTTGCGCTCTGCTCATTTCTTAACAATTCCTAACACTTTATTTGCTTTTTTGACTGCAGACAAGCCCTCAGCTGACATTTCACAAAACAAAATCCATTAGTACAACCTAACCAGAACTGTTGTCTGCATTTTTATTCCCAATTTATTCAGTCAAGTTAATCTAGTTCATTTTCTATTTGCTACGAGGGGTATTTATTTCATAACTGGGCGGTGGGCTGATGGATTATTTAAATATACATCTGATTATTTTAATTGCACTAATACACACTTTAACCCTATGCTTTATTGCCTTTATTTGTGCAGCTTATATGCAAAAGACAGGCTTCAATCTGTATCTGTTCAAAAGGAAAATCACTAACCAGACAGGCCTGCAATGTAACTGTCTTCTCATTACTGTCCCTCCTTTGTGCTGCACATATTCAGACTTCACCTGTACATTTAGGAAACCAGATGAATGCATCTTTGAAAGAAAATAAATAATGACTGCATCAAACAAGGTACACTGTGTTCCTTCCAGTGAATTTCCATGTTCTTAAATGGAACTGCAGCTGAAGCTCCCACACCTCCCAGCCTTGCACACCCAGGACCTCCAGAGCCCAACGGCACAGAGAGTTTATTCACTGTTAAGCAGAAAGTTTGTCCTGGAAGTCATTTGCTGATTGGGCTCTTGAAAATGGAGACACAGCATCTGTATTCCTGAGCACCCCCAAAGACACCACAGATAAGCTCATACAAAGCGCACGATATAATTTTAATGGAAAAAAAATAGTTTGGAGATATTCCCCCAAAAAAGCCCTTTCAGAGAAAACAACAAGGATTTCTCAACTTTAACCTCCAGATTTTAAATTATAAACATAAACAAATGTACATTTGACAGCAAGATTGACCATATGCAGCAATGTTTTCCCCTTTACTACCATTTCACACCATCCAAAGCTACTTACTATAAAAACTCTGCAATACCTTCCTACAATTTAGCAAATGTTTATGGAAAAAAAAATTCATTCTGGAAGATGAAAGATAGAAGCCTCAGACAAGATTTTGACACAAACAGTATATTTCTATCATAGAGGGAAATGTCTTTTAGGTGAATATTACTCTCGCTCTCACATTGCAGCCAGTGTTCAGTTTCTATCTTTTGCTATTCACCAGCTATAGAACAGTTTTAAACGTTTTACTATTAAATGTCACCGTAAGAGCTAAATGTTTTAATATCCAAAATACCATGTTCTTTTCTGACAGTTCAGATGCATCTCAAAATGTGTAAAAGGCCAGATGGAAAGTGCTCTATTCAAATGGACGCATTTGCCTTAAGTGCTACGTAGAAAATATGCTGGAAAAAAGCTTAATATGCTTGAATGTCACCGTGCTCAGCTCAGCACTCGGGCACCCGAAGGCTTTACGCAACCATCGGCCTACGAGAAAGGCAATCGCACTTCATGGACTTCTCTACATTTTTCCCAGGTTTTGTGCTTCCCTGCCTCTATGCAAAGAATATTATCTAATTCTACCCACAGTTAATTTCTAATTGCAGAGACTCTCCTTTGCAAGCAAGCCCCGCTCTTGCCCAAGCCAAGAAGAAGGGAGAGGTTTCAGATGGCCGCGTGTGCAGCAGACGGGTCCGCACGCTCCTTTCGAACCCCTACAGCGAGATACGGCGTCAGCCCCCAAACATGAGTGATGCCTTACACACACAGTACTGCAAATTTAAAGGAATAACAAAATTCTTTAAAAACAGCTTTGGTTTCTTTCCCTTTCTTCCTCTTTCCATTCCATACAGACCACTGCCTGCTGTTCAAACAGCATGAACCCCTGACCTGCTCCAACAGCTGCCACCGGTGCCTGAATGAGAAGAACTTTGGGAAAGTTTAACACCAACTCCTTATCTGAATCTAAATGAAGTCTATTTAGTCATCCAGACAATGTCAAATTTTTTTAATTCTCTTTTTCTCCCAGATGTACACTTTAAATTTCAGCTAAACACGTGCTGAATTGCAAATGTCTAAACCTTATAGCCCATCAAATCAAAACTAGATTTAGCTTAATGACATTCTCAGCATGTACAGTGTGGATCTAAATGATACCCAGCGAGTTTTCTGTTCTCAGGCATGTCAAATCCCAAAGTTATTTTAACAT
The DNA here is from genome assembly GCA_033558185.1 of Dromococcyx pavoninus. Lineage (NCBI taxonomy): Eukaryota > Metazoa > Chordata > Aves > Cuculiformes > Neomorphidae > Dromococcyx > Dromococcyx pavoninus. The sequence goes on along the minus strand of JAUMJL010000276.1, from coordinate 1,087,821 downwards.
AGCGCTGAAAATTTCACACCTAAAACTATGTGGTAACAGGAAATGTAAATACTGAAGTGCCTGAAAAGCAGATATAATACCAAATATCTCTCTTTAATGTTATTGTGAGTCAAAATGGTTTACCTAAAGGTACTTTCTTGGAGTCTATCTTTTAAACTGCAATTGGAAAATGTGTGGTGCCTCATAACTTTTTGGATGGCAAAGTTTATATGCAGTGGCTTTATCTGAAGGGTTTATGATATCTTAAGAGGTGAGAAGGCTTTCAATGCATGAGCTCTGCTGAAATTGTGTGGTATCACAAGTATTTGTCCTTCATTTAGCTCTCCATTTAAACAGTCCATTTTCCACTTTTAAAAGCAAAATGTTGTACATTTGGAGGTTTCTTCCCCCTTGTAACAACACTTAAAATGAAGGATGCCTTGTTTCAGATCTCTTTAGCTTCATTTTACATTTTCCTTGGAATAACCTTGCTTAGCTTCGTATCCATCGTAAAAGACAAAACTCTGCCAGTAAAGTGTGCCAAAGTACAGCATTTTTCTCTATATTCCCTTCCCAAGCACAAGGAAAGATATTTTTCATTCTGCTGTGTGAGGTGGCTTTTTTTTCTGAAGGTAGAAGTGAGAGCCAGCTGACACACACGCCTTGCTCTGCTCCTGCACACAGCAATTATTCTTGGAGTGTCAGTGGTCGTCTTCTACCTTCAGCATTCCTCTCTCCTTCCGGGTTTGTTATACAAAACCACCTCTTATCAAAGGGCTACAACAGGAGTATTCATCAAAGCTGATGTCCTTAGATGTTAGATTTAAGAAGTTAAACCTTCCAGGCTACCTGCACAATAAAGCCATTAGGCTCATAATGATCAGCATTTGGAAAACAAGGAAGCATCTTCAGGAAATTGCCTGAGCTACAGGATTTCCCAACTTTATGCAACGCATCTGCTTATCCTCCTTCCACAGAATGACTCTGGATATTGCAATATGTCAAGAAATCTTTATCTAACACGGTGCTTTGTCTGCAGACCTTGCACTACTTATTAAATATTTACATTGTTGCTTAAATGCTTGTCATTTTGCTGACAAAATCCCATATAACTCTTTTCTACACAGAAGAAATCCTTCTCCTCTGCTTTAGTGTAACTTCTGACACCCGGTAACGCTCACTGAACACCCACAAGGCAAATCTACAGAGAAGGACGGGCAAGGTCTTCAGTATTGACTACATCTGTACTTGGTCCATTCCCAGACTTCAAAAATACACAGTTAAAAATGTGCATGCTCAGAAGTTAAACACGATGATGTTAGAATCATTCCCTTGCAGATGTTGTATAGCTACTCATTAGCTAGTGCTGCATCACTAACGTGGTAGCCGCCTTTATTCCACAGTGTTTTCCTCAGTAGCCAAACTACTTGTTCCATTAATAAAATGACACGGGAAGAGCAGTAACAAGTATGGAGCTGATAATCACACGGAATGTAACAGAGGAACTGTAATTTTTTTTCTCATGTTTTATTCTTGCAGTGCAGTGTGACCCACCATGCGAGCACGGAGGAACCTGTCTGCCTCAAAATACCTGCTCTTGTGCTTACGGATTTGTTGGTCCTCGATGTGAAACAAGTACGTATGAACTCACCCAGGCCCTACACCTCACAATGTGTTTGCTTTTACAGAAAATTAGAAGACAAAAAAACCTTTTCATTTTTCTCTATTTCTCCTTAAAAATGATGATCGAACATAGTAAGGAAACCAAAGTATGATATATTGAAGTAATACAGGCGCTAAACTATTTCAGAGCATATATTTACTAGCTGCATAGTTGCATTATGTAAAAATATGCACATCTATATCAACGTTTTCTACATGGAAGTGCTTATGGAAAAAACAAAGCAGCAAAATCCTCCATGCTATTTATAGTAACATTTATGAAATTCAAGGTTGTGTGAGAGAATACAGCACTACTAATTTTGAGAACACAAAAAGACAACCATACCTATTAGGAGAAATGTTATTGTGCAATACGAGTTAGAAAGGATGCGGCAGAGGCAGAACAGAACATCTGGGGAGAAAATCAGCCTTAAACCCTTCGATATTAGCCGAATGGTGAAACATATGCAGTTTCATTATTACAGTCCTCGCTGCTTATTTAAATATGAAGTTGCCCTTGACAGGAATATAATTTTATCTCTGAACCAAGGTAGCTGGAATACTTAAAATGCAAAGAATTTTAGATGCAAGACTTGTGATGAAAAGAATGGGGAGAAAAGGGAAAGCAACCCAAGGGAAGGGACAGATTCACCCCTCAGTTTTACTCTTGGACTAATATCATTAGTTATTTGCTCTAATGGAGTATTTTTAGGATCTGCATTGGTTTTACCAATTAGATTTTGATCCTCTGTGTCCTTTTCCAGTGGTGTGTAACAGACACTGCCACAACGGGGGGATCTGCGTGTCACCGGATGAGTGCAAATGCAGAAATGGATGGAGCAGCCCTTCTTGTGAAACAGGTAAGTGGTTAGGAATGACTGGTCTCTCATTTCTTCTGCTGCCTGAAAACCACACAATTCCCACGATTCTGCAGTCAAAGTGGGAATCGCTTCCCAATTAAAATGTGGGAACAGGAGATTCAGTAAAGGGCAAAACCTTGAAATGCTTTGAGTTTATGTAAGTATTCCCAAGTTCAGATGTTTATATAAATCTCAGGGTGACATAGATGAAACCCACAAGCAAACCCTTTTTGCAGTTTTTTTTTAAGCTCGTGTGGTTCTGGAGTTTCTTCTCAGCATGTACGAAACTGAAAATAAATCTATTCACCATTTCAGACGTTACAGCCTCCTATGTGCTTGGTAGCTCCTGCAAATGAGAATAATTCTCACTGGAGACTTCGGAGATCTGTTCATCTACAGTCTGAGCTGCCATGGACACAGCCCCTCTCTTTCTTGGTCTTGCTCACAGAGAGCCCAAAGAGTGACAGAGATGAGGGCACCACTTGCACTGCTCACTATCTGTTCCTTTTAATCCTCCACTCTTCACGTATGATGATGGGGCAGAAAGAAGAAGAGGTCGGTTTTCGGTGGTTTTTAATGGTAGGCAGTCAAATCTGAACTTAAAAGTACAGCTTATGGAGACAGGAATACGAGGCCAGTTTAAGTCAGGGCAAGAAGGCAAGCGAGTAAATGTGAGTTCTGGTGCTAATTTAGCAGCTACATGTGCATTTCTAGTACTGCACAGTCTGAGGAAGAAAAGGGGACATAGAAGGGCAAGCTATCAGAACTCTGGCTACTCAGTTCTGTGGTCCAGCGCTTGGATTTAGCTCCACCATTCCAGAAGATATTTTGTGACTGCAGAAAGGAAAAAAGAAGCCACCTTGCAAGAACATAAATAACCACCCCTTAATATTAAACATCCTCATGCTGCCAGAATTGAGGCTGCTCCTCCTGCATTTCATACCTGCAGAGCACCTACAAAGGCATCCACCCAAGTGTGTGTGCTCAGGGAAAGACACCTCCAGCAGTCAGTGCAAAGCGACACAATGAGGATTGGAACGAGGTACTTATTTTTAGTTAGGACTCATAGTTTTCGACACTGTTTTGGATAGACAGAGCTCAGACCTTTCTCTCAGGGCCTAAGTGCCACAAGTTGGAGTACATATTTTTCCTCCAAAAGCACAGTAACCGCAGCACTCACCTGGGACAAGGCTTGTTTAGAGCAAGAATGAGGAGCACCTTAATCAGTGCCAAACCTCAAGGCTACAGAGGCAGTCGACCTCTGCCACAGTGAATACAAAATGACTAAGACACCTTCAGCCTACATTACCTTTCCTGCAAGGGGAGAGATGTCCTTTTAACCTCCATCCTCTGAGACTGCTCTTCCTCTAACTGTTGAAATGACAGAGCTACTGAGGACACTTAAATTAGCCCAGCTAAGATCCACAGTAAACGACTGGGATTGCCACTAGCTGTTCTCCTTCCCACTATCTCCTCTTTTTCCTGCCAGAGATTGCTCTCCTTCAGTTCTGCAAATTTATTTTGGTGTAGCTTTAAACAGGATTATTCCAAAAGGACAAGCAACAGCAGCAGAAGCAGTAATTTCCAGCCCACAAGAGCAGCAGGATTTGTTTCTCTGCCAGTGACAGGCTCACCTCTCCAGCACTGTTTTGTGTGCACTACACAGAGTTTTGTAGATACTGTTGGGGTTTCCTGCCTCAAGTGATATGATAGGAGTCTCTGGATGAACATAGATATAGAACTAAAAAGGGACATAGGGAACTTTATCAATCAAAACATAAACACTGAGAGTGTAGACACCTGCGATTTAGCTAAGGCAATGAAGCACCTAACCCAAACTCATCGTTAGCAATGAATGCAGTCCATTTTGACTTCATAAGTGGTTGCTGCTAAGTCAGAGAAGCCTCTCATCTAGACTACAATTTTACTTTTTTATTTTTCCAAAATGACATTTTATTTCTCTTTTAGTTCATCTGAAACATTTGAGTGACAATTTATTTAAGCTTAAATGTATTTAATGGGCTATTCTGTAAGATACCGAGAGACAAAGGGAATAGAATTGTTTTAAAGTTTCACTGTGCTTTACAGTGAAAGCTTTATCAGCTTCCTTATTCTTCACACAGTGACTTCCCCATTAAACTAACTTGCCATTCTAATACCTTTTTTCCAACAGTCAGGTTCTGGCCACATAGAAATATGCAAGACAGCTTTTAATTCCTAATGCCTGTTATATCATCCACAATAATAAAAGAATAAATAAAGAGACAAAGGGAGCCCAGCCAGTGGCTTTGCTGTTGGTGCAGGAGCAAATATGTTGTGGGAACTGGCATTTAAATGAGGCAGAACAGACAGAGGTTTTGCAGTACACACCTATTCAACCTCATGGAAACACCACGATGCTCTGCTGAACTCAAAGCAGCAAATGGTTAATATCTCATCTCCAGGTTACCCAGGCTCTATGCAACGTGACCACATTTTACTACCTTGGGATCGTGTTTGGCGAGGGTCCCAGAGTGGAAGCAAATGAACTGTGCAAATCAAAGGAAGGCATCAGAAATAAACTATTAAATTATATTTTATTTCATCCCCCGAGCTATGCTAAAACACCACTGAAATGCTCCCACTGTGTTGACAACAAATGAACGCCACAGCACAACTGACCAGCAAGGGCTGCCTGGAATTTATCACACTGTTACTAGAAATGTTTATTCTAATGACATGTGCAGCAGCCAGAGAGTGCCTACTCTAAAAAATTCAAAATTATAAGATATTCATAGAGTTATCTTCAATTCACACACAGCTGTGTGCAACCCCGTGTGCCTGAACGGAGGAATCTGTGTACGGCCAAACACGTGTACGTGCCCTTACGGTTTCTACGGGCCCCAGTGCCAGAGAGGTAAGAAAGTTCTATTTGTCATCTTGATAAAGGACCCAAGCCTAAAACATAAACAGCAACCTACATCATTACCTGCCCCCACATGAAGTATATCCAGAGATTTCACTTGTCACAACTCCCTGTGTGCTCCTTTGACGTTACAGTCTGCCGTAAATCCACATTATATTGTTCTTAATGGTACTTTGAAGGAGTAAGCACTTATTTATGACAGCATTTATAACTAAACAATTAATCCAAAGCTATCTGAAGTCAGTGATATCACTAATTATCAGCCATTCAATTAAACGTTAAAATATGGCTCTACTTTGTTCACCTTGCATACTCTGTAGTCTGTACCAGGCTGTGTTTCAGAGCCAGAGGGTAATTTATCTAAATGGGACTCAGAATATCACCTGTTTGGCCACCCTAGAATGTGGTGGATGGGAGACTTGTATAGGACTTCTTTAGATCCCTGCTCAAAGATCTGATCAAAAATCACTCAGGACGCGATTTTGATCTGTCCTAAAGGGAAGGGCTCTAAACTGAGGGTAACAGCACCTTGGGCTTCTTGTTCACTTTGTGCTGCAGAAGTCAAATTAGTGAATATTTTAACTACCCATTAGCCCAGGCAGAACAGACATGAGAGAGGAACCCCTGCTTAAGGCTTAAATAGCTAGAAGATTCTTATACTTTTACCACTTGCTTTTCATTTTTCTGAGCTCAAATAAACCCTCCCGAATCTGGGAATATAAACACACTCATTACCAAACCTGGACTGCTTAAATATTAAAAGTTCTTTTCTCTTTCTCTGTCTTTTGTTTCCCTGGAGTTCCTAGATTAATGCAATCCCAGCACATATTTTTGCAAGTGAACGATTCACACACAAAGATTTAATTGCAAATGGAGCTTGCTGGAAGCTCTTTGTTTTTTGTGATGTCGGGGGTGAAGGAGAGAGTGAAAAAGATACAGACTTTTTACCTTGATGATCTTTCTCTTGAGGTTCAACGTGGAAGGTGATTTTCAACATCTAGGTGATTTGGAATTTTGATCCTTAAGTGTTGTGGTTTACCAGAACTCAAATTTGAAAATAAATAAACAAAGTTGATGGATGCTAAAAAAACAACAAACCCCATCTTTCTGCTTCATTGAGAAAGGGAGAAGAAATAGTGCCAAAACACAGCTAGAAAATAACACTGATCTATATTTCAAGGGCAGAAGCTTTTGAAGACCTCTAACTACAGAGTTAAAGGCCTAAGAGGCTCTGAGGTCATTCCCACTATTTAACTGCAGGTACCTAAGAGACCTGGCAGTCCTGTCCCACATTCTTTCCACATACAGAGAGAGGATCAGGACCCCCAGAGAGGCATCTTTTCAAATCAACCTTTGGAGAGACACCTTCTCTACCACGACTAAAGAAAAAGCTTCTGTGGACTGGTTTACAACACAGGCCCCTAAATGAGGAACTGTTTAGGCAACGTCGACCCCCTGGGTGATTTCAGTGCTTTCCTTTCCCCAGCTGTTTGCACTCCCCCTTGTAAGAACGGCGGCCACTGCGTTCGAACCAACGTGTGCTCCTGTACCAAAGGCTACACTGGAAGAAGGTGCCAGAAGAGTAAGTTATGAACTTCCCTTTGCTTTCCGGTGTTCTATGATTCATAAATATTTTTTTACCCTTTCGTGAATGTTCAACAGAATATTTAGTCTGAATTTATGCCACGATCTCCTATATTTCTATCAGAGCAAGTATAGCACTACGTTATGTCTAAAACCAACCTGTTAATTTTAATAACCAGCCTGTTAACTAGAGTAACATTAAGTAAAGTCAGCATTGGGAGTAGAAGGTTTTGCTGGAATCCTCTCTAAATATTTCAAGCAGTCAGAATGAGTAACGCTCGTATTCGGAGATTAATTACTTTGCATTAAAGACTTTTTCAGGAAAAAATGAAAGCCAAAGGCAGAGCTGCTGACTGAAATCCTTGAAAAATATTAGAGTATCATACTTATAGATTAATTAAGACAATCAGTTAATAACGATTCAGCCTTGCCTTTGTTCTTGTCTCTGAAAACTCCCTTTTCACCTCAGCATTGGTATTCATATTCAATTCTTCTATTCTTCTGGGGAAGCAGGTTATTTGGGCACTTTTAGAGTCTCTACTGCTCAACAATCTCTGTCACCCAGGGAGTTTAGAATATGTACGTGAAAACTTTTCTCCTTTTTTTTTTTTTTATTATTTCTTAACCAGTTTGAAATTGGCAAAAGGGGAGCTGTGAAAACAACCGTTCTTGGCAGGAAGAATCTGTACGTTTCCAGAGCACTTTATGTCTCTCACATACAGAGGGGAAAAAAAAAAAGCTAGTAAAAAATTCCTTCCAGCAACAAAAGCCCTCTCAATCCCCACACCACAGCTCTCCCTCCTTTCAGCAGGATAATCACGATGCACAGCTCTGGCTGGCTGCAAAGTACACAATTGAATGGTCTGTTCTGGCAGCAACAAGCTGGAGGGAAGAAAGGAGGAAAAAGCCTTATGTTTGGTATCTTGTTTTTGAGGTTAGAGAACATTAGAACAGTGCTATTTCCAGCTTTAAACACGCTGCCACATCTCCAGACAGATCAAAGGAAAACGAGGTGATTATGATTGCAGCCCAAAGCAACCCCCCCCAAAGCCTCCAACTGCTACCAACCCACAGCACCTTTCTTCTCACTGTCAGAATGATTATGAGGTTTTGTTGCCCGTCTTGTACAATCTTTTGTGAAAAAGCTTTCTGATACGATGAAAATACTTTTGTTCTGTCCAACCTCAGCCTCCATGCTCTTCAGTAACCACTATACAGAATGTTTTGTTTAGCCTAATGCTATAAACTTAAATAAAGGACCTGTGTCTGCGATGAACAAAGAGAAACACAATTAAGTAGGAGGCAAATGCCACTATTTGCTTACTCTGACTGGGTGTTAATAGGTAAAAAGGTGGAGTAATGTTTCTTTTTTCTTGCTTAAAATCAAAGGCACGTGGGACAGGTTTCACAATCCACTGAAAGAAGCAGGTTATTCACAAGCAGTTGCTGTTAAGAGTTGCGTGTCTTATCTTTGCTGTCCTATGAAATACCTTCTCTCCCCTGCGCCAGAGGACCCAGGTTTCTCCACTCCTCTGGACCAAAGGATCACAGGGCATTACAGCGGAATTAAGGCTCAGCTGACCTCTACAACCCCACCCCAATAAATAAAACGCAGAAAACTTGTGCTCCCATCAGCTGGAGGATGCTCTCACTCCCATCCCTGTCAGAGTTCAAACGTGAAAGGTGTTTCAGGCCTTTTTTAGGCATGATTTTATATCCTTCTCAATCAGGCCTTGACCTGATTGGTGGATCTGCTGATGTGCGTGGCATACACCTGAGGGCTAGGAGCATGTACATAGACACCTTCCTAACTCATTTACACATAAACAAATGAAAAAGTGGAAAACAAATTCCTACTATGAAGAAGTTCCACTAACCAACCTCTTTTTTTCTTAAATGAAATGTATTAAAATTGCTACAATACCCATTTGACATCCCAAAATGAGCTAATATATCACACAGCTTGTTCTGTCTCATTTGCAGTGTCATCAGGAGAACCTATGTCTATCCATACATTTATCACATTAATTTTGATAGTCCTATGGCCACTTGGGCTGCTGACTCTGTAGAGGTGAGACCGGCCCCGCGGGCCGAGTGCCAGCTGGGAGATGATCCATGCAGGGCTCCTGCTAACCTTCCTGGCAAGGGTACGGCAAGAAAGGGATGGAGGGGAATGGTTTTCAGCTGAAAGAGGGGAGATTTCATGAGATATTAGCAGGAAAGTTTTTCCTGTGAGGATGGGGAGGCCCTGACCCAGGTTGCCCTGAGAAGCTGTGGCTGCCCCATCCCTGGAGGTGTTCAAGGCCAGGTTGGATGGGGCTTTGAGCCCCCTGATCCAGTGGGAGGTGTCCCTGTCCACAGCAGGGCATTGGAACCGGATGCGCTTTAAGGACCCTTCCAACCCAAACCATTCTAGAATGTGATTCTATAATAAGAAGGAATCAGAAAAAAAAAACAACCAACAAACAGTAGATTTCTCTTTTTCAGTGAGGGTTTTCTCTGGATTTGAGCATCTTTCTCTTTGTCTTTAAGGACCCCATCTAACCCAGCTGTACCGTGAGTTGCACAGAAAATTACACCTTGAACAGAGTGTAACATCCTTGGCACAAGGAGTAAGGACAAGAAATACACACACAGCAATAACAAAACTATAATTAGATACAATGTTTACTGGAATTTCAATACTGCAACAGTTCCCATCTGCAAATCACCAGCACAATGTACCACATTTTCAAAGGAACTGCCAGAGCTGAAGCCGTGTCCCAAACCACAGACAGCTTGGTTGTGTCTGACCTGTTGTTGCCAGGTTACCCCACACTGATAAATGTACAACTGGCTCAGCCAAAAAGAGGACTGCGACAATTCTGAGAAAAACAATTCTTTGCAAGCAGGTTTATCATTATTTTAATTGTTCTTCGCTCTCTGAATATGAATTTTTAGTGTCCTTAGGTCCCTTTACACTTCTAGTAGAGTTTCAAAAACCTCTGACAGCAAATCAGCTTTACTATGTACTGACACTGAGCCTCTAATCTTAGATTTCTGGACAGATTTATCACACTGCCTAATAAAACCTATCAAGGTAAGAGTGAGTAAACTTAATGTTAAGAAAGACAAGTCTGAAGCAGTTTCCCACCCATCTATGACACGCAGAGCAGCCTCACATTCCTGATCTTTAGTTTGGGAAAATGTTCATGGATTTGAGAAATTTCCCATGAAACAAAATCAGAAAACTAGTCTTTTCAGAAACAGTGATCTGAACAAAAAACATTACCTTTATGCATCTGTGGTGAATGTTTGAAACTGGCAATCTTCAGTTTTATCATTGCCCATACACAGCAGTGCACAGGTTCTGCACTCTTATGTCTGAAATCTACTAATAATGATATGAATTGCATCAGTGATTTCAGCTTTAATTACCTTTAGATTTCAGCTTTAACATTCTCAGACCCAGAGTTCAAGCAAGGGGAAATTTGCCTGCCATGCACAGCCCCAGTGACAGCAGGGATCACAGTATCACAAGGTTGGAAAAGACCTCTGAGATCATCCAGTCCAACCTATGACCCAACACCAACACCTACTCCTTGTCTAAACCATGGCACTCAGTGCCTCATCCAGGCTCCCCTGAAACACCTCCAGGGTCGGCGACTCCACCCCCTCCCTGGGCAGGTCATTCCAGTGGCCAATCACCCTTTCAGTGAAGAATTTTTTCCTAATATCAAGCCTAAACATCCCCTGACGAAGCTTGAGACCATGTCCTCTTGTTCCGTCACTGCTCGCCTGAGAGAAGAGACCAACCCCTGCCTGCCTACAGCCTCCTTTTAGGTAGTTATAGAGAGCAGATGGATATTACAGCTTCCAGTTCCATGGTACCATACACACTTCTGGATGATGGAACTGCATGGAGTCAGGGAAAACAGAAAGACTTGTATGCCCATCCTGGGGATAATCTGCACATTAGAGTCGTTCCTACTGTGTGAACCCAAGTGGTCTCAAGCTTCGTTAGGGGAGGTTTAGGCTTGGTCTTAGGAAAAAGTTCTTCACTGAAAGGGTGATTGGCCATTGGAATGCGCTGCCCAGGGAGGTGGTGGAGTCACCGACCCTGGAGGTGTTTAAGGAGAGACTGGGTGAGGCACTGAGTGCCGTGGTTTAGATGATGGTTGGTGTTGTGTTGGGTTATAGGTTGGACTCCATCTCAGAGTTCCTTTCCAACCTTGTGATACTGTGATATTGTGTCTTGCAACTCAGGTGCAAGTAGCAGCTGCTCAAATGGGACCTGCATTTATCCTTGTGATGGGTCATCATAAAATAGTTGTGGGTATCTCTTTTCTCCAGTAATTAACACTCAAAAGTACTTCTTTCATCTTAATTGCATAAAAGGGTACCTTAATATCCGTAAGTGCATCAACAGAATAAAGAATTAACATGCTCTAAACAAACTCCATGTTTGTTATGACGCCAGGTTTAAGAAGTGCCTTTTGAGGTAGGAATAGTGTTTAGGGGCAAAGATAAAAAATAAGTCCAATCAGCTTTTTGATCACTTACCCCTTGGATATTTTGGCATTTTTTCCACTGCTTTGACATTTCTCTTTCCTTCTTAATCTCTCACCTGCACGGACAAAAGTTTGCGTTTGCTTTTGGCAGCTTCAGATTCTCAGTTGAGGGAGATAATTAAAACTAAAAGGAATGGCAGCCAATCAGAGACAGGTTATTTCTAAAATGAAAACAAACAGGTTATTGGTTTATTTTGAATAGATAGCAATGTGCCTTAGGATTTTCACTTCTATCCCTGTACACGTTGGCATTTCTTACACTCTGCCTGACAGCCCAAACCACGCAGGACGGAGCGGCAGCACAACACCTCTGCCATTCGGGCTTACTCCTCGCTGCATCCTCAGCGTGCAGAGGAAGGCGTTCAGCCTGAAAGTCTGGGTTTGTTTTGTACGTAAATAAACATCAACTCCAAAAAAAATAAGGTGCAGCTCAGCGGGGTGTGATTGGCTGCCAGCTGAAATGCAGGGCTTTGCCTGGTGTGTTCACTGATAAAGCATGGCCTGGTGACTATGCAAACCAGCACCCACGCCCAGGTATCAGAGCTGACAGCGAGCTGTCTGGTTACACCTCAGCAATTGTACAACCTCTCATCCTCACTCTGCCACTCACTGGTTTCCGTACAATCAGTCTTGTTGGGCACGAAGAGGCAAATACCTCAAAGTAACATATTTCTGGATTAACTTTGCATCAAACAAACATACTCGGTGTTAACAATAAAGAAAAGCTATTTGTGTGGGGGTTTAAATTGCCTTTTGAAGAAATACACAGCTGTAAAGACCCTGGGATATCACTCCTGTCCACGAGGCTTTAAAGCAGAGTTCACACTGATTTCTACCACACAGGACTTTATAAACAACAAGCTAATAAAAGGCAAGTTTATGAAGAGTTGGAGTGAAGAGAAGGGAAGTAAAAGGAGAGCTTCACGGGACCACACGTTTATCCCTTCTCCACTGCTTCTGCTGAGTTCATCCCTGAGCGAAAAGGGAAGCCACAGCTCCCTCTGGAGCTCATCAGCAAGCAAAGATGAGAGGAGAGCGGCGCTGCACATGCTCCACCTCCGCTCCACAGCGCACTGAGCACACCTGCAGCCCCATCCCATCCCTCCCGCTCCGCATCCTCCTGAGCGCCCCCGCCGCGTCCCCGCACGCGGCTCTTTCACCGCCCCAGGTCGAACCCTGCCGACTGCACCGCATAAATCACCGCCCTGACACTGGGCTGTGCACAACGTGTCTCACGCTCACTCTTCCAGCTCTGCCTCCTCTGCTTCCCTCTTCCCTGGTACCACAAGGACTTCACCCGCACGACAGCCAGAGGCAAACTAATTGGAAATGTGAACACTGGGTTTCAAAGGCAGCTTTTTGCTAAGCAATGTCACATTGTGAATGTCACTGATTTCCCATAATCCAGCATTCCCAGGTAATGATTCTGCAGATTACTGCCTTGCCAGCTGCACAAACTGGATATTCCACTGCTCAACACTTGAGACTCCTAATGTAGTGATATATTCTCTGGAATATCTTCACTGAGTAGGCAGACTGACTCAAGCCACCTAAAATCAGCCAGTTTGCAAACCAGAAGAAAAAATATCAGGGCTACTGTCTTTGCCATTCAACTGAGCCAAACACAATCCATGCATTTTGTCTGGGGAGAACCGGGACTTCCTGGAGAAAGAGCGAGCCAAACGGGAGAGAGGGTCTCAAGTCATGGTCGCAGAGCACTGCTCCTCTCTGCTTGCTCTTGGCAAGGATTTATTTAGTTGGCCTTTCTTGAAAGTTACCTTTTGTTAGCATATATGTAGCGGCTGCATTTAATTTAATGGGGGTTTTGAGCACATGCAGCCATCTAAATTTATTTTGCAGGAAGATAGCAAGAATATATCTGGGTAAGAACCGAATATATATCCCAAATAAGCCCAAAATCCTTATTAAATTTTTATTCATTCCATAAGCAAAACATTCACAGACTACAGCATGACTTTTATTAGAGAATCTAGCTTTCTAAGCCAGTATTTCTTTACTTGTATCTTAAAATCACTAAAGATGTGTCAGATCTGCCGGTGTATGTAAATGCATACTTTAAGTAAAAGAGCAGGAATTCCTGAATTACTGCAGTTCTCTTTCCAGTGGGCTTCTGTATGAGAAGAAATGCTTTTTTTCCACTAATTGATTTAAGAAACAACACTTTCAGAGGTCTTTTTTAAATTAAAATATACTAAAAATGTCTCTTAAAAAGAGGGCACGGAATCTACCACTTGAAAAGCCCAAAGGACAGACAAGTTCTGGAGATTAATGCTGTCTGATTATTCACAAAAAGACTTTGGCAAGACAATCCTCTCCAGCATCGATTCCCAAGTAAGCCTTAGCTTACCTTCCAAGAGAGACAATAACAGGATGACTAAAAGATTAATGCAGAGACAATGCAGACAGCCCCAGACCAGGCTCCCACCTGAGGATCTTGCCCTTCATCTGGGCTATCAGCCACACCACAGAGGCCTCTCCTGGTCTCCTTCTTGGCTCCAGACTGCACCGCCTGTGCCGCCGCAGTTCTCTTCAGTTGCTCTGCCTGAACATCCCTTTGTCTTTGTAGATGTGAAAATAAACCAGGCTGCATGGAGGGCAGGCGATGGCTCGGCCCCCTCAGTGCCACGGGCACAGCAGCTCCCGCTGCGAGCGCGGAAGCTGCACGAACAACCAACAGAGGAAAACAATGCCTGTGAGAATCCTCCTTCACTTCTTATTCAGGCATGACAAGAGAGCAGCTCAACAGAACAACTTATACACACGCGGCAGTGGTTCACTGACCTAATACAACACAGGACACTCTTCAATGAAGAGAAAACGTTCCCAAACCCAAGACACTAACAAGATGCGAATATAAGCTGTGCTGAGAGTACACCTCACAATTCTGCACATTAGTTATATACTAACAGTTGCAAAGATGAGAATAAAGTATGGCTACACTCTCTTTCAAATTAATACTGTTGCAGACTAAAACCGACCAGTAAATGATGAAAAATGTTTTGCTAACTATCTCAAAATCTGACAGTTCCCAGCAGAAAATTCCTCAAATATATAAATATGCACCTGCACATGCTTATTTTGTTTATAGTGGCTTTCATTCTTAAAGATGCTGAAATATTTTGCAGTTATGCAACCATCATAATGTTATACCTCTAGAAATCACCTGACAAGAGACAATAGGCAAAATGAAGATGAGGAGACTCAGGTAGAAGTATTTCAGTCCAAGGAGCGTTGAAAGTGCCCTGTCTTTATTGGAGTACAATTCCCTCATTAGCTTCCACAGCCTCCTGAGGTTTCACTCTTGCCCACTACCAGGGAAATTTTTGGAAGCACAGATGGAGAGATAAGGATCTTCTTTAACTGACAGGAAACGTTATCATCTGATGAGTGACACGACAGAGCAAACAGCAATGCAGTGCATTATGCACTGACACTCACTTTAGTCTAACATCTCTGTAGTTTTGCCATCCAGCATTCATTATATTTCCCAATTTTTTTTCTGAACAAATACCTAAATTAGATTTATTTCCTTCTGTAATTACTCTAAAAGGCCCCATAGCTATATGCAGCAGAACAAAGAGCAGGCACAACCAGGCAAAGCACTAGCACTGCACTGCTATCTGTACAATTCACAATCTTTCAGACAATTTTTCTCTTCTAAAATGTGTGCCAGGTCATGCAAACTGACTCCTTTTGCTAGAGCCGTGAGGTAAAGTGAATATATTATAAACGCAAACTGTCACCACACCCATCACAATTACATTTACAGCTCCCTCTGTGTCTTGTAGTAATTTGTTCTCCTGCGCTGCATCCCTCAGAGATCTCTACCAGATTATTTTTACTATTCAGAAATGTAATTTATTAAGTGCTTTGCATCTCTGTCAGACATATGTGAAGCAGGAAATAAGGATGAGAAAACCTCAGAATGACTGGTAGCTTGATATGGATAAGGATCCAAATTTTAGAAGAGCCTTGCACAAAAATTGCAAACAATTTCATTGTATGACAAATATTCTTTTTTCTTAAAATTTAATCTGTGGCTATAATTACTGACATTTAGTGGATCACACATATGAGGTTACTCTGATAGAGTTCGGAGAGAAGATTGCTTCTTTATTTACAGATCCAAATCAAAATAGATGAGGAATTCCAGAGAAATTCAAGCTCTGAAACAATATATGTGCCTGAAAATCAGCACGGGCAAAACTAGTTCCTTACTGACCTTGGAAATAGAAAAAAAGGGATTAGAAATTGTCAGTGTCCCAAATCCATAGCATGTTTTTCAGAGCTGTGTGCATTTGGGACCTTCACAGCAGCAGATATATTGGTACATCCATCTCACTAATGATCTGTTGAGCATCAGTTATGCCCTCTAAAGGGGAGAATGACATTTTTTACCTCAGCAAGCTTCTGCTACTGCCAGGGTACTAGAATGCAAACAATTGTGCCTTGTCTTAGAAACATCCTTTTGGGCCAGAACACATCTGTTTTGTGATTGAGTTTTTCAAAGGAGGCAAGATCAGATCTTTATTTGGAGCCTAGAAACATCAAATGAATTGTTTCCTTACTGCAGTCAGGATAACGTTTCGTTCAAGCAGTGCTGCTGGGATGCATAATGCACCCAGGGAGACTGGGAGCCTTCTTTCCAGTCGGTCAATTGAGTTGTTCTGTTTTGTGAAACTGCTGACCTGACCTTCCAACCCTCATCCTATCAGAGAGATGTGACATTCCTACATTTTAAGGCTATGGTCTCAAGAATTTCCCATTCCTGGCACAGAGCGTTTCCCTGAGGTTTGTGTTTTATCAATAGGTGATGTATATTACTGATAAACATTGGAAGAGGACTAGAAGTGCCAGTTTTAACATGAAACCCACTGCTTTCACATCCACTGCTTTCATTTTTGTTCTCAGCTTGAGTTCTGTCATCTGTATTTTCTTGACAAGACCAGCCGGTGTTATTTTTAAACCTGTCCCATGCTCTGTGTCCTTACTGTGTCACCTCTCCCCAGCTACAGCTCCTTCTTTTGGAGAATGTCACACCAAATCAAGAAAACCACCAAGCAGAAAGGAGAAAACGAACATTAAAACAACATGTACACACACAAAAGCCAAAACTGTGACTGATCGAGCTTGCTGCTCCTCAAAAGAGCAAAGAGAGCAAGTCGAAATACGCACCAGACCCACAGAGAAATCTGTCCAACACCAACTCCAGCCAGAAATAAAAGCAGTGCCTGTGAATCACATATAAATGACAGCACAGGGATGGTGACTTAAAGGATATGTTAAAGAATATATCTACCAGCAGGTGTTCTTTTGGCCGCATTCATGTGCTCTTTGTCAGTAAAGTCATACCCTGATGCATTACCTTAGCTGGCCCACACAGATGTTACTGCCTGAGGCTATTTCCTCTCTTACATCCAAAGGCAGAATGCATCCAGAACCAGGTCTATTTGCTCAGATTCTACAGGGCATAAAAAAAGAAAAAAAAAAAGAAAAGTTGTCTTGGAACTGACACCTCCTGAGGAGCACTGAGCGTAGCACAGTCCCCTCGGCAGCACCGCTCGCGACACGCGGTGACAGATACGTTTTGGTTCACAAAGAAACAGCCTGTGCAGTCTCATTGTCAGGAAAGGACACAGACATTCCTGAAACACTGCAGAGGATCCCTTTCTGCCAAGATTTTAGGAGTCTGATTCAATATTCCCTCGGTTTTGACTTTATGAGGGTGGTGACAAAGACTGTCCTATTTCAACAAAACTACAAGCTTCTCACTACTTATTATCATCTACTTCTATCTGAAAAGCCTTAATGGGGTACTTGCACTAAATGGTGGCTCAGGTTCAACTTGAAAAGTTTTTGTCTACTAATCCACAGAGTCTGAAGGGAACATCTGCCTTCTTTTAATCACTGTAACCTTACCAGCAGCACTGTGATTGTCAGGAAGAGAGATCACTCTCAATTGCTCATAGTGGGAGCAGTCCAGCCAAGCACGCTCAGTGTCCCTTCTGGCTTTGTTGAACAGGGATGTTTTACCTAGTGCTGTGTATGTTTCAGGGGAATTGTTACTGTAAATCAATTCCCAGAACAGCAGGCAAAGGGAGACATTGGAATTCTAGGTGTCCATCGCTGATGCTACTTGCACCAAGAGGACCTATTTGACTTTACAGACAACAGTTAAAGTGGTGGGGATTTTTTCTTAGAATTTAGAAAACTCTGGAATAAGTTATTTCACAGGAAAATTCTTCTCTTTGGCTGACAAAGCAGGAGGTCTGACAACCTTAAAGATGTTAGGGCTGAACAAGTTCAACTGCGAAGCTCCTTGGAGGTTGGTAAAAAGTTGCAAGAAGCACTTCACTGGGTCAAGTCAGCCTAGAGGGGATAAGCAATGAAAGAATCACAAGAAATTTTAAGTGATTGTAAGGTCAAAATGCATTAAAGCCATCAAAGAGAAATAGCTGCAGCATAAAACAGAAAAGTTAGCAGCTTGTGAATGCCTTTCAACACACAGAAGAATTGTGTGTGCTTTGTATGGTGTTCTGTGCAACACCTGTGTTTTATCTTAACACCAGCAGCTGCTTGTTACCTCATCAATCTCCCCTCACCTGAAATACACCACATAATCATGCTTTTTTCTTTAACCTGCACTGTCACCTTCCACATAGGCTTATTTTATCTAACCTATCAGTTTGGGAAAATGCAAGATCATGGAAGTCCTTTCTGGTTTTAAACAGTGGCCTTACAGAATTGTGGAGCATTGCAGAATTGAGCAACCCTACTGCATGTGAAGTTCTGTGCTTTGGCTCTTACTGAAAAGCATGGAAATGGAGAGGGATTAAGGATGGGGGAGAGGGATTAAGGCTTTGGAGATACTTACAGCCTGCCAGCTTGCACGCAGGATGTGTTGACAGCACAGGACTCTCCCTACCCCCAGCAATACATGCTACCAAACTGCAACCAAGGGGAAGACCTGAATGTGTTTACATTCATATTATCAGGGGTATTCCTCAAGGGAGGTAGAAACCCCATCAAACCACCACTGCTGTCTTTGGGTCAAGATGCCAGGCCTTTTTTAAGGCAAGGGGGGGAAAAAAGAAATGCGAGTCTTTTCAAAGTCATGCCAGTGCCTGGGAGGATTAGAATAATTTGATGTGCTCTCCTAGTGTCTGATAATTTATTTAGTTTTCCTGGGAGAGGCTGTAACATTTTTGTTTGCTATTTTGAAATTGGAGCTCATCCACAGAGGGCAAGGAGTGGGACTAGCGAGGATCAGAACTAGTTATCATCAACAAATGCTGAGGTCTGCCTGATGGGTATTGAGGTAGAATTGTATTTAAGAAAGTTAAAGAAAGGGAGAAAAAGGTGGAGGTGTCAGGTGGGAAAAGGGGAGAGATAACACTGCATTCATTTTCAAAAAGGTGCTTGTGAATTCCCTACCAAGAAGAGAAAAGTGTCTGCAGCAACAAGTGTCCCTCCAGTTCAGAATAGGTTTGCTACTTCCCTGGGTTCACTTTAAATTGAACTTTGAATTTATCACCTAAGTGAAAGATGCCATAAACAATAAAGAACATAAAGGAAGTTCATGCTATATTTTCATTCATTTGTAAGGCAATTGGACAAAGAGAGAAACAGATTCCAAGTTGAACTGTTCTGTTTCAGTCTGACCAAGACCAGATCTCACTTGTCACTTGAAGTTTTGCTGAATTACAGTTGAGCTGGAACAAGTTCAGTTATACACAAACAGAAAACTACAAGTTAATCAAAAAGCACAACAGTTCAACTCCTTGTAAATGAAGGAAGAGCGTGATATTCTGCAGTTTAGAAAATCTGCTACCAGAACAAAACAATCAGGAATATCTTAACATGAAATTTTTTGTATAAGGTGAAAAATACACAGAAAACATAAGGATGAATCCTCATTTTAACAAGTACTGCCGTGTTCCTAGTTATATTTTTCTAGGCTTTACTTTTCAGGTGTCAGGGGGGAGACGCTGTCCAAGTTTCATATGATCTCAAAATCAAATCCTTGGATTTCAACAGCATGATCTAGGGACAGTAGGTTAGGAATGGGGACGTTATGGTCCACGAACATCACAAAGGTTTAAGTCATTTGAAATCTAGATCCAAATTTTATTGTTTGTGGTTATTTTTTCTAAATTCTGAATATCTAAGCTGTTTTATAATCAAAACAAGAAGTCAAATACAACACAACATAGGTCTCAAGCTCATTACTGGAGACCTAAGATCAAAAAGGGAGAGGGAAAATAAATTATTAAATGATTTCAGAGTTCTGGTTGCCATAACACTTCAAACTCGTCCAGGTTTTAACTGGTGCACTCAGCACTTTTTGATAGCTCAGCAAGAACTGTAGATCCCCGTGAGTCTTAGTAAGCAGGGGCCAAGATTACAGCACGGATCAGGAGAGGCAGAGAAAGAAGGGAAGAGAGGATGACAGTTTAAGGGCTTGGATCCAAGCAGCCCTCATAAGCACGAGCAAGCCTGACCCGCCCCCGGGCAGGTCACTGTGCTGGGGGATCCAGGAGGCCTGGCACCGAGCAAAATGCAAACGTAGCAGCAGCCAAGAGCAGCAACGTAGCAGCAAAAGCTGCCAGTGCAGCAGCACCAGCACTGAAGGAACAGGCCAGGACACAAACAGCCACAAACCCAACGTTTCAATACAACAGAGGAATAATTTGGGAATCTAAATCTACCGATCTAAAAATGCCTGATCACAGCTAACAGAGGAACAGAAGGTTATTTTCTCATGAAATAACAGTTACTGTATTTTTGCATGCTATTTTTAAAACATCACTCCTATTTCAAGGCTTTTTTGCAGAATTCCACCTTGTACAGTAAAGGTCTGTGGCAGTTCCAGAGCTCTGCACACAGTGATGACTTGAAAATCAGAATTGCTACAGCATTAGCATTCGAGTTCTGTTCTTACTGCTGATGTGCCAAAAGACATCACAACCTTAAGGCCCATAAAGGCACTGGAATGCTATATTTTAGCTGTCAGCCCCCTCAGTGCCTGCAGAAGCAAACAGACTGCTCCTTGCTCAGCACGAGTTGGGTGTGGGGCAGCCCCTCAGCTCCACAAGCAAGGAGAACAGCAGATGATTTTTGCTGTTGGTAAGGAGTCACTGGGAAATCCCATCGTGCCTACAAAGCTTTGAACAGAGGAGAAGCCATTGAACACAAATGCATCCTCAAACCTTCATCGCCTTGACTCTCGTACTCCAGTCCAACCTGACACAGCTTTACAGTCTTCCACCCAGTTACCAAATGCCTTCTTCCATGGAAAAGGCAAATTATTCCCACTTGCATCCTGCCAGCACTGATGTGTTTCTAAACTACATTGCTTCTCATGATCTTTCCTACACTTACAGGCAAGGAGAAACAGAAGGCGAGGACTTAGGGTACCTGTCTATGGCATCTACCTACACCAAAGCAGGCTGGGATTGCCGATGTTTGACTTGCCACAACTGTGAGATTTTACTGTTGGATGATGTAAAACAACAATTCTGCTAAATACAGGGCTTAATCCTAGACACAACAATTAGATTTCTAATGAAATCTAACAAAAACAATCCTGGTTTCCTTTGGTTGAAAAACAATTTAGTTTTTACATCTTATTTATATGAAAGAATATAGTAAAAAAAAAGTAAGCACTTTACCAAATAACACCGCAAAAAGGCTACGGAGGAATAGATCACATTCTTAATCTTGGCTGAATGCAAAAACATCCCTAAAATAGTGTGAAACCAATCCATCCTCTTCAATTCCTTTCTTATCCAAATGAACATCTGATAACATGTTTTCCAATCAGAAAGTGAAAACTCTTAACAAGTATTCAGTTAGTCCACAGCTGCCACAGAGAATGTCTTGCTTGTTTTTCCAAAAATCATTGTAATTAGTGTTTCTCTCGTTTTTCTTGTGAGGCAGCTCTTTCTGGAGCTCCTTGAAAGAGCTCCCACACAATGCACGCTGGTTTCCAGAGGACTGATGGGAGATATCAATCCTCTGTGTTTCAGAGTCTCAAATCCAAATTACTTTTCTTGTTTTTAATTACAAGCAATTGAACCTTCCAAAAGGAAGGGAATAAGTCTCTAGTAAAGCCTACCATGCTCTTCCTTTGATGGCATCTGCAGGTGTCTGTGACCCCGCGTGCATGAACGGAGGGAAATGCGTGAGCCCGAACGCCTGCGACTGCCCGGCCGGATGGAGGGGACAGCACTGCGATAAACGTGAGCACCTCTACTGCCCATCACACAGATTATGACTGCTTCAGGCCAGTCAACATAAAATGTAATCTTCTTTTAATATTAAGAAACAATGCAGTGAATAGAATCTGTTTTGCTGCCTCAGCAGTTTGAAGAAAAACAGTTTTAAGTACAGGTAATACAAAGTGCTATAAACATTTGATGCTTGCAAAGGAAAAAAGCTGTGATGGGGACCCCGGGTTCTGCCTCATGCAGCTGTCTGTTACACATCTTGTTATGGAAAATCATTTTTATAGTATTAAACTGGAGGCATTGATTTTATGTTTTAACAGCTCCACATATTTTATGATATTTTATAGAGAAATGCCATCAATTTCAAAATACAGAACTATTTAAAGCCTGCTATAAAGCCTTCCAAACTGATACACTCTCAAGGTCACCAGATACCTTCTGGTGAGTAACCTGGAGAATGATGTGTTCTTACTCTGTGACTCTACCAGATCTGACTACATTTACATAAAAAATATAATTTAAAAAACCCTCTCACCCTAAAATATTTTTAAGGAATATTTTTCCTTACGTGGATATTCATTACCATGATGTTGACAGGTAAACTGAACAAATTTATGATCATGATGCCATAACGTATGTAAACCAGATTAAAATATTGGCTTTTTACCCTTTGAGACCTGATACTAAATATGATTTCAGAACTAGTGTTTTGAAATTATAATAGTGACAAATTATTCAGAAATTCTGAAGGAAGTCTGTGTCTCACACAAATACACCAAAACATGCATTCGCTCTTCCAGAATCGCTGAAGAAACAATATATGCAATAAACATATCAAACTTACAGTGAGAATCTATTTATAACATGGATCACATATTAAGCACAAAACACATGAATATAACATATGGAAAGTATTTTTAGCTGATGATGAGCTGAGCACTAGAAATAGCAAAGCTACCAGTAGATAGTCCTCAAAGATAAATTTCTTAAGAAGCCTGAACACTGATTACCTGAACAACAGAACACGTTCACTCCTTCAGAAGTAACCTGTATGGGATAAAACCTCACAGGTCACCTTTCAGACAGCCCTTGAACATCCAGACATGTGCTGTACATCATCTCACTTGTTTCCTGTCGATCTGTTCAGCTGTTTGCCTGCAGAAGTGTCTGAATGGTGGGGAATGCATAGGTCCAAACATCTGCGAGTGCCCTGGAGGATGGGTGGGAACACAGTGCCAGATCCGTAAGTGCCAATTTAATTACTACAGTTTTGTAGCCATACACGTGAGATTTTTACACATTATACTTCCTGCTATGTGTATTTTACGCTAGGTTTGCGGTTCGACTCGATGATCTTAAAGGTCTTTTCCAACCTAAGTGATTCTATGATTCTGTTACATGTGGAAGTCAACCATGGCATGATTAGCACCTACAAGTCTGCCTCTCATTTGTCAGAACTGTCTTATGCTGCCAGTAAAACTGTTATTTTCAAAGACATTCTGGATTGAGCATCAGCGTGAGAAAGAGACCTGACTCATCTTTTGATGCTGAGCTCAACCTGTCAGACGAAATCAGCAGTCTTTAAATTAAATAGTTTGAAATACAAGGTTAAAAAAGAGTGGTCAGGGACAAAAGGCACTGGAGTAGCCCACTCTGTGCACCTACATGGCACTAAGCAGAGAAAGAAATCCTACGTATCTGCCAACCTTGAGCCCAGCCCTGTAAAAGCCACGTGTCCTTCAGATGGCTGAAAGTATTTGCACGTGGAGGGACGGGAAGACCTGGGATAGGAAGAGACCTGTTATTGGCTGCTGCACACAGGGTCACTTCAGTTTGTGTACATTATTAGCTGTACAGAAAAAGGGCATGAGGAAAATATCAAGTCATTATCCCCTTTAAAGGGCAATTTTTCTTTCCTCTCACACTCGCAGAGCATAATTACTTATGGAAATCTTTTGTCAGTTAAATCCCAGTGGCTGTGTAATTGTTTCTTTGTGCCAGCTGTCTTTTAGTTCAAACATAGTAATGTTTAAAGTTATTTATTAGTTGATGAGATATACTTGACTCGGTTTATTAAATAAATAAACAAATCCTGCTTGTACCTGTGAAAGGCAAGTTAAGGCTCACCATCATTAAGGATTTCTGCTGTCCTAGGCAGGCACACAAGCCCAGGCAACTTTTACATGGCTATCTCACCTTTGAAACTTTACTGCAAATCCGTTCACTTGCTTTTTGCCCTGGTTTTGCTATTTCTTCCTGTTTTCACTGCAGTGCACAATTAAATCAGCTTTTTGGTCCAAAAGGATCTGGTTGGAACTCCAAGGTCCCACAGCAAACCCAAACAATCACCAAGTGGCTGGATTTTCTGTTTTTTTTAAAATAGGAAGAGAGAAGACTTTTGTCAGAGAGCAGATGGTGAGGTCTTATAATGTTGCTCCAGAGCATTCACAGTGAGGCAGAGAGGAAGCAGAGGAACAAGAGAGTCTTCATCCTCACAGATGTTCGGTATAAAGTTTCACATAGAAGCATAACCCCTGAAAGCAGGTCTGGTTTTGTGTTTTAATAGGATTCTATTCACCCAAATCCAGAACTCAATGCAAAACAAAAATGCATTTATCTGCCTAAAAATAAGAAGCCTTCTGAGTCCTTCCTTCCTCGCCTTCACCTCGGCCCTGGCGCTGACGAGATGACCATAACCAACCTCTGCTTACAGCTTCGTGTTGCTTTTGTACTACTTTGGCCTCTTTCCACCCCCCAGCAGCAGAGGAACACTGGGACAAACCCACCCACTCTGCCAGAACCAGGGCAGCTCTGGCAAGGAGGCGTTTGGTTCATCACATTAATCCCCTGCCAAATTTAAGCCCCCGAGGTCTGCCTGTGCTCAGCACCCCCTTTCCTGCCTGGCTGTGTGCACTCAGATTCTGTGCTTCACTCTGGTATCAACAACCAGGCTGACTGGATTTGATACAACCTTGATTGCACCACTCTAACCATGGATTTTGGCAGTTAAAACTCAACAACAGAGTAAAACACCCACATTGCAAGACAAGAGAGCAATAACAACATATTATTCATTATTTCTAAATATTATTACATATTCTGTATTATTCTCTGACATATTACATCAAACCATACTATACTATTATATTACATATGAATTTATTAATTTATATTTCCTATGAATTCTATTTTTCATATTATTCATCTAAATTGTTTTCATTTCATAATGCAAAACTTCCATCTTGCTCTACAAGTAACAATCCAGATTTCTGCCTTTTTCCAGCAATCTCTGTACCTTCTCCACTATCCAGAAACAACTGAGGCTGGATTGTTCCTCTGGAGCTTTTTCAAGGCTAGAAGCAGGTTAGACAACCTCAATTTTATTCTTAGTTTCCAGTCTATTAATTCATGCAGCTGCCCTTATCAGGATGGCAGTGATGGAAACGCAGATACAGGTTTCATCTCCACGCAGAACCTAATTTTTTCGTCACTAACTTCCTAACACACATCTGGAAGGAAACAACCTAAGGAGACTTCCACTGCTATTTTCTGAACATTTTTTAAGAGGAAAAACTTGTTTCTGTCCTCTGTGCTGAGACAGCCAGCGTAGCCCACTGAGCCAACAAAGAGACAAGGGACAAACACTGAAAATTCACCTCGGACATCTACTTTTGATTTTTCATTAATAAGAAGTCACACATCACGTTCATCAGTGCACTTTCTAACTCATAAAGGCCTAAGCCTACATTGGCAGTTAAAGATGTTCAGAAGCAACAGTAGATACAGCTGCCATAATTAAAGCTTTTCTAAATCTTCTCTCTTCATTCTTCTACAAAACCAGAAAATGCAAAACATGACATTCTCTACTTTTGGGTCCCTAACAATTAATTTAAATATTTACAAGTGCAAACACTGATGCCTCTTTCACCAGGACAAAAAGGGCATAGATCTCTATCACAAGTGATAGCCCCAAATGCTTCAGCTTTTCAGCAGACAATACCATTGACACTAACCTAGAGCAGATTTTCAGTTCTGTTGCAATGAGGACTGGCATTGTGCAAGTCAGAATAATTTTATGTCTGAAGTGTTTTGAAAATACTTCAGAAAGCAAGATTGGACTGTGCTGTCAAAAGCAGCCACCGCAGGTTAAGGAGCTTGTACCTAATTTGGAACAGGTTTGCTGCGTTCTGGAGGTGCAATCGTACAAGCAAAAACTTGGCCTCTTTAGCAATGATTTGCAATAAAATTGATGTTTGTGTAATACAGTGAATTCTGGATTTCTTAATGCTACAGTCAAACTGACAGGGACATTCCAGAGACATCCGTGCAGGCTGGTTTTCTTCCAGTTTCACCAGTCTCCAGCTACAACTAAACTGCAGAACTCACTGAGAGTGAAAGCAAAGACTTTTAGGAGACATTGGTAATGGATGAAACACAACAGTCCTCTTTTATCAGACTGCAAATAAAGAGGTCAGTCAAGAGAACAGTTTTCTTCCCCACTCATCTGTAACTGAACAGAACAGCTTCTGAAAGAGAATCAATAAAAAAGGTCATTTGTCCCAACAAATAAGGAGCACGGTGGAATACACATTATCCTTGATGAATACCTATGACTTTGATGGTTGCAGTTCAAGGAATAATGGTCAAGTTTCAGACTGTACTGCAAATGCAGTGAAATTACCTTTTGGAAGGACAGGTTAAAAAATGTCTTTTGAAATATTCAACGCGTCTCAACTACAGAAACCAGCAGCTCTATAGATGAGGAAGCTTCCATTAGAAGCTTTTCCTACCTGACTCTGTTTTTTAACTTTCATGACAAGTAGCACAAGTATTCCAAGAAAATCTCTCCATGAAAACACAGCAACAGTACCCCAGGATCATTAGTAATTTTCTTCCTATCCCATATTAGACACCCAGTCTATAGCTCCCTGTCTGTGCCTTCCCCTGCCTCCTGCGGTGTTAACTCACATCTGTCCTTTTCTTCAGCTAGAAAAGAAATGTTAGACCAAAGCAGCGAAGACCTGACAGTACAATCTGATTACCCTGACAGATACAGCCAAAACACAACCCAGCAAAGTCAGAAGGCTTCTGGCCAGGGATAGGAGTCTTTTGTTTAAGGCTCTGAGAGAAGAATCAAGGTATAATTCTGATAATTAATTATAAAGTATAAGGAGGTTATAGTTGTGAAGGATCTTCATCATTAAAATTCATGCTGCTATCTTCTGTTCTAATATTATTGAACCCATACTGGCTCCTCATTGCCCTTCAGAATATCTTCTTTTTATTTGCATGTTAGAAGTGTCAAGCTTACAGCCCTCGAATTTCCTCAGCGTTCTTCCTCGTTCTATCTCTCTGCCTTGAACAACACCTCAGACAGGCTTTCTTTTAGCTTGCCTGAGTAACTCTTTCAAACCTTAAAAAAAGGAAAATATTAAAAAAAGAATGTAGTTCATATGCAAATTACAGCACTGTTCTTTTAACAGCCAGGGATAAATGTCTTTCTGTAATGGGCATTTATTGATTATAATTTTAACATAAGCTTAGCTTATTAAATGACTTTCTTTGCTGAATCTGTACAGGATAATGCACACATAGCCTGTGTCATTTTTATTGTTTAGTGGCTTAGCATCCTTCGCAAATACATTTATGAAATATTCATTTGAACTTCAGCTATGTTATTATCCTCTGTGATTTCAATTCCAATTTTCTTCCAAAATGTTTTTAACTTTTCTTCTTTCTGAGCTCTTGTTTTTCTGAGCAGTATAGCATGAAGCAGTGGGTGGAAAGGGAGAGACATGCAGGTAGCTAAGGATAAAGAAGGAACTCTTTTCCTTTTTTTCTTTGTTTGCATCAACTGAGAATAAAACAAACCAACCACAGATGGAAAAAAGCCGAGTACCTATCTAAAGCCTGTTCTTCTGCCCATGCACACCAGAACACCCATGGATGCTACTGAGGTGTCCAGAAGAGTCCACCTCTTTGCCCTACCTGTTCTTATTTTATTCACTACCAAGATGAAAAGAGAAACAACTTCCATTTTTTCCCAGCCCAAGTTCATAACAAATGAATAACAGCAATGCCATTATATACAGTTCTCTGACAGCACTGATGTGCACAGTTCTCTCTCTTCTAGCTTACTGCACAGTAGAACAAAGCTGGTGTGGGCACAAGCAGCCCCTCCTGCTGACGACACACTCCCCATTGGTTAACATTTTTATGCCAGTGAATAAAACTCTTCAGATTTTTCCAGTTGTAAATCTGAGTTCTTTCAAAGCTGATGAAGGAACTGAAAGAGCAGCAGGTGACAGTCAGCAGATGATCACAGCACTGTTGTACCTCGAGTGGAATTTTGTTCCAGCTCTGCCCCATCCACACACAGAATTCAAACTCAGGCCTCCCCCTCTCAGAGGGTGGATAAATTCAGAAGTCTGCAGCTGCCCATTATGGGCTCAACGTGTGTTTTGCATAAAACCCAAGTTTCCTTCATAAAAACTTGTTTCAACAAATCAGCACTTTCACCTTTTCAAACTATCAGAAACATATCCATAGCTGACAGACGAGGAAGGCACGTCTCGAGCCCCAGGTCACTGGAGTGTGCAGCAGGGATCCACCTCACGCCACGGGGTTTCTCAAAAGGAGCACCTCCAGGTCTCTGTGTGTAATTGTTCTGGACATGGCACGGGTCAGTAGTTTTGACACAGCACAAACTCTCACAACCTGACTGTACTCACGAGAGCTGTGGTTTGCCAGGCTGTTTACAGCCTCGCGTTTGTAAATCGTGTAGAGTAGCAGGAAGCCTGGTTCTTTGCTCCTCTGTTCCACAGCTGTCATGTCTAAAGCTCAGTATAGACATTTATATTGGAATATTCCCTTTTTGGGCAGAATCTCACCCTCCTCACCGAGCGTTAGCTGCTGTGATAACCTGGTAGTACACAACACACACAGATTCCAGAGGTTGTTAAACATCTTGTCGCCGGCTTTCCAAGGTCGCTATAACAATCAGTGTAACTCTGAGAATCACATGTGGGTGGCTCAGAATCCCAGTAAGCGACTGCTAAAGAAGCTTCCCTGACCTATTCAATCTCTGAGACTTCCAGATCATAACACAAAGAAACTGCATGACCTTAAATCTGTGTCAAAATCAGAACCTAAGCCTAAAAAATGAGAATTTTAGCATTTGCTCCTTCATCCCTCCAACTTGCAGAAACTGATTTTCCATAGAAAACACCCTCACAGGGACATATTAAATTATTTCAAATCTAATGGAATATTTTGCTCCATGATGAAGGAGATGGTACTGGAATGCAGGCATGCATCTAGTTTATTTTCAGATTTGTCTTAATGATGCATGGTTTGTAGCTTCCTCTATGTATTTCCTTGTCTGGCAGAGACAAGAAGCCACTTATTGATTTACACCTGATCAGTTCTGAACACATTCATTGTGACCGCCTGTAACTAGGATACAATATTCTGGCAATATTTATAGAGGGTTAAACTCATGAGATCTAATTAAAATATTACTACATATGTGTTGTTCTGAATCAGTGCCCTATAAATTGGTTATTCTCTTTCCTCTATGCCAAAACAATGTCATAACCATATAAAACGCTAATGAGTATGAAAAAGTAGCTGAAATTTGAGTAATTCAATTGATTATCTTCCTTATCTGTTAGAAAACCTGAAGACTGATTCTTTTATGAGAAGAATATCTTCAAATGGATGGGCCCTTATAAGGACACTGGTACTCAAGATAAAGTTTTGCCAATTCCTTTTCACTTGGAATAAGTAGTTGGCTACTGACTCTGTGATTTGTGTAATGAAGTTACATGTTCTTACGCCCTGGTTTCCAGAGGTGCAAAGCACACAGTTCACCAAATTCTCCCCTTTATTTATTGTGATAGCATCACCTTTGGGAGTAGCTATTTAACATATCTTTTCATTTCAAGTCAAGAATGGTTCTTTAACAGCTGTGATTTTACTTCAATTGGAACAGAAGAAAATCAATTCTGACACAAATCTGACGCAATTGTCAATGTCCAGAATGGATCCTGGTTATCAAAATTAGGCCTTGCGCTGATCCATTTTCGACTGAGCCAAAGGGATTACATTTTGGCATAGCCTTCTCTTTCCCCATCACTGGGTAGAAAAGGAAAAAATAAATAAAGTTGTAAAAACAATGGACTCACGGGCATAAAAAGCCTACTGCAACCTTTTAATGCCTCATTTTTTTTTATTTATTGTCCTTTCCTCATCATATGAAACCACAGAATCCTAACAGATTTTTGTCACATTTTCAAAAGCATCTAAATATTCTCTAATTGTAAGACATAGAATAAGTATATTTCTAAGCAATCTTATCTTTCATTTGTAGCACTGTGTGAGCAAAAATGTCTATTTGGAAGCAGATGCGTAAGACCAAATGTCTGTGCTTGCAGGAGTGGCCATACTGGTTCAGCTTGTGAAAAGAAGGTAAGGTCCAGACCTCCTGATTCTTACCATAAGAGGGACAGAAATATGAAAACATAACTGAAATACCTTACAGAAAAATAGATTAAAGTCTTGTTAACCTTATGAAAGATGCAAATAAGGTTACAGAACAGTTTAAAGGAAGTTTAATGACCGTTAAGGGGCCAAAAAACCCTGTATCCAAGATCCATACACAACTTACCTTTAAAGAACAGTTTATTACTTCAAATATAAAACTCACTAAAGCTGTGTCTTGTGGTCGTTGGAGTCATCCTTAACACACTGCTCCTGGCTAAACCCACCAATCATGTGCACAACAAACCCTGGAGGGAGACACCTGGTTGCAGCCCTGCTCAAGCCTGCAAGGGCAACCTGCTCCTCCCCACCACCCCCTTTTCACCTCCTGCCTTCCTAACTTGGCCTCTCGGGCACAACACGAAACCACAACCAATGCAACTAAATCTTCTGTGCTCATCCAAGGTGAATTACGGCCAAAATATGGAGCGTTTCTCCTGTGCTCTATCTTCTGGCTGTGATAGCTCTTCCCATTGCCTTAGAAGAATTATTTCCTTCCTGAACTGAAGACCAGTTCATTCAAACCCTTTTTTGCATGAATCTGAGCAGCAGTGAACTGGGCAAACACTATCCTCACCCAGTAACCAATGTCCAACTGTCAAAATGGTTTGGAAGGTTACAGTACACCCAACCTGGCCATCGCATCCCTGAATGCCTCTGGGTCTGGTTTTCTCCCTGCACCTCCTCTAAGACAAACCTTTTTTTTTCCCCCATCTTGCCTGCTGTGCCCAAACACTGAATGTACTGACTTGAATTTCCCCTTCTTCTTTTGAGTACTGCTTTATTTCGTATCCTGCACCCCCTGTTTCTCAGAGAATCTCCTCCCTTCCAGAGTCACAAACATCCAAAACTTCTTATGTTTGCCATTTTTAAGGGTCCCATTTTTAAGCCACGGTCATTTCCCAAAATTCAAACACAATTACATTCAGGTGTCCTGCCTGGCCCTACCTCCAGCTTTCAAAAAGGAGGTTGCCCTGATATTCATGTATACTTTAAGGCAAGAGGCAAAAATTGACATATTTTCATTTCAATTAAGTAATGCATTAAGAGAAAGCATGAAAGTCTACCCAGACGGTCTCTTCATTCTGTTAATGATAATTAGATTTTAATACCAGAATTAAAGGTCTATATGGATTTTCTTAACAAGTATGTTCCCAATCTGAAATACAGCTCCTACATCAATACTGAAATGCATCTGATGTAGATGAGTGTTGTGATTTTCTATATATATTAAAAAAAAATCTTAACCAGGTTGGCTGTAGCTGAGGAAACACGTTGTGCATTTTCTCAAATGATTAACAGAAGGAAACCAAATGGAAGCAGGAATATGCCAAGGCAAACCAGAGTTATTTTCTGCAGGCATTTATATCCAGGACATTTTCCCTTGGTAGGTCAAGAGTTGCCATTTTCTGGTACAGCAGAAAAAGATTACCAGGACAGTGGAGAACATTATTCTAGTTGTGAGAGCGCAAAGTATGGTATTTGTCATTTCACAAGTGAAGTGGAAATTTGCTGCACTTAACAGAAAATATTAAAACAAAATAAGTTTCCTTTTTCACATGAATAAACTATTACGCAGTAAATCAGTCCCATAAAAAACAAAGTAGAAGAAGACACTGCATATTATGTGTGTGCAGAACACCAAGCCACCAGTGACACACGTAAACACAGGGGTCTCTCTAGCAATGATTCATCAGATGTTTTTTAAGACTGAAGCACTCTTTGGTTTCGTGGCTTATTCTGCAGAAATACTGATTGGCTGCACCAATACGAATGTGCATTGCTTTGATGTGAAGAAGGAAATGTAATGAGAGAATGAACAGGTTTCCTTCAATCTGTGAGCCTTGCTGAAAGCTTGAATCAAAGTTAGCAATAAAAACTGATGGATTTAAAACTGTCTAATTTAAATTAGGTGGCTTATATTGTATGAAAGCAAATAAGATACCCCTGGAAAAAAAAAAAACCACCATGAGAGATGTTAAAATGCAAAGCTCATTTACCAGCACAGATTATAGTTAAATGTAAACTTAGGAATTCTTACACATATTGCCATAGAAAATTTGGGATGAATGGCCTCCCAAGAGTTAATTTATCAGACTGGATCAGGTACAAGAGAACAATCTGAATAGGCTTTAATCAACTTCTCCAAACAAGTCAGTCACAGAAATATTAATCTAACTAACTATTGGTTAAATAATTTAACTACATTATTAGAGCACAGTTTTGTTTTTCCTAACACTGAACACAAACCCAATCTGTTCCAAGTAAAGCTGACACTTCCTGGGGTAACCCACGTGGGCACAGAGAAAAGTTATCACAGTTGATTCAGGAACAACATTTACACGTTTGAAGACAATTAGTCTCTGCCACCTAATTTTGTCCTTCTTTCCTAAGCTAAACCAGCCGAGTTTCAGATCCTGTTCTCTGTGGCTCTTGTTTAAACTCTCTCCAGTTTCTCCCTCTCCTTCCGGATGTGCCACATCCAAGCACCAGCACAGGCCAGAGCCCAGCAACACCTCCCTGTGTGGCTCCCACCCCGACCAACCCATTTACAGCAAGGGATTTGTGTTCTCCTGTGACAGCACTGCAGCCTGCTCAGTCTTTTCCGCAGTGCTCATACCTTACCATTTTTCCCCCATTTGGCATTCATGCAGTTGACTTTTCCTCCGTAAGCACCATCTTTACTGTCTTTACTTAATTTTCTCCTATGGATTTCAAGCTGGTTTATCCATTTATCAAAAATATTTTTAATTCTGTTTGCGCTGCCTCCAAGTGTGACATTGTTCAAAACTGTGGTATCTCATTGTCTGTAGCATTAATGAAAGTAGCAACTACTGATAACAATATTCCTTGATAATACTTCCTCAAACAGGCCTTGCTGCCTACTTTTTTTCATCTGACTCATGCTGGCACTACTGGCAAACCAGAAGGCTCCCCAAAGCGAAAAACAGATCTGCTCTTGGTGGACAGCAGTGGTTCCTTCCCTTATTGAGCCTGAGGGGCTTATAAATTGATTGTTTAATAATTAGTGGTAATAACTTTCCAGATACCAGCTTAGTCTGAATTTTTGGCTGTCATTCCCTTGCTTTTCTTTTTTTCCCTCCCCTCATTTAAAGACTCTCTTTATTGGGACTATTTATATCCTTTGGGAGTTCTCACAGCAAATCATCGCTGGTTTAGAAACCACATCTTTAAATAAGATGGGATAAACTCTGCGAGGCCTTGTTGACCTGGAAAAGCTGCTGCATGTAAAGACTCTCATATATACTAAGACTTTCCATATGGAGAGTTAATGCACAGTAAATAACATACCATGAATTCAAATCCCAGTCATTGAACCTGTAAACAGGCTTTAAATTTGACTTTTCTAAATCTAAACACTCAGTTCCTTCCCCACTCTTCTGGGTTCCTGTTCTCTTGTTAATTCTGATCACGCTAAACCTTTTGTCACATTTAACCTTCCCGTGAAGGCTGAAGAAAAGGCACTGAGCACATCAGCCTTGTCTGTGCCATCATCTGCAATCTTCTCTCCTTCCTGTCAGATTTACCACTATGTTTGGCTACGGGAATTAAAACTCACACTTTACTCTGTTTCTGTTATGAATTTTCAAACAATGGGAATGATACAGTAGCAGTAGCACGTAAAATCTGTCCAAAAAACTGGATTAAATTGAAGTGGAGCAGCCTCTTCCCTTCCTCAGCAGCAGCCAGTGAGCGCACCTGAGCCAACAGCAGGGAAGGAGATGCAAGGTAATTGCCACTTGCCCAGATCAGGAGACTGATTTCCTCCTTGGAACTTAATTTATGGTCTTCAATTTAGTCTCACAAAATTAGAGTGAAAATTTTCATTCCCAAGCAGCATTTTTTCCTGAATATAGACTGAAAACACCGAGGAGACAGATACAGGGAGCTAGAAAAAAGAGCCCTCACTGCAGAACTTCTCTTTCCACAAACTAAATAGAGTCTGGAGTCTGGTTTTGCCAATGCATTTGGAAAAGCTGGACGGCCCATATTTGCTTCATCAAATTATTCCTCTTTTTCCTTCAGTAAGCTTTGGTATAGTTCCCCTTTGTGCAGTTAAGATTCCTGGAGGAACAATATACATTTTCCCAAATTATTCATCATCTACATCTTGTTCTCACATTTGTATTGCCAAGTGATTTGCAATTCATTTTCTGACATTTTTTGTTTACTTTGTTTTGGACTTCTGCTAAACAAAGCCTGCCAACAGCATTCCTCAGAAGGCTAATGAACTTGCTAAAACAGCAATCACTCTCTCAGAAACCTTTTGCGTATTTTTAATTTGTATTGACTCTTCAAGAGAGCCAGATAATTTAGCAAGTTTGGTAGCAGACATGAAGACAAACGTTCCTGCTGACTTTTACATTCAAAACAGCCATTAGAGAACATTTGTACAGGGCTGGAAAGGGCGATCCAAACAAAACAGACTAAATGGATCTCTTCTCCAGTGGAACCACAGTTCAAAACTTTGGCACAAGTCCCCAGAGGGACTAAGTCAATCACAGCACCATTTGTACAACAGGGACTTTTCCAGAAATGTTCAATTCATATTATATTTGTCCTATCTGGTTCCATCATGCTTTCCTTGGATTTCTTTTTCCTTTCTAAAGGGATTAAAGTAATAGCATTAATTAAGCCAATGGGATTAATTTAAGGTAAACAATGTTATTTAGATAGATATAAACAGCACACAATGTTACACTACAAGCTATCATCATGGTGTATTTTCCTAGTAACAGTTTAAATATTAATGTGTTAAACTTGCCTGCCTGTTGAATATTTATTCTAAGGCATAAAGGTACTCAGAGGTGTAACTTGCTACATAAAATAATAATTAAGAAAAGGGAGATATTTTTAGCACTGCCCTTTACCAGTACATCAAAGAGCAACAGGTCATTCATTCCCTATGAATAAACACAGTGACTAC
Organism: Dromococcyx pavoninus; assembly: GCA_033558185.1. NCBI lineage: Eukaryota > Metazoa > Chordata > Aves > Cuculiformes > Neomorphidae > Dromococcyx > Dromococcyx pavoninus. Next base: position 1,052,542 of record JAUMJL010000276.1, on the reverse strand, counting down.
CTTCCAAAGATTAAACATATTATTGATTTCAATATAATACACAAGATGATTTTAATAAACAATTTCTCACGTTGGGCATCCCTTTGCTGCAGTCAGCGACCTCGACATCACTGTTACTTTGTGAGTTAATATCTCTTAATGTATAAATGAGCAAATGGTGCTGGAGTTGTACAAGCTGCATTCAGCATCTGTGATCATACAGGCCTGTCACCTGTGGAGTTCTGGGGAAATATGGCATGTCTACTCATAAATTATTTAACAAAGAAATGGAGGTAATATGAGATAAAAAAGAGAAAGTGAAGTGGGTGCTGGTGGATGAGAAACTGCAATGTGCACTTGCAGCCCAGAAAGTCAGCTGTACCCTGGGCTGCATCAGAAGAGTGAGCAGCAGGGCGAGGGGGCCGAGCCTGCCCCTCTGCTCTGCTGTTGTCATTGCTCAGCTCCTCGTCACAGGAATACTTAGAAGTTTCTGCCCTGCTTGGTACTAAAAACATGGTCCAACTTTCTCTGCAAGTTTCTACCAAAACAAGGCAGGAAAGTGCCTTTACAGTATTTTAAGTTTCATAATATGTCTTATTTTATATATAAGCATACATCTACACACACGCATCCAGAGAAGGGCAAGGAAGGTGGGGAAGGGGCTGGAGCACAAGTGTTCTGAGGAGCAGCTGAGGGAACGGGGGCTGCTTAGTTTGGAGAACATGAGGCTGATGGGAGACTTTGTCGCTCCCCACAACTGCCTGAAGGGAGGTTGTGGCAAGGTGCGTGTTGATCTCTCAAATACCAAAGGAGGAAGAAAGGAAGTGGCCTCAAGTTGCACCACGGGAGGTTTAGATTGGGTATTAGGAAAAATTATTTCACCAAAAGGTTTATCAAGCGCTGGCAAAGTAAAGTGATGGAGTCACCACCCCTGGAAGTATTCAAAAGACGTGTAGTTTGGTGCTTAGGGTTTACTGGTGGCCTTGGCAGTTGGACTCAATGATCTTAAGGGTCTTTTCAAACCTAAAGGATTCTGTGATTCTATGAGTTTTTATGTATATATTTACATGTACAAATAAACATACATCTAAAATATATATTAGTACAAATGTCTGGACAGATATATGCAATATGACAGAGATATGCACATACATTTTTATTTGACCTCAGTAGATATATATCACTCCTCCAGATATTATACACATTTTTTTTTAGGTAAAATCAAGTCCTTAGCCTAACTAAACCTGTCTAAATCCCAGCAGGCACTTGTAGAAGCGTGCTCTCTTTTCATATAAAATAAATGTGTCATTTAGTATTCACAAATAAACAACTGCTACCTGGATACAGCACTATCAGAACTAAGGTAAGGCATTCTAGAGTCAAACAGGGAAGTAAATTTGGATACATGATACTGATATCAAGCTTAACCTGTCATATCAAATAGAGCTACATCACCATTAAGGAGCACCTTTCTTCCTGTCCCGAATAATAAATTAATATTAAAATGTATATAAAACTGCCCTTGAAAACAGGTTCTTAATTCTATGTGCTAGGATAAAATAAAGCTTTTCATATCATCTATTATCTTGGGTTTGGATATAGAAAATTCACTCATGTATTTAAACCAAGATGATATTCATGGACAACTTCTGCTGTAGGAAAATGGGATAAGTGCACTGAAACGCTTCCAGGCAAGAAGCCAACAATCTCCATGTGTTATACAGAAGTGGCAGAGTGATTTTTTTTAAGGCACACCTGCTTTAGATGGAAGAAATTGAATTCCAACTCCATAACTGTCAAGTGCCACTGCAAATAATAGAGCCTAAGCCGAATCATTTCAGCAATATAGCTATTTTCCTGTTGAAGCGATGGAGCAGAAATCAGCCTTAGCTAGATGATATCATTTTATGTGCATGCTTTCGAAACAGCTCCATTCATCATTTCACTGCTTAATCCCTTTCAAAAAGATGTTCTTCCTTCCCTGGTTAATAAAACTTTGGTTACCTATGTCAAAATTGTGAAAAAAAAAAAAGTGGATTGTGATTTTGTCGTAATTACATAAAAATTCCAAAGAAAACACAATACATCATTTGAGTGCTTGCACATGGCACTTCTTACACGACACCACATGCACGAGGCTGCTTCTTGTGTTATGCCTTAAGCAGCTGAATTCTCATTTCTCTTTTTGCAGGTCCCAATAGGACGAAGATAACATCAGGGCATCGAAGACAATATTTGGGTATTGATAATCTGGCACTAAGCACGCTCTTCATTTGGGAAATACACTGTGAAGAAATTACTAGTTCTTTTCCTTTTACCCCCATATAATCACAGTACAAAACCACCTTCCTCCTATGCCAATAAACCTACACTTATTTTGAAACCTATCAGTGGCAAGGCTGAAATTCATGATCCATGGCCACAGAGGCACCATCACAACGACTGCTCCTGACAGCAGCAAGATTTTAAAATGGTACAGACCGTTTTATAAAGATTTTTAGTGCCATGATATTCAGCTTTCACTAAAATTTGAAGGTACAGATAAATTTCCTCGTCTCTTCCCATTTCTTTACACGGATGTGTCTACTCAGAGTCTAAAGAAAAGTGAATCAATAAGACCCTGCTCCTGCTCAGAAATTCCAGCCACCACCAAGGGAAAGGGCTCAATAATGTTCAACTGTGCTGGATCTGACCTGTAGTGTCTTTCTTCTGAGCAACTGCCGAAGCCTAACGCTTTAGTTTAAGTTACTGATCTGTCAACATTTATTTTTGGAGGTATCAATGCAATACCTGGTGAAATGCTGGTGTTTAGTTGCATCTGCACTTGAGTTCTCCTTTGTCCTCAGTAATGGCCACACACTGCTCCTGGACGAGTCAACGGTTGATGTGCTAAGGACACAAGGCCCCACGTAGCCATACAGCTTTAATCCTTGGCAGCATTTTAGAAAAACAGCTTTCTAATCCTTCTGAGGTGCTCTCAGAAATTTTCATCTCAATCTGAAAGTTCTGATTTACAGAAATCTGCTGTTGGCTTCCCTACCAGTGGCCACAAGATGAGGCAGCACTGCTGACGTGTGGTGGGGTGGGATGGAGCAGTGGCAGGAAACCTGGGGGGAGGAGGAAGGAGTGAGAGGAAGGGGATAAGAAAACAATTATAAATTCACCTGGAAAAAGAGATTTCTAAACAGTCATCTTGGACAACTCTCAGGTTCTGTAAGGAAAATCCCAAACTGCACTCTGGACATTCACATTCTCCTTTCGTTTGTCTCACGGGAAGAGTCAGAGCAACTACAGAACAAAATCCAGTGCCTTGATGGAGAAATACAGAAGCTCTGACATTCCCTCACTCTTCCAGAGGTAACTTAGGGGAACAACGATACAAGCAAGGCTTTTCTTTGACTGAGCCTGCAGGGCTGCAACAGTAACGAGGTGCAAGATTTGACCTGACCCTTACTGTCAGTTTACAAGAATAAAAAATGCTGACTGTGAGACCTCTGAATACTGTAAATTAAGTGTTTAATAAAGCTTGGAAAACCTGTCAGTCCCATAACTCACATAAACATTCCTCCTCCCTTTTGCCCAGCTGCCAATAGTCACGTTTCCCCCCGCGTTTAACTAACATGTGAAAATGCTTTTAAATGTATCCAATCTGTTTTTCTAATAAATTACTCACTACTCTGTTTCTGAAGTTTTGTCTTTCATTTTATGTTATGAACTGCTCCAATGTAAAGAGTATCACAAATGCAAAAGATTAAAAAAGCAAATTACACCGCCATTCCTCGCAAGTTTCCTACAAACCCTTAAATGAAGGGCCGGAGGTGAAAACACTTGCTATGTTTTACTAGTACATACTGATCTCGATCACAGGTACTAATGTTAATATGAAGTTAAGTTTTGAGCATTTGCTTTAACAATTCCAGGAAGTCATTAATACTGAAACAGAACATTGGCACCAGATGAGTATCTACAAGATTAAATTTAGGGTCGTAATTACACCTTTTTTAAAGTACAGCCCCAATCAATAAAAAAAGATTTCTATTACCTTGCTTCCATAATGTCTACAAGAGACCATGCTAATGAACAAAACCCCTTGCCAAGATTGGATTTGAAAACCTAAACCAGCTTTCAACACCTTGCAGTTTCTCACTGTATTTCCAGGCGTGACTGTTAGAGACAACACACATCTATTTTTAGTCAATTAGAAAGTTATTTTTCAGCACTAAAGATAGCTCACGTGCAGCTACAAAACAGAAACAATTGCTGATAAATAGCAGCCACAGAATCGTTTCGGTTGGAAAAGGCCTTTAAGATCATTAAGTCCAACCATGGATCCAGCCCTAAGCCTGCCACCAGACCATGCCCACAGATATAACATTTACTCATCTTTTAAACCCCTCCAGGGACGGGGACTCTACTGTTCCTTTTCTCCCAGACACTTCAGCACTTAACTGATTTTCTTCCCTTGATTGTTCAATACACTTTGCTGAAGATCACCAGATGTGGTGACAACCACACGCTCAGCTTGTATTTAAAATGAGATATAGAATAATGTAAAAAACTTCTTCCTTATATCTAGTCTAAATCTATCCTCTTTCAGTTTAAAACCATTGCCCCTTATCCTATCACAACAGGCCCTGTTAAAACGTTCATGTTCATCTTTCTTACAAACCCCCTTTAAGTACTGAAAGGTCACAACAAGATGCCCCCAGATCCTTTTCTTCATTGCCCATAGGCACCTATGCTCATATAGGTGTCTCCATAGCTGAAAGCCTCCTAGAAATTGCTGTGAAGGAAATAAAAAATGCTTTTAGTGGAAAAACAGCCATTCCATTCAGTATTCCAGCAGGTAAAATACCATTTGCTTTTCATTTTAAAAGAGCCTTTTCTCTCACATTAGGACATGCTATGTAAGTTGAACGACGCGCGTGTACTCCCTGCAGAATCAGCAGGTAGGCACATCTTAACTCCTTTCAGAATGAGCAGAGTTTTGCTCCAGAAATGAGCAGTTTTGCTCCAGAAATGAGCAGCTCGACATGAGGCAGCAATGGGTGCTCACAGCCCATAAGGCCAACCATGTCCTGGGCTGGATCAAAGATTCTGCCCCTCTATTCTGCTCTGACGAGACCTCACCTGGAGTATTGTGTCCAGTTCTGGAATCCCCAACATAAGGATATGGAACTGCTGGAGCGGGTCCAGAGGAAGGCTACAAAGATGCTCAGAGGGCTGGAGCACCTCTGCTATGAGGACAGGCTGAGAGAGTTGGGGTTGTTTCAGCCTGGAGAAGAGAAGGCTGTGGGGAGACCTTAGAGCAGCCTCCCAGTACTGAAAGGGGCTCCAAGAAAGCTGGGGAGGGGCTTTTTACAAGGGTTGGTAGTGACAGGATGAGGGGAAATGGCTTTAAATTGGAAAGGGGGGAGATGTAGGTTAGGCATTAGGAAGAAATTCTTCATGATGAGGGCAGGGAGGCCCTGGCTGCCCAGTGAAGCTGTGGCTGCCCCATCCCTGGAGGCGTTCGAGGTCAGGTTGGATGGGGTTTTCAGCCCCCTGATCCAGTGGGAGGTGTCCTTGACCAGGGCAGGGGTGTGGGACTGGATGAGCTTTAAGGTCCCTTCCAACCCAAACCATTCTATGATTCTAAATGTACAACTTCCAGGGCCTGCAGTTGTCATTTCTCTCTTTATCCATAAACAAGTACAGCAGCAGCTCAACAGCAGAAGCCACTGATCCCATCCTGAGACCACCCACAGGGGACAGAAGCGTGATCTGGTCTCTATGTGTATTTAACACAGCCTTCCTGCCAGAAAACCCTGCTCTGCATGTGTCACTGACAAACAGCACACGATGGATCGAAACGAGTACATTTTGGAGTTTGATTCAAGCTGATGACACACAGAGGGTCTGCCAACTCACAACCCAAATGAAAAGGACTCTGAAATACTCTATATACATAAACCCACAGAGAAATATGCATAAAATTATTTTCACTTTGAATTACTTAACTGCAAAAGCTGTAGAGCATGACGTGCTCTGTGGGCTTTATAGTACATCTTTATGCTCACAATTTTTTAACATTGGTATCAGTTGGAGAAGGAACAGGACACATCAGAAAACACATGGTGTGCATAAGAACACATACTTCTAAGATTACAATTTATACTTCAGCAAATGTATTCATAGTCAGGAACTCTGAGCAGGAGATGTCACATCCAAAATTAATATTAATTATTCAGAATATGTTTCTGTTGTGCTTGAGAACAGCAGCTCTGGATTAATCCTCTGAGCACCTACAAGGCAGGTTTGGAGAGGAAAAATGTCTGTGCCTTACAGAACGCAGACAGACAATGCTTCCTATTTGTATCAGCTGAGATGTGGGAGACTGGATATGAGCCCTAGCAAGGGGGTCACACGGGTGCTCCGTGCAGTGTCTCCACCTGGGCTCCAAGCCCTTCACTGTGAACAGAGGTGGGGAAGCTCCACGCAGGAGCTTCTCCCACAGAGGTGAAGCCAGGGATCCCCAGCACAGCCCACATCTGCCTTCTCTTGGTGCCTGTCTCCCTGATCCAAGAGGATGTGTCTGGCCTTGGTTCTCCTCAACTAGGACACAAACCACTCAGAGGTGCCTTTCTTTTCTGCCTCTGCCTGAGTCACAGGCAGCTCAGTTCCAAATTAGATGTTAGTTCAGCTACTCAGAGTCCAAGGAATTAACTTACTTCTCTCTCCTTTCCATGCCAGAGCCAGTTGCTATGAGTTTCCCACTCAATAGGTAAGTCAACACCTCCTCCAGCTTCGCAGCTAACGTGGCCTGGAGATACCTCTCTATTAAAACTGCTCAAAAAATGAGAAGTGTTTCCAGGGAAAAATCCTAACTAGACAAATTTTCAATCTGAACCAGAACGAATTTTCTTTTAACTACCGTAATTTTGTCAAAAATTTTTGTACTAACTTTACTCTCAGAATTTTACTCATCTGTTACAGCATTGCTCCTGATGGGATTGGCCAATTTCCCAGCTGATTTCAGAGAATCAGAGTCATCCGGTTCGAAAAGACTTTGACTCCTGATGAAGATTCCCCCCCTCACCTGCGTAGAAGTAATTTCAACCGAGGTGTGCACCTTGCCAGCATTTGTACTGTAACAGGAAGACAGGAATAGGAATAACTTGTTCTAAGTTTACTGGGAGAATACAGAGGCTTTTCATCAGTTTGCCTCGGAGCCACAGGAAGAAAGGAACATACCGCTGGTCTGCTCTTAACCCTCCCCACCTTTTCCTTTCCTTCTCCCCCTGAAGCAGCTTTTGTCATGTGTCACCCGTGACTGGTTGATTAGATTGTTAGTGCTGTCAGAGCCTGGGTCAGGTCTGAGACACATTTGTCATGAGGGTGCAGCAAAGCTACCTCACCCTATTCTAAAGCCGCATGCGTGGCCTGCACTCTGTGCCAAGCCTCTGAGAGCCAGCACAGAGATTGTTTCTAACACAGATGACACAGAGAAAAAAAATCCAGCTCTCTGTGATCATCAGGCCTGTTTAGTTCATGTTTTAACTAAGTGTGGGGCACTGAAAAAAATTCAGTGGGCACAAACTGAAGCATCGTATCTGTTTAACACCACGAGCCACTATCAACCTAATATATCCATCTGCCCTTTAATATAGAGACCATTTCAAAGTCTTTCTCCTGCCATTACAACACTTTTCAGAGCTTATGCCCTTATAAACCAGGCAATCATTTTCCCCTCAACAGCTACGACCTGCCATCACTTTACAAGACCAAACTGTTGCAGAACACTGGAGGTTCATGAAAACAGGTGACATGAAGAAAGAGCAGGAATTTCCTGCAGCAGATAAAGGTGACCCAAGCTCTGCTCACACACAAAATTGACTTCAAAACTGCTTTATTCTCTATTTTGTCATACATAGTAATAACTATTTTTGCAACTCCTTGGAAAAATCTGAGCATAAGGATACAAGTGAAGACATAAGCAATGAGCTGAACAGAATTGTTTTACAGATTGTAGCTAGGCAGATCAAGATGGAAAACCATCAGTTACTGAAATTATGCAAGCTTCAGGCTATTGTAAAATAAAATAATGTTATTAATATGGTGGTATCTGAACAAGGTAAAAGCTGAGAGATTTATACTGACATAAGGATATATATATTACAAAGAAAGCCCAGAATATTGATTTCTTTTCCCTTAAAAAAATAAAAAGTAGAATAGAAGGAGCAAAATGAATTAAAAATAAACAAAAGAAAGTCTGGCTCAATCTCAAGGTAGCAAAAGCTGGGAGTGAATTTTTGAGCTATAAGGTCTGGGAAAAAAACCCAACACCCTAAATTAGCAGCTATTACAGTAGAATTAAAAAAAGGAAAGATAAAGAAGATTTACATAAAACAATAGGAAATTATTCCAGTCCTATAAAGAGGATCACAGTCTAAATAGGGAAATGTTTACATGTAAAAAGAAATCTCTCCAAAAGGTGAACACGTTGATCACGAGGGGGCTACATACATCTAGAGTTTAAATTGAGGGAAGCTGTCAGTGGAAATGCTTATAAAATCTGTAACATCATGCTATGTGTTTTATTTTTAACAGAGAATCAAACTCAAACATAATGAGCTAACTTGATAAAATTCATCTGTAGATGTTAACCAAAACAAGTGTTTCATTGAGTCCACAGATCACTGAAATAAAACTTCAGAAAGCAAAGTTCAATTTATTTTAAACCCATTTTAATACCTTGGTTATAGTATGAACCTAAATGGAGTTGCCCACTCCAACAAGTTAATGAGTAATCTGAGAAATAATAAATATTGCATAGACATATGAGAAATTGCCCCTGCACTTAAAGGGAAAAGTTCCTTCACAGCAGCCTGGCACTACAAACCAGTCCAAATATTTGTGAGGTGTTTTGTGTCTGTGAAAACCATCTTAATCTGCAACTTTAATGCTGCACTGCCACTGGTAACTACAGCACAGCATTCTTGTCACTGCCTGAGAGCGCTGGGGAGTGCCTTTGCCCAGATGCTTTAGGCCAAGACCTGTCCTTGGGTGCAAGGGCACAGCAAGATGCATCTGTACGCTTGAGGGCCAAATTTAGATGAAGCTGAAAAAGCCACATGAGAGAGTTCCACTTGGATTTCATGCTTAGATTTGTAGTCTTTACATTTTCCTAGTTAAGAGAGGGCACCTGCAATACATTCAATTTTATGCAAGTTAGGTGTGCTCAGACTCACAGGACACTGCTAAAGCAGCTCCCCTCTGAGCAGAGCTTGTACAAAATTACTAACAGAAATGTCTGTGGGGAAAACTTAAAACAACAGCAAAATAAATCAAGCAGGAGTTCAGAAAGTTTTCTGGCTAATTTTGAGACTAAACTTTCTCCAGATCAAAGAATCTCACAGCCCTTATAGAGACAAAGGAAGATGCCTGAAGGAAAGCAGAATCCCCTCTGACTCCACAGCTGTACAGAGTAGTGGATGCTCTGCCTGCCCTACTGAAGCCAGGACAGAAGTACCTGCAGCTCCTCACCTTCCTGCAGCTCCCTACAGCCCCTCCACATGCTTTCCAAAACCACCTCATCCATGCTGGAGTTCCAGTTCCAGATGCTCTTGCTCACGTATCCCACAGCCAAAGCGTATCACATCAAGAAAGCATTCAGTGTCCACCACCTGACCCACCTGAAAACGATCTGCATTCCCTCCCTGGGCTCCCGAGACCCCATCAGCCCATAACAGCAAAACAAGTTATCTGCAAATTAACAAGAAGTCCAGTTGGCATTGGAATTTGAGGCCAGCACTCAGTGTCTCTTTATAGAAAAGTTTAGTTTCACTATTGAATATGCCATAACTCAGCAGAGAATACATTAACAAAATTACAGCAAGAGTTATGGTAGACAAAAGCCAAAACATTATTAAATAATACATTGCCATTAAAATTGTTTATTGTTTATTTCTCTTTGATAGAACTAACTACTGGAGAACACAAATCCAACTGGATATTTATTGGGCACAATGCATTTCCTTTTTAATTAGTAGCTTAGAGCTAAAATAATCTATAACTCAAAGAGACACAATCAGATCACGCCTGGCCTTTAGATTTTCCAAAAATTAGTTTAATATCACTGGATGTTTTATCATGATTTTCTAAAATTACCACCAAGACAACGGAAACATTTACACTTTATCTTTTCTAATCATGTAAATAATTTCTAGCAAAGAAAACATGCCAGCTCAGAGCACCAAAACTTCGAATGGACTTGGATCAAAATATACAGGGAAAAGGAAAAAGTTATAATTCATCTTCAAAATGAAGGAAAACACATAATTTTTCCAGCCAATATCAGATTTCAAAATGTAAAACCTTACATGGTATATGGGTAAAACGACTCATTTCCTAGTATTGTAATATTTTCATTATCACTAAATACACCTTGATTGCTATCTCCTCCCTTTCATGCACTGTTCATATCAGCAAAGAATGGATGAAAGTCGGGTTTTGAGCAGAAGAAAGGATTAACAGTTAAAACTGGAGTTTGCCAATGCTTCATAACCAAGTGGGTCATTAAACCAGGGAAGCCCCTGCAGCTTGCACCAGCCTTGCTTGGTCCTTTTAAGACCTACCATACCTTCTCTTTTTCAGCCTCTGTTTTACCCAGTCTTGACTCCCCGCTCTTGCTCTCGCTGCTGATGGTTCTCACTGCTCTCCTGTGCACTTCTGTACTGGCCTTTCCCAAGGTCCACATTCCCCATCCGAGAGCAAGGCAAAAGCAGAGGCTTTTTGGTGCCAGGCAGCATCAGTACTACAGCAATAGTTCTTTTTACACCCCCCTGAATGCTTTCTGCCTTCTCTGTAGCAGGACAATATTGACTCACATTTTGTCTCTGATCCACTATAATCCTCTACAAGCTTTTGTTCAGAAATGCCATCTACCCATCTGCTGCTCAGGCTGCCAATTATTCCTGCTGAGCATGCTATGTTGTACTTCCCATGCTGGACCAGCATCTGTTTTTTCAGACAACTGTTCCAATTTATTAAACTCATTTTGAATGCTAACCCTACCTTCCAGTTTGCCTGCAGCCCACTGCAACTGTGTGTTACCTGCACATTCTGTAGGCAGGGTCTCCGACACCATCCCAGTCAATCAGCAAAAATAGAATGTCACCAAACACAGAGCAGAGCCAGCGGAGCTTCACCAGCAAAATGTGTCCCCACAGACACTGCAAACCACCTGTAACTCCTCAGATGTGCCTCCTCCTTTCCCCACAGCAAATGCACCTGGACCAAGTCTCCTCAAATGACTTATGAAATAAAAAAGCTCTGACAAAGTTGCAAAAGACAATGAAGACACATTGCTTTCCACAGAAAAGGACTGCTTTGACATGATTTTTCCTTAATAAACTCACATTGACTCTTATTCATTTCCTCATCAGCAACCAGGCTACAGACACAGAGACAAAATGCTTTATCATCCATGGTTTCCCCCTTCTTTCTTTAAGCAGATCCCACTGCATATCAAAGTCCTGGAGCCAGATGACATTCTTTGATATTTATCTTTGATTTCAAAATGGAAGGATGATGGATATTCTGATAGAAATGAGAATAGACACATTAGTCCATAATACTCCTGTGTTCTCAAATAACTTAAGGCACTGGTTCAGCTCTACTAATTCAGCAACACAAAATATTATTTATCAGCTGTTAAAGAAAAATATGGCAGTTCTCCATGGCAAATTCATCCTAGTTTTGAAACATAAGCTGTCATTGCTCAGAAGGGAAGCGTAAGTATAGATTTTAAAAGTAGTCTTGCAAAAACATTGTCTCTGGAAAACCAAAAGCGGAGATGCCAGAACGTGGTTTGATCCCATAACTGTTAATAATGCCTGGAGATGTCACAATGGCACAATTTCTCTATTTCCAACGTGATTTCTAAAACACAGCAAAGCACAGAAGAGAGTGCTGTGCTCCCAGCTCTGCTGACAAGTGCTGGAGGACAGGCAGTGCTTGCTGGGGCCGCCCTCCTTGCAGGCATCCCCTGCCACAGGCTGGAGCCACAAACACACAGCACAGCTTAGGGCACGTGGGACAGCATGATGCTTGGAATCGGAGCATTTGTAATCCTCCAGAGACCAGAACAGAGGTCAAATACCATTTACTGTGTTTAATATTTTATTTTTAGGAAGACTGATGACATTAGAGCTCATTGGATATTTATGAAGAGACTGAGTACTCTCATTTTCATGGGTAGCAGGCGCCGTGGACAGAAATTTTCACACAAACCCAGCTGTTGATGAGCTGCATTGGGAATTTTTCGCTGTCCTACCTAACACTGGCATTTTTAAAACTGTCAAGGCTTATTTTGAGCAAAGCAGCCTGTTTTGTTGGTGCTTCCACACAGCAGAAGGCATACCAAGGGAGAAGACACAGGCAAGGCACGTTCAGTAATGCAGGTTCATTAAGTCATTGCAACACAACTTTATTTGGCTGTAGGACATTATTTTCCATGGAAACTCTGGTTTGCACTAAGAGGACTCTGCAGGAGGTCTAATCAGAAAACGCTGATGTGTTTGAGGGGAGCAGACAGAGCAGCTCCTTGCCACACCCTGCGGGCCCTCAGCTGCTGGAATTGTGGCTGGTGGGAGCAGAAGTGTCTTGGGGTTTGTCTCCAGCTTCCCAAAATGCTGGAATTCCTCAGTGTCCTGGGACATAATTGCAGGGGCTGGATGGACAAATTATGCCTTCTAAGGGTTGGGGCACAGGATGGCCCACAGTGCTGTGCAAGAGCACTGTTCAGACCTTTCCTCGTAGCAGGAATAATCTGATGAGTTATTTTGTCCCAGGCCTGTCCAGACTGGCCAAAGCCCTGTCCACAAAACTCCTCTGGATGCCAGGGAACTGCCCCATGGGCAGCAGGTCCTGTGAGCCCTTCCTTCCCACTGTGGGGAGTGCCAGGTAACGTGACCCCTTATGCAATGCCAACAGGAGAACCTGGGCTGCAAATGCAATCGTCTGCAACAACATCTACTGAGACAAAGCTTACTGCTCTTCTCCTAAAATCAGGCTACTTATCTTTTAAAAGTTTATATGTCAGGCTAAAACAGTCAGATAATGCCAGACTGATACTTGTCCTTTAAGCCTTAACAATTGCCTCATAAATGGAGTCACATGGGCTTTAATTACAAGAAGACCCTTTCCCATGGGATCCCTGCTTCAGCTGGTGCACTGTATGGACACAGGAAGGGGCCAGAGTCAAACTGTGTGCAGTCTGCCCAAACCCAGCATTTCTTACCTCTGAAAACAGAACAGATTTGCCCTTCTTCACTCTTCCCTGAAAAAAGAAAACCAAACCCACAACTGGTACTAACTCTGCCTGCAAGGTGAGAAAAGATTGTGGAAATAACCTCTGCTGGAGATACGAGAGGAGAGTGAAACACAGATAAAGAGGTAAATAAGGAAGAGGTGAGGAACATTACAAACTTCAGTGCCTGCAGGCTTCACTTAAAAATATATATATAAAATGTAGAGTTATGATAATCAGAACAGCGTAACAAAGCATTATCTGCTAATCTGTTGAATTTTAAGTGTAGCTGCCGGCTCCACACAAGCAGGGCTTGTTACCTTTTAATGTCCCTTAGAGAACTTCTGCTGTCTTGACTACTTTCCATCACATTATATCATAAGTACAGTTTTCCAATTAGTTGGAATGCTTGACAGAAGTTTTTTCCCCCTTAAAAAAAAGTCGATTTTACAAGACAGAAATCTTTAAAAGTGAGGAGGCATTTTACCAGATTAGTTCAGTTTTCATTACCTGAACTTCATCTGTTCTGTTATGTGAAAGAAAACAGTTAAACACTAAGACTGATAGAAAATTTATTGAATTTAATTTCTAAAGCTATGATGCTTTAAATCTGTTTATTTTCTATGAGTTGGAAAATCCTGTTGTTTTAAAAGTAGAAGATTGTATCCAAGGTAAATACTATTGTCATGGTTAACACAGTAGAATAACACTCAGTATTCATCTCGTGTGACAGACGTCACAATAATGACTAATTGTTATTTTTACTGATTATATTCACATTAAATGATTTAGAAATAAGGGGAAGTATTTTAATCTAGGTTGTGCATACAGTTTTTATCATTAATAAATGCAAAGTTGATCTGTAACAAGCCACTGCTTTCAAGTTTAAGAGCAAGAATTTAATGTTAAGGAGAGCAGCCTAAATACCTGATTTTGCATGTTCTAGCCTAAACCAACAGTACTATTGCTCATTTTTCTCATATTTTTCTTTAATTTCAAATGAATAAAAGACAGTTATACCATTTTTATTCTATTTTAGGCACAAAAATGAGACAATACATCTTTTAAGTTTATACAGCAGTTAGCACACTTGCTTTCTACCTGAGCTGAAGGAAGGAGTTATCAATAAACCTTGAGCTCATTTTAGCTTAGTGTGGTTTTATGTCTAATACAACGTACTAACAGAGAAAGAAGATACCACTGAGGTGTAAAATTCACTACCCCTTCAGAACCTCTTCACCTGGAAGCTGGCACCCAGCATCAACACTAAAATAAAACAGTCTAATGTGGTAGTTGTCTGAAATACTGCAAAGCCTGTATAGTAAAGCTTAGTGCGAGCACAAAGTACTAGAGAGTTCTGACCTCTTTGACAGCAAGAGGCAGGAGGAAAAAAAAACATAGGCTTATTTCTTTAGAATTTCCCATCTTTGTGAGCACTGGTTTAGCTCCACTGGTTTGCAGCAAATTGAAGTCTGCAACTCCACAAAGCTCTGATAAAATGCATAATGTTCAATTTCTCCCTTTCTGAAGCTCTCTGTCTGCCATCAGCGAGCTTGATATATACCCACTCAATTCTGAAACCCTGTATTTAACCTACGGGACAGACACACATTAAACACAGGTACAGGGTTATGAAAAACAATTCCAGCAAAAACATGTTAGAAACATTATGAAATCTCCTGGTATCTCCATTATTAATATCCACCACAGCTTTAAGATGCCAATTCATCCCCACTTCTGATTTTAATATAAACATCCTGACCTCAGACAGATAAACAAACCTAACAAAAGTTTACTAAGGCTGTTTTATGTTATTATGAAATCTAGGGCTTTTTAAAAGATAAACAGACTATGAAAACACACCCTAGCTACTGCACTTTAAAAAGATGTAGGTTATGACATTCTCCAAGTATACTGGGGAAAGCAGTAACAATTATGAACAAGCTCCTTAAGGTTATAAATGCATTTTCCATAAACTATAAACTTTTCAGCTATTATATTAATTTACCTCTTACTGCCTAGGCTAACTTTGCCAATAACATTTCTTCAGCCTTATGCAACAAGCCAAGTAATATTCCATGCAGCTGAATATTTATGTGTTTTTTTGAGAGATCAGGCTCAAGGCTCAGCTGAAGGAAGATAACTCTTGGGAGATACTGTTTTAAGTGTCATGCTTTCTTCTATTTGGCCTTACATAAAGAGATTTTTACCTTCTGACAACATCTTGCTTGCACCAAGGGATAGAAAGCGGTCGGTCAATCACTATATCAGTTGTTCTCCCACCAGGTTTTTGGGGTTGGTTTTTTGTTTTGTTTTGGTTTTGGTTTTGTTTTGTTGGGTTTTGTTTTGCTTGTTTGGGTTTTTTTTTGGGGGGGGAGGGGGTTGTTGGTTTGGGGTTTTTTTGTTGTTTTGTTTTTTTAAGATTAGCACCCATTCAGACTTCTTCCATTTCCCAGTATACATGGCTGGGTCTCATTTACCAGAGGAGGGAACAGAATACATTGTAGGAATGAGTTAACAGTACATGACATATCTTTGTCTCCCAGGGCTCACTCAGGAAGGCTGTTAGGACTATGTGAGACTGAGTTTAAGGGAAAAAAACATGACTTTTAATCCAAATATGCCACAAATTCACCATAGACCTTCAGCAAAAGGCATTAAAACGTTCTATACTTCAATAACCTCCATTATTAAAATCTTCCCTTGTTTTGAAATTCTCTCCTTTGAAAAGATAACCTCATGAAAGGATTAATGGAGAATAAATCCCCTATGGCTTGCCAGACCTCTAGGAACATCCGACCACCATCCATGACAACAGTGCCTTCTGAAGCACCACAGACCAGCAGTGAGCTGGGCTGGTTAGGAACACCCCTGCCTCTCTCCACTCCTCTGCTCCCCTTCGCGCTCTTCACCACCGCATGGGATCTCCATGGCTCGGTGACACATAATGCCTCACAAATTAAATACCAACAAATCCCTTTGCCTTCAGATCACACTTGGAGCAGAAGCTTCATTTTGATCTGAATTTGAGTTTTGCTCCGAGTGAAAATTCATCCTTGGCACACAATAACCCAGTCTGGCAAGTCCTCTTCCCTGCTAACTTTTGATAGCCTCCAGCACAACTACCAACATCTGTAGCCTGGAACAAACTTCCCGAGATTGTCCAAATTCCTGTTTACCAATATGTGAGCTGCCATGAGGTAACCAGCAAACAAAAGCTCTGGCACGAATATGTGTACAAGAATCCTTCCCTATTGCTTCAGCCCTTCTCCCTGTCAGTTGCAGTGAGGGGGAGAAAGGAGATGGACATAAACAGGGGGGGAAGGAAGGGAGGGAAAGTGGGGAAAAAGGGGAAAGAAGGGGAAAAGGGAGAAAGTGCCGAGCAAGGATAAGGAGAAGGTGATTCTGCTGATGTCAGAATAGGGAAGAAAGGGGAAGAATAAAGAGAACAACAACAACAACAACAAGAAAACCAAGGAAAAGCAGCAGTTGCAAAGACCACCTGAGAGGCACTGAATAATTTCTGTTTAATTGCAGCTTCCCTCCTCTGGTGAGCTTCCTCAAAAGCTCCCAGCCAACGGTACCCATTAAATTAGCACATCATTACCCCTGCTTTTATTAGGGATATTAGCTCAACAGAACTACAGTTCAGGTCTGACTGAGACTAAATTTGTGCTGGTTTTTGAGTCATTTCTAAACAACTGGCACCCATCGTAGACGAGCCGTGAGGTCCTGGAAGATGGGCTGTGATTTTGGCCTCGCTGCAGTTTTCACAGACCTGATGTAAATTTTGGTTAATATTTCCCCAGCATGTGCCAAGCCTCAGAGGAGGCAAGCTTCAAGGGAGGAAGAAGAAAGTTTAATTAAAAGCAAACTAAAATCGTTGCACTGAATCCTTCAAGAGATTTTCACCTAGTCCTCTGTTTCTAAATACTTCTGTAGCAAGACTCGCTGCGAGCCAAGTAGCGATAAAACTTTTTGCAAAATCTTTGTGACAGAGTGTTTCACAGCCAATTATAGACAAAATACATCACATGAGAAAGAGAATATCAGGCAGGAATTGTGCCACTTACCAAGATCAAATTCAAAACCCAATATATTCAATATGGCTAAATTGGCAGGCACGATTCTGAGTGATTTAATCAGGCTTTGTAAAAGCCCAAAGAAACATGAAAGAAAGTAAAAAGACAATTTTCTTTGTGCTCTTTTTATAGATTCTGCAAAAACATTGGATAAGACAGGTTGTCACCTTCTAAAGACAACTGGTCCACATTGTGCAGGCATTCTCCAGTTGCTATTTCAGACTTTTGCCCATGGTGGTACAAGAATTCCCATCAGAAAGCAGCTGCCTAAAGCTAAAAACTGATTAATCGATTGAAAAGGCCTTTTCCTTCTCTGTCGGGATGATGGAAGCCAGTGCTCAGACATCTATCCCTCTCTGCATTGGAGTCTTACAAACTCACACACCTGGGAAAGTGATGAGGAAACAGGATTGACAGTTGCTTGGCCCTGGGAAACCACGGATCCACACTGTGTGGCCATGCTTCAGCCTGGTATTGATTCCTCTGCTTACTGATGAGTCAGAGAACCAGTTAAGTCATTATAAACATGTTTTTCATACTATTGGGACAGATGCTTCTCCACTACAGCTTGCAGTTGTAAACTCTAATACATTAAACTTCCAAGCTAAATTGCTTTGGTAATTTTATCTCCTTACTTTCCTGACCTTCATAGGTTTAAAAATCAGATACTTAACCTTGCATTAATGGCAGAGGTTTTATTGCACAAGATTACAATTTAAAGCCATTATTATAACCCCTGCTCCTAGGTATAAAAGGCTGAGAGGCATTCAAAGACATGCCAGGAAAATGACTGGTAAGGAAGAAGAGGAAACATTTCTGGTATCATCTTTCTCTTTGTTCATTTTGGGTTTTTGTTAGGTCTATTATTACGTTTAGCACTTCCAATTACTACATTGAAAGCTCTCAACCCTAACAAAATTACATGGGTATTTCTAATGGTTTTAAGGCTGACTGGTGCAATCTTAATTGAGAGACTGTAATTCAGGAGTTAGGCTTGGTCTGAAGAAAAGGTTTGACATTTGCCAGTTACATATGTAGGAATCTAGTAAAAGCAAAAATAGCATCATCCTAACTTGAGTCTGTAAACTGAGTTAAACCAGAGAAACACAGAATGGTTTGAGTCAGAATGGACCTTCAAGGTCACCCAGTTCCAACCCTCCCACCATAAGCAGGGACACCTTCCACTAGATCAGGTTGTTCAAAGCCCCATCCAACCTGGCTTTGAACGCCTCCAGGGGTAGGGCAGCCATGACTGCTCTAGAAGGTGCTCGAGACAGAAAGAACCACCCAATCATAAACCACCATTTTCTAGATATTATCTTCAACTGTCCACCTGCTCACAAAAAGTCCTCTCACTCAAGTTCTGTAATGTTTAAAATCCAGGTTGCTGGAGGTGTAGGGTACAGGATGTGTTTGTTAGGGGTGCAGTGAGAACACACTCACGCTCAGCCCGCTCTCTCACGCCTGTTCTCAGTAGGACTTCACTTTGAATTAAACCCATGGAGATGCTCACGATGAACCTGTGTTGTGGAGGTACAGTTTGCCTGCCAGGCCTGCCAGTCAGTCATACATCTCAGGAATTAAATCTATTTTGCATAAATAGTCCCTTAATTTTTTGTTTTACCTCAAACAAGCACTTTGGTTATAGAATTTCAATTTCCAGGTCTTTGGAGCAAAGTAGGCTGATTCTAACCAGAGAAGCCATTTGCCTGGTAATGTTATTCTTCTGTTGTATTAATTACCACTTGTGATTCAGCATTACCCACTGTATCTGCAATTTTGCATTCAGGTGGAGCAATCCAGTAGTTACCAGACCTTATCAATATGCAATAAGAGGTGGCAGCTCTTGTTCATGCCATCACAGGGAATGCCAGATGGCCTTTTTTGGCTCAGGATCCAAATAGATTGCTGCTGATGTTGTTCGTTTACTTCAAATGTCTATTTGCTTTAATTGCCACAGTGCTATGTTTTCCAATGATATTTCTTGGGGGAAAAATGTATTTATTCTTTTCATGTGGCATTGCTCTCTCAAAATATGAGATTAAGTATAAAGTAACATTATATTAGCAGGACGGAAGTTACTTTTTTAAAAAAAGAATAAAACCAAGAAAAACTTGGAAAACCAAAAACGTTGGCTTTCATTGTATCCATAGGTCTTCATGGTTCACCTTATACATACCAGTATCCTGTGGAGACCTTTTAAATGCAGTAAAATGTCTGCCCCAGGTAAAATTGTCAGCACTTTAGAACAAAGGTTGCGTAAGTGGTGGTTTATAATGCATCTGGGATTCGAAAAGTACATTTTTTCTTGTCTTAAAGACAAGCCTTATTAAGATGGCACACCACCTTGGAGGCAATAATGGGGGTTTGCCATACTTCATGCTTGCAGTAACACTGATAAGAACAGCAAAAGTGGGAATTTTAGTCCTAGATGAGGTTGATGCTTTCTGACCCAACATTATTACAGTAAGATACACTTTTGAAAGAACTCTTAATCTTCTAAACACAAACATCACCATTGCCAGTATAAATCACCAATATTCAATCTATAGCTTGACTTAAATCTTCATTTTTCATCCTGTGTTTCCTTCACATCTTCACAAGTAAAGCTACTTGGGGTGTGCAGTGCAATTTTAAATATGTTTTCTAGAGCTGACAGAGCTATTACATCAGCAAATCCAAATCAGGATTTTGAGTAACCTTCTAATTATACTTTTAACTACGTATATTTTCAAAATTTCAGGAATCAAGTTTGCTCACCTCGCACCTCTGAACCTTGTCAGTATCTCCAGGCCACGGGAGATCCCACCATCCCACCACCAAACTGCACCCCAGAACTGTGTTTTACAGATGCCAGCTTTTGAAAGAGCCCCCCCAGTCATCCCGTTAGCCCCGACTCCGTTTAGTTGACTTGCCAAACAGAATTAGAGCATTTTAACTACGCAGATTGCTCTGCAATGCTCTGTTCTATGATGCTGGGTGCTAAAGTAAATCTTGCTGAATGCGTGCAAAGGCAGGTGAATCACTTTAAACAGCATAACAGGCACACACGCTTCAATTATTCCACTGTTTCACCTGTAAAGTATTGTTTCAAGCAAACTAGATTTAACAGAACATTGGCTTTATAGTAGCATCAATTTGTCAACTAAATTAGAACAATAAATATAAAAATACCCTCTTGCAATAGACTTGCATTTTAAATCTGGTTTAAACAACACAGCACAAAATCTCTCATGAACGGGTTCTGATCACGAGGCCGGATGGGATCATCCGTCTCTCCCATGCCCAGAGAGAGCCCTGGGCTCCTCGTAGGGGCATCCCTGTAGCTGCGAGCTTCCCATGGAGTCCCTAAAAATGCTATTTTGGCTACACTGGAGTTTGAAATATCTGCACTCTTTGACCACAAGCAGCTTCTCAACTCCACTCAGAAATCCTCCTCATAGAGAGTTAATTCACACCGTATCATTCCTAACTTCCCTGCCCCTCCAAACACCCTCCCACACCAGAGGCCGGGCTGTGATCAGACACTGCATAAAACCACAGGAGAAGGCAGGCTGGAGGTCTCAAGTCCAGCCTTCAGCAAGAGGCAGGGCCAGCTTCACAGGGAGGCCCAGGGATGTGTCCAGCTGACTTTAGAAAATCCCCACAGCTCCTCTGGGCTCCTGCTCTGGTGTTTAACTCCGGTCACTGTGCCAGTTTTTTTCTGGATGTCCAATCTGAACCTCTTCTGTTGCAACACGTGATGTTTGCCTCTTGTCCTTCCTCTGTGCCTCTCTGAGAGGAGATGGGGAATACCACTATTAGGTTTGGTCCAACCCATCCCACCCTTCTCCTCTCCAGGCTGGAGAAGGCCAGCTCCTCAGCTCTCCTCACAGGGAAAGAGGTGCTCCTGTCCACTTTAGCAGCTCTCCACAGAAGGATCTCCTTTTTGTGTACACCTCCAGAAAACAGGCACAGCAAGGTGCACGCAGCCTCCCGGTGTCATCCCCAGGAGGGAACAGCCCCATTCCTTCTCCTGCTGGCTGCAGCCCTGCTACCTCAACACCTCCTGCAGTGCTGTGGAGCCACACTGTTGGCTCACACCAACACCTTGTCCACCAGCACCTCAGGAACTTCTCGGCTGCTGCCCTGGGAGCGAATCCCCAGCCTCAGCTGTGGCACAAGGCCACTCTATCCCAGGTGTTGGACTTTGGAACAGCTTTGGCTGGCTCTCGTGATGTTCCTGATGGCCAGTGCCTCCAGTCTGCCAAGGCCCACCCTCCTCCTAAGCCACCCACGTAGCTCCTGCTGCCCCAGTGTGTCTGCTGGGAATTGGTGGGGTTTGCTGTGATGGCTGTGCTAATATTGAGCCGAGCAGCACTCCTGGCTGCCACCCAGCTCCGAGGGACCCCTCCTGCAGGGACACCGGTCACAGCTTGCCCCTTGCAAGCCAGCGCTGGCGGCTCCGGTGACTTCCTTGTCCTTTGTGTGTGGCCAATGCCACATCCACGGGGACCACGGCTTCCTCAGGCGCTGGGGTGAGGCCGACAGCCCCGTAACTCCCAGATCCCCGCTTCTCACATTTTTTAATGATTTCAAACACAGAAAGCATCATTAAAATCTCATATTTTGGCCAGAGCCTGGATTTTTTTTGCCATTTTTTCAATTTTATCCTATTATCCTGACATTTCCTTCTCATTTTAATTTCCAGTATCATCTACTGTATTAGAGCTTAAGGGAAAGTTTAATAAGCAAAAAGACAACAACTTTCTTGCATATTATTTCATTAGTTCCAGAACCAACCTCAATAATTCCTCTGCCCCTTCTACTTACATTCTGTATTTGCAAGCAACCACTGTGTCCTTTGCTTTAATAGTTGTTAAGCCATGCCATGCATATTTAACTCTTAATCATTTCTCATTAGTTCATCTTTCCAATTCCTGGCTCACTTTTCTGAATATTAACTAGTTTGTTAAGGGCTTTGTGCGTCTCCATCCTGTCTTTATGAAACTAAAGGAAAATTCCAATTTAAGGGACCCAGTGCCCACAGTCCAATCACGACACCTCCAGATAGGAAGGAGAACAATATCATCCTTTCTCATCTTTGCTCAGAGCGTTTCTGTCACTTCTGAGCTCCAACTGCTATCGACTCCCCAGAGATCTGCTGTGGGGACTGACTTTTATTACTGAAGAAATAAAGTAATTTATTCTCTGAATAAACAGGAGATTTATAGGAGCCATTTATAAAGAAGAAAGAAATTTTTTAGTTAGGTACTGGAATAGGCAGGTTGTTACACAACTACTTGGTTAACAGCATAAATATTGATCAATAGCACAGAGTAATATTAAAATAAATGTCCTTACTCAGAGAGGTACAGCTAAGAAAAGTTTACACCAAACTTTTAAAGAAAAACAAATAATTTGGTGATAGTTAACAATTAAGAAACACAATAAAATTGCGAGGAACAGCAGAAACAGGCAAGGTTCTTACCCTTTAATTAAAATCTCTTGGTTCTGTTCTCATTTTAAATTCTGTCTTTAATAGTTCGCCTACTGTGCTCTTCCTTACTGGGATGGAAACCAACATCTCATTTGACCTAACCCAATATTTTACCAGCTTTGTGTTGGAAAAATAGTTGCTTTCATTCCCAAATTTTAGAAGTCAAATGAGGAAATCCATTTTTATCCAAGTTCAATTTAATTTTCTCACCAAGTAAACCAGTAAACAATACTTAATAGATAAAAGAAAGCACATTAAAATGCTCAATTACCTGTTACCATTTAAAAGCTGCATGCTTTAAATACTATGCAGTACCTAAATCATGAGAAGAAATGTTAGCTAGGACAAATAAAACCTAGGGAGGAATGTTCTGAACTGAAAAAAGTTTGTATCCATTATTACTGTAGGTCACCTTCAACTTCTGTATTACAGAAAGCACTTATTTTTATGCAGAGTCCTTTCTGACAGAGAGGTTTGTATTTTCCTTTAGGATAAAAAACAAATGGTATTGAAACTCCTGCAAGTCCCTAAGCTCATTCATTATGTCGAGAGGACTACAATATTAGTGCAGGAAACAAAGCATCTGAAGAAGAAAATGGAGGTGGTTACGGTAGAAAAATATTATTAGAGTGTTCCTCGTCCTCCCAGGGCTCCGCAGGCAGGAGGGGGACTTGGATCCTTGAGCAGAATTCTAGGTCTGCTGCTCTCTTATAGATTAAATCTTTCTTTAAAAAAAAGGAAGCAAATACGAAAACCACTGATCTACTCTTGCAAATAAATCAAACAGCGTGCTCATATCTCAGAGTCGTTACATGTTTAAAACAGTGGCATTAGCCTGAGGTCGAGTTAAAATAATCTGCATTGTTCTATATGAGTGGCTCCAAAGAAACAGAGGGAGGGAAAAAACAGGGATGACTTGCAGGAGTTATTTTTCAAATCCAGGTGGAGGAGGTCTTCATTGCCACATCTTAAAAACGTGTTTTCTGTTTGCAATTAGAAAGATGTGGGCTCAAATCATTGAGGCTGCCTTAGGCTTCAAAAGATGTGAACCATTCACAGGAGATTTACAACTGACCAGTTGTCTTTTGGAACCACCATCACCTTCAGAGAAGGCTGATGCTTCCCAAAGGACTGAATATCTTTCATGATGATAGAAAAACAGTTCTGTTTAGTTATTATTTTAATATGTTTCTGAAAGGTAAATATTTTGTATTTTGTGATATACACAAACACACCCCCTCCTGAGTCTTCTGAGCTTAAGAAAAGCACAAGAAAAAAATAACTGATGCAACTTGGAGAAACTTCATTGGTATTGGTGAAACTTTCCCAAATGCATCATCGCAAGAGCATGAAGAGCTTGGTTCACCTTGTGTAACTGCTCAGAAACTCACACGATCGGTTGGTACCACAACGGGGAACAGAGGTTCACAACAGTTCACGGCTGCTCCAAGACCTGGAGAAAGCTGCTGCCAATTGGTTAAAAAAATTCCCCTGGCTCTGCTGGATTTGTGCATTCTTCAGTAATGGATTACCTAATTAAATTAAATGGCTCAGTAACATTGTTACAGAGGGGATTTTTTTTTTTTTTAAGTGGATGAGGTGGTTCAGATGTAAATAAGACTCAAACCCCACCAAAAATTCAAATCAGGCAATCCTGACACCCTGAGCAAACTACTGGTCTGTACACCTTTGTGTTCCTGCATTAATCTAAGAGAGAAAGACAATTACTGATAAACAGAAAATGGGTCTATCCAAGGATTTCAAAGAGCCTTTTAAAGTATTGAGTCACTTAGTTTCCTAACAACCTGTAAGGAAAATGACCTATTATCCCTGTTTGACACATGGCTGAACCGATCAGAGGTTTGGAGCAGTTCCCACACAAGAAGAGACTAAATAGACAAAAACTCATCGGATCAGGAAACACAGTGACTATAAAAGCATGAATAGCACAGAGAAGAATAATTACCCATGCTTTTTTCAAAATATAAGGACTAAAAGGAAGTCAAAGACAAAAGCAGGGAACGTGTTTTAAAAGCAATGGCACAGTTTGAGGCACATACCCGGAGTCATTTGTGCCCCTTTAAAAGATCACCAGTTTGGGAAAAAAGTCTTTGTCTAACCTGCCCCTTGGAAAGCAGCAGATGAATTCTGATGAGAGGCAGGGAGAACAGCTATGAGAAGACACAAGGTTGTGGGACAGCCTTCCTTATACACACACAATTTGCTTATGGGTGACTAAGACAGTTTCTTTGGAACGGCACTGCCCTGCAAACTGTACAGTGAGGCAAACGGGACTATTTGCCTTAATCATCACCCCAAACGTACACCCTGGTACAGTAATAGCTGTGTGAGAGCCACAGAGCACTCCCAAAACCCAGCATTACCTAGACCTTTCACAATCTGTATTTCAACACTCCTCACCTCCTAAGGAAGGAATAAAAAAATACCAGGGCAGATTTCTGTCCATTTCCAAAATATAAATGTTTCTGCATGAGAAACCAAATCTGACAATCCACAATCGACTGCAATACCTATTGTGAAAAGGTTATTTTTCATAGCAAACTAATATACAAAACCTACCAATAACCACCCCTGGTTTAGGTGGTCTAAATGATCATGCTGTTAGCAAAAGAGTAGTGAACAAAGTCCTCCAGCTGTGAGCAAGCTGCAGACTGGCTGTAGCTGCACTGGGTAACAGAGCATCATCATTCATACAGGAACAACAAGCTTCCCAAAACAATTAACAGGATGAAATCTCCATTCAGCCCTCACGCTGGACCTGAAATAATTACTCCTTACAACAATATCTTAAAAATTCTCTTAATATCATCACTTATTGTTACATCCCCGCTTGCTGAGGGATGTAATGTAGGTAATGTGCAGGTAATAAAGTGCTTGCTCTGCAAACAAGGAGGCCATGCATTCAGCAATGAATGAAGCTTCCACATCGGATTTAATTATTTCTACTTTAAATTATTATCTCTCCTTGCAGAATCAAGCTTCTATTTGTGTAAATCACCGTGTCAGAGAACGTGGACATAATCATTCAGCTTTCAGTAGAATAATTGAATGTGGGGGTTTTCATCATGCTCATGTAAGAGATCCAGAAGATATTTCTCAACAGCAGTAAAGTAACTCCAGGGAGTGTAGTTATCATGATTATCATCAGGCAATTACTGTCTAGGTACTGAAGGATAAGAGACTGAGTTGCATTACTTGCATCATAACACTGACAATAAGAATTCAATTATCACATAATACCTGCTTGTTTATGCTGTTTCACTATTTAACTTTCTAGTATGCATAAAGGGAGAAAAGCAACAATAAACACACACCAAGGGCAAAGAGCAACCATAAGGTGGTACATGGAAAGAAAGCATAATCATTAGGATGTGGTAAAAGTTCAAATAATAAGGAAAAAATAATAAATCTTTAGAGAAGACAATCCAAAGTTCTCTTCTGGAGAGCGTCTGTAACATTTTGCCTGGATTCTAACTTAATAAACACTTAAAACACAAAAAGCTCCTTGTAATCACACAACTAATCCCGCTGTGAATCCGTAAGGCCTTGATCCAGCAAAGTGCTGTTCATCCTGACTCACTCCACTCTGGCAAAGCACTTAACTCATCCTTACTTTTAAGCACTTCAGAATCCCTCTTTGACCTCAGGAAGATTTAAGCACGATTAAAAGAAAGCACATCTATAACCTGCCGTGGGGTCTGGGGTTCGAGCAGCAAGGAGCTTAATTTTAATATTTTTCCTTCTACATAGAAAAAATATCTCTATAAAACATAATGGTGATGAAATAAAGATATTCTAAAATACTCTGAGAAACCCCAAATCCTCTAAGAAACACGTCACGAGGCACATATCACCATTGTGCTGTCAATTAAATGCACATCTGGTACTACATAAAAGGTAGTGTCTGTGCCTACTGCCATACACCCATGAACTTTTCAGAGTTTCTATGTGTAATTATACTTTGCCCTGTTGTGAACAACACAAATATTGTCATGATTTGAAACTCCACTACTCACACGGCTGAATTGCCTGGACCAGTTTTGAACGCTGGGCCTGTATTTTTTTCCCAGGCAGATCTCAAATAATTTTATGGTATCCCATTCAGCTCCAATGAAGGGGTTTCCTCAGAAAAAAAGGAATTTTTTGTGGTGGCCACCAAAATAGTTTTGAGAGTTCAGGCAAAGCAGTTCCATACAAACATGTAAGTATGGGGAATTTATTACATTTCTGAATCTTTAGGAAACACTGAGGGTTTGACTGTCATCTCCACTTTCTTTTGTAAAGATGCAAAGGAATAACCAAAAATAGCAGGGAAGCTGTGTGTCTTTGGGCAAAGGTATTCACAGTATAGGACAGGAGTACCTCTACTTATAGATTTCCATTTCTTAGCTTTTGATCAACTCTTTTATTACCATCTTGCAATTCTATACATCATCCATTCCCTCAGACATACAGTAAAAGAATCATTACTTATAGCAATCATAACCGAGTTTAGTACAAAGTCCTAAGACAAATCTAGTACAAGCCACTCACTCCAGGAAATGCTTTTAGCACTGGTTAACCTCACCACAACAAAGGCAAGATCTGGGGTAGAAAGGGAAGAACAACATTGCTGAGGTAATTCTGGAAGCGAGAAAAACAGCAAAATAAACAGTCTGGATACTGAAAGCCCTTCTGTCCCTCTTCCCTCTGTCATTACTTCAGCCATGTGGATGGCTTACATCCCAGTTTCCCATTGCTAATCAAACTGGAACATCAGGTTCAAAGGATTCAGGGTTTGTTTTTTTTTTCCAAAGCCAGGATTACAACGATGTTCCCAGGGCTGATAGGTAGCAGCAGGCTAGGGAGGAGTGCATATGGCTTTTAAAACTAGAAGGCAGCCTTGCCACATTCGGTGACCTCCAAAGTGAATAGAATTACAAATGGCAAAGACTGAATTTAATTCAGTACCCAGGATGCCACTAATGTTTTCCATGCATGATCAATGAGCAGAACTGGGACGTGAAAAGTGCTGAATATTCAGGGCAATGAAATTCTCTAACCCTAATTTCAAAGACAAAATACCATTTTCAATTTGACAAGACTGTTTTGGGTGTTTTCCAAGAATAGTGATGTACAAAAAGCTCATTACAACCTTTAAAGCGAATGAACAACCACTGTCCTTTGTCAGGCCCAGAATTACTTAGGATGTAATTGGTTATGTTCATATGACTTCTTGGCTGCGGTGCGTATAAAACAATGAGCTACCCATGCCAGATCATCCTGAATAGCTTTCCACAGTGTTATTGTAACCTTCACAATTCTGCCACCCCCACAGTTTGAGGTTCTCAGCTGCACTTAATCAGACAAAACCAGGAGGGCCAGGAGACCTTGCAGCCCGAATGCTGTGGAGACACAAAAGCACCAAGCACAACCACATCCAATGGTGCTGTAGGAACATTTCAAACAGAGATTATATTCTCTCTCCAGAACAGATCATGACAATCAGGCAATTAGATGGACCCTGTGTGATACCACCTGTCTGAGTTATGGCAGGGAAGAGGAATTTCAATCCTTCCTCCATCCATCCTTCACCATTAATTCATCACATACTCACTTCAGGTTGCTGGCCCTTAAGACAAGAACTGCAGAGCTGGTCATAAAAAGGTTTGTCATACCTTGTGAAAGTCATATTTTTCTCTGTCTTAAAGCCAGCATGAGGTCTCAGTGGCCTGTGCTCAGGTTCAGTGTAAATATTGACCTATTAAATCTACTTGTAGTATATTCATCCTTTGCAATAAATTCAACCTGTATTGAACCCAAGATCAAACTTCTAAGCTTCTGCAAGAGGTGAAAAACCTACTGGACTCAAAAGCAGTCATGTGCAGGTGGAAGATCCTTTCTCAGTCATCAAGATCAATTCACCTAGGACAGTCATTAATTCATTTGGGCAGAGTAGACCAGATGAGAAGAAAAATGCTGCACTCCATCAAGGGAGGAAATAAAATCCTTGTTGGCATCAGGTCGTATCTTGCATCATTTTTTCCACTAATTTCTACTTTGAGCCAAATCACTTTAAGAAATCTCACATTTGTTTAATCTCCCATCTATTTTAATGCAAATTTTTATTGTTCCAAATGTCCAGTAGAGATTTTACTAGGAGATTATCTAGTTGCAGTCAGGTTTTTTTCCCAAGCAATTCTGACTTTTCTTTAAAAGCCCATCTTTAAATTCCATTTTTATCAGTATTATTACACCGAATGCCAACAAGTGCATCGACAGCTGTAGGTATGTAGCTTTCTAATACTACCTTGCAAGAAAAATGTTTTTCCTATATAGATAATCTCTTTCCTATTGACATTATCTTTTTTTTTACAGCTTAATATCCTGAAACACAGAAGATGCAACACATTTTCTCAGGGTTCTGTTACCACGACTACACATTATTCCCTCAGAAATCTCCTACTCTGCAAATGTAGAGGTTTAATCTCTTAACTGGAAAGACAGAAGAACACATCTCAGGCACTAACGATGCAGAAAGGATATCTCTGAAATTACAAAGCAAGAACACAGGTTTTGGTGACCCACATTTCTGAGAATCAGACCTGTATTTTTACTGCATCACTTGCTTGAGTAGAATTTTAGGGTTCTTTTCTGGTTTCCCTATGCACTTTCTCTGGCCTGCACATTTCTCCCTTTGGCTCAAAACGAGAGAATTTAAGGTACTGGAACTCCAGAGACAGAAAATACAAGACAAATGCATGGACTTCTTGGCATTTTTGCACATGGCAGGCAGTGCAATAGTTATCTTCTGAACTCATGTTATCATGATGATAAAATTGGAAAATTGGAACTGGAAACTACTTGTTTATTCTGAAAATTGCATTCTACAAAAGCAGAAGTTTAGACCACAAAGGTGGCAAATTAATCTAAACCATAACTGGAGAACCAGGTGAGGCTCCTCAGCAAGAATAAACCAGAGCTAGAGCCCTTTGGATGGTTACAAGCAGCGACAGAAGTTTGGCTCACAAGTACGAGAGCAGCAGAAGCGACCGCAAGGCTGCAGGGTGCTGTGAGATGAAGTTTTGTGAGCTTTTCACCTATTAACCAAAGCTTCTCATTGCTGAGAAGCAGCATCCTCAAACCCTGCTGACACATTACAGTGTTGTGAGGAACTGGGTGTTTGGGATGTGCTGCAAGGATCACACTCACACATACACAAAGATGTCCTGCAAAGCCCAGAATGTGAATGAGATCCGGTAGCTGCAAGGTCAGATTTACTCCTCAATACTCATTTGCTTTTAAGCACAAGTGGCAAAGTATGTGACAAGATCCATATCGAGCTCACTTTAGTATCTGGGGTGGAGAGATGGCAACAGAGTTTGTAAAGCTCATCCCTGTGCAAGCTGATTATCTTACCCAATGTATCCACGCTGATTGAACACTCAGGGCTTATTTTCTGTAGCTGCTCATAATACCAAACCCCAGTTGCTCAGATGTTTGCAGGATAGAAAACTCAAAGAAAGTGAAGTATTTTCAAAGTGAATTCATTTGCAAATTCAAGATGACATTCATGGCAAAAAAAGATCTGTTACATTCACCCAGCTATTTCTCTAATGATTTTTACTGCCTTCTGGATTTCTAATTAGGAAGACGTATCTGATAGTTAAATACTGCAGGACATTATATATAAATTATTGCCTTCTAGTATTTCATCAAAAGTATAATTGGAAGTACATTACGTGGGAGAAAAGCTAGTTTTTCAGCTATTTAAGCCTGTGGATATATTTACCTTATGTCCCTGATGAAATTTTTAAATGCAAGTGTGGTTTGATTATCAAGAACATTTTACATAATTCATATTGACTTGCAGACTGCTAGAAAAGTAGATTTTCTCTTTTTTCTCAGTCTGTTTCTGTATCCCTTGAACAAGTGTGCTATGTGGTTGTTCTGTGTTTGGCAGGGCTGGAGAATACAAGGCACCAACACATCCCATCTGTCCTTTCTCTCCCTCTGCACCAAGATCCTCAAGACAGTGAATAATGGGAACGTGGTTGTGGCTCAATTGCTCTGGGGATGGCTGTTCAGCAAAGAGGATTATCCAGTGGCAAGATACAGTTCACTATCAATAAACTGTCTTTTTGTCTAATTATCAGGTGCTGAACACATCCCTGGGCTGATTTACCAATCCAGATTCCGTACACTATTTCAAGTCACGTGGTATTTCAAAATCATAGTTTTGCTGAAGTCTTTTTGGCATTTTAGTATTGGACAAGGAAATAAAATGTGATGAGACTCAAACCTGGCTTCTTTGATATACATAAAGCTGAGGGCTCACTGAGCTGGCTTTGCTCCAGCTGAGGAACAAGGAACACAGAATAAAAAGTAGGCAAGATCCTTCTTTTGCTACAGTTATGTAAGTAGCTGAATAAATTTCAAGTTCATGACACCTGACAGCAATAAAAATGAAGAAGAGTCAAAGATCATGTTGTTATGGTCACGTGCACCCTTAGAATTCAGACATACCAAAAAGCTGCAGGTGTAGGAATTCCTGGAGGGACAGATTCTATCCAGTCCAAGTAGACACCACCTCACACAATCACATCGTAATCCTCGCTGGAGCTTACAGGTACAGTTGTACATCCACGCTTCGTAACAGTTTGACATGATATTTCATAAATAATTGAGAGAAAAGTACTGGACAGAGTTTAAGCTGTTTCTGATATCGGAAAAAGCTTTGAATGGAGGAGCAAAGATTTCTTACCGTGCCCTGTTGATCTTTTGCAAGTGGAAACTGGAGAGCCAGAACCAAAGGGCAGATGTTGCCACTGCCCAGTGAACATCCAAAGGGATGCACTTTACTAAACTGTGCTGTGACATGGGAAGCGTGAAGAATCCTGAGGAAGATGGTTCATAAAGACGAAGAGTCATAGAAAATAAGAACAGAGATATCACTTGAAGAAATATTTGGGTCTTCAAGAGGTTTAGAGTTTTATTAGAGCCCAGTTCTTAAACAATGATGCAGAAATTCTAAGGCACCTTCTAAAGCAGATGTGATGACAACACTAAGTAGTTTTTACTTGGGCATTTATCTCCACAGGAAAGGTTCTAGGAAAAGATCTAGAGTTAAATAAGTTATTGTGTTCTGACGTACTAGGATGACCTGACACGTGGTGTAACACAACCAGAATCAAAACATCAGCTGGAAAAAAACCATAATGTTTGGATCCAGAGAGAACAGAAAAGGAAAAAAGTTAGGGAGAAGAAAAAGGAAAAAAACCACAAAACCAAAACAACCTCCAAAACCCCTTAATGAACATAGAAAAAGAGAAGAAAAAAGGAAGGAAGAAAAAGAAAAGATGGATGAAGGGTCTTGTCTGTTGGTCCCCTCTGACTCCAGAGCACCAGTTTTAGAGACCCCAGGTTGAACAAATCCTTTCACATCTGAAATAATGGGAAAAGGTTTCTATACTTGCTTAAGGTTTTGAAAATAAGAAAAGGTCAGAAAAACATATATACACGGGGATAAAGGAGAGAAAAACAATACTACCATACAATCAGTGTGTGCCAACTCGTACCTCCTTACAGCAAATAAAAGGAGCAAGCAAAGGACCAGCCCAGTGGCATTTCTTTTGTGCTAAATCAGAAGACTGACAGGAGGCAAAGCCCCCACAGGGCTGTCCCCAGAAGCCTTGTGCTGGGCTCCTGATTTTCAAAAGCAGATGAAAGGATGCAGGATTGGGCATTAAAGCGTTTTTGCCAAACACAGGCCAGGGAACTGGAGAATAACGGCAGCACCAGAGGGGCAGACAGAGAACCCAGCGCCTTCCTTACGCCAAAGGCACGGGGGTTCGAAGTGTGATGATGCCTGTCACGCCGAGCCAAGCTCCTGCTGCAATCTGCTGTCACTGATGAAGTTGCAATCACAGATCAGCCTGACCCACTGCCTCCCCATTGCCAGAGCACAGCTGGAATGCTGGGGAGGAGCCCGTCCTCCTGTGTGGCCGCAGGTAGGCCGAGGCTCGTGCTCCCCGCTCAGGCAACGCGTGCGCTTCACTTCAGAAGGGTCACTTAGCAGGACACACCACTAAAAACAAATGCATTTTAAAAATCAAACAGAAATATGAAAAGTTGTGTTGCAGTTTCCAACGCTTCAAAATACTTTCACAGGACCACACTCAAAACAGCTCTGACCACAAGAGCATTCCTGTGGAGCCACAGCACTCCATTCCTGGTGGATTTCTCCAGCAATATCTTTTCCACATGGTGGGTTTCCTTTTTAATACAGAAACTATTCACACTAAGGGATTTAAAACTAATCAGTTTGCAAGCTGTTCTTAAACATCTACGCTCCTATGAGACTAAAAATAACGTCCAACCGCACATTCTCTATCTACATTGTATCATCCTCTAATTACTTTTCACCACAAGGGCATAAAAAGCACGACATCCTACATTTAACACAGCAAAGATGGGTAAAATTCTGTCATCTCAGTGTTCAAGATCACTTAGTGTCACATTTTCTTCTGTTCTGACATTTATTTTTACTTGCATGGGCCTCCATGTCAGCACGTGCACATTTCCTCCACGCTTCATTCCAGAACCTTTCTACCAATTACTTGATCTTCTCCCTCTCCCATGTGCTGGGCTAATGTGAAAGTGATCCAAGTAAAACAGAAACAGAATCCTGTCTTTGGATTTCTCCAATTAAAACAAAAATACTACTTTGAAAAAAACATACTAAAAAAGAAGCAAACTAATGAGGGATGAAAATTTTCATCTAACTGTAACTATTATAATTGTGGCTTGAGAAAAATCCAGCTTTTCTGAAATAGATGTAACCAGAAGAAAAATTAAAATCTGCATTTGTCTCTTGTAAAGAAGAAAAAACACCAAACCAAAACAACTTCTCTTATTGAAAGATAGTCATTCCCTCCTTTCTCAAGGTGTAAACAGAGCACTAATAAAATCAAATGTCCACTGGTTTAACTGATTGCACTGCCTGCTTTGGTCTTGTGACCCTCATTTGCTGAATTTCTACAGAACCTGATGCAGATCCAGGACATGAAGCAGTGTGCAGTCTCCTCCTGGTGCCATTCACCCAGGACAAACAGTCAGAGTTTGACCAATAGGATCATGAGGTTAGTCGCGTTCAAACTCTTTGTCCTTTGCAAGTTAAGGGACGCTGAATGTCATCTTTGACATGGGTAAAGCCAACATCTTCCAATCAAACTACCCCAGTGCCGTCAGTGCACTTGAACCAGTTTGCCCAGTGCCAAGCCACAGCTGCCCGTGCATCACAAGCCACCTGGAGAAGTGGCCAAGCCATGGTGGGAGCAGTCTGCACACAACAGCTCCAGACTGAGGTGGTGCTGAGGGAAGCTCAGCCTGGGATGACCCGTACCACGTTCATTCAGAGCCTCTGCAACACCTTCAGCTGGCAAACAGCTGATAAAGGGCACTGCGAGCAAAGCAGCTCAGGAGAGAGCCATCAGCAGGAAAACACAGTGATTTATCAACAGAGCCACGATCACATTGTCAATTTAAACTACTTGAGTAAGGCATTTAAGCAGTCAGCATCTATTAATTATTTATAAACAATACTGTTTGAGCTTACAAATACACACCCATACAAAGGTATGTACAGATACACCCTGAGCACGTACACGGGCAAGGACACAGAACAGAGCTGCTCTTAGAGATGCCTGGAACAGCTTTGTATGGCTGAAAAAGCACTCACCCAAATAAAAGTCTCATGTGCTGAGTAAGTAGTGTAAACTCCAGTACTGCAGAGCAGTTTGGCACAGGTGAACATACATGTGTATAGATGTTACATTTCTGAGATAGAAGCCTATTACACACGAGATGGGTGCTCACATAGTCACAGCCAAACTGATCCCTAAGGACATGCAAGCAGTAATCATTAAAAGGGATTTCCCTTATGATGAGGTCACATCTGAGAGTTGAAAGCAGACAAGGAAGTTACAGTCTCAGAGTGTGTGTCTGTTCCAGGAGTATTGTGGCTCACCTCTCAAAACCAATAACTGTCCAAATCCTGGCTGGGCTCCATTTTAATGCTTCCACTCTCCACGATCACCATTTTTTATTCCCTAGTCAGCATACACATGATTAGTCAGAGACAATTAACTCACACTCAGTTTATCCCAAGGGAGCCCAGTCCATTACTTCCTCTCTGTACATACCAGTTAAAAACATTGATTGATGAAGAAAATGTTTCTGTGTGCTTTAACAGAAAAATAGCACATTAATGCAGAAAGAACGTACTTTTCCTTTTCAGATACAAGAAAACACAGTAAAATTTCCCAGAGAAGGTTTCTGGCCTCTGAAGTCATTTAAAACTCACGGGGGTAAAAACCCCACTGCATAGCTCTGATTTAAAGAGCTGGCTCACATTCCCCAAGCTACAGCCTTTCCACAGCCTCATCCTTCCAGGGATTTGGAGAGGTTGGGTTTGTGATCGGAGGTACTTCTTTGCAATCAGCATAAATGTTCACATTTATAGTGACTCTTTAAACAGCACATGGTCTTACAGAATCATGGAATCAGAATAGTCTGGATAGAAAGGGGCCTTAAAGATAATCCGGTCCCAAACCCCCTGCAACGGGCAGGGACACCTTCTACCAGATCTCAAAGCATCATCCAACCTGGTCTTGAACACTTCCAGGGATGGGGCACCTATGACTTCCCTGGGCAACTGTTCCAGTTTCTTCCTAAGATTAAACCTCCCCACTTTCAGCTTAAAACTGCTCCTCCTCATCCTACCCCTGCGTTCTCTGATACAGAGCCCCTCCCCAGCTTTCCTGTAGCTCCCTTTAGATTCTTTAGGTCCCTCTTCAAGATCCTTTTAGGTCTTGAGAATTAGAGTTTAAACACGAAGGAAAGCACATTAAAAGACTTCATTGCCCACCATGAAAGAAATCACATTGATCTTGTTTGTAAGCTCAGGAATTATTTTCAGAACAGGGTGTTATATTTATCAAAGCTTTTACAAGTTCCTTCATGATATTCCACTACCAATTTCAATTCCCTACACGAGCTGAGTTTTTCAGAAATGAACAATATTAATTCTGTTATGATTAAAGTATACAATAGTTCCAAAATACAAACAGTATTTTTACATTTTTCCCTAAGTTTTAAATATGTATTTTTAGGCTCCTATATTTCAAAATGTGATTTTCTAGAAGGCAGTTAGTGTTTTTTTCCCCTGGCTAAGCACAGAACAATATTAGCATCTCTAACAGGAAGCCCTGCTAATTGGTTTGACAATTAAAAACACAAATATCAAATCTCTGAGGGAGCACTATGTAGGTCCAGTAATTTGCAGTTTCGTTTAGCAGGACAGGATGCTTAAGGGCATTAAAGAAAGAGCATAAAATGTACTATGTAATGGCAGTGACATTTTCAGCTATCATTACTGCAAAAGGCAACAAAACATGTATTGTCAGCTAAGGTACCTGCAACGCCTGCACCCACAGAGCACGTGTTCGAATGAAGCCATTTTTAGAATCATCCCAGATATACTGGACACAGTTCCTCTAGCTGAGAAAATCCAAACCTGTAAGTGAATCCTGGCTTTCTGACAAGACAGCTCTTCATACTGTTTTCACCACAATAGTAGTTTGAAATAAGAAAGGGGCAACTCCAAAGGCTGAAGACCCTCCAGCTTCTCCACCAGGAAACACGAGCGTACCAGAACACCTGGGTGCACGCAGTGCCTGTCACTCCCTCACCAGCACCCACACTGACACATCCATAAAACCCAGCTCAAAGCTGGTGTTTCTAATTATCAAAGCCAACAGTATCTGCAATGCCTCTGTGACTCAGTTCTCTAGGAGAAAAACATTCAAACTAATAAAAGGAAAGAGGCGAGATGCAGAATCCACCCAGCGACCTACCTGCAGACAGCTCACCTACAGACAGCCCCACCAACTGTTCCATCACATTTTCCTCATGAAGAAATAATTTGCAAACAGCAGTAGCAGAAGAAGAAAGATTACAGTTCCACGGGGGAAAAAAATCCAAGGAACTGAGCCAAGACCATTGCACATAAATGAAAACATATTTTCAGGGCTTTCTTCTCCATTTAGACAGTACTGGACGGTCCCTGACAGAAAAAAAGCACTCTGTTCAGTCTCCAAAGAAAGTAAAGCAGGTCTGGCTTTACATTTCGACCCAATTGAAAAAGGAACAAAAATCAATTATTTTGGTGTCCAACGTGCTACAGGAATGTAGTATTTTGCTGTAACTAATCTAAGGGATCAAAAATGCTTTTATGCAATTACTGTCTGGGGTACAGATGCTCTTCCTTGACTCAGTCCTTTTGCTGATGATACAGCAGTGAAACTTTTGCAGCACTTCTGCTCTGCTACTTGTTTTTCCTCATACAGGTTTTATACACTTAATTTCCAGTGTGGTGGTATGGGGTTTTTTATATTCTTTGCTGGTGTTCTCTCTAAGTAATAAAACACTGGCATTGCTGGTGCCTTGAAAGGTAGCGGTCACATCTGAATGTAGATGGTAGCAGCCCATCTGCTGCTGCAGGGAATCCATGCATCTGCTTTGCAGGCATCAGAGCAGCATTTTTGGTTCACCTAAGGAGTAGCTGGAGTAAGGATGTAGTCCTCAATTCGTATAAAGTCTCACTGCCGAGATCGTCCTGGGCTAGTGGAAACACTCATTTGTTTCGTGCTGTGAAAGTCAGTTTCTGAAATATCAACTCAGCCCAAGGAGAGGGTGTGAGAGGAGCATGAAGAATCCTCAACGTGGTTATTGATCTGTGCTACAGAGCCCCTGCCCTCGCAGCACAAGGCAGGACACAGCAGGAGCCCAGGGCATCACAGCTCTAAGGATCCCAACTGCTGGTCTCAGGAGAAACATTCAAGGAAGGAATCAGGGAAAAGATGTGAGAAACTTAAAGGGGATAAAAAAAAGAATGAAAGAATGGAAAATGAAGTGTGAAAATGGCACAGACAAAGATATAAAAGGGAAGAGATACTGATGAGCCAGGTGAGCCAGAAAATTATCTTGAAAAAGATTAGAGGGCACTGGAGACTGGAAAAGGAGCACATTTTAAAGGTCGCTTTCTCACTTTTAGTTTGAGAGATTTTTATTTTGAAGATAGAGATCAGGGGTTAGAAGAGGTAAATAACGAGTCACATCTGATTTATCAATAACCTAAAGCCAATTACCAACTTGACTAAGCAGCTTCTAGTTCAGTTGGTGTCCTTCATAAGACCACTGTGAAATCAGTAAGGGGAATTCGGTTACCTGACAATTGCCCTTACCCTGCCTGTCCATGCAGCACACCACTTTAACAAGAGCATCTGTAGTGCCCTCCACTTTGGAGGCTCTACAGCAGCTGGTGCTAAGGCCAGCAGGACTCCCCAGGGTCCGTGGGGCACAGAGCCCAAATGCTTTTCAGCCACCAATAGTTTATTTGGACATCGACAAGACGGTTAAAGATTGGAAGTCTGCTCATCAAGATATAGACTCAAAGGCCAAGCGTGCAAAGATCAGGTTCTCTGTGAGTGTGCACTACTATGCACAGAGAAGTGTCATCAATCAGGTGATTAAAGGTTGGCTAATAATAATTGCAATAGCTTGGAGAAAAATTATGCAAGGCACAGGTAAAACTGTCTTTGTAATTCACCCTTTATCTCCAGCTTAGTCTCGAAATAAAAGCAGTCTGCTCCCTGAGAGCACTAAAATTTTCATAGAATGAGAACCACAACACGTCAGCCATACAGACCAAGATGCCAAAGGTAAGAAAAAGAGAAATGGTAATGGACTGCAGACAGGAGATGACAAGAATTCTCCATGGGACCTATTACTCCACTGCTGGCTGGCCTACAAGAAGGCTCAGTCTGCTGCTACACCCAAGGGCAGCCAAGTCATGTCAAGTTCAGCAGCTCCTGCCAGCTCACCTCCTTCCTCCTCAGGAGCCACCAAGCCGATGCTTTCCTGCTTCCTTGCCAGGGAGCTCCAAAGCTGCTCCCACAAAAACCAAACAAAACCAACATACAGTGGTCTGCTGGGCACCTGTACCCCCGGTGCACCCCATACATAGGCATCCGCGCCACTCACCTGTAAAATACACAATTATTTTCATTTTGAAGAAGAAACTCGGAAGCATAAGTTTAATAGGAAGGTTGTAGAGGCAGGGTTTGAGCACAGATTCCTCCAGTCCCTGGCAGGATTTAAACCACAGCAACACTCTTGCGCAAAGCGGGCACTCTGTCTTCCTGTGTTAAGAAACACACTCTGAACATCTCAGGCATTATCTATGAAGAAAATACTTACTAACAACCTATATTAAAATCACACACACATTAGATTTCATCCATTTATAAGGAAAATCGCCCTTTTTTTGACTGAAAACGGAAAGTATTTTAGCCTAAATAGACCAAGGTTTCAGATGGGTACCTCTGTCATAAATAAAAGTTAGAAATGAAAAAAAACTTGGCTTTTCAGTTAGGAAAAATGAGGTATTGGCCTAAAATCCAGTCATTAGGGTCTCAAACAAAATTCTAGACTCTGGTGCTGGTAACTCAAGGAAAGAATAACTGTCTTATGTATGTGAATATTTGTGTTCATAATTTCTGAAGAAAAGATGGGACTTGAGTGATTTATACATTTTCCCCCCTTTTATTTGCAAAAGCTACCAGCCTTCGTGCAGCTTTTTAAAATTCAGAGACACTGAATATTCTCCCGAGCCCTGTGTACCTGCTGTTCATGATCAATAGAGACAGTAGGAGAGCTGGAATTCTCCAAGTTGTTCCAAAACCAAAGATGTTCCCCACTTATCACAAAGCAGGACAAGGACCTGCCCTACCACTAACACTTTGCCACGATGAAACTGGAACTGCAGCACATCTGCAAGATGTTTCTTTGTTCTCACAGTTCCCCACAAGTGAGCTTGTTTGCTTGATGTGTCACATCAAAACATAGGTGCAAATTTAAATTGGAAAACTGGTACAGCATCTGCTAGAAAGCACAGCCAAAACAGGCAGCAGGCCCTGTTAAGCAGCATTCACCATGGTTTCTTCTCTTTCCTACTGAAGGGACAGGATGGGTTTGTGAGCAAACTATCTGCACAGAGGTGTGTTCCTCTGTTCCCTCCCCAAATCCCTCTAACAGCATTTGATGAAGTGCAATTATCCAGTAGGCCAGATCCCTACTGAAAGGCTCTTCTGGTGTCCTCTTGTCTTGTTGTTTGTCTGTCTTTCACCTTGTTCTTTGCATATAAAGTCTGTGCTTGTTTTCTGCAGCTGCAGAACACTCGCCCCTTTCCTAAACCCTGCAGCAATCTGACACTTTCAGCTACGAGGGCTGCCTTCACATTCTTCTACCTCTGAAACTGGTACATTCTTAGTAATCACAGTAGTCCTTTTTTCCCTTCCCGATTTATTCTTCTCCTTGATTTCCTTCCCCCCTCCACCTTCACAGGGACCTGCTTTGATATGGATGACACCTGTGGTTCTGAGAAATCCTCAGTGGCCTCAGTGCTCGCAAACACCAGCACCTATTTGTCAGGATCACAAGCCCTCTCCTCCATCAGAAGCACAAACTTTCATTCCAGACAAACAAAGGCTCCTCTCCCTCCCAGGCAGGCAGCACACTCGCTGTATCACGTAGGAGACACAAGAACTGATCGTTCTTTCTCCTTTCTTATCATTGACACAAAAGTGTACTTACTGGAACTTAAATCCCCACTAGGAACATTCCTATTAACTACCCCATATATTACCCAAATGTTTGCTGCCGCAGCGTTTAAACCCCATCAGTCTCCTCCTTCAGTAAGTCAGCAAACTCACTAAAGTAAAACTCAAATATTAGATCAAAGCCCTACACCTCAAATAAAAAACTTTCACAGACCAAAGCTGAACTCCTAAATTTGGTCATAGGAGACCAGCAATTTAACTGACACAAAACAGAACCCATCTCCAAAACAAAAAGTTAACACCTTAATCTGCAAAAACCCTATTGTTACCATCAAGAGTTGCGATTTAGGACTTGATACGTGATCCTCTGAATAATTCATAATTGATTTAATTGTAAAAGCTGCTTTTATCAAGGCTAGAATACACTCCATGAACCATCTGCAATGGCTTAGATCAGAAATTCAAGGGATTTAATCCCCATATGAGGACATGCTGAGAGAGTTAAGCTTGTTTAGCCTAGAGGGGTCTCCAGAGAGACCTTAGAGCAGCCTTCCAGTACTGAAAGGGGTCCTACAGGAAAGATGCGGAGGGAGTGGAGTGATAGGGGTAACAGTTCTAAGCAGAAATGGAGGAGATTTAGGAAGAAATGTTTTCCTGTGAGGGTGGAGAGGCCCTGGCAAGCTGTGGCTGCCCCATCCCTGGAGGTATTCAAGGCCAGGCTGGATGGGGCTTGGAGCCCCCTGATCCAGTGGGAGGTGTCCCTGTCCAGGGCAGGGGGGTGGGACTGGATGGGCTTTAAGGTCCCTCTAAGCCACCCATTTTATGATTCTATGGCCTTTATATAAAGTTTTATGTAAGAATTTTTAAAAAAAAACATTACAGCTAAGCTCCAAAGAGAATTCAGATAGGCAGAATGTAACTGTACCAGACAGAACTCGAGTGGAATTCATTTGAGCTGACACCTCCTCTCCTGCAAAAATAATTTTAAAAAGTATTCTGTCCTCTTAGTTCAACACATTAACAATGATCACGCACCTTGCACATCTCTATCAATTAAAATCTACTTTGCATCACAGCAGTTCTGAGCCACTCAATTATCATTTTACCTTCTCATTACTAAAACGTGCTACCTGTATTTTAATTTAGCATTCACATACATACTCTGAAACCTTGCTTATTCCCTTTGGAAATCAACACCTTCACTAGGATAAACTCATCCATGACAGATAACAGCTCTGTTAGCACTTAGTAATCCAGATCAGATTATTAGATTAGGACTGAACATGCATTAGTATAATGAGACAGAAACCTATTACAATACAGAGTGCAAACAAGCCCCACTTTGAAAATATATGAATGCAACTCATCTTTGAGTACAACATTCAGTAGAAAACAAAGATGTTCTGCTGAGAAAGCCTGAAGGAGAATGATTTGTGGAACAGGCAGAAGTCCAGAAAACATTACACCTTGCTCATCCTTTCCTCCTTTCTTTATAATAAGATCATCACTAAAAGCCAGCGTTCACATATACAATAATTATAAACAAAAATAAATCATCTGAATTTTTGCTATCATGCTGTAAAAAGACCCGGCTTTGCTTTAGGTGCAGTATATAAACAGTGGTCCA
This sequence comes from Dromococcyx pavoninus, assembly GCA_033558185.1. Classification (NCBI taxonomy): domain Eukaryota; kingdom Metazoa; phylum Chordata; class Aves; order Cuculiformes; family Neomorphidae; genus Dromococcyx; species Dromococcyx pavoninus. Next base: position 1,010,403 of record JAUMJL010000276.1, on the reverse strand, counting down.
ACTCTTTCAGTTTCTTGAAGTCTTTCTTCCATAAATTTGGGCAACAAAAAGGCACAGATCTTACTGTAAGCCGCCTGCCCATGAGTGTTTCTGGTGTTTTTTTGCTTTGGGATCTTTCTGTTCCAGTCTATAATCTCTGCTGCCCCAAAGGTACTCTTTATTCTTGCTCAAGTTAATAGGGCTCAGAGGATTTAGCAGAGTAATTCCTCGTCTCCAGCGAGAGCTCAATAGTTTCAAAATGTGATGACTTAACAATACACCTTTATCCACTGACAAATTTCTTGCTCTTCTCCCTCTTTCGTAACAAAAGGCAAAATTCAGCTCAATCCATTTTAATTCCTAGATCCATTTTTCAGTTTTACAGACTACCAAAAAAGACTTCAGAGTTGCAATACCTTGATTTGGTGACAGATGAAGCCTGAAGACAGCAAGAGAAACGGAAGGATTAGTCCACGTGTCACACCTCACAGTTAAAAGTCAGGGAACTGGTCTGAAGGTACCCTCAGTCTGAGCAGCTTCCCTTCAGGTAGACAGTTCAGCTGAAGAGACCAGAGCTGATTTCATGAGTCAGATAAAACAAACTCTCTAGAACTGGATGTCTCTTGGACTGCAATGCTTTCCCATCCTCCTTCCTGTACATCACTGTGCTGACCTGGGGTAGAGAGCTGAAGGGAAGCGGAAAAGCTGGGACACCTCAGACATGGATCTGGCACTTCTACACCTGAACACCTCGTGAGTGTTTATACAAGCAGGACCCAGTGGCACATCCACCTGGCAGCCAGTGCACACCAGCTGGCTTTCCTGTAAACCCTCACTGCTGCTCCAGTAGCAAGAAGTCCAGTACAGACCGCAAACTCCACCAAAGAGCAAGATAAAGCAGCCTGCGTGGATCTGCACTTCCTCTGGAAGCCATCCACGAGGCCCTGCCAGGACCTCCGGGCTGTCTTTCCCGGTGAGCTCCCAAGTTCAGGTTCATTCTTTCTCACCCTGTACTTGCAGACCTGATCCGATTTCAGCACAGACCCATTCTTCATTTTCTTGGAATCCCTGCTCCCAACCAGACTGCTTTTCTAATTTTAACCCATTTTATACGTCTCCTTGTTCTCTGCAGCTTCATTTGGATGGATCAGAATTTTCTCCTGCTCTGCTTCCATTCTGCTGGAATCTTACAAGGAAACCGAAACCAGACTTGAAAAGAATTTGAACTGCCAATTGGAGATCATGAAAAGACAGGTTAATCTCAACGGGCCTCAAAGATGACAAAGCCATTGTTTATTGTGTTTAGATATAAAGCTAAAAGAAATCTGATCACAGCAATCAGGCAGTTCCAAGGATATCATCACCATGAAATATCTACATCCCCCCAGGACCAGAGGTAATCGTGCACGCTGTGTCTCAGCACACCTCGGGGGGATTATCTTCCATAGCACCACCCCCCCGGTGTGTGTCATTGCTTAAACGTCTTCTGATAAAATAACACAGTTTTAAAGTTTGTGCAGCCTTTGGTGTCAGCAGAGCAGCAAGAAAGTTACAGTCACAGTATATTTTCTTTTCCCAGTAACTTCGTATTTTTAAAAATTTAAATCCCCTTGGAAATTTACAAACATATTAAATACAAAAATTATGTCCAGCATTTAGATTGCAACATAAAGAATCAAAATTAGAATATTCAAATTTATCTTGGCAGGCTGTACTTTTTTTCCCATGCTGCCATGACTTTGTGTCACCATTTTAATGTTATTTAAAGATGGAATTTTACTTGGTGTTTTTATGAATTGCCAGAACAAAAGAAAATAAAGTGTTTCACAGAAGATCATGAGCCACACAGTGTATTATTTATTTATTTAAATGACCAAAAAATAAATCTTACTGTCTCAAATGAAACTATTATGCTTGATTGAACGTATTTATTTATACTAATAAAAAAATAATTTCTCCACAGGTATTACTCTGCCTTTATTTGTTATGGGCTGTCAGCACGACAGGTAAATATAAAATCAAATAAAAATGTATAAGAGCTCCAGGGCCCTGTTCTGTACAGTGTAGTAGCACAGACAGTACCACTTTGTCATTACAGACACATCCAGTGGTCACAGTTCACTTGCTCTGCAGACATTCATGGGATTCCCCTGATCAAACCAAGTTGTCCCAATTTGGCACTTGGGTTGGCAGACTGGACTAAAGGAAAAAAACCAACTTATTCTGAGCACAGGAGAAGTTATAAAGGCACACAGAGTGCAAATAATAAATTACGAATGAAAAGAGATTTATCAAGAGCAGCTACTACTAAAAGAAGACTGTGTTTTGGTCTTCTTGACCTTTCTGAAGACTGGCTTTCTGGCTTATTACTCAGAACTCTCAGGACTATTATAAATGGTTGACTCAGCTATTCCAGAAATGAATTATGCAGACTATAAAGGGATCTTAACGGACCTCATACACTGCTATCTTTTGAAGGACTGTTTTGCTTTTGAATTAAAAGTCAAAGGGAAATTAAAATGGTTATCTTTATGACTGCTTTAAGGAATTTTAAGGACAGAACCTAAAAACACGAAAATTTGCATTTTTATAGAGCAATACTCAAGAATTCCAAGAAATAGCCAATGTATGGGATCTCCCATTTTACAGATCAGGAAACTGAGGCACAGAGACAAAGAACAAATCACCTGGAAATTTTACTGCCTTTTACAAACAGAAACTTCTCCCATGAACTCACCCCAACACTATGTTCCATTAGTAATCACCGTGCCATTTTTACACTAATTTCCACTAGAAGTGGTCTCTCAACACTGCTTTTCCAATGTTTAGGAAGCCAAACTGAGAATAAATAATGAAACCATCCTTCTCCCACATGGCACCATCATCTTTCATAGGACCCCTTTGAATTCATCTATTTTTACCCATACTGAAACATCTAAAGGAAGGTGCTTGAAGAGAATCACAGCTTTAATCAAAGAACAAAATGTCTCACTCTGAAGGTATTTTCCAATTTGTTCTGTGCCATTTTGCAGACAAAGCAATAAAAGCCTCTGCACTATCAATAGGGCTTTGTTTTAGCTCTGCATCAGAGACTTGTAAATCTACTGTCAGAACTGCTCCAAAAATTCTTCTGCAATCAGCTAAAATCAATGATTATATTGGAGGTTTCCAAAGGGTTTTTTTTGTCTTAATTCTGAAAACTATATTTTAAGGGAGAGTCGCTGCTATTTCAGTCTCACAGTGGAACCAGGATACCTGCAGGAAATGAAGAACACATTTTGCTTTACCTGTTTGGTTTTTGCTAATACTTGTAACTGCAACAGCAGCTGTAAAAGCATTGTATGCTCTTCATCAAATTGCAGTCAGTAGAAATTCTTTCTCTAGTGATCTTCCAAGCTCTTACAAATGTGTCATAAAAATCTATTCCGAATCCAATACTCACATTAGCACTGGTGCCATTTGGGAATACATCATTCCAATACGAACCTGGAACACTTGTGTAAAGGATGACTGGATCAGAAAGATTTCCTTTCTAGTTAGGCACGAAAGGACAGATCTCAATCTGCTTCACACCCCCTCGAAAGAGGTAAAATGCCAAAAAACAAACCCAAATCAAACAAATAAAAGAAATCACAACAAAACCAAAGCCAATGTAATTGAATACTTGGAAATCCCTTGCAAGGACTGGAAATTCTGGGTGCCCAAAGGCAAAATGGGTGGCTGGGAGGGCTCTGAGCCCCAGCCACTCCTGGTTTGCATTATTTTATAAAGACACAACACGAGCTCAGACATTGAGGATGAACTAAAATAAAACATCAGAGGGTCCAAACCCTACCGTCTGCTGTTGTAGGAAACCACGACGCACCAGCTGCTTCATGAACCAACCAACCTCTGTCTCACTCTGACTCTGCTCTGGTCCCTCACTGCTCCTGCTGGAGTGTTCTGCTATTCTTATTACTCTATATTCAGTGAATTACACAGATCCTTCTCTGTTTTAACAGTAGTTTTCACCTTGTGCCTCCCTGTCATTTTTAGGAACTGGGAGAAGGTGAGATTCTTACAACTCTGCTGCATTTCACTTTGCATAACCAGGCTCAAGCTTCTCTTTCCATGCCAGAGGTTCTTAATTTCTTTTCCTGCTCATCTGCTTGCCCATCCTCACCTCTGATCTCCCTCACACAGTCTGCATTTCCTTCTTTATACTTCTCCTCAAGCCATTACTATGCAGCAGTGCCCTACTCTCAGTACAAAACTTTTGTTTTCACTAGCCCCATTATTTCTCAGTTCTTGGAACATCTTGTCTATAACAACTGATCAGAGTTGTTTTCCAGTCATAAACTAGACCCAGTTCAATCTAGGTTTTAGCTACCATTAACTTACTCTTAACATAGTCTCTAAAATGTGAATTGTTTTCCATTATTCTATTTCTTCATTTTTAAGTGACTCCCTCCTGCAACCAACATTTCAGTTGAATTTTTGCTTTCCTTTGATTAGCCTGGGACCCTGTCACCTCCCAATTCTCATTCCTTCTCCTTCACTTTCTAAATAAGCCTTTATGTCCCTCTTCCAAATTCAAGGTGGTTCCACAAAGTTGGATCCTTTGTCACCATTTCTGCTCATAGCTCACCACCTGTTTGGATAACACCATCAAAACCACAAACCCAGTAATCCCCTTTCAGGCCAGTTTTTCACAGTGCTACTCCTCCACAGAGATAGGTCTACACAGGCACTCTGTCTCTGGCATCATCTACAGCCCAAGCAGTCATAGAATCATAGAATCTTCTGGTTGGAAAAGACCTTTGAGATCGAGTCCAACCGTCACCAAAGGTCAAGAAGTTTCCAATCAGTCCCGTAAGACATTTACTTCCAACACAGATCTAAGCAGCATCCTTACATGCTACTCACAAATGCACCATCTTTGAGTCAAACTTTACTCTGGCTTCTCAGATCCAGGCTGATTCCAGGAGGTCCCTTCTCTTATCTGAAGGTTTCCTTGTGCATCCACACGATCAGGCTTTCATCTTGCATCCCAACTGCTCAATAACATCAACGGGTGCCCTGGCCCAGTATAACTTTTCACATCACCATTGTCTGAGGATGAGAAGCATCAGCTTCAGACACTGCTTAGTGGAGGAGAGATCCACAGTTCTTTAAGGTATATATTTTGTTTGTACATAATACAACTTATCAGATCAACAGATGCCACAGAGACCCCAACGCTTTCTCTGCTGAGATATTTGAAAGCTGCATCTTCTTACCAGAACTTTTAGTGTTTTATCTCTTCCAGGGTATTTCTTCATATGATGAAAGAAAGAAACGAAGCTTTAAGACTGAAAACACAGACTCCTTTAAACACAAAAGCTTCCCAAAAGATTTCACAACTGTAAACAACAGTAGTGGCTACTTTTTTCCCCTCCTTATTTCCTCCAGCCTGAGCCTCTTCCCAATGCTCATACCTGTATTTTTCCTCTCCAGATAACTAACTTGTTTTGGAGGAAAGCAGCACTTAGAACTGCTGTTAACATTTCTCCAGTATTTTAATGAACTTAATAAGCTCCCATGATGCTTCTTACAATGTAGAGAAACCATCAAAAATATGAAAGTGACTCTGTTTACTCCAGCAGAAAGGAGCATTCCAAATGACTGCGGCAACACATCAATATTTCACATTTTCTCTTAATGCTGGAAAGGAACTCAAAGGGGAGACAATTATTCACTTTGAAGCTTTTTAATATTTTTGAATGGGAATCAATTACAATGTTCTACCTGGATATTTTTTTGCTTCACCTGAAATATCACTTGATTTATGATGAAACCATATTCTAATTTCATTCTACTGCACTTACAGTTTCTTTATAAAGTTGCAGTTGGACACTGTTTCTGACACCTAAAACAGCTCTGCAAGCTAACAAAATCTCCTGATCCTGCCAAGAATTTTGAGACAAACAACTCTATTTTGCTAACAAAGGATGTGTTTAGACCCTCAAAAAAGTTTTAATAAAAAATTAAAGTTATAAAAATTATAAAAGTAAAAGCATATATATCCTCCTATCCTATTTTCAAAACATCTGCTTAATTATAACACATGATATATACAATTTCCTAACATATGCATGAGTAAATCTCTTATATACTCATTATGTATGTAATATTACATATAAATATGCATTCTATTCATCACATACAATTGTCTGGAGTGTTCCTGGCATTCCATAAGGAATGATTTGAGGTAAGATTTCAGGTGAAGTTAGCTTTTTGTCACTAGCAGAGCACCAGATGGGGCTTGGCAAGGCTCAGTTTAAGCCCACTCCCAGTGCTGCCAGGGGCTGGCAGGTTGATTTTATCAGTCAATCACCTCAGTCCCACAGCCCTCTCTTTCCCCATCTATAAAAGAGAAATACATTACAGCCCTCTCTGTAAGGCACTTGGAAATCTAATGATTGTGCAAGTGAATTTTTCACATATCAGTCTTGTTATTAATTAATTATCTGACCTGTAATGCCAAGTGAATTTGCATAAATACCTGTTTATTGAATTTAACTGAATCAGAATCAAGCACTTATCTCACTGTTAAATAATTTTTATAGACAGGTGAATTATTTTAAGGCTGAGTTGTTCAGGTGAATAAGGAGATCATGTTGCTAATATGAATTACTATAAACTGCCTGGTTCCCCAAAAATATGCAGCAATGATAAGAGAAATTAAAAAGATTAAGTGAGCTCGTTAGCAGCAACAGACTTCAATTACAAACCAATTGGGGCAGAGGAAAACAAAGAAAATATTAAAATGAGCATTCTTCAGACGGATTTCTTTCTTTAGGAAATGCCCCCATGTCTCACATGGTACAGCTACAGGAACACATCATCTGTAGCACAAACACACCAGCTGGAACTTACTCTGCCTTTCCACAAGCAGGGACTGATGTTTCCCAATATGACCTTGTGTACCAGAAATTAATAACAACCACTTGGAAAAGTAAATTTAATTAATCAGTGGACTATTCAGCACTGAATTTATTGATAGCTCAATTTTAAGGGTATTTCCTAACATTTGTGCTAAAAAATAGCATTGCTACTCATGTAGAACATACTCATTGCATCCCTCAACCAAATAACCTCTAATAGTGTATTATAATCTGAAGCATTAATATTCTACCAGACTGCTCTTTCACAACATGCACAGAAAAATGAGGATAAAAAGAAAGAAAACGGGTGGAACAAGAGAGACAGAAAAGATGACAGGCTGGGGGACCAAGGGCACTGACTCAGTCAAATTCTTAGTCACACTGTCCATCAACATGGAAATGTCAGACCAGAAAAGGGCCCGTTTTGCCCACCTCATGAGCACCATATGACTGGGAAGAAAATAAAGTCTGGGAACTGGAAGGTCATTTGGAGAATATATACTCATATATTCTTCTTTTGCAAAACTGGCTAAATGCCTATAAAGTATTTCTTCTGAAATTAACTTCAGTCCTTTCTAACTGCAGAATTCAATATTTTTTGTGCTTCCATTTCATAATCTTCTAATATTCTTAAAGCAAGAGGTTATAGATCAGCATGTAATCAAAGCCAGAATGTTTTTATGTTTCCATCTGCTAACACACTCATTTTATAGAAAATCATTTTCATTACATCTTCTTTCTTTAATTTTACTGTCTGTTTATTTCTCCAAAACAAACTGGCAAGGGGGGAGAACGGGGGAGAAGATTCCACAAAATCCTTGTTTAGGAAATGTGCCTGAAGCTCCCAAGAACCACATGTGAGAACCCTGGTGAAGGATGAGCCTGCGTTTACGCCACCAAAGCTGCAGGTAGGGAGGTGAGGTGGGACCTCCACTTCCCCTTCTGACCTTGGGCAAGCGCCTCACTTCATGAATGAGAGGAACTGAAGCATTCGAAGAAGAGGGGGATGAGAATAAGCCATTAAATAAATAGTTGGATGTAGAAGAGGCTGTAGTCTCAAAGCTTTTGCAATCTAAAACATCCATCTATGGGCGTGTCCTGTGCAGGGACAGCAGTTGGACTCGATGATCCCTTTGGGTCCCCCCCAGCTCGGGTGATTCTATGGTTCTATCTCCTGGCACAAGCTTATGCCGCACCCAGCACAGCGCAGGCTCATCCTCAGCCTAGCTCTGTAATTATCACTGCACCACCAGGACAGTTCTTATGAACTGAGAGAACTAAAAGCTCATCATGTATAAAAATAATGTGATGGAAAGAAGTCCTCATGAACACGAAGACCTTCTTTCAAGAAACTATTAAAACACATCATGCACGCACACACCCCCCACACACAGAGGTGTAACACAATCAGCCCAGAAATTCAAGCAAAGCAGATAAATTTTAGCTGTTACTAACTTATTATCATTATACCTTTGGTGAGCTGAAACAAGTCAGGTCTAAGTCAATGAGCAACAACAGCTAATGTGGAACCTCAAAAAAAAAAAGTAGAGAAAAATTCTACATCTACATTAAAACCCCTTTAGCTCCATGGAACGTACGCTAAAAGCACAAATCCTACCAGGATTTAACTAAGATTAGCAGGATTTTTAAATGTGAAAGAAAATTGTCAATATATGTCCCACTATTTTCCTTTTAAAAGTGATTTTAGTACAGGAATTCTTATTTTTTCATATTTAGAAATCTCAACTGCCACATTTTTACACAAAGTACGTATAGAGATGAACACAGGGAAAACAAGTTATTCACTGAATGGAGTAGCCTAGCAATTAATAGAGAAATAAAGCAGATATTCTTTTAGAAGAAATAAGGAAGCAAATTCTTTGAGGCCTAAAGAAAGGGAGTAGAGAAGGAAAGTGGGACAAAGGATACGTGACCTCCTGTAACAGATAACAAACGGCCAAGCAACGTGGACTAAGGAAGACCAAGGCAGTAAGGGATTTAACACAGAATATCACTTTTTTCCAGCAAGAATATAAAGATGTATGATAAAAAAAATTGAATGGCCTGCAACGTGAACAAGCAGTAAACACTATGAATTTTTAAAATGTGTTTGAAGGATGAAAATCCTGCATGAGAACAGAGAGAGGAGAATGGCTAATTAAAACTAGCAAGATAATGCAGTCTCTGCAGGCTGTGTCCCCAGCTCCCTTTCAGACACGCCACGTCCCCGTCCCCAGCACGGCGCGCAGGCTGGCATCATCAGGAGTTCTTCACACTGGTAACACACAGTGCATTTATATCAGACTCTGGAGTTCACACACTGCAGTCTTCCACCACGGATCAGCTGGAAAACACCACCCAGATGTGCCACACATACATAAACCCACCTACCAGCACCCCCTCCAATCTCTGCAACGCATGCTGCAGCTTCCCATCAGCTACTGAAGTTCAATTTCCAGTTTGTTGCCAAACACCAACCTTCCAGCTTTAAAATAACACTTCCAGAGATTTTTTTCCTATGAACTAATTACTTTTTTACCCAGTGAAGATGGAAACAGCCAGTATGGGAAAACCTGCAGAAGTATTTTCCAACACAGCGGGAAAACTTTCATGATTTTTCAAAAATCATCCAAACTACAAAAATTTGAGATTCTTTTATTTAAAAGGGAAATGTTTACCATTCACAAATTTTGCAGTAAAAAAATATGAATAACCCCCCCCAGCTCTACTGTTTCCTTGCTTTTCTAAAAGAAGGAACCATAGGAATGGTTTGGGTTGGAAGGGACTTTAAAGATCACCCAGTCCCACTCGCTGCCATGGGCAGGGACACCTTCCACTGGATCAGGGGGCTCAAAGCCCCATCCAACCTGGCCTTGAACACCCCCAGGGATGGGGCAGCCACAGCTTCTCTGGGATACAATCGTATGTCGTGACTTAAAGGAATTCAATTATCTATCACATCCCAGTAGTCAGCTGGCATGAACACCACAAATAGCCTTGTAATACTTATCACAGTATCACAAGGTTGGAAAGCACCTCCGAGATCATCGAGTCCAACCTATATCCCAGCATTAACACCAACACTGACACCATCATCTAAACCATGGCACTCAGTGCCTCATCCAGTCTCCCCTTAAACATCTCCAGGGTCGGTGACTCCACCCCCTCCCTGGGCAGCGCATTCCAATGGCCAATCACCCTGTCAGTGAAGAACTTTTTCCTAACATCAAGCCTAAACCTCCCCTGACGAAGCTTGAGTCCATGCCCTCTGGTTCTGTCACTGGTCACCTGAGAGAAGAGACCAACCCCTGCCTGGTCTACAACCTCCTTTTAGGTAGTTGTAGAGAGCAATGAGGTCTCCCCTGAGCCTCCTCTTCTTCAGACTAAACAGCCCCAACTCCCTCAGTCGCTCCTCGTAGAGCTTGTGCTTCAGCCCCTTCACCATCTTCGTTGCCCTCCTCTGGACACACTCCAGCATCCTGACATCTTTCCCAAACTGGGGGGCCCAGAACTGTACACAGTATTCCAGATGAGGCCTGACCAGGTCATAATTTTTATATCCCAAGTATCTGAATTTTGGAAACCCAGTACTTAACCTTCCAAATTTGAGCCTATCAAAGAATTCAATTAGGAAAAAAGGAACTGTAATTGTTGTTTCTGGCAATCACTCTGGATTTAGTTCTCTACATTCACTAGACCACAAACAACTACCTAAAATTGCTTAACTTTGATTACAATAAAAAAAATTAAGGATTTTTTTTTCTGGTTCCATTAAGCAATCTCAATTTTGCAGGATGTAACAGTGAAGTTTGCACATTAAGTTTCTAGAAGCACAATTATTTTTAGAAGGGGGTGAGTGAGGAAGAAGAGGAAAGTGGTTTTCACTTGGGAAAGAAATAACCAAATGACAGCACCATGTACAAATTCATGCTATAAAATGTAATTACTTTTTTTCTGTGGCTTGGCTACAGGAAGAAGGGAGGTCAAAGATGCTATTAAAGAAAAAGAGGATCTATCTTAGGCCATTTAAATAATAACGCACGATTGCTTCACGTGGTGCAATTCCTGCTGCCTCATTCAAAAGAGTTTGAAGTAATGAGATTTTCACAGTTAGCTTTTGAAGACTATTCAGTAATCTACTGGCTAAATCTGGACCTGAGTGAAGGTCCTGCAAAGTATTTGACACTCCCTGAATTATGAGAGAGCTGGGAAATACAAGACTTCACAGAATTAGCCTTTTACACCACATTCCCAATTAAAAGGGACAAAACCCCATAAGAGTGATATAGGGGGAGAACATAAAGCTATTACAATTAATTAGAGTTGATTTGTATTTTTCTCTGGAGATGCAGGTGTGCCAGGAAAGCAACCCACCTGAAGCACTGCACACAAAAAAACAGCTGGGAAAGAGTCATCAGAGATCAGAGGGAAAAGGCAAAGCAAGGGTCACACTTCAACACATCCATGTTTAATAAATGCTTGGAGAAGCCAAGGTTGAGAAGGGTGGCCTGACCAGGCTGAGGCCAGCAGAATTATGAACAGGGAGTGGGAAGTCCAGCACACCAGTGAAAACCCCCAGCTGCCTTCTGGCACGATTCACTGCTGTGCTGAGCAGCTTTAATCCAAGCAAAATTCAAGAGGAAACAGAATCTCTCAGAAGGCTGCAGAACACAGAACTGGAAGTCTTTTCTTTGTAAAAGGGTATCTGGCACATTTGGAACTTTTCCATGTTACTGGGATACAATATGACCTAAAAAATTAGTGTCTGACCCAGAGAAAGGTCTTTATGTTGGCTTCATAATTGCTGATACTTGGAAATAAGCGTATTTAGCTTTTTCTATTCTAAGTCCAGTTTTTCCTTGCAAATAAATCTCTCTGTAAAAACTGAGATTTTCCAAATGGGACATATAATGTTGGATGTTGGCTGATTTTTTTGTTGTCTTGAGTAAAGCAGCTGAGCTATGTTTCTGGAATGAGGTCTGGTGAAAATATGCTTTGTGCATGTTAACACTCGGGACACTCTTATCTAGGACTTTCATGCTTTGAAACAGAGACCCGAATTTTTAGCAGAGGGAGGAATTCCACAGAAGGAAAATTCTGTTGCCATCACATAAAGCTGTTCAAATCTGGCCACATTTTCAATGTCTAAAAATATTTGCTCCACTAGAATTTAACAGCTACTTTCTCAACTCTATGCCTTATGTCCTTATAGCTCCTTCAGCCTGAGTGGACTTGGCATGCGTCTGATCCTCAAAATAACTTGACCACTCAAGCAAACCCTGAGCCATCTCAACACAGGAAGAACTCGGTCTTGCTTTGGGAAGACAAATACTCAAGCATGCCACAGTTAGATGGAAAGCTGTCAGTTCACCTTTTCTCCACAATTAGTGTTTCCACCTTGTCCAGGGGAAAATACATCAAAGGCAGTCTGGACTGGGATGCAGAAGAGTAGACTTATGTGTATGTCTTATATATAATGCTTTACCTATATATTTTATATATACTTTACAAACATACATATAAATATATGTAAGTGCCTTTGAGAATTCTCCTACAAAAAAAACTATGTCAAAAGAAACTGTTAAGATTGTAAAAATCAAGTATTCCAAAAATGGCAAACTGAGAACTGCACATAGAAACTTAGTTTGGCTCCCTCAGACACAGAGCATTTGATATGAATTGTACGTACATAATCATATTAAATTTTAAAGACAAAAGCTCCATCTCATTCAGAAAATAATCTCCTGAATTCAAGCACAGACACCTGGGGGCTGATTTGCAGACAAGCTGAATGCTCACACCTGTAACTAAGATCAACAGAAAATGCAGTTGGGAACATACAAAGGACTACAGAAGACACACTACTCCACTAAACTAGATCCTGCTCATTTCAAACTGGGTTTCCAGTAATAGCAATTGCTTTTAAACTATGCCCTAATTGATATTCATACAGGGGCCAACACTGTCTCACCTTGCAGGGGTGCCATGCTAATTAATTCATGAACAATTGCAAATCAGCAAGACAGAACACTGAAAGCACCACACAAAAGCACTAGGAGGCTATTTTTTTCCTTTGTTGATACAAGATTTCAGCAGCACTGGGTAAATAACAGAAGAATGACTAGAAAAAATACTGACTTGCTACTTATTCAGTAGGAACTCTCTACACTGAGCAAAGCAAAGGTCATCTGGAACTTAGAACAGGGTGATTTAAAGTTTCACAGGTGACTTTGATCCTGGAACTTCCAAGTGCTTGACTCTGTACAGACTAGAATGTAGAAAATCCCCTACAACACCAATGAAATTTAAAGGGTTCCTCATTGTAATTAAAGGTATGCTAAATAGACATAGAAGCAAACCTGTCTGGGGGAACATAATGACTGCCTTTGTAATGAGTCAATCCAGGCAGAGAAATGCTCAAACACATGATGTTAAAGTCACCCACTCAGACAGGCAAAAACACATATGAAAGGCAACAACATATGAGATGTATTTACCATCTCCATTTTCTTGGCTATCCCTATTCTTTCAACAAACAGTGGCCTATGTATCATTATAAATCTGAAACAATTAGAACTGCTACCACTCCTTCTAGAAACAAAGAGTAAAAAATATAGACTCTACCTTTCAGGATGAAAAAATCCGGAGAAAAGGTGTGGTGCTCCCTTCGTGGGTGACGTTTGTCTGAGCGTCTCCTACTACACACAAAGTCTGCAGAGTATGTCCAGCTGGAGAATTCACAGCAGCTGCCATTCAAAGCATGGAATCCAGATGGATTTAGACACCTTGCATGGCTCACAGACAGATACCTGAGCGCTGAATTTCTTGAAGACAGACTTCCATCTCTCCCTACATCCCATTTTCAGTACCAAAATCACCTTTCTAGAGCTGCCTAGGTCAGGAGCTTGCTCATGCTAACACAGACTAATGATAGCACAGAGGAATCATCCCCGTTCTGCTTGGTACCAACAGGAGGGAGGAAACCCCTCTATTTGTAATAGGAGGCACCTGCCCCTTCCCAGATTCTCAGGCCTCTTGACCACACCTCTCTCAGCCTCCTGCCCACAGCTGTTTCTGTTTGACACAAGACCCAGGACCTCTTCCACAGGTCTCTAAACCCTGCCCCCCTGGCTGAACAATCACTGCCAGACCCAACTCCAACATGAGCTTTTCTTGGGGAAGGCAAGAGGCTCTACTGAAAGGCCATGATGCGGGAAACAAATTCTTCAAAGCAAAACATGATTTATTTTGTCAAAAGGTACACAGTACTCAGAAAAATGGGCTTAAAATAGCACAGACCAGCCCACACCTCCTGTCATCCCCTTCAGCCTCCAGGCAGATGTGAGTTAACCTCAATGCCCACTGCTCCCACAGGCACCTGGTTACGGCTGCCCTAACCCTTGGCTCTCAGTCAACCTCTAGCAGCCTGTGGACACCGCCCGCTCCTCTCTCCACCAGGTTATAACAACCCAGACTTCTACCAGCTCAGTCTCTTCTGATCTCCTCCTATTTCTGAGCAAGCAGCCCTGCTGCTGCTATTAGGGCTCTGCAGCTGCAACTTGCAGATATAAGTGTGACCACTCTGCTCAAGTATTTCTGTAGTGCCCCTTTTTAGCCCCTTATTTTACGTCTCTTGCCTGGTTTTTCCTTCCTTTCTGTTCCTTTATCTCCTCCTACATATTTCACTTCACATGATGGAACTCATTCCAAAGAGCCTGACAGACACCATAATCATGTTAAATAATACAGAGATAGAGGAATGGATGTACAGGCAGAGAGAGACCGTGAGCACTGCTGCCAGGCAAAGGGTGCAAGGAAACCCTGGTAACTGTACAGCCCTGCATTCAGACCAGGGTCATTTCCATCTTCTCCCTCTCCCTGCAGGATACAGAATTCCTCGAAGAAACTACATTAAAATGTATCCTTTAAAAAAACACATCAATCTCTTTCTTCCCCTGTGGTGCTCACCCTCCTGTAACTTTCCTTGCCACAAAAGGAACTCTACGAAGGTGCCAATCTCTCTACCACAGAAACCTGTAACTTTATTGTAAATGTTCAACAGAGGTGAAAAAGGAAAGCAACAAACCCCAAAGATACACAGCAGTGTTCGAGAGCTACCAGTCATGTAACAACACGCCTAAAGATCACCAAAGGGATGACTTCAATAGCTTTGGACAGCACCTTGTCTACACTCCGATTCTCAGACTCAGCATTTAGTGATATTTTATCCTAAGTCAGCCAAGACCTCTCTTTCAAAGTAATTTTCGGTTTTTCACAACCCAGGAGAGTGGGGTTAGCACAGAATAAGTGAAATATCATGGCATTTTTCCACCTTTCTCAAATGTTGGGGTGTGGAAGTCCAGAGAACAAGCTGTAAACAGGAGATAGCAAAGCAGGTGGGGAAAAGTGGGGAGGAGGGAGTGACTGGATGAACCCTCCATCGCTGATTGAACAGGACAGTACATTTAGATGAAATTAATTTTCAGTGTTGAAATTACGATGCCGTAGTGATGATCGGAGGAAAATATTGATAGCAATAAAATGCATTCTAAAGAAACTGGCACTACATCAGAAGACAGCACGTTGACACTATTTATGTTAATTTCTCCAGGTTTCATCCCCGTCTGCATTATTGTTGACACCTCCTGTAGCCAAGCAAATAACTCCCAAAGAGCCGGGGAGTGAAAGTAAATGATTGCAGCTGCCATTAGGCTCCGATTTATTGTAGTAAGCAAATGCACCAACTCATTATGACCTTGATCCAACAACGCCAGCAGTCGGTACAAAGGCTCATCGAGTAGTACATTTTTAAATCTTATTACACGGAGAGTGTTTATAGAAAGTTACATTTCACTTACCAGGTTTCAATTATAACAAGCGAAAAACTATGGCAAAGGCAACTGGGAAAATAAAAATGAGAACACAAAAGGAAATCAGAGGCAAGTGAATCAAAAGCAATAAGGACACCTCTTTCAATGGTCTGGTGGGTTTTCCGAACTACTTAACAGGTCACAGATAGTAAGGGACACTCAGGTGGGTCACCGTAGCGCTGCGTTCGTAAGCGTCCTGTCCGATCCCATCACTACAGACCCGACTCTCCAGCCCCACTCTGGCACATCTAAATAGTTTTAAACAAATTACAGCCAAGCCCTATTGGGTTGTAATTCAGTCACTTTGATGAAGCTTCTTACAGGGGCTCTTTCTACTGGGAAAGAGGATATGCTGGACCATAAACTCTCATTTATTCAAAGCAGTGAAAGACAGATTTGGGCAACTGAAATCAATGGAAAAATCCCCACCAGCTTCAGTGGACGTTGATCCCTAGGCTAAGCTCTCAGTGCCAGTTTGCCTTGGCTTCAATTCCACAGTTGTCCCCTCTCCTTCAGGTGCAGCTGCCATTTGCTCAAATTAGCCATTGTCAGGTCCAGGAGATAGATGGAACTTGGGGTCTGGCTGTGTTGCTGCCTCTGCTACATTTTCATTTTATACACCTGCCGCTCCTTTTTTAATTTGAAAATTACTTTGTTATACTTAAATTGCTTTCAAAGGCAGCCTGTCCAGGCCAGCAGATGCACTAATGAGGGCTCTCTATTTTTTTCAAAATATGCAAAGGGTAATTTTCTTGTTCCATCTAATTTTAGAAATATTTTAGTCTGTTATTTTTCAGTTTGCATTTAATGCCAGAATTGAGGGACAGAAACATAAGATTCTCTGTTGTAATCTTTAATGGATTAGTGGTATTGATCAAAGGGCTGATGTGAATTTGTTACTTAATCTTATAGGCATGTTTATCTATTTACCAAGAAATCAGAGCACCAAGCTAGCAGTGGTATGAGGCCAAGGGCCAGTACAGCTGCTTCCATAGCTGGATACACTTATTATAGAAAGGAAACCAACGGTCAAATTATATATCATTGTGTATTAGAGTAGGGACTGCTGGGGTTTTTTTCTTCTAACACAGAATTTCCCTTAACTTCATCTAAACAGGGTGGTTTCATCAGGGATGGAGCAATGCAAGACAACATTCTGTATTAAATTAGGCAATAACCTGTGCAGTGCATGTTAATGGGAAGAAAAGCTGCATCACTGGGATTTCTTTCTTTTTTAATTAGATACAATCAGTTTGACAAAAGGACATTGAGTAGTCTTGATTTTCATTTCAGAGGGATGTGATCATACTTACAATATATTTGTAAGGCAATTTTTTAAAATGTCGTATTAGATTATTGAATTAACTCTTCGCACATATCATATTGGTAAATTAAAACTGAAGTGACCTTGAAGAAATGAAAGTTTCAAATTTAAAAAAGGGCAAGTTTTCAAAGAGAAAATAAGATTCTATTGAAATTCACAATATTTACTGCATGTTCAGAATTTCATCTCCTCTTTCTCCCTTCCCAAACCCTTTATGGAGAGAGGTGTGGGATGTCAGACTTCTCCACACTTGTTGACACCAACAGTGGGGGGCAGCAAGGCCAGAAAACATGCTTATCTTGCAGAGCTGACGAGGTGGACTGTGGGCAAACATCCCATGAACTTATCTGGCACTCACAGCCAGATGTGGCTGCAGTAAATAAGGTAGATAAGAACACTGCCCCTGCCTCACATCTGTGCATCAAGATCCCTTTGTCCAGAGGGGCGTGCTGAGCCGCTGGATCCCGCTGGCAATGACACAGCTGGCATCCCAAAATTGACTTATTCTCACCTCGTTAAGAATCACCCAGAGTATAAATCTGGTATATAGAATTCTCTATCAAGAGGACGGGAACTTCAGCTATGGGATGGGTCGTTGGGCCTGAATGCCTCTCTCCTCCTCAGGCAGGGGCCCCTCCTTGGTAAGATTTGCATTTCCAACCACATCAGATGTTACCTGGGAAGTTATCGTTCACTAAAGGCGCTTAAATTTTGGATCGAGTTTGATTCCGCAGTGAGTGAATTCATCTCCAGCAATCGTGAACTTGTTACACCTGTCACTTCAATAAATCGTTTTATTGATTCACCTTTGTGAATCCAATCAGCAAATAGCGGGCTCTGACAGACAAACACTGGTCCTATCACCACATGGAACTGCTCAGTGAGAGCTCCCCACAAATGCTGATCGGCCTGGCTGAACGAGTCAGATTTGTGAGACTGCTCAGTGAAAATCCTTTAGATGCTGTAGGCAAGTTGACGCTGGTGAGAGGGCTTCCTTTTTCTCAGCCATATGTCAGACCCTTCACCCTTTTAATGTGACAAGAGGATTCTAAGATCTTGACCTCATTCACAGGAAGACAAGTTAACTGGGAAAAAAAAGCATGTGAGTTGAAATACCGTGTGAAATCACAATGAGTACAACCTGTCAGTGGTTCAAGATGGAAAAGAGGAGCTACGATAGTTTCTGCATCAGCACTGTATGAGAACATAGAGAACAGGGCTTCTCAACATATTCGGTCCAAAGGTTCCCAAAACTGGCCCAAAGGCAAAGGGCAAAGAGGACTTACTTCGGTGCCAGGGAAAGAAGGCCTGTGATAAAAATGGAGAAGGGAAAACAGAGAAACTCTGTTTATGCGATGGGGCTAAGAAGGTCCAGCATTTCTAGTTGTGTGACAGAGACAGTGCAGTGAAAACATTGCAATACTGAGAAAACCAGCACTGCAAAGTAATCTGAACAGTCATCAAATGAGCCAGAAAGGATGCCAAGCATCAGTGTGAAGCACAGAATTCTTGTAATCTAATGAGATGCACAGCTATCTTCATGAAGTGTATTTTAGAAGGCTGCAAGCTGAATTTAGATGTAGCACTGGCTTTCCATTATCAAGATTTTATTATAATATTTACTCCTTGAAATTAAAGTTCGTAGTATTTTGAATAAGGTATTTGCACACAATAATCCCTGATCTCCTTCTTGCTGCCCGGTTCCTGATGCCCAGTGCCTACCACCAAACTCCAGTCTCAGCCTGCACTTTCTGTCAGTCCTGTTCCTTTATCTGAATCTGTTGTCACTACCTGTTCACAGCATCTTTCAGCTAAACTGATCTTTGCCCAAGAGATGAGACCTTTCCTGCAGACTCAGAAGTGCACATTTTTTAGCACTGACTCAGCTTAAATGTGTCAACTGGGACTGATTCTGTTTCCATATGCTTGGAAGTTCTCTTCTGTGAGCGTAACGGTCACTCAAGTGTATCTGCTTTATTTCCACCAAGAACCACTGCAGGTATTTTTAAAGCTGTGGATGATAACTACAAAAGCCTGGGAGCACTGAGTGGACAGTTTTCCTGAAGCACAGCCACAAACCATCCTCACCAGTAACTCTGTAAGAAGGCCATTAACCCTGACCTTCACGAGCCACATTCAGCTGTATCAAAAGTACCCCACTAAAGCAGACCTCCAGTTCCTTTAGGACATCCTGAATTCAGACAAACTCATTTCTCACTCTGGTTAGGAAGTAGTCTTACATGTAGCAATACCTTTATTTTCTCTATTTAAGATAAATTTCCATAAAACTCCTGTTAGTTTCAGTGAAACAGCTCAGCAAAGTTTCTTAACAGCACGTAACTCACCATTTTTTTCTTCACCTGCTCCAGACTGGGTATGGTCTGAAGCACAGACAGAATCAGAAGACAAGGAGGTATATAAAGGACATTATCACTGGAAAGAGACACCAGGATTTATAACCTGTTCTCTCTGGGCCAATGCTTTAATGCAAGTAAAGGCCTACAGCTATAAACATTCTGCCAACAACGCCGTCACAGTGACATCCACTAGAAGTTAAGCATTTGAGTTTGATAAAATCATAATCATGGCTCCTATTTTTTTTAACCGAAAAATTCCAAAGCTTGTGGACTAAAACTAAATTCTTGTCATATGAATTATTTTTTCCCCTGGTTTGGACAGCAGAAGTAACAATAGGGGGGGAAAAGATGACACAAATACCAGAAGGGTCACCAAAACAGATCCTACCCCATTTGTTCTGACCTGAAACAACAAAAATAACATCAAATGTTCCTGCAGCATGGAAACCCATGCGTTTAGCTGGATGCACGTGGCATCAGACACAAACAACGTTGGCCCTGGTGCTCCCACACGCGCTGCCCTCAATGCTGTACCTCTCTGTCCCCATGTGGAGGGGATCCAGGCCCCGTAACCCCCAAGGCCGTCCCACTTCTGCATCAGCAACACAAGTTGTTTATAAGAAATGTAAACCATTAAAAAGAGATGCTGAGGAAACTTTAGAAATGGAGCTGTTGTCAGCAGAGATTAAATTGTATACCAACAGCACGACGTTTATGTGCTGCTCCTTAAACTGTGACAAATGCCGGCAAACATGATAGTTTCAGGATCTTTAATCTAAATGAATGGTGCTTTTAGCCCACCTCTGACTGGAATTCATTTCGGAAATAAAGAAGCATTTCCTACTCGGGGGTGTGCAGAACTGCACCACCCGTGCCTGAAAGGGCAGGAGTCGCCGCTTCCACCGCTCGGCAGCACCACGCTGCACTGGCAGAACCAGAACAGAATGTCTTGATGTACCTACTCCTTCCCAAGCAACGGCTGCAACGTAAATTAGGATTTCACCTGCCTGTCAGCCTTATAAAAATTGTTTTCAAGGAGGTTTTCCCTCCCCTTTCATTTTTCTTGTTCTAACAACATACATAACGTAAGCCCACATAAGGCAGCAGAGACTAAATTAAAATGTAATTTTTAAAATTGCAAATATCTCAAATGGCAACTTATCCAAAAATCATTTACATCACTATCAATGTAATAGTAACTACTGGGGAAAACTGATGGCATAGGCAGTTTATCCTACATAGGATAAATTTATTCGTGTATTACTCCCAGTGACACCCAGCTGAAGGAATTAAAAGCACAGTTCTGACAGTGATTATTTACAAAGTGACTTTTTAGTGTTAATAGTCTTGTAATAGAATATTTATAAAAATAATCTAATTGCAAACATTCCAAGGTGTTCTTCAGCTCACAACAGAAAAAGTCAGGTTTTTTTCACCACTCTCCCACCCCCTCTGCCTCCCCAGTCTCAGGCAGTGGCTTGACTGTATCCTTTAGATATTAATTTTGATGAAAAAAACCCAAAAAACACCCAAAAAGCACCACACCAAAAGCTTGCAAAAGACAGGGAAAGATGCCACGTGAAAAACATTTCTTAAAAATAAATAAATAAATAAAAAACTCGACACAATTACAAAAAACCCCGTGCATTTGGAGTGTAACCAGGGGCCCAGCTTCTGATGGTCCTGCTGACAGCGTGACATCATCCTGAGTGGCAGCCGGGCAGCCCTTCAGCGCTGACCCGGGGGATGGACAGAAGAAAAAAGACGCCTTAAAGTTGCCTCTTTAAACCTGGACGTTTCCTCCAGCTTTTTTTCACAGCTCCTGTGTGATTAGAAAGACAATAAACCAGTCTCTAATCCCTCCCTCGGTCAGTTTTCGAGGTGAAATGCAATCTTTGTGCTGAAGGAACTGCGATGGGACACCTGGGAGGAGAGGCTGGTTCCAAGAGCGGGCAGGTGCTGCCATCCGGCGGCGGGGAGCGGGATCCGGATTGGGATCAGGATTGGGAGCGGGATACAGATTGGGATCAGGATTGGGAGCTGAATCCGGAGCAGGAGAGGCGGCTACAGCCCCCCTCTCTCCCCCGGAACCCCCTGCCCCCGCAGGCACCATCCTTTCGTGCACACATTAACCAGCAACTCGCTGTTATCTTTGGAAAGGTAGGAATCTTCCTAAGGAAAAAGATCTTAAATATATTTAAATAGATCATAAAAATATATTTTTAAATATCAGAAGGGCAACAAAGCTTGTGAAAGGACTGAAGAACAAGTCTTACAAGGAACAGCTGAGGGAACTGGGGTTGCTTAGCCTGGAGAAGAGGAGGCTGAGGGGAGACCTCATCACTGTCTACAGCTGCCTGAGAGGAGGCTGTGGTGAGGTGGGTGTTGGTCTCTTCTCCCAAGTGACAGGCAATGGGACAAGAGGAAACGGCCTCAAATTGCGCCAGGGTAGGTTCAGACTGGACATTAGGAAAAATTTCTTCACTGAAAGGGTTCTCAGGCCCTGGCAGAGGCTGCCCTGGGAGGTGGTGGAGTCGCCATACGTGGAGGTGTTTAAAAGACAGGTGGATGATCTGCTCAGGGATCTGTTTTAGTAGTGGACAGGTACAGTTGGGCTTGAAGATCTCAAAGGTGTTTTCCAACCAGATGATTCTATGATTCTGTGATTCCACTTGACTAAGCAGATAAAAGACCTTTAAAAACACATCTAATGCAGCAATCAGAAGGAAATTCTGAGTTACGGTTCCTCTAACGCTGCCTCCAAACTGGGAGCTTGGCACCAGAGCACAAAGAAACCCCCCGCAGCAGGGAGCAGTTCTGCAGGGAAGCTGAGCTGTCAGCTGGTGCAGCAGAAACAGCACCACAAAATGCATTGTAACAGCAAAGTACGGGGTTCTGTGGCGTCCCGTGCCCATCCCATCACCCCTCTGTGCCACCCGATCCGCGCAGCGGCGCGGACACAACTGCACAGCACGGCCCGCGGTCACTGCATCAGCCCTGCCAGGAACTGCCGAGACAGAACAAGACTATTGCCCTCCCATTTTTTTTATCAGTGTCTGTTATTTCAATGTATTAGAGCTGAGATATTCAAAGCTGCCTGAGGGTTTGGAGAATTAGATTCAAAATGTTCTAGGCAGTTCTGAAAATTCCTAAGAGAGTGATTTTACAATGCTATGAGTCTGATAGTTCAATCCCTCCCTGTGTAAGGAGCGCTTACTTAGAGAAATAGTTTAAGTAGTATTGTCTTAGAGCCAAATTTTGACATTTAGCTGCTGGTCATGCCGGCAGCACGGGTTTTTTCTTGTACTTCCCAATCTCCAAGTAAACTCAGAGTGAGCAAAAGCTACCATCTTGCCTTTGGGCAAGGTGCACTCCTGGACGTGCACCAAGAGGAGAGTGCCTGTCATCTAGAGATGTGTCATTGTGAGAGATGCCCTAAACACACGTCAGTGGAAAACCCGCTCCTCGCATGCTGACTTAAAAGTGGGGAAGACTTTAATTATTTTGCAGAAAAATCTGTCTTGCTTTTTTTTTGCCTGCTATGGTGCTATGGGCTTTTTTGTGAGCTTAAAATCCAGCAAAAGCTAACAGAGACAGGAAGAATGGACCCACATGTCGTACCAGGATGTGTCCACTCCTAATGATATGATGCAGCAGAGAGCAGGCTGCTGCTGCAAGTCCAACACCAACTGTCTGCTGAAGATGCAGAAGTTCCAAGGAGCAGTTCCAAGGCCCCAGCACCAACAAAGCCTATGTGGATACGTGGATAAAGGACAGACTGATGACTGATGTCAGATGAGAAGGTAAAGTAAGCTTACCTCTAGTTTTAAAGTGATGCCAGGGACAAACAGAGCCTACTGAAAGTGCACAGTTCAAGGGGGATCAGCTGAGTTAGGCTTTTTGCAGGAATTTTCAGGGAAACAAGTGCATGCAAGCATCCTCACTCAGTAACTTTTAATAATTCAGCCAGACTAGCCAAGTCCAACAGAGAGCTTGGAGGTTCGAAGGCCCTGTGTTCCTAATACAGTTTATCAGTACAAACATTTAAGACAGCAACAATGCACTTTGTACCCCCATCAGGAAAAAAGTTACAGCGTGAATCAGAGCTCAGTCATAACTGAGCTCCAAAACAGGCACAAAACTACAGGAAAGCAGGCTTCAGGAGTTCTGCACTTTGTAGGACTAATGCTTATTCTAACAACGCATTTGTCTCTATCACTAAATTCAGCAGCTGATTTTCCTTCCCAAAGCATTTAAATTATTATATCTCAGGTGGCAAAAAAGAGATGGGATGGAGTGCTGATTTGATTTAAAAACAGGTTGAGCAGTGGGATTTCATTTGGAAAGCAGCACAGAGATAGACCCATCTTTTGAGAAACAGCCAGGAGAAAATGAAAAACAGGTCATAGCTCACCCTGAAAACCATAATGCCTGTGAAAAAGCCTGGCCAGAGTGAAGGATGGAAGTAAATATTCTCCATTCATGTCTAAAATAGCGCTTCCAGGCAATTTACTCTATACCCACGGCACCACAATGGGTGTTCACACCCCACAAAGTAATCTCGAACAAGGTGTAAAAAACGCCACGCGTAAGAAGCTGGTGTGAGTTTCTAAAATGCCCTGAGAGTCTGCTTCGATCCAGCAAAGGGTTATGAAATGAGGAAAAGCTGAGGTTTTCCCACCTTGCTCCCAGCTGGTAATTGCACTCATCATTCTTATTGCGTACAGGAGACCGTGGCATGCTGAGTGAGGATGTATTTTGTTATGCAGGTTAGAAAGAAAGAACCTAGACAGTATTGGCAAAAGCTTGGCAGGGACTTCAGCATCATAAAACTCAAACTGAAAATTACGGTGAACTCAGGTCTGTGTTACTCTTTATCAAATCCACTAAAACTTGGAGGGTTTGGAAGCCCCACTAAAGCTCAGAATTCGGGATGGTGTTATTTAACATCTTTGTTGCAGATACTGACAGTGTCATAGGGACTGAGTGCACCCAAAGAAGGAAACAGGAACCAGTGCTCCATCCAGAGGGCCCTTAACAGGCTTGAGAGCTGGGCCTGTGTGAACCTTGTGAATTCAATAAGGCCAAGTGCAAGGTCTTGTACCTGGGCCAGGGCAACTCCAAGCAAAAATACAGACTGGGCAGAGAATGTATTGAGAGCAGCCCTGAAGAGAAGGACTTGAAGTGCTGGTGGAGGAGAGGCTCAACACGAGCCAGCAATTTTGCTCCTGCAGCCCAGGAAGCCGACTGTATCCCGGGCTGCATCCAAAGAAGTGTGAGCAGCAGGTCTTCCCCTCTGCTCTGCTCTGGTGAGACCTCACCTAGAGCCCTGTGTTCAGTTCTGGAGTCCTCAGCACAGGAAGGATATGGAGCTGTTGGAGTGGGTCCAGAGGAGGCCACAGAGATGATCTGAGGGCTGGAGCCCCTCTGCTGCGAGGACAGGCTGAGAGAGTTGGGGATGTTCAGCCTAAAGAAAAGAACACTCTCGGAAGACCTTGGAGCAGCTTCCAGTACCGAAAGGGGCTCCAGGAAAGCTGGGGATGGGCTCTCTATCAGGGAATGCAGGGATAGAATGAGGAGTAATGGTTTTATGCTGGAAGAGAGGAGATTTAGATTAGACATTAGAATTCTTTTCCTGCAGACTCAGTTCTCTAACAGAGTCACTGGATTTCATCAGAAACTGTGAATGTTGTCAACCCTGATGTTGTCTGACTGTTGCAGCAGTACCCAGAGCTCCAGTCTGGTCACCATCACACCAAGTATAGTCCTTGCCTCCAAGGAGATAATTCACAATGAATAATTTAGCTGACAAACTTAGTCTGCTTGAGAAATACCCATGAGAAGATTTCAATTTCTTCAACCATAACCATTAGTCAAAATAAGCTGGAATAAAGATGGGGTGAAAGAGGTTGAGGGGAAGAAAGGTAAGGAAAAAAATAAAGGGGATCCGACCTGTATTTCTGGATAGCACAGCATGACTTCAGACTCCTAATTTCTATTCCACATACTCAATGGATGAAATTAATTTGGGCAGAAGAGAAAGAAAAAGCCTTTCCAGACTGTGAAAGTAGCTTAGATCAGAACTAAAGAACTAATACAAATTTCACTACTTTCCATTCCAAGTGCAAGGCTGTCTTCTTTAATTATGTTCTTTCTATCACACAGAGACACCAGAGAGCCTGTAAGGAAAGGTGGAAAATCCTCCCTGGTTCCTACCCCACATGCAGACTTCTGCAGCAGAAATCACACAGTTCCTGCATCCAGGTGTGCAACACAGTGAAAAGGCACACGGGGCCAGCCACAAACTGGGAACAGCTCGAACTGGAGATGTCTGTCCTCTGACAAAGTACTCCTGGCTGCACCTCTGCTCTGTTGAACTGTGCCACCCTTAAGTGCTCTTCATGCACAGAGCCCCAGCTAAGGGCCCCGGGGTGACTGAGAGAGGGAGAAATTGCTCGTGACAGGAGATACCAGTCTGCTACTGAACTGGTTCAGGCTACAGGAAGAAGCAGAGTAGAAGCAAGAGGTACTGCAGTACCTACCATTAACGACTGTGCTTCCTGAGTTAATGTCACATTTTCCATGGGATTTGTCATGCTGTATGCAAGGCTAACCTAGCTAAAGGAAGGGCCTTGCTTCCTCTACAAGACACAAGCAGAGCTGAAATAGCAGCCTAATTCTGGGCTCATTCCATGTTCATCAGAGTGACTTCACGACACACTGCCTGCAGCCCAGCTACTGCAGAATTACACCAATACACAGCAATATTGCCCCAAACATAAAAATATTTCATATCTGATCTATCCCTCCTCAGGTGACTTTACTGCTGCATGTTTCTGGCCTTGAGGACATACATGCCACTTTTTTTCTCAAGTCTAATGTTTGACAAGCAATCTGAATTTCTCTAGGAAATGGAAAGGAACTAGATTTTATTCCACTGTTAACTAGTAACCACTGTTTTGTTCAGATGAAATAAAGTAGTTCTTTGTTTAGAAGTCAGCATGTGGCACACATGATATTGTATGGATGACTGAGAACTGGTTCCCTGACTCATAATGATCATATACAATTTTTAAGACTGAAGAGTGAGGCATGGTGTCTGTCTTCACTTCAGTCCTTTCACACAGAATGGCAATTTTGAGTTTAAAAAAAAAGTCTCCCCGCTCCCTTCCTTCCCTTCAGTCTGGCAGGTTACTGCCACAAAGGGAGCATGAGCCTGTGCCAGCTCTGAGCTATATTAGCAGAATTTTTTGACAGACTGGTTTGTTTTTTCTCAACACGGTTGGTTATTATATTTCTGATACATGCAAGGTTAATGGTGAATATCAGACACAGTGATCAGTCAGAAATGAAAACATCATTTACAAATTCACATTCTGAATGTTCCTTTTGAAAAGATGTTATTTTGGGTAAATAATTGCTCAGGAGTGCCTAGAAGGAAGCTCATCAACACAAGTACCTCCCAGACAGGCAGCAGTTCAGCCTGCTAAGGACACAACTCTGTGTGGAGCTGCTTCAAAGGCAGTGCAGGTAACTAGAGGGCTCTGCCTTGGAGGCAGGTCATCCACAAGGGGATGTCTCCTAGACAGGTACCTGTTCCTGTCTGCCTGGGAAGTGAGTCAGGAGCCTTTGTACAGCACCTTTCAGGCAAGGAACTTATCTGGGTCTGCCTAGAAGGCAGGTCAGCATGCAGATATGCCTAACAGGCACAGAACTATGCAAGTCTGGCTCTTCACACCTTCAAAGATCACAAGGCAAGTCAAGAATTTCATTTTAATGATTTCAGCAGAAAGCCATTATTTCCAGCAGGAAATCATTTTCAGTATAGTTGCTGGATATGTCAAACTGCAGTTTCTTTAATAACACACTCCTAATGCCAGACACAAGAACAGAATCCCTGTTCACAATGTTCCGGTGGTATTCTTAATATAAAAGGAAATGTTGTTTCATAAGATTTGGCAGCAAGTTACTACAGAGAGCAAAATGTCCAAAAGAACAGGCAAGTACAACTGGAAAAAAGAAAACTGACAGTAGACAAACTAAGAAATTACATGTACTCTGCCTGTGCAACAGATGTTGGCCTTCTGTCTTCTCTCCCATCAATGCAAGTGGAAGCAATGATTGCAGTGGAGGTGTAGACAGAATTGGCAAAAGCAATAAAATGTATTTAAAAATCATCCATTTCAAAAGGACTAAAAATTTTCAAGATCACCAATCAGCAAGGGCTTTAGCAAAGCCACAACTTTAACTACTTGACAAGACAGCTTTTAATAAAGTGAAGGTCTTGCCTTGGACATAACAGAGTTCCAATGCATTTTTGAGTTCAGACAGCTCTCCACCAGTTTTGCCCAATCCAGGATTTCAGGTTTTCTTTACTATAATATTACCTGCATTTTCACTTTTACCATGAAAGCTGAGATCACACACAGGCCCATGCTTCCAGGCCAATGTTTGAAGAGCCGTGACAGTGTGTGCTGGTCTGAACTGCAGCAGAAGTCTTGGACAGACAGTGGTTAGAGACACTCTGAGGGAGAAATAAAACTACTGTGATGTTAATCAGCAGTTGTTTATTAGGGAAAGGCTGCACCTCTGAGCAGCATTCAGCAGTCTCCACCAGGAGGGAGGAGCACTGTTCTAGGCAGAGGGCTGGCAGTGGGCTGTTCCGGCCCATTGTGGCTCCTTAAGATGGACTGGAAGCTCTAGTTATTTTAAAAGAAAGAGAAGCAATCAAGAAAGAGATCTACAGGGCTCCAAAATGTGCTGTAAGACAGACAGTAAATTGGGCACATTTCAGGTAGCTGTTGCTGTACTTGCAAGTTGTACAAAAGACAGAAAAGAAGGAAATACAACCCAGTGCTCCAGTTGCCGAATTCAATATTCTGTTCAGAGTGACTCATGCAGCAAGGAGTGTGCTGTCAATTATTGTGAGATCCCAAAATAGAATATCCCACAACACTTCAGATCATCGATGGGCTCTCTGAGGGTAACACCAAGCACAGCAGAGACACGTGTTTCACAGGGCGTATTCAGAAAACACACGGCAAACAGCACTTGTTTAAACTAAACCAAACCGGTTTGGCTTCATAGAGAGCACCAGAAAGACGTTCTCACTACCTGCACAGTCTTTGAAGACTCAGGATAGGCAGCCCTGCACCCATGCTATGCAGGACCACCTGGTCTGCCAACTGCCAGCAGGAATCTTAATGAGAGTGACTTATCTTTTCCCAGTGATATCCCCACAGGCAACTGAAGAAAGGCCAAATAATCTTTGTGGAGGGTTTTCTGTGTCTGAGCTTGATCTCTGGGGTGCAATCTGTAATATATGTGGAAGACTTACCATATAACAGCAACGAGAAAAAAAAGCCACAGGTATAAAATCACAAAAAATATCATTCATTCTTGTAGTATACATGACACATTACAGGCTGCACAGCCCCCTGATCCTAACAGCTTAGCTGAACTCATTTTACGTGATCCTATCTGCACTGATAGAGCTAAAAATTCATACCAAAAGCATAACACTGGCATCATTCCCTGTTTGCTTGGCATTATGGATTTACTCTTTTAAGCTTTCAGATGGTAAACTCTTTGTTTGCCGTAATCCACCTATTCTTTATTAAACTGTATTATTCCACTGAACAGAGATATTCAACAATAGTTGTGTATATATACAACAAATTCCAAAAAAGTAAAGGACATTTTTTGAGAGAATTCTGGTTTCAGTAGATCGGTTTGAGTTTGGGTGTTTTTTCCAACTTGTGAAATTTTCTGCCTTTCCTTTTAGGTTTAATTAGTAATTGACTAAAGGCACTTTTTAGAAAACTTTTCACATCCCCATAAAATATAGAAGTAGTACATGTCTGAAACCCCCTGGTGCCTCAAAAAGGTGAGGGATGTTATATATATGTTAATATAAACTGCCTTTCCCACACTCTCGTACTGGGACCAAAGGAGATCCTAAAACACCTCAGAGATATCTAAGGGCTGATGCAGTTTGTTCAAACTGAAGTAGCCCTGTAGAGATCCTGTCCTGCTGAAGATCAGATGAATACTGCATCTTGTCAGGTGCTACAAACAGCCTACACACCCACCTCTTCACTGGCACAGCCTGCTAATACCTGTTTAACTCTCTTTTAAATCCTTCAGGCTTTTTGCAAATGCTGAACTGGATTTAAGTAGGTTTCTAAGTAGACTTAATCTGGAGTCCTGTGTCCAGCTATGGAATCCCCAGCACAAGGACATAGATTTGTTAGAGTGAGTCCAGAGGAGGGCCACGAAAATGATCCAAGGGCTGGAGCATCTCCTACTTTAGGACAGGCTGAGAGAGTTGGCACTGAAAAGTCAGTCATCTACTTTGCAACACATATTTGAAACTGAGATCCCTTTATGTTTTTATACACACACAAACACGCACGTACATAAATCCTGCTTCAAGGTGTCTTACAAAAATCGAGAATATAAAGGAATTCCTTCAAGCACCCTCTAATATCAGAGTAATATTTCCAACAGCAGCTGAAAACTGTCTTCCCCATAATGTCAGTTTGGAACCAAAGAGGCTGTTAAACAGTGAAGACCAACTCTTGTATTCTGCTTTTGTAACACTGAGCGATTATGAAATCGCGTTAAAATTTCATCTACAGTTCAGTTATTGATAATCACTGTGATTCGCCATCAGCTACAGCGGTGCAGAGACAGCTTAACCCAACTGGTGACAATGAAGTCATTTCTGACTTGAACCTGAGTGACTGAAATCCAATCTCTCCTTTAATCTAATTTAAACTATAGAATCATGATCGCAGTTGTCTTTGTTAGCAGAAGCGTAAGTGTTCAATGGAAGTGCTCAGGAGAATAGCACGAAGTACCTAAAGAATATCAGATTTTTAGTATCTTCATAGGAGAACACTCAAGAAGAGGGAAAGAAACCATACAAACAACTTCAGCTGCAGTTATATTGCAGAAGCTCTAGTAATTATATGGTCATCTATATTTCTTTTGTGGGTTTTTGGTTATCTTTGTATTTTTCAACTCTAAGCACTTGAAAGAAACTGTTGAACATACATCCTTTAAAGTATCTACAAAATCTTGTGCAGGACAGCATTCTTCATAAAAGGATATTGTGAAACTACAAGTATGGGAAAAAAGCTTTCTTTGCAACATCTAGCAATCATGGCAAGGAGAAGAGGGAACAAATCAAATGGCAACAAGCACTTTGAAGTGTTTGCAATAGTTTTTCCACACAAGTGGACGATTCTATGTCTCGTGTTCATGTTCATTATTACAGCAATCAGCTATTTTTAAAACTAAAATTCAGTTGCATTTCTACAGCAGCCTTCCACCTTTATTAAAAAAATAAGCAATCACTGGTCTGTATGGCAGTTCTATGCCTATTTAGTAATATATGTTCTATTTTTATACCTCTCAGGGACCTCAGAAACTCCAGGGAAGCTAGAAAAAGCTAGGTCATAGAATCAAAGAATCATAGAACGGTTTGGGTTGGAAGGGACCTCAAAGCCCATCCAGTGCCACCCCCTGCCATGGGCAGGGACACCTCCCACTGGATCAGCGGGCTCAAAGCCCCATCCAGCCTGGCCTTGAACACCTCCAGGGATGGGGCAGCCACCACTGCTCTGGGCAACCTGGGCCAGGGCCTCCCCACCCTCACAGGAAAACATTTCTTCCTAATATCTAATCTAATCTTCCCTCTTCCAGCTTAAAACTGTTACCCCTTGTCCTATCCCTGCAGTCCCTGATCAAGAGCCCCTCCCCAGCTTTCCTGGAGCCCCCTTTAAGTACTGGAGGGCTGCTATAAGGTCTCCCCAGAGCCTTCTCTTCTCCAGGCTGAACAAGCCATAGATTCTCCATGAGTGATCCAAGCTTATCAGACATAAGACACTGAAAAACAGGTCTAGCAAACCATTACCATCTGAAAAGGTGAAAACATGGAATGTGGAGTAGGAAGACATTCTGCAGATTGACCATCACACTGACAGCATCTGGAAGTGGACAGAAGGAGCGCGAGCTGTCGGCACTTTGTCATAAGGAAAGCTTGAGGAGTCCCCAAAACTTTGGGTGGTGCTTTGAGTCCCTGTGCTCTACAAAACCAATAAAGCACTTCTCAGCAGAGTGTGTGTGATGCTACAGACCTGGACTCACATAGCAAAGCACAAGAGAGTGGGAGAGCCCCTCCCAGCCGCCAGTTTCACAAAGAGGCACAAGCAACCACAGCTTTCATTAAAGGTCTGGATTCTCACCAATAGGTGGATTTCCAAGTGGATCTCAGCCCCCAGACCACACGCCACAGCCCAATGCTATAGACAACAACTTCCCAACCACCAATCAAGCTTGGTTAAGACAGATTTAATAAGCAATGGAAATAAGGGAGCAGGCAAGGAGAGCTCCAGCTGCATTCAGCTTTAATGAACAAAAAAGTCTCTGCACAAACACTGCTTGCGAAACATTTTGTTTCCGAGGGCAGCTATACTGTCCTTATATCATTTCAGTTTCATGGAGAAAAGAATATGCCTTGTCATCATTCTGCTGAATGCAGCCACCATCAAAAATTACTTCTGAGGCAGTTAATAACAACTTTGAGAGTATCAGCAGAATCGTGTAAAACACCACTTACATTTAGCAAGTTTAAATGGTTTTGAAATAACAGGTGAATAATATATTCAGATTTGCCTCTGCAGGCAGCCAGAGCAGAGAAAATTACTGTAAGACAAATTTTTTGACAAAAAGTCAAGATAAACAACTCAGCTTCTTCTTGTCAAGAGTAACAGAGTGGGTGTATAAATAAAATGCAGTAGGCAGGATGTCTCTGGAGTTTAGCAAGGCCTCCAGCACTCCAACACACAGAAAACTCATTAACACACTGGAGAATCATGGCACAGATCAATTCAGATGAAGAACAGAGATTGTAAGTGAAGAGATTGCAAGTGAAGAGATAAGTGTCATGCTAAATCTGGCTGGGTAGAATATCAAGGAGGGAGTTGTTAGATCCCACATTAATCAACTACCAGCAGTCCAGGTCAGAGCTGGTCCTTCTCCCCCCTACCTGGGAAAGTGCACTGCAGCAGCAGACTGACTGTTCAAAAGAAGTAGAGGATATTTATTAAAATCCAGAAGGTTCACCCTCCCACCTGGCAAGACTCAAACACATGAAGACTTAAATCCACCTCATGTTTAACCTTTCCTCATTTAATGTGCCCTACACAAGTCCTTCCAAAAAATTCCCTTGGACCCTTCCATATTTTCACTGCTCCTCAATCTTCTCTCCTTAAAATCATTCTCTTACAGAACCTCTGTGGGGTAAAATGTCATTTAAAACATTCTTCGATCAACTTGTGTTTTATGGAAGTCACATCCATTAAGAACTGCAATAAAAGTGACAATTCCATCACCCAGGTTTGTCATGAAGGAGAGGAGTAGTTGTCACAGGCAGCCAAAGTCACACAGAGACACATAATGGGTAACATTTTGTCCAATCTGTTATTCTGAACTGTGTGGGCATTTCCAACCGTCAACATCCTTTACTTGTATCTCTTTGTTAGATCCCTCTGGGCTCTCCCTTGAATCTGTCGAACGTGACTGAAATATCTCATGGAACAACTTCATCAGGTAGCACCGCGTAGGAACAATCCTGGATATTAACGTGCAAACAGGAGCGATGCTGATTACTCCACACAAGGTTGTGTGCCTGGTGCCTCTCCACATGGGAGAACACCTCTTAACAACACCAAAATTCAGCGTTGGTCAATATTCCTGCCCTATATTCTGCCCCTGTGCTCAGCACGGGTGAGGCCACACCTGGAGTACTGGGGTCAGTTCTGGGCCCCTCACTCCAAGAAGGACATTGAGGGCCTGGAGCGCGTCCAGAGAAGGGAACCAGGCTGGGGAAGGGGCTGGAGAACAAGGCCTATGAGGAGAGGCTGAGGGACCTGGGGTTGTTCAGCCTGGAGAGGAGGAGGCTGAGGGGAGACCTCATCACTTTCTACAACAACCTGAAAGTAGGCTGTGGTGAGGTGGGTGTTGGTCTCTTCTCCCAAGTGACCGGTGATAGGACAAGGGGAAATGGCCTCAAGTTGCACCAGAGCAGGTTCAGACTGGACATCAGGAAAAATTTCTTCACTGAAAGGATTCTCAGGCCCTGGCAGAGGCTGCCCCGGGTGGGGGTGGAGTCCCCATCCCTGGAGGGGTTTAAAAGACGAGTGGATGAGCTTCTAACGGACATAGTTTAGTAGTGGACAGGTATGGTTGGGCTCGATGATCTCAGAGGCCTTTTCCAACCAGATGATTCTACGATTCTATGAGGAAGGGAGCTCAGTAGCCACTCAAAGTGTCCAGGCCAATGGATGGCTGACCTGTGTTTTTGAACATCCACCACGGCCTGGAAATCTCTACTACAGACCTGCCTGCCCCACGTACCCCTGCTCTCGCACATCTGTGCGATAATGTATAAAGAAATAAACCTATATGCGTGTTCAATGGCGTTGATGGTGAACACAGACAATAATTCAGATTACACATTAGGAAGAAATTTTTTGACTGTGAGGGTGGGGAGTCCCTGGCCCAGGTTGCCCAGAGCAGTGGTGGCTGCCCCATCCCTGGAGGTGTTCAAGGCCAGGTTGGATGGGGCTCTGAGCCCCCTGATCCAGTGGGAGGTGCCCCTGCCCGTGGCAGAGGGTGGGACTGGATGGGCTCTGAGGTCCCTTCCAACCCAAACCATCCTGTAAGTCTATGATTTTATGAATAAAGAGTACAAACACAGCATGTGCCAACAGGAGCACCATGGTGGGAGGCAAAACAATTTTTTTGTCTATAGGATTACGGTGTATTTCTACTCTTGAATAAACAGGAGAAACTCAGTGAAGCAGTGGGACCTGCAGGCACCAAATGATGCCACAAACATTCGAGTATTGTTTTTTAAGGCCATTTTTTGTCCCTAAATGTCTTTTTTTCGCAAAATATTTTAGATTCTACTACCTATTTAATGGAAATACATTTGGCAGCCTTCTTGGCTGCGACCACAGACATTCTGAGCCACTAATTTAAATTTGTTTCTTTTGTTACCCTCTAATTAACTTGCTCTCTTCATCTGTATAGCTTTTCCAAATTCTCCTTTTTTTATGTATTTCCCATTAACACTGTTTTTCAAAAAATAAAGGCAAATCAAAGAAATACCACTAGACTGTAACTATATAAATCAGATATTAATATTCCCAGTCTTTTGAATATTGTTGAATGCTTCCTTACAACGACCATCAGATATCTTTCTCTGTGCATCACGAAGGCACATTTCAGGCAAAACCTTATCACTGCACATAAAATACTGCCCACTCTCCTGCTCTACATTCAAGCAGCCCCATTCTTGGTTGTTATTAGCAATTCAGCAACTTGTAAAATAACAGCAATCCTGCATTACTGCACCTTCCTTGAGGAATATGCTCCCCCTAGCACTTGCATAAACGTTATACCAATCAATAACCTAGTAATTAAAGTCACCAGTATTTTCGCCTTTTTACAGTCTCCTTATCTCAAAAAAAAAAACATTTCTTGCTCTACTTTTTCAAAATGCCTTGGAAACAGAACAAGAATCATTCAGCCACCCCTATGTCCTTAACCCCTGAATTAGCTCTTGCTCTAAAGTCTGTGACAATAGTTTTGTTTTCCTCTGCAGACACAGCATCATTTTCTTCCTGAGTACTCCTTATTCCTTTTCTCATTCTTCCAGTTTATCAAGAAGCCATAAATTTTGATTTTGTTAATACCAGTAGTAGTTTCATCTCAGGATTCTGAAACTGCTGGTTTTTTTTTTTTGTTGAAAGGTTTTGTTCTTGTTTACTTTCAGTAATTAAAATAAAAAGAAACAACAAACAAAGAAACTGAAATACTAAGGAAAGGAAAACACTAAGCAACAGGCTGAGTCTGACAAACAATTAATTATCTACACTGCTCAGTGACCAGAACATATCAAGGGTGAAATCCTGCCTCCATTAAAGCCAAAGAGAGTTTTGTCAATGATTTCAACTGAGCTAGAATTTCACTTCAGAACTACTGTGTGTGACCAAACAGGAAAGACCCACATGGAAGACCATGCAAGCTCACCTGGGACCTTCATTTATCAGGAAACTAAAAGCAGCACATCTGAGTATTGAAATTCATCTTCAGATCTTTCTAGATCGTTTAGTTTTTAAAAGGTTAAGCAGACAGAAGACAGAGCATTTAACATTATGTATGACACGGTTCTATTGACACACTCTAGGGAAAAGTACCACTTGCAAGACCTTGAACACAGCTTTCCCTGTCATCTGATGATGAAGGGCTGCATCCTGCTCTGCACCCCAAAGGAACTCCTTTCGATCAATGGCACGGCACAGACCTGCCCATCCAGCCTTGTGCTTCTGCAGCCCTCACTATCAAAATACCTCAACCTGGAGCACAGTTTATTGCACTGCTGTTTTCACAGAATCACCAAGGTTAGAAAAGACCCCTAAGATCATCCAGTCCAACCATTAGGCCCAAACCCCTGTGCCTACTAAGCCATGTCCCAAAGTGCCACATCTACACACTTTTTGAACCCCTCCAGGGATGGTGACTCCACCACTGCCCTGGGCAGCCGGTTCCAATGCTTCACTACTCCTTCAGTAAAGAAATTTTTCCTAATATCCAATCTAAACCTGCCCTGGTGCAACTTGAGGCCATTTCCTCTTGTCCTATCGCTTGTTTCTAGGGAGAATAGATTTTATTACAGAAGTAACAAAAATCTCTAAGTATTGTCCAATGGGAAATCAAAAACCTTTCCCCTTCTCTCTCCCAATTAATATAAATAAAAATCACATTAAGTATTCTTTGCTCATTAATACACCAAGGTACAGTACAGCTGCAACTGGCTGACAAACAGAACTGCTTGTCTGTCTGCCAAAGGGAAGGTGTGACAAACACAACCCGGCAGTTTGCCATTCCAGGAGACCAACGTAGTGCATAGCTGCGGCCCTGCCTCTCGCTCCTCGCTGTATTTTGAGAGGGTGAATGTGCCAAGGCAGCTGTCTATCCTAAGAGTGTGCATCCATGATTAAAGACATACGACTCTGCTAATCCAGTTCTGATTTGGGAAGGAGGATTAATATTTACACACCACCAGCACCACAAATAAGCTTCTGGGACCGTAAAGAACCAGTCAGTCAAGGATGCTTAATCAGGTAGAGATGATTCATTTGAGAAAACCTGCACTGTGACCTTTCGTGAGTTTCCGAGTGCAGGCAGGCTGTCAAATTTTTATGGAGAAAAGAGGTGTAATCAGCTAGTGCTTGTGATGACCTTTTAATAAGTAAATGGTTGAGGCAGGCACGCATTCTGAATGGAATAAGAAATTGGATTTCTCTGTGCCTGATGGTTGCTGGGGAAGGTGATGAAATCCACCCCTGTGCTTGTTCTATTACCCCCTCTAAGCCATCCGTGCACAGGTCTGCACATCCTGTGAGTGGAGACAAGGGCTGTTCACATGGACCAGGAGACACTCAGGCCAGCTGGTGCCCCTGGGAGCCTCTCAAGGCTCCTGCCCCAGGCAGGACTGGGCACCAGTGTCCGTGCTGTCCACCGTGAGCCACCCTCCACCCGGTGCCTGTCTGAGACTGATTCTGTTTGTTCCTTTGAACTACTCACTTTCGACTGCAGCAGAGGCAGTGTCCCTCAGCCTTACCTCGCTCCCGTAAGCAGCCCAGCTGTGCTTCCTGCCCAGAGGTCACGCTGTGAACTTCCCAGTAGGGAGAGCAGGAGGCACAAGGGTACCTGAGATCTGCCAGAGAGCCCCCTGGAAGGAACATCCCTCTCCAAACTCTGTTCAGAACCTTCCTACAAGCAGCACGGTGCAGGGCCACCAAAAAAACCTAATAATACTCTGCAAAAGACACCATTTGGACATCCCCTCATCCTGGAAGGAGAAGAGGACCAGAGCCCAGGTGGTGTCCTTGCACCTTCTTCTCTCTCTCTCCCCCTTTCCTCCCTTCTCTCTTAACACAGATTTAGCAACCAATGCCAGTCTTACTCATAGAATCATAGAATGCCAGGTTGGAAGGGACCTCAGGAATCACCTGGTCCAACCTTATGAGGTGATATACAGTTTAAATGAGATGGCCCTGAATCCTGTCAAGATGAGCCTTGAAGGTGTCCAGTGTAGAGGAATCCACCATTTCCCTAGGGAAATTATTCCAATGTTTAACTGTTCTCATGGTGAAAAATTTTCTTTTGGAACCCAATCAGAATTTCCCAGGAGCAACTTACACCCATTGCCCCTTGTCTTTTCTATGCAACTCCTTGTCAAAAGGGAGTCTTCATCCTCTTGTTAGACACTCTTTATGTACTGCAACATGGCAATAAGACCTCCCCTAAGCCTTCTCCTCTCAAGGCTGAACAAACCCAGTTCTCTCAGCTTTACTTCATATGGTAGGTTTCCTAAGAATGCCTGTACAAATAAAACCCTTTTAGATCAATTTTTCAGCATCGTTTTGCCTTTATGTAACCCAGTGGGCACTGAATCCATCAATTTTTCCAGTACCTCAAGGGGGCCTAAAAGAAAGTTGCGAAGGAACTTTCTACAAGGGCCTGGAGTGACAGGACAAGAGGGAACAACTTTAAACTGGAAGGGGGGAGATTTAGGTTAGACCTTAGGAAGAAATTCTTCACAATGAGGGTGGGGAGGCCCTGGCACAGGTTTCCCAGAGAAGCTGTGGCTGCCCCATCCCTGGAGGTGTTCAAGGCCAGGTTGGATGGGGCTTTGAGCCCCTTGATCAAGTGGGAGGTGTACCTGGTTGCGACTGGATGGGTTTTAAGGTCCCTTCCAACCCAAAGCATTCCACGATTCAATGATTTTTTGGGGACAGCCAGGTTACCCTGGCCAAGCCTTGAGGCTTTGAGCAGCGTGACTGAGCGGGCCGTGTCCCTGCGCATGGGAGGGTGGTCAGAACCCAGTGCTTTTTAAGGTCCTTTCCAGCCACTCCACGCTCTTATGATCTCGGGGGACCCCCGGGCTCTCCAGGCCGGGTTGCGACACTCCACACACCACAGCCCCGCCGGCGCTGGGGAGGCGGAGGAGCCGGGGTGGGGGGGGAGCCTGGCCCCGACAGGTGCCGCGGGCCGCGCGCGGGGCCGATGCCGCCCATAAAAGCGGCGCTGCGGCGGGAGGCGGCAGCGCGGGGGGCGCCATGCGGGGCGGCGCGGGGCGGCGGCGGGCGGCGGCGAACGCCCGCGAGCGGGGCCGCACGCACAGCGTCAACAGCGCGTTCGGCGCCCTCCGCCGGCTCATCCCCACGCGGCCGGCCGAGCGGCGCCTCTCCAAGGTGGAGACGCTGCGCCTCGCCTCCAGCTACATCGCGCACCTGGCCAACGTGCTGCGGCGGCGCGGCGGCGGCTCCGCGCAGCCCTGCCCGCGCCCCGGGACCGTCTGCACCTTCTGCCTCGCAGAGCGGCGGCGCACGGTGAGGCGGCAGCGCCGCGCGGGGCTCCGGGCGCGGCCCCGGAGCATCCCTGCCGTCGCCCAGGGAAGCAGGGGAGTCACCGTCCCCGGTGAGGCACCGCAACGGGTCGCCTCGAGTTGATTGGCTTCTTCTTTCTGGCTTGGACATCTCCAGAGAAGTCGTGGCCGACCCCTCCCCGGAGATGTTCGAGGCCGGTTGGATGGGGCTTGGAGCAACCTGGTCTGGTGGGGGGTGTCGGGGGGGCTGGAACTGGATGGGCTCTGAGGTCTCTTTCAACGCAAACTGTTCTGTGATTGTACGATGCTGTGGTTCAATGATTCTGTCATTCTATGAATCAGTGATTCAGTTATTCTGTGACTCAGTGATTCTGTGATTCAATGATTCTGATTCCATCGTTCTATCACTCTGAATCAATGATTCCATGATCCCATGATTCTGTAAATCAGTTATTCTGATTCCATCGTTCTGTCACTCCGAATCAATGACTCCATGATCCCGTGATTCTGTGAATCAATGATTCTGTGATTCCATCATTCTGTCACTCTGAATCTGTGATTCCATGATCCCGTGATTCTATGAATCAATGATTCTGATTCCATCGTTCTATCAACTCTAATCAATGATTCCGTGATTCTATGAATCAATGATACTGTGAATTAAAGGCTGTGTAGTTGAAGGTATTTAAAGGACACAGAGATGTAGCACTTAGGGACATGGTTTGGTGGCAGACTCGGCAGTGTTAGATTGACAGTTGGACTCAATGATCTTAAAGGTCTTTTCCAACGCCAACAATTCTGTGATTCCTAACCTGTGTTTTCTGTCCTTCCTACAGCACGACAAAGAAGAGAAGCCACTGTCCAGCCCAGCTCTAAGTGGACACTGAATCAGCTGAGGACCCAGCGCAGACCTCGCCCCGGCTCGGGTAACACCGTGGCACCCATGCTTTGTGTTTATGTTTAAATACACAGCCCTACAGGAGCTTCGTTCTCAGCCTGAGTGCCCTGTTGTGCTGTGTGACAGGTTTATTCAGGATATTTTGCACATGAAACTGAACGCTGCTCAGCCAGTTGCACCTGGTGCAGCAGCTATTTTAGTGTGGGAAATGTTAAACCTAGGCAGCCAAGCCCTGAACTCGATGTCTCCTAAACCTGTGTCACATGGTGAAACTTGAACTTGCAGCCCCCCGGCGTCTCCCATCAGGGGAAGCTGTCCTGAACGGGTCCTGCTGCACGCAGCGCTGCCGCCCACTCCTGCTGCACGCTTGTTCTTGGTGGGGGGCTGACGGCAACAGCTGACATGCTCGGGAGGTGTCAACCATGCTGCAAGATATTTTAAGGTTTTCATGGAAAGCTGGGAAGCTTCCAGTGACAGCACTGTGCACATGGGCACAGCAGCACATCGACACAGGACTTAGCCAGGACAGGAGAGAAAAGTGGACAAGTGCAGCGTCAGCGATGCTCTTTTCTTACTAACAGTGCGAGTCATGCCAGGCCTTTAAATACCATGGGATACTCCTAAATCTGACCAGTGGGGAGGGTTTCCCAAGGGCTCTCTACATTTACCCATCACCCAGGTCATTCCCAAATTGTGCCTGTGCATCACTGATATAATTTATCTCCTCTGAGTTTATTAACTTACATGTTTTTCTTTTAGAAGTAATCCTAAAAAGCCAATATGCATGTTATGTTTTGAGTTTTGGACATGAATGAAGCAGCAGGTTGTAAAACCCAGTAACGGCAGATTTAAAAAAAAATATATAGCTTGTTTAGTTTTGCAATGTTTTGAATAATTATTTCTAATATAATTAATTAAGCCATAATTAATCTTTAAGTTGTGACTTCGTGAGACACTCAGTCTCCTTCAATAGCTTGCTAACTACTGCTCTGAGAAGAGCTCCAAAGAATCCTCATCTCTGGTTTTTCTCCGGCGGTGCCATCTGTTCCATTCTCCCGGCCAGCCTTGCTGCTTTAGCCAAATGTGAGGGCTGAGGCAGCAGTGCTGTGTTGCTCATTTTACTTTCTGTACAGATTTTGCTCCTCTTCCCCTAAATAAGTGCAAAGCAAATTCTGGCACTTGATTATGCAGAGCTTAGCCAGAACAAGAACTTGGTGTGTTGCTCGTGCAACTTCACATTTTCAGTTCTCCTTCCTCTCTCCTGACAAGCACTGACCACCTTTCCTTCAGCACAATGAGGAAAAATCTGGTTTAGCTACAGAATCGGCCACAAATTTCTCCTGTAACATCCTAATCAAGAAAAAAAACGAAGCAAAGTTCCAGCTATTCCACATCATACTGCTCTATTCACATATTAAAAGCTACACGCTGTATTCTCCTGGACTGAGACGAGGGGTTTGGTTTTAAAAGGTTTCTATCATTTTTTTTAATAGGTAACTTCAAATTGCTTCCAGATTATGATCTTTGTTTTGCTTTGATTCGTGAAGCTGGAACTCTTTCATGTTTATACAGAGTGCTTTTTAAGTTTTGTAGTATGTCAGCATCAGCATGTGTGGGTATCAGTTTCTACAAACATGTCTTCCTGGTTCTTTTTTAATTAATTTGAAGTTTGTCTTTTAAAAAATTATTTTTGTATAATTAAAGCTGATCTTACAGTAGAGTTCTACATTCTTATGAACACATTAAACTAAAGCATCCAACCTGCTTTACAGACAATTAATACTAATCTATTCATTTAGATATATCATTCAGTATGGTACCCCTAACTGGCAAAAAAATAATGCAACAAAACAATTTTAGGAAAATTTTGTGTTGAGTGTGCTCTGAATTTTACAATTAATAAGGAAGACAATAAAATTAATTATTTCAGGTTTTAAAGATATTCTGATGTTCCTGCATTTTTAAGAGTTTTTGGCAAATGGAACATATTTGTATTTAATAGGATTATCTCTATAGTTTGCTATTAAAGGAAAAAATATAAAAAGATAAAAGTATAAAAAAGTGAGGTCCTTTATTGCACCACACTTAGCTGGAAGCGCTCAACTTAAAACTCTCATAAATAATTTGCATAACTCTACAGAAATGTAGTATTCTCACCTTAAATGGGATTTTTTTCTCCCTGGTTTTGTGTAATGTTTATACAGAACAGTTTTCAATGAGGAAGGCAGGAGCAGGCTGTTAGGGCTGGGCCATATCTCGTGTTTAAGGTGCCTCAGTGTAGCAAGAAATGCTTCACTCCTTACTCAGGATAAACTGTTGAATTCAACTGGGCTTGAAGATTTCAGTATAAAGCTCAGGGCTTTGACTGCTAAATAATATTGGAATTCCAGTAGCACCAATTGATCATGACAGAAATCAGGCCCTAGAGCACTGTGGCACAAATATTCATGGTATAGACAGATAATATCTATCTAAAACAATTATGACAGTGATTTCTCTGAGGAACAGCCCCCAAACCTGCATATGTGACACTATGTATTGAAATGGGGACAGGTGGGGACACATCCTTATCTTTGCTGAAGCATATTTATAATAATCTAAAACTTCTCTAGCCTCAGGAGCAAAAAATAGATAAAAGACTGAGCTGTTACTGTGTAATAGGTTTTGTATAAACTAAGGGAAAAAGAATTTAATTTCTAGAGACACAGATGAATCAAGTGCGCAGATTTCACGTATAAAGAGCTCACTCACTGTTAGGAATTTTATTGACTTTTTACTGTATGAGTTTGTCTTATCAGTTCTATTTTTTTTTTTAAATTATTTAGTGGAGAGCCATTGTTGGTGGCATGCACAAA
This sequence comes from Dromococcyx pavoninus, assembly GCA_033558185.1. Taxonomy (NCBI): domain Eukaryota; kingdom Metazoa; phylum Chordata; class Aves; order Cuculiformes; family Neomorphidae; genus Dromococcyx; species Dromococcyx pavoninus. Next base: position 967,747 of record JAUMJL010000276.1, on the reverse strand, counting down.
TATATATTTGTAAGTCAAAATTTTGACACTTGGCTATCTAAAAGCATTTGCCATGCATTGGAATGATGTTTTTTCCAGAGGTGCCAAGCAAATTCTTGTAGTGAAGACACTGTTTTTGTAAGTGCACTCTGTTCTGGGTGCATGTGCAGAGGCGTGCCCGATGCCAATAACCATATCTGTTCTCCTATAAGGACTTGCCTATTCGACTTGTGTGAATAAACCAGAAGTGATGAGATCTACACCATTTGATCTTAGATCCCATTAAATTGTTGTCAAAATAATCTAAGCATATTGCTTTGTATAAAACATTGTATTTAACCTGGTACACCACAATATAAAAACAGCATCAAGCAAAATTAATAAATCATGTTTGATTTTACTGGTTAAGTTTAAAGAAGTATTTGAGCAGAGTACTTGATTATTTATGAATTAATCATAATGTAGGTCAAAGAACTGTTGTACGTTAGCTACTCTTCTCAGTTCTGTTCTACAAATGGAAGCTTCCTTTCTAATACCTTCTTGAAAAATCTGCTTCTATAAAAGAATATGTATTTGTTTGCAAAATGTGCTTATATTTGCTCAAATAAATAGTATTTTTGTTACTGAATTAAACAATAAACTATGAACACTAAGGTGGTAGTTCTCTTCTGTAGCCATCTCAGTTAAGATATAAGTATCTAGTCTTTTACTTTCCCTTTTCAAGTCTATCTGTACAAGATTTCAGCAGCACATGGAATCATGGAATGGTTTAGATTGGAAGAGACCTTAAAGATCACCCAATTTCACCCCCTGCCATGGGCAGGGACACTTCCCACTGGATCAGGGGGCTCAAAGCCCCATCCAACCTGGCCTTGAACACCCCCAGGGATGGGGCAGCCACAGCTTCTCTGGGCAACCTGGGCCAGGACCTCCCCATCCTAGCAAGTTTCTTCCTAATACCTCATTTAAATCTTCCCCTCTTTCAGCTCTGAACCATTACCCCTCATCCTATCCCTGCACTTCCTGATCAAGAGCCCCTTCCCCAGCTTTCCTGGAGCCCCTTTCAGTACTGGGAGGCTGCTTTAATGTCTCCTCAGAACCTTCTTTTCTCCTAACTAAGCAAGACCACTTCTCTTGGCCCATCACGTGTATGTATGCGTGTACATCATGTATGTAGGTGTGTACGGACACACTACAAGGCTGGCAGAAGGGCTGCATAAGACCAGCAGATTTTAAACCATTAAGCGAGGATCCGTTACGTTTTGGAGGCAGCATTCTGATCCCATACACTCTTCCTCTCTCTAGCACCTGAGAAAGTCACACGAAGTGTCTACACCAGTACTTCAGGCCGAGCTACCCCAGCCACACAGGAGCCGCTTCTCCCCTCGTATCTGCTCCCACTGTCAAAGCTTGACACAGTGATCCTCACATTTCTAATGTGGCACTAAAGATGCCTCCTAAGTGCTTCCGTGAAGATGTGGGGCCTGGTGTGCAACCTGCACGTTCCCCCAGGCTGCCTGGTGTGCACTGGCGGTAGAGAAGGAGGATGGGTAGAAAGCCTGGAGAAACATCAAGGGGGCTCCTCTGCTCAGGGCCTGCATAACATCGCGAGTGCCAAATACAAGGAGAGCTGGAGGGAGGGAAAGGATGGAGGAAAGGCTGAGGAAGAAGGGAAGAGGTTGATTTACCAGTGGAAGTTCAGCAGTTCACAGCATCAAGCTGAACAAGCCAGTGCATAAGCTAAAGAGCCCATAGGGTGAGAAGGCAGCGCCATGTTTACCCATAAGCAATTTTTTATGGTTGTGACTTGTTTATGGCCAGAAGCATTCATGGTTCCTAAAACAACAAATGGAACATCACTGCAAGAGGAAAAGCTGCTCAGTCAAGCAACTACATTAAACTGTCAAATTTACCCTCTTTGTGGCCCTTCCTGAAAGGCAAATAGTAAATAATAAATCTTTAATTATCATATTTAATCTTACATTGTCACATACTCTCCCCTTACATATACTTCCTATGAGACCGTATGAGCCTTTTCACAGAAGCCATAAAAAGTGAACCACAAATTAAAGTTCACTGAAAATCTGAGACACACAAATCTTTGATGCTGTGTTTTAGTAGATTCTTTCAAAATAAGCTTTCAACTTCCACAAAAAAAAAAGCACTGTTTTCTGGTTTTTGTCGTGGTGCACTGTGAGACACTGGACACTGCGCTGAAAGAGTATCACCAGAAAACACCAACCCTAAAATGTCTGTCTAAATACCACTTTGCCAAAGAGTAGAGAAGTTTGAAGTTTTGCTAGTAAGAGCTAGTGGATGATACAAAGCTAAGAGAAACAGTTTATATGGAATTAGCTAAAGCAGACAGCGTGCTGCCAAGACAAAAGGTTTGGGGGATATATTATACTGGGAATTCTCTGAAGGTTGGAAAAAGGTGTTTCTAAAGAATCGACATGGGATTGTGGGAGAGGAAGAGAAAATTATTACTGGGATATAAAATACTGTAGAATTTTGTGAAAGCTATGAAAAGTACCCATTAATTAATAGTGAGAAGAACTGAACTGGTTGCTCCAAACCCATTTCTTCAGAACCATTTTCAAACTTTGGATATACATGCATAGCCAGGCAGCCCCATGACTTGTTTCAAATGAAACCCTTTAGCTGTTACAACATAATAAAGAGTTTCAGAAACCTCAAATATTCATCCCTCTTTTGAAGTTTTACAGAAATGAATACAGGCTTCCTCAGGAGGGGAAGGAAAAAGAGAGGGCGTCGATAAGGAAGACACAGCCCGCCGAGGACAATACTCTCTGCGGTGCCAAGAGGAATCCCGGTTCAAGTCCAGGTCAGCGCTTACCCTTACAAATTCTCTGATCACTGTAACCCTGATTCCTCTGCCAGGAATGCACGTGAGGCATATTTGGAGTATGTTTTAAGACTCCCAAGCAGCCTCTGGTGAGAGGCAACTGTCTGGATACTCAGCTCTGCAAGAATTGTGGCGCAGTTGGGCATGAGCCGGGCAAACAGAGGGGGTTTTGTTGTTGTTGTTTTAGTGAATATTTAGATATTTACCATCATTTAGGCAACCAGGAGGGGTTCTCAGGAATTGCTGTGCTACAACTGGGTACCTAAATTATGCCTACTTGAAAATCAGGGTGGATGAATGCATTCATTTTCCCCAGCAGAAGGCCAGTTTAAGGCAGTCTTTCTTCCACCTTTTCTTTCCCGACCCGTCGGTTGTGCCACTGGAACTTTTGGTGGACCCCCTCTGAGCCAGATGAGGTAAATCATTTATGTTAAAGACACAACAACAACAAACTCCAAAAAAATCCCCCAAAAAGCTCCAAAGGAATCTAGCAAATATCTGACGTCCTGATACAGAGGAACTATGATGCACCAAAGAAATTGTCCCTTGTTTTGGTGCTAGATAAAATGTTCATCTAATAAAACACTTAAGATACCAGTTGCTTTAGAATGGCCTTATCTTCTCTCATTCATTTACTACATTCACATCACAGGAGTGTTGTGAGGTTTTAATTAAACTTTTGGAAATTGCTGAGGGTTCTTCCAAAGGAGAAGCCAGTATAAATGAGACAATTACACAGAAATGGGTGATGAAATAAGTAAGTGATAAAAGTAGTTCTGCTTCTCATGGCATCTCAGTCTCTAACATCTGATTGTCTTTTCTTCACATTATTAAAATAAACCCTGCTTTCCAAGCATGTGTATGCAGATCATTTTTAAACACAAAGATTACAGAAGAAGGTAATTCTTCCGAGAAGAGAATTGTGCTTGGCAGAAAGGGTGGGCATCTGTCAGGCCCAGATAAGATCAGACAGCTGTGCTCTACCCTGAAAGGGAGCTGTGAAGCTAAGTTTTCCTAGGGAAATAACATCTTCAGTATGAAAAGCAGCAAAAGTAATGAAGTCTCCAACACATATGTACAGAAAAGAACTCTCAGAGCTCGTTTTTATCTAGAATTCTAACCCTGTGTCAGGAGAAAAAAATGCAGGATGAGAAGAGGATTAATATCTTTACCAAACAGTAAAAAATAAAGAGATGGAAGGATCTTCTCACTTTATATTCTCAACTAAATCCTTTAGATTAGAATCAAAGGGAAGAGGCGAGTTCAGCAGCAATAATCAACTGCAGAGATCCACTAGGATAACCAGAGGGCTGGGACATGTGGCCTCTAGGACAGGCCATGGGGTGGGGGGGTAAATGGGAGATGAGAGAAAGCCAGGTGGAAATCTAACGGCACTCTTGGAACAGCTAAGGGGAAGGTGGAGCCAGGCTTTTCTAAGAGCCATCCAATGACAGAACAGGCAGCAAGAATCACAAGTTTCATTAAGGTATCTTTATACTTTACAAGCATGGCTAAGCACTGGAACAGGTTGTCCAGGAAGGCTGTGGAACCCTCCTTCTTGAAGAGTTTCACAACTTGGTGTGGAAATGCCCCAAGCAGTCTAGTCTAACTTTGACCTCAGCCTTGCTTTGAAAGTGGAAGATGTACTGAATAACTGAAAAGCTCCTCTTCAATCTGATTTTTCTGATGATTCTATGAAATGATGAGCTACAGTTCTCTGGAAAGGAAGACTGAGGAACAGAATAATAATAAAAAAGTTTAAAAATGCAAGGACTTCATGGAAAAATTCTATACTTCTGGGCAGTGCCAGATGGAAGTGAGGAACATCCTCACTTGCATATCAACAGGAAAGCAAAAAAGATTATTGGAAAGAAGGAACTGAAGATGCCTGTAAAGAGGATTTCCAAAAAGAGAAACAGTCAGAGACAGGCGTCTGTTTCTATCAGAAGGACCTCTGAGGTATACTCTGGGCCTGAATTACTAAAAAGGTTTTAATGATTTGTTTTTATGATGGCTTAATACTTAAATTTACAGGTGATATCTTTTGGAGGGTAGGAATAGAACTAGAGATGAACTCGGAAAGAGAAATGAAAGGAGAAATATTTTTAAAAAGATGCATTTCAATATAAAAATATATGTAGTACTACACATGGAGAGGAATAATCCACCACACAAACAAATTATGGAGAATGACAAGCAGAAAATTATTTTTGAGGTGTCACATATCACAAACACGATAAGCCTTTACAAGAATGAGTAAACCTCACACAGGATGCATATTTCATCAAGACCCCTTCCGGCACTATTTTCTACGATTATTAGAACTTTTCCAAGTTCTATCTGAAATGTATGGCTGGGTGGAAAATGTTAAAAATTGTAAGATAGAAGAATATCATATGCAGAGAGATAGACAGCCTTAATTACTGTGCTGTGCAAAGGAAATGATGGAGAGGGACTTGAGATCACGGATGCCCGACTGTGTTACAGTGACACAGGGTATCTGTCTCTCACTAACTAGTAAAGATCTCCCAACAACACCTGCAGTTGTATAAAAAGAAGTTATGAGACCCTGAAATTTTCAAGGGTCACATTTAAAGAACGAGTGGCACTGCCAGCGATGGGAGCCTGAGTGTGTGCTAAAGCCATGGATATACAGTAATCAGCATATCAGAAATGCACAGCAGAAATTCTAGCATCATGATAAGAGGTGTAACAAAGAGATGTACATGGGAAACAGGAGCCAGGCTGCAGGGGGTAGGGACCCACCGTGTGCTCTTCTGTTACCACTGCAACCGATCAGAAAATCTGAGTAGAAGAGAGAGGCTTTAATACCAGGGGCTGTGAAAGGTAACAGTGTAAGAGAGTTACTGGCTGATGTAGGGGCAGGCTCTGCAACAGGCACAGGATCTGTACCAGCGAGGTGCTGAGTACCAGCCCCGAACCAGGCAATGTTGCTCAGGACCACTGGAACAGTGGCCAGCAAGACAGACCCGAAGACAAACAGCCAACAAAAGCAATCCACAGCATTCCTCCACTGCAGAAACGTAGCTGAACCCAGCTAGAGCCAGGGTGAAAATCAAAGGCTCCTTTTCTTCTACATAAAACATGTTACTGCTTATTTTAGCATCTGTAATGATATGAAGCAGAAATAAAATGCATGTCATGGTGTGCCTTTACGTTCCAACAAACACAGTAACACTGCGGTGTGCTTCATTACGTGAGACAATCCATTGATTGGCACATTTTAGCTGTCACCAACATATTAGAGATGAGCAGATCCTTTTCTGTGCAGAAACTGTTTCTCGCTGCCGTCTTGCTGTGCTTGCTTAGGTGGCCCAGCCTTCCCCAGGATCAGAACTGCACACGAAAAATTACTGAGCAAATCACTAGTGTTAGGAAAAAACACCACTCTTGAAATGGTTTAATTAAGCTCATTAAACTGTTTAATTAAACTATTTAAAAGGCCCATTCTCACTTCCATTATGGACTTTAAAGATCTTATGGCCTCAAAGAGCATAAAGGGGTCCAAACGTAGCCATAATGTAAATAAGAATTACTGAACTTATTTTCACTGGCATTATTTATAGTTAGTGATCTTTGCACGTTGGTTTAATTATCATTGATTCTAAAAGGCTAATAATTTCACTCCATTACCCTCCAGATCTGGTCCTCTTTCATAAGTAGTTTAACAGATGCCAAAAATAAAAAAAAAAGTAAAGGAAAAAGAAAGCTTAAGAGCCTGAGCAATGAGAAAAGGAAGGCTGTTAAAAGACAAGGTTGGGCAATTCCCGCACCAGTGACTTGGAATTTGTTGTCCACAACCTCCATCTGCTGAAAGTTAACTGTTCTCTACCAGCAGAAATGGATTAAATCTCGGGCATACCACTCTTCCCAGACTGATTTAATAGCTTACACTGGATCAATAGCAGTTTCAAAGGACACATTAGGTTGTTAGTTGTGGTGGATAAAGAGCCAGTTCCTTCAGCCAGCTGTGCCTCTCCGCTTACTCTGCCACAGGCACACAGGTGGGGCAACAGCTTCAGTCAGGACCTGCCAGAACCTACCTCTCAATATCTATATGCATCTGAATTGCAACAAGACTTGGGTCTTTGAAAACAATGAAATTAAGGTTTTATGGGAAAAAAAATGCCAGTATTCAGATGCTGATGAAAAATGACAATGCATACAAACATTTACCATCTGCATACATTCCAGCACACGTCTGAGTATGCACTTCTAGACTAGGCATTACCTCAACTGCACTAAAGCTGACCAGCATTGAAACGAGCAGAAGCACAAGAGACCAACTTTGTGTATTCCACATTGAGAAAATGATCAAATTAATGCAGAACAAGTGACAGGGGTCAATATCAGCAAAGAAATGATGAACAGAGAGTATGGCCTCTCTGTGGTTGCCACCAGATTATTCCCATTGAGATACTGACAGAGGTGTCCTCCATCCCTGCTGAACAGGACAAGCCTTGCAGTCAGGTCACAGAGAGGAGGAGCTGGGAAAGAAGATGCTCTGCATGAATCACAGAATGGTTTGGGCTCGAAGGGACCTTAAAGATCATCCAGTTCCACCCCCCTGCCACGGGCAGGAACCCCTCCTACAGGATCAGGATGCCCAAAGCCCCATCCAACCTGGCCTGGAACACCTCCAGGGATGGGGCAGCCACAGCTTCTCTGAGCAACCTGTGCCAGGGCCTCCCCACCCTCACAGCAAAAGATTTCCTCCTAACATCTCATCTAAATCTCCCCTCTTTCAGCTGAAAACCTTTCCCCCTCGTGCTATCACTACGCTTTCTGATAAAGAGCCCCTCTCCATCTTTCCTCCTTTGTGCTTGCTCCTTTTTGCAGCCCAAAGATGTGGAATTGAAATACCTATTTCAGTAACTTTTAGCTCAAAGCAGCACATTCTGCCCTCTCCACTGAGAGGATCCCCAAACACACAACTGCTGTTCCTCAAGCAAATGTCAGCAGAGCAGCTGAGCAACATTCAGGCCTGGAAGAAAAGGGAGAGCTCATTGCCAACCAGGGGAAGAGAGAACAAAACACCATTCCGTGTGGCTCCTCCATGACACATGGCACGTGGTTTGAGCTTTCCTGTGAATACTTGACAAGTCAGTCTGCTGAAACATTAGATCAGATAATGCCCAAGTCCCAGTTTTTCTCAAGATTGGTACTCCACTATGCTGCTGGTTTAGGTGGAGATGAAGCCCACAGCTCAGTTTGCTTCATATTTAAGGATGGGTTTCAGCTTCTAATAACTCTGTATCACCTTGGAAAATTAAAATAGTACCTCTTATTCTGATTGTATATGGAAGTATAGCTAAAAGAAATTCCATGGCACTGATTAAGTGTTGTGTTCACTAAACTTTAGAATCTCATTATGGATCTTTCAATAGTGGTGTTTGTGTATGCTGCATGGTGAGTAAGAAAAATCAGATTTCAGGTGCTTACAAGCATGACAAATAGGCACTGAAGTGGCCTTGAGCACTCTGATGTAGTTACGGAGAGGAAATTGAAGTATTCAATATTCTGAGGTGCCTGAGCACTCTGCAAATGGCTCTTGGATACTTGTTAGTAACCTATAAAAAAAATTGCATCCAGTTTTGTTGGGATTTATTTTGGCTTTTTTTTCACTGGCAAAATAAATAATTTTAAAGCACACAATATAATATGAATAATAATAATAATATGGACACTAATTTGCAGCTACTATTTTAGGTGTTCATCTCTAAACAAAATTAATGTGAGATTTAGCAAGTCCTTTGTACGGTAACAAACCTCCAGCTTCATGAGGTTGCCGTACATTTCTGTGTTAATTAGGAGCTTTGTGGCATTTAATTCAAGGTTGCTGACAGAAAGGCTTGTGATTAGGATTTTAAACTCGTGATGGACAGTAACAGCAGAGCTACACTCCATTGCCTTCGTTGGACTGCAGGTTCTGCTCATCTTCATTCCCCAATAATTTATTAAATAAGCTGGTGCTTAATAAATCATTAAAGAATGTGTATATATATTTGTATGTGTGTTCATCTTCCCATAAGTCTGCATTCTGTAACTGGACATGTAATTAAAATGCAGAAATCACATTATATGCTTTTATTTTTGTGCCTGTTTCCATCTGGCAAGTAGACCTGTGGAAAGAAATGAACTCACCGATGATCACATGATCTCACATGAACTCACATGATCTGAAAGTATTTATATAATATATAAAGCATTTAGACATTCACCTTTAGTGATTAGACAATATCAGCAGGTATTGATAATTACGTGTCATTAGCACACATATAAAGACAAATTTTAATCTGTTCTACTACAGTGAAATGATAGAGATTTAGTATTTTTAAGGTAAGAGCTTCTCTCGTTTAGATTTTCATATATGGAGATGTAACAATTCTGGAATAAGTTTAGTGTTAAAAAAGTCCCAAAACATCAGAGCTGTGCCACTTTCTCTAAGGACTGTCAGGCACTTGTGAGTTACAGCAGAAACTTCTCATTTCTCAACACAAACCTCCCTAGTCTTCCAGCAAGAATAATTCTGTATCTCTAAATAAAATTGCCTTTTAATTATTTGTGTTGTCGATACAGTCAAACGTGCAAAGCATCAGAACCACAAACTGGCTATTACTCAGTAATATACACAGGTGTGACTCTGCAAAGGTCAACAGCCAAACACTTTGTTCAAGTATGGAAACATAAAAATAGACTCTGCAAGTGTAGTTTATAGAAATTGGTGATGTACAGTAGCCTTCAAAGGCCAGTAAGAGTGAAAAAGTGTATTTAATTACATAAAATTGAATTGACCTATACATGAGAAAAGTATGAAATATGAACAAGCCAGGAGTTTTATGAAAGAAATGAAGTGTTGGTTTATAAGATTATTGGAATCTCTATTGATTTTGTGAATAATTGTGTCCTTGATTATTTTATCTGTCTTTCCACACTTTCAGTCATCCCCTACAAATGATATTTAATTACTATTTAAATAGAATCTGAGCACATCCTCAAGCAAAATAATATAATGACGAGAGCACAACAATCCAGCAGCTCCCTGCAGCAGTAACCAGTAAACATCCAAGATCAGATTGCATCCCAGCACGCTGCAAAACTACACTTTGCTGGTTCCCCTGATGTTATCAGACACAGCCAAGTCAGCCAAAGGACTGTTGCTTCAATTCCTGTTTCTCCCTTAAAGCCAGCACTCGCACACCTGCTGTGCCTACAGACGGTACAAGGGCAGCGACGGCTGCTGCTGGCCAGCCTGGTGGCCCTCTGCACCAAGAGCACACCGTGCTCCCCCTCACTGAAGAACTGAACTGGCACAAGTAGCATGGAGAGGATGGTTGGGTTGGTAGAAACCAGGACACATCGATACTGCAGGTCACAGCACCGAGTCAACGTTTCAGACTGGCTGAAGGCTCAAGCTGATATCACAGCACCAATCACGTCTGGATCTGGCCCAAAGCGGTAAAGTCAACTTCATTTTGAGGTACTCTTCATGCTCTTTTCAGTGGAAGAAGGGTTCTTTGAAATTTCCCATCAGTGTTGATACAGCCAAACACCAAACCTAGCCATGACATTTCAGCAAAGGTTGCAGAATGACAAACAAGATCTGGACCAGCAGCTGCCTGTCATCTATGCCAGCTGTAGACGCCAACGCAGAAGACTGATTTAAAATTGCATGATTTGGTATATTTAAAATGTACATCAAAAAAATTAATATATACAGGCTGGATTCATCATTAATTTTATAAGTACATCTCATCACATTTTCCATGTAGCTCAACCTTTTGAAAATACTATTACTGGGCCAAAAACATCTTTTAGGTTTAGAAGGTTTTAAAATTCAAACAATACTTGGCACTTCAAGTAAAGATTAAAAGCTAGGAAAAAAAAAAGTTTTACACTGAGCTAAAACCACCTCAGAATGGAGCTGTAAATATGCAAAGGCTACAGGGAATAAAAACAAAATAAAGACCATTCAGCAAAGATTTCTTTTCAGGATCAAATGTGATCTCAAGATCCAAGAGAAAAAGGTGATGGAAACCATCAAAAACTACACAGGATGAAAATCTGCAACAAAATTTAGAACAGAACTATTCTTCAGTAATATGTAAGAGAACGGGGAAATAAGCATCAGGGATGCAGTAAACTGGACCAGATGACCTGTAAAAGTCCCTTCCAACTGAAACCATTTATGATTGTAGGATCCAGATCGAGACAGCAAAGCCAATCTCTGTGAATACTCAGTGAGATCACTCACAAGCTTTCAGTAGAGATGATACAGCTAATGGCAACAAGGTTGAGGATGTTACTGAATCCAAGGAAAAATTAAGCTTGGTGCTCTCAAGTTGAATATGTCCCACGGTCATCATTACTAAAGAAGTCCGACAGCATGATTTGTCTAATAAATATAAGACATTGAGGCTTGAAAAGAGAAAATGCAATGTGGATGTTTTAGAAGGCTGGATGGAATAACTTGGGAACTACAAATTCATTAGTCTGACCTCAATAGTATGTGAGCCTTTAGAACACAATTTGAAGTATTTTATGTAATACAAATAAATGGAAACAAAAATAACAGTCACATGCACTGACCAAAGTAGCTTTTGCAATGCTTGTAGAGCTTTCTTAAGAGAATTAAGAAAAGAAAAATAAAAGACAACTAGAACAAGACTCTACACCTATCTGTAGGCAAATAAGCATACACAAGGCAAACGTGGAGCCATCACATCTTCTGCAATGTTCCATGTGCAGCTGTGAATGCTTGCAGTGACGCCAGTTAATCTGCAGAGCTATGAAGTGAGGGAAGGGAGCGTTGGCCCCCCTACCCGAGTTATCTACTACTCCTCAAACACCGTAACCAAACCCTTCCCATCCTCCTGGGCTCTACCAGAACTGAGCAGATGGAGCCTCACTAAGCTGCTCAAACCCAAACCCATAGTAAAGCGATAAACATTAAGGCTTTGCAATGACACCAAAGCAGAGGAACAGGAACAGTTTTGCTAGAAGTTCTTCTCACTTAAATCCTTCTGTGGTAATTCCAGTAGAATGAAGAGTTCATGGCTTAAACTAGTTGGGGCCCACAGGAAAGCTGGGGAGGGACTCTCAATCAGGGAGTGCAGGGATAGGACAAGGGGAATGGTTTTAACCTGAAAGACAGGAGATTGAGATGAGATCTTGGGAAGAAATGTTTTGCTGTGAGGGTGGGGAGGCCCTGGCCCAGGTTGCCCAGAGAAGCTGTGGCTGCCCCATCCCTGGAGGTGTTCAAGGCCAGGCTGGATGGGGCTTTGGGCACCCTGATCCAGTGGGAGGTGTCCCTGCCCATGGCAGGGGGGTGGAACTGGATGATCCTTAAGGTCCCTTCCAATCCAAACTGTTCTGATTCGACTAGAACTAGCAGCATACAATTAAATTTAAGGAAATCTGGTTTACATTAAAAAATATAAAATGAAAACCAAAGGAAAGACCCTTTGTGACAGCAGGTTCCAACTCTCCTTTTATGTGATGCATCAGCTTCAAGCAGCTCTGCATCCCTGCAATTAAGGCAGAGCTTATCCCTTACATCCTGCACTAAGAGGATGCCTTTCAGCTTCCTTTTTGATTTTTTTCTGAAAGGCCAAACACTTTTCCCTTTCAATCCTACTCCAGCTGAAATTTGAATATATTTTTTTCCCTTTCCAGCAGTCAAAGCTTTAAAGAACAAATCAAATGAAGATGAAAAACTCTTCTTGCTCAGCTTTTTTAATTTAAATATATTTGTGCTTTCATTTTCTTTAGGTTTCTTTAATTCCTTGAAATCTTAGGGTCAGTTGAAAATGTGCCATTTAAGCATGTCTTTTTCCTGAAACTACAGCAGAAACCATCCATCCCTTTGGGATAAACAAGCTAAGAGAAGACTTTCTTTTGTTCTTTTTGCCATGACTGAAGTGAAATTGCTGGCACCACTGGATTACAACTTCATTTTAAAATAAGGGTTTTCTTTCTTGATGGAAAATAGGAGTCCGAGTATACAGAGAGATAGAAAGGGGCAGAAAATAAGAAGGGATTTGCAAGAATAAACTTCACAAGAGTTTTCTCCTACTTTGTGGATAACATATTCTAATTCTGACATATAATTCCTCCTCATAGAGTAATTCTGACTGCCAATTTTTTCGTATCAGCTCATTTGAGTTGAAGAACAGTTTTAGAAAATTCATGACCTTGTGATTCCATCCCCTTACACGTGGCCACACTGTTTTGTCAGAACAGACTCCTCATTTTATTGAATACCCTGAGGACAATATTAGTTGCAACACAGTTAGGCAAGGAAGGAAGAGAATGTAAAAAGGACTCTTAATTCTGAATTCCCTGACCCATCTTGTTGTTCAAACAGAAATAAAGAGCATGGAAGAAATCCAAACAGAAGGAGGAGAACACAGTTTTCTGTGCTTATTCAAAGGATAACGATGTCCTAAGGGAACCAATAAAAGAAAATGAAATTGTACAAAGGACACCTCCAGCAGGTCTACTAAATCTTGTAGGAAAACACAACAACAAAAATCAATAATAAAAAACTATTTGCAAGGATGCTAAATAAAGCAAGCTAGGAACAAGCCCTTTTGAAATGCAGGTATTGTAAGCTGAGTTCTAAGACTTCAAAATCATTATTCGTAATCCAGGCTGAAATTCAATAAAGATATTTACCCAGTGCTTCTTCTTTTACACGAGCCAAGTTTATAAAATATCAAGGAAAGAGAAAACATGGCAGACCTCTTCCACACAGCATACACCACGCTTAGTTTCTACTCAGAACAACCCTCACACTTGCCCAGAAGGCGTACGAGTGTTCAAGGAGGGCAGTCCCTGTGCTGGTTTCTTCTCTAGATGGTTACTCCTGTTATTGCTGGTTGGGTTTATGTAAAAGGAACAGCAACACAAGTATGAGCTCCAAACAACAAAGCAGCATCCTGCACCACTTCACAAATACACCAACTCCACACAGTGCAAGAGTATTCCCAAATCAGCCTGACTATTCTACGTTGCAGCCACAACAACATATTTTTATAGCCTACTCATTTAAAGGGGATAATTAGATTTTTAACAAATTATTACCACAATTCCCTGTTTCTATTGAAACTAAGCACAATAAAAATGGAGTCTAAATGAGTTTTGCATAAGTTTGGGAAGAGTGAGCTGGGAAGTCACTGAGTGCACCGGCATGATGCTTGACAGAATGGCAGGAATGAATCTTCAGATGTGCTATAAAACATGTGGACTATAATCCCCCATAAAACACACACACTACTACTTATGCTCACAGAACAACCTGTACTCATCAATGATGACAATACACCTCTCTGTTTTAAGAGACAAGTTTCTATACACCTATGCAGTGCTTCAAATGCTGCAAAGCTTTTTTTAACTGAATTGTTTTGAACGAGACCCGCACACTTCAGTAATACTTAGGTGTTCAGGTAAACCAAAACTAATCTTATAGTTTGAAGAGAATGCAAACATGAATTATTGTCATTTCAAGTGGTTGACTCTTAATCTGTCAAATGATGCATCTTAAAAATCATACGAAAAGCCTGGGTTTAGAATATTTAAGGTCTGGTCATGTATTCCAGTTTATCAATTCCAGCGAAGCTCGGCAATCACAGATGCTGTGGTTGAAGTTCGTATTAATAGAGCACAAGGTCCCAAGGAAGACCTCCTGTCTCACTGAAAGCTTTTTTAAAGATTTAGCTAGATAAATGCTAATGATATTGTAAGATTTCTCTGCACTGGACCCACATTTCCCCTGGAAGATTTTCCCACATTGTCACAGTTATTAAAAATGAATGCAATTAGAGAATATACAACAAAAAGTCTCTTTCCAGTACCACAATAAGCGTACCACAATGGCATTTACATTTCAGGAACTGCTGAATGACGACAATGATAACTCTGAAATGGTTTGCTGCCATCAAGCTTTGTGCACTGAAATAGCCCTCACTCTAAAAGATGCAGCACTAAAGCAAAGTACAGGAAAGGTTCAAGGAATAAGCCCTCAGCACTTATTCTTATTGCATCATATTTTATTACTTAAAGACTAGCTGTATCCAAGTCTTAGAACATTGAATACTTACATTTCCACCTTTTATTTTTCCCCTGAGCTGTGCTTTATCCCGTGGGTGCACAACTGAGTAGGGATGGTCTGACTGACCTCTCCCTTCTCTTAAAAGTCCAAGATGAATTCCCACTTACTATAAATGATCAAAGTTTTATGGACTAACGACAGTTTAAAATACTTTTTTTCCCCTTTTACTGCAATCTTGTCATTAAGACTAACAATCTAAAGTAGCTAAGAGAATGAGTAAGCAAGATGATTTACACAGATGATGGTGCAATGCTAAGAAGAGGGGAAAGATTCTTTGGAGATTTTTTGTAGCTGAACCATTAAAAAGATTTACACCAAGGTCTTTAAGTGAAAAGAGAGCATTGCCAAAGAGGTCTGGAAAGCTCTTCTATCAATAAAATATTCTGCCTCATAAATTTAGCCAAACTCTCAGCTTTAGACCTGATTAAAAGCTAGAAGGAACTTGCTTTGTTATCAGAGATAGGCCACAAACCCAGTATCCAAAGGGACTGCCTATAAAAATCGGACAGGATAGCAACTCTTTTATAAAATATTTACCACCCTTGCATCTCCTATACTCTTCCATGAGGCCATGCACAAAAACTGAGGATATATTTAGCATGAGATAGTACAGGTTTTAATACAAAACAAAGTTGTGTTGAAATTATTTAGGGCTGAATATAGCATTAAATCTTGTATGTTTCTGTACCTGGCTGATGTGTACCTTATGGCAAGGCTTACAAAAACCTTGCCCTACAGAAGTCTCATAAAACATGTATGTATTCTTATAAGGTTTTGTTTTTAACTTTTTTCAGAATGTTCTTTAGGTAGAGATTAATTTAGAACAAGTTTGTATCTTTTTCCTATCCTCCCTCCAACCATTTTTGTTCATCAGAGCCAGCCTCGGGAGACAGTAATCAGATCTGGATTCAGGTGTAGGGCAGTTCAGAGCCAAGGTCTGGTTTTATATCAGAACACATATTTGGAATCTGAAAGCAATACCATTTGATATGTTTCGCAATAAAATTTCAAGACAAAACAACAGAAAGAGAACAGGAGTTTTTCTGGTGTTTATTAAATCAGAACATTGTTTGGTGCAAAAAAAATGAGCTTAAGGTGTAAAACAGGAGTGTTTTGACAGTCCTTGCTTCAAGATCAGCTGTTTGTGACATTTCCATTAACTCAGATTGCAGCCCACCCAGATCTAGGAAACTGGTGACATCCAATTTTGGATTTCATCAAAAATCAAAACAGTAGAGACAGAAACTCACATGCTCTCACCTACACTCCAAGAGCCTGAATAAAATGAAGAACTTTGTGTAGGCCAACTCCAATAGTCAAATTCTAATAGGAAGAAAAGCAAGGAGCTGAAGTGGTGGACAAGGAAAAGAGCCTGTTGCTTAGTCTTTTTATGCCATAGTAGTGCAGGTGTCTCTGCTGTCTGAGGGCACCAGGCTGCCACCATTTAGACATCCTCGAGCCAAAATATTTAACCTCTGAACAGAAATAGGAGGAAAGAAATCCACAGGGATGGTAGCCACGTTAACTTGCTGACCACTGCATGCATCCTGTGCAATTCTACTCTGCAAGCTGATTCAGGACACAGCCTTGGATAGCTATTCCATCATAGAAATGTATAAGCAGTGAGTACCATACAGGAAGTGCTGTGCTCCTTTAGTCAAACAGGGATGGAAGAGATAGACAGCAAAACGGGGGGAACACACCCCCACCAGCAGCTCCATAACCACCGACACATTTTTAGGTATTTTCCGCTATTTGGCAGTCTGGCAGCAGTGTCAGGAACTTTCAACCACTGCAGTGACACAAAGGTTAGAAACACCGATGGCAGCACATACCTGTAAGTCCTTGGAAAGAGGCAGATCCACTCCATTTTCTGCTCAACTTTTCCTCTCCTGAAGTCTGAAGCACTTTGTGGTTCACCTTCCAGTTCTCCAGCTTTTGCCCAGGTCTTGAACTACACACTCGACACCGTCAACACCCAGCTGCAAACTGGTGTCACAAAATTCAGTTACTGGCATAGGAAAATAATACAAAAGCCTGACACTGCAGCAAAGCAAAGTCAATCTAAAAGTCTGATTGTTGATCTTTTATCAACATCACAGAATAAACTCCTCTGTCCAAAAACAGATATTATCTATTGCTCTCTAAAATGCATTTAGTGTTTCTAGTTGTATTCTGAAGGAGATGGGAAAAAACACACTGAAGATTGCTCATGGAAGTGCTTGACAATTTTTTCCTTATTTTTTGATCAGAATTCTATATTTTAGCAAAAAACGTAACTATTTCAAATAATCAGAAAACCTGTCCCAGCATTACACGCGTTCACTCAAAGAAACACACGTCCCCGCTCAGTCAGAAAGGGAAGGGTCTTTTGGTGTCTGCACAGTGAACTGGAGACCCACAAATCTCTCAGGGTAAATTCAAAACAGTGTTAATTTTGGGCACAGCCAAAATACCAAATCAAACACTCGGGAGCACTCTGAGTTGCAACTTCCCGGAGTTACAAAACCAGATCCCAGTCCGTTCAGACCCCACTCTGATCCCCTCAGGGCAGCTGGGCAGCACAGCTCGGGTCTGACCCGCTGCACAGCGGGGCCGTGGGAAGGAGAAGGGAAGGAAGGGAGAGGGATAAGAAGGAAGCGGTCCCCCTGGCAGCAGCCCCTGGTGCGCTCTGCGGTAGCGGGGGGCGGGTCTTGCTGTGAAAGTTCTGGAATTGGCGCAGGTGCAGAGGCGTCTTTGGGAAGGTTCTGGAATTGCGTCTGGGGGCTCCGGGGTCACTGGGGGTTCAACAGCCCCCGGCCCCTGCGCTGCCCCTCCTGTCCCTCTGCAGCAGCCCCGGCCTCGCGGGAGGTTAAAGGCAGCAGAGCCCTTAAGGTGGTGGTTAAGGCAGTGCAGTCAGTCGAGGGTTAAAAGAACAACAGAAGTAGGGTCAGTCTTTACACACGTGCATAAGGAAGGCTGTAAAGACAGATGTGACCTACAAACAAGAAAGGGGGCAGAATGGGCACCTCCTGACAACAAAGTTTTAGCTGAACAGTGAGATTTTAAACTGTTTTAACATTGATCAAAAAAAAGCCATTTATCAACCATCAACAAGGTGGATGAATCAGGCAAAGCTGAGAAACAGGAAAAGATGACTTAGGGAACAAGAGGACCAGATGTTTGGGAAGACATGAGGCACAGTTTGTTCTCATTCAGACAGATAAGCTCCCAGGGCTCCCATAAGGTGCTTTGCACTGCTTATGCCATTTTTGTCGTTAACAGTCAATATTGTTTCAAAAAGCTAAGAGGCTGCTGGTGTTTCTGTGCTCTGGAGATGGACACCTCTTCTGCAGTGCATCAATTCGCTAATGGCAGGCGGTAAGTTTGGCCACAAACAGAATGAATTTACTCTTTGGTCAACATCCAGACACGTGACCAAGTTGTCAGGATTTTTACATATGTTCCTTTTTCATGAGAATGAAGGAAGAATTGCATATTTTTTTTCATTCACATACAAATTATTTAGGCAAATTTAGCAGGCAACTTTCATAGAAACACAGTGTCTCCTCCCTCCCTCTTCGTGTGTTCTACAGAAATCTGGGAAATCAGAACAGATCATGCATTGAAAAACAGTTTTCAGAGCAATTCATTAAAAGCACTGAGGAAAGGTTGTTGTTTATATATTCTCCCCAGACGATGTGTAGGCTGCACATACACTAACCCTCATTCCTAACATATCTGGTCCCGAGAGGTTGAGCGAGACAGTTAAAAGTGGTAAAACACATTACTCATGCAAGTGTGCGAAGTTACGATAGGTTCT
This sequence comes from Dromococcyx pavoninus, assembly GCA_033558185.1. Taxonomy (NCBI): domain Eukaryota; kingdom Metazoa; phylum Chordata; class Aves; order Cuculiformes; family Neomorphidae; genus Dromococcyx; species Dromococcyx pavoninus. The sequence continues at coordinate 948,967 of JAUMJL010000276.1, read as the reverse complement.
GAGGGGACTATAAATGTCATTTTTGCTACTGAATCTCCTTCACGCTGAGTACTGTTTGCTGCACACGTTCACACAACGGTCCCCTTCGGCTGCACAGTCACTGGCTTTCAGATTGGTACATCCGTTTCTCTTGTTTTCAGCATGTTGAGAGAGAGATGAAACTTATTCATTAAGAAATGGTTTATTTTCTCCCACGTTTTCCCTCTAATCTGAAATGCAATGTTTACACACTGCATACTTTGTGATTCATAGCACTTGTTTCGCTCATTTTCATTGCAATATTTTTATACTGAAGATTTTTTGTCTGGACTTTTTCTTTCAGTTATTGGGCTGCCAGGGTATCAATTTAAAGAAAAAGTTATGAAATGAACTTGCTGGTATTCGCTAGGATGTGTCCCAGAGTGCATATTGTGCCTTTTGCCAGGAGATGGCAGCATGTGGCTGCTTAGCTCGTACGAGCTCTCCGCGATGACTACAGGGAAACAAACTTTCACACGGAAACATTCGGGACTTTGTAAACCCACATTTCTGTATAACCTCTCACAGCAAAATGTACTGTAGTCATATCTCTTAGAAGTCCTTCAGGGGCTGAGCCAGAGACTGAAGTTCTCCTTGATTCTTGGTTTGGTTTTGGGTTTTGGTTGTGGGGTTTGTTTGGTTTCTTTTTCAAACGAATGTTTTGCAGAAATTAAAAGGTTTCTGGAAAGCAGAGATAAGCTGGACCAAGTCTCTTGGTACAGACACTCAGAAAGGTTTATAATTTTGGAATTCCAGACCTGCATCTGCAGTTCTGGACATCATTGCTAGCAACAAAACCAGCTCTTCTATCCCTGCCTCCTCAGAATTGTTGACCTGCTATCAAACAACACACCTAACGATCTGTCCCTTTCCCACTTGTATAAAAGGCAGCAGCAGCATAGTATACACCTAACATACTTAAAATAATGAATGCCAAAATTTTACTACTCTCTTAGTGGTTTCCATATAATTTTAATAGGATCAAGCTCCAAGTAAGTAGTGTGTACAGGTTTCAGTCATACTTAAATTCCTAATTCTTTGCATTTTCAAAACCAAAACGGGCTTGAGATAATGAGCACTGCTATTTTGACTTGCAATATATGGTTTGCTCCTACGAATAAGCAATTATATTAAATGCTGCGGGCAACTTAACAAAAGTGCATTTTTCTCTCCCTTGTACACAAGGCTTATTTCAATTCATTTCACGTTAAGAATTTTAGGGTGTATTTATAACAGAGTTTTCACAGTGTATGGGCAATGTTCCCTCTCCTGCCCCTATTAATGGAACCTGGATATAGCCTTTTCACTTTCTAACAATATAGCAGCTTAACAGTACAGCTGACTGGTAATTTTATAGAAGTGGAAAGAATGAGCAACCAGCTCATGCATCCCCTGTGTCATGTTGGTGCTACAGCCAGAATGACTTGGCCATTTCAAAATACACATTAAGGAAACAAGAGTCTGTTTTGGATTGTTAGTGGTTTTTTCCTTACCTGAAATGACCTCGTTAGTCTTCTTCTGTCTCTCAGAAGTGGCTAAAGTTCCACTTTTTCCACGTTGCAAGTAGCAGCTGTCTCAGCACTGTAGAAGAAGAAAACCCTTCTTTCAAATAATACAGTACTTTTATATTACAACACATCACACACACAGTTGTTCTTAATGAAGCGAGGCCTCAGGAGGGCCTTCTAACACGTGGAAGCATACAGATTTCTTTTAAAGCAGCAAGTCTGTTCGGTTTGAGCTTGCAGTGGCATTTTGCAGGCTCCCACGCCAGAGATACGATAGTGGGTGTGCACGACATTGATGGAAACATGGGCTGTGAAGCCTGTGCTCCTGGTGGGCTCATGGGTTAAAGACACAGAGTTCTCCGAGCCTTTGAATTCTGGGCACCCAAATCAGGTCCTCTTCCTGCCCAGCTCCTGCTGCCCCAGGACTCTCAGTGCCTGTGCTCCTTGCAGCTCCTTGGATTATTTAGTCTCTAAATTCCATCTGTCAAGGAACAGAAGTTGAAACCAGCTGCTTATTCATGGAGAGCATCACCAGGCAATTATTGCCACAGACTATCTCAGAAAGTCCAAATTTCAATACGCTTTTGAAATTCAGTGTGCTTTGAGTTGAAACAGATGAACTGCAAAGAACAATGTAAAAATCCTTTCTACTGCTAAACAGTTATTAATGGAGTAAAATGATGATGGGATTTAAAGACCCCCAAGGTAATGACAATTTAAATGGTAACAATTATAGTGATGAACGGCAGTAAAAGGTCTGCATCAACCTAATACTGTAAACACAGGCAAACAGATTTTCCATTTCTACAGCTTCTAACTGTGCCTTAATATATCCAATTAATATATGCAACTGTTGCTTCTCAGTTTCTGAGCACACCTTGTATGCAGCATGGCAACTGGTGACACAATTCTTTATCTCTGATACTCTTCTCATCCTCTGATTTATTTTTTACGACCTCTTTTTCCTTATTACCTTACCATTAATCTCTGTTTCCTCCCCTACTTCTCCTTCCCAGTATTTCCTCCCCTAATTCTTGAGGTCTTAATAAGTTTATTGGGGGGAGGAAGGAATGTTCTCTGAAGTAGTAGTTAACAAAGATAAGGTTAAAGAGGAGCAACAAGCCAGCTTTCTGTCTCCTCACATTATGGCCCACTTTAATCTCTGTTGTAACGTATCTCAGCACAAAAAGATTATAAAATCTGCTCCACTAGAACTGGAGCTCTAATTTACCTGCTTTCAGAAATATGTTGTTCTGTAGAGTTAGAAATGTAAAGATCACATTTGGTGTTATAACTAACACAGCAGAGGTTTAATAGCATTATAGTATTTGTTAAAGCAGAGTGGATGAGCTTGCGTAATAGGAGAAGATTTCTCACAGATATATATATGATAGATAGATAGATAGATAGATAGATAGATAGATAGATAGATAGATAGATAGATAGATAGATAGATTATAACTATCCACAGGGTGGGTGTCAAGAGGATGGGGCCGGGCTCTTTTCAGTGGTGCCCACCAACAGAACAAGGGGCAATAAGTGCAAACTGGAGCACAGGAAGTTCCATCTGAACATGAGGAAAAACTTCTTTCCTGTGAGGGTGATTGAACACTGGAACTGGCCGCCCAGAGAGGCTGTGGAATCTCCTTCCCTGGAGATATTCAAAGCTCACCTGGATGTGTTCCTATGCAACCTGCTGCAGGTGACCCTGCTTTAGCAGGGGGGTTGGATCAGTTGATCTCCAGAGGTCCCTTCCAACTCCAGCCATTCTGTGAGTCTATGAATATACATATATACGTTATATTTTATTATAGATACCATAAAAAATAAGCAAAGGCTTTGAGTTGTGCAATGGAGATAGATCTGGACAGAGAAACATGCAAGAAATTAAGCCACTGTTTAGCAGAGGCAAGAGGATAATTGTGCTGCCTCCAGCTAATAAAACAGCCTTTGAGCTGCAGGTCAGAGTATCTGATGTAGACAGTTTCAGATGTTTAGGGTAATTGCCACCTAAATGAAGTTAAAAAACAACAGATCAAATTTTATAAGGAGCTGCATTCTCACTCCTTTCCCCCCCTACTATGAAGCAAAAATAAGGTTTACAAATTAGAAAGAGAATGAATATCTGCAGAAGTGTGTGGAATAAAAGAATCTGGATGCTTATTTTTGTCTATTTCCATCTGGGTGTGCAACATCTAGTGTTTGCCTTTGGCCTTTCCAGGCTACAACATGTACCATTGTTTTTGAATGATTCAATGTATGGAAAGGATTTGATTTTGTCTGGAAAGGATTTGGTTTTGTCTGGGATACCCCTCTGGGACAAAACACTGCCAGCAAAGTCTCTTCTTCCAAGTAACAAGTGATAGGGTGAGAGGAAATGGCCTCAAGTTGCACCAGCGGAGGTTTAGATTGCATATCAGGAAAAATTTCTTTACTGAAAGAGCCGAGAAGCATTGGAACCATCTGCCCAGGGCAGTGGTGGAGTCACCATCCCTGGAGGGGTTCGAAGTGTGTAGACATGGCAATTCAGGACATGTTTTAATATGCACGGTGGTTTGGGGCTGACAGTTGGACTGGATGATCTTAGAGGTCTCTTCCAACCTTAGTGATTCTGTCGTTCTATGACTCTATAATTCTATGACTACATTCAGCAAATTTTTGAAATCTGGTTTATACAGCTGGCTGCTGGAGGCAGAAGCCTATTTCACACATGATGCAGTATATAACCAACATCACCACAGCCAAAAGTTTAAAACTGCTCAACATTAAAAAGAAAATATTTCACTCTTCTGTGTAAACCATCATAATTTTACTGTTAAATAAAATGCCTGAGATTTCATCCAGTCTTTCATAGTTTATTTTCTGCTATTGTCTGCATTGGGCAGCCCTTGTACTTAGAGAAGTTCCTGTACTCACAAAACTGTTTCACTTAACTGTTTATAAAACAGCTTCTCGGTTCTGACACTGCCAGAAAGGTATCTGTGCCTCTCCTTCCTTCCTTAAATGCACCAATGCCTTGGAAATTAAGCTGAGTCCCAAAAATTGGACCTAGGTTGCTGAAAAACTACAGAAACAAGTGGCGATGCACGAGTGAAGCTCTGACTGGTGAAACTACAGCTGAACTTTAAAAGCCTAAGCACAAAACATCTGATTTTTTTTCATTCTGAAGAAGTAGGAATCAGAAAGGAGAAAGGTGTGGGCACATGATCAGCTGAGGATGTGAGATGCACCCAGGCAAACTGAAGGCATGATTTGACGTGGCTTCCTGTGCAGGCAAATTCTTGGTTTGTAATGCTCCCACTCTGGGTCACTTCAGGCAACTTCTACCATGCACAAAGAGATTCTGGAGGTAAGGGACACACCACAGGAGAGTGCAAACCAATTTGTTATTGTCCAATACGCAAAAATGATTAATAGGATTAATGAGCTGCCAATCCCATGAGAAGTTCACTGCTCCACAGATGACATCCAAACAACATTTGCCAGCCAGGCAAATCATTTTCTCTCTTTGTCCTTGAGACAGGCTGATCCTCAGTGCTGCAGTTGCCATCCTCAGTCTCGTTTTCTCCTTAGGTTTGTATATCTTTCCATGTTTGTTTTTCCTTTTGAATCCTTGACTGGCCAACTGTACCCTTCTCACCAAGCTTATCTCTGCAGTTTCACCTTTCTTGTTTTGCGTGGCTCTGTTCTATGGAGGCTTTTACAGCCTCGCTCTGTCAGTTCAGCAGGCTTCTCAGAAGTCTAAGGCTGGGTTGCCTGAGCATACTGTGTGCAGGCTGGCTCTTGGATCACAGACAGCTGAACCGGTGGGAGGAGGGTTACAGGTATGACAGGCTATCCTGTGGAAAACTGTTGACATTATCCTATGAAGAGCCCTCTCTTTTGTTGTCAGATCACGTTGCTCCGAGGGAACAGAGAGCAGCAACGCACACTTAATAAAATAAAAGAACCTCTTTGCATCTCATTCAACTCTGACACAGCAGTGATAGCAGCAGAGGACTCATTGTTTAGGAGCACTGATCACACAAAAGCAGATAGAAGAACTTAACAGACCTCTTCATTTGCAGTAAGAAGCAACAATAAGCCTACTTATGCCTGCAGATGGTTCAGTGTTTGGCTTGGGTTTTAATGCAGAAATATCAAAAGCTGTTAGTGGCAATGCTGAGTGACTTCCTGCCTACCGACAGGGATTTTCTTTTAATACTGAACACGTACCACCGAGTGACTGATCATGTTTTGAGTCTCATTGGGCAGTCACAAACGGAAGGAAAAGAAGCACTAGCTACCTGTCTCTGCCCTGAGGAGCAACTGCAGTGTAAACCTCCATCAGCCCTCACACTCTGGGAATACTTCAGCAGGGGAAAGGCTGCTGTGTATAACCACTCTGTGCAATGTGTGCCAGATGTGACACTGCAGGAAAAACACAGAGAGAAACAAAAAGGCATAATGGATATAACAGCCATACATGTGGCACTCTCTGTCTGCCTTTTGAGATGAAGACATTTCCCTGTCGTACTGTGTAATCACATCTAAGTGCATAAACCCACTGCTTTATTACATTAAATGGCTAAATCTGTTTTACACCTTTTCTCAGTTGGCAGGCCCTTAAAAATGTTCCAATGTTCCAATACTGTAAATGTAAACCAACTTATAATTAGCACGTTTTTCCCAGTTATTATTCTTGATCCCTGAAAACAAATACATTGGCCTCAGAACAAGAGGTCAGAATCCACTGAATTAGACCACTTGGCATGGGCACAGGTCTGTGCTTGGACCACTCCCATTCAGATATACACAGGACTGTTCAATAAGCTTGCAGTAGAAGCAGTTAAGCCTTCTCAAAGCCCCTCCAGCTGCTATGAACAGAAGGAAAAATGACAAATGCAGTAGACATAAGCCACTTCACTATAATGCTTTTTATTTTTTGAATGTCCCAGCATCTTTCCACTCCTTGCAGTAAGGTTTGTCTTGCCAAACATGGTGTATTAAGCAGTGGTATCAATAGATTTCATCTTGATTATTGGTTGTCCTAGAAAATTAACTACAGTGTTTCTAGAAAACTGTTACAAATGCTATAAGATTGTGGAAATGGCAATTTACTAAAAAAAAAAAATCCTGGTAACTTAAAAAGCCTTCTGAAGCAACTTTGAATAATGTCAGAGTCCACCTGCCCAAACTTATGCTTGGTATTGCTTTGAAATGGTTGGAAGCATCGCTACTGATGACAAGGCACAGAGCATTATCTGTTTATACTGATAGTTTTGACTCCTACAATGAATTTTGAGCTGTAGGCCTTTCAACAGAGAATGCAGTACTGAAGATTTCTACTTGCTACCCTAAACTATTCACAATGTGGCTACCATGTGCCTCGTGTGATCTGAGAATAAGGAGGGAACTGCATGACTGCACAAAATCCCAAGCTCTGTTTCGTGAATTATTTAATCCTACAAAGCCTATTTCCCTCGATTCATTACTTCATTGATGATATTTGCTGATTGAAAAGTTACAGTAGTTTTTCCCTCCACTAACCATGAGATCAAAGGCAGCTGTTATAGGGGTTTGAAGAATGTCTTCTGATTTGAGAAACCTAACTTTTCTCATTCACCTGGGCATTTTCTTTTCTTCCTCCCCCCTGATTCCACTCTCAAAAGAAAAGAAAAATTAATCTGTCAAATCTTCTTTTCTCTAATTCTGAGACTTTTAAAGGTGGCAGAGGCTTTCAGGGGTCTTTTCAACTGAGTCTTGCAACCATAAAAAATTGACAGAACTCTGCAAGCAAGAAAAATGAGAGCGTGATAGATTTGTCAAAGACTCGGTGGATAAAATTTAATGTAAGAGGACGTATATATGCCTCTTTCCTCTGTAAGTGAAAGAAAAGATCTTCAGAGTCACTCCACTCCTCATCTTCCAGTCACACCAGCTTTACAGCCTTGTCTCCTTGTGAGCGGAGCCTTGATGCCTTCTTCTGAGCCCAGCAGTATCAGATCTGATGATACTGGTGATCCCCAGTGATGCAATTTTAGACTCCTGTAACCTCAAGGCCATTGTAGACTAACTCCTACCACACTTTTCCTCAACAGGGGAATGTTAGTCTGTTCCAGATCCCTGAAAGGCAGTGTAGCATTCATGGCTGTATTTCAGTTCTATCTCCCAGGCTGAATGGTAGAGGAAATCTGAGGCCAACACAGAACAAACTGCAGTGTGATCTTACAGAGGAAATATTAATAGGTCACTCAGAAATTATTGCTGCTCTCCTTGGATAAGGCAGCTGCTCTCAATATACCAGTTTTAGACAGTTTGCCCTTATTGGGACACGTTTTTCAGAATAAGAAGCAAAGCTGAATACCATTGACTGGAAAATGTGGCAGACTTAACTGCAAACCCAACTGCAAGTCATGGGCTTCTGGGCCAACAAACAATTTCTCCCAGCCAGACTTCTTTTCCCCCACATTTGTTCCAGTTTCAAGCAAATGATGTCCAGAGTTCACGGATTTCTCAAACAAAATCCCAGCAAATGCAAAACAAAAAGCAACAAAAATAAACTACCTTGTTTCAGGCAAGACTCCTTAGGCCCTCGGATTTATTCCAATGCTGAACAACCTGAGCAACTTCATGGCAGGCATTACCAGTTCTCCAAAATAACTGTGCTGGAGATTCTGCCTTCTTACTCTCTTCATCCATAGATGTTTCTTCAAGGGGGCCAAAGCATAGCTTCATTCAGTTTTCCTCAGTGGTTCTGGCCTGGATTCTAAACAACAACAAGATCCTTGTGTTAGTTTCCTGGCTCCCGAGCTACCATTCCCAAGGTACTGCTCTCCTCCCCCAGCAGCTATGAACCCAGCTGGGACACAGTGTGGAAGATAACATAGGGGGCTGATGCTTGCTTCAGGAGCTAGTCTGCCTGAAAAAGGAGCACGTACTTAAAAGAACATGGGACAAGGTATGCTGTTTTCAGTGCTGGAAATAAGGTGCTGAAGTCAACAGTCACCTTTACAGTGAAAAATAATTTCCATTTAGATGTTAAGGTTGGGGGGGGAGGTGTATAATCATTTAAATTGCAAAATTGTATATGGCATGTCAAAGGAAACTCTTAATTTGTGAAGCAGAAAAAAGGTGCCAGTAGAAGTCTGAACTCACAAATGAGTAACTAACCACAGACTGCAATGGTCCACACCACCTGTACCACACTTTGCAGCAACAGGGCTTGCAGTACAAGCTGTCATTTTTGATCCCATAAATGTGCCACCAAGTGTAGGAATCAGTGGAAGGAAAGGAGGCTACAGGAAAGCTGGGGAGGGGCTCCTGATCAGGGAGTGCAGGGACAGGAAGAGAGGGAATAGTTTTAAGCTGAAAGAGAAGATATTTAATTAGATATTAGGAAGAATTTTTTTACTATGGGTGATAAGGCCCTGGCCCAGGTTGCCCAGGGAAGTCGTGGCTGCCTCATCCCTGGAGGTGTTCAAGGCCAGGCTGGATGGGGCTTTGAGCCCCCTGATCCAGTGGGAGGTGTCCCTGCCCATGGCAGGGTGTGGGACTGGATGGGCTTTAAGGTCCCTTCCAACCCAAATCATTCCATGGTTCTGTGATTTCAGCATTCCATGAATCACGCTTACTCTCTACCTCAGCGGCCTAAGGATGGGCTGACAGACAGGATCTGAGACATACGAACTCTTTCACAGTGACATGACATGGGGAAAGCTTGAAAGATTTCCAGTTTCCCTAAGATATAAAAATTGTGAATAATTGCTTTGGCATTGGGGAAGATGATAAAGAAAACAAAGAATTTGTTCTGATTTTCAGAAACAACCGATTATTCCCTTAGCCTAAGCACACTTGTTATTTGCCAGCCTGCTATAATTGTTCTGATAACAGAACACATGTTCTGGGTGTTCTATGAAGAATTTTACCTCATGAGGTACCAAAGGCCACTGGGAGATGTGCTGCAGTCCAGCCTGGGTAGATTGAGAGCAATAAGAAAAGAGAGTAATGCAATCTGACAATTGCTGATAAACAGTGTGAAAGAAGATGCAGAGCACGATGCCTCCATCAGCGACTCCAGTCACTGCTTATGTTGGAAATTATGTAAATAAAGAGATACCTGTTTTGGTCAATTTGTCCAGGAAAATGATCTTTTAAAAAAACACGTGGGCCATCTTTAAGAAAGGAAATTACGTGTTTTTCTCTGTCTTTGAGCAAGTTCACCTGGGCATGTTATCATATCTTTAATCTATATATGTCCCCAGCTAGCTAAAACTCTAAAAAGCATTAAAAATGTCTATGTTGTTTTTAGATCCAGCCAGAGTTCCCCTTGATCTTTAGTAATCGTGCATGTTCTATGCAGATTTTTTTCTTATCATTCCCCATATAAAAGCTGACAGCAAAAAAAATGTTTCCTTTTATATAAGAGATTACGACTTAGAAGTGTAATAAAAGTGAAAGTGAAGTGGATTTGGAAGCGTTCACTGAGCCAAAGATCACATTATTTTCTTCAGTACTAGATAAATGCAACACCAAATTCTAATCTCTCAAGTCACAGTCATCATTTTAGCTCAGCTCTGTGATTATTTTTTTTCATAACATTAAGTTGGGTTTTTTAGCAGAATTAGCAAGTATTTTAGTCACAATGCAGATTTGCTTTTTTTGTCTCCTAGATCAAACATAAACCACATGATACAGATGTGCTGATGGTGTTTATTCATATTCTGTAGAAAAAAAATGTTAAAAAATTAAAATGCTCACATGCTAAAAAGTCTTCAAAAATAAAACAGTTTTAGAATGTAGAATCTGAAAGTAAACAGGGCAGCTGCAGCATAAATGAATCTCACACAGTGGTCCATTCTAAATGATAAAATATTCCTTTGCAAGAAATTAAGTGATGAAAGAATATATCCATTTATGATGAGAAAAACATATTAAAAATTCCAAAGGTGGAAAAAAATAGAGTATTATTGCAAGGACACTCAGTCCTCAAATGCTGTGATCGTTCTGTGAATAGGACTTCTCAAGCCAATTTTATTTAATAGCTCTTTTTACCTAGTTATAGATAATTTAAAACAGAATTTTCATTGTTACTTCTTCTCATTATTATATCATACAAAATCTTTTCCATGTTCCTGTCTCACATGTGTCCAGTCATAGTTTATAAACTTTGGAAGTTTAACTTTTCTAGTAAATCATACTACATCTAGTTGATTTTGAAATAGAAAAATATGGAGAATTTGAGCAATCTTAGTTTTCCATCAAGTCTAAAGCACTATCTTAAATCAGCATTAATCTATGCCCAGAGTATCCCGTGTAATTTGACACAGGAACATATAAAAGTATTGTGGGTGATACAGCAGGTTAAATACTTGTTTCACCTGACAGTTCTGAATGGGAACTATTCAAATCTAAACCCACTTGATGCACAAAACCAAATACATGAACACATATCCAAAAAAAGCCCACAATACAACAAATATTATACATTTCTTGTGACTAGTACAGCTGAAATCCTGCAAATTCTTTCTCACAAAATAAAATAGTTTCATTAATAGAAATAGAGATGTAATCAGAAAAAAAAATGCTGGAATCTTAAGTTTGGTTATGTCTTTGTAAAAGCAGGAAGATCAGTCACCAAATAATCTTCTCAGCGCCGTTGTATCAATTCCTTTAACATTTGATCAGGTATTTTGCCCAGCATCAGACATTGACTAACAATTACTGATTTCCCTATGTCCTTTTTTTATCCATTTTTTCCTGCCCATAAGAAAGTTTAAAATGTATTGATTACCACTCCTGTATATCTCTCAGTTTGAATTAGTGACCTGCTCTCCCCACTCTTCTTCCAGTAGTGTCAGCACATCTGCTAAAAGTTTTACTTCATCAAAAGGTTGTATTTGTCCATAGAATTTGATCTGGATTCACCTTTTTATTTACTGTGCTCATGGGTAAACTCAGTTGTGCTTTGCTTGCTTGATCCTTAAATTTCTTTGAATATATATAAATTCCAGGAACTCAAACGGAGTTGGTAAGTGCTGGTGACTCATCTCTCTCTCTCTTAAATGGTTTTCAAGATGAAGTTAAAGGGTACAGAAGAAAACCAGCTCAATACAATGGTCCCTCACAGCCTTTGAAAACACAAGCTTTGTATCTTAAATGTGTAATGAACTCCTTTGAGGATCTGAAGGAGAGTTTGTCAGGGCACAGATCCATCACCTGAGTCGAAGCAGGAGCAGTAAATAGCAGCAGCAGACTATCAGTCTCTATTTAGACCGGTCACTATGGAGAAACCCCGTGCACTGGCTGCCCTGGGAAAAAGGCTTCGTGTATAACCCAAATTAACTGATGTGGTAGAAAACTCCAGTGGAGATTATAAAGAAAAATTAGGAAGTACGAGGACGGGTAGCAAAGAGACAGAAAGTGCTGCTGTAGAAGCCAACAGAGAGAAGTTAAGATTTTAAATTTATATGAGAGTCGTTACATGCAGCAAGAGAAAAAACTGATATATTCTGGCAGCAACATTCGGATTCTGGAGAATGGGAGGACCCAGGAGTGCTGACGCAGAACATGTCAGCTTGGCAAGTCCTGCTTGGGGACACAACACTACTGCCATTCCTGCATGGACTGGAGGAAAATGGTTCAGTGCTGGAATACAAAACCATGGAAAGTTGATGTACGCTTAGGGTACAGGTAGGATATTTGGAGAAGCCATTCATAAAAAATCAACTTGAAATGATCAACATTGGTCAAACTGAATGAATGGATATATAAAAAGAGGCTTGCAACTAAGCTACCTAATATCTCAGTATCAGGTATGCTAGGCCTAACCAGATAAAAAGGATTTAATATTTAAAGATAAGCATAGATAAGGAAAAAATGCAACATATTGATAATAAAAGCTATGGTGTTTGTTAGAGGCCAGAAAGTGTGATAAATAAACACTCACATGAAAATGTAGCCAAGATTCTTCAGCCTTATACAAGACTAGATAGAAAGAAAAAACCCAAGGCACTCTCTCTTTAGGATGAAGAAAGAAATAAAGATAGTCTAGGTGTGCCCTCAAATGAGTTGCTTGCTTTAATTTTCAGTATGAATTAAGATTCAGAATATTAGGGCAAATGTCGCTAATACAAAGGGCAGGAGAAAATGGAAGTGGAACCTGTAACACCCATGGAGAAAACAACATCCAGCAGTTGATACGTTCAGATAAGCATAGATGGGGCAGCAGTGGCAGGCAATCTTCCCTCCAGAATTCTGAAATAACCAATGTGGGAAACTGCAAGTCAGGTAGAAGAGATTTGTAATAAATCAAATCATGAAAGTGTATATGTAGAGCAGCAAATGCAATTCTTACCCCTAGGAATATGGAAAGGAAGAGAAATACAGTATCAGCAAACATGAGATTTTGAAATATGCAAAGCTGCTGAAAGCAATCTAAAGGAGAAAAAAATGCTTGGAAGCATGGGTAAGAAGAAAATGGGATAAATTTGTTTGGATTTGGGATTTTGGTTTTTTTTTCAGGAAGGTAGATTATTCTAGGATGATGAATATTTCATTACCTGCCTTTGATTACGTTACTAATTTTCTAGACAAATGAAATAGAGTCATCTATCAGGACTTCAATCAAAATGTGATTGGATGTCACATCAGAAAAAATTAGATATGCTGGAGAAGGTGTTTGGGAAGAAGTTGTGAATAGAGTAAGGTATGGTTTAACAGGTCATGTTCTGGAAGGGAATAACGAATAGAGTTCATCAAAGAGTGATCTCGAGACCACAACTATTCAATAAATGAATTAGTAATTCCAGCATAAAATTTTGGACCTTGCTACTGAAATATGCTGCTGACACAGAACCAGTAAGCTGTCAGTAGTGTGAAGGATCTGGAACAACTGGAACAATAGAAAGAGAGAAAACATAGTTGTGATGTATTCTTGAAAAGGAAAATACAGTAACACTATGTATCAGAGAATATCTTTCCAACAGAGATAGATTAGGCATTAATGATGTTCCACGAGGTTACTATCAACTAAATCTGGATGTTAACACACATTCAAAAGAGATTCATTCCAATGTGAATAGACAAAAGAAAAGTTCTGGTAGGCTAACACAGGATATGGAGTGGTATTGTCTGAGAGACACTGCCTGGCTCACGTAATTAATAAAATTTGAGAGAGAATTTGTATATTATAAATTTTTTCAGCTACACTTTGTCAGAAGGAGGAAAAAGAGCTCATTAAGATAAAGCAGTGACTGCAAAAAAAAGAGAAATGTGTATAAAAACGGATATCAAATACAGTAAATCTGGAAATGAGATGTTAGCAGAAAGTTTTCAAATGCCAGAGGAGTGAATTTTTCCTAATGCAGAAGGGAACTCCCCGCACTCCTCACCAGCAAATTTAAAGATGGATCTTGAAGAATTTCCAAAAAGAACTTACGCTTCACTGTTTGCAGTCAAGGGAGATGGACTGAATGACACAGGCAGATCTTTCTAGTCCAGTGTTCTTAATATTTGGAAAGAGAGCAAGGGGTTGTAGGACTAAGAAGAGCAGAAGTTGATGTCAGTGTTTTACATGAACTTAGAGCAAAGAGACTTGAAAACTGAATAGAGGTTGAACGACAGATCATAGAATCATGGAATGGTTTGGGTTGGAAGGGACCTTAAAGATCATCCAGTCCCACCCTCTGCCATGGGCAGGGACACCTCCCACTGGATCAGGGGGCTCAAAGCCCCATCCAACCTGCCCTTGAACACCTCCAGGGATGGGGCAGCCACAGCTTCTCTGGGCAACCTGGGCCAGGGCCTCCCCACCCTCACTGAAAAACATTTCTTCCTAAGATCTCATCTCAATCTCCCCTCTTTCAGCTGAAAACCATTCCCCCTCGTCCTGTCACTGCACTCCCTAATAAAGAGTCTCCTCCTCAGCTTTCCTGTGGGTCCCCTTTAAGTACTGGAAAGATTTAATGTTAACTCCAGGTTTTACTTGTTTGTGCTTATAAATTACTTGATAAAGGAATAAAAATTACTGTTGACTTTGTGCACAAGCATTAGAGATGATGTGTTAATCAGGTATTTTTTACTGTCTTCTGGTTTAGTAGTACCCTGAGCTCTCAGTTTATTTTTTCCACAGCTGGCTCATCAGTCCATTTCTAGAGAGATCAGGATTACTTCCTGCAGTACAAGCATTGTTTTCTGAGAAGAACCAACTATTTGTTATTGTGCCTTAAAATTAGACCAGAAAATTTTCACTTCCCCACTTACATGACGTTTGAAGATCACACTAACACGCCGAAGCAAGGGAGTGCAAAGCTCAGGCCTTACATTCTGTTCTTAACCAACACTACTGTGGCTTTTCTGGGAAGTAATAAAAATAACAATACTCCTTATCACTGACTGTGCATGGTGCTTTTCATCTTCAAAGCGCATTACAAACATTTACTGCTAGTTAATCTGGAAAAAGTATGATTTAAGGCCAGCTTCTGATAGCTTGTGTGACAAAGTTAATGTCACTTAAATCGAGCCTGTTTGTATTTAATAGGATAGAGCTACAGTTCTTTAAATGCTATTGTTCCATTAAAAGCCAATTACAGACATTCAGCTTTCCTTGAATTTATAGAGAGCAGCTTTTCATTTAGAAAAAAAAAATCTATCTAAACGTTTCATCCGAATTTAGTCTCCATAATTGTAACTAATTACAGAGCAGCGCTTCCTGGTGGTGTACTTTGAGTTAAATTAGAGTCAGTTTCTTAACTCTAACTCAGTCTTGTCTAAAGTAACTTCATTTTCTGAAAGCTGACTGCGTGTTTTTCAAGCAGTTTCTCTCTAGAAGTGATAACATGGGACACTGGTATCCAGAAGAGCCAATGTTTATACTTTTTCCTCTGGTAACCAAGGCCATCCTTGAGCTGGTGAAAAAGGCTGCAGGGAGGGGCGGACAGGACAGGTAACCCCAAACTGACCAACAGAAGATTCCATATACGTCACACTCGGGATAAAACTGAGAGATCACAAGGGTCTCACTGTCTTCTGCGATGGCCGACAGCCAGTGAGGACCTTGTTTGTCTGATTGCTCCTGATCCCAACCGTGCATCCCTGAATCCAGATCCTGAGCTCAACTCCCCTCCTTGCTGTGAATTCCCTCATGTCTGCTCTGCAGTGTTTGTGATGTATGGTCATCGAAGGGTGGGGGTGTGATCGCAGATATTTATGTATTTTTATTACATCACCATCACTATATTATTATCATTATTATCGTTATTATCGTTATTATTATTACCGCCCGCCGCCACCAGAGGGCGCCAGAGACATTTCCAGGCTCTGTAGGGACCGCGGCTGCTCCAGCCCGGGGCGAGGGAGTTCCCGCCCTGAGCGAGCATCCCTGGGCCCAACGCACATCCCTGGGCAGCTCCGCAGACCACCTGGTTAAGCCAAGCACCGGTTCAGTTACACATTCCAAATTATAGTTTCATTTTTCAATACTAAACATCTGCACAGTGGTGTTTAATTCTTTTCCAGGATGTGAAGACAACTCCCGGATTTGAATTCTAACAGGTAAATCCTAACATATTTTATGCTGATCATCCTATATTAAAAACAAAGTCAAATGGTAGCACAACAGACTGAAGATGACTAAAATAGACACTTTAAAAGGAACTGTTAAATACTGCTATCAAAAGTACCCAAGTGGATCACTTGATGATATATGGACTCAGTGACCATCACTGGTTTGGATATTTCTCTGAATCTTCTTTGACTCTGATACCCATTTTAAATTCAAGTCTGAACCCGTTTTAGAGTTGTTCAGTTTGTATGGAGCTTCTTTTCTGAACCCAAATCAGCAAATATGATTTGTGGCTTGACCGCATTCCCAGCAATACCTTTTGTGAGACACCCAGCAGCAGAGCTAGGAGAGGAACCAGTGAGATATAACAACAACATAACCACAATCCTTACCTGAGGAAAAAAAAAAGGCAGCTTTCAAATGCAATGAAAGGTCTTGCAAAGCTGTTGCCACTGGCAAGGATTTCAGCAGCTGAAAATACAAAGGTGTTCAAAATCTAACCTGAACACAGACCTGGTAAGAAGATGAGACAGGAAAACTGGGAATTAAGAAGAAACTAACCTGCAAATAACAGGGAGGGTGTGGAAATGGGAACCACTACCTCCACTTCAGCCCTGCGGGCAGAGTGCTGGTGTGTTGTATCACAAAGGAATTACACATCTGCAAACAACAGCACATTATGGTTAATGGTGCTCCCACCTCAGTCCTGGGCCGCATGGGAGCCACATGTGCTGAACACAAGCGGCGTTCCCAACCGACCCTGGTCTCCCGCCCTTGTAACTTCATCTCCCCTATCAAGGTTGCCTCATTACTATGATTCTTCTGCCCAGTAACAAGTGATAGGATGAGAGAAAATGGCCTCAGTTGTACCAGGGGAGGTTCAGACTGCATATTAGGAAAAAGTTCCTTACTGAAAGAGTGGTGAGGCATTGGAACCAGCTGGCCAAGTAAGTGGTGGAGTCACCATCCCTGGAAATGGTCAAAAAACATGGGGCATGGTTTAATAGGCACAGTTGTGTTGTGTTGATGCTTGGACTGGATGATCTTAGAGGTCTTTTCAAACCTTAATGATTCTATGACTCTATGATTACAAGGTTGTCAACCCTGAAGCTCAAAAACACAGGAATAAAAGTTTCAGGCTGCTCATGGCAATCTCAAATACAGGTCCAGAATGTGAATTTATGTTATTAAATGGTTGCAACCTCAGAGCGAGGTCCTTGGAACCAGACTCTCCAGTCACATGTTTGGGCACCATTGCATGGGGCCTCTTCTTCAGCAGCACTGCTTGTCCCTGCTTCCTGGCACGGCTCAGGCCCTGCACAAGGAGCCCACTTGAACTCAACCCCGTCCCAAGGGGATGCCAGCCCAGCTGACAGACATACTGTGTCCCCAGGGTGGTCATCCTGCTGAATGCATGAGAAGAAACATGCTGAGTCTCCCACAGGTACCGTGGCTGCACACCTGCACACGGGTGCCAGAGGGGACAGATGTGGGTGGGAGAATAAATGGAGCTGTGACAGTGGGTTTCTCATGGACACAGGACCAGGGGGGCGGCCATGAAGCCATAGAATCATAAAGTGGTTTAGGTTGGAAAGGACCTCAAAGCCCATACAGTTCCAACCCCCCTGCCATGGGCAGGGACACCTCCCAATGGATCAGGGGCCTCAAAGCGACATCCAACCTGGCCTTGAACACCTCCGGGGATGGGGCAGCCACTGCCTCTCTGGGCAACCTGTGCCAGGCCCTCTCCACCTTCATTTTAAGAATTTCTTCCTAAAGTCTAATCTAAATCTTCCCCCTTCCAATTTAAAGCCGTTCCCCCTTGTCCCATAACTCCAGGCCCTTGGAAAAAGCCCCTTCCCAGCTTTCCTGGAGCCTCTTTCAGTCCTGGAAGGCTGCTCTAAGGTCCCCCCAGAGCCTTCACTTCTCCAGGCAGAACAACCCCCGCTCTCCCAGCCTGTGCTCAGAGCAGAGGGGCTCCAGCCCTCGGATCACCTCCTGTCCCTCCTCTGGACCCGCTCCAACACTTCCATACCCTTCTCGTGCTGGGGATCCGTAGGTCCATCCCTCTCCCCGCGCCCCAGCCGGGGCTCCCTCCGGGGCGGCATTGCTGGGCTCGCCCCCCAGCGCCCGGGGCTGCTCGGGGCAGGGCTGCGGGGGGCGGAGGAGGGGCCGCCACCACCTCTCTCATCTTGTCGGGGGGAGCCACCCCTTACCGCATCTCCTCGGCCTCATCCCTGCCCCACGGCAGGCGGCGGGGCTGCGGGATGCGGTGGGGCTGCCGCTCCGTGGCGGGCTCTGAGGGGTCCAGGAGGAGGAGGAAGGGAAGGGGAGGGGAGGGGGGGGGTTCCGTGGCCACCCGGGCCGGTAGTGCCACCTCCTCCCTCCTTGCCCTTCCTCCCGCCTCCCCCCCGCGATGGCCGCGCGCGGAGCCCGGCGGCTCGGCAGTGCCGGGGTCTCTCCGTCCTGAAGGGGGGGACAAGCGGGGCGCTGTGTCCCTGCGCTCAGTCCTGCCCCCCCAAACCCACCCCCCGCCCCGTTCCTCCTCCCCGGAGCGGAGATGTGCGAGACCCGTGCGAGGGGACTCTCCTCCTAGAGCGGCAGCCAGGATGATGCACCTGCAGCCCCTGCCCCTCGTCGTGGTCCAGGGCGTCCTCCAGCTCGTAAGTCTTCTCCTGCGTGCCCTCTCCCTGCTGCAGGACTTCGGGAGAACCAGCACCCTTCTCCCCGGGGCGGGCGGTGCGGTGTCCTCCAGCAGCACGGCTGGCTCCGAGCGTCCCGCACCGTGGGCAGCACCCCGCACCCCCACGCGTATTTTTATTTCTTGGTTTATTTATATATTATGGCTTTTCGAGCTCGTTCGGGCTCGTGGGACGCTGAGATGCAGGAGCAGAGCCGCCCCGGGATGCGCCGGGTACCAACCGAAACGGCCCCTTCCCGAAAAGTTTTCCGCCCCCCCAAGCGCCTGTTTCCGTGCGGATGGCACCGCGGGTGGCGTGGGGAGAGCTCCCTGCCCTCTGAGCGCTCCCTCCTTTAGTTTCGGCGTGTGATGATGGGCAGCATTCTCCTTGGCGGGCGGAGGTGGGATTCGGGGTGGTGGGAAGGGGAAGCGCAGGTTTGGGAATTCAAAGCAGGTGGGCGAGGAGCACAGCTTCTCCTCCAGCCGGCGAATTGTCCTGGAGGGGGGACATTAGAGGTGGAAAACAAATGGTCTTCGTGTTCGTATTAAGGTGGTGGAAGAGGTTAAAAGGAGAAAAATGATCTTTGCGATATTTTTTGCAATATTTTTATTATTTTGAAATTATTTTGGAGGGGGGAGTTGTGTTTTGACTCCCATAATGATCTCTGATTCGTGCTGCAAAAGTTCTGCCCCTCTTCCCCAGCTGCCCTGGCCGTGGAAGTTTGTCTTTGCAGTCGGTAGGGAGAGTGTAACAAACCCTGAAGGGATTAAACACCCTCCTTAAGAGCCGGAGTCTGATCTTAGAGCGTGAGTTGATTGATGAGTTTTGGAGGAAGCTTATGTCAAATTCTAATCCGGTTTCGGGTTGTGCATGTCGTGTAATGTTTTTTGCTCCAGCACTTTATCACAGCAGTGAAGTGGCGAGCTGCAGCCCTGCGATAAGGCACACACTCCTCTCACACTCCTGTCCTCTTGGACAATAAGAGGCTGTTTACATCCTCCACATTCTCGCAGCCCGCTTTCCAGCTAAACTAGGGGTGAGAGATGTGGAAGGAAAGCGGTAAAGGGATTACAAAGTTGCTCTGCAAAGGGAACTGAATAAAATCGCTCCTTGCTCACACCTGCAACCTCTCCCTCTTGCTTACTTTTAACACATATCAAAGGGATTGATTGAAACTTGTACCATCAGGGACTGGGTTTGTTATGCAGTGTTTTATGGATGATGCTGGGAAGTTGTTTGTTGTGGTCTTACGTGACTTGAGCGCAGGCTGAGGAAAGAGGCAAAGCTGCTGCCTTGAATTAAACAAAACTCAAAAATCATGTGCAGTCAGTGGAGGTTTTCAGGTGGATGTGGTACTGGGCTCACCCAGGAGTATTCATGTTTTCTGCATTCTTTGTGTACAAACAAGCAAAGTTTTGGATTCAGTTAGCTTTACAGCTGACATAAATTAGTTTAAATAATAAATTAAATCAAAATGAGAATGAGTGTAATTTTTGAGACATTTTAGGTATAGCTTTTAATGCCAATCTGTTACAAAAAGGCTGTGTAAATACATTTTGGCATGCTTTTACCAGAACTTTAGATTAACATCTGGTTACAGGTACAGCTTATAATAAACTGAGTTTGGAAATACTTGATGCCAGTGGTAATTCATTGATACAAGTCTCTGTACTATTCTTTGTTCTCTGGCCAGTATTTGGAGTGACTGGCGGCTTTAGCTGGCTGGCACTGGTGATACTAATTCCTGACCTTTTTTTTTTAACCAAAGATCAACGTGGTTTATATTATACAATGCTAAAGGCTCAGCATTTCAATCAAGAAAGAAAAAATTGAGAGTTTCAGTGTTACAATACAGCAGTGTTCTAGTAACCCAGAAATGCAACCATCAGACCCTTCCCGATGGTGCAATCTTAATTTTTAATGAAAACAGAGATGTTAGAATGCAATATATTTTAGCACGACCTTTTAGTGAAGGTAGAGGTGATCTTTTTTTATTAGGTTTGACTCCAAACGCTTGCTTGGCTATTAAATACAAGAGTTTTTTTCTATTTACCTACTTGTTAGAGATGCAAAGATGTAGGATAAAAAACTTTGCAGATTTGAGGAGATGCTAAAGATTAAGGCAGACAATCTCACTGGATTTCTGAAAGCAGTGTTGGCTAGGTATTTGTTTATATGCTGTATCTAATATTGTTCCATCAGAAGTTCATGCTTAGTGCTTCCTTAACAGAGTATGGGTGCATTTTTGTAGCACATTCTTGCGTTATTATTTTGATTAATAGATTGTGTACCAGTATACCTTAGTATGTGCACATATTTTCTAGACTACTTTGCATATTTGTGTATGTTAAACAGTAAGAAGCCTGCTGTTAAGTCAGATTATGTGCTAACTTGCTCTTGTATAAATGCATTCATTTTAAAAGTCAGGTTTACCTTATAGTGTCAATATAGATCAAACCAATAATTTGCAATGCACAGTCAGTGCATGTCTGGGCTGCTATTGATAAGAAGACCAAAAGATGTTGTGTTGTGCTGTATTATTAGTAGGTACTCTTGCTGTACTATGAATTTTCATTAAGTTTTTCCAATTGTCACATAACTAATAGGGCATTCGGCAATTACCTCTTTATAAATAATGGAGTTCTAAATGTTGAAAATTGAAAAGAGTGAGGTATTAGTATTATATGGTTTATAGTATGCCTGCTAGTATTTTGTTAAGTTAGTTTTCAGTGCCTTAAAGGAGGGGAAGTTCTGCCACTTGCCCGGGAATATTGCTTGTCATTTTAAAGAAATCTTATTTTTTTAAAAAAATGTTGTCATATTCAGTATTTAGTTTACATTCTCTTAATTTGATCATTTAAAATGTCATATTTTTTAACATTGTTTAAAATAGATTATATGAGATTTTAAATGTATGAAATTTACCCCTGTCCTTTAGGAAGGAAGGAGATGGGGGAAAGGGCTGAGCACAGGCTTTGGCTGGAGAAGCGGAGTTCACCGTAGCTGTTGGTCGCTGCTACATCCACTGCTTTCCCTCTGTCTCGGCAAGGTGTAGTTACAGACAAACACTTATAGGCAGGACAAGGTGAACAGGGCACCTTAGATATTTGCTTATTCCTTTGTCTTTGAAGCCTGAAATTAAGCAAGGATTTCAGCAGCATTTTGTAGGACCTGCAGTTAAAGTTGCATCAGCATCCTGTCAAGTAACTGTCTTCTGACACTGTCATTGGGCAGAGCTGTCACCATGTCATAAACCTGGGAGTCAGTTGTTTTACAGACCCTTGAAGCAGTTGGTGTTTTTCACAGTTGTGTTCGTGTAGATGAAGAATAATTAGAAAAAAGAAAAAGTTTGTTATTTTATTATGACTTTTTTTTCTCCGCCAAGATTGAAGTACAGCGTTTGGTATGAGTGAAATTCAGTGACAGATTAAGTTTGGCTTGGATTTTCAAGGACTGAGGTTTTTACCTATAATAAAAATCAATTTGTCAGGTAATTAAGCTAGAATTTTTACAGAGGTTTTTTAATAACAGAGTTTAACAACTTGACCTGAAAAGAACATTTATAACTTGCTGTAGTGTAGACATTGCTTCATATGTAGAAATATCTTGAAAACTGAGATAAAGCTGCATTTCCATTTAAAATATGTACACCACGGGAGATGTAGAAACAGATGTGTGTTCCTCCTGGCTACTTTAATTTTGTCTCTGAGCCTTGCAAATGTGGTTTGAGTCGCCTTGCAGTGCCACTCAGAGATAGGCACCATGCAAAACTCTCAGCTGTTTTGGAAAGGTAAATACTTCCCTCCCAGTCATCTTGAAGCACACAGACCAAATTCCTTCCCCCTTAATTTCAGGGAGGTCTTTGTCATTAAATACACTGGGCCCCACATTTCATTTGGTTTATTTTGGTGTCTCCCTCGATGCTGTAGGAGCTGTAAGCCCATGTCTTATTCTTGTGTAATAAAGGAATAGAAGTGGTCTAAGGAACACAGGCAGTTTGAAGCTGAGGACAGCTCAACATGTGCTGGTTCCAGAGTTTAGCATCCTGAATGAGGCATTAAGGAGGATGGGCGAGCTTTAGTTTACCCAGGAGGTTAACGTGCACCACTAAAAACACTTCCTTATGTCACATCTTTTGACCTAGTTCTGTGGAATTGGAGACTAATATTTTTCAGTTTCTTTGTAGGTTGATAGGGGCACAGGAAGGTTATAGATCCTCTGTAAAATCTGTGCAGCCAGTCTGTTTGACTGATGTCCGCTAGACCATAAGGTACCCCAGGCTTCCCTAGCAGAGGGCACGGGAGATCCAAGTCTCAGTCTTTCCATCTGTAACATGAACAGTGTTTTTTGCTGTTGTGAAGCACTTTGAGAGCTACAGTGGCCGAGGTGTGCTGTGAGTACTTTTTGTTATGGGAGCGCAGTAAAACCGGAAGGGTCGATGGAGCCCAAACGTTGATTTGGGATGCACTGATCGGTCTCACCTTTCTTGGTTTGCTTCCTGAGCCTTGATTTCTGCAAGAAGAGAACTCGGGCATGGGAGTCAAAAGGGTGCAACAGCAGAAACTGCTCCCTAGTCTGGACTTTAAGGGTATCAAGAATGAGGGAGGTGCGACTCCGCTCTAGGAGCACCTAATTCTTTCTGTACTGTTGGAAATTTTACGCTTAATGAAGAGATCTCACATGAAAATGTACGAGGAGAAGCAAGAGCCAGTTGGCGTGGCATGGCATGGGAAATGAGCACTGGGCAGTAGTTGTAACTGGGGTGCCAGCAGCTCCTGGCCTGTGGTTTGTGGGTCAGATGTTAACCTGTGTTTGGCTCAAGCATTGAACAAGACACAGGAATTCTTGGATAATTCTGGTAAATAGTTGTAACAAGGAAAGATCAGTGCTTGTCTATGCTGAATGGTCTTATGACAAGAGCTGTAATTCCGTAGGTGTGGGTTGCATCTTCATCTGAATCAGAGCGAGCTGTTCTGGTGCTCAGGGAAGTCTGTCACTTTGAGGCTTTCACGCCTTCGTGTCAATGTATCAAAACCAAGTGCAGTGAGGGAAAAGGAAGAATTTTTTGCCTTTATCAGAAAATTGCTGTGATAAGTGACTATTTAAAAGCAGCTGTACGTCACGGGACAGTGCATTTGCTCCATTAATCTGTCTTCTAGTCCTGATTTTTGCCCAACTCTTTAACTCACCACTTTGCTTTAGCCATTATAAAGCAAAAATGCTGGCCTTGAAATTGTTAGTAGATCAAATCACAGATCCACAAAAGAGGAAAGTGGAAGTTCCTATCTGCATGACAGTTCATCCTGAACTTGATTTCTGAACATTCTCTCTTGGCCTTTCACTTCAAACCTTAAATAGGCTTGTGTATATTTCACAACCATGTTCATTGTTCCCACTCCTTCACTCTCTCCATTTCCCACCTCGTTTGTAGCTGATTCTTGAACTACCTAAACAAACTACATAAACTACAATCAGAGTTAAATAATGGGTGGACCTGCTGGGTAGGCTCTGCTTCCAGCAGAGCATCACTACCTTACTGTCAAGTCCACAAGAGTCACATTTCACCCTCTCAAGGTCCCTTTCCCCCAACACTGCACTCCTTGCTCACACTTGCAGGTTGTCACTGATGCTCTATTTAAATTTGTCCCGTTCATCAGTTGTTTCCTTGCTTCTCGTGCTTCAGAAACTATTTCTGTACCATTGTAGCACTGAAGATGTGCTATGGTCTGCGCAGAGCCGTGCAGCAGTGGAGTGGAGTCGGGCACCTGGGAGCCAATGGAGGAGCCTCCACACAGGGCTGCAGCCCCGGAGTCTGCACCGTGCTGCAGGACTCCTCGCAGCCAGGAGCACAGGCTGCAGCCGTAGTGCTCACCTGCTCCCATCCTCATGGGGTGCTGGGAAAGCTGTGGGTCCTGTGCAGAAATATGGGAGTTGTGAGAACTCTACCGGGTGAGCAAGAGATGGGATGGGTGGTGGATGGGTTTCTGGATTAATTTCCCACAAAATCTATGAGGTCTGCAGATCAGGGATGGGAAAACAACCTTAATTATTTGCCTGTATCGAGTCTTCTTCTGGGCTGGTGTTCTGTGTCAGCTCTGGGCTCAGCTGCAGTTAACAAGAGGCTCACAAATTAAGAGTGGAGAGGAAATAAGGGGATGAAGGTGGGTCCACAGTTAAGACTAAATAATTTTGTCCTTGCAACAGAGATTTCCTTGCTGGTGCGATAGTCTGCTCTCCCTGGAATGGCAGCACTTACTGTAAATACAGAATTTGAATGACTTGACTGTAATTTAAGGTAGAATTAAAGAGCTTTAAGAGCTGTAGTTCTTGAGAGACGTTTTCTCTTTGTTTCGAACGATCGGTTGTAATAGAAGCTATTAGGAGCACAGAAGTGAAAATGAAAGAATAGGGAGAAATAAAAAATAAAACTAAGAATCTAATGTCTCTAAAATCAGGTTTTGTGTGCATTGGGACCAATTATGGTTATTGTGTCATTACAGTGCAGAGCTGAGGCTGCTTCAAATGTTCTAATTCTGCTTCTCCAGATCCAGCGTGTTTGGTTTATGCTCAGTTGAGAATTTCCTGACCTTATAGTACTTGTTTTTGGTGATGACCAGGTATATCTAATACCATGAATCAAGGGTATAAACGCAACCTTAATTACCCATTATGTAGGAAAATAAAACATCATGCATAGAAGTGCTTCTATATTTGTTCTGTTATTATGTAGATGTGATGGCTTTTTATGGTTTCGATGGAGAAGGAGCTGGCTGTGCTGATGAAGTGCACTGGGACTTGGCTGAGGAAGGAAGAGGTGAATATGAGAGAGAGGAAGATGGAAATAAAGCAGCTCCCTGGGCAGATGGAGTGAGTTGGAGCTGTTACTACAGGAGGGGAGAGACAGACAGACGGACAGGAACAAGGAATGTTCCTACAGTAACACCAGGCTCTGTATGCAAGGGGCCATGGTGGGTCCTTTCTGTGGTTCTTCTTTCCACTGGAGAGAATTTGGAAGTGAGATTTTTCCAGCCAGTCCCTTAGAAGGGGGCAGCAAAGAAGGAAGATCTGAGCTCTTTAAGTACATCTCTTTGACTGTACGAGGACAAGAATCTGACATTTGCTGTGAGCAGTTCTGGGTGCTGTTGCTGTTTTCAACACGTGAAAAGGGGTGGTGAACCACAAAGCTTAGTACCCCAGGAGGGTAAAATAGGTCCCCACCACCTTGAAGGTTTTTTTTTTTCCTCTGAGGCTGCCTGGCTCTTTTCTCCTTGAATACACCTGCTGATTGCTTCTGTTGTTGATTACCTATGTTTGTAAAGTTGGAATTGCTGTTCCCTGTGAGCATTAGAGGCTCTCTTGGCTGGTGATCTGTTCTCCAGTCATCAGCGTTAGCTGTTATGGTGAGTGTGTTCCTCCACCATTGGCAACCTTAACCATAAAACATATTCCCAAGTTGAGTTTTCTCCTCACTCCAAGCAGCCGGGTGCTTCTTAGAAGAACCCTTCAGAGACTGTAGTGCAATAGGTACCTAACAGTAGCTTTATAGTACTCTGTAGTTGGATTTCATGGTATTTTATAGTCAAGATAATGTTACACGTGTGCATCATCATTGTGGGAAACTGAGGGAACAAAGGCTGCTCAGCATAACAAAACAGAGCTCCAAGGTATGTTTTTCATAGCAAAATAGACCGTCTCTTTCACTGGCTCCTCACAATCCAAAGGCAGAGGCAGGGATGAACTTTGTTGGGGAGAAACTGACTCCTGTGGTGTATTTGCATCCATGGTGAATGACCATATGTTGGTTAATGTGATTTATTATTTAGGATTTTTAACCCATTACTATTAAGGTGACACTGCACATATTTTTCCAAGTCAAATTTTAGTGCCGTACCACCTGCTTTCCTCAGATAAAATTCTAGTATATATAAATTTTTAATACAGCAACACAATAGTTTGGTGGTTTCTGTCTCCAAAAGACAAGAAAATGCATAATTAAGAGTAGGTATTTAAAGAACAGTATACTATATGTTGGTTATAATCATCTTGGAGCCATATATTAGGAAACTGAGTAACTTAAGGGTTTGTACTAAAGAGAATATATAAATGACATAAAGAGATAATTTTTATCCCTACCCTTAAGTGACACTTGGAGAAGGAAAACATAAAACATAGGAGAACCTCCTGAATGTCTTTACAATATATTTTAATATGATTTCAGAACAAAGTATAATTGCATTTACTTCATAGACGGCAGGGCAGGTGTTGCATTATGAGACCATGGTCTATGTGAGTACATGGAAACTCTGTTGTACTCCCTTGGTTCTTGGAGTTCAACCCTACTCCAGCCTGGAAATCAGACTATGGCAGCACAGCTCAGTGCCACTAAACCTTTCTGAGAGACCAGGGTGGCAAGGTTTAAACCTAAATATATCTAAACAACCTCAGATATAAATGCAGATTTAAATTCAGGAGAAACAACTGTATGACTGCTGGTTATAGGGTTATGTAGACATGTGGTCCCTATCAGGAATGTTAGTATTGCATGTGAGAAACTGAACTCCTTGTTTCACATATTTTAATGTTTCATTTGGGGATAATTACAAAATCCTTCTTTTTTACTTTATTCTGTTATGGATTCTTAAAATATGCTTTTAGTTTGGAGACTCAATGATTAAAAAGAAAATAAAAATCTCAAGATACTTAAAATCAATTAAAAAAATCAGGAAGCAGTAGCTTGAATGACTTAAAGATGAAACTTCAAACTTTTGTTTTGTTTTAAGATTAAAGCCCTGTAGCAGCTGAAAAGCGCTGCTGAATGATCTGAACTGGCTGGTGCAGGGACGCTTTTGGAGTGCCATAATGTGGGGCAAGGGAGGATTCCAAGGCCACTCTCTCAGTTTGCTATGTGCCAGGGAGAAAACTAAAGCCTGTGATGTTTTCCACTCATTAAAGTAAGAAAATGCTAATCAGCTTTGTGGAAAGACTTAGTAGGTAATGTTACCCCAGTCTCTGTGGCACCACTAAAGAGTTATATCAGGTGTGTTAGCCTGGGCTGCTTCAAATTAGATGATTGAAATACTTGTATGTGACAGGCGCTAACTAAATTGCACCTGACTTTCTTTTAAAACAGATTAAATTTTATCCACTGGCTAATTTCAATTCTGTGGCTCTTCAAGGCAAGGACAGGACTGACGTTAAACTCCTTATCGTGTGGGACAAATCCTGTGCTAGAGCTGCAGTTGTGTGCCAGGCTCTGCTTCCTCCAGCTGCTGACTGGCTGTGTAGGGTACAGTCATCAAATCAGTCCTCCAGCACTGGAAACATCCATTTTTTGAGCTAATTTTGAATCAGACTGCACTGTCTTCTGTGCTGAATGACAAACCCATCAGTCTTCTCCGCGTTCGCCTGGCTCGGGCCTGCTCTCTGCTGTAAGGAAGTCTCTGGCCCTCCAGGGAGCTTTTGCAAGCTGTACTCTGACGTGAGCTGCCTGCCTGACACCTCTTTTTCTCCCTCCTTCCCCATTCCATCCATCTGAAGTTTTTTTCCAAGCAGAGAATGCTTAGTTCCTCTAGCAGAAGCAGTGGCTTTCTCACTTTTTTCTCCCTCCTGGAGATTCCCACCTGCTACGAAGTAAGGTAGCCAGGAGCAGGTAGAAAGACCTTCCTTTATGCTGCCCAGTAGAAAAGAAACCTTCAACTTTGTTTTTTAAAGCAAAACATACTTATTTGTATAGAAAACAAAATAGTTGGTTGGGGCCACCTTCCCAGAATCTATTAGTTGTCGATAGTTCACCCTTGCTGATGGCTGTCTACCCTGACTCTGGTAGCAGATCAATCCAGAGGCATTGCTGGGTTTCAGTCCTAGACTGTAGAAGGTACTTCTAGAGGGTTTCCATTGAAAATGGTCCATTTTTAACCCAGTTCTTACATGGCAAAATCTGAGTGGGTTTCCACTATTGAAGCGAAAGACTGGAACGTGATGATGGGAGTGTTACACTTTTTTTTTCAAGAAGCAAGTTTTACAGAATTGCCAATGCTGTAGGCACTGCACTATTTCTCTAAAAATCATATTTTTTCCTTCTGACACCCTCTCCCTATCAAGGTCTTGCTGTGGCAGAGAGCTCTGGTGTGTAAAATTTAGACCAAGACCAAGAGATAGGACAAACTGCATTTTCATCACATTAGTATTCTGGCGGTGTAGGAGGGTTTTTGTTTCTTTTTGCTTTCTTTTCTTGCCCCTAGAATGCAAAATCCAAAAAATTTGTTTTTTTTTTTTCTACGGCAGTTGTGGTGAAATCATGGCTGATGTTTTCCCTTAAAGTTCTTAAAAACCAGGAGAGCCATTGTCATCCATTTCCCTCTTCAAACCTCTTCTTATTTTCCTTCTCTCTAAAACTCGGTACCCAGTTGCTGGCACCTCGCTGCAGGAAGCTTAAAATAATACTAAGGTAGCTGAGGGTCTGACAAGAGAATAATTTCATTGTTGAGTCAGGACTTATTTGATTTAAAATAAATGAAATGCCTCTAAATGTAAGAATGAAAAAACGTGACACACCTCATACTGGGATCCATTTTGTGGTATTCGCCCCATAATCCTTTTATTCAGATATGCGTCACCTATGTATTATCAGCAATGGACAGCCTAACACTGCTGTGACTGGGGAATTTAAATTCCACATTTTATTTAACAAAACCTTTTTGTGAGTATTGGCTGGGATCTGTTGCTCTGTTTGCTTAGGCTGAAGGTGCGGTGTTGCTGTTTTTAATACTTAATATTGCACAATAGGGGAAAAAATGAATTTAAAATAGCTAACTTTGTATTTATGATGACTAAGACTACCATTCTGCAGAAATATGCCTTCTGGTGAGTTTGCAATATTCTTTCAATGAACAGCACAGAATAAAAAATTTATATGGTGAAAAATACAAATATAGTAGGTATTGTATCATTCTTGGGTTTTAGTGAATTGGATTGTCTTGTCTGGTTCAGATTAACTTCTAGATTTATTTATATTAATAGATATCAATAAAGATAGTAACTGTGAAGGAGATTCAGCTTTATGTTCTATTTAGATCTTAAAACTGTAATCCTGGCAGCACAAACCAGTAGTCACTTAACTGACTTGTCCCATACCAGTGATATTAATATCCTTATTCAGGGAATATCGAGATGAACTGGTCTGTGAGCAGGAATTAATAAAACCAGCTCAACTATGGGTGTACAAGGTCTGACATCAGAGGGGAAGCGCTGTGGCTGGCGCGTTGTCGTGGTGTGAACTCGCTGCTCACTCCTGCACACTGACACTTCCCGACCGAGGGTGTGAAAGTGGGGACAGGGTTTAGTAAGGGGGCAGGTACAGTTGGACTCGATGAGGTGTTTTTCAACCAGGTCATTCTATGATTCCAAGCGCCGATATTTGAACCCGCATCCACTCGCACTGAGTGAAGAGATTGCTGAGCCTTGTCTCACTGCAACAGGTCAGAACATGTTCTGTACCCATTTCTTTGTCTCTCCCCTCCCACTCTTGGTTCCCGAGCTCTAGGGTTAGTGTCAGGTTTTTTGGATCAGACCTCATCTGCCCTTGTCCCGATTTCTGTCTTACTCTCTACAATTATTCAATAGAAATCTAATTATCCTTGAGATCACCAGCTCTGTCAGATCTAATTGAAGTGCACAGAATGGTTGAGCAGTTATTTGAGTGATACTGACACACAGCTGATGGGCAACAGCATCACAGGAAGCTTGATTTTCTTAGAAAATGGGCTAAAATAATATGTGAAACAGAACTGCATCTGAGAACCAAAACACATCTGTATCCTGATCCAAAGTCCACCAGGACTTCCTGGAATGGCCACATTTCAGGAATTTAGCTGTTATTGTATAGACATTTAGAGGCTAAAGGAGTCATTTTAATCATGACTTGGCTGTAATGAAAACGTAGGCTACTGTATAATTCATTTGGTTCCTCTTCAAAATACTCAACTGGAAAAAAAGTAGTAATCAATTTTAGTGGGGAAAAATCCCCACACAAATAAAGGTGATTTTTTTTCTCATTTCTTCAGTTTGAGAATAATATCTTAATTAAATGTGGTCAGGAATTCTATTACATTTCTGGAAAATTCGAAGTCATTTAAAGATAGTACAGAAGTTTTGTCTGTCATGGATGTGAATCAAGCACCTGCAGTTAGGATATGGTGCCTCAGAATGGGATTCAGCAAGCTTCTTGCACAGAAGGAAGGGAGATACCTGGCGAGGTCCTGAGAAGAAAGGAGCAGTAGCTTAAAATGCATCGCTTTTAGAAACTTCAGAGCCTTCCCCTGGGTTGCAAGGGCGCCTTCTTTCACTTACACTAGCAGGCTTTTAAAGGGAAGCTGGAAACCTAAGGTAAAACAGCTTTAATGAGTAATGAATAAATAGGTGATAATATCTCCCTTCTCTCTGTGCAAATAAGTCAGCTCTTATCCCCTAATTAAGGTGGCATAAGGGAAAGGGAGCCTGCATCCCAGGCAGTATCGTATATATCAAGGTAGACAGTGTCCTCCGGGAGGGTGCTCAGTCCCTGGGGCCTCAAAGGAACTGAGAGCTGTTGGATCTACCTGTTGGAGCAAGAGAGGGAATAAGGTGGATATGTGTACGTTCAAACTCAGTGAGAGCAGGAGAGTCGCTTCCCCTCACACCTACCAGAAGATGTACTTCTCCCTGTCATTGGATTAAAGACCTTGAAAAGAAAATAAGAGAAAAAGTTGCAGAGCAAGCATTTTTTTGCTGTTTCTTTGGCTTTAGTCAAAGATGTGTGAAAACCACACCCTGGATTGGATCCTTCAGCAGAAATTGATGAAGGATGCTTAGCCTTGTATCCCAAGAGAGCCCATGCACAGGAGCTCAGGGGCTCAGCAAAGCCTGCTACAAAACAAACTAAAGGGAGTTTGCATTCTTAAAACACAAGGATTGCTTGGATCGTGGATCTTACAGCGTGATTTCACAGGTTCCGGATCAGGACCCAAGCATCCAGTATGAACCTGTGGAAAAGCTGTACTTGCTGTCTCTCAGGCTCTCCCTGCTCTTTTGTTGTTTGCTTTAGCAGATGGATACCAGGACAAGGTACACAATCTCTTCCTCTGATGTAGGACTGCTCACACGGAATCCTTCCTAGTATTCTTCTTTAGTCCTTCTTTAGAAGGTCCCAGAAGTTTCATAGCTGACAGTATCGTATTGTTCAGTAAGTTTTCCTAATACTATACCCAAAGTTTTCCTAATTCCTTCCTGTTACGCTTTGCTGTCTTCTTTTCCATCACTCTTGAGATGCTTTGCTTTATTTGCCTCTTCCTGGGGACCTGTTCCTCAAAGAACTGTAACATTAGCATTGTGACTCACAGCAAGTTTTGCTTCTTTATTGATCTTTTCTACTGATCACGCGTGCTTGGAGTAACTTAACATCTTTTTTTCTTCCTTCTTTCCTGTTGGTTTTCTCAGAACATCTTAATGGAAAGACATCCACAGCGCTGACCCAACTTGTTAGGGTTAAAAAACACCGTTTAAGCATGGAGGACTCTTTGCAGATGAAGAAAATGGGACTAAGATTCAGGAGAAAGGCATTATCTTCTGAATAATTCTCTTGTAATATTTTTTCCTACTTCGAACTGCCATGTTTTCACTACCAATTTTTCAGTCCACCTCTGGGCATGCTATGGAGGCAGTTTGGGGTTTTTCTGGACATCAGCAGTCAGCCCATGAGGATGGGACACCGTGTGTATGTTCAGATGATGTGAACCACGCGACTGTGTTGCACAAGTCAACAGGCACAACAGCAGAAGGTGGGATGGGTGCAGTTAAGAGGTTTTAATCAGCTCATTGCTCAGGGAGAACATTCTCATTTCTAGCCAGATACATTCCAGTCTTCCTGACGTTTTTCTTTCAGTGCGAGCTCTTCAGGGGTGCTTCATGTACAGGGTTGAACACACACCAGTGCTCAGAGTAAATACAGTAGTGCCTGAAAAATTAACAGCAGGAATTACACATAAACAGATTGTACACCTAAATATTTTGCTCAGTCTCTAATTTACAATTAAAGAAATATCCCATGAGTTCCTGAGGGATGCATTCCTTTGCAAGCAGAGACAGCCTTTGTGGCTGTCATTGTGGAAGAAAAGCTTCTGTTGGAAGATGCTATAAAAAATCACGTTTTGTTGATATAAACCTGACATTGCTTCAGAGTTCCTCTTCCTGAAAGAAATATGTTTAGAGTAGTCTGTAAAATAGTCCTTTTACCTGGAACCACCACCTATTTCTCATACAAGTCATCATCTTTAATAGATAAACTTTCCATTAAGAGCTAGACAAGGTCTTAGTTTTTCTTGTAGTAGTCAGAAATAAGAACAAGAAATGTGTGGGTGAAATTCATCGATTTGGTTAGAAACATCAAGGTGTGAGCCTATCTGAAGTATAGACAAATCGGTTCAGGGAAGGCTCCAAGTATAGAATTATTGACCCGGGAGGATAAGATACAGAATAACCTTCCTAGGCTCTAGTTTGTCTATTTTAAGTAGTGTTTGCAAGATGGTTTAACAGTCTTATCCCCCTCAGCAAAACTTTAATAGTAGATGCATCAGAGCTTTTCCTAAAAATGTTTTCCTTTTATAAATTACACTGCTGTGAAAATATATTAATGATGTTCTGTGCATTTAGTGATGTTCTGTCAAACTGTATAAATAAGTTCATCTGATTGATATGACTCATGAAAGTACGTAAATGTCTCTTTTTCCAATCTGATTGCTCATTTTCTGATCATTCTCTCAATTCTGGGGCCAACTGTTTGAGCCCTCCCTATGGTGTTTCCCAATCCTGGAAGTGATGGGGTCTTGCAGTGTCCAAGTGAAGGGGGAAAGATGAAGTCAATAGATCACAACAAATCTTTGTAATTCCAAACCCAATTCTCAAAAGTTAACTTTTGTGGTAAATTCTTCTTTCACATGGTGCTGATTCAGTGTCTGCACAGGTATATTTTTAAGTCTAACAGGTAAGAAGAATTTTCTGGTTTCTTCAAAACACTTTTGAACCTTCTGCTCAAGAAGTGCTCTGTCTTCCAGACAGCTCAGATAGGAAGCAGTCCATGCTTGGCCCTATTACACTGCTGGCATAAATATGACCTTGAGGGGTAAAAGCACACTGCTAATACTGAAAGAAGCTAATTTGAATATTCAGCACCCATCAGTGTCTGTGGAATTGAAAGTTAGATTTTCATTAATGTGGAAATTCTGTGTGTTTAATAACAGCCCTCCTTCAAACCTAACAGCAACAACTTTCAACAATGTATTTTGAAAATAAATTCTTAATGAGATTTGAAGCAAAGAAGATTGTTTAAATCATCTTCTTTGGGAAGAGTATTTTCGGGGGCTTTATTTTGTTTATTCTGTGTTTTGCAGCAAACTATGTGAAAAATTTTCAGTCATGATAGCGATAATGAAAATTTAAGCCCACAGAATCTCTCTGTGAATTCAGTCTGTAGTCTTACAGAAGAATGGGACTCCATTCGTTACTGACCTCCAGTTAACCACTACTTTCTGAGCCCCAGTCCAGCTGCTTTTTCACCCAAAGAGCAGCCCTCTCATCCAGGCAGTAACATCCCAACTTGGAGACAGAGATGCTTGGGGGATTGTGTCAGAAACCTTAATGAAGTAGATGACATTCCTCTGCTCCCTCCTCATCCACAGATCTAGTCTTTTGATAAGTATTTGGCAACCAGTTTAGTCAAGCGTGGTAAATTTAGTAAATCCATGGTAAATCTATGCTGGCTTTTCCTAGTCATTGTCTTCCCCCTCATGTGCCCAGGTATGACTTGAGAAAGGATTTGTTCCGTGATTTCCCCAGGGACTGGAGTGAGGCTGAGCAGCTGGTAATCTCCAGGATTGTTTTTAGCCTTTTTTTGAAAACTCTCACTACATTTGGGTTTTTCCTGGTCATCAAGGACCTCACTTACTCTCCAAAACCTTTCCAAGTTAAGAGTGAGCACCCTCATAATAACAGCAGCCGATTCTTTCAGCACGCTTGACTCATACCCATCCATTCCCGTGGACTACGTGAGGGTTCAGATTGCTCAGGGGATCCCTGACTCAATTCTCTTCTGTGACTGATAATAAGAATTACATAGGGAATAGAGTGAAAACTTCTGAGGACTTGAATTGCACTTAGTGCTGCAAGAGCCAGGTGCATCCTTTGGAGTTCAATACTGTGTCATTGAGATAGGCACCACTGCTTTTGTTTAGCGATGATGCTAAATGATCATTAAGCCAAACTTTAAATACTCATCTGTAAAGGAAGAGTTGTCATTCATAATTTTTCTCTAAATTCACTAGAAGGACAGGATGGTTCACTTTTTGTCTCTTTAGGAGATCTACACTTCTTTACTTAAAAGGGTAGGTCTTGAGTTTGGTCTTCTAATATTGCGACGGAGAGGCAGAAGGAAATGTGCTTCTAGGATGTTGAAAATATTCCTTGTGCACACTGGGGGAGCAGCAATGTGCACTCTTGGTGACTGGAGCAGCAGTCCTGTAAGAACTGTCTCCTTCTCTCATCTTTCCCTATCCCTGTATGGTTTGAACACGGTATACTTTTCCCTGAAGTCTGCATCAGCAATGTGTAAGATTCAGCAAAAATGTTGAGAAGGGCATTAGTGTGAGTTACCCCCTTTTCTGGAGTAAAAACTGAACAGCAGCTTGCCTAAAATACTGATTGTTGTATTTTTTGCTGCATTACATTTTAGCAATACCCACAGATACAGAAATAATACCTGCTTAAGGCAGACTCAGGAAGATGATTTTCAGTTCTTTGTAAATCACAACTTTCTGAATTCAGCCCATGTTTTATGGATAGCAAGCACCAAGGTAAAACTGCCAGCCTATGCTTGGAGTCAGCCTAACAGCTTCTGCTCCTGCAAAAATGATTTGCATTTTTAATCAGCTATTAGTTTGTGTCTTAGATATTAAGGGCTTGTAGAGAAATTATTAAAATGAGAAAATCTAGATAGGCAAATAAACCTCAGAGCAATTATAACACCTGAAAATTTATCAAGTGTTGTGATATTTTTCAGCTATGGAAATAAATTATTGTTAACGATTGCCAAGCACTTGCAGTTTTCTACCATACGGGAACTTGATTCTCCCCTCAGTTTGTTAGCTGGGGTAGTGACAAGCTGCACAGAGATGACAGATTTAGCTAAGGATTTGGGATCTGAACACCTGTGCAGTGTCATGCATTTAAAAATAGAATGTGACAGCAAAACACATCAACCCTCATATGTCCACATGGAAACCACAGGGGTTTTTCCTTCAACTGTTACAGAGAGAAATAGCTTTCAGTCATCACCATCCAAGTGAAAATACAAAACAAAAGCTGTTTTGTTGAGGTCCAAATTAAACAGGAGGAAATCAGAGTGGTAGGCACAGGTGCACCAAAAATATTCAGCAGTCACCATTTCGTCTCCTCAGTGATGCTCTGAGGGCCTGAGTCTCGAGGGGTGCAGATGGTCAATGTTCAGCAGTGAATTACTCAGGAAGGGTTAGAAGAGAGCTGTTGCCTGACACTACTCTGCATACCTTGACTTCTGGACGACTCATTCAGCCCTCTGATGAGGCTTTCCCAAAACAACCAAAACATTTTGTGTTTTGTATCATTTTCTCTATGGGAGAAAAAAGTGTAAACCAAGGGCATTGATCACTGGGTTGGATGTGCACGTTGTGCTCTCATCTGAAGGAGCCTAAGTCATTGACATTCTTTGAAAGGAGTATCTCTGCTTCCCACCTCCTTTAATAGTATTCGTGAAGCGTTAATCAAAACTAAAGCACATCATCATTTTTTTGACAGAGGGAACTGGTTTTCCAGCCTGTCCGAGATGCTAAACCTGCTCCGGCTGCCAGCGTGCTCTGCTCCTCTCCAGGGCTGAGCACAATTACTGGGCAGCACCACAGGCTGCCTCTGCAATCCAGTGCACCCGCCTTTTCCATCTTTCTTACGCAAAACCTCTGTTTCCAAAGGTCATGTTTTTTTTTCTTCATATTGGGTGCAACAATTCTGAGAGTAGGTTTTGGTCTCCATTTTCTATTGCAGTCCTATTTATCGTGTTTAAAAGGACATTTACTCAGTGTTTTGGGACTGCAGTTTTATGTGATTGTGTGATGGGGAATTAAAGAAGGTCCATATTTAGCTCTTCTGAGCTCTCATTTATGTATGAGAAAGACAGAAATCTGCTTTAAACTCAGATAAGAATTAGCATTTTGGATTATAAAAGCTATCACACATAAATGGGTTGCTTCTTAAAATCAATGAAATAAATTAGACTCCCTGTTTAGGAGCATCTGGCACCCTTAGAACCTAGTTCATATAATGATATCTCTGTTTATTAAGAAGAATTATGTAACAATATGTTTGATTTATTTCAAGATGGTTGGCTTAGCAACTTAATTGGACTACACATTATACTAGAGCAAAAAAAATAATTTAATTAGCTCATTCATTTGTGGATGCCTGAAAGCACTGCACATCATGCTCAGCTTCTTTAAAGGTGTGCAGCCATTTGGTCCTGCAAGGAACCCAATCTTTTCAACTTTCAGCACAGGAAGGACTTGGAGCTGTTGGAGCAAGTCCAGAGGAGGCCACAGAGATGATCTGAGGGCTGGAGCACCTCTGCTATGAGCACAGGCTGGGAGAGTTGGGGTTGTTCAGCCTGGAGAGGAGAAGGCTCCAGCGGGAGACCTTAGAGCAGCCTTCCAGGACTTAAAGGGGCTCCAGGAAAGCTGGGGAGGGGCTCTTGATCAGGGAGTGCAGGGACAGGATGAGGGGGAATGGTTTTAAGCTGAAAGAGGGGAGATTCAGATGAGATCTTAGGGAGAAATGGTTTGCTATGGGAGTGGGGAGGCCCTGGCCCAGGTTTCCCAGAGAAGCTACGGCTGCCCCATCCCTGGAGATGTTCAGGGCCGGGTTGGATGGGGCTCTGAGCCCCCCGATCCAGTGGGAGGTGTCCCTGCCCGTGGCAGGGGGGTGGAACTGGATGGGCTTTGAAGCACATTCCAACCCAAACCATTCTGTGATTCTGAATTCCATGGAAACCATTTTTGCACCTACAAGACCATCAGCACCACACTGATATTCAGGCATTGAGCTGCAGTTGAAGCCCATGGAAATCAGCACGAAGTTTCCTTTGAATCCAAGAGCACTCGATGACTCCTTGCAGGCAAGGGAACCGTTCTAGAGAAACAGCAAGAAAAAAAGTATGCCTTGAAAAATAAAGCCTGTTTTCCCCCACTGTGGTCTCTCTTTCCCCTTCAGCTGAAAGGGAAACCTTCCACCTTCCAACTTCCAAGTACTATTAACATAACAGAAAATTACCATGCTGTATCCAAGTTTTGTATTCATCCTGGTGCAAATGTTTATTTCCTTTGTTTCCAGGATGACTACTTCTACCTGAAAACATGCTCTTGCAACACCATCTGACTGCTTTATGGGTTACCAGCTCTCAGCTGAGACAGAACAAGATAATTATGATTATTATTATTACTAATATTATTATCAAACCTCTTAGTAACACGAAAGTAAAGGAGTTGTTTATTGAAATGTGTTCAAATTACTTAATTTCCAAATGGTATTTTCAGAATAGCATTTGACAGTGGTTTCAAATGACTTTCAAGATCTCTCCACTTTATTGCAGTTCCAAATGCAGCTTGCTGTGTTAGCCAAGAGACTGCTGTCTTGGGGGCAAATTCCACTTAAGTGGAGTTAATCGCATCAGCCTAAGTTGTTTCTATACTCTAGTTTTACACCAATTTAAATAAAATTAGAGGTTTCGATGTTGATTTCTCTTGTGTTGTTAACTTAAGATGCTCTTGAGTCCCTGATGACTTCTTTTTCCATTTCTATAATTGAACACCCAACTCCCCACTTCTCTCCCACCCCTCAAAGCACACAGAAAACAAGACAAAAACCTAAATTAAAATCAGTGTAAGGATTTGACTTACAACATAAAAGAAGAAATAGGGCTGAAATTCCATACTTATCACACCCTGTTGTACCTAGATACTGCTGCACATCTGCTGTGTGAGATAATGCACTTTTAGAGACCGTGTTACAAACACAGAAAATTGGAAATGAGTTTCAAGCCTGAACGCTACATTTCTTCACTACTGGGAGCAAGTAAGGCCCTGTTTGTCACTCTTTTTGTAGGTTTTGTGATTTGATTCCCTCTGTTTGTTTGCTCTGTAAATAATATAGGCATGAAAGAGATCAGGGAAGAAATGGTTCTGTAAGAAACAGTTTATGTAGCACAGCCGAGAAGGGTTTTTTTAATAAATTCCCAGACTTTATAGCTAATTTTATTTGTAATATTAGCCACAGCAAAAAATAAGAGAGGCTCGGTTGAAGCCATGGGTGAAGCAATAAAATACACATGCATCTTGTTCATTCATTTATCACGTAATCTAGATAATCAAAAGCAAAGGCAGTGGTGAGACATTCTTGACCTGCAACAGGGTGTATTCTCTCAGGACTACCTGGTGTTATAATTCACTTTTGTCAGGATCACACCTCTCAGTTGTTTGCATGAGTCTAGCCTGAAGCTCTCAGACAGGAGAAGTTACTTGCTGTCCAAAGTTACTTCTTACTGAAACTCGTGGATGGCTGCATGGGTCTCACTTCTGCTAGGGAATATTTTCCTTATACAATCATGAAAATGAAAATGCAAGATTTTTATTACAAAAAATGACCCAGCTGTAGTACGTCTGGCTTTGGACTTAACGTACAGGAAATCAAACACATCTCATCAGCTTTATCTGACCTTTTAGTATGTACATTCTTCCAAATTAAACACTTTCGGTTTTGTGCGTGCGAGCCTGAACGGCTGTTCAGGGATAGTGGGGAAGGAGAGGATTTCCATGGCGAGCCAGGACACAGAAGAGCAGACCAGTGGTCTGTAGTGCAGGGCCTGGTATTAGTGATGTGCTCTCAACGTACAGCACCAGGTGGGATGGCACCAGGGAGGAATCTGTTGGCGTGTGGCCAGCCCCTCATTCCCGAATCCAGAGCTGAGCAGGAACAGTGGTGGGAGCATCACAGTCTGGCCATGAGGGCAGGAATGCAGCATCCCAAACCAGAGAGAGGAGGTAACCAGGAGCACAGCGACCTCTCCTCCTCCCTTCAGCCAGTGCTACGTTTGTCCTGGGTAGTGACCATGAAGACGAAGGGAGAAAAAGCAGCTAAGTGAAGCATGCTGTTGGCACCCCGGAGAAAACATCTCCTTCCGAGTATTGAGCAGCAATGACGTGCACATCAAAATTGTTTAGACATTTTGATCCATATTTAGCTATCAGAATTTTGGCTGAAATTCAGCTGAGCCCTAAGCAAAGTCGAACACGAGCCACATACGTCTGATCTACACTAATGGGGCGTTGCCCTTTGGTGACTGGAAGGAGATCTGCCAAGATTTTCTTTTCTGGAGCATGATTTGGGAGTACAAACTCTGTTCAGTGAAGGAACGCATTCAGGCTTCTTGTTCTCTGAATGGAGGTGATCACAACCCTTGTTTCTCACTGCGAGTTCATCCGTCCCGCTCTCCTCAGTGCGTGGCTTGTGGACTGCTTCGTATGCCTGGAACAGGAGCTGGAAGGCTCCCTGCTTCAACTCCAGCCAAGAAGAACAGGGAAACCAGCTTTATTTCTGAACCAAAATCTGTAGCACACTACCATATACTCTGGCTGATTTGAAGGTCATGCCTGCTCCGGGTTAAATTTGCAGCCGTGGGTGATCCGGGCACAGAGGGAGCTGACACAGGGCGGTGCTGCCTTCATCACTGCCCCTGCAGCATTGTGGGCAGCTGGGACAGGGAGCCAAGCCCTTCCTTGCAAGGAACTGGCACTTCCACAGATATCTGGAGTTGTTATTGGATGCAACACAGTTTATTGGCTTGATCATGGAGGCTCAGAGATTTATAAAATCACGTTTTTATTACTGATGCAGTCATGCACATACATATTTATAGACCTCAGAAAATCTTTGTAATTGATCAAGTAGGGCAGCACATTCAATTTTAATACAAGGAATTACTTGCTGTCCCTATAGAACCACTCTTTGTATCCACAGGAGGCAGTTTAAAACATTTACAGCCCCGTTGCTTTTTTGCCTGTCAGATGCTTATTACCAGCTTCGGTCTAGGCAGCAGTTACATTTAGATTTGTTTCCTTCTTTGATCTCCACAATCTGTATGAAAATACTCATTAGAAGCAAGAAGGAATGCATGACATTGTAAGCCTGACTTCACTTACACATTGCCAGTTCCTGTACCTTCTGCTTCTCAGCTCATCTGATATCTTTTGCTTAAAAAAAACCCCTTCTTCCTACCTTCTTCCTAACTCAAATTTGTTTGGGTTTTGAGGTTACTCATGCTGCTTGTTAATATTCAGTCCCAAACCCATTCATAAACTGTGGTTAGGTTTCTTGCACAGACTCAGAATTTGGCCATTTAATGAAAAAGACCTTACTTTGTATTAAACCTTTTCAGACATTCATGTGAATTAAGCAGTGACCTGTAAGACTTATTGGCAATTGTAAATTCTTCTGAACTGGTTCATTTTGCCTTTTTAAAAAGCAGTGACAACTGATTACTGCAGAGTGGCTATTTTCAGAGTAAACATTCTATTAGCAAACTCCATTCTGGAAGCAAATCCATTGTCTGCCAGGGAGGTGAAGACTGTGGGCAACAGAAAAAGAAAAATCGCCAAAGAAATTTGAACTCCAAGGTACAAAAGGAACGCTTTGGTTTTGTCATCGTGCGTGGTCGAGTCCAGGAGCAGGGAAGAGACCCAAAGGGGTTGTTGGCAGAGGAATGCGGATACTGTAGACATTATATAAACTTTAGGGGAACAAACGTCTGCTGTGGGTGAAGACAAGTCAACAGAGCTGAGATTCCTTATGGAATGCTTGCTTAAACTGACCTCATATTCAGGCCTTTCGAGGTTTTGCAGTCAAAGGTTTGGGATCCAGCTGGCTGTTACAGCACACGCATCCACTGGTATTTGCATTCCAATTTGCTTTATGGTGCTAACACAGGGAAGAATTCCTAAGGTTATGCTTTTATGCAGCCTTTTCTCTACAGCATCTTAATGTGCATCTGAAGAGAATGCTTCCTGCTGTCTTGTTTCTAGGATTGTGCCTTGTCTAGGGTACAGATTTTAGACGTGTGTGCCTTGAAAGCAATGTGCTGGAGTCCATTTCCCCCACCCCCAGTCCTGCA
The DNA here is from genome assembly GCA_033558185.1 of Dromococcyx pavoninus. Classification (NCBI taxonomy): domain Eukaryota; kingdom Metazoa; phylum Chordata; class Aves; order Cuculiformes; family Neomorphidae; genus Dromococcyx; species Dromococcyx pavoninus. The sequence goes on along the minus strand of JAUMJL010000276.1, from coordinate 906,946 downwards.
GGTGATTTATCTCCCCGTAGTGCTTGTTTCACCAGCTGCCAGCACCCTGCCAGCACAGCTCTTTTATACAACCTGAAAATGTTATTCTTTATATGCCAATTGAAATACATCAACTGCATCGTGGGATGAGACCAAATTAATACTTGGGGTTATGTGCACGGTATTCGCAGTGCAAGAAAGACTGAAAGACATTAAGATGTGTTGAATGTGTTTGCTTTTTGTTTGGTACAGATACGGCGTACGTGGAGCAAATGGGTTTGAAATTAATTATATTTCTATATGCAAATGACAGCAATCTATTAACTCCTATTGTGCTAAAACGTAACATTTTCATCTGATGTAAGCCTTTCTTGAGGTCCTCTTGCTGTTCTTACAGTGCATGTACAATGATCTTAGGTATTAAATATCTCGGTAAATTACAGAAAGTGGAACAAGCCAGGCACGTGTTGTGACACTCATCCAGTCAAACTAGGTACCAAACTCATCACTTCTCCTTTTTTTAAACCTTAGTCATGGATTTATTATATCAGGACAAATGACTTATGAGGGTTTAATTAGAAGTTGATTAAAACTTACATGGTGATTGGCTTTCAAATTTGGACCATGTGGTTTTTAAAGTGTCTCAAACTCACCATTTCATTTTGGAATTAACATTTCATGTACTTAGCACTGCTCTTGAATGGGATTATTTGAGGTTTGTTTGTCTGTTTGCTTTAAAAATTAATCTAAAAAGCTGAGATTTTATATCGATACATAGCTTAAAAAATGCTAAGGATAATGTTTCTATTTTAGAAAGCTTTTAATCTAGAAAAGATTTGACCACCTAATCTCTAATTTTTGTGTCCCAAATTGTCAAAGTGCAAACAAATTCAGGCTGAAAGGAACTCTAGTTTTCTTCTTCCTGGGAGTAGAAAAGATGGCTGAATAAATTAAAAGGGATTAAAATTGGGTTTCAACAGGACCTTACAGTATGAAGTCACCGTTACCACACCATTGTACAGCGCACAATGGCTGCAGGCGTGGCTGGCTGCTGCTAGGCAAGGCGAATATTGTTTCACCTTAAAACTTAATAATAAGGCAGCTTCAGTCAAATGATTTTTCTCTTCTTTAAGAGAGTCATTCATTTAGGAAAGCAGCATGTGTGCATGTGTGTAGGCAGCGGTGAAATATCTCCAAGTGCCCCCATGTGCTGCCTCATGCTAAGTGGTTTGAAAAGGAAAAAAGACTTTAATTTAATTTAGAAAGCTGCCGTGGTCCTTCCACGCGGAGTGCGAGGAGGAGAGAAGCTGTGAGCCAGCACGACCCCGCTCCCCGGGCAGGCAAGCAGCTCCCAGCCAACCCCAGTGGCAGGGAGGAAGATGAACCTCAGCCCTGCCTTCATCCCAGGGCAGTGGTGGAGCAGAGAGACAGTGAGAAGGGGCTGCTCGGTACCTCCCGGCAAGGGGCAGGTGGTCGGTACAGCCCTGGGAAGGTGCTCCACGCTCCCAGAGGGCCTCCACTTCATTCAAAAGACATAAGGTGGAGGAGCTTTTCCTTAAGAGGTGACCCTGACATCTCCCTGCTGTGCTTCTGAAGCAGCTTCCGCCCCGGCATTTGCACCCAGGCAGCCTCACTCGGAACACACTGCGTTTCTTCCTCTCTATCAGCAGCAATCCTGGGTGCTCTTGCAATTCCCACCTGTTTCTATCACAAAGCTTTTAAGCAGAAACATTGTTCTTAGGGACATGCCAAGAATGGACCGAGCAGCTCCTGCAGTTTGCAGCAGCTTGGGTTTGACTCTCCTGCTCTTGGAACACAGGAAGTAGGATTTCCAGGAAGGAACATCCCGTTTGAAGTAAACAATCAATCAAATGCATTTCCTGGAAGAAAGCTTTGAACATGAGATTGCCAGTGATTCCTCCCCTCCTCACCCAGCTGACGGACTCCCAGACACATCCCCACACATTCTTCAGATAGGCCATGAAGGTGCTAAGGGGGCTGGAGCTCCTCTGCTCTCAGGACAGGCTGAGAGAGTTGGGGTTGTTCAGCCTGGAGAGGAGAAGGCTCGGGTGGGGGGGGAGAGCCTCCCAGTACTGAAAGTGGCTCCAGGAAAGCTGGGGGGGGGGGGGCTCTTGATCAGGAAATGCAGGGACAGGATGAGGGGGAATGGTTTTAAGCTGAAAGAGGGGAGATTCAGATGAGATCTTAGAGAGAAATGTTTTCCTGTGAGGATAATGAGGCCCTGGCCCAGGTTGCCCAGAGAAGCTGTGGCTGCCTCATCCCTGGAGGTTCAAGGCCAGGTTGGATGGGGCTTGGAGCCCCCTGATCCAGTGGGAGGTGTCCCTGCGATTGGAACTGGATGGGCTTTAAGGTCTTTTGCACCCCAAACTGTTCTGTGATTCTATGAAATAGCAGGAGGATTTCAGAAGAGTTGCCAGGAGCCACTGAACAACCCCAGGTAACAGGGTCTTTAGCAGGACCCTGCCTGAGCCAGGAGTGGTGCCAGGAAAATACCTGCACCTTTTTATTCCTTAAACGGAGCATTTCCTCACCAACCCGCCAGAGAGTTCTGCATCTCTGACAAGATGCACTTAGCAGTGAAAGCTGAGATAAATTTCAGAAACTTGGAATTTGTCTCAGCTCCCCTCGCTACAGTTGTCTCCCATTAAAGGCAGCAGCAGGGTTTGCAAGCACACGGCATCTTCCAGGAATGGGCTCTTTATCACGTTGGTGACAGGTTGTTAGGAAATGCAGCCTGCAGTGAAGCAACACAAAAATCTTATGCCTTATTTAAATATTGGTGCTCATTGCCTATTAAAATGTAACTTCTTGCTTTAAAATAGGATTAATTAAAATGTACAAGAATGCAATTCAGTTACATTTTATGCTTGAGCCCAGCGCACGCTTTTCATCACTCATTCCCAGAAGTCGTTTTCAGGGCAGCACACGTTCTCAGTTCTGCCATTAAAAGCACAAATGACTATAAAACGTGTTCTTTTCAAAAACTTGGCTCAAGTGTCTCCATTGTTAGGTTTTTCATAACATATTACTTTGGTCATTACTGTTTTGCAAGATAATTGTATCGGCGATCTAACTTTTGACAGTATCCAAGTGGCTGAAAATAGTTTGCTGCAGCACCTTTGTCTTTTAAAGGCCATTTGGGGCTTGTTATTTTAATCCTCGTGCAGCCTGATTTATCACTTCAAACATCTGTCAGCTGTGCTTTGTCTTGGAATTGATAGTGATGGTGTTCCTGATTTTTCAGCAGCAGCTGTTGGAGGTTCATTAGTTAGACTCTCAAAGGCAGTAGATAACTGTAATATTTTTCTTTGTTAATCATCTCTTACGCATTGTAATAATACAGAGCTTGAAATGCAGAGCTTCTCTCTGTCTCTGACTTGTCAGAAGCATCCTTTTATTCATTTAATCTGGCTTGATTATTAAAACTCTCTTCCTCATAATGGGGTAAAAAACTGAATAATGGCATGTGAGTAGTGAGATAGAAAATCACCCTTTGCTGCGTCGTATTCAGTGCAGAGGGAGGTCACTCAGGGTCTCAGACTTCACATCCAAATACGAATCAACTCCAACGATGAGATTAAGGGCTGCTCCCTAATTGATTTTTAATTTAAAATTTACAAGGCACACAAAACCTCGACGACAACTTCGGTAAAGTCAGGTTCATTTCTAACAGATTTAGCAGTTTCCTGGTTTCCCTTCCACATCAAATAGTCTTAATGGTTAACTGATTCTTAAAACATTTCCCCCCAAAACTCCTTGCAAGCCTGCCTCCCTCCGAGTGCCACGGTGACTCCTGCGAGGAGCTCCGAGGGACCCGAGCATCTGCGAAGCCTCCTGCAGCTGAGAGCGCGTCAGTCCTACGGCTGGTTCAGCCGCCAGCGCTCACCAACAGATAATTACAGTTTGAAATTAGTATTTTAATGAACTGATCTCAGCAAATGTAAAGCGAAATCTCCCAGGCATTAAGGAAATAAGCGGGAGGGAAAAGTATTAACTGTAAAGTTCAGCAGACGGCTGGCCAGCAGGTGCTGTCTTGGCAAAGGAGTTGAGCGTTCCCCTTCCAGTCTGCGCTGAGCGGAGGCTTCTTCGGGTTTTGGCCCTGCTGAGCAGCGTCTGCAAGAGGTGTGGTGACTTCAGGGGAGATTGGAAACATCTGGGACCTCTCACAAGCATTCTGGGTGAACAGTAATGTCTCTGAAAATAACTAAACACCAGATCTTCATCCTAAAAGCAGAAGTCTCAGTCCCATGAGACGTTACGTGTGTCCATAGCACCAGTAAAGCTCAGTGCAAAATAGATTGCAAGGCTGCAGCCTGGTTTTCAAGCAAATGTACTCAGTGGCTCAAAAAGCACCTGAAAATCAGTTCCTTTTCATGTGTTGTCAGAGCATGAATTGTATTTTCTTCTTGAACATATACAAGTGCCTCAGTCTTGTTTTGCATGAGGCACCATGGTCGTGCCAGCTCTAGGGAGAGGGTGGTGTAGAGGCAGGAGCAGACAGGTAGAGGCACCAAAAGAAACACCCACAGCCTGCAGCCTTGACAAGGTCTTGGATGGCCAGCAGACACAGGCGATCGCCAAGGGGGCACCCACTCACTCAGCTCAGGTTTCATCTTCCCCTTGAACATTTAATATATTTATATATTATCTAAGTTTTTCCATCTCTATCTATTTCTATCTATATTTTTGTATGACACTTTTTTCAGATCACTCACAGAATAGTTTACATCCAAAAAGAGCTGGATGTCTCATATATACCAAAGAGAACTACTCAGGAATATCAGACCAAATTGTAAGAGTCATTCCTCTACAAACATACAAATAAGATTATTTTTTTTTCTGTCTCAAAGATATCTGGTTTAGATTTAGGGGGAAAAAAGCCAAACAAGTAGAGAGAGGTGAAGTCTTCAAGAGTAGAATTTGTGCATTTCTCTGAACAATTTTTCTGTTCTCTCGGCAAAAAGATGGATCAGTTCAATGCATGGATATCATTTAAAAGCTCTCTATGCTAGAAGAGATTTGTCCAGTTGAGGCTGGAGGGAGCACTTCAGCTATAACCTAAAACTTCTCGTCAGGGTTGTGGGAAAGACAGCACATACTTTCCACAAACGCATTTTTTAAAAAGGAAATCCATTCAGGCTTTATGTTTAATTTTCACTCTCTTTTCTTCTGCTTCTTCTTCCTCCCAATTTTGTTTCTTTATTGATGTGCTGTTTTATGAAACACTATTTCGCTTTCTAAGAAAAATTAGAGAATTTTAAAGTTGGTTTGTGTTTTTTTCCTGTAAAATATGATGCTGATTTTGAAGTATCTGTTTTGTTTAAAAATATACAATTAAATCATAGCCTGAACTGGAACTTCTCCCAGTGTACCCCATCAGTTTAGATTAGGGTTTTTTTGTCTTTGGGTTATTTGAATGTTATTATCTCATACTCTCATTAAAGATTTCTCCCTGTTCCCTTCCCTGGCCGTTAGGTCTGTGCAGGTGCGGGCAGAGCTCTCTCTCACTCAGATCTTTTGAGGAGCAATGACAAAGCCCTTTCAGCAGTGCCTGTGAAGGGCACTTCGTTAGCTTCCCACTGCACCTCGTTAGCTTCCCACACGCCGTGAGAGCAGAGCAGGAACTTCCCATAGTACAGGATGGGGAAATAGTGCTGAGTCGCACATTGGCTTTCATGCCTCCAATTTACATTTTCCCAGCCTGAAACTCCTGAGAGGCAAAAGGCTAAAACAGAGAAGGCTTCAGGTTTGCTCCCATTGTTGTGTCTCTTTCAGGTGTTTAAGTGTGTTCTTGTGTTTAGCAGTATTGGTGGGCTTTCAGAAAACAATGTGTCAGAAAGCATTAATATTCCCAATTAGTATATCGATAGATGGGTTTATTCTGTCACTGCTCATTGTCTTTCTGTCACTTCCCCGTTTCCGACGCGTTCCCAGAGCGATGGCTTTGGAGGAAGCCCCGAGAGCAGGACACGGTGCAGCAAAGCTCAGCTTCCCTCCTGCCAGCAGGGATGCTCGTACAGCATCGCTCTGCACGGGGCAGGGGGGGTGGAATTTCTTTGTAGGATTCATTTCCAAGCAGAAAATTTAATGGGCTGCAAGGTTCGATCATGAAGACCTTTTTTCTGCTGAAGCAGCTTGTCATTTTAGTTTTAACTACAGCAGACAGGAGAGAATGGTTAAAGCAATCCAATTATATTGGCTGTTGAACAGGAGATTTCTGCCCACTTTTCCCAAGTGAAAAAAAAAGTAGCAATAGCTGCATTAGCCTTTAAAATTTTCCAAATTGCACCCTCTTTCACATGACTGAGGGACTTTGAGAAGTCTGGTTACTGTGCTGCCATCCAGTTGCAGTTCAGGATTTCTGACAATCCACCCCCTGCTCTGCAGTTCCCCAGTAAAAGCTGTCCTTACTGAAAATAGCATGGTGAGCCCTATAGTCCCTCTTTTTGATCCATTTTAAAATGAGACAGAAATCAAGCAGGTGAACTCTGAATTTCCAACTTAATTTTATCTTTGCACTGAGTATTTCAGAGAGTCTGACATTGCCCAAAGAGAGAGCAAGCCAGTCACAACAAGTACGTGGGATTTATTTATGGTTTAGCAAGGGAGAGGTTGTTCAGGCCTAGGAAAGCGTTCTGGATGCCTGGAGAGCAGCGAAATGCTCAGGTACAAGGCTCAGCCTCTCCTCTGAATATTCACATGCCACTGCCCCCATTACCCTGGGTGAATGGTGACAGCAATGCCTCTGGAGTCCCTTCATTTAGGTGGGGAAATAATGAATTCCCAGCTTCTGACAAATGCATAACAAAGCTGGGGTTGCTCAGCTGATCACGGTGATGGGCACGACCCTCAGTGTTACTCAGGTCCTGCCTTTGCCATCACGCTGGTCGCACCTCTCCTCTCTTCCAGGCTGCAAACTGCAAGCTCTGGTTCTGGAGCCACACAGGGCACAAAGATCCCGCTCCCAGCCCCCAGCTGAGATGTCTTTCATAATTTCTTTCGGTTTTTGAAGCTCTGACACAAGTACCTCCCTGTTCGCTCTTCCTTCCCACCAACTCAGTGCTCACAGATGATGCAACACGGACGGCTCACGGGTTCCTCGTGGCTCAGCCCGGGTGCCACACGGGTGGTTTGCATCACCAGGACATGGGGAGCACCAGTGGCAGCCTGCAGCCCCCCAGGCTGGCTGTGAGCCGGCACCCCGAGCACCCCGGGGTCCCTCAGCACCTGTCACAGCCACAGCAGAAGAACTCAGCTCAGGAAGTCAAGCAGGCAGCCACGTCAGTGGCCATGCTTTAGCAGCCCCTTCATCTCAAACATTTCACGTAATCTTTGTACTTTCCTCACAACTGAAATAAAATCTTTGGAGCTCCCGTTATTTTGCTACCATGAGCACACACCCTGCTGCCAGGCCCTCAGGTATTCACATACACATTTTAACTCACAGAACCAATTTCTAGTATCAACTTATATCAACTCTTCTATACTTACCTAATTTAAAATACACCTTCTGAGAAAAAACACGAGCTCCAAGCTGTGGCAGGATGCTTCCTGCTGCCTACAAAGCGGAGCACACGCTCCCCTTATACCTGTGGCAGCCACTGGTGCCCAGTTCCTGTTGGCACAGGGGCTGCTTGGCTGGGAGCTGCAGCTGATTGCAAAGTCAGGGGGAGGAGGAATCACTGCAGAACCCAGGCCCTGTCTGAAAATGAAAGATTTTTGAACCCGTGCAAAGCAATGACTTGTTTCTTGAAGCAGGCTGACCTGCACAACTTGGTTTGTTTTCTCAAGGGAAATCCAAAAGCTTCCCAGCAGAATTTCTGGGAGAAGGAATCAAAAATGTCCAAGCAAACACCTGAGCAGGTGTTTGGGCTGCTGAAGATCTAGGCATCCTTAAGGATTTTTCTGTGTGGTAACACACCTTGTTTATTCACAGCTTTCATTCCTAGCAAAAGCTGTGGTGGTAAATCGAAGTTTTAATCCACCTTACAATTATGAAAGCACAGGGGCTTATAACATCCTGAAAAATAAGGCTGTGACAAGACAGACCAAACTTGGCTCTTTTATAGAGATCTGCTAAAAGGAGATGTTGCTTAATTCCTGAATTCCTTGAAGCATTCCTGACAGCAGTCACATCTGCTGCCATAAAACCCATCACGGCCTCTGCCTTTGGGAAAAACGTATTTAATAATCAGTAAAGTTCAAGCTCAGCTTGTTGTGATGAATTATTAGAACCCGTCATCATTTTCTTGCAAAAAAAAAAAAGGGGGGAGCTATAATGGAACACAATTTTATGTTTTTCCATTTAATTGATGACATGCTGAGTTTTTATTAATCTTTCTGGGCTCCAGTGTAAGATGCTGAAAAAGCTAATATGAGATCATTGTATCTGGTTAATGTGTGTGCTTTGCAAAATTGATAAGGCCTGTCAAGACATAAATTATTTAAAATTTGATAAATGTGTTGAAATCATTGACTTTTCAAACAGACAAAGCAGAGCTATTTCTCTTTTCCCCCCAACCCTTTCAAAGTGAGGTTCTTGTGCAGCCGCCTGCTGCTGCTGCGTTATCCTTGCGGCTTGGAAGAGACTGAAATTAGCACAGGGAAGCAGAGCAGTGCCCTGTGCCGGTGCTGCTGCAGCGACACGAATATAAACCCACAAGGCAGCCTGAGGGATGGAAGGAGCAGAGAGCAGGGAGGCCACTGGAAGCCTCCCCCCCTCCCAGTATGAGTTTTTCACTGGTGAAACTGGTGGCAGAAGGAGGTTACCGAGTGCCACTGCCCTCCTACCACCCCTTCCTCACCATCGATGGGATAAAAGGCTCACAGCAGCAGCAAGCAGCCGAATGGTGCTTCAGAGCTGTTATCCCACCAAATCTATTTATTTCAGCTAATTGCCCAGAGTTTTTAAATGATTCCTGGCAGGGGTGAAGCTACAGAAGTGATTGCTGGTGATTGATGAATAACCTGGATGAAATTCCCAAAGCATCAAAGCCATTAGCTCTGGCACGGGTACACCTGCTCTTAGTTAGTGCCCTGCCCACAGAGAAAGGCGTGGGAGAAGTTCCAGGTGAACACAGATTTATTTGGGCAAAGAGAGAAAATACAGCCTTTCCTGATACCGGTGTGTCATCAACACAGGCTCATTGCTCAAACACAGTTCTCAGGGAACATCATTTAACCCTGTGCTGCTCTACCACAGGCAGGATCTTTCATGGAAGAGAATGGTCTTGAAGAGTAATCACAATCTTTCAGAGAAGCAGACAGGAAGAACCAATGGTTTGAAGTTTCAAAAGTGCATAAATACAAACCCCGTCATCGTTCGGTTTGAGCTGTTCCTGTGGTTAACGTAGCAAAAAGAAACAGCAAAGCACATTGTGGGTTCTGTACAATCTCGATGGGTCTGAGATTATGTCCCTTACTGGGAAATATCTACAGTCTAATGGAAATTTTTGGGTAACTAGGGGACATTTTACAGCCTCTGTACTATGGGAAAAGATAAGGTGATTTCTTCTGTTTGGAAATTGATGGTTTGGAGGAAATGGGAAAATGCAGGTGCAGCAGAGGAGAACGACAGCAATAGCCATCTATTTAAATGTATACACTGACTTCCCTAAGCTAGTATTTTTCAAATACCCTACTAGCAATATTTTCCACTATAGAGAAGCACTATAGTGAAATGGGAAGATGCTGAGGAAGTCATTTTTTCTAGCATGTGCTGCATTCTTTTAATACAGGTTTTTTTATTTCCTGGAAATTGCCAACCAACGTGAATAAACAGTTGAACAAAAAGCATCAAAAAGCTGTCAGCAAGAAAAGGGCCTTTGCAATGTATAGAGGAAAATAATGTGTTAGAGTTGGGCTCTCTTATATTGCAGAAAGCTCCATTCAAAATAGAAAAAAAATATCTGCACACACACAAAGGTTTTGCATTTAAAAGCACAAATATTATTCACATTTCTGAACAGTGCCTCCTCGATCCTGCGCTGGGCACTGAGCAGAGCCCGGCGGTCCTTTGTTAGACACCTTTTCACCAAACATTTGCAAACACAACAGATGCACAACCTGGAGCCTGCAGAGGCCCCGTTCCTGCAACCAACCGAGCTGGAAACTTTGTCAGCCTCTGGATCTCGTTCCTATAATGAAATCAGTGAAACAGGACAGCAGGAGGAGGATGAAGCAGAGTCAAGAATTAAGGCTGTATGAGATCGGAGGATCCTGCAGTCTGCAAGCTGTTTCAAAGAAAGAAATAGGACAAAATAACTCATATTAAGTGTGAGGTACAGCTTCCAGCAGTGACTGTCGGTTGCTATCTAGGCCTTAAACAGGAATATTACATCCTCATGAGTCAATGTTTTAATGATTTTATGTTCCCATATGATGAAAACTATTTAATTGCCACATGAAATAGTCCAAGTCACTGTAGCTCCAGGGACAAGTTTCATTATCTTATGAGTACACTTCATTCAGTGTAGCACATAGATAATTAATAGCAGCACTAGTTTAGCATGATACAATTCTGCAATTCCACCATCGTGGGTTTGAAATAATTCTGCCCTAATACCTTACTGACGTGACAAACCCTCCTGGTTTTAGCATGCATCGATGTCCCCCACCCGTCAGCCATCCTTACACATATTTCTTCTTTTTATATCAGAGCCTTCTGAAAAAAAGCAGTTCAGAAAGCAATGCTCTGCCATCTCATTTGGACTGAGAGCCCCCTGAAGAGACATATATTGAGTATTACCCGTAACAGAGGACTCGGTGCCCTCTAGATCTCTTCATAAAAGGAGAAGGGAGAAAAGCCAAAGAGCCATTGCACAGATTTCAATAAACATTGCAGAAGAAAAAGTAGCCCGGAAGGACAATTGTGTGTGTTCTGTGCCCTTGCTGGAGGACAGTCAGAGCTGGGTGCGGACACAAGCAAAGTTAGAACCAGACAGCTTTATTTCTATGTATTTCTCCTTAAAATTTCCAGCCGTGGTTCCCTGCGGCTCGGTTGCTCACAGCAACACCAGCCCTGGGTGCCCATGGCTTTGCGTGGCCGTTTGGTCATTTAGCTGTGCAGAGACAGAGGAAGTTCTGGTGTTTCAGCACTGTCAGGCCCCTGGTCTCAGCTGGAATCTAGAAAAGCAGCAGAAAAAGCCTCTTTTTTCTGTCCATCTAAAGGCCTCAGGTCAGTTTTGGGGTGAAGGATGGGTGGACGTGTGCTCTTGTTTGGTTTGAGCAGAGGCCCTTCTCCACAGCAGGGGTGGTGTCCCTGGCAGGGGGCAGGGCCAGCTGCTCTCAGCATCACCCAGCGGATTCTGAGATTGTGAGCAGGCTTGAAAGTGGCAAAAGAACTGTGCATAAATATGACATCGCTTCACCAGGAGCCTTCCATCACGGTGGAAACGATGCTTCCCCAGCATCCGTGTGACAGCGCTGTTTGTGCTGCTGCAGATAAGCATCTGTCACCGTTTCCATTAGAAAATTCTATTGTGGGTTCATACTCAGCCATAAAAAAACACAGCAAGGAGGCAGGAAGTTGGCATACAAAGTCTCAGGCTGAGAGTGATCATTGTCTCTTTTTCCCCCCCCTTTCTAATCAAAAGAAGAAAATAACGTATTTCTGCAGACGCATCTGACCACTGCATTTTGATCCAGCCGTAGATTAAGCTGAAAGAGGGGAGATTTAGATTAGATAGATCTTAGGAGAGATGTTTTGCTGTGAGGGTGGGGAGGCCCTGGCCCAGGTTGCCCAGAGAAGCGGTGGCTGCCCCATCCCTGGAGGTGTTCAAGGCCAGGTTGGATGGGGCTTGGAGCCTCCTGATCCAGCGGGAGGTGTCCCTGCCCATGGCAGGGGGGGTGGAACTGGATGGGCTTTGAGGTCCCTTCCAACCCAAACCATTCTGTGATTTATTTAGCAATAGTGATGGCTGCCTTCCAGTGATCAGGTTGTGGATTTTGCTGTGATGGCTTCCTTTCAACAGTCAGTCTTAATTACCGCATTAGGGATGATCAGGAAGAACACATGGCAAGGCTCTGGCCTAGACCTTCGTGCTAGAGAAAAGGCCCCAACGAAGATGAAGGGCTTTGGAGTTTCTGATCTTTCCCAGGTGGTGAAATGAAAAATTGAAGATTATAAAAATAACAATTGAACATGACAGAAACTGAGTACTGATAGAAACTAAAGGTGTAGAAAGCCTTTTTGGCATCAGCAGCAGAGGGAAAAGCAAGCCCAGCATTGCAGCTTCCCTAGTGAGACAGGCAGCACTAAATCTCACCCCATGAATTGAGCATCAGCGCTCAGTGTTTGACAGCTTTAGGCAAACTTCCACCCCAGAATCTCACTGCAGTTCCCTACTGGATAACAAACCCCCTCCTGTGTGGTAGCAGCAGTGGGAGCCCACCACCCCAACCCTGGCACTGTAAGATCAGTGATGAAGTGAGAGGAGCATTTTGCCAGGAGGAGGAGGCAGCAGCAGTTTTGGGGTGAGGACAGGGCAATGTGGTTCTTTCTTCTTTCCCTTTAAGCACCTTTTCTTTCTGTTCACAGTTTTTGTAAGAATACTTGCCACAGAAAAAGGTTTTCTCTGTACATTGGGATGACGGTGTAAGACAGTCCTGAAGGGAACAAACCCTGAAGACACGTTCTCCAGAACTTATATTCAAGCTTTAAAGGACCTAAAAAGTTAGATGATCATTTCGAGCCTGTTGAAACAAGAATCTTGCTTCTGACTTCTTGATCATATGCTCAAGTTGTGCCTTTTCAACAGGACTTCTCTCTCACAGGTTCAGGAATAACATACACAGGCAATGTGCTTCTGCATTAAACCTAACGCCAGTTTGTCACTACCAGTAGTTATTTGCTGTCTGACAATTTTGCATTAGACACAGCTTGGCCTACTCACGTTTCTGAAATGCGCTGAGTGCTCTGTGGCTGGGGCTGCTCAGCACTTCCCGAAGGTTAGGCCTTGCTAAATGAAGGCATCCAAGTGTCTGAAACATCAGTATTTTCATGGTCTGCCTCAAATTAAGAGCACAAATGGGCATGTTAAGGCTGGAAAAAAGGAAAAGGCAGAAAAGAGAAATCATAGCAAACATTTTAGTACACGGTTACAACACCAGAAGGAGCTCCATAAGAGAGGGCTTCAAGCTTTAAGCAGTCGGGAGGTTAAGTGGGGAGAAAAAACAAAGAGGAATGGAAAATTCCCACTTTGCTGTTCAGGTTTTCCAGGAGCCTTGGATGTGTTTTTTGTCTATCAAATCTGGGAGCAAAGGGTGTCTGTCCCCAGTCCTCAGCCTTTCCGGAGATGAATCCCGTTTGTTTCCCATTGAGCTTTTTGTATCTTGGCAGTTTTATTTTCACACTTTATACAAGTCTTTCCTTCTGTTTTGAAACAGGTGTTTTGTGATGCTAATCAAGTCGTACAAGCTACAGACGTGCTGGACTGGGAAGACAAGGATGCTGCAGAGACATTGGTTGACAATGTGGTCCATTCCAGGATCATCAATCCTTTACGCCTGTTTGTGAAGCCATCTCCAGTACTGAAACACGGCCAGGTGTCCTACTCAGACAGCATAGAAAACTTTTGGGATTGGTTGTCCAACATCACTGAGGTTCAGGAATCTCTGGCACGAACTAAACGCAGACCTATAGTAAAAACTGGGAAATTCAAGAAAATGTTTGGATGGGGCGACTTCCACTCTAATATCAAAACTGTCAAGCTGAACCTCCTGATCACAGGGAAAATCGTCGATCACGGCAATGGGACCTTCAGTGTTTATTTCCGACATAACTCCACAGGTCTGGGAAATGTTTCTGTAAGCCTGGTGCCACCGTCAAAGGTGGTTGAGTTTGAACCGTCTCCACAGTCAACACTGGAGACCAAGGAATCAAAGTCCTTCAACTGCCGGATCGAGTACGAAAAAACAGACCGCGCTAAAAAAACTGCCTTGTGCAATTTCGACCCTTCAAAGATCTGCTACCAAGAGCAGACTCAAAGCCATGTCTCCTGGTTGTGTTCCAAACCGTTCAAAGTTATCTGCATTTACATTGCTTTTTACAGCGTCGATTACAAACTGGTGCAAAAGGTCTGTCCTGATTACAATTACCATAGTGAGACTCCGTACTTGTCCTCCGGCTGACACGATTGCGGGTAACGGTAGAGATACAGCATCAGTCATAGAAGTACACATTTCCATTAACCTTTTGGAGAAGAATATGTTTTCCTATCAGGTTAAAGAGTCTTTAAAAACTGTAGCTGTGTTTGTGCTGTATCGTAAATAATCAAACTATTTATGTAACAGTCATTTTCATTTGAGACCACTGCATTTTAGCGCTTTCATCATTAATAAGGGAACTACCAGGCAGACCCATAACAAAAATCAATCAAAATTATGTCTGTAATGAGCATCGACCTTGAAAAATCAGTTTTTTAAACTAGCCTTGATGGCAGAGAGGTTGTCTTTTACTTGAATTGGACAGCACTTCGCAGGATCCGGTTTCTCATTGGAAACATTAGCGATGGCAATACGAACTAAAAATGAGGAAGCAGACGCTTGGCTGCTTGTAATACAAAATCCAAATAAACAGCTCTCCCTCTTAATTTCATAAAGAATGTTGACAGGGCTCAAGGAATCAAATCCAAATACTAAGAGAAAGTGCTATTTCTGGAGACAAAAAAAAAGGAAAGGAATCTGCATTTCAGTGAGTTGTGGTAGTTGTACATATTCATTGAAGTGAAGAGTGAGTAGTTCTTCCTTCAGACTTCTAACCCGTGGATATGCAATGATGTAATTAGACATTGACGAGCTTTAGTTTCTTAGACCCACGAGGTGTGCAGGTTCCGTGTACATTTCTCCCTGCCATGGTCACCATTGGTTTTGATTCTTCTCAAAGGTTTACACATGCACCAGTATTAGTTTTCCAGTAATAGAGAACATACCTACCTTGGAAAAAGATAATCTGTGTGTAAGTCTTCCTTACTGCCGCGTTGCCCACCGTAACTCAATATATAAGCAATGACAAATAAAGCAGACAAAAAAACCCCAAACCCTACGTGTCTATAAAGCAGATTTCAAACGATTGCTATCAATATAAAAATATTCAGGCAGATGTCCCTCGTAGAGAAGAGCATCTCCCCACCGCAGTCAGTTGTAAGGACAGAGGGCCCCTCCCGGTTTTGCTCCAGGAGGACAGATGCTGCTCCCACCGCACTCCGCAGCTCCAGCGAGGCAGCTCCCAGCACCGGCCCCCACCATGCTTTCGCTGGCTTTGATTCCACAGGTCCCGTGGAAGAAGCTTTTTATGGAAGTCCTTTTTATTGCCTGCAATCAAACTTACATGCAGGGTCCAAGAAGTTACAAACAGCTTAAGCAAAGAACTATTAAGATAATCTGTGGCAGTGGTGCACACCCTGACAAATGACAATGGCAGCTCAAAAAGACTGACTCATGAGATTAATTCTGATTTCCTTGGTAAAGTCACATACAAAAAAAAAGATACTGTAAAAAATACACGACAAGTTACTGGCTGATTTGTTCTTCTCTTTAGATGACAAATCTAAATGTGTGGTTTTAGTTTGATCAATAATCTAAATGTTTTCCTTCATCTTATTTCATACAGAATCTCTCCTGGTCTAAATGATGTTCTTCAGTTTGTCTCTTACTGTCGATTCCCCCAAGATGGTCTACTTTGTATTCTGTATAGCGTGTTCTCGTTCGGGCTGTATATAAGCTTGGATTTATTGCTGAGTGCAGTGGTTGGTGCTTTTGCAACTTAGCTGTAAGCCATGATTTTATTGCCATGTATTTTTACTCAGCACTGTAGGTAATTAAAAGAAAACCCTACATGCTATTTATTGTAGAGTATGTGGAAATCATGTATGTATATACACTTAAATATGTGTACATATACAAAATATATGTGTACATGGATTTGTATGTAAATAAAGAGAGTTTGCTAAATCTGGCACTTGCCTGTGGGATATCTGATTTTTTTTTTTAGATATTGTCTATATAAAGACACAAAGTAGAACTAAGGCACAGCAACACATCACTGAATGTTTTTCCCCAGCTGGAGTTTGTTGCTTTAGGAGCTATTTCCGTATGCACCGCAGTGAACTGCGCTGCAAGCCTCGGCAGACCGGGTCCAATAGCATTTCATGATATTTGGGATGTGAAGTGCACATTTTGATGAAGACAACCATGAACTGTTTAATAATTGTGCAAGGGACATTAAAAGTAAAGGAGTTACTCAGAAAATGTGTGTCAGCTCCTCCCAAGGAGGAACGCATTTCTCATGGAAGCAGGAGCCGGATTCTCACCCCGTGTAGAAGTCCTGTCGCTGCGACACAGCCGTGTCCTGGGCTGAGGGTTCCAGACCTCAGGAAGACCAACGGGGCCTTGAGCAAACAAACGCCACTCCAGAAACACCCAGAGTGCCTGAGCCCAGTGGGGAATCACAGGGAAACGCTGCTCCAGAAGCAACTGGACAAGGCTCTCAGCCCCACGGGGTGAATGTCGGGGTTGTCCTGTGCAGGGACAGGAGTTGGATTCGATGATCCTTGTGGGTCCCTCCCAGCTCAGGGCATTCTATGAATTTTAACAGGTTTAATACCTCAGCTTCTTGAACAAGAGGACGTGCGCCCAGCCAGCAGTTTTTGACTGAAAACAGCTCTCAGCCTCTTCAAGCAAGGCCCAGGCTGGCCCCGTGCCAACGGAGCAGCACTGGGTACAGGGAGCAGCAAGAGGGGGTTAATCCAGACCCTGCCAGTCCTGCCACCCTGAAGCTCACACAACCACCTGCAGCCTGTCCCCCAAGAGCTCTTGTCTCTCATGTGGATGTCCCCCCAGAAGGCTTTTCTGCCCCAAACCTAATGAGAGGAGTGACCATCATCAAACCCACTCAGCTCTCCCCCACCCAGGAGAGGCTGCCTTTGGAGACTTTGCATTTGCTGTAACATCATCCGAGTGTTTTCCCCAGGGGGAATCCAACCCCCTGCTGCCGCCTCTGACCAGCCTTGTGATACCTCGATGCTGGTGGGAATGGAGAAGCCTGCACCACTCTCCTCCCACCAAGCAGCTGGTGCAGGAGGGGAGGGACCCTTGGTACCCAGACCCATCATGCCAGAGAACTCACCACCACGCTTCTTTTTAATCACAAGACTTTAAAATCAGCTTTAAAGCATTACGGGTATTCAAACCAATTTAGAGAAAGTCACTACAAAAAAGCACAATCTTATTGCAGTCAAACTCGGATTAAGAAGAAATTATTTACACCTAGCCAGGCAAGGAAAATACAATCCAGTGAACCAAAGGAAGTGACAGAACTTCACTGGGTCCAATTTCACGCTGCCCATGTAAACAGAACAAAATTTTATATCATTTCACACAGAAGAGGGCATGTTATAAAAAAACATTTTCCTGTGTAACAAATGACTGTTTTAGACAAGTTTCAAGTGTCAGTGGTTGTTCCTCTTACTCAAAGGATTTTAAAATAAAAATTTGGAAATTTAATACCATTTTTTAAGAGTGTCCCAAGTGGGCAATAATGACTTATGACTGCAACAACTTAATCTAAAAGGTATTAACACACATGCCTCAATCCAAATCCCAACAGTATAATTCCTCAAGCATTTATAACAAGGCAAATACATATTTACGTGTATTAACTTTTGTATATTAAACCATATGGATGGATATACATATTAAAAAGATCCCAATAAAAGGCTGATTTGTGATACACACCTAAGCATCAGCAATTTGTCCTTAGCTCACCCACTGGACTTCGCCGCGGGAACCACCTGCACTCGCTATTTCTTGCTTTAATCATCTCAACTTGAACAGGGAAGTAACTTTGTTTGGGTTTTGTTTTTCTTTTCCCCTCAAGAACTCCACCCTTTGATTCCTCAGCCTTTCCATCTCAGTGCAGCCCTGGCCGGTGGCCGCATCCTGCCGCGAGCTGCTTGCCCTCAGTCATCGCAGGGCGGGTGATGCTGCACCGGGACCCGGAGACCCCCGCCCGCCACCTCCCAGGCTCTGACATCGAGCGGCCACGAGAGACACGGAAAGGCAAAAAGCTGCCCCTTGTTTGCTGGGAGCTCCCCAGGGCTGCTGCCTTTTGTTTTTAGGGAGATTCACCAGGCAGCGCTAAGAGCAAACCCCTGAATAACCCCAATGCGACTGGAAACACTGCCATAGCAATGAGGCAAAGGTGTTCAGTGCACTTCAGCATCCTGTGCTGCCTTTTATAACTGCAATTCAAGGACACTAGAATTTGATCTTTGTTTTATGCTCTGTTGACCAGCATAATCTGGATAATGTTTTATTTATAGTATAATAATGATTCCTCATTACCACTGCCCCTATTCAAACATGCACAGCTGAAAAGACAATAACAACTCACATCTACTAAGTAGTTCAATGAAATATACATCAATCAAGTACATTTTTAGCCTTAGGGTGTCTCAACTGAAAAACTAGACTTAACCATTCCCTTCTGTCTCTTCTGAAGACGCCTTACAGGCATCTGGCAAAAGTGGCTTCCTTCTTTGTTTTAAAACCAGCAAATAGTGACGTTTGTCACTAGCACTGCACTGGACTTAGAGGATATTGCCTGCACTGCATTAGACAAACACCTAGGAGCTGGTGTAACCCCCTCAACAAATTCACAAAACCAAAAATCACAAGTTCATATCGTGTTCCTGGTGGATTCGGGTCTCTGGAGTTGGTGAACAGAAGCTAAGCCACGTGTCAGCAAACAGCTCCCTGCTGCCCACGCAGCCCAGCTCGGGGCATGTGCGAGGAACACATCGGCTCCACAGCAGAGGGGTCCAGGGCACTGGTTTTACAGAAGAGCTGGATGGTCACGAGATATCCCATTCCAGTCAAAATACACCTCACTTGGAGGGTTGTTGAGCACAGATCTGTTCAGATCTGCAATCAGGGATGGAAACCGAACAGATCTGCTGGACGCTGCCAGCAGCGTCTTCCTGCCAATACGGCCACGTCACACAGCTCTCTAGCCCAGGGAGGGTTCAGTCAGAGACAAGCCTCCAGCTGCTGGTACTCTCAAGCAAGAACCTCAGTCATTTAGACCAGATTTTGAAGGCAAGAAAAAAAAAATCACACAAAAAATGCTTTTCCAGAGACATAATTCAGCCTCCAACTCAGCATAAATGCAGCACCAGCTGCAGCCCAATTAAAAAGCAATTAAGTTCATAGGAAAACCGTTAACTCAGGGAAGAGAAAGTTCCACCTACGTAAACAGAGGTAGGACTCAAACAAGGCTCCAAAAGAAATATTAGCACCTTCCTGTTCAACCGTAATGAAATGGCCAAGCAGGTCAAACAGACAGCATTTCCTGCACTGCTCTCTGGTTTTTTCCTGAAGTCAGAACAGAGAAAAAAAATCCACTGGTTCAAGGGCTTTTTAACATATTTTCTTTATTTTATGAAAAATGCACATCTAATTTCTCAGCTGGACATGGGAAGCAGAATTGCACTGGGGGTTCAGACGATCGTTTCTCAGCCTAAGCCAAAGGGCTCGACTACCTCCAACTCCAAGGAAAGCAGTGATGTGGGAAGCACCGAGCTGGCAGGCAGTGAGACCACGAGCCCTTCTGGCTGCTCCGTAGGGAGCAGGCAGGGATGAAGGTCTTGCCCAGAGCTGGGGCATCAGAGCAGGGCACGGGACACCACAGGACACAGCCTGACTGCAGCAGTCGAGCACGGCCACCGTGGAGGAGCAACTGTACACAATTTGCCTCAGACATCCCAGCCATCCCACTCAGCTTGCCCCTCCCTTCAGCTGGCGTCAGAAAACAAGACAGGTTTATTACCAGCCTGATCCCAAACTATCATCTCACATTTCTATCATCATCCTGCACATCTGCCCTTGGCAGCTCTACATTTTAGCCACCCCAGATGCAAATCCCAAGTTCTCTATTGCATTGCCTTATTCCCAGACAGCACGTGGCTCTTTCATCATTATGCAGTCAATTAAGCTTTGGCTACTTTATCTTAACAGCTCCAAATAATGGTGATGTTCCTGAAAAGTGATACATTATAATTGGTTCAAAATTGGGAAGAAAGACTAATGAAATATGGGACTGTGAGGTTATTTGTATTAGCCCTGAAGTTAAAAATGGTTAAAAAAAGTACCTAAAGTTATCACTGAGGGTGTTTGCTTAGATCTGGTATTGGTCAGGTTTGTATCATCTGTTACAGCCAGCATTACTCCCCAGGAAACAAGACCCAAGATCTTTTGTTCTAGGATAGCTACAGACAGCAGTGGTGCTGGCAGGTCCCAAATCCTGAGGATGAAGCAGATCCACCAAGCCAGAGCAGGGCAGAGGGTACCGGGTGCAGAAGCCTGGCACAGGACACTCGCCAGGTGCCCACACCCCACGGGTGACCCGGTGGCACACACCTCCACAAGCTGTCAGAGTCCACAGCTCAGTTCTTTGCTTTGAGCTTGCCTGGGGCTGTCACCTCCTCCCAGCTACGACTAGGGATCATCACAGCAGGAAAAATTTCTCTGCTGAAAGAGTAGTGAAGCATTGGAACCGGCTGCCCAGGGCAGAGGTGTTCAGAAAACGTGGACACGGCCCTTCAGGACATGGTTTAGTAGGCACGGTGGGGCTGGATTGATGGTTGGCCTGGATGAGCTTAGAATCACAGAATCACTGAGGCTGGAAAAGACCTCTGGGTTTCCTGCACTGCTGCAACCCATTTTCACCCTGTGATGAAAGTGATAAACAGCCGAGCATCCATGAAAGCCACGCCTAGAGAAATATCCTAATTATGAGGTTTTGAGATGGGTGGGCAGTGATTGCACCCTTTTCCATCCACATTTCAGAGGGTCAAGGTCTGGGCATCACCCCAGGGACACGGCAACAGCAGCATCACCTGCTGCAGTTCCTGCCCCAAGGATCCACGTTATTCCCTTCCAGTCTGTTCTAGAAAGGAAAAAAACAGGCTAAAACAAAAGTTCATGTTTTCCAAATGGGTTGAGCTGATGTTCTTGAACACGAGCACACGTGTTTCAGCTTAGCACGAGAACTGGTCAGTGAGGAGCCTTCAGTCTGTTGTAAGCCAACAGTGCTCACACTCTTCCAGCACCTTCTCTTTTAAGCTCACGCCAGATCAGGCGATGCTGAGCCAACCCGCACTGCTCACCTGGGAGCCCTGCACAGAGCACTTCACACAGATCTCTGAGCAGGTAAACCAAAGGATTAAAATTATTTCAAGTTGCCATTCTGAAGATGATAAGCGAGCCTATTTATTACACAGTGCTAAGGACTGCTTAATTCCAATCCACTTCTGTCGGATTTATTTAACTGCAGCATTTCTGACTTCAGTCACCGAAGATTTGGATTAGCCAAAGCACTCCAGTGAAACCAGGAGGCGATGCCATGCAGGGTGACTGCTCTGTCCCAAGGGAACACCCTCCATCTTCCACGTGCTCCTCCTGGTTTTCAAGTAAATATACCGTAAATAACAGACCCGCAGCGTTTTGCCAGAGCCAACCACGACCTGACTGCTCCAAGAGGAATGGTGTGCAAGGCAGAGCAAGCCCAGCAGATCAGCCACGCTCACCAGTGGGTCATGGCCTTAAGAGATATTTATTTTATTTGGCAAAAGGAGTGGAGAAGGGACCATATTGTGATTCCCCACACCAGCTATCTCTAAAACAAGCAGGGCCCCTTATTTAAAATACAAGTATTGAATTGTGTTGCCAGAAGCAGATTAATTGCAGCTTCCAGGAAAAACTCTGAGCTTATTTCACGTTGACTTTTATTCCCACTTGAATTAAGTTCCTTATGTTACACCGACTCATTTGAATTTTTTGAATTGGTTTTGCATAGTATCATTTACTGATGTACTATCTTTAATTACATAACACACATACACTCTCCAACTGCATTATTAATGAAAGTGTTTTTAATTAAATGGCTCTCAGCATAATATTCAGTCATTAATTTCACATGCTCAGGATGTGGAGAGATTCTATTCTGATGGTCTGGGGAAACTTTGTACTTTAGATGAGGGATACTTCCAAAGTGATAGTTTTAGAGTGAAGCTGAAAATCATTATGAGCACTGAATTACCCTCTCAGCAGCTGGTACCGCAGTTCTGCTCTACTGGGTATTATCTATTCTTCAGCTCAAGTGCTCCTTTTGCTCTGCCAAGCTTCACCACTGGTAATTTTCAAATGCCTCTCTCTGGATTCACAGATATTCCACAGTGAATAATATCAGCGTTATCTTTTAGGAACAATTTATACTTAGGAAATGGCACTAATGCTACATCCTCCTTCCTAATTATACATCATCCACCTGCCTCCACTCCTAAACTTCCAGTGCTCCTTGAAGTGACAAAGAGCATTCATGCTTTTGGGGACTGGGCTTTTTTTTTCTGCCCACCCACCAGAGAAGCACAGACACACATGAATCGTGCAGGCTTTGCTCTAAGCAGATGTCCAGCTATGCCCAAAAAAACAGCATTAACACATTTTTTTCCATACTAGCACAGAGTCACCTTTTCCTGAAACAAGGTAAGTAGACCTCGTCTCCAGCCCAGCCTGGGAAAGAAGGCCCAACCAAGCAGTCCTGTTCAAAGTCTGCAGAAAGGATTCATTTTCACCTTAGTTTATCCCTTCTATTTATTGATTAAAAAGAAATCCCTACTTTTTTAAAAAAGTTCTAGGGCAGCATTTTCCAGGAAGACTTGGAAGTAACTTTTCTGACCTAGAGAGCTTAAAGAACTTGAGAGCAATGAGGTTGCACCACTGTCTGTGTCTGACCTGTGAATTTCGTGGTGTGTTTGCCCATCTTCCCCAAAAGGAACTGCACATAACAATACCCTGGCAGGACTCTTGTTATAAAGCATCACGATTAAAGGCGATTGCTTTGCAGGGTTTTTAACAGGAGGGGAAATAAAAAGGGGGAACACAGGAAAACTAATGAAAATCTGCTATGTCAAAAAGATACCATACATGGAGAATTTAAAATGGATTTTAGAGAAGGGAAATAACTCCAGTATTTTTATATGACAAGACTAATAATAACACATGCCCACATTCCCAGCATTTCATGTCTACATAAAGCATTGCACCATAATGAAGATAATTGAAAGTATGACTTCCATCAATATTTAATTAGCATTTGGTGCTAACTCATTATTTCGGTACAATTAATTTGACATCTTGCTGCATGGCCTGCACAGATTTCCTTCTAAAGGGCTGTTTTATCGGTAGGACATAAGTAACACAAGACATGTGCACCTTCCCTGAGGCTTCCAGAGGACTGTGAAATATGGAGAATATGATTGACATTTCAATCTAGTGCGGGATACGAAAGCATAATAATGAAGCCCCAAATAGGCACGTGTGTTTGGCTGATGCGTTTGTTCAATAAGGGAAATATTCTACTAAACTAACATTTTCAGAAAACAAATTGTACCATCATCACACCTGCCTTTTCCCCCGACCCCTCCGGTCTGTGCACCCAGTGATAATCCCATAAACCAAACCAGCAGTGCCAGTGTTAGCAAGTTGAAAGCTCTGCAATTAACAACTCCCCATAAACGTGTAGAAACCTCTACAAAAACGTGGACCTTCAGATGATCACAGAATACAAGACTCCCAGTGACCAAGATATAATTGTAGACAAAGGACAAAAGACGGTTCACAGCCATTTTGTCACGCAGTCCAGCTTACAGGCTTACTTTAGAGAGATCCTGGTAGCAGACACAAAGCAAAGAGCATGGTTTTCCTTCCACACCCTTGGAGCAGTGCTCCTCACCCAGCCCACGCGGCAGCAGTCAGCGGGGCAGTGCCACCACAAAGAGGAGGTGCAAGAAGAAAGCAGCCCAACTGTCTTGACAGAAGCAAGCTGCAAAGTCACTGCTTGTACTCCCAGATCCTACAGAGAATCACCCGAGCTGGAAGGGACCCAAAAGGACTATCAAGTCCAACTCCTGTCCCTGCACAGGACACTCCCCACACTCACACGGTGTGACTGAGGGCATTGTCCAGGTGCTTCTGGAATGCTGGCAGAGTGGGTGCTGGGACTGCTTCCCTGGGGAGCTGTTCCAGTGCTCCACCACCCGCTGGGGGAAGAACCTCTTCCTAATATCCAGTCTAACCCTCCCCGGCACATCTTCCTGCCCTTCCCTCTGGTCCTGTCACAGGTCCCCAGAGAGCAGAGCTCAGCCCCTGTTTCCCCTCTCCCTTGTGAGAAGGCACAAACAGCTCTGAGATCCCCTCTCAGTCTCCTCTTCTCCAACTGAACAGACCAAGGGGCTTCAGCCCTTCCTCATACGATTCCCCTCCAGACCCTTCCCCAGCCTTGTGGCCTCCTCTGGACACTCTCCAGTGGTTTGATGTCCTTTTACCCTGTGGTGCCCTAACTGCCCCCAGAGCTCGAGGTGGGGCCACCCCAGTGCAGAGCAGAGGGGATAATCCCCTCCTCTCCGGGCGGGCGATGCCGTGCTGGATGTCCCCCAGGACACGGTTGCCCTCTTGGCTGCCAGGGCAGTGCTGGCTCATGTTCCACTCGATGCCCATATCATAGAACCCCCATATTACAGCAAGTGCTTGAATAGACGCTTAGAGTGCTGCAAGCAGTGATTTTCTGAACTACCTTGAGTCAACACAGAGCCCATTCCCAGAAAAGGAAAGCAGCGTTAGTGAACACCTAATCCAGCCTCTTCCCAAAGACAAGGCACTACAGTTGGTACAAATGTACAACTGGACTTTCAAAACTGTTGCACCACTCACAGCTGGCACTCATTGGAAGTTTGAACAATTTTAAGCCTCTGAAGTTGGCCGCCCCCTCAAAATTTAACATTGCTTTAATCATTTACTTTCCTACACTTCAGGCATTTGAATGAGGTGTTTAATGAAGTTTAAACAGGTGATACAAATCATGATCTGGTACTAACTGCTGTGAGAAGTTTTAATGCTTTAAGAGCTTTCCCTTCACTTTGCACATACTCACTTTTTTACTAAACATAACCCCCGAGAGCTGATAGAGTTTGGGAGTTTTCTCACTTCTATGTTTTCAAACACGTACTACTAGCATTTAATTTTAAGGAAAAATGGTTCTTTTTAAATGATTTTCAAATGAAGGCAAATCTCATGAACAGATTCTGTAACTTTGTTACTTCTGAAAACTAATAAGGCAATGATATTTGTGCCTAGCACCCTAACGTAGCAACATATTCAAACAAGTGACCACTCGCTCACTAAATCTGAAAAATCTATCTCAGCTGTCTTGGCAAGCAGAATTTTTAACATGCAGGTTCTTGCATGTATTTGTGCTCAAATGCCTTCACTGAGCTCCAGAAGGACACACATCCCATCAGCACAGTTCCTAAGCAAGGACCAAAGAAAAATGCTGTTCCCCTCTGAACTCCTCTTCTTGGGGGAACTGGCATTTCCTTTAGAGATGTTTAAACCCCCTTTATCTGCAGCAGAAGCCAGTTCTGACACTCAAGGTTTGGTCTCATAAGAAGCCAGCAAAGATTACAAAACGATGGCAGCACAAGGGATGGCTCTGTGATAGGAATCTCCACGCTCAGCTGTATAAGCGGCTTATTTTTATTACTGGCGTGGTCTCAGCAGCACTGACCGGTGCTGAACCAGCCCTGGGCTCGGGGTTTGTTTTTAAAGAATGAAATAAGGAAAACATTCATGCCAGGAAAAACTTCTTTCCACCTTTGTAATTCCTGCTAAAACACAAAGAAGGATTATTGTTAAAGCCAGTCTCAGCGCAAGAGCATCTTCCTCTGCACATGTTTATTCAGAGGAAGCAGAACAACTGTTCAGTTTGCTCTCTGCAAACAAGCAGTGAGGGAAGATTATGGACTGGCTGATAGCACTGACTGAAAGTAAATATGACTGCTCACAGAGTGACTGACCCAGAGAGCAGAGACGGTTATTTACATGAAATGAGCCCCACTCGGAGATGCTCTTGGGTTTTTACACCACACAGGGTAATCTCAATAGCTGATTATTTTATAAACACAAAAAAACCCCAAACAATAGATCTTTAACATTCCTCAACATTAAACTGAAATCTCTTAGTATAAAATAGTCATAAAACACTCACAGTTCTTACCACCTTGTTTCTAACTGCCCAGAACATCACCTCATTGGAAATCTGCAGCCACCTGCTAAGTGCAGGCTTTAGCTGCTGACCCTCCCTCTCAACACTTCCTCAACGACCATATTAAAACATTTTTTTTCAGGATAATTCTTCCAGAGAGTCGGTTTCAATATTCAGCTTAAGTGCTTTTGATTATAATTTGTACAGAATATTCAGAGGCGAACACCACCGGGACACGCTGCCCCAGTAAACACCGTGTATTGAACTAAGTGGCAACACAACTAGAATGAAATATTTGATTGAAAGAAAGTAGTTGAAATTACAAGTGTTCTTTGATAAGGTACATCTGAACAAGTAGTCTTTTTGTAGCTCTCCAAAGAGACACTAATTTCAGACACACAGACCCTACAGCTCCTGCAGACTCCCAGAGCTTGGACAGATTGCAGTGCCCATTCCTGAGGTCACCTTAATCAGCACCACAAAACCACCACCAGTTTAGAAGCCTGGAACCATAGAATCTTTAAGGTTGGAAGAGACTTGTAAGATAATCAAGTCTCATCATCACCCCAACACCACCACTAAATCCAGCTGGAGGCCAGTCACGAGTGGTGTTCCCCAGGGCTCAGTGCTGGGTCCAGTCCTGTTCAATATCTTTAATGATCTGGACGAAGGGATCGAGTGCATCCTTAGCAAAGTTTGCAGATGACACCAAGCAGGAAGGGAGGCTCTGCAGAGGGATCTGGACAGGCTGGATCCAGGCTGAGACCAACGGGATGAGGTTTAACAAGGCCAAGTGCCGAGTCCTGCACTTGGGACACAACAACCCTGAGCAGCGTTACAGGCCTGGGGCAGAGTGGCTGGAGAGCTGCTTGGAGGAGAAGGACCTGGGGCTGTTGGTTGGCAGAGGCTGAACATGAGCCAGCAGTGGCCCAGGGGGCCAAGAGGGCCAATGGCATCTTGGCCTGTGTCAGACAGTGTGGGCAGCAGGGCCAGGGCAGGGATTGTGCCCCTGTGCTCAGCACTGGTGAGGCCACACCTCGACTACTGGGGTCAGTTCTGGGCCCCTCAGCACAAGAAGGACATTGAGGGCCTGGAGCGCGTCCAGAGAAGGGAACGAGGCTGGGGAAGGGGCTGGAAAACAAGGGCTACGAGGAGAGGCTGAGGGAGCTGGGGTTGTTCAGCCTGGAGATGAGGAGGCTGAGGGTAGACCTCATCACTGCTGCATTTTGGTACCTTTAACCCTGAGTCCAGCACCCTGCTCCCTAAGCCACCTTCAGTGGGGTGGGCAAAGGGAGCCCTTCCTTTCAATCCTCTTTTGGTGCCGGACACCTCACAGCTTGTGATTGTTTAAATCCACACATTTTTCTTCAACTCCATGAAAGAGGACAAGCATTCTGCAGGAGATACCTTCATTTTTACCCTCTGAATCTTTGTTTCCTGTCCCCGTGTTCACCCAGACACAGAATAATGCTGAATGACCTAGAACCAAGGGGCAGTCTGGCCAAGATCAAAAGATGAATATAAATACTGAAGGGGGAATTCCAATTGTAACTGCTCAGGAGTAAGGTTTCTCCTCAGACCTCAGCACGATACCTTACTGTCTGTAACTCAGTCATGATAACTTGTTTGTTTTCTGCAAGGTCCCATCTTGCACAGTGTTCATTACAGCTTCGAGGTATTTTTTTTGTCTTAGCAGCTTTAAAGCATCTCCTTTGCACAAAATCTCTTTCAGCTGATTACGCTGCCGACTATTAAGTTTTATTTCTTCAAATTGCATCTTTATTTCCTACCAATCTATTACAAAGTTTTATCCTACAGGCCTGTTTTTTTTCTACTAATACATTCCTCTGGATGAACATCTCTGTCAGAAGAAGCAAGACTGTTTAAGCAGAAGCCAAAATTACTTTGGCTTGTTTTTTCAAGAGTCAAAGGTTGGATCCCTGTAGAGCAGCACAGAAAGCTTGAGCTCCTACGCAGACAAAACCCACCAGCTTTCAAACCCTCCTGCTACTGATTGTAAACACAAAATTCATACGATGATATATTTGGATAAACCCCCTTCCACGTGTCTGTTAGGAGCATGACAAAACTGAATGACAACATAAACAAAGCATTTAGAGACTCTAAAAATAATAATTAAAAAAATATCTGAAGAGCAGATGCCCTACGTGAGGATTTACCTGGTTTTGCCATCTTGCAGATCTAAATGTTTCCCAAAGCCGATGTGGACTCAAGGGTGAGTTTAGTTCCAAATGACAGACTTGAATCCCAATTCCCTGCCTATCCACTAGAAAGTAGGTGGGAAGCAACTGCTTTGCAGAAAAGATCCAAGACCTGGCTGTGCCCAAACTGTTTCATATGGAAGCAGCATATTCAACAATCCAATATATCCACCATATTCTCCCTGCTCAACTGGAAAGACAAAAGAGAAAATCTGAAAAACTCCAACACTCCAAAGGAACAACAGACAAAAAAACCTGGCTCAGCTACATACAGTAGAGGGGTTTTTTTTAGAAACACTGGAGTCTGAATATGCAAATTATAAGAATGTATTAATTATCATTAATCATTCCTTCACAAAGACTAGAACTAATTGCAGAAATAATTTGAGAAAATTGAAGTACATGACAAAGAATTAAGATTCATTAAGTTTCAATTCTCTGGTCTGTCAGCTTGTCAAAAGTAGATGCCTGGTATTCCAGCATTACTGGTAAACACTTCGTATTTTCCTAATCTAGTATACGATTTAAGCCTTCTTAAAGTCTGAGATTAACTACATATGACAAGATACATTTTCTTGTTAAAAGGCACTGCTACAACAAAAAAGTTGCATCTCCATTTCTTCTAATATTGGGGACATCAAACTTGCTGAAATTCCACAATAAGGTGTTTGCAGGTTCACCAGATATTTACTTGTATTATTTGAGAGGTGGCAGCCCACATTCACAAAAATAAAACACCTGAGGGACAAGCTACATTAAAAAAAATATTCACACTGCTCCACGGCTTGGCTTTGTAAATTCACCAGCCAACAAAGGCACAGGTTTGGGGCACTCTTTGTCCTATGGTGACAGCCAAGAGCATTTGAATAGCTGTAAAGAAACAGCAAAGTGGAAGCTTCGCAGCTTGTCTGCACACAGGAACTGGGCCCCAGCAACCAGAATCAAAAGAGCTTCAGTTAACTTTGGTTAACTAAACATTAGGAAAAATTCTAGACATTAGGAAAAATGTCTTCACTGAAAGGGTGGTCAGGCCCTGCACCAGGGAGGTGGCTGAGTTGCCCTCCCTGGAGGTGTTCAAAATGTGGGTAGATGAACTTGAGGGACAGGGTTGAGCAGTGGACAGGTAGGGCTGGACTCGATCTCAAAGGTCTTTTCCAAGCAGGTGATTCCACGTAAGCTCAGCCGCATCGCCAAGCCAGCTCAGCAGGCCCGGGGAGCGCACCCTGCACGTGCTCCCCTCTGCCAGCCCTCACACAGCAGCAGAGAAAGGACAAACGTCTCACCTTCCTTTTGTTTGTTTCCTTGGGACAACTCTCCCAGCTAAGTCCTACCAGTACAGACCCTTTCCACCCAGCAGAACAAAACACTTCTGCTGCACGGAAGAAACAGAGTCTTGGTAGTGCAACAACTCCCATAGGTGTGGCGGAAAGGAAGAGCCCATCTGCAAGAGCTGACAGGGCCAAGATGCAAAATTTAATGGACTTTCTTTTTAAAACACATGGTGTGGGCTTTATGGAGAAAGAGCATCACAGCTTTTAACCTGGGGATGGCACAACTACCCCAGCAAAGTACAGTCTGTACCGACCACAGCAAGCAAACCTTCTCCTTCCCTACTGCAGTACTAAGCAGGTGGTTTGTCTTAAAATTTCAAGACTTTCTAAACTTAACACAGCTGGGTTATAAAATTATGTGTATATAATACATAAAATTAATTTTAAAGCTTACAGAAACTTACCAACCCATAAATTAAAAATTTAAATAGTGTACTTGGCAATTAAGGTTAAAATAGGAAGTTAACCTGCAGTAAGGCTTCTGTGCTTTGAAGAAGGCATCCTATTAGAATTTTTTGCATAGGCTTCAAAATCTACCTTTATTAACAGAAATGGCTCAGTCAGCTATGCAGTGAGAAATGTGGGAAATCAAAAACCATAACTGCTTAAAATGCAGCACAAAGTGCCTCCATTCTGATTAGCAGTGCAAGGTTTGCCACAGTGCAATTTATTTTCTACATGACTATCACTGCCAGCACATGAAACATACATAAGTTTGGCAAAGCAGACATTTTTCACTCATTATATACACCCCCTTGATTGAAATACAGCACCTGCACAAGAACCTTGTTATGCTCCAAACTCTACTGAGAATGCAAGACAAAAACGTCAGGTAATGATTTCAAAGGAAGTCAGACCTGCTCTCTGCTGCACAGGATGATCAGCACATATTGCTACGGCTCAAAGTCTCCTTCAAAATACTTTAACCGAGAACTCAACACACTCCTGGTAGTTTCTCTATAAGCCAAGGCCAAGCAAACTCTGCAAAATTGTTTTTTCCCTCCCGAGTCTTGAATCTCAAGCTCATTTCTGTTGTTTATACTTGACTTGGGAGAAACCTGATTTCACACTTGAAGTATCAACTTCACACAGTCTTTAAAATGTAACTTATTTGACAACCACTGGATTGCCACCTCCATTCCAAACACTCACGAATTGTCACAGATAAGTCTGGGGCTTTTTTGGCCAAGATGCAGTGCTTGTAGTGAAAAAAGCAAGTCCTTTGCATCACACATCCAAAATGCTTCATTCGACTTTGGCACTTGTATTTCTTCCTGTGTGCTCTGAGAGAACAAAGGAGGATTCTTCAAAACTGACAACAATAAAAAAATGTTCCTCTAGTGGAAAATTACAAAGTATTTTGCAGGAGGATAAAGTGTTCAAACCTACTCTTAATTTTAAAAGCAATCACCAACACTTCCTCCATTACCATATTGTCACAATGTTAAGTGCAAAGTTATTTGTGTATAATGCAAGTAGTTTGATGATTAATATCATTTACTTAAACATGGCAAGTAAAATTGGTGGGGGAATGTGTAATACTAACATAACAGTAATTGTAACAGAAGTGATCAGAAACGTAGAAAAAGGCCGTATTCTTCTGTATAGAACACAGCTAAGCTTCATGAATTTTTTATTAAACAGTAGGCCAAGCAAGATGCTAGAATAAACCAGAATTCCTCACGGTAAAGTTAAGACGCAAGTTGGCATTGCTCAATAATTTTGGATAAGTGGCACAAAAAATTTACTACTAATATCTTCGTTAAATCAAGATTCAGATAGATTCACACCATAAACTATTCCTTTCTTTAACAGAAGCATTCAACTCAAAGGAGAACAAGCTTTATTTATGTGCCCAGTTTCCACACAAGAGACTGTCAGAATTCATTTCAGAAGAATAATAATCAACGTTAATCAGATTTGGTTTGCTAAGCAATGAAGAAAACTTTTGTAAACATCTCTGAAGGAAAAAAAACTACTTCAGAAAGTCAAAGCATAAAAATAAAGCCTTCTTAAAAAAAATGAAGTTTAACATTCTTTACCTAAATTTGAAGCTGTTCAAAACTGTGGACTTCCACAAATACTTGTGACTACCACTCAGTGGTAACCAGTCAGGCTTACACCGAGACACCCAAGACAGCCCTGCGATGGCAGTTCTGACCCGTGTTTGTCACCCAAGTCATCTTAGGAAGAACTGCCAAGGCTGACTGTGCCATATCCTTGCTGTAACCAAGATAACGCAGGACAGGTCATCCAGTTTGTTCAAATGGCCTGTGGCATCATTCATGAGGCAACTTACCTTGGCATCATCATTTTCTGGAGTTCAGTGCACTCAGAGTCAAAAACATACAGCAACATAACAACAATCCGACATATCTTTGCAAAATAAACACATTAAACCCCATGAACAACCACATAGGTTACTCTTCCACAGCACTTCTCCCGTAACAACCGCACACAACATTCCTGTTGTGTGTGGCCATTATAAGCCTGTGCTCCTAGACAGGAAGAAACAAAGAGAGGGGGAGAAGAAACCACAAAGCTCATCTTCATTAACACAACGTCAACCCTTCCTCCCAGCGAGCACTGGTTCCGACAGCGCCTGTGGAAAGGCAGCCGTTCCTCAGGTCGGCAAGTCAGAAGCTGTCGGAGCTCTAAGTTATTTGGAAGTGTCAAAATGGAAAAATAAATTGGTCAGTGGAGACCAGAGCAAAACCGCAACGTGATCCTCCCCAAAACTGACTCCAGAAGGACAGCAGCACATTTTACACCAGACTGACTGACAGTGCTGGTAAAAGACCTTCCTCAAAGGAGAAAAGCAAAGGTAGCCACTGCAAACAGACAGAGGAAAAACCAGACACAAGGCACCCAGACACGTGCTGTATAAGTAACAACTTTATTGTAACTTGACGTGCTGAAACGCAAAAATATTTTCAGCAACAAGGTACAAAAAGTATTTCACCATTAACATCAGCTGATAAAAAAAGGCTGGATGGTTTGATACAACTGTTCACATAGCTGAATTCTCTTAATCATTTCCACCCCAGAACAGGCCTAAGTCATTTCACTGGTTTAACTTCTAAAATAGGACTCGTGAATCTCAAGCCTTCAAAAACCAGGTTACAAATGCAGTGAAGTTCCTAGCAGACCACTTGGAACAGTGAATTCCCTTTACAAACATAGTCCATTTACTGTAAGCAGAAGCCAAGGTATGAGACTGTCAGTGTCTGGCTAGCCAAGGAGCTCAGCTCTGCACTAAACATGCTGTCAACACCAGACAGAGAGGACAGTTAATATCCTATTTGTCAATTACAAAAAAAGAAAAATCAGTTAAGCTTAGGAATTTTACCCAACTGTAAAATTCAACAAAACTCAACGATATTTCAGGTAGCAATACCTCACAATTGCAATTCACTGGTTTTTATGAAACACAGTTTCAAATACTGCACATTGCTTTATGCTCCCAAGGGAGAAACCTTTCCATGAGGATTTAAAAGGAACAGAGTCTCCACGTAGGTCCTGACCTTCTGTGCAAAGGTGAATTCTATACTAAACACTCAATGATTAGAAAAACACCTGGACTAGAGTAACTTGTAAAACTAACTGTGTCCATGATTATCACATTTTGACACACATTTATCTTGTAACAGCAAATATTTTCACATTTTCACAAAAATATACCATTACTCAACTTGTATCTGTAATATTTACTCCACTTGTGTTGTTTCTATCCCAGTGAAACTGAATTTAGGAAGCAAGAATCAACATGCAACAGAGCTCAAATGGGTAATTTGTAGCTTTTCCATCTCAATTGTGTATCAAATCGCATTCCCCTTCACCTCTAAAAATACCTTTCAAAAAGATTTTGTATCCTGATAAATCTCCCCTTCGATATAACAGTTTCCTAAAAAAGGCACAATGTGTTCATATTTCTGCATGCAGTAAATGGACTAGGAAATAAGGATTATTTATTGAAGCATCTTCCACCCAAAGCATCTCCTTAGGAGAGGTTCAAATGGAAAAAATACATATATAATACATAATAGCATTTTAACAGCAAATTGAGTCCTTACTTTTAGAAAGTCATTCCTGACAAAAACATCACACAATCACACGCACACACACAGGACACATGCAGGGTTCTCCCCAGAAAAGTATGGAAGCGGTGGTTCACACCTACCCAAGGGAGTAGTGTTGGCAAGCCAAAACACGGCACCTTCATACATCGTATGGACACAAAACTAAGGAAAAACCCCAGGCCTGACCAAACTGTCCATTGTTTCATAGTTTTATACCTGCTGCACTCACAACTGACAGCTCAGGTTTAGAAGGGCAAGCTCTTGAGACGTGGGGAATAAAACCAAGCTCCTGAATCCAAAAGGAGAAGGTTGTAATTACCAGCTGTCCTGTTCCAGCGAGAACACTGCATGTACTTAAAGAACAGAAGAGGTGAATAATTAGTGCATTCACTTAAGAATACAGCAACTGTTTTAACTTTTTCTTAAGAGCTGACAGAACTTGAAAACGTACATAATAAATAAAATCAAATTGAAACAGATCAATTATCACGGGCTCTTCCTGTTAGTGTAAGGTATGGTGTGCACTGCCTGACTCGAAAAGTGGATGCTCTACAACAAAGATAATTTTATAGCACAGTGTCTGACATTTTTTGGTACAAAGTGTATTAAGCTCCTAAAAAAAAAAGTCTTCATAAAAGTCCTTAAGCTTTCCATTAGATTCCTGTACGGTGCTACTCCAGAACAAGCTGAACTGGACAATCGTCACACCAGTACAATTGTTCAAGTCACTTTGTATGTTAGAGCTGCAAGTTTCACCAGTGATGAGCAGGAGGATACCCAGTGCTACCCCATGGCACAGGGCAGCAACAGCAGCACTGGTCTGGAGGGAACAATTACCTTTACAGCTCACTGTGAAGAATGCTTACTAGACCTTATTTTAGATAAAGATTTAAAAATTGATAAAAG
Source organism: Dromococcyx pavoninus (assembly GCA_033558185.1). Classification (NCBI taxonomy): domain Eukaryota; kingdom Metazoa; phylum Chordata; class Aves; order Cuculiformes; family Neomorphidae; genus Dromococcyx; species Dromococcyx pavoninus. Next base: position 872,310 of record JAUMJL010000276.1, on the reverse strand, counting down.
GACAAATCTCTAAATATAACTTGATGCCTTATGTACTCATAAAGTTTCTTAATTTACCCTTTATCCATCATAAAGATTCAGTTAGAAGGTAAGAAAAAAGTATTTTTAGAGGTTATTTTGTTCTTCAAAATTGGACTGGGCATTTTTTTCCAATTTACTTTTTCTAGTGGTTTACCAGATGCCAAAGTATAAAACTATATGCTCTTTCTTCTAAAAATTCCGTTCAGAGCAATTCAGATGAATCTTCATGAAATGAGGATGAAGACAGATTTTAAGACAGCAAACCATCCGAAATTATTCTGCTCTCCTCCCTCCATAACTTTTTTTTTAATAGGCAAACTAATCCCCTTATGCAAATACGTTTATAAATTAGGTGAGCTCTCCTCTCATTCCCCACTGCTAAAGCCCAAGTTTTCCCAAAAAGAAGAAATCTAGCATCTTATCACCTTTAGAGTAAACCCAATGCAGGAACTGGGGAAACGCAGAGCGCGCACTCCTCCCAACTGTAAACAAAGCTATCAAACACCGAGGCTGTTGGCATTAAAGCTAAGGTTCCTGTGATAAAGAACTGGCCCCTGACAAGCAGTTCACAAGTGTTTCATCCTTTTCACATTATGCAGAATTCCAATACCACCCACAATGCCAGGAGAGCAACTGAAATGCAAGACTGGGCAAGCCTCTGCTTGCAAAATCCATCTGACATTTCAGGGAAATAGTCCTCTTGATGTGCAAAACCTCCTGATGTACAAAAGGTGTCAACGGAAACTGTGCACACGCGTCCAGATGGGAAAATCCCTTCCAAAATTTTACCATTCACTTGCCTTTTTCCAATAAGCCAAAATATTCTGTTACTTAGATACGAAAGCTTACGATAGCCACCTTCAATTGGGTCTTAAAAAGACATGCCTTTCTTTTCTAACAAAACTAAATCCCATGTGGCCGTGGGCATCTTAAAATGTATCTAAAAAGTTAAGCCACAATTACCTGTACCTCATTAATTCATCAAAACCAAAATATATTAGGTACCACACAACATACAAAAGTTACACATTAAAAGTGCATATTTAGAACCCATTTGGCCCATTTCTTCAATTTACATTTGGTCATTCTATGCATCCTTTACTTTCCTATGTAGCCATACACGTGGGATATATTTTTTTCCATATACAACATTATTCTGTTTCCACATTGAACTCTTCACCTCTCGTTCACTTCTGCATTAAACGTAAACTAATGATGGACCATAAAGAAACACAAGCATGAGGGGTTTTCTGTGTTTCTTTTTTGGACAGCTTTGACACACACACACAATAAGCATTACAAACTGTAATGAAAATACATTTTTGGGTCAAACCATTGCATATTTGCCCCCACAATGAAAAATAAATTATGTTCAAAGCAGTATATTGCCATAAATAGCCTGTAGGCATTCGCTGAAGGTAAACAGGCCCTCCCTATATATAGCACTTGCCTAGGGTACATCGTGTGCCTCAGGTTCAAGTGCTTTTAACGAGAGGCCAGTTAAAACCTTCCAGATAGCACAGGACAAAACTATAATCATTATTTTTTTCTTCTGAAAATAATGGAAGATCCCTTTCAAAAATTAATCTTCAGTTATCAGCTTTACTGCATTATGGAGCTAGTGCAATCCTGCAGAGCCTAGTCAAAAAGACAAGGCACATTAAAAAATAATAATAAAAAAATCAAGATACATTAGACTATATGGACTAGAGAGTCATTGAAGATAATTTAAGGCCTTTCAGTGAATTAAGAGTAATCAGTCTAATTTAAAGCTGAGGATTAAACCATAAATTATCCATCTGAAAAGCAAACAATAGGCTTTTTCAGCTTCTTGTTCTGTGGATAAGGATAACAAAAACTGTTGTTATGGTTTGTGAAAACACCTCTGGACATGGAGGAGTAGAGTCAATTCAATTTCTCTAAAGTTCATGGAAGATTTCATGACTGTTTTAGCCGTTTGCGTGGAATGCCAAACTGTGGACACTGTGCAGATGCAAGTGCACGAAAGGCCTCTGCTACTAAGTGAGGGTGGGAGTGGATCATGGACTTCCAGCCTGCTGTCTCCATTATGTCTGTTGCTTGGCTGAAAACAGAAGTATTAAGAATAGTCACACAATTTTACAAACCAAATGCACAAATGTAAAGTGGAGAGGAGCAGGCAAGGCAGAACTACTGCAGAAAAACAGTTCAGCATCATGAAACAACAGACTTTATGAATGCCAGTAAGGATGCAAGTGGCAAGAAGTAGCAAATTGCAATTTGGACACAGTGATGTCAGCACAAGTACAACACAGGGTACTTATTCTGTTCTACTCAGTACCAGCAAAAGCTCTGCTAGAGAGCTGTGTTCCATACTGGGCAATGTGGTAAAAGAACTGCCTGGGAATTGCTTAGGAAAACCAATAAGAGAAAAACTAGAAAAAAATGAGGTCTATGTAGAGATGAAAAGCAAGGGCAGACACGATTATCTCATTACACAGCAGGGCATGCTCAGGTTGGGGAGGGAGAAAGATGACAAGATGAATCAGCTGAAATTGCAGCACAAATGATGTAGTTCATATACTAGAAAAGGCCGTGAAGACAGATCAGCTGGCTGACCACAGGAGCCCGCACTGGGAGCTTGCAGTTTCAGTCCCAGTGGAGCACACTTGAGAATATTCACTCTTCCTTCAGTACAAGATCATGGACTACACTCAGAATGGCTTTCCATGGCCATTGCTGATTTTTAACTGAGACAGAAGCAAGAACAGATCTCAACAAGTATCACATTGACATCCAGGAGATTAAAATTTATGTATTTACTCAATATGTTTACTTTTTTTGAAATAATACAGAACAAAAGCATAAAATTTCCTCTGCACATGAAGACTATTGCATTGGCTGGGATGGGTGCCACACTGACACGGGATAAATTTTTAATTTGGAACCAAAAACATCAATCTCAAGTTTCCATTGCCCTGCACTTTCGAAAGCCTTTCATGATCACCCTCATACTGTTTCAGAAACACCATCAAGCATGAAGTTAGCAGCTGACCTCTACACTATATGGTCTCTTCTGCAAGCCTTTAATCTTCTGCTGCAAGTCAGTAAAGGTAAATGCCTTGAGAAACAAAACCAGTTCAGCCTCCCTGGTGCCCAGAGTCAGTATTATAAGCCAGGTCCTTTCACATAATTTCCCTGATTTATTGCAGATGCTTTAGCTACAGCAAAGATGAGCATCTTTACTAGCAGCTATCCCAGGCAGAAGTCAGCTCAGTGAATTCCAAATCTCTTGAGAAGGAACACAACAACCAGTTTATATTGTTATATATTCAGACTTATCTTTATTAGTTTTCCTACTGGTATTTCACTATTTACCTTCTAGCACCCCTTCTTGTTCCATACCTTCCCTGCTCAATCATCAGGCCTGTGATTTTTAAAAAAGGAGAAACATGCTAATTTAAAAGAAACTGGCACAACACAGCTTTTATCATCAGAACCTCCAGAGAAGGTCAGAAACAAGCGCTGTGCTGTCCCTTTCCTGTTTCAGCCTACCCCTGATATTCTGAAGGTAGCTGTCTCCTATTCCACAGTTCGCTCAAGCTGTTCTAAATCGACGCTGCAGTCAGTCCTCCAGTCTGAGACACACGTTCTCACCCTGTGTGAGCGCTCATGCCTGCACTGGGAAGAGTCAGCTGGATCCGAGGGCCACACTAGCTGTGTGGCCCCAGGAGCGCTAGTGCTGGCATGTGGGAAGGTGGACGAACACGTCGCTGAAGGGAAAAGAGCAACTGCCCTCCCTTCTTTGGAAAAACTGCAGATTTAGACCGACCTAAACAAGTCCTGAAACCACACTGGGGTTGTCCCTCCTCCAGAGACGAACCCAGTTAGTCAAGAGAGTGGTTTCCTTTATAAAGATGGCTGCCAGCGCCTCACAGCACGGATGTGTCCCCAGGGAGAGGAATGGAACCCAGTTATCGTTACCAACTCCCACTGGAGGGCCATTAACCCTCCCTGTCCTTTAAAGAGGAAGTGACAATCACATCTGCAGCAGCACCTGCCGACCCCTGCTTTACTCACAGTCAGAGCCTGGCCTCAGCAGTGTGGAAATGAAGCAACAGCTCTTAAGATCTGCAGTCTATTTAGCAGTGTTTGTACAGAACATCGTGAGGAGGGACACTTACTTGCTATTCCAGTTTTTCCCATCTTTACACCCAAGTTGTCTAAGAACACTGCACCTGTAAGAGAGAACCGTGCAAATATTGAAGAGGCACGCAAAGCACAAATACAAATATATTTAGAGTCTCATAAATATTACTTGCCTGTTAATAAAGTCTATTGCTTGTGCTTTTAACTGTTCAGCGCTGTGCAAATCTGCGAGGATAAGAATGTCAGCAACATTCTCTACCGAGAGGTTACTACAGAGTGCTTCCTCACACATGACCTTCAGCCGTTCCAGTGCATACTGACAAAAGAAAAAACTACACTAATCACTCTTAAAACTCATCCTTTCTACTATTATCTTTACAGTTTAAGACAGTTCCAGTCATGAAAATGCCTGGGCCCTCCCAAGCTTAAGATCAAACTGCTTCCAAACAGGTAATTCAAGATTCAACATGCTGCACTGAAGAGTCCTGAAAAGGCAAGATATGCACTGGGTTTGACACAAACTGATCAAGTGCTTTACTGTTGTTTTTTATTAAAACAACAAAATTAACTCATTTAGAAATTCTCTTTGCTTCAGTTTGGTGAGGGAGAAAGAGCAAGGACGGACGTGAGCTCTTTATCAAATCCATCATTAGACAGGTTTACCTCACAAAGCAAGGGGTAAGAAATTACAAAATGGGATGTTTCCAACTGTCCAAGGGAATATAAGTTAGCCTGTTTGAAAGTAGCTTGTTCCATGTCTATCCCCTCTGCCCCATCTCTGAATTTCTTAATTCTTATGGAATTAACATTTCCGTATTATATTTTGCACAAATAAACTGCACTGCTTCTTTGAGGAATGTCATGGTCTGAACAGGCTTCATTCAGCTGTAACATTTCTACCGAGATCTCACCCATCCCATTGAGTTTAGAATCTTTTTGGAGACAGTTTTCAAGTCTGAAAAGAATTTGTAAGTGGCACATGGTCAAGGTGCAACTCACACCTTTGTATCAGTGACTGTTCTGTGCAACCATCAAAAGCCACTGAAGAGAAGTCGAAACATTGGGCTGTGTTTCTAGACTTACGCATTTTTGCTTCCATTGTATTATTACTCTACTCCTCAGGATACCTCTACTAAAGTAAATAACAATCATAGCAAATCCATATCTACCAGGTAAAACGGCAGAGTAATACCTTAGTAATCTAAAAATGTGTTCTGCATATTATTTCAGAAGGAATAGCAGAAAGTTTCTAAAAGTTTTTAACTGTTACAAAAAGCTACCTCCTACTCATTTTTATTTCCTGCTTTTGCAATCATACAACTGTACCATATAATATTCTCCATAATTATCAGTTATGCCCTAAATAAAGGCCAGCATTCATAAAATAACACCATTTCAGCTTCCTGCTGGTGTATACTGACATCTGACAAAACACAATCAGTTTTGGAAGATGAGATGCTGGCAATGAGGTGTGACAAGAATAAGACTGGTAAGTCACCAAAGACAGGGGCAATGCCAGGTCAAGACACCTTGGAAAAATACACTTAAGCTGCCAGAAAAAAAAATTAATTACTTCTTGAAATTAAGTACTGGGATGACTTATATTATTATGACTGGATTGATTATGAGAACAGGAAGTTTCACCACTGCTGTTTTACGGATATGATTGCACAACCAAACCAAAAATTGTAAAAGTAATTTGAGAAATTGCCATACTCTCAGCTGAGAGTGTGAAAAAGTTTCATATTACACACAAAGTGAATATATTCTGAATTCTAAACTACTTATGTCTCTCCAGAGAAAGACAACTGTGTTCTCCAATGAGAGCAAACTAAAACTTCAACTCAAGCTGTAAAGCAGTGAAGAAAAAAACAAGGTTTTTAAAGAGTTAGAAAACTGTAAATTATGATATGAAAGAGAATATCTTTCCTGAATTGCTGTGCTGTTCCAAGTGCCCTCATGTCAAAAATCATAGGAGAAGTACTATTTCACAGAGTGACGATTTAAATAGAACACAAGATCCCAATAAGAAGAGAAGAATGACTAAAACTTGTTTGTAGGGAAGACAAAAAGATGCAGGTTCTGAAGTAGCAGTGCTCTATGGAGCACAACCAACTCAAATACTTGCATAAACCCTCTTCAAGAATAAAAATATATAGGATACAAGTTATTCAACAATGATTTTCCAAACACTATTAACGGTCTCTGATTTCTAAAAAAATGGATATAACAGCTGAAACATTTCTGGTCAAGGAAGAAAAATCAGACTTTCGTTGCCAAGAAGTCTATTCTTTCCCACCTTTCTCCTTTTCTGATGAAATCTGCTTCCCATATTTAAAAACATCAAAATCTGTATCAATCTGAAAAGAAATATGTTGTTTGGGACTTCTTTTTAGAAGAACATTCCACAAGCAAACACCAGGTTTGAGAAGTCAGGAGTCAATTACTTACTTTGTCTGCAGCTGCCAACAAGTTGTCAGCCATTTTTTCAAGATTTGGTGCTTTTCCTGTGTAAATGAACCTCATCATTTCTTTGAAAACTTCAGGGTCTACATCATTTATTTCTACACGATTCTGGTAAAAAAAAAAGAACCAATAAAGGCCTCTGGAATTTAGCTACAACTTTAAAATTTTAAACTTATCAAATATCTGCATGCGTGCTACAAGTTTCCATTTGCCATCCATCATACAAAATCCTTACAAATTTAAATTAACATTCAACAATATTAAGCAGAAAGTAATCAAAATCAGTAGCTTTAAATGTCAGGCAGAAACCAGCTGGAAAAGTTTATACTGAAACTTCTTCCTCGAAATGTCTAATTCTGGACTCTATTGCACAGGCTATTCATAAAAACCAAGGCCCAGTTTCAGGAATACTAAAGTGAGTTTCCAATCTGCCAAGATGTGCTTGGAATATCAGAAGTCAGAGAAGCAGACAGAACAAAGCAAGCCATTTTTGGCTCAACTTCACCTGAGTCAGCACAGCCTACAGTTTGATCTCTGAATCCAAAAAGCAAACAAAGAAGCACATCTGACACCACACAGCTGAAGACTATTCTACTAGAAATGTGGCACTGCATGTGTGACCCCATCCTCTAATAAATTCCCCTGTAAGGAAAGTAGGGAATTATGTCAAAGACGTAGACAAAAGCACCAGACTTTTGAACAGGTAGATAAATCCCAGGTTGCCAGCAAGAGATGCACTTGTTCTGGTAGGACACCAAATACTGCAGGGCTGCGCTGGAGATTTACAGCACGTTACTGAGGCTGAGACATCTCTGTGTTTCTTTCAGTCCAGAACCCCCAATAAAATACTTCCAATATGCCAACTCTATCTCCGAGTTTCCAGATTGGAGAAGTGCATGGAGGAAAAATGCCATGCTTGTGAAACTCCACTGTGCCACAGCACCGCCTTCAACTGATGTTGAACGTGCACAAGGGCCATCACTGCAGCCACCAAGTGATGATCACCTACTACAACCCTCCAGGGTGAGCTGATCCGTTCTTTGGCTTCTCACAGGTTCTGCTATAACCAACCCACTTTAGATACTCTTCATGAGAGATCTGAAGAACTCCTCGCTGCGGGAGGCAGTACGTGCACAAGAGCAGAAGCAACTCTCTGTGCTTAATCCAGTAACTCTCCATCCAAAACACTTACCCAGGTCAAGTGCCTGTAGAAACTGTGAATGAAGAGGAGAGCTTTGCTGCCTCAGGACTTAATTGCAGTCATAATTCACCTGATGGTATGCTCTGTCCTACCTACCATATAAAATGTTTTACTACACCACAGCCAAATCTTAGTCAAGTCAATTGACCTACGTGAAGGTGTACACAGAAACAAACAGGGCCAGCGATTACTGGGTCAATGACATCAGTAGCCCACATTAAAAGAAGACTGATGTAGGGCAGAGCCAAGTACCTGAAAGAACACATCCTCCAGAACCTCTCCACAGTCAGCCCTGTCTGCCCTTTCTACACAAAGAAACTCCTGCGGAATTCACTGAGAAAGTGCTCAGGAGTGGTAAGTGCTCCACTCAGGCAACACCTGGCAGTATTCGTCTTCCTCAATTTACAATACTTTAAGCTTTCTGCAACTCTTCCCTTTTTCACAAGGTACTAATCTTTAGGTGTAAAGGTTTCAGTAGCACTTACCTTTTTGCTTTCCTCCATTTCGTGCTCAAACATTGCATTAAAAACTGGAGATCGTGCTGTAGCGAGAACGGTAAATATTAAGTATAATCAAATTTTAAACTCTTAGCAATTTTAATTACAAAATAATAGCAATACAAAAGGAGAAAGTACCTGCAAGGACAGATTTATGAGCTTTGAATTCTTGTCCTCCTACATAAAAACTGCAATCTGTAAATCTTGTTGTTTCCCAGAGATTCCCTAAATCTTCTGCTAGTCGACATTCAGGTACCTTCAAAGTGTTTGTATTAGACTGTCCTGATATATTTACTGAGTCTTGGACCACGCTTACCTAACAGAAAATCACAGCAAGACAACTCCTTCATAACTGAATGCCAATAATTATAATTAAATTACAGTACCTATTGCTAGTTCAGCGATTGCAAAGCAAAAACAGTGGTGTTTCTGGCATTAGGCCAGTACAGTTTACTTCAGTAACACACAACAAAGAGAGCTTTACTGAGAGACTCTAACATTGCGTATTTATCCAAACAAAACAAAAGAAAGAGCACAGCACCACATGCCACCTGATAGGAATGCCAAAGCAAATAAGTCAAGGACAGATATGGTTCTTGGGATACCAGTGGGATCAAAAAACAAAGGTTAATGCTACTTCAGAGATAAATTATCAGTTAACACCCTTCAGACAATTAAGCAAAATATATACAATATAAAACTCTAAACGTATCGTAGGATCACACTGTCACATAAGAGTTCCATCAGAATAATACATAGAAATTTTTAATAGCACAATATTCTTAAGTTTACTTAAGCTGCAATGTGATAATGCAAACTGAGTGCCAGTAACGTACCTCCTTCATTATATCATTTATCGTGTCTTCCACACAAGATATTTGTAAAATAATGGCTTTTAAGAGGTCCATAAAATACAGGATGGAATAGGTAAGTAACTTCAATAATGAAATGCAGGCTCGCAGGATGTAATTTTTGTACAGAACTAACCAAGAAAACCGTGAAATACGTGCATCTGAAGTGAACGTATTGCCATCGTTCCCCATCTTCACCTTTCACGTAAGTAGTAAACAGGATAGGAGCATTCTTACTTGTTTTCTTTCAGATATCTTTAAATACTAAGTCCTTTTAATCAATGTGGACAAAACAGAAGAGCCCAGCAGGTTTCACTTCTGTTCCCTGAGAGCACACACCTGAATAAATCCTTCACAAAGGAGAGTCATATTACAAGATCTTGATCACCTCCCAAATACAGAAAGTTAGGATAACATATTAAGAGAAAATGCTGATACAGTTAAGATCAGTGCTTTGTTTGATTTCTAGAGGCACGACATCTGGAACAAATCTGGCATAAAGCAAAAATAGCACAGCTAAGCTTCACAGAAAGTTGGAGTACTGCAAACCAAACTCCAGATCAGAAGAGGAAGATGATCCAATTAAGACACCAGCTTGGGGATTTGGATCACTGCCTAATTCCCTGTTTCATCCCATACCCTCTCCGTGATTATAAGAAATTCCTTTATATTCTTCCACCTTTTAAAGAAAAAAAAATAACCCAAAGCACTGTGAAATTCCACTTTCACAGTAAGGCTACACAGTCATAACACAGAAAAAAATCTATACAGCTACTGTACACTTATTTCACAGTGCTCATGAACACAGAGAGATTCCAGGAGACAGATACAAACAAATGGAGTCTAAGCTTAGCAAAGCCAGTCTTCTGTTGTCAAAGAAGAGCTCTGCTTCTCCAGGACCTGAGTCTGAGCTGTCCACACATCACCCTCTTGTGAGCTGCAGACAGTGCCTGGGAGGGTCAACTACACACTTTTAATCTGTACTTAAACTGATCTCTGATGGACCCAGCTTCTTTGTGGGAATCGTTTCTATTATACATTCATAGCTGTGCAACATTTTGCTATCCTTTTAAGGTATAACTTGATCAAAATTTTAATTGAAGTCTCTTACAGCTGAGTGGCCTGGCACATACTGACTGCAGATAGTAACTGCTAAAGACTCAAAACACAAGCACTTACAGGGGTCTGATATTTCATATCTTGCTTGTCCAGATGGCAAGCTTAAAATCAAGTGTATTCCCTTTTTAAAATTTATTTAAATCAAGCCGAAATCCAATCAAGTTAATCCCACATAACTACTGAAAACTCATCTTAGACTAAAACTGACTGGTTTAGGATCATCAAGACCTCAAACAAATCCTTACTTCAGGCACCTTAAGAGTTCTGTTTAAAAACTCACTCACAAGAGTGTAGCTATTTCTTCACTAAACTGCAGGACAGTGAGAAGATGCTGGAACAGCAAACAACCTATCTTAAAGAGCAGGAGCCACCTAGCCAGGATTTCCAGGAACTTCACAGGCTGCCATTTACCTTAGTTCATAGGAAGCTCCCCAACATGCAGCTTTTGCAGGGCACACAAACTTTAGGGGCACAGGGACGGCCTGCATTGCGTACCCTCACGTGTGTATTATTTATACATAAAAATGTATAAACCAGGACTTGAACAAGTTCCACATGTGATTACAGTAAACATGGATGATGTGTAGTGTTTTCTTGGGTTTGACTCTGTGGAGGTCTAATAGCAAAGATGCTACAGTGATACTCTAAGACTACTCTCTGAACCTACGCTAGGCAAGAGATCTGTGAAAGCACTCACCAGGATGAGCATCCCTGCAGAGAAGCTCCTGTTCTATCAGCAAATGAAATACTTGCGAGGCCTTAGTAATTTCAGATTATATAGAAAGTGAGAACTGAGTGAAACAAATCAGTTTACATGAAACTCTGAAATTGCATTTAATCAATAGGTCACTTGTCATGGCAACACCAGATTCTGCAGAGTTTAACCTAATAACCCTTCAGTTTCTGATCCAAAACCACATACAACTGACCTTAAGAACCTTCAGTAACACTGAAGGAATATCTTTGCTGCCAAGGAAGACCAAATAATCCTTCTGCAATCCAACAGGGAGAAAAGGAGAACCAACACAGCTGGTACTCAGTGACCTTTACTAAACACCTGCTGTATCTGCTAAGTCTTATCAAGCCAAGTTTTAAGAAGTGGTAGAGTCAGTCTTCCAACTAGGAAAGGCAAACACAGAATTTAGAACTTGTTTCTATAGACAAGTCTAAAGTTTTTGTCTTAAAATATAACTAACTCCTTCAAAGAACCCTTATTATTTCTAACGACAGCTGGGGAGCTGGAACATCATATCACAATAAACAAATTTTTAAATAATTTGCAATTCCAATTGGTTTGCTTTAGCCTGAAAGGACCCAGAGTTTATTTCAACATGCTCACTGAGCACAATGAGATGATGTACTTTTCTTCAGTATTTATAACCACGGTAGGTCAAACACTTCACAAAAGCTACTCACATTAAAACATCAAGAAATTTTGTAGGGAAACACAGTTGTATTTGAAGATTAGCATCAAAATTTAAATAACTATTTCTCTCTGGAAAATTCAGTATTAGTTCAATTTATTTTTTCAAACAAATTGTATCTCTAAAATTAGATAGTGACCTATTTCCAAAATCAAACACTATTTAAAAGCTGTTCATTTACATCAAAGCATTCATTACCAGGAAAACTTAAAATGAGAGAATACTCAAAAGTATCTTTAGAGAACCATAAAACACTTGTTACATCTGCTTTTATCACCCAAATAATTGTATTCATAACAAATTTATCATGCAGCTAATTTAACTTGTCTAAGTGAAAATAAGATGCACTATATTTGCAATATCTAGTCTCAGGGGCCACATTTCAATTATTCTTCCCACACAGCATAATGACATATAATTAAATTGTAATCTTGCCAAGACAATTTTACACATTTCCTGTAAATACACTGATCAAAGCAAACTTATTAGCAGTTAGAGCATCTATCATCCTCCTAAGCCACTAATCACTTTGTGGCAGCAAAGATAACTGCCCAACGTATATTTAACATACACTGGCCTTACACTGCAACCTTCTCTGGTTTCCATTTTTAACACTGAGTAAGCATTTTACTGAATTTTAATGTGGCAATTTAGGTTACCAATATAACTGATGCTATAAAAGTGACCCATAATACACCACAAAACTAAATTTATAGGATAGCTCTCTAATTCTCACTATTAAGCAGTCCTCCTACAGGATACATGCATTGATTCAGAAAAAAATCTAACAACAACGATAAACAAAGTGTTTCATTTACCTGGGAGACCTGTTCATTGGTTAAAGCCATCAATTATGATATTACAGGAACACAGATTCTGACAAATATTTGTTTGGGCTTTTTTATGAGAACCAGCATGCAGACATTTCCTTTTGTTTATTCAGCTAAAAACCAGTTCTATAACTCTAAATACAACTTACTTAAATATAAGTGACCTCTGTAAAACAGCACTTCCACAGACAGCACATCAGCCACCTTCTGCATAAGCAATTCTATAGCAGAGTCTAAAGCAATCCTGGCAGACTCATGGAGAAGCCAAACAGTTCACAAGTGATCAATTCAGATTATTCTACACTTCACTATACGTTTACCAAAAAAGAGAACACACAGTGCAGAGAAAGCAAGTACACCTGTATCTTACCACGTGTGTTATATGTATTCATAGCTATAGTTACAGGAGACAACAACTTTTATAACATATTACCGTTTAAATCAACATAAACCTCCATTTATTAGAGCAGAAAACATTTTATTTAAGAGCTTAGCAGTTAAAAGCCTACACCCACCTCACAAAATAACGTAAGCTTGTCATCAGGCAGGAGACCATTAGCTTCATCCAGTAAAAAATCTCTTCGGATAAATTTCTTAAACCCCCAGTCCTTGCCTTGCACAAACCGATACGCTCTTTGGCTTTCTGGTAAAACAGTCATGCACAAAGAAAGCAAGTTAAAAAATGTTTTAACAAATAACACCTAAAATTTCTATATTAAGGCTCAGTGTAAATCCAAAAATGAATCAATTTAATACATTTGGATCATGAGTGTCACATTTTTATAAAACAGATTAAAAACTTTTAATGTTACAGAATTACTTTATAAAACATTTGATAGAACTTAGCAGAGCACAATTTGCAATTCACACCATATCATCTCCTTAGATGTTATCTTAGGCCCCATCCAGCCAGAAAGGCTTTTTTTCAGTTAATGTTTAAGAACGACAATGTGTCAAAACAGAAACTGTTCACAGAGAAGTACCATTACAATGAATTTGTCATCACAAATGCACTCTGACAACATTTCTGCAGTTGTCATAACAATCTGTTTGGACTTCTTCCTGAAATGGAAAAATCTAGTTTCACAGGTTGAAATTATTTTGAAATACAGTAAAAGCATTAGAAAACAAAAAGATAAATAAAAGCTCTTCAGCAACAAATGAGCTCTTTGGTCCTAAGAAGATATTATTCAAATTCACCTTTTATCTATAATTTAAAAAATGATTTTTTTCATTTTTAATCCATCATAATTGCTGTAACTACACAACCCTTTTTTCCAGTTCCAACATTCACAGCCCACGAAAGGGTCCCCAGGGCCGTATCAGTGCAAACACATGAAGTACAGTGATATCAGCTATTTACACGGCACGGTCACTGTAAAGTGGCCACTTGTGTCACCAACTGGAGCACAGGAAAGAGCATCTATACCTTTACATGGAACTCTGACCTGGGAAAGAGGTTATCTGGGAATGGCTTTGGGGTTATACACAGAACGAACCATTTTCTGTATTATATCTAGAAAGGCCATTTGAAATGAAGACAGCGAGAATACTTCTGAAATAACATCTAAGGAGAGGTAAAAAAACCCTCAGAAAGAGTCTTCTAAGAAAGAATTTCCTTCATTCCAAAAAAGCTGGGCAAGAAACATCACCATTTCATTTGCTGTATGGACAGACACTTCAGCCTCCAGAGAGCAATTCAGAAGTCACGAGCTTTTATAAAGGAAAAGTATTTTTCAGGACAGAATCTATTAAAATACCATTTCTTCTAAACCACCCAAAATAAAGACATTAGGGAAGCTGGACTTCTCCGTCAGTTTACTTGGCAGCACCACTGAAACACAGGGCCACGTAACACACAGCACGTGCTGGAGAACACACACACACCCCACGTCATCCTGACTCTCAGCAGCTGGAAAAATGATATTGACAACACTTTTTCACTAGAATTAGATAAAGCAAAATATGCTGTACAGGTTTTGACTGTATGTTGAGAACACAACAAAGAACAACCAGGAACTGACAACACAAGAGGTGTCTCCATCCCTGTCCCATTATCACACTCACATTTTCAACCCCAAAACCTCTTATCCATCCAGCACTGAAGCACAGGGAGATGCACTGAAGCGCGGTGTGGGGTTTCAGTGTGACAGAACAAATGCAAGAACACTTTCAATCTGTATGCCAAGGAAATAAAACTGCCATTTAAAAAATGTTGTTTAGTTTTTTTGGCTCTTGGAGTGGGGTTTTCACATTTTGATCAACTTGCCAAAAACTCAAACCTCATGAAACTGAATGAAAACATAAAAATCATACTTTAGAAAAGCTTCAAATATTTCTTCTCTAGATTCAGCCCAATTCTTTATTCTGCACACTTTGGTTTTAGCGCTATCAGCAAGAACCAGTGCTAACCATCAGAAATTAAGTGGTCAGTAGCAACTTAAGTATAAAAACCCCACAAAAATAAAGCAGCATAAAATTGTAGATGTATTTTTTCTTCTTTCTAAAAACATTAAAAATGTTAGTTTGTTGACTATTTCACACACAGCTTCATCACTTGAAGCAGCAGTCTATGCATGAATTATCAATTTACAAAAGACATTCGAAGTCTGGCATCGTTATACTGCATAAACAAAACCAGAGCATCCCCAGAAGCAGATGGGAAATGGCTGGAAAAGTCCAAGAAATAAGATTTCTGTTGGTAATGCCCCAAAATGAAAATATGTTTAGAACTCCTGTAGTGCCAAATACAGGACAGCGGCAATTGCACGAACTGAAGACACATCTACTCATAGGATTTCTGGGTTTAGCACTTGGCAATCAGGGTCTCTGGCAATCGGGGTCCTGGTGGACAACAAATGAACAGGAGACAGCAGTGAACCCCTCGTTAAACACCAGAACAGGTTGCTCAGGTAAGCTGTGGAGTCTCCATCCTCGGAGATATTCGAAGCACAACAGATCCCAAACAAACTCCTCTCGCCGACCCTACTTGCAGCAGGGAGTTTGAATGAGACAAGCTCCAGAGACCCCTTGCAACCTCAGCTCGTGATTCTATGATGATCTCGGAGCATTTTCTGATGCACACACTGCAGCTTCATTTAATTGCACACACCAAGCCACTGCTGGAGGACTGTCTGAATGTATACAAGTGCAGCTCTGTCCATATAATCTCCAGAACCGGGAGGCTTGCAGAGACTAAGCAGCCAACTCCACCAGTGCAAGAGGATAAGCAGAGTGAAATAGAGAGATTAACTTTCCTTCCAAAAAGTCCAACTGTTTAATTTTTAGATTTTAACTCAGTTTTGTGGATTTGCTTTAAAGATTACAAGTAGGCTTAGTTACAGAAGGAGAAAGTAACGTGAACTTTGGGTACAAGTACTGGAGAATTACATTTTTCCAAGAACTATATTTTCCTAAGAGACTTGGAACTTGCAAAAGAACAGACCCTGCAAGATTTAAGCCTTGGAGCAGGAGGGAAGAAAAGTAGACAGACTTCATACAGGACTAGCGACAGCACAAACTCAGTGCAGACTAGCATTAAAGTACACTTTTTCATGAGAATTCCAGCTTTCCCAAAAAGTGATTCCAATGCGGGTCGTGCCTATGACTTTGAAATTAACAGCTGCACATTTTTCATATCAAGAAGGCAATTAAATCAAATCAATGGTTATTTCAAAGTCTTCTGTTTTCTTGGACATATTGCTCACGTTTGTAAACTGATTACAGTGTAAATCAGATGAAACAGACCAAAACATTGCAAAGGAGTGTCTAAAAAAAAAAATCCATGCAAGTTTATCCTAATTAACTATGGAAATCAAATATTTAATTCCACTGCAGGTAGAGACAAGCAAATACACCTCTGCTCACAGGAAGCAAAAATAATCTGCTAGAAAAGCGAAGTGACAAGAATCTTGAGTGACTATGGTTAGTAATGTGCTGCAGTTTGTACTGCCTAGGATGGAAGTGACATAGCTCAGTAAGCAGAAATGTGTTAAATATGAACACATTTCTAAACAGGTATTAAAAGGTATCTTAAAGTTTATCTCAATATTAAATTCTCTTCTCAACAGAAGAAATTACGACTCTGATTCTCCTTGGGATGTTCTTACAAATCCACACGCAATGCATTAAGATTCTCTTACCCATTGCTTTTGTTTCTTCTCTTTTAGCATTCAGCAGGGAAAATTTGAATTTTGCTCTGACTTCACTTTTTGGACAACTGACTAAAAGCAAATACAATGACAAGTAGTCTTTGCTTTCATCATCTAATCCCTTTGGATTCACTCTCAGGCACCTGAAAGAAATGCAGAAATTGTACATTTTTAAATCATAACCAGAATAAGTTCAGAAATATTTTTATAAGATCCAATGACACATGCTACCAAAGCAAATGTTCCCCTCATGAATGTTGAAACTTTGCAATTAAAATCAATCTGTACCTGTAAAACTTCAAGAAATGTCCAAGTTCTAATATTTATTTGCAATTTAACTTTGCAACTTGTGAACAGAAAAAAAAAACCCACAAACACCAAATAAACAAAAGGCAGCTGCTAGAATAAAGGCCTTACCACTTCATTTTGTCATTTGGCCCTGATGAAAAGGTAGAACTCTTTAAAACTTCACCCATTTCTTCTCGGCAAAAACTGAAGTTATTAATGGTCCACATGTAGGAAAATTTTACTACTTTAACCTGAACAAAAGATGTAGAAAATGTCAATAAAATTTAACTTATTTAAGATATCAGGCATTAACTATGAGAACTAGTTAGACTCTCAGCACAAGTCAATATTTTTAGTGGTCTATTTAAATTATCATGACTAGAAAATAAAGCCAATGGAACTGATGTAGATTACCTGTGTGTAACACCAGCTTTCAGCCACAGGTCCACTGGACATCTCCCCAGGAGGAGGTGGGGTGGGAACCCTTGACATTGCCACTTATTGCAGGTTTAGAGTATCAAGATAGCAATCCAAACTTCAGTAATTCTCCTAAAAGAAATAATTCATACGTTTTATTCATTCATTTGAAGCATGGAGAAGAGAAAATCTGTATTTTGATATCCACATTACTGTGCTTACTACACGATGCATTGAAAAGAGGACGATGGCCGTGGTATTGAACAAGCTGGGTGTCACAATAATGACCACTGGTACTCAAAATCTGCAGGGTGAACCCTCACGCAATACTTCATAAAAGCAAGCACCTACGCATCATACAACAACACTAATGACCTTATTTCAACTTCATCATGGCAAATTGCTGCCTCTAGTCATATTAAAACTTTCTTTGGGATCTTCTCCTTTGCTCTGGGCCATGGGTGCCCTCAGTTATCAGTACTGATGTATTTGGCCACACAGGCCTAATTCCACCCTGCAAGAGCACCCAGTTACCTGGGAGTAGAATAAACTCAAAGAATCCTGGATTTCCTCAAGGGAGGGTAAGGAATAAAACTTGCATTTAAAGTAGCACTTTCTTCATACATCTTTCACGGCTACCTTGTACCTTATTCAACTGAAGAACTCTGATCACCACAACCACATGCTTGTTCCCCATCAAAGCACAAAGCTGAAAACCAGTTTCAGTCAAGTCACCAACTGCGAAAAACTTTCTAATAGCAAATGAAGCAATTTTGTGATAGATTATTGCCTGACAGAGCACTGCAATTTCTCCTGCCCATCAAGAGCTGAGCCACATGCCCAGATGCATCACACCCAGCTACAGCCATGTAATTAGTCAGCCTCTTGCACCGGCCTTTGCACACAGCTAATGAAAGAAGGCGGTCGGGCAGAGGGTGGCCCTGGCTTGCTGGGCTGACTCTCCTTTAGGCAGGGCTTGCCGTCACCTTTAGACAGGTTCCTGCCAGAAGCACGGCTTCTGCTTAAGCAGCTCCGTTAAGTTGCTAAAAAGAAGTTAAATGAACCCTGGTCAAACCAGATGAAAGTCACAATTGTTTCTGCCACAAAACTTTTCTTTAAACATACTCTGCTATC
Organism: Dromococcyx pavoninus; assembly: GCA_033558185.1. Classification (NCBI taxonomy): domain Eukaryota; kingdom Metazoa; phylum Chordata; class Aves; order Cuculiformes; family Neomorphidae; genus Dromococcyx; species Dromococcyx pavoninus. The sequence continues at coordinate 853,783 of JAUMJL010000276.1, read as the reverse complement.
ACTAAAGCAAGATCAGAAGACTACAACCTTTCTGCAATATTTGAGTGCTTCTCCAAGTAGGTCTTGACTTGTGACAGAACAGCATTAATTGTCTTACTCAAAAGATGGGATTGCACATCACTAATCATGCTGGAACTTCTCCTTCAGGCGTGAGCAACACAGAAATCAGGTTTTATGCAAACATTGGTAAGAAGACGCTGCAAGACCACATGCAACTCAGTCACTGTGTGAACAAGTTTATTATTGCTATGGGAAGAAAAATTCTCTGCAAATCGCTATGATCCTCAGTGGATGCTTTTCCTCCTGCCTTTCTGGTACCTCTTCTGACTCACTTGTGATACGAATTAGCCCTTCCACATCCAAGCCTGACATGGGAATCGCTCTGAATCACAGATATAAACCTTGAAAACAAACCTAATTCTCAGTTTTTATCAGATAAGGAAGCAGATGCTATATAATTGGATCCCTTAGTGGATCGCTACTGAGATCTGCTATGACAAGATGAAAAAAAGAATCACAGTACAGCTCTCCTGCACGAATCACTGATACACACACGTAATCATAAACACAATCCAGCTACCTCTCATAAATGACGTTTCTGTCCAAATAAAACTTGCATTTATCTGTGGCCATCTTCAGTACTTAATTAACATTCCCACAACAGCCACCGTAAATTTAAGATGATGGAACTTGTTTGCCCCACATTTTTGGAGGGGGCAGGAATTGCATGTGTTGCAGAAGCTGTGTTTATATAAATTCTGTTTGCAGGTTTACAATTTGTTTTGATTCTCTGTACACAACCATCCAGGATACAGTTGAACATCCCTCTTTCATAAAGCAAACACTAATACCTATATTACCATTATTTCTGGAAGCACATCCTTTTCAATAGTAACAACCGAAGCTCAGCTATTACCCAAATACATGATGGATATTATACAGAACCATATCCTGACAGTGTCAGGACAGCTTACCTCAGCCTTACTGAACCCGTTTGCTCTTCTTCAACGCTCCAAAACTAAAACCAAGAAGAAATAGTCCATTCCTCACTCCATCATTTGCATGAGATGCACAGGACTGTCTCGGCTCTAATCTGTTCCTCAGTTCTTTCAGTCAGCTCCGAAGAACCACAACAGAGAAGCAGATCTGAGCCAAGTTTGCTCTCTGAATTGGGTCTCTAAATCAAAACAGGCTGAAAATAACTGCTGCATAGTATCCTCTGTACAAAGCATCCAGTGACCTTATGCCAGCTACCAGCACTAGCTGTGCCCTCCTCTCTCACACCTAAATCAGCTTGATTCACGGAGAATTTCAGTCTAAGCAACGGTGGTTATTTTCAATTACTTTCAGGTTCATCTGCTGCCTTGTCTCTGTACCTGTTCTACCTAGGGTATTTGTATTTCAGAGGTTGTTTCCACCTGCTGTGTGGTTTGTTTTATTTATTTTGGGTTGTGACAGAAGCCATGATTTTACTTCAGATCCTTCTGAACAGCTTCAGTTTTTTGTAAAGTTTCCCATTTCAGCATTAGGATGAGACAACTGATTTCCATGAATCCCTCATGTGTCTTGAGGAATAGGTTTGTAGCTCACCTTTTTTTGGCATGGATTTACTAAGCCAACTGGATTTTTAGATTGAGAAAACTGAGAGTAAGCAAAAGCTTCAAACAGTTTGATGTCATACTGGGAGTCTGCATTTAGGAGCAGTCTTTTTTACTTTTTAATATGCTGGGATACATAATTTTAAAATATAAGAAACCAACCAACACCAAACGGAACAATGGAGAATGAATAAAAAGAGCATCAGATAGTCTGACAGGACATACTAAAAGACTGCCAGGAAAAGTCTTGGCAGTGCTGCTGATGTGCCCCTCACTTTACTTAATCCCTTACTCAGGATTCGAGTAGGGGTATGGGGATACTTACCAAAACTAAAAACCAAAAGAGAACACAAGCTTCCAAAATGCTATTCTGAAGTGCAGAGATGTTTGGGGAAGGAAGGATTTATTCGGCCCCCAGGCTGACACCCAGGCCAAGAGGGCCACCATGGGGCCACCTGTGACCACCAGGGTAAAGCGGAGAAGAAACTGCTAACACTCACCCTTTGTCCTACATACTGTACTCTGCTTGGGGAGAAGACTAAATACTACCTTGAGGAAAGTGGTTATGAATCATTGATTAGCCACTGTCATGAGCTCAAATAAAAGGGTTTTTTAAGTACCAAATCCTCATCACAGCCTATTAGATCAAATGGCTGGGAAGAGAGGAAGCTGCTGTTCACAAAACCAGTTGGAGAATGACTGGGTGGAATTAAATCAATGAAGTGCAGAAGACAGGTCTGTTATCTGCAGGGTGAAACAACTTGGAGGGATAATTTTCATGCTAGAACACGCGTCTATTCCTTTGCAGGTTCTCGTGAACAAAGCATCAGAGGTGACAGGACAATATCCAGTAACGCCTCCGAGAGCTTCCAGGCAGTGCCATGCCTGTCTGGACACGGCTCAGCGAACCGGCCGGTGCGACGACTTCACAGGCAGAAGTCTGTGTCAGAGGAAACACACACTGGAACACTAAAACAAGTTTTAATGGATGAGGACAAAAGAATTTTCTGGCTTCCAAAACAGAAATTAGAAATGCATTTTTAAAGTGTGTCAAGTACCTTTGCTGTTTGTTTGGTTTTTTTAATGCAGTGATACCCACACTGAAGGGGGTGCAGCAGTCGTGATGATTCTATGCTGAGAGTTTGCTTTCGTTGTCTACTTCAAAAGAGGAAAGAAAAGCTCAAAGGTATTTTACTTAACCTGTACTCCCAGACCCCAAACATGGATTTATCACTGCTTCTCGTCTCAAGGCAGTTACGGTTTCACCTGCTCATCCTTTTAACAAACAGGCCAGTTAAATCAGGATCTTCACAGAGACCCTCAGTACTGCAGACCAGTAGTGGGCAAGCAGGTGGAGAGAACGTGACAGAAACCCTGATTTTTCAAAACCCATTTTATTTAGCAATCCATTGAAGTACTTCTCTACTTAAACAAATACTTGTGTTAAACTTCGAGCCATCTGAAGTAGGTTATTTCTAATTAATCACCTGTACATAGATTGTAAAGAAAGCATGGGCTACCCTCCACAAAACATACCTCCACTAAATTTCATCAAAAGCTGTATCAGCTCTCTGTTTTCCTGACTTCTAAGAGATATTTTGTCAACATTACTCTAAATAGTTACTTTTCAACCTCTTAGAGCTAGACAAGAATACATTCCCTGTCTATGACATTTGGTGTCAGAATCATCAACTTTTTCACTGAAAAACTGACCAGCTCGTTAAGAAAGTACCCAAAGCAGTAAACAAAAGGAATTTTCTGTTCCCCCAATAATAAACCCGCAAAACACTTCATAAACGTACTGAGGGACTGCCCTCAGTGCTAACATGATCTATTGCCAGCTCTCATGTCCAAGGGCACGGCTCCACGTATATCCTAACAGTTCTTTCTGAGCAGTAACAGTGCAGCAGTGCATACACACAGGTGTAACCAGTGAGCACAGCAGTGTTTTAGCTCTGTATTTCAATAAGGAATTACAGTCAGCAAAACACAGGCAGGAACAGCAGATAAACTGCCTTCTGCAGAGCAGCCAACACAGCCCAAAAATCAAATCCAGCCTGCCAGAACCCGACCCGCAGGACAGTTCACCAGGCAAACCAGTGACCTTGTCCTGCTCCCTCAAAAGCGAGAAGGGAAGTGCTTTGCGAAAAGGGCTATCGGTGCCTGCTGACCTTCCTATCTCTGCTTTTCCCTCTGGACAGGGCTTCAACCTCCAGGACCAAAGTGTTTCCCTCTCAGGTTGGCTATATTTTGGCACATCACAGGACTTCCAGCACCTCATCCCATGATGTAGCTGAACACGAGTGAGTCCAGCACGGTGTGGGCTTATTCTGGAGTCCTGTCCAGCAACCGAGTAACAAAGGAATATTGAACAGCAAGGCCACGGTGCACGTCCAACCCATGATGGCACAGAGGCTCCACAAAGAGCCTTCGGAGCCTCTCCTGCCTGAAACATCAAACATCTCCAAACGATAAACTACTTCAAGCGTTCAACAGCTACTGTAAGAGTGAGAGTAACTCCCTGCTTGGAATGAGACAGATATGAAAACCATTCAGCAGTCTAATAAAAGACCGTGCCAATAAATCTTATGTGTGGGCATTGCATATTCCAACTGAATAGAGACAGTTTTTCCCTGAACAGGGCTGAATGTTTCAAGAAATACAAAGCTGTTACGAATTTTTTTTTTCCTTTGGAAATATTGATATGACATCACTGGCAGAAATAAAAGATCACCTTCTGAAGGTTAACTGCCAAATGTTCCCCCAACTTTTTATTCCTAGTAAATCCATAATTCAGAAACCAGATACAGTTCGTCTTAATTGTACAGCCAAAACTTTTTTTAAAAAAACTAAAGTGAATAAGCCTTCCATTCAATAAAACCAGTTTCCAAAAACCAATTCAAAACAAACATGCTCTAACTACAGATACTGATTTCATTTCCTCTCATTAAACAATTACCAGTGAATAAATAATTATATTATATTAGATAATATTATATGTAATATAATATACTTTAAATCAGTATTTGTTATTCAAAAAATCAGCTTTGTTTTTTAAATTACTGAGGCAGCAAACTCTTGGGGAAAATACTGAATTACTTTAAGGTTCAGTACACAGGTGAGAGAACAGATAAGAAGCTAAAGGTGCAGGAAACAAACCACTCAGATCAAATTGGTTAAGTTTGAAGTGAAAGACATTTTAAGACCAAGACTAAGTTACTTTTACATCCCACTCAATCCAAAGCAATGCTCCAGTTGACTCGTGCAGTTCTAGGCAGCATCAACTTTGGAAGGTCAAGCTGCTGAAGAGCCAAGAAAGCCAAATCCCTTTCTCCTTGGTCACAGAAGGACTTGTGTAACAGCCACCCATCACCTGGGTCATGCTTATCCAGGAGCATGAAAATCCTATGGTTGATTAAACTGGCCTGAACACTGCTCAAACCCACACAAGAGATGCTATCTTTCTTGATGAATCTCAGAAACTTAAAAAAATATCCAGTTGAAGAGAGAAATCTACCATCTTTTCTGTGTAAGAGTTTGTCTTGTAAGCCAATTATGCTTACAAAAATTCATATGACGTTACCAGCAGGAAAAACATCTCAACTTTATAAAAGATAGGATTGTTTCTTAATTAGCAGGATTTGCATCTCTTCACAATTGATCTTTTTGAAAGAATTGCTGCTTATTTCCTACATAGCTAACTATTAAACTAAATTTTCTGCTGGATGATACACAACACAATAACAGACATTTGAAAGGTCTATTAAGCTTAGGCAGTTTTCCAATTTATTCAGTATCATCATTTGCTTCTCTGAAAACAGAATCAAGATATACCTAGTGAATTTAAATACAGTGTTTAGTATTTATTGAATTTAATCCCCATCTATCACTGCAACAATTGAGCGAACAGTATTACTAATACTTAAACAACTGCAGTCATATGTACCCACCCCACTAAGTCAGAAAAACTACAGGTTGAGGATATACTACATTTTACATTACCTGTAGTACTTCTAACATTAAAAATGTTTCCTTTTCAAGGCAAGCAGAAGAGAATAGCAGTTGGGCTACACACAGGAAAATCGTATGACACTTCAGTACCGAAGGGAGAGCTCTGTAACAGTCAGAAGGAAGGATAAGTTTGGGTTTTTTTCTAAAATACAATATTAAACAAATGCTTCTTTAAGTATGTTTGCTCTGGAACCACACAACAGCAAACCAAGTCTACACAAACCTAAACCAGCTTGCAGGCTTAAATGATAAACTTCAGCTGCTCCTATGTGCTTTGCACTGAAGATCTCACCCTTCCCACCCCTGAGCTCTGCTGAAAGTGACCAGCCAGCCAGCAGAAGAAATACAACCACACCACGAGGCGATTAATTACCCTCTCCACGGTTCTCCAGTGAGAAAAAAATACTACCCTGGACTGGACTGTGACAGCTGAGAAACTACACACACACATCTCCCCTGTTACCCCTGCTTCAGGGACAGTGAACTCCAGCAGAGAGCGGGTAGGCAGCTGGGGTCACAGACACCTTAAAATAGCTGCAACTAAGACTCCAGAATCTAAAAGCACATCCTCAAGGTGGTTCCAGCAGAAGGGCCTCAGTGAGGCACAATCCAGCAGGTGTGAAATACCCAACTCCTCACTGTGGGCACAGTGTTGTCGCTGTAACTGGTAACAGTGAAGCCAGCAGCTCAAAATTAGAAAGATCACACTATTAGCTGTAAAAACTCTAAAGCTGAGGACATACAGTTTTCAGACTTTTCTGAATCTTCTTTCCTATTGTAAGGCTTTGAAAAACGCAGTTGAATTTTACCTCAGCTGAGAGAAAACCTAGTGCCCAGCAGAGCTTGAACTGTAACTGTCTAGTTTACATCAGCCAAGCTTATTAATAAAAATCCCTCAGCATTAGCCTTGTGTTATTGTGTTGTAACACAGGAAATCCATTGTGCTCCCTATTTGATAACCTAGACTATTCCCTACGAGTCAGATATGCATTGCCCTGGAGAAGAAATGCAAGATCATTTCTTACAGCATATTTCAATTTCACTGCCCAGTCTAGTTTTACAGGACCTAGAAGATGGGTATTTTCACCACAGCTCCTCTTAGGAAGCTATCCTATTTGAATAATCTATTGCTGTTGGGTTTTTTTCCTGGTATACAGCCAAAGTGATCTTTTCCCCTCCTTAGTTTCACTCCATTACTCTTACTCAAACAAATCACTGACACGTGAAAGGGTTTTAAATGAAGACATTTCTCCTCTAAATACTTCAGTTACACACAATCGAGAGTTCACCAAATTGAAAAGGTTAATCTTGACCTTTGTTGCAGCACGTGAAGCAAACATTCATCCGAGCCTACAGAATGTTGACTTCAATTGTAACAAAAAAATAACTAAATCTGCAGGAGAAATCTAGTTTGGCATGTTATGTTTTGGTTTCTTTTTATTTTCTTTTTGAATTCATAACACTCATGAAAAGCATCAGACTAACTCCCTGGAGATCAGTGCTTTCAGTTGCTGCAGAGAAGTTGTACAGAGCAACAGCAGCCTAATGCTCTTCTCATGGACCTCTGCTGACCCCCATCACCCGCAAAGTTCACACTGAAATGGTAAAACTGCTTCCAGCAGCCCAAAGTTCCTACTCGCAGATGTTATCAGGAGAGGTTTCTGATCATTCATTTCTTGCCTTATTATCCATCATAGCAAACAGTGGACAGATCTGTACACACAGCTGTACCTTCATGGAAAATCTGAAAGGTATAGCTCACCTCAGGCCTGCTCTACGCCTCTTACCAGAACAGTCAAAGAGTGCTATACTTCATGCAAAAAAACCAACTGATACCTCTATGCCAGGAAAGAGAGAAAAACCCACCTGCAAGTCCTCTCCAAACCCCCAAACTCAGCTCCGCCAGAGGACCAAACTGCACTCGATGCCAGTTCTCCCAGACTTGAAACAACTAATTTCAATGGACTAGGTATTAAAGTTTCATCCACAACAGCTCATTAGGCAACATCCCAGGAAAGACAGGTAGGTCAAGAGGCAGAGCTACACACTCGCTCGCTTTGGTGGATATGAAGGTGGAGTCTCTGAAAGGGCAGCTATACGAAGACCTGATGAAAACCACCATGGCAAGCAAAACAGGACATCTCAGTCTTGGACTGCAGCTAAACCAGTAGAGTATCTCGAGTTGGAAGGAGCCCATAAGGATTGTCAAGTCCAACTTTAGTCCAACAAGAGTCTGGTTACTCTATTTTTCTGTTGTTTCAACTACCCAGGCATTTATTTTTTTTCCTTACTTTTGGATTCAAGAATAATTCCAAACTCATCTGTTTAATATCCATTTCCCCACAAGAGAAGCCACTCAAACCTTCGCAGTTTTCTATGATTTTTTTCCCCTTACAGCACAGTCTTACTTGCTCAAGATGGAAGAAAATTTTCAAGGTATCTCTTATCTCTCTAGACACAAAAGTTGAGCAAACTCAGCACTCATAAGCTTTTAAAATTATGGATTAGAAAGAGTAAGTCTCAAGGCCAAAAGAAACCATTCACACTTTTTCCTCACAAAAGTTATATTTTTAAAATTAGTTTGAGCACTATGAGATTTCTATAGCTTTCAATTTCCACAGAATCATCTGATGTCTCACAAGAAAGAACTACTCAGCAACAACCACTTCTGTCTCTGCTGTGCCAAACTCTCTCTGCTGCTCCTCCAGCAGCTGAGGCTGCAGAACTCACTGCATCAACGTGCAACCCCTGACTGGGGAGAGGGAAAGCGGGCAGGGAACCATGCAGTTTACTCTGCATCAGGCTCTTCTGCTACGGGTCTTTCTCCAAAAGGCTCACACGTCACCTGCTCACTTGACAAAACCTGTGCAAACTCTGAGGATTAGAAACGAGGCCTAAGACTATTCAAAACTATAGGAAAAATGCTGTCTTGCAAAAATCCCAAGCTGCTGAGGTCTGAATGCGTAAAATCTTACTCCCACCTTGCTGAACAGGATGTTTGCTCACTTTTTTCCCTCCCCCAGCACAGTCTCCGTATGCCATCAGTTTGGTTATCTACAGGCTGACAGTTTTACTTAAGTTTAAGAACAACACCAAGGTAATGCAAGGCAAAAGGGCTGGCCAAGGGCTACGGGCGTGACTTGGCTCATCCAGGAACGGGTAAGCAGATTTCAGTTGGTAAAATCGGGTTCATGACAAAACACTGCAACTTCTGAAAGATCAAACTCTCTTTCCATCAGCTGCTTCAGCTACCGTGGAGAAGCTCTTGCTGGCAACACACTTCACCAACCACTACAACATGAATTGCTATGGCAACCAGCTGCCCTGTTACTGGAAGCTCTGCCTCCAGAAGGGTTGCACCCACCCAATCACGTACTGACATCGACATGTGAACAGTCCAAATACCCCTCCTTGCTCTGCTGATGCCCTGGCACAGTTAGGCTTGCAAAGTCCTCCACAGCATACGGCAAGTAAATGGATTTGGTTTCATCTTCAGCGCTGCCTGATCCAGCAGACCAGAACTGGACAAAAGTCTGCTGATTGCTGGTTCTGTCTGTGAGATCTAACCCTGCTGTGAATCACCAAGGCTACCTCGTCCAACACTGTGCAGTGCAATGCCTGCAGTGCAGCCACAGAAAACTGTTTCACAAAAAAGAAAAAACAAACAGAAGGAAAAAGTGCAACTTAACTTCAGGAAATCAAGAAGTCAGCTAACACCAAGTGATGGGCTTGTCTTTACAAGTGACTCTGAAAACCTCTGTGGAGACTTAGACCTGTAATTTGTTAGTAACCCAGACAAAATATATCTAATGATGCTACTGCATTTCCTATCACCACTCAGTGAGTGGAGTCTCACGATTGTTGGAGGGGACAGCACACTCCCAAATATTTATTTAAATTATTATTTGCATTACTTAAAACTATGCCTTGCCTGTAAAACAATACTCAAAACTACTGACCGCAGAATAAAAATTGATTTTGTTTGATAATTTTATTAATATAAGTAATCATAGAATCGACCTCTGCAGACAAAGTTTAGCACACATTAACACCTCCGTAAGTGTGCAGCACAAACACACTTTAGGAGAACATTATTGAAAATAAATCACCTTCTGGTATAGGCAAGGCAGGACACTCCCTTTCCACCCCCCCCCCCCGATCAGAGGCCTCTCATGGGATGGTCAAGCCTTCCCTACGTACTCACTGTATCCTCCCATCCCACTCGGATCAACCACTTGCCCAGTGTATTTTGTAAAAAATTGCACAAATGTCTTTGTGCAAACTTCTTCAGTGTAAGAAGTTTCAGTTTCTAATAAACTCTATTTGCAACATAAATATTCTTCTGCTGCCACTTTCTAATTTTAAGATTGTTTGCTCTATGCACATAAGTAACAAGCAAAATCTACGTTGACATATTCTGCAGGAACATCAAAACAACACAATCTCTATTTCATACCCAGCATTCCTCTGGAAGCAGCATCAGCCAAAGGCAGTGCCAGACCTCAGAGTAAGATCATACCCACTTCAGCCGTCACACAGCACTGGGTCACACTCACTTTGGTTACCCAAAGCAGCTGGAGATTTCAGGCGATTTGGTTTCTAGCATAACGCTTCCAGAACTGAAGTAGTATGACTCAAGTCTTCAAATGAGTTCACACAGACTGTAAGCAGAGCTGTCCAAATGCATGAGAAAACACTTAAAAATAGATACAAATCCAGATGTATGCAAATAATTGTTGCAATTAACTTCACACCCACCACAGACAAAACACATTTGTTGAAATGACTGTTTTGTCCCTCATTACAAGAACAGTTATTTAATTTGATATGTAAATATCTGTGATCACTGGTACACAGGATGCTCATAAAAAGGAAATAAAGTTTAATATTTTCATTATATATAACTTTATCCCAGAAGCTGAAGCAAACTATGTTAAGCGCTTGTTACCTAAATTCATTGCAAAACAGTTCTGACTTTATCTTCAAGAGTTTTGATTGCAAGCAAGTGACTCTGAAATTAAACTTGGTTAACAAGGAATCCATCGGTTTTAAAATTTAGAAGAAATTGCACCAGAGAGCTGGCTTTTTTGCTGAGTTAATGTCGAATTCAGTGATTCTGGGCCCTACTGTATTAAATGCTGCAGACAGTAAACAAGTGCCTCCTCTCAAGAGTTTTAAGATATTATTAGCTAACTAATCTGAATCATTAGATTAATACATTAAGTGCCCCAAGCAACAAATAACTCATATTTGTTTTTTATTTCAACTTAAGCCAGTGATTTTTTACTTAAACTCTGTATATTGGAAACAGTTGTCCTTCCCAGGCTACAGGCCATGCTGATGGAGAAAACAGACCCATCAACTAGAAACTTAATATGAATGAAGAAAGCCAGGAAAATTAAAAATTTTGGGACAAGTAGTTTTCCAAAGATAAAGCCAACAGGGAACAGAGAATTAGAAAGTACAACACCAAAGGAGAAAGTTATACCAACTGTTCCTCAGGCCAGAATGAGTCCTGCACCTACATGTAACTTCAGTTGTTCAGGAAACAGCAGTTGATGCAACTAACCCCAAAGTCTTCTAGAGACACCAACTCTAATTATTTTTCCAAGCATTTCGTACACAAGAAAACAAGCCACCTGAAAGAAATCAAGTGTAAGTCATCACTCCCTTCAGTTCCCTTCATCCCCATTCACAACCCTACTTATGAACTCATTTTGCAAGTGACCGGGCCAACTGGTAAGTGCGCTCTTGGGAGGGGATAAACATTAAAAGGAACAACCAGGAAAGAGGCCAAGAGAAAACCTGGCTCCCAGGTTTCACCCAGTGACCCTCTCCACCGCACAACAGAGGCAAGTACAACAACAGGAGGTTCCCACCCCATGAACTTTGGAAGCTTCCCAACTACTGGAGGCATTCACCCCACAAGCAGCAGCACTGCCTATGCTCAGAGCTACTGTCACATTCTCCCTAGCACACAATTGCTTTTTCTTTCTAAAGCAGCCGGTTAAATTACACCCCAAGTGACAGTTCACCTTTGAACTCCTTAAGGAGTCAAGTCACAATATAGTGAAAAGAGCTAATGTCACCAAACCAATGTGGATGGAACTGACACAGGCTGTTCCCTACTCAACTGATGAAGTACCACTAATCACAGGCTAAGCAGCCACCTATTCCAAGGTAATCCTACAGCAAGAGTACAATCAAACTAGAGCTTCAAATAATGCTTATCAACCAAGTGAGCTAAGACCTAAAGTTATATTTTTCAGACAATTTTTTAATTTAAACATTCAGACACACAAGTGAACTACCATCTTGCAAATGCTCACAAAGCCCACCAGCTTCATTGCTTGTATTTAGCAATTAAACTGAGGAAGAGCATACTACACATTTCTAATGCTTAAAATAAAGGTTGCAAGTACACATAGCAGACACATAGTTTTCACAGAGGTAAGAACTCAACACAGAAATTCTTTTCTCTGTTCACCCAGCATTCTACTTTCCCCGAAGTCCACTTTGAAATCACTTAATCCATCTTCAATCTCTGAAGCAGCAGCATGGAAAGACTTTTTTTTCACTATAACAACCATCAAATGGTAAAAATAACATATTTGGTTTATATCACTTATTTTTGATGATTACTACAGAAAGAGAAAGACAAGAAACCAATGAAAAGTATCAAGTATAATATTTTGCACAAAAATCAAATGATAAACAACTTTTGGGAGACACAAGGTAGTACTAAGGATAACTAATCTAATTCAGGGAATTTGTACATGTGAGCTCTCTACATTATTCCATGCCAGTGAATTTGCAAATCAGCTGAAAGTGTATCTCACTTTCCACTACATTTCCTAAATGCTATATGCAAACACTAATCACAAGAGCAATGACAGATAAATGCATGCTTGCAAAGTGATTTCTTGTAAAGAACATTAAAAAACCCTTTATATCTGACAAAGAATTATTTTAAACCAGGTAAGCAGAAATCACACCAAAGCTATTAAACTTGAGTGAAATAGGATCATGAAAGCTGAGGGGTTTTCATTTTAAGCTCACTCCAACACTGAACACATTCCTGCCAAAATTCAGCCCCGCCACAAGCTGAACAGTTAAAGCATTGCCAAAAAATTGAAACATTTATGCAAAATAACACACATCCTATAACACAGTACACACACAATAAACCCACTGAACCAGGACAAGTGACCATCTTCTCCCACTTCTCCAACTAAATTGCCTCTGCAAACTGTTCACACAGTTGCAACAACTCTTCCCTAAGCAACAAGCAGAAACTGAAGCAGGGGTTTCCCACCTCCATTTCAAAGGACAATTCCAACACGTCTTTTTCATACAGGTGGGACCACAAGATATCAAGGACAGACACTGGAAAGTTTCTCAAGAAACCAAAGGAAGGAAGAAGTCTCTCGTGAATATGCACATTTTGCAGAGGGAGAAAGGGAACCAAGAGCCAAGGTATGAAAACCTCTTGAACCGGACACCTCTGATGGGATGGAGCAGGCATTACACAGCCACCAAGGCAAGGGCCTTCTATCTGGTCCTAAAAATGCAGAGCCCAGGAGACAGATGACAAAATGTTGATTCTGTTTGGCTGCCCAGCTGCTCTTCCTCCTCATTCTGGTGAGCTCTGCAGAGCCAGGAGTGCTGTGTGTCCTCCCAGCTTCACGGTGCTAACAGACTTCTCGGACCCTGCAATCGACACAAGCTAATGTGCCATCAGCACATCCTTTCCCTGCCCTATCATTAGCTGTGTGGCACATGATCTGATTTGATGGAGAGGGCTAAGTAAATAGTAACTGTGAGTTGCTGTGAGGCAAAGTGTTTTAATATAAGTAGGAACAGAAGACCTAAAAAAAATAGGAAGGGAATGATACTTTTCAAAGCCTTCATGTTTTGATCCATGGTGCAGCATTTGAAAACCAAAGGATTCTATGATTAAAAGTACCAGGTTACTGCTTTTAATGAGTGCAACAATCTCACTTAGACTTCCTTGCTCTTCGTCATGTCTGGGCCCAACACACAGGAAGCAAAGGGCAGCAGGTCCTAGGCTGCTGCTTACAAAGACAGAAATGCTCGTAAGGAGCAAGTAAGGCTGTCACAAATAAGGTCGGAAAAAAAAACACCACAAACATCCACTTGTCATCAACGGAAGGGGAAAAGAAATGGGCAGTTTTGTAATGCAAAACATACAGAAGCCTACTTCCAAGCACAGCCAACAACCTGGAAACAAATTCAACAGGACGACTTCTTAACCATAATCATTTCTACAAAAGCACAAGATGCAAAGAGAAAAAAGGAACAGATAAGGCAAAGATACAAGAGAATGCATATGCAAGAGTGGAAAAATAATAAGTGCAGACAGAAAACCGAGCAAGAATGAACAGAAAGAGAAGTCAATGAGATACACACGTCTTTTGTGCACTACTCATTACTGTCCACAGCTACTTCTTTTCCACTTTAACTTACGTTGTTAAAGACAACTGGTTTCATTATCTTTCCTGCATATTTATGTTTAGGTGCTTCCAAAGGCACAAAACTTAACAAACAAAAACATATTTGAAAAAAGAGAAAAAATGTAGTTCTAGAACATGTGAATTCAACTGAACGTCCAAGAACTAACTGTGAGCAGTGTAAGCTGACAGCTGAAATCGTGATTAGGCCAGAAAAAAACTTGGTGGCTTTTCAAATTCATTTTAAATTTGTCTGTAGCACAGATGAGTTTTTAATAGCAACAAGTAGCTCACAACGCCTATGCAAGTTCAGAATGTAATTCTCTATTTTCACTGACAGTTTAAAAGCAGACTGCAAAGTACACAAGTGAAAAGATTGGCAGAAAGCTGTTTCAAGGCAATATAACACCAAGGATATTTCTGGATATTTAAAATCTCAGGTTTCCAGAAGAGAGTTATAAGTAGTTTCTGGTGATGTACCAAAGCCTGGTATGTTTGCAGCTTCAGATACAAAAGGCATATTGTTTAAAAATTGTCTTCACTTTCCTGAGCAAACATGCACTTACAGAGCGAGGGGATAAACACTCGTGATAGACACAGATTGGAAATCCTTCACAAACATTTATGTTTGTCCTAGTCACACATCCCAGAAGGCCCTGATAGAGAAGCCAGATAAAACACTTTCAGAAGTGACTGTGACTGCTAAGCGCCCCTCTAAGGAGAAGTTTTTATTTCCAGAAATAATGCATTTTTTAGTAAAAACAGCAAAAGGAACAAAACCTTCTCTTTTTTTTTAAACAGTTAAACAAAACACCTTGGCAGCCATACAAATGGCTCAGCCTCAATACCACTGTGGCACACATTCCTCTGGCCATATGGGATATCTATCAAAATAATGCATTCTGCAGAACTGATAAGGAAAGACCCAGCTTGACCCTCATAGATTGTTCTTCCTGGCAAAAGGTTAGAAACAATCCTTTTTGTTCAAATACTATTTTTATAACTCTTGACATCCTTTTAGAAAACAAATCAGGAACGTCTTCCCAAAGCAAAGCTACATTTTAAAATAAACTGTTGCCTTTAGTGCATTGAAATAAAAAAAATACTGAAACCACTCAACAGCCCTGGAGTTGTTCTCTTTGTTTTGCTTCCTTCTCTTCTTTAAGCCCGTTCCCAGCTACTTCTGCTCTCAAACAGCCTCAGTATGATGCAAATTTCAGCGGAATCCAGCGAATTTCGGCAATGACATCACCAGGTGAAAATCAGCCTCAGCCAACTGCACTTCCTGACCGCGGATAAAATGGAGCACATCGCGCTGAGGAACCCAGCAGCAGCTTGGAAACATCAATCACTCGCTGCTCCGGCCTCCCGAAACTTTGGGCTGCTCGAAGAAAGGAGACAAACCCCCACGGTTTGGAGTTTGTTTGGTTTTTTTGGTCACAAGATAAGAACTTGCCAGAACTGAGGACAATAGGAGATAGGGGAAACAAGAAGCTGGTTTTGGTGAGTGCCCTCGCAGCCCAAGGCCTGGCTGGGTGGATCAGAGGGGCCAACAGCACCGGGCAAGGTGGCCCGGCCAGAGCTTCCCCGCGAATCATGGAATGGTTTGGGCTGGAAGGGATCCCACAGCCCAATCCAGTTCCACCCCCCTGACATGGGGGGGGAGACACCTCCCACTGGATCAGGGAGCTCCAAGCCCCATCCAACCTAGCCTTGAACACCTCCAGGGATGGGGCAGCCACAATCTCTCTGGGCAACCTGTGCCAGGGCCTCCCCACGCTCACAGGGAAGGATTTCTTCCCAATGTTTCATCTAAGTCCTCTCCCTTCCAATTCAAAGCCGTTCCTCCCCGTCCTATCTCTACCTGCCTTTGAGAAAGGCCCCTCCCCGCCGCGCAGCTACACAAAGGCCTCCCCCCCCCCCCGCCCCCGGTACCCACCGGAGCGCGGCTCTCATGCTGCCGGGCCGGGGAAGGCGTGGCGGTCACCGGTGCCCGGCGGGAGGCGGAAGCGGCGAGGTCTGGCGGCGGCGGAGCCGCATCGCTGCCGAGGCCCCGTTCGACCCGCGGAACCGCCCCCTCACCCCGCGCCGCCCGCACCTCGCGGCTCCCGTACGGCCCCGCTTCTCCCGCTCCTCCGCCGCCACCGCCACTTCCGGGCAGGGAGGTGTCACGCTGCCTCGCGCCCCCCGCCGCTTCCATCCGGGGCCTTGGAGAGAGGCCACGCCCCCTTCCTCCGTGCCCCGCGGCATCCCGGAGCGGGGCGGAGTCCTGGCCTGACGCCACGCTCCCCCGTTCTTGCGGCATCCGGGGGATGGGCCTTGCTGCGAGACTCCGCCCCCTACTCCTGAGCGGGGCGGGGCAGAGGGAGGGGAGAGGCTATGGCCGGGGCGATGGGTGGGGGAAGCGGGACAGCAACGGGGACAGCAACGGAATTCTTCCCCTCTGCTCCGCTCCTGTGAGACCTCGTCTGGAGTTATGTGTCCAGCTCTGAAATCCTCACCATATGATATGGAAGTGTTGGAGCGGGTCCAGAGGAGGGACAGGAGGTGATCCCAGAGCTGGAGCACCTCTGCTCTGAGCACAGGCTGAGAGAGTTGGGGTTGTTCGGCCTGGAGAAGAGAAGGCTCTGGGGAGACCTTAGAGCAGCCTTCCAGGACTGAAAGGGGCTCCAGGAAAGCTGGGGAGGGGCTTTTTACAAGGGCCTGGAGTGATAGGATGAGGGCAAATGGCCTCAAATTGGAAAGAGGAAGATTTAGATAAGACATTAGGAAGAAATTCTTCGCAATGAGGGTGGGGAGGCCCTGGCCACGTTGCCCAGAGAAGCTGTGGCTGCCCCATCCCTGGAGGTTTTCAAGGCCAGGTTGGATGGGGCCTTGGGCAGACTGGTCTGGTGGGAGGTGTCCCTGGCCATGGCCAGAGGGGCTGGAACTGATGGGCTCTAAGATTCCTTTCAACACAAACCATTCTATGATTCTATGAAAATGACACCCGTGAGCTCCATCAGCTGCCAGATACTGGCACCTGCCAAGAACTGGCTCCCTGTAACTGCTCCCCCATGTACAGCACTGCCATTGGGTTCTCAGCATCTTAGCCGACACACAGGTCTGCTCCAAGCTCCCCACTTAAATTCCTTGGGCTCTCAGCATCTTAGCACAGGTCTGCTTCACACTCCTCACTTCGAGTCCTTCCCAGGCAGCTCCCTGACTGGGGCCTTCTGTCCCCTCCCACAGATGTTCACCACCCAACTGTTTTGCGAGTTGTCAGTCAGATCTGTTTCCTTTAGCCCAGTTGGAATGAATTTCTCTAAATTATTGACATTATCTTCCTAGTTGCTTATGAAAATAAGTGATGTTATAATTGTAAAATCCATTTAAAATACTGCAAACATCTTTGTGGAACTAAAACTCTAGCGTTTTGTTTTGTTTTTCTAAGGGCTGGAGCTTTATGGAAAATACCATCTACAGAGACAATTAAGACTGAGTGACACCTTAACTACCTCCCTTGAGGAATAAGTGCTAGGAATACATATACAAAGCATTGTGTTGTGTAAAGATAACCCAGGTAGCAATGTCTCAAAATCAATGCAATAGTAAGGCACAGGGCCCTGGATAATTCATCATGCAGAGAAAAACTGCTCTGACAGGGTCATACAGCTTTTTGTATTACCTTTCCAACATTGCACTGTATTTTCAGACTGCCCAGCAATTTTTGTTTGGAGTGTTTTTCATACCAGTCCTTGTAGGAAACAGCTTTACAGGCACAGGCAGGCTGACTCCTCCTCCAGGCATCCTATTGCCTTTACTTAGAAGAAAAGGCAGTGTTGCCTTTGTGTGAGACACGAGTAGAACACAGATTATCGGGATTCTTGGCATTGTGAGCTGAATAGCTCAGTGCTTGGAGATGCTGTTGCAACTGGGAAGTGAAAAACATCCACTTTTTCACAAGGCATGAATCAGCCTCTACTCTTGGAAATCAGGGGTGCATTCCTGACTGTAACTGAAGAATCTGCAATGGGAATCTTAGCATTTGCATAGAGTAACTTAGCACATTGGAAAAGTGACAAGCCAAGTGAATCTTTGTGTATAGAAACTACCACCTCCCTTAAATCCCACTTTAGAGAAAGTCTGCAAAGTTGGATTATTAACAGAAGTTGTGACAAACGCAGGCTGAAGGTGAGATTACAGCTCATGCATCCCTGGGCCAAAAGTTCTTTCTCTTGCCCTCAGTTGTATAACATGTGTGGGGCAAGTGCCACAGAAGCGCGTGTAAATGGTTGCCAAGCACAGCAACCAGCGCTGTCCAGATCTGGAGGCTCCAGTTGAGTTTAACAGAAGTTGATTTTTCTGTAGTTGTCATCATTCCTACTTCTTGCAGTTCCCCCTTAGATTACCATTTTCATGTCCTTAGTTTGTTTCTCCCCTCGGGGCTAAATAAAAGTGCACCTCCTGTGGCACTGAAGGTGAAACACCACCAGTGGGGATGCATCTGGATTGCTATGGCAGCACTTGGTGGGTCAATCGAGATGTGGCCCTTGGTGCCAGACATTTTACTAAACATATCAGACAAACACAGAATTTGGAATCTAATTAGGGCAGAAAAAGGTAAAGAAAAACAAGACAGGGTAAAATGGTTAAGCAGCTTACAGAACAAAGACTCTGGCAGAGACTGGAGGGAAGACCACTTTCCTAGTCCAGAGTGAGTGCCCTAGATCTGCATTCTCAGAGCAGGCAGGAGGCCCCACTCACAATATACAGTTCTTTCTGGCAGAAACTTAGGAATATTTGTACTTTTCAAAGCTCTTCAGGGAAATGTGGTATGTTACTTCATTGTCTAAAAAGTGATTGCAGCCAAAGGAAGAAAACCAGTGTCATAGACGGTCTTTTCTCCCAGCTTGCTCTAGGACAGGGCGATGGTCCCACTGCCTTGTGGTGGTGCCCTCCTTCACTGAGAAGTCCTCATATTGCTGTACTACAGGCAAGCTGGATCCCTTCTTGAGGGCTGGCTTTTTCAGACACCATACCTAACGATTCTTAGGAGTTTCTTTAGGGAATAATTTTACTTAAGGATGCTCCTAGAAAGAATTAGTAAGCTTATTAACATCAGTTATAAAAGGTTTCATATTCAAAGATCTTAAGTGCTCTGGGCAGGCAACACAATCTTTTCTCTTTCCAGGGTGATCAAGTTTCAGGCTGTTGGGAGCTTTACCTTAGATAAACACTTCAAAACAAAAATTCTGTCTGCTTTACATTAAACATCAGATTTCCTGTGCTTCCATTTGAAAGAGAGAATTTCTTCGAGGTTATTGACCATCTTTCCTCACTCTTGTTTTGTAATACTAGATGAACTCTCTGAATTCAGCTGCTGTACAGGATGATGTTAACTCTCAGAGTGTAACAATGGATTGTTTTCAGTATTGGGCATATGAGCGTTCCTAGACATTTAAGGGAATATTTGCATATATAAACATGCATTTAAATAATTCACAAGATGAAGTTACAAGTGGAAGCCATTTTCTACCCAATACATAGCCACATTTCAATAATTAAATTATATATCCTAATTACAGTTTCATTTTAAACCTCTTTGAGGTGTTTTTGGTGAAAGGAAGCATTATACACACATACACACACGAAAGCATATTGCTGCAATATGTTTTTAAGATTCACCACAGGATTACATCACTAAAATAAACTTTTTTGAAAGATATCCAAGACAAGAATGTTAATTCAATGTTTTTAATCAAGATAATTATTTTTATTAAGTTATGCTGGCAAAATCAATGACAAGCAACCCAAGACAGTGTTAGTGTCATGTGCTTTCTGTTTTCCTTTACTGTCTGTTGTCCAAATGGGAGAACCTCCTGAAGGCATCTTGGAAAATCTGTAATATCTTATTTTATTCTATCCTACTTAGTTTTAAATGAGGAAGCAGACAGCATGCAAATGCACTGCCAAGACGTATGGGCAATTCTATGTTAAGTAAATGCAAAGCCTGATCTGGCTGATATGAGTCACAATTTTACAGACAGTTTTAAAAGCTTACAAAATTTCAGCAGGGAAGTTTTTAGTCTTTTTATACTATAGCGGCTTCGGGATTTGAATTGCTTTTTCAAATTTGAAATTCCAGGGTATTAAGTCATTACCCAATTTAGGTTGACTTTTCCACCTTAATTTCATTTTCTGTTTTCCCTCTAGGTTTTCTTCCTGAAAAGGAAAATAATAAAAACTGTTAAGCTGTAACAAACAACTCATTTCTTACAAGTACAGCTCTAAAATTATTCAGTAATGTTTCAGCAGAATGGGTCTTTACTTGAAAAGGTCAGTGTTTTGAAACCAGCACTTTGCACTGTAAAATACATGCTAGTTCTGGCAGACAGCGTTTAGCAAAGGTGCAGGAGGGTGAGGTTGTTTGAATGAGCAATGTCCAGTGGCTACAGCAAAGAGCCTACTAGTGGTGGGTGATCCAAATTCAGATGTTTTTTCTGATTCAGGAATGGGGAAAGACAGGATTTCCTGCCTTTCACATTACAGATAAAACCCTAACCACCGAGCTGCTGCCTAATACACAATAAGAATCTTCCCTGTTATTCCCTGTTTATACTTTATATTAAAAAACAGTTTCAGCAAAGCCTTGCACTTGGGACTTCCAGTCTTTGCCTGAGCTCAGCACCTGTCCAGTGTGACTTCCTTTTCTTCTTTAACTGAAAATAAATAAATAAACACTTAGAAAAATATTTTAATGTGAAATGTGAAAACATTTGAGTTTTCTGACTTTCACAAGACAGGCAAATGTTTCCCACACAGTTTTAGTCAGCTTTGCAACACATTTTAGTTCAAGGGATACCTATATGTTAATAACATTGAAAAAGAATTCTTGAATAGGATTTACTTTGTATTGCACGTTGCTTTCGCTCAGTTTCTCTTTTGGTGTTTGTTCTATTCACTATTACATCTTAAAATAGACAGTAAGGACTTACAAGCAGGCATCATCTCTTTCTGTGGATATTTCTTTAATGTGTAATGGCAGAAAACTCACAGCAGACTGCTTGTGGCACTTCATGACTTTAATTTTTCTGCAGAATGATCTGCTGTAAATTCTGACTATCTTTAATTAGTTCCTCCTCAGTATTCTCTAACACATGATCACCAGTTTCTTGTACAAGTTTCCCAGATTCCTTTCAGTCACCTCCTTCTACAAATCTTCCACATTTTTCCTTATTTTTCCTTCACACATCTGTAAGTTGTTCAATTCATTCATATTTGCTAGAACTTCACAACCGTGACTGTGTGACTGTGCTGTGTCCCAGGTTCCTTCTGCTTTGCTCTCTCTTCCCCACCATTGCAATGTCCTTGAGGATCACAAATGAGATGGCAAACACCTGGTACCATTTGATATAAGCAATAAGACACAGCCACTGCTGTTTCCAAGTTCACATTCCCAGCTGCAATCATGACACACCTGCAGGTCTTTGAAATCAAACAAGCCTTTTCCACGCACACGTGTGCAATGTGATTGTTTTTCATTATGAGAAGTGTTAGCAGTTCAAATAGAGGCATAAATACTGCTGGCTGTGTATAAATTAAAACCAAGAACAACAGCCCTTGTGCTGTGCTCAGATTCCTTTAGAAATACAGTTTCCCAGGCTGAAACTTTGAAACTAAATATGTTCCTGGATATGGTGAAATTTTTTATTATAGTCTCCAGTGGGAAAGATGATTTTTTTTTTTTTTTTGTGAATTTAATAGATTCTTTTCAGGTCTTGCTAAAGGATGAGAAAGACTCTTCTAAGTTCTTTGTAAATCAGCATTCCTCTCCTCTCCCAAGGAGAAGTGAAATCAAGCGCTGTATTTTTAAATTTGGTGCTGAATCTTCCCTGCTCTACTCACTTCTGCTCTCAAAAAAGCAGTTAAACACAAAGAGACTTGCCCTTCTTCAAACATTTTGTTTCAAAGAGTGTGGAAACTTCTTTTCATACCACAAAGCAACAATAAAAAGCAAATTTTGCTTGTGGCTTATACTCCGGTTTGATAGTGAAGCCAAATGTGTAGTTTTTTCCTCATTTCAATACCAAGGAACTTTCAAAATGCCTTTAAAAGTCACTTTCATAGCGAGAAGAACAAGCATGGATTTCTGAATTTTATGTGGGCCACAAATATAATAATTTATAACTTCAAATAAGATTAGAATCTGAACATAATTCCGTTGCTACAAATAGATTCAGAGAAGAATCAATACATTCGTCACTGAATGAAGATCAAGTTGCTAAGGCACATTTAGGGGGGAAAAACACACCTCGGTTCAGAATGTAAGGAGGACAAGTTGTTTTGAACTCATTACCCCTTTCTGGGATGTTGCCTCTTGAAATGGCCTCCCTTTTCCCAGCTGACCAACCAAATCCTTAATTATCTACTCATAAAGGTAATTTGCAACATCGGTATTCCTCAGGTTCTCCTGAATGTCGTGACAGGACTTGACTCAGTTGCCTTACACTTGGTAAAACCTCAATATTCCTTCTAACTTAGCGTTTGACAGACTGAGCTCTTCTGTCAGACTTTGTGAACTGAACGTTTTTAGCATGGATCACTACATATATAACTTTAATAATGACTGAAATAAACCAGGACTGTTGATTCAGTAAATGTCTGTTGTTATACCTGCCAAATGTACAGGACAGGTAATGGGATGTTCACTGATTTTTTGCACAGTTGATGGGATTTACACGTGGGTTTATGGATTACGCATGGAATTTGCTTTTTGATCAATTCTGAATATTTCGTTTTTAAAAATCTTGTACTTTTCTTACTCTTTTTTTCCTATTGTGCGTTTTTTTTTAGGAAATAATACATATGGAAAAATTTATTTTGGAAAAATATTTAATTTTTACTTTGAAAGCTTGTGTTTTCATATTTTATACCTAAGCTGAGCTCTATTCATTCCAAAGACTAATTAACCCCTAAATGAAACATGCTTTTATTATGTATTAAACACTATTTTTTTTGACCATAAATTACTTCCACCACCACCACCCCCAAATTTTCCTGAGAAATGCATGCATTCTAGTGGCTTTTTTTTAACTTTTCAATTTCACCACCCCACCTCCCCCAAAATCATAATTTACACAACTTTATTCATCACCATTAGTTATAATTGATCTGGTCTTTACAAAGTTTAAGTAGCTAAAATGTAAGGCTGCAGCTGTCCTCCTGATAAAAGGTAATTTAGAAGTGTACTGGACCGTGTACATTAGATAATAAGCAATACTTAAATTTATATATATAAATTAAGAAATCTATATAACAGTAGTCAATATAACATAACCTGTGCAGTAAATGTGACTTCCTATTGGTAAATCTTCTAAGCAGAATGGTTCCTGAGTTTTGCTGAAAATATATGGGCTCACTGAGTTTCATCTCTAAGAAATATTGGAGATTTGTATAATAAATTCACTGCTCATTATGAATAGAGGTAAGGATGTATAGCATGTCCTGAATACCAGAAAACATCAAACTTCTTTCAGGATTATTGGAAGGACACCAGTAGGAATGCTAAGTACCAAGCTGAGAATACAGAAGAGCCTCATGATGATTTTTAATAGAGTTATGCTTGGTATTTGAAATTTTTACGTCACACACAAGCTTTTTCCTTTTAAGAAAATACAGAGATTTTTGTCTATTTTTGTTCATTTTGCTCTCTATTTGGATTTAACACGTTTTTACTTATCAGTGTGTGCTTTAAGTACTGTAGTGCTGATTAGCACAGCTTTAACAGTGTTGATGTTTTCATCTGGTTCAGTTCTCCTTGCTGGCAAGAATTTTATGTCTCAAGACACAAAATTATGATTCATAAGCTGAAAAGCATCCTTTTGCTCTGGGATTTGAAAGACCAGTGTGGAAGCATCCTATTCCTAGAGCAAAAGCTGAGATGAATAATGTACTGTGGCTGAGCGTATCAGTCAGTGATGGAGACATTCTGTCTCTGTAGTTGGTTTAAAACTGCCGGTCAGGAAGAGGTAAATTAAAGCAGAAAACGGTCTTCTGAGTCAGATTTTCTCTGGCATAAGAAATATATTGTGATAAAACAGTGTTAGAGTCATTTTGCAATGCTATAATTGGATGTAAACTTCATTTGAGATTTCAGCTTCCAACTGCTTTACCAAATTATAACACAAGTGCTAAATGGTGAAGAAAATCACATCGTAAACTGCCATGAATGTTTCGCTCACACAAGGTCAAAATTCCACTGCTATCAAAAGGTGAAAGTAGCTCCTTCTTTGTAAAAGCAGTCTGTTGACACCATTAGTGTGGAAAGATGTGAGGTTTTCAGTAATTACACATCACGATACAGTATATTTGCATCCAGGTTTCATTCTGTATCTACTCATTAACAAAATGATTTTCCATAGTTTTCCCATGCGTGTATTAAAAGCCTGATTTTCTTGCAACTCAGAGCTGAGTTGTTTAATTTCTTTTGACTCTTTCTCATTTTACAATTTAATTACTTTATGTTAAATACTTGAAGTTTACAATCTGATCTTTTCATGTGGCTGGTTTTTGCCTGAGTATCTCTATTGACTTCAACAGGATTATCCATAGTGGCAGAGAAGCCAGTTCAGTCAAAAGTTATTTCTATAGACAAAGTTTTATTTTCCTTTGCTTTTTAGGTGACTGTCCTGACAAAGGCATTGTGCCAACACAAAAATTCTACCCCTAAGGCTTTGAGTTACTCTGAAACTCCAAGGTATTAACATACGTGAAAGGTCTTTTCCTGGCATAAAATATTTGAAATAAAACCTAATTTATTTATTAGCAATGCATACTTTTGGTGAAGTGTTACTTCATTTGACATGAGAAGGTGGGAAATGCAATTAACAAGACAAAAATGCAACACCCACAGACAGACCATCTGGTCACCTGGATATCCAGAGCAAAAAGAACTTGGATATCCGAAACAAGAAGTAAACCTTACCATCAGCTGACCTGACCATGAAAACGATGATGAAAAAAAGAAGACAAAATTGGGGTGGTTTTTTTCTTTCTGTACTTTCCTATTGGGAAGCCAGGACAAAAAATGACTGACACTGTCACAAGGAACAACTTCAGAAATATCGGAATGGGTAATAATCTGATAAAAACTGTGACCTGAGACAGAATGTGGCTGTGGAGAGGGAAGGATCAAAACATTAACAGCCATTAGTGCAGAACAAATAAAAAAGTTTGAGGCAAAGGAACTGGGAAGCAGGATAAGCAGACACTATTTGAGAGAGCAGACACTGCGGTTCAGTGGAGAGAAACAGATAAAAGGCAGGAACTAAAATGTTTGGCCTCAAAATATTACTGAGAGTTGCGTGGGCAAAGAAAGTAGCACAGCGTTTGTTCCCTGAAGGAAATGAAAGTTGAAGCATGTCGGAGCACATAGAGAGAGGACCAAGAAAGAGCACGTGCTGTGTGGCGAGGCTGTCTGCAAGGCTCTCCGCACACACACGTACCCAGGAAAAGCTGTCTGCTGGCTTTGCCTTCTGCTCTAAGACCAGTAACGACTGGGGTTCTGGCTGACTGGCAGAGCTGCAATCCTATTCCAGAAGCACTGATAAGCAAGTCATATGTCACCAGGAAAAGAGAACTTCAGCACGGTGAGACCAGTCCACTGGTACTAAAGATGATACATCATTGCCTCAGATTTTTAGCATCTGGCACAGCAGCACCCGACCTTCCAAGAAAGTGCCTCCCAAAACAACCGAGTGAATCTCAGATGAGCCACCAGCTTGACCACAGATATGTTTCACTTTTTTCCTAAAGACAAGTTACATGGTTTTATCCTTTTTCCTCTCCTCTCCTCTCCTCTCCTCTCCTCTCCTCTCCTCTCCTCTCCTCTCCTCTCCTCCCCTCCCCTCCCCTCCCCTCCCCTCCCCTCCCCTCCCCTCCCCTCCCCTCCCCTCTCCTCTCCTCTCCTCTCCTCTCCTCTCCTCTCGGAACTGGCTCCACTTTTCGAATGAGAGACAGGGCAAAGCCAGGAGAACCAGAGAGTTTGGCAGTCTTTTGGTTTTGACTGTTTATGAAAACAAAGCTTCCTGTGAATTCCTGTGTTACTTTCACGCCTCACAGTTTTACAAACCCAAGTCTCTGTTCCAGCAGAATCTCACAAGTGACACAATTATAGAAGCAGGCCAACAAACATTAAAGCTGACAGGATATAAAGTGTTCTCAGTTCTGTAGCTTGGATAAAAACTAAAAGCTAGGACGACAGCGCATATTTCTGCACTTGAAAAACTTCCCCCAGAATCTTTCAGGGACAGCTTGAAAAGACAAATTGTACTGGAGTTTTTCAATCTGTCACAGTAGAGAACAGCTTCTGAGCTGTAGAGAGATGCCTTCAAATGAATCATATATCATTTTATCTGAGAATTTATAAACCTTTCTAGTTCAGTTGGTTTTTTTCTCTCTCTTCAAATATCAGAAACACACCATCCAAATCTAATCCTGTACCAAACCAACCATATAAATACAAAGCAAGTGCTGGAGTGCCAAAGTAGCTGAATTTTGTATATTCTTTTATACCAATTCTCTCTTCAAAATTAAAATGTCAATGTAAATCAAAGACAGGAGGCACCCATGCTTTAATGGGAACTCCAGGCTCAAGATGAAGCCCACACTGTATGAGGCTGGAATCCAGGCTCACTGGATCTCGTTAGAAAAAGACTGCAGTGCAGCTGAGAGGTTATTGTCTCTCTCACAAGAAGAGAGAAGATGCATAAGACCCTACACAACAGGTTAGTTTTAAGGCTAATAAAAAAACTCTACAAACCTCTGACTGAAAATATGTGGCTTTAACCTGGGATTTTTTCTGTTTATGAGAAATCTTCACCAGTGCACAAGAGTTCATTCGTCCTCTGATGTGATGCATGTAAAACTGGAAAAGAGCAGTGTTTTCTGATCAAATGATTCAGTACAAACTGAAGAACTTCCTTGGTGGCTGCCTGTGCAGTACTCATGTATGATTGTCTGTAGTTCATATTTTCATATGAACCCTGTTCTAGCACGCTGTCATGGGTCATAGCCTTTACAGTTTGGTAAAGCTCTTAAAAAGTATTATTTTACAACTAATTTTCTTCTTGTGATTAGTTATGCTAACTGCAGGGTTTATTTTCCTTTTCTTGAGGAAGATCTATGTATGTTATTTTTCAGTTAAGCATTTTGAGTGACTGAATCACTAAGACTTTCTGTGAAGTAAGTAAGTGGATAATGATATTCATAGAATACATGTATTTATAAACAGGGAAGCTGAAGAAAAGAGAAGGAAAAGGACTTTCATGATGAGTG
Organism: Dromococcyx pavoninus; assembly: GCA_033558185.1. NCBI lineage: Eukaryota > Metazoa > Chordata > Aves > Cuculiformes > Neomorphidae > Dromococcyx > Dromococcyx pavoninus. The sequence continues at coordinate 826,386 of JAUMJL010000276.1, read as the reverse complement.
ATACTGTCAGTGGCAGTATTGGGAATAGAAAGCAGAGATCTTTACTGCCAGTTCCAGTCTAATTGGTGGAGACCTCTATTGCACAGGTGACATCCCTACACAGAGCTATGTGAAAACAACTTCAGCAGAGCAAACCCAAGCATTCACGAGATCTGAAACAATAAACTAAGGATGCTCATGTAATTTCCAGTTCCAGTCTACAGGTGCCTGTTCTGGTCTATGTCTTTCCTACCACTCCATTTTACCCCTACTCCTGTCAACATTGCACATCATCTTTTTCCACAGATGCCGAGTACCAGATCATTGCCTGATTCTAGTTCAGCTGCACAAGCCTGTGCTGTCCCAGAGTGCTACAGCTCATTTGGACCAGCTGTAATAAGAAATGCTAAATAGATTTGGTTAAAAGCATTGGCTGATGCAGGCTCCTATCATAACCCTTTCCTACTACTCCTTATTTTTGAGTAACTTTATTTTTAAAGTCACAATCCTTGTGGGTTTGTGCTGGTGGTATGATAGGTAATGCATTAAGTCAACTTTAACAGTTTCATGCATTTTTATTCTTCATCTTCAGTATCATCTTCATGCAGAAGATGATAAATCAGCAGTGCTTTGCAGAAAATAAATAAAGACCTTAATTCTGTTTCTTTTAAATTTCCAAAAATTGTAAGAGAGTTCAAGAAATGGACACACATGCCATTCAGTGAACTATTAAAGCTATTCAAATAAATTGTTATTAAAATGAGAAGGGAGGAAGCCTTTAATGCCTTAAGGGAAAGGAAACGTGTGGTGGAGTTGTGAATGTATGTAACACAACACCCTTCCCTTGGGATGATGATTTGATGGTTTACTGAATTAGGATTTTGAACTGTTGATGCTAGACCAGCAAAAAAGTCTGGTGTTCCAGCTGCAACCCGTGATCTTACATAAACTGCACTTGGTAGATAAAATGCTGTCTGTCTTCCTGTCATATTAGAAAGCCATCATAAGCATTAACACTGGTCTGGATGATTCAACAGAAGCACAGTTTGCATCCATGGCTGATCTGGATCAGATTTATATGGCAAATTGATTTGATACTGTACAGATCTGGAGTTTGTGGAGTCATGGCTTGAGTCAGAGCAAATACTAAATGACCAATCTGTAAAGAATCCCAGTGCCATCACTTCCTTTACCATGGTAAAAGGCTCTTCCAGACACAGTTCTGCTTCCATTCCCTTTCTGTCTCATTTCTCTGACCAGTTCCTGGGTTGCCTCTTAGTTCCTGTAGGCGGCTGGTACTCTGTCTGTTCTTGCTCCTCTATTCTCGCTCCTCTATTCTCAGTCTCACTCTCAATGGACCTGCTCTGCTTGTACTTTCTATTTCCAGCATAAGACCATTCCCTCTGAAAACCTGAATGCCAATAGGATCCATATTCAAGGTGACAGGAAGATTCAAATTCCTTATATTGGTGATAAGCAAGTAAGAAGTCAGAAATTGCTGGGGACATTCTCTGATTGTGTTTAGTTTTCATTAGAAGAGCTATGTCCTGATCTCACACCCCATCTGCTCTTGGACAGACCTGGGTGCTTCTTTGGAAAATATACTCTTGCAAACTGTACATCAGATGGCACACAGAGCTTGCTGACCCCTTACTCCACTTAGCAGCTTCTGTTACTCTTTGGTGCTGTGAGGTGAGCTGGGTTCTGCAGAAAAGCTGCATGAAATGAGCTAAGACATTAAAGAACAAGTTTTAGCCCAGAGTAAGACTTTATGCCTGAATGATAAAGCTCCTGCAATAGAAACTGCAAGGGAAATTCAAACAGGCTATTAATTGTAGCACCGCCAATATATCAAGATGAATAAGATTTTCTAAAGGCATATACTAAGCAATTTCAGTTCCTTTTACTTGCTTCGTTAGAACTGAATTCTTCACAGATGCATTTTCAATAACCGTGTGTGCTGATTTAAGAGCTCCTGTATTGGAGTCAGTCACTCTGCCAAGGCTCAGGAAGCACTGCGCTCGCAGCGCCGCCAGGGTTATACTGCTGCTACTTGCTCCACTATGCCTTTGGTGCTCTATAATCTTCATCTGACCTGTGGTAAATCCATGCTGACTGTTCTCACCCTCAAGGAAATGAAGTGAGATTAAAGCTTCTAAGGGTATAAAGTTTTGAAAATGAATCTCACAGTCCTGACGCCTCTTGGCTGTTTTAGAAAATGGTAGAAGTCCGCTGGTCGTGATATTTTATTCGGTTGACAAAACTGTTTTGAACAAATGCTGGAACTTCTTCTTTGAGATGGGCAGTTTCAGTTGTCAATGAAGGTTTCCCTTAAGTTCCACCTGAAATTTCAAACAGAGAGAGAGAGCATCAATCTATATTATCCATGACATGGTGGCTCTGACTCACAATGAGGGAAGAAAGGTGATTTAAGTTCCTTTTCTACGTGAGTCACATCAAGGATTTGAGTCTCAGTTGAGAATCTTTTGCAATAGCACCCACTTCATCTGGTCCAATTTTTTATTATTTATTTAAACTAAAACAGTTCTTAGAAAAGGCACTGAAAAAAAGGAAACGAGGATTGACTTTTAATTTTATAAAAATTCTGTGAGTGGGAACTCTTTAACCCTGCAGGAAGAGATTGAGTGACATTCACAATACACACACATAAATATGTTAGCCAGAAATCAAGGCAAAAATCAGAGAAGACTTAACCTAAATGGATAGTCCTAAACCCATTTACAGCAAGCAAGCGGCAGATTTCTAGACTGAGCTGTGTCTGTGAAAGTGATTCTTGACATTGGAAGAAAAGAACAGTTTTGTTGTTACTATGCCAAGCCTCTGCATGTACTACTGTAAACAGAAATTTTTATTACCTCACTCTGGAAGTGCTTGCCATTGTCCGTCTCGCTGCTTTGGTATATGTGGGGACCAGGCAACTCTGACAGAACCAACAGTAAAAATATGTATCAGTATAAGTGGTTCCCTGTTTTTCCTGAATATTCATATTCTTGTGAAAAGTATTTCTGCAGACTTTCTTTAAAGGAATGAAGAGTTTGAAAAGCCTGGAGGGACAAAAAAGCATTTCCTCTGACTAAGCATCCCTAAATCATTAAACATCATTTTCAGATTGCACAAAAATATCAGCTACTTCATTTGACTCGTTCCATGAAGTATTATTTTTCTGCCAACGTGTTCCTTCCTTAGCTTCTCTGGAAAAGATATTTCCACTCCAAGTTCAGCTGCAGAAATATTAAAGAATCCCGTTAGTATATAAGAAATAAACAGAAGTACAAACTTTAAAAAAGATTAAAATAAAGTATCACAAAAGGAAGAAAACCATTTCTCTTTCATGTTCGTCAGTGTTTCACTCTATATGGTTGTTAAGGTGAATCCAGAACAGTGTTTATTTCTTGTGGTCCAGGAGCATCTACAAGACTGCAGCCTCTCACTGTTTCCAGCTGCTGAGTTGATCACAGCACATTTAGCACCTTGAGTTCCAGGTGGTCTTTCTCAAGAGATCAGAGACTGAAAATAAAAACTGTGCTTTATAGCTACCAGACTACCAAATTCAGTGAAGCTGTTCCAGTGTATACAAGCAGAGGGTCTGGCCTGTAAGAGGCAGTGGTGTCCACCAGTACAACCGTGCTTTTATAGTGGCACCAGATACGCTGCCTCTGCTTTGTTTCATGGTCATTTTGCCTGCACTGAAACCATGGAGCTCTTTCCTTAACTGCTATTCATTACAATTCTCTCCTGGAAAAATATCAGTAATTTAAAGGTTAATAGAATGCTGATGTCACTGTAATTAGAGCAGAGGAAAAACATTTCTGTAATTACTGTTAATGCTTTCTTGCTGTTCAGCTAATAAGATATGGCCCCCAGTCTGGGATGGAAGGCGGGTGTAGAGATCTGTGTGAGCAAGAACTTGTGACAGGGTGATCAGGCCAGTGCAGAAATGATGCCTGAGTCACTTTAGAGCATGTTGGAAATTGGTCGTTAAGCAGCCCGTCTGGGAAAAATAGAAGCCAAAAATGTCGAGGATGAGCACGTCATAAAATGGAGTTTATGGAACTGGCTAACCTGTAAAAAAACAAGACACGCAATTAGTCAAGATTTGTTTTGTTGATTTTCACTACGCTACATTACAAATAAACCCATTACTTCAGGAGGTTTTAATTTTCAAAGACAGATAGAGATAGTGCAGAGCTGTACGTACAAAGGAGCCTGCGACAGCGACCCCCAGGAGGTCGGTGGCACCCAGATCACTATTCCCAAAGCAGTCTGTTGGTGCTGTGCCTGCTCACCTGCGCCAGCAGCTTCCCATGGAGTGAGGTCTCCGTTCTGCCTCACTGGGTGGGAAGTGGTGTTTCAGAGCTCTGTGGATGAGCTGTGAGGAAATGGAATAGCTGAGCCCAAAAGGTTTTCTGTCCTGCCCACGGGAGGAGGCCTCTGCCTGAACGGCTGGAAGGGCCCCCGGCTGCGCTACCCTGGGTACCCCAGGGTGGAAAATGGGAATCTCTCCTGCTGGTTGTTATTACAGACAGGTAGTGGGCCCAGCTATCTTCATGTGACCGGGCCAATCGCAGTTCATCAATTAGAACAACCCTTCCTACAGAGCAGGGGACGAAGGGACACAGGGCCATGTCCGGGCCGCCCTGCGCTGGGTGGGCTGTGGCCTCCCTGGCCTCTGCCACACCAGCCTCTGCTGCCTTGCCTTCAGTACCTACGTTCGCCCTTGGTCTGAACTGAGATACCAGGCTATGTCTGAAGGCTTTGCTGTGAGAGGGAGAGTTGGGTGACAAAGTGTCCCGATCACAACCACATTTGCTATGTGAACACATCTCAAATCCCTTATTACCCGTAGTGACTGTATCTTTCCCAGCTGCACTGTTAGTTCAGCGTATTTTCATTTCTTTCCTCACAAGCAGGAAAGATTCACTTTGAACATGTACTAAGTTGAAAATCTTGCTATTTTGACTTCAGATTCCTAGATTTCTGCGCTCCCACTTTACATTTTCCTGCCTGTGGTTTGTCCTATGTGGCTGACTTCATCATGATGGAGATTTCTGTATTTTGAAGAAATCATATTTTTGGATAACTTTATATCCAGCTTTTATTGGTCAGTCATAGTGGTTTAGTTCAGTCCACTCGTTTCCTTTCTGTATCACAGGTGCTTGTAATCAGTCAATTCTAGTGCTTTACCAGCCTCTGAGCTGGGCCTAAACACTTCAACTTGCATGCTTTTGCTTTTTGGAAACTTTTAATGGCTGCCTACATCTTGTAAGTTTATTTCTTCTATTTTGCTAGTTTCTAACATGGCTGTTTTGAGGATCATTATTTTAATTATAGGTTGTGGTCAGGCAAAGTCACTGGGGCAGCTTCCTCGGCTCTGCCTGTTGTATTTGTACAAAGCCGTAAGGTGGGCTTCTAGTATTAGCATATAGAAAAATGTTCACAGATCAGTATAATCTTGCAATGTTCAGAAATACTCTCTTGCTGTTTTTTTAAAGTAGGCATAAATTAAATCTATAATTATTCAAATTTCAGTAACTTTGAAAGAGTATAAAAAGGTAATAATTTTCTGCATTGTAGAAGTTGTTTAAAGAAATGTCCAAAAATTGCTTTTCTATCTTCCGGCTGGCTGGTTTATATGCACACACCTGAAGTCTCACCCTTCTAGGTGACTGACTGATTCTCTTGATTTCCTTCAGCATTCAGTGTTTTTTCTCTTCACACACAAACAAGCCATTTATTTTTCATACAAGTATGTGTACACATATTTAATGGACAGAAGTTCAAAACTGATAATTTTTTTTAATAGGTAATGTCCTTGTTTGCCCACAAATATAACCTTAAGAAAGAAACCTACCTACTAATAAATCATAATATGAGTTTTACTAACTTTAATGGAATTGCATTTGCACAATTGCTAATGAAATTCGACATCTGATGGATCCAGAAATCATCGGGCTACCACCGAGAGGCTTGTTCGGCGACAGGGCAGAGTGCAGTGTTGTGAAGACTTACTGACTTATTTCTTTAAAGCAGTTTCACACTGCTAGCATGGCTCTGTGCTTAGGCCAATGAGCTCTGTCCCGCAGAGCTGGCGCAGGCGGTAGCAGCTCAGGTGTCTCTGTGTCCTGTAGCACCGTACAGTGCAGACATGCCCTAAGAAACTCATCAATGAAGGGTAGAAAAGGAGAATGAATTTCGCTATTACTATTTTTACTATCAAATATTTCCCAGATTCCCATTGTTAGTCACCTCATGGCTTGTGTGTGTCACAGTAGATGTGTTTTTTTTAAAAAAGAGTTTGTAGAAAACCAGCTGTATGTTTCAGTTCAGAGCTGGCATCCCCTGGAGGAGCTTGGAATGAGAGAAGCAGCAAGTGCGGGTGAAGGTCAGAAACACTGGAGAGGAGCTGGATGATTTGATAATAGACAGGAGCAGATAATAGTAGAAGTTTCATTGCAAAGGGAACAAGCATGCTAGATTAGGAGGAAGATAAATAGGCCTTTGAAACTTCAAATCTTCTCCTTTCCAATTTAACATATGAAAGTGAATTATGTCTGAATGCTTATGGGGATCTAAAACTGTAAAATAGCCAAGGTTCTTTTCTGACTTTTTTTCAGAGTTGCAGTAGCTCAGTTTTCACTTTGAAACACAAGTGGCAAGCAGATTTCTCCTGGTGTGATCTGTGCATTTGAGAAAGGCATGGCCTCCAGAGATGATTATTACAGCAGCAGGCAGTTCTTTCTTGTATCATCGCTGCAGCGATGAGGACTCTTGTACAGACTCTCAGAATGTTGTACCAAACAGCTCCTGAGTGATTTTAATGATTTGGAATTGCAAATAAGTTACAGTTTAGCTGTACTGAGGCAAATGTAATTCTGAAACTGCGTCCTTGAGTATATGTTTCTGTTCTACTTTTAAACAGACACAACTATTTGATTTTTCCTGGTATTGTGTTTGTAGTCTGTGTTGAATTGTGATCGTGGTTAAAAATCTGAGAGACATGAGATCTTTATGTTCTCAGGTTTAGCACAGGTCTTTTTCATACAGGCCAAACGGACTAAGAAGAATTGTAACATCTGAAGCCTTAGCGTAAATTTATTATCTCTAATTCCTTTCAATCTGTTTTGACTGAGCATGACATGCAGTATGGACCAAATGGGTTAGATATTTCAAACAAAGCTAGGAGTTGGAACAGTTGTACCTCTTTTACTGATCCTTGATAACACCGGTGGTAAATGCACGGGAGAATGAAGGGTATCCTTTTTACCTGAAGGGAACTTGTATCTTCAGAAACCAGGAATCCTGGCCTTCAGTTAGCTGTAATTGCTGTAACTCAATGCAAATATTAAATTAATCACTTTAGTACAGTGAGAAATCACTGTTCAAAAAGCATTCTCATCCCCCCACTTTTAGGCTCAGTTTCCTGCTCCAGTTCTTTCATGCTGTCACTTCTGTTCGGACTACATCAGGCTAAATTGAAACTGATCACAGGCTTGCCACGTGGCAAATCTGCTTGACCAGAAATTACTCTTCACTCCCTCTTCTCACAGGAGTAGATCCTAATGCTGCGTTCATTCAGCCAGACTTTTCCTGTGGTGAGCAGTGTGACCAGTGGTCCTGCCCTTAGTCTTTTTCTGTCTGAAGGGCCAAGCAGTCAGGTGAGTCAAATACAGCTGTACCAACCACTGGAACTGTCGTGTTAGACACCAGTGGTATTTGCATTGTTATAAACTGAAGGAAGCAGTGGCCATGCAGAGATCCATTTTCAGAGGGCCTATGGCTTGCTCAGACTCATGGAAACAGGTTGACTTCTTCAAGCTCCAGGTGAGCAATGCTTGGACATGGAAAATGTTTATTGAAGTTGTGGATGGATCTCCAGAAAAAGGTTATGATCTTTGTGAGGGCCATCTCTACGAGTAAGAACGGAAGCGAGCTGCCTGACCAACAGCAGTAGTCATCAAGATATTTGCACCTTTCTCCAGGGGCACCCGTTCGTACTTCTGAGGGAGAGTTTGCCAGTGAATTGGAAGCTATGGTAGTGGTGCCTAAGAGCTCTTATGCCTTGTTGAATGCTCTTTAACATGCAGTCTTCCTCCTTTTCTTATTTCTGTTTTCCTCTGCTTCTTGTTCCCCTTACTGCCTTAACCCCAACTTTATGAAGACACAGTGGCAATGTGCAACAAGGGTTCTCTGCCAAGTCCTCAGACACAATGAGTACATGTTCTCTTCACAAGGTGCTACATTTCGATTATGGAAAACAGTGGGGGAGGTACAGAACTGACATAAATGTCTTAAAGGAAAGTCTGATGTGAATTTAATGTACATGTGATGGAAAACAGCATTTAATCTTCTCAAATTCACACCTAATAGCATGGAACTCTCAAGACCATTTAAAAGAATGAAACAGTTTTGTAAAGGAAATTGCATGAGTTAAGCTGCAAAATACCTTTAAAACCAATAACTGTTCATTACTGCTCCTCCTCTGAACCTGTGAGTAACAGTTTTGCTTCATTTTTAAATGCCCATACTGGAAGATTATTTCAGCAGCTCCGTGTTCTAGCAACAAGAGGGATAATTTGCCCACACAAGCTTTGCAGTTTCATGGTGAGAAGAATAGTGATAATAGTTTTGCTGCTGCAACTAAAGGTGAAAATGATTTCTTTTAAATTTGCAAATATTTTCAGTGGATACTGGGCATAAACCTACAGACAGCTGTATAATCACTTCAAGAATCTGTGCTAATTTTCAAAGGTCAAAGTACAACCATAAAGAAGGGAAATGAGATGTAATGTAATGTACTTTTTTTTTTGTACTACCTTTATAAGACTGCTACCAACAGTTCTGGCGTTGTAATGAGGAAAATTGTCAAAGTATGCAAAAAGATTCTGTACTTTTTACTGTAATCTGAAATTTATCTTCATAAATATTTTTACATGCACTTTTGTTAAATGCAATAACCACTCCAGCTGAAAAGTTTTTCTCCTTTACCTTTTCCCGTATGTCTAAGCACCTAAAAAAATGTGTTTTCATTTATTTCTGTATTAGCACAATAGTTACACAACATTATTCATGCCAGTAACTCCCAAACCCCTTTGTAATTTATTAAAAAACAAAACAAAACCAGGTACACTACAAAGGAAATGAAAAAAAAAGCAAAAAGCATGGGATAAAAAACAGTTAATAATGTTTCTGCTATGAAGTGATGCTTCTGTGCCTTTAGGCTCACACTATTTCCCTTGCCAAATGACTGCTCTTTTGCATGTGCTGCCTTTCACCTCTTTAGATAGAAGCTACTGCTGTGGCAATATTAATAGTGCATCCAAATGGTTTACTTGCAAGAAGAGACAAAAAATTTTCTCGTAACTGGATAAGAGTATCTTCCCCTGGCTGACAGTTTAGCTTGTGGCCATTTATAACTTTTCTCTTTTCAGCTGAAACCTGAACCCTCATTCTTTATATGGAGAATGCTGCTTTCTGTTAATATTCCCCTGTAACTGAGAGGAGGTGTTGATTGTTGAGCGTGTAATTATGGATCAATATCAGGCCTCTAAATTTCTTAGGGATGCATCCACTTCTAACAAATTCTTTACTGAAAATAGCAAATATCTTCAGTAGCTCTATAGATCCCTTGCCGTGGCTGAGCTGATTAACAGTGATCCATTAACCAGATTTTGTGAACCACAATCCAAAACCATAAAACTATATAAAATGCAAATGTTAGTAGGAATTTCTATTACAGCTGAATTATGTTGTTCGCTGCTGCAGTATCATGCTATTTCTTGATCCCAGTTTAAGAGAATTTTCTTACCTATAAAATAGTAGTAGAAGAGGTAAGCAAGTACAACCATTGTACTTGGAATAAGTATTTTACTTACAATTACACTGAGAAAAAAAGAGCTATTTCATATTTTTCTGGGCACCAGTGGATGTTTGTTTCCACACTTTTCACTGCAGGGAAGTCACTCTTTCCCACTATATATGAGCTTGTGTCTGATTATTTTTGAAGTTATATTCCTACTGTGCTTAATTATTATCTAACCAAGGTTCAGTATATGTCATGAAATCACAGCCTCTTTCTCTTCTCACTTCAGTGCAGCTAAGAAGGGGCAATTAAGCTGAGAAAATAAATGTGTATTTCACAAGAAACTGCAGCAGCCTGAAGTGCCCTCTCTTCACAAACTCATAACTGAAATATGTTTTTATTCAGTGAGGTTGTATTAGGTGCACAGCATGGGTCTATATCAACTGAAGCCTCCTCGTTGGTAGAGATAGCTTTTGTGTAAATATTCTTCAGATTTAAGGGAGTAAAATATAAACCCAGGATCAAATCCTGTTAAATGGCTTCACATTGTTATTTAAGTCATGAGGACTGTAGCTAGTTACAAATTTTGATGGATGCAGTGCATAATTTGTACTTTGCCTACGGCACAGCATGAAATAAAGAGCTTATTGCAGGACATAAGCACCGTACGCAGGAAACTGACTGGTACTTTATTTTAGTAGCAATTCTGTCATTACTTTTCCCATGCAAAACTGTACAGTTTCCCCTAAATGAGTTTGAGCTTGAATTGAAACAGCTTTTCAGGTGCAGATTTGCTTCAACCATCACTTTTATTCTCTCCCTTTATGTGGTGGGCTGTGATTTTTTTCAGCTTGGCCACTTCTGTCACTAGGCTTTTGACCTTTTTTGTGAAAACAGAGGTGTGAGAGGCCTTTCCTGAGCTAGCAGAGCTTGCTTTCAAAACTCAGTGAGTTCCCAGTTGTACAAGCCCTCTGCAAGATTAATTCAAGTCAATAGGGGATTTTAAAGTGAAAGGGGAGAAAATCCAGGTCAGCAAGAAATATGAATAGAATGATTAAATCAGTGGGAAAGACAGAGGATTCCAATTCCAGCTATTATAGATTGGAAGGCTGAGATGCTTAATAGCAAGGAGGACAGTAATGCTTGAGAATTGAATTGAATTGGTGCAGTACATCCAGTCAGTCTCCTTCTAACAGAATGGTTGAATATGTAATATAATGTGATAAAAGTGTTTGAGCTCTCTGCGTTTTAGTAGGGCTACTGTGAACACAGCTCTGGAGAGAAAAATCAGTTGTGTTTCCTCTCACCAAAGGGATGAAGTGTCTAAGCATGCATTTTATACCCTGTGGGTTTGCAGTTTATGTTTTAAAAATAATCCTGCAAAATCTGGGTGGACCTAGTTTGTCATGTCCCATTCTGGAAAGTCAAGATTAAGTCCTGATGTGATGGTCAGTGCCAGAGCCCATATCATAAATTATACATTGGCATCAATATCTTCCAGATAAAGGTTTGCTCTTTTTTAAGTCCTAGCTTTTACAATAGTAAAACATTCCCACCTGCACTGGAAATGGATACAAACAGAAAGGAGAGTGATTTACAGATTGTAGGAAGAGTTCAAGTTCAAATAAATGCCCTATCTTCTCTGAAAACGTGTATGAAGAGGAATACCCAGTCCTGCTGAAGTGTGTTGTCATGTGGGTTTTGGATCATGAGGGGTTGGTGTTCCCTGGGGCTTTGTCACCTCCAGATAAGAAAAATATTCCAGGCCTGTGATTGACTTGTACCAGACACACAGAAAATTGCAAACACAATGGAACCCAAATGTTCATCGGGGAATCTGTTCACTAGTTCAGTGTAAATATTCAATAGTAAGAGATGAGACAGACGTTCTCTCTACGGCAGTGTATGTGCACCCAGCATGATGGCACCTAATCCCGTGCACAGGTGGAACAGTCCTGTCGTCCTGCAGAAGGGAGAGATTAAAAAGCCTGCTATGTAGAGACCCTGCCCCAATCAACCCAGAGTCCCTGCAGTAAGCGTCCAGGAGAGGTTTCATGCTGTTAAATAAACCAAAGTAAAACATGTTCGCTTTCCCATTTGTCCCTCTGTAAGTGAGCACTAAATACCGCTCACATTTTTTTCAAACAGCCTTCACAAACCCTTCACGAGTCCTTTTTCCTCATGTCAGAACAGGCCTGGGACGAGCAGCCCACATCAAAGTTAACTTGTGGGATTTTGCTTCGCTTTTCATAGTTATGGATGCTAAGCTTTGATAATGTGCTTAGTGCTGTAAGAGGCAGGAGAAATGACACTTGCTGGCCCATGGAGTGTGCAATGCAGCAACAGACTGACAGTGCAAACTGTGTTGGGAGACCTGGGGAAGATCCTGCTTAGAGAGATGTTGCTTTTTCAGATCGTGGTTGGATGCCTGACAACATTTGCATTGACATGGGTTGGTATTCATGGCTCCAAGAAAGATGAGAGTTTAGGGAAGGAGTCTGGCTTCTGCAGATTTTATTCTATCACATGCAGAGGGACCAGGTCACTTGGCCACTAATGCTGTAGTCCTTTATTTGTTTCCTTTTTTTTTGTTTTCATGTGGTATTTGACCTCGTTGTTGATCTGTGCTCCTTACATTTTGCACACTAACAGGCTACTCACAAATGCAGGGGAATTTATGTCCTGCCAAATATGTGATTAGTACAGTACTCTATGCACTTCAGTGCACACTAAAGACATTTTGCTGGCCTTACATTGATGTCAGATACTGCTGTACCAAAAAATCATCTCCAAGAAAATAAGCTTCTTTAGTCTATGATTATTAGTAAGTCCTTCAAAGTAAAATTGATATATTTGAGCTCTTACTTCCTCTTTCTTAGTTATGTGGATATGTACAGGATTAAAACGTCTTTCTCTGTTAGTGATCTTCCATCTTCTAGTTAAATAAATATCTTTATTTTTGAAGGGACATTTCTATTTGTAGTAAAATGTGCCTAAAGTCAAAAGTGAAAAACTTTCAAGCGCAGTAACAGTGAAAATCTATAACGTGTTTTGGGGCTGATTTTGGGGCAGAATGCATACAAGAAAATAATTTCAAGTGTGCATGACTTTTATTGGGAATAGATTTAAGAGCACAGAATCTCAAATCTGGGTCAACAATAAAACTGAAAAAATTAGTCACAATGGTCAAATGAAGCCAATGAAATTCCCTCTTTAGGAACTGGAACAGGCCCAGAGAAGGTCTTTGGGGTGAAGCTGATGATTATAAAAATTTCCCTTTGATCTAATTCTTTTGCCCTGTTTGAGCTTTTATTTCAGGCACAGATTGCTTGCCTCTGTTTTAGCCATGGTTCTAGAAGCTGCATTGCTTCCCATTGCACAGGTGAGAAATCAGTTCTCAGCACACAGTGCTGTTTTTTATTTTGTTTAGCATAAAGAAAATAGATCTCCCACCTAGAGTTGTGATGCAGTCTTTTATTAAAGTCATGGGACAGAGCCAGTCCAGGCTCTAACAAAGGAATGTATTGTTGTTGTTTATGTGGCAAATTAGCAGATCTCTAGCTTTACTCAGATGGCAGCAATTACTGCAGTCATGGTTTGTCATAATTAGTTTGAGAATGTTAATTATCAGTTTCTCCTCAGTCTATTTACTCTGAAATAGGCACTAACCACCGATAATGATCGATTTCTTACCTGCTGGTTTGTATTACCGTTCTTTGCTGTGTTACTGCCTTAAGCCTCCCCTGCATTGGGTGGCTTCAGTTGGTAACGTTCTATTGCACGAGCTTCTGCGACTCCTCTGCTCTGGGTTCAGAGTCCTCACAGAGACCGGTTTTACCGGCAGGTCTTATGCTGCGTTGTAAACAAGTGTTCGGTGTCTCCTCTGCAGTGGTCGAGTGGGAGATCCTGTACAGGGCACTGTGGGTTGCCTCTCTGGGATTGTGAAATCCATGGCATTAATTCAGTTGGTCCCCTGCACCCCCCCAAACTTCGCTTCACGAACCTGGTGCTTGTTTCAAACTTGTGTATTGACTTCTCTTTAAAGAAGAAAGTAGTGCCTGTACAGTTACCTTTCTTTTCTAGTGCTCCAAACTTTGCTTCTGTGCGAGTTCTGCCTTGGTTTGCAGCAGGAATGGCAATTCCTGGGAGGCTGTGTTCCTACCCACTTAGCTCTCGAAGCAGGAAATCGGGTTTAACTGGAGATGAGTGTGTTCTGATCAAGCCACACGCAGGCTTTGCCCAGCACCACGGCGGCTCCACGCCTGCCTGCCTGCCCTGAAAGGGGGCACAGCACCCTTTGGACCAGACGATGGCTCCGAGGACAGCAAGCCTGAGCTTGATGCGTCTCGTCTGGGTGTGCCGGTGGGTACCTCAGCAGAGTTTGCAGGCTGTGACCTGTCTGTGGGTGAAGCTCCCGCCCCTTGTCCGGCAGCACAGCCTGCTCGCCGGAGCGCAGCTGATTCAGTCTGAGTTTTGTGGGTTGTGATGAAAGGGAAAGTCCAAGCCTGTGAGAAAAAGAGGAGGAATGTTCGGTTTTGGAGAGGGGCAGGGAGGACAGAGTTTGAGATGTGGTAATAGAAAAGAGAAGGAAAAAACATATTTTGATGAGATCAAGTGTTGCTCTTCACTGTTCTGTATTTGTGAGCTTTTGTTTGAGAAGAAATTCAGAGATGGGATTTGCAAAGGTGCTCAGATTATATTTTTATAAAATGTATGCTGTTGCTAACAAAGCTTTTTTTTCATCTGATAAAATTAAACAAATTTCAAGCTGTAATAAACAAAATTCAGTATAAGAACAGGTCACCGCAGCTGCTAAAACCTGACCATTTATATGCACAGAGTCAAGAATCTATGTTTTAAAATTGCCTATTATTGGTTTCTCCTTTGTCTTGAAAATTGACAGATTAATAAAGGTATCAAGCATTTTTCTAAAGTAATAGTTAAAGTTTAGATCTCACAGTGGCAGTTGGGTATCCCATAACTAGTGAAACATAAGTGTCATTATGTAGTAACTCTTTAAAGTGCTTTGTTACAGCTTGACAATGGTGTTGGGATACTGGGTAACAGCGTTTACACTTCATCCCCCATGGTCACACCAAAGCAGAAACCAGCAGGAGGTCAAAGAGCTTGCAATATTGCAAGTGCAAACAAATAGTTCACAGCTGAGAGCTGTTTCTTGCAGTGAACATTTTATTTTCCTTAATTCAGAGATCATAAAATGGAATAGCAGATAAAACATTGGATGTATATAAAAGATTAAGAGGCTGCACTGTGGCCCAGCCTGAAACATAGGCATGTAAAAGGCGTGGCTGGTGGTAGCAGTAATCAGTTTTGCCTCTCTGGTGCAGGTAATCTTTACAAGCTTGCCTGGGTGTTTTGTGGGAGGGAAGAGACCTCTGTTGATGTGGAACCACTAGAAGAGCATCCCAGAGCCTTCCAGATCAGCTAGAGCTGTAGATGTTAATGAGCTGTTGTCTTCTCTCCCTGGTCTTTAACTCTTTAATTTGCAGCCTCTGTCCCTGTCAAAGCACACCTCACACTCCCAGTTTGCTTGTAAAGCTCATGTTTTGTTTATTACAAACCCAGAGTGGCTGTGGTGGAGAAGAGTGGTCAGTGCAAGTTGTTACCTGGGTGTGCTTTGGTTTAACCTGTTAATGTTAGAGAAGACTCAAATAGTCCAGTCAGCTTCCAGCAGACCACCGGCCGTAGTTTAAGAAATCATATTTCAACGATTCATAACCTATCACCACTTTGCACAATTTTCAGCAACAGGTAGGTAAAACCATCAGTGTGGCTGCATATCTAGTGGGCAGCTGGTCTCTGAAGTTTTTGGAGGCCGACTGTGCAGATGAGCCATGAGAAGATGGAACAGCTTCTGTGCCCAGACGAGCAGCCAAACTTTTCATGTCTGAAACCTCTCTGTCCCCACCATTTCTGTAATGATTTCCCGAGTCCAAAACTGAACACTCAGGCTCTCTGCTGCATAACTGCCTCCACTGAAATCCACTTCATGCTGCAGTGATGTGTGTGCTGTGCATCTGAAAAACACGTGTTAACCTGGAAGTTACAAGATTTGCCTTTTTTAAAGCAGTTGCTATTATTGAGAGAAATGAGGGGTGCTGCTTTTACAGCATCCAGCTCTCCTGCTGTATGGAGGGAACAAAACATGGCACGAATCTGTGAAAAGCTGGAAAGTTTGCAAAGAAATGATCTCGCAGCTTTTGCAGCAGCAGCTGTGCTGTGACATTCAGACTGATGCACCAGTTGTCTGATCAATAGGTTTTACTTCTAGGACTGTTATTTCTTGGCAGCCAACCTAATGTAATTACGCATGTTTTCCTGCAACAAGCAAACACTTCATGTGGTTGAGGAAACAGCTGTGGTGCATTGAAGAGCTCATTTGCATAAATATGAAAGTATAGTCACAGAATTACAAAATTACATATTGTATAGGGTTACACGTTAACGGCAAGAGTTATAAATACCTATAGGGATTATAAATACCCATAATGCTCTCATATTTACAATGAATTAATATTTAGCCATTTTGAACACTGAAAATCAGTTTGCCATCTGACTACTTTAAAGTGTGATTGTTTAGTCTTTGAATATGACTCTTAACTGGAAATCCTTGTATCTTTCCTTATTTTCTATTTTGAGCCACTCTTCAGAGCTGGAAAGGCCTGGGGAACCTCCAGAAAAGATTACCAAGACAGATAAAATTTGCCTCATTTCTTTCAAACTGTACCAAGGCTGCTTGTTTTTTTAAATTCATAGATAAATTTCTGAAGCAACCTGGTAAAACTTCTCATATATCAACTGCACAACCTAGAAGCTAAATGTCAGGTCGCAAGTAATCTGCACGCTGTCAATGCATGACCAGGGATGTTTACTGAGTAGTTACATGAGCTGCTTCCAGTTATATGGAATTACAGCATCACACTGGGATAGTTGAGTTCCTGCCCCATGCAGGGACACCATGAGAAGGCTGCACCTTAAGCAGCCTTTAGCCCAGTATTTTAAGAGAAACTTGTGACCAGCTCTGCCTTACCATAGGACAAGGAAGCTTTAAACTGCACCCACATCTGCAGTGGGGGCAGAAACCTTTCAGAATGGAGCACCTTGGGCTGCTGGGGCCGACAGTCACGAGATCAGCCCTCTCTGCTTATGCATCCAGAGCCCTGCGTGCTCACAGAGCAGCCAGCACAGGACAATGCTGACTGAAGCCTTTGGTACTGCCCCAGAGGAATGTGTTGGTTTGGTTTCTTAGGTGGTTTTATGCAGGTTTGATTGACCTGGTTGATTTCAGCTGACAGAAGCAGGAGCAGAAGAATGCTCCAAGTGAGATGACAGCAAAATGAGATGAGCTTTAACTCATCTACTCATTATATTTCAAAATATGTAGCCACGTTTTCCTCCAGTTGTTCATTCTGTCTGTCTGCTCGATGCTACATTTCTTGCTGGCAGCAGAAAAATCAGCCTCAGTGCCCAGAGGGTGGTGAGGGGTTTTCTGAGTTGTTTTTTGCTGACAGTTTTATCTTGTGCCTAGACTTGGCACTGAAGCAACTTAGGATCATGAACTGTTGAATGATACCATAGTTGTGAGAGCTTGCTGATCTCAAAGAGGAAGCCCTACTTTTCCCTTACCTCTTGGTTTCATCCTTTTCTTTCCACCAGCCTTTGGGAACAGATCTAACATTAACCAGAAAATAAATTGCCAGTGGTTTTGCCAAAGCAACAAGGCGTCAGTGACTGGAGAGCATCATGAGGAGCAGGGGAAGGAGGAGGGTACCAGCCCTCCTGTGGGTGAGCTGTCAAAGTAGTGATTCAGAGCACTGGTTCTGCAATGTGACCCCACTGTCACCTCCAGCAAGAAGAAGGCAACCCAGATCTGGATGGAGGAATTGTCTAAAGCTCTCAGACCCATTTTAGCTTCCCTGACAGCAGGAAAACTGCCTGCTGTAGCTATTGAATGATTAGTTTGCATCAGCTCTTTGGGTCTTGAGGACGTAAACTCTTACCAGTCACTAATACATTTTCATTGCCTTGGGAAGAAGCAGTGGATCTCGTGGGAGTACACACTCTGTTTTGAGCAGGGTAATTCTGCAGGAATTCTATTTCTGCAGGGAAAAAAGCAGTAGAGAGAAAACGGTGCTCCTTGATCAGCCTGTGTGCCTGAGGGGCTGTGCTGGGCTCCGCCTCCTGTCTGGAGAGCTGCAGCAGAAGCTGCTGTGCTTTGGGCAGTTTCTGTATGTGTTATGGTGGACGTGCAAGACACCGAGAAAGCTGAGTGTGACTCCTTTGTGTGGAGGCCTGTGAGGTGGCAGATGAGCCTGTTCTGTGCAGCGTGTTGGAGAAGCTTGTGAGTGAGTGCAAGACAGAGCCACCGCCGTGAGTTGTGATGTGAAAATGTGGTGTTGAGACCTGACTGGAAGGAGCTCAGATCATACTTGATGGGAGCTGCCAATTGTCCTGAAAGGGCAGGGTACGTGAAGGCAGGTTTGGTGGCAAAGGACTCTCTTAATGAACGCTCCCACTTCATTTCAGAACAGCTGAGGAAGCTCTTCTGGCTTTGTATCTGAATCTGAACAAATGATGGTGATGGGCTGGCAAAAAATTGAGTTCTTTCTTGGGTCAGTTTGTTTCTTTTCATTTGAAAATCATACATATTTGATCACACAACCTGCATTTCTTATGACACTGCAAACATAAAGGGATTGCAATTGTATTTTATCCCTCTGAAGTAAATGAGTTTTTAACACTGAGATTTAATGAGAGTAGAGTCAGGCTCCTGGAGAAACCCAAAGTAAGACTAAACTGCTAGCAATGACTGAAAATAATTGGATAAGCTCAGTCTTTCTGCAGAGGGAGAATGGGAGAGGCTGAACAGTTTAGGAAGCACAGATAGGAAGACAAGTCATCAAGGCAGTAAAGAAAATATTTGAATACAACACTTACTGACCAGGGAAGATATTTCACAGTCATTCTTATTTTCCCAAGTTTAGATTGGAAGTCAGAGTTGGAGGTGAGTTCTGTGGTAATCAAAGTTTTCTCATTATTAGCAAAATGATTTATTTGTATTTTAAAAGCCTTTTAAACACACATCTGGGGAAAATGCATTCTTTGGAGGCAAAACTGGCTTAGAACATTCCTGGAATGACTGTCCTTTCTAATTTCCTTCTCTAAGCATAGCAAATGTTCAGTTCCAACATAACAAAATGTGAAGGAATACTTGGGATAGGGTTGATTAGGAACTTCAAAACCTGTTTTTGCTACTAATAAAGGATAAGGATCAGATCCATGTCAGTCAGCTTCAATTCTGGTTCCGGGGCACACCCTCCCGTACATTCTTTAATCCTTTCTTTGTGCCAGCAGTGATGCACAGGAAGCTGATTCATCTAAAATTTCCTGTGGGGAAAAAAAAAAGAGCTTAAGGTGTGATGGAGATGCTCCCTTATTAGCATGCAATGTGTGATGAGCAAACTGGTTTCCTCAAAACACTGTCGATAGCTCTGAAGCCGCCGTCTGATGAGACAATCAATGGAGCTTCTGCCTATCTCGTGGATCCGAACTGACTTTTTCTCATAATGTAGATTAGTGATGCAGAGCGAGTTCCTGCTGCTGGTACAAATTTCTTAGAGGAAATATTGAGCAGTCAGCTCTCCACTGGCAGGCTTTGGGCTGGGTCAGATGTCAGCTCACAGCATCATAGAATGCCAGGTTGGAAGGGACTTCAGGGATCATCTGGTCCAACCTTTTAGGTGATCTGTAGTTTAAATGAGATGGCCCTGAACACTGTCAAGCTGAGCCTTCAAAGTGTCCAGTGTAGAGGAATCCACCACTTCCCTGGGGAGATTATTCCAGTGTTTAACTGTTCTCATGGTGAAATATTTTCTTCTGGAATCCAACTGGAATCTTCCCAAGAGCAATTTATACCCATTGCCACTTGTCTGTTCCATGTGACTCCTCTCCTTCTCGGCACTGCGTGAAGCTGCTCCCAAAGCCTAAACCTCAAACTCTGTCACGGATTGGTTTGGCAGGTGTAGACTCGTGTGCCAACCTGTGATCCAGGGCAGAGTAGTGAGGGAGGGCACGGAGCTGGTGCTGATTTATCGTGGCAGAGAGGCACAAACTGCGGTTCCCAGGGGAAGTCTCCCCCTCCTCGCCTGGAGCTGCGGCGCACAGCCCTGACAGGAGGTGCTGCGGGGCTGTGCCTGTGCAGCCCTGCTCCTTGCCTTGCGCTGGAGCCTGTCCTGGCTCGACTGTACCCAGCTCCCGATGCAGGGCGAGGCCGTGGCTAGACAATCACTGCAGGCACAGATGTTGTAATCAAGGGTTACAACCTCTGCTTTAAAAGTGCTGTCTGTGTCACTCAAACACAGATGCCTGCTCGTAACTCACCTGCGTTCACGCTGCCCATAGAGCCTGGCTGGGGTGGGGGCAGTGTTGAAGGGTTTATATTGAACATTGGCAGGAAGTATGTTCAAAGCTTCCTGATCTTATTGTGCCTGCCTTGATGCCTTCAGACTTGATACAATTTCAGAGTGATAAGGTTTCCTTGAACTTTGCTCTCTTTTCCTCAGGTTTTGGACTGGGAGCAATGCTTCTCTGAATGAACTACTTGCATCTCTCTGTGTGATTTTTGGGACTCAGAAGGGTAAGTGGATGCTGAAAATTCCTGGTTTAGAATGGCAAGTTACTGAGACGAGTTGGAAACCTGCAGAAAGGTCCAGGTTTGGTTTTGGACTGAAGCAGATAGACTAGAACCAGTAGGTATTTGAAATAAGCTAAAAAGAACTCTTCTAGAAGAGAAAGAGACCAATAAAAAGATGTGGAATTAAAGGAAGTAGAAGAAGTGGTACATAAGAGAAATATGAATTGAAATCTTATGTATGGCAGCCCATGGAATAGCATTACCTAATATAATGCCAATAAGTGTAGACAAACCAAATGTACATATAATGAGGAATGATGCGTCAAGCAGTAGCAATTCTCTTGTTGCTGAAAAAGGGGAGCAGAAATCTGTGTGTGTGTGTGTTCAGAGAGCATTAATCTATCCCAATATGCCTCCTGGGTACTCTTACAGCCCCTACAAGCTGCAGGAAAGTGTATCTGGCTTCAGAAAAGGAAGCTTGTGCTTTTCAGAGGATCTTGCTGAGATGAATAAACAAATAGGGTTGGGAGTACGGAAATGATAGGTTGGTAGGGTCTTTCTGGAATTTAAACAAGTGTATTACTCAGTATTGAAAGACTGAGAATTGATGGAACCCTACAGACTTACTATAAAGATTGGATATGTATGAAAGAATGATAAAGCATGTGAGAACTGAAGTTGGAAAGGGACGCTGGTTAAAAGTGAGGCTGGAAATGCAACAGGATTGTGTCTTGTTCTCCAAGTTGTTTGAAATTCTCAAGCATAAGCTTCTTAAGTCTTGCTGGAAGAAGACATGCTAAAGATTAATGTCCTGAAGGTATTAGGGTATGCAAGGTATTAGGAATGGTAATTACCATGACTTCATACATAAATAATCATTTAATAACACCAGCTGATTTCAGGAGCCTTAGCAGTGTGGTATCAGTGTAGAAAATACAAAAACAAAATGTCTTGAAGCAGGAAATGCCTTCAGTCTCAGAACCTATAGAGGAAGGAAGCTTTGAAAAACAAAAAACCAAACATTATGAAGTTCCACAAAAAGGCAGTGAGGTTGAGCAAGAGATGCTGAATAAGAACCTGTAGGCAGGTTTGCAGAATTTACCAGTGTGAAATGCTAATGACAATCTCCCAAACAGAGCTGCCCAGGGTTTTGGTGATACTTGAAAATATCAGCTCCCATTGGACTGGTACATTTTTGGTACCTTTTCAGGTCAACTGATTTGTAATTAGATTCCAAAATATTAATGTAAAATACTACGTGTTTGTGTCTGAAAAGTGAGACTTTATGCATACACTTACTTAAGAGGTCTGGTTTGTTATCTTGCTTATTAATCTGTTGTCTGAAATCTCAGCAGTTTTCTGTTTAGTATCAGTTCTGGCAGGGTTTCCAGAGCCAAATATAAACTGCACGACGTCTCTGTGGTGTAAGATGTGTAATAACTGGCAGTCCACTGAGAAGTTTGACAATAATTATTCATAGCTTTAGCATTTGCAACTTGATAGCCTATTTTAACAATATTGTTAAAAAGGTTCTCAAATAAACAATCCTGTAATTAGGCAATCATTGTGAATTTACATAATGTGTGATAAGTACATTTATTTTTTAATTTAAATGTAACTCCAGTTGGAGTACCTCTGCAATCCTTAATGGAAAGACAATGAAAAGTTATGAATGACATTAATTGTAGTAGGAGGCTATTTTTAGTCTCTGTTCCCCACTATTACAGAAGACTTACGTTAAAAAAACAAAGTTTCTGAGAATGGCTCCTGGATGCTTGGTGCAGATTTTTAAGGGCAGAAATGTTTCTAAAAGGGCAGTTTGTATCCAGTTAGGACAAATTTTAATGGAAAACTTTAACATTTGATTTTTAAAAAAATTATAGATTTAGCTTTTTAATACCTCAGTTTTCTCAGTCATGTGTAATGGAGTTGGTGGAAGAGTTAAACAATGGAGTAGTGAGTAAAGCAAAAGTTCATATGCATGCACTACAATTTTTCATCTGTTCTTACCCAACATTTAAGGATTATCTTTTCTGAGGGCAGTACTAAGTTAGAAATGAAACATCTAAAGGTGTGGATCTGTTTGTGGAGACAGGTGCTTTGGGATTTTAAGCAAATGACCAAGTATGCCTAAACACACTCTCACACTGCACTCTGAGCATCTGCAATTAGATGAATTAAGTCAGCTAGATATAGAATTATGTAATTTGGGCCCAATCTGGTAATAATAATTTCAGAATTGTTTTCCCTGATCTTTTGCTGTCTTTTGAGTCTCGCTTCTTACTGAGAGGCCACCAGGAGGGTTGGTGACTATTCTGTTTGATTCATTTTGTTCAGAGCTCAACCCATGAATGCCTTCTTTACACTGTACGTGAATTCTCCTGAACTTCCTTGCAGGATAGTAAGTTTTCTGAAAAGCTTATATTGTACTATTGTTCTATTGGAGTCTTTTTTTTCTAAGGACACAATTTTGTATGTTTCCACTGTTCACTGAATTTTCCAATTAGTGTCCACATCAGCTGAAGCCTGTGAGAACTCTCTGAGAATTGTAATGTCGTGTTGCACTGCAGCACTCATGAAGGTGCCGTGTCAGGAGACAGGAAGTTCTCTTCCCAGGTACACGGCTGCAATTGCATTTATTTTAAAACTTCAAATAAAACTTGGAATTGAGGTTTTCTTAGAGTTTTTTTCCTAATCCGTGTTTTTCAATCTCCTCTGCTTCTATTTGAGGATCGATAATATATATTGTGCCCAGAGGGTACATCTGTTTGTGTTGTTACAGAACATCTCATGAGCTGTCGTTTCCAGGCTGCTGGACTGCAAAGCCAAGCTGAGTAGATTCTCTAGTTTTCTTTTTAAATGTCACTGACTTCATTTCAGCTTTCTTTTTCGTTTTGTTTTCTTTTCTCCTAGTATCTTTACAGCCAGCATTCTCTTTGCAAGTGTCTCTTCATTCATTTAATATTTCAGTACAGCTTATAATTTTCTCTTCTCGCTCCTTCCAGATAGAGATATCCCGTAATGTGATTTGGGATATTGGAAGGAAGGCTGTTGAAATAACTGAATTCCTACGTGACCAGTGGCTTATGAGTGACTCCAGAAATGATTACATCAGATTATTGCTTCCACCTCTGTTGCTTTGATGGACTCTGGGACAGAGTTTGTGTAAAGGAGCAGGATGAAGCCTCTGCAGTCCTTCAGATCACGACAGCATCACCGCTGTAATTGTCCAGTAGAAATGGGCGGTTGGATGGTCCTCATAGTCCTCAGTAGCCAAATGACAGCTGGAACTTTGAGGTGAGGAAGGCTCAGCTCTGTCTGATTGCGTGGGAGCCTTCCACTCCAGGATAACTGACACCCCTGAATGGAGCATAGGGCGTTCCCAGAGGCAGCCCTCAGCAGTAAATCTCTGTTATTTATGCTGCCCACTTTAGGTGAGTTATGCCAAAGAGCTCCCAAAGCAGACAGTGCATTCAGATATCTCACCCTTCTCTTCTGGTGTACACATCTGTTGTGCAAGTGGTCTTTGTCCTCTATGGTCATCTCAGGCTGAGCTTTCCATTTGATTTCCAGAGGCTGTTGCGCTGGGCTGGACACGACTCTTATTGACCCATCAGCTTTCCATGCCCTGATTCAGGGGACGTGTATGTCATTTCATGCCATTGTGTACACAGTTACACTGAAACCTGCATCCTGCTCTTCACAGCAACAGATCAGTAGCAGATGGCAGCAGGGGCAGCTCCAGCTCCCTTGAGAGAAGCACACGCAGCCTCCTCCTTCAGGAGTGCTTCACCGACACTTGTGTCACACACAAGATCTTTAAATGTTGTTTGAGGATGGTTGCTACTAAATCACTCGTTTCCACCATTTAATCAGTTTCTAAAGCCATCAATGAGAGTACTGATCTCATTAATAGATCATTCATTTCACGGTATCACAGTACACAAGGATGGAAAAGACCTTTGAGATCATCGAGTCCAACCTATGACCCAACACCAACACCTTCTCATCGTCTAAACATGGCACTAAGCACCTCATCCAATCTGTTTTTAAACACCTCCAGGGACGATGACTCCACCACCTCCCTGGGCAGCTCATTCCAGTGGCCAATCACCCTTTCAGTGAAGAATTTTTTCCTAATATCAAGCCTAAAATACTAAATCCATTCTGCTGGGATTCAGCTTGTAGAGGTCAAAAAGCTGAATCAGCCTTCAAATACATAACTGCAGAGGTGTAACTGGGGTTCTAACTAGAATCCCTTGTGTTGTCTTGTATTAGTAACTTATTCCAGGGAAAAATTAATAACATCCTTGACTCCAATCCAGATTCTTCCCAATTGGAGATGGCCACATGATTTGACACAACTGGGAGCGGGAGGGAAGAGGACTAAATGATAAAGGTGTGAAACTCTGGCAGGTTTCTGTTCTTTCAGATCTCTTTTAGAAGGTTTGGTTCCCTGCAGTTCATGTGAGCCCGTTCTGACCACGAAGGCCAGAAACCTTCAACGATGGAAGAATTGGCAATGAAAGGCTTGTGGCAGTGAGAAGTTCTTGCGATGCCAATAAAATCTAAACAGATTCTTGTATCAAAAATAGTAAAATAGTCAATACCCTGACCTTTTATCCTTCCCATCCTGGATAATGGGTCCTTTTTGAAAAATATCTTAACCTTGAATCCTGCTTAATTTAAACTGTGAGCTGTATTAGCCCTTTCTAAAACGCCACTCAGGTCAGCTGGATTTTGTTGAGGGGTGGGAGAATAGAGAGTTGCCTCATCCGAGGACAAGTTCTTGTGACAAAGTGCTGTTTGAGTGGAACGACTGGAGCTGAACAGATCATCTTTAAAGGCAAGGTTAATTATCAAGACTGCTTCCCTAGCCCAAGAGTGCTCTTGTGTTCTTTTCTCCCACCCTGAAATCATAATAACAGTTCTACACTTGGAATAGAAAGCAGTTCTTAATTATCAGAGGATGGAAAATAATTTCTTTTTGTAAACAAAGTGCTGAATTAGCTGTTATCCTCTTTTTCCTCCAGCATCTGAACTCCAATGCAAGTGGTATTCGGGGGCAGCAGACTTTGACTCTGGAATTCACTCCAGTGTTTGATTCAGTCAGATGTTGGACTACAGTGTAGCAAAGTTTAATCTTTAATTTTTAAATTGATTTTGTGTTTAAAAGGCTGAAAATCACAACTAGATTATTGCATTTGGGCATATCGAGTAAAATATTTTCTAATATCTAAACATTGTATTTTCTATATTTATAATATTTACCTATTTCCAAACATGAAAGCCTAAATAGTTCTATTCCTTGTAAATTCAGAAATTACTTGATATACTGTAGTGGCATTTTGTCTTTTTCTTAGCTTTAAATAGCAGCGATTGATGAGAAAACATCAAAAATTAGAAAAGCAAAAGATTTTTTCTCACCCATCTGCAGTATTTTAATTTAAGGTGATTTTATGGCATACCTCCAGTATGACTTGTGATTGATGGAGGCTGTTTTAACAGAAATAAGAAGAGAAACTAAGAGATATGGTAATTTTACCAGTGCTTTTTAAAAAGAATATTTGGAAAAGATGTATTGAAGCAAACAGGATTAACTCTGCACTGAAATAATTTCTGTGGAAATGAGGTAAAACTATTTAAGGATAGTTTAAAGAAAATAAAAGAATTCATAGGCTTGTAGCAGTAAAAATCGAGCCTGTTTTTGGCAAGTCTTTGACCTCAGCATTTTAATCAGATGCAGAAGCTTTTCTGTAGCATCGCGTCTTTTAAAGGTGTGTTGCAGGGTGACAGCCCGTGAGTGTGTGAGGAGGAGCAAGGGAGGCTGCTTCATGGCATAGTCAGAGAGTAACCTGAATAGCTGCCGACACGGAGAGTTTACTATTGATTTGAGCAGGTCTGGCCTTGGACACAGGTCAAGTAGACACCTGCCTGGGGCAGAAAATCATGGGTTTAATCTGGGGAACTGGATTTTGCCATAGGACTTGGATTGGCTCAGCAGTGGTAGCAGGATGCGTCCCCTGGGCACACTCCCCCCTGCTAGCTCTGGATAGCAAAAAATGAGGCAGTCCATGTGCTGCCATAGCCAAGATCGGCGTCGCCCTGTGTTTGTCTCCTCTCATGGAGGGAGGTTGGGCAGGGGAGGGGCTGGAATATTCACTCATTTTCTTCTGT
Source organism: Dromococcyx pavoninus (assembly GCA_033558185.1). NCBI lineage: Eukaryota > Metazoa > Chordata > Aves > Cuculiformes > Neomorphidae > Dromococcyx > Dromococcyx pavoninus. The sequence goes on along the minus strand of JAUMJL010000276.1, from coordinate 799,756 downwards.
CTTCTAAGAAAAGTTGCTTCACAAAGGCTAGTTATTGATTGTTCTTGAACCTACTCCCAGCACACAGACTTTGAGAAGCTGTGATGTGGGAAACAATCTTTTTCCAAAACAAACTGCATGTGCTGCCTCTTGTTTTGCTTCTCTCTTTTTATACTCATGTCACAAGCTCCAGCAAGGGCCTGGAAGGAATGGCCATTCTTTACAATCATTCAGTCTTAAGGAAACCCTTCCTGGATACTGTACAGAAACCTTACCAAAGATAAGTAGCATAAGATTTAAGAATACAAAGATCTTGGTATCTGCAATGACTTAGGATGGGGATTTTAAGGCTGGATCTGTTTTGTTGCAGATCTCAGTTTTTATAGGAAAGCTTGCACAGAGCACTTGTTCCAGTAGCTCATTCTCTCTGTTAATGTCTCCAGTCTTGTTCTGTTGTACAAGGCTTCGCAATTCAAAATTGCTTTTTTTTCATAGGTGAGGAGTAAAATAAGCTCACATCAAAGCTCTTCTTCCCTCTGTCTATTTTAACTCTCAAAGATGAGTTAGAGGACACCCACACATATACTTAAATCAGATCCTCTGTTGTGAACGCATTTGGACCATCCATTAGCAATAAAGACTCCATAAAGGAGGCTGACAAACTAGCCAGGCATCTGATTAGGCACAGAATAATTTCAATGGCTAATCAAACGAATGAATCCTTACTTGATTACATTTCAGTTTTGTATCAGCTAATCATGAAATCAGAAAATACACTAATGGATGCTGGTTCCTTACAGCACCTGTTCAGAGGTACAATTGCTGTAATTTGGGAAGAAGAAGGGAGGGGGCAGCACTAATTTCCTAATCAAGAGCTGAGACAAGTAGCAAGCTCTAATATTCTTAATGCAATAGGTCGTTTTTCTCTGGAAGAAAACTAGAACTTTTCCAGGACCAGGAGATAAGTCAGCAGTGGGGTGTTGGGATCACTCCCTCATATCTCACCGTGTGCATTTTTTTACACATATATTTTGTTCCTCAGGATGAAACTTCTGTATTATATGGTGAAAAGAAACGTTCTTTGGACATCCTTAAGAGAATGAGACAGTATGAACTTTCTCCCACCACTCAGGTTTCTTTCCACACTCGCTGTCCAGCAGATATTAGGAGGGGCAAGAAAGGTCCCCACAGAAAACCAGGAAAGGTTTGTAGTGCGTGTGTTTGCACACATCCATGTTCCTTTGGTGCTCCTGGTGTCTCGGGAGTTTTGGTCTCAAATGTAAAGATCACACATTATCCTATGAGTGAGATAATTCTGAATGCACTCCACCAAGGTTTCAGATGTAAGATATAATAAAAACCTGAGGAACAACTGAAGTGCTTGGAGGAAATCACATTGTCCCATACGATAGTGCAGGATGCAGCAGACCCTCCCCAGAGAGACCACTGTGTAAAACTGGGTACATTTTGTTTTCTTATAAAAAGATAACTAAGTGAAAATATTGGAGGAAGAAGGGGAGATGAAGAGCATCAACTTCTGCTTTTAATATAGCCTGGAACCGACAGTTCTTTGTCATATACAGACAAGAGTTATGGTACTAAGTTATGAACAAATCTGACCATTTACAATGGATCCCACACAGCAAAATAATTCTTGAAGTTTTTTATCTGCTACACTCCCTCTGGTAAAATAGCTCATGAAAAACAGACTGAAATGAAAGCTGGGTGCTAATTCCTGAATAGCAGGTCCTGCCCTTACAGGAAGGTGGGCTTCTGCTGCTGCATGGCCTCACGATTCCACCGGTGTCAGGAGAGCTGCACTGAGCTTGGGCCCGAATGCATTAGGCTGAAACTATCACTAACGGGGCCCAGTACTTACGGGAATGGCTTTCAGACATCTGCCAATCAATACTGTCCAGTTCTTTGAAGAACTCTTAGTTGATGCTGCTTCCCCACACAGCATCTCCAAAGTCAGAGAACACAGACCAAGAGCAGCTGGATTAGCAGGGTTAAGGCACGGTCAGTATACTGCATGCATTTTAATTGCATTTTAATTGCATTTAATTGCAGAAGTGGAGCCCTGGATTCTCTGCTGTGTAAATCAGAACAGATCCATTGAAACTGTGCTGATTTATACAGCTGAGGACTGTCCCCAAGACTTACAGCAACAGCTGTTTTAAATGGTTGGCTTTGATCTGTTTTTGAAACACTAAGCCACCAGATAGATTGCATTTAAATGATCAGTGCTGATCAATATATGAGATGTATAATAAATCTTTCCTAAATACCACTCAGCTGAATTTCTCTTATTGGCTTAAAATACGCTAATCCTGAATCTTCTTTAGGTTTTCATACAAGCTCATAAGTTGTAGCAAAATAAAGTCTTTGAAAAGGTAAACAGAAACACTTCATTAAAAAGTTGTGGTATTACCATTTGTCATTTCATTGCTCATAAAATCTGTGCCTCAAAATAATTTTAAAATGCCCCAAAAGCACCTTCTGAATGCCTTAAAGTTAGTTAAGGGTTAAAAGTGAGTTGATAGAATCACGTCTGGTGTTATGTTTAGGATTGGAATGAAGGGATGAGGGGCCCATCCTGCTCTTTTTTCATAGTTGCCAACTAAACACCTGACCCCTTTCAGAGGCACTGAAGAGTTTCTGGTACCTCGGAGCAGGTGCTTGGTGTTTTTCAGGATCTCTACATTGCCCGAACTGAACAATAGTTGTGTTCACAACCATAAGCAGGTTATTTGTGGCATGAGTTAGAGATTAACACAATATCGTAGAGTTTTACTACAAAAGCCCAGTACTGATGTTCTGGAGGAATTTCAGAGGTCTAGGAAGGAAAAGGGTTCTTTCTATGCTGTCATAACTCACAGTCTTCCCTTCACATTCCTGGCCTACCTATACCTGTGGTGTGGTACTCTGCCTCTTTTCTCACCTGTGTACCTGAGGGCACTTTCTTCTGTGCAGTGTGGATCACTGCTTCTCACAGTCTTGCATCCTGAACACCATGCTTTTTCTTGGCTTTTCTCCCTGACCTTTGATCTCTGGATGTCTCTTGTCATCATGTTCTGACCATTGTGTTCGTACTAACTATTTAACTTCTTCCAGAACTCCCTCATCAAAACCAGGAATATTTTCCCAGGTGTGATTTTTTTAGGTCATTGCTGCTGCCACTCTGTTTTAATTTATCTCCTCCATTTCTTTCATGAGGAACTGAACAAATAATTTCTGGCTTAATTTCCTGGAGATTCTTGAAAAGGTAGAGGAAAGAAAGAAGCAAGGCAACTGATAAATATCGGTTGCCTCTGCTTACCTTCTCTTCCCTTCATCTTCTTAACAGAGAAAGAAGAAGCAACAGAACAGAGTGATTGCTGGTTGCAGATTCAAAAGGATACGATGTCCATGAGCACCCTCAGCTGCATATTTGCTCCATGCAGAGTTAATACCCACTGGCATGCTGAGTGAATAATTTGTTTTATGCAGTACCCAGCAAATGGCAGTCATGGACCAGAACTCCCTGTGCTGGCAGCCCTGTTAACAACAGGGAAAAAATTAGAAGACGGTCACCACTACCAGAGCTCACATCCAAAGTACAAGAGAGGAGACAACAGATGGAGAAGGACAGATGGTGAAGTGCAAAGAAACTACCAAACAGTTGATAAGCATGAAGGCAAACGGTGTCAGCACACCAGCTGCCTAACATTCGTCCATTAGGCATGGCAAGCCAAGGAAAGGTCTAAGAGTGGCTTTGAAGGAAAATGGGATAGCTCTGTGGATGGTTGGGGAAAAGACATCCCAAGGGGGGATGGCAGCAGGGAAGAGTTTATCTGGAAGCTCTGCCAGCAGACAGGGGAGGCAGGAGTTGTTGTTTCCAGCGAGAGAGATGTTGCGAAGGGCATGAAAATGAGAACAAGCAACTTGCTTTAATGTGACCAAGAAGTGGTGCCTGTGAAGGGGTGAAAAAGAGAGGGACAGCAGTCAGAGTAAGAAGCATGAAGACTTATTGTGTAGATACAAATGAGGCAAGAGCTACTCTTGCAAGACCAGAAAAAAAATGCTGAAAGTTGTTAAGTCTGTGTGATTTTTAGTGAGTTATCAGTAAGAAAAGGCAGTCTCACAGTTCTCATATGGAAAGAATCAGCAAGGCTGTGACACATCGTAGGTTCCCCTTTTCAGTGTTTGAGTGACAGGCAAAAAACATCGTCAGGGTCAGGAAAAGAAGCAGGGTCACATCCAGTGGAGCGAGGAGGCTAACAGCAACATTTTAGTCATCCTTAGTGGAACATAAAGCTAAACATTTGCAAGGAGATGTCAGGGAGAAAGGCCGAGGTACTGGTATGGGCTGGTGGAGACAAGTACAAACTGGAGAGGGGGATGTTGGTGCTCAGAGGAAGGCAGTCCATCTGAATTTTTCTCCCAGTTATGGTTACCCAGAGAGCAGGAAAAAGAGACCAAGACTGGATGTTAGGGAGACCCTTTCAAGAAGCTGGAGTTCCAAAAAGAACAGCCCTTTAAAAGGACACACGGAATGAGCAGAAGGCAGTGACAGGTGCTGGTGGAAGGCAAGATTTCATGAAATGCTGTAACTTACATTGTGGTTGGCTAAGAAGTGGGGAAAACTCCCTTGATGGTTAAATGACTCTGTTGGGAGAGCCTGGTCTTACACAGCTGATGTGTGTTGGCTTTTTGTTGTTGTTTTTTATTCTCTATGGTAGTTTTGTTCAGTTATGAGAGACTGCACAGTGGTCAGTCCATTCAGCTGCAGCTGCTCACCCTGCTCAGAGGGGTTTCAAGAGCAGAACAGATTAGGGATTTAAACACAGGTGACAGTAACATTGCTTGCAATGAGCAGAAATGTAATATTTATAACACAAGCATATTGGTCTTTGGGTGGATAAGTGTTCATAAAATTCAGTGCAGCATAATGTGAAGTAATGTAGCCAATTACTAAAGAATAAGCATGAAGATTGCAGTCTAAATAGGAACACAACGCGGAATTCATATTAAGAAAAGAACCTGAGAAGGGACTGCAGATAATGGACTAAACCATTAGCACTATTTCCTGGTAACAATAACAAAGATGAAAAAGGGCAAACAAGTTTCTGAACTATAGCTCTGGCAGCCTGGTGTAAAAGCTTTAGAAATTATCCTGGCGTGCTGCTGGTCTCGTTAGGAAAGAGTGCTCAGTTTTAGCCACTTCATTACAGGAAGGCATTGAGAAGGTGCAGCAGGGGGCAAGCCAAGATGATTTAGTAACCAGGGCATGATTTATGAAGAAAGTTTGGACGTACTTCTCCTCTGTAGCTAAGGGAAGGGAGATTAAGGGAGGATTCTTACAAAAGTAAGCAAGATCCTGAACACATGGGAATGGATCAATGAAAAATACGGTTCTTGTGTATGCAAACTTAAAACAGGAGATCTTGGATCAATGTTGGGGAAGAAAATTCAAGCAGATTTTCAAACAGGAGGAGACAGAGATTTATGCGAGTGATTGAAATGCATTCAGCATTTTACACAGGTAGTTGTGGTGACAGTGAATTTGCATGGGAATGTTTGGAATGCTTGCATATAAATTTTCACAGCAGTCTCAGACTTGAAACCTGTTGCCATTTATTTTATTGGTGATGGGGCAGACACTGTTTTCTTGAAAACAGAGGTGGGTTGTTATAGACTAAAAGTGATCTTAATGTGCCCTATTAAAAAAAGTGAAGTGGTAATCTCTGTTTGTGGAAGAAAAATGTTGGGTAGGTGTTTGCAGCTTTATGTCTACTTTTTTAGTATGGTTGTCTGGATTTGGACAGTACTCACCTACCAGGAGGGAATTCTCCTATCACATCCACAAAGATGTGACTTTTAATGGACTTTTAATTAAAGTATAGGTTTCTAAATATTTTTGTAACATATATTCTAACGCATATTTAATTTGTTAAAAACCATAGGCCCCTTTCCGACTGTTGGGAGTTGTGGACACTACTTGCAAGTGAAATACAGGATTTCAGCACTTGGCTTCCACTCAGCCCTGACGGCTGCATTACTGTCTGCTCTTAGGAGACATTGCCAAGGACTGGACCATTAACACTGATGCTTTTGTCTGCTTGAAGTTGTTGTATTTCCCAGCCAAGTGCTGTCAACAGACAGAGAAGTTGGGCTCCTGCTATTTAGTCAAGCTCTCTTACCTCCTTGGTGGGCGTTTTCTGGGGAGCTGATTCCAGTGCCAGGTAACATGTCCTGTGTGTGAGGGATCCCAGGTACAGGTCCACCTGTGAGCCAGGCGCTGCTTGTTGTGCTTTCCCCGTGGCACTGGGATCTTGCCATGGGCTTTGGTTCCCAGCACTGACACAAATTCTTTGCGATGCTGCACAAGTCGTGTGAACTTTTCAGTGTGATTGTCAATCAAAAGCATTTAATGACAACTGCTTACATCACATGCTTTTTCTTAAGCACACGTTTTCTTCACAGATTTATAAAAAACATTCTTTGGTGTTTCAGGGAGGGTTGTTGCAAAATAACTATGGTATGCTGTGCACTCTTGACATTTTGACTTTTTTGTATTCTTCATATCCTTTAGCAGCTTTATTCAGGATATGGGCTGCTTAATGAAATGTGAAAAATACACTAACGCTATTTTTTCCCATTCAGTACGATAATAAGATGTTACGTTACTTGCAGGTCCAATTTTAAATTTAAATATAACTTCATTTAATTTTACTCTGCAATCAGGTAAATTAATGAGAGAGAATTGAAACAATATGTTGTAATTACATTTGGAAATTATTCCTTCTGTCCTTCAAGAGTGTTCTTTCTGTTTAAGATATTGAAATTTAGTGTCTAAATATAAAATGCTGTAACATCTGGTACTAATTGCTGGCTTAAATAATACAGACAGATCTTCAGGCATTTTATGCTTTTGAAAAGAAGCTTTTAGTAGGATATTCTGAGTCAAAGGTTATAAAAAATTTCATGCCACTAAAAATAGCTAATATTCCCCTTGTGTTCTAGATCTAAATGATCTTTTACCTAAAGATTTTGCTTATTAAAGTATAGCTGTTTTAACTTCCTTTATTTGGAAGTTAAATATCTGCTGTTCATTGGTGCAGATGATCTCTGATTTTCAGCACAGACCCTTTTGCTTCCAAAGTGATGTGATTGAAGTCTTCTCTTTGCTTGCACTTTGTTATTTTCCCAACAAGAAATGTCAGTCAGACAAATAGATTAACAGCGATTCTAAAGTGACTTTGGTGACTAGAAAATGAGCCACGGCACAAAAATTATGCGTGCAAACTCTTTGATGTGTTCATAAAAACAACAGATGCAGTTGAGGAAAATAATCAGTGGTCCTATAGCTTCCCAACTTTGTGTATTTTCTTACTGAAATGCCTTCATCTCTTTTGGAATAAACTGTGTAAAAAGAATTGAGTAAGAGTGCTCCACCCCTCCTGAGGGCGGTTGCCATGTGGAAAGCACACGTGGGGTGTCAGAGGGTCACAAGTTACCCAGGCAGTGCAGCAGCTTGTGCAGGCTGCCCATGCCCAGCTGGCCAGGACCCCTCACCGATCACGGGGCAAATGGAAGGAAGCCTTTTGTGTGGGTGGCTGTCAGGGCCCATCCTCACGTGGGGTCTCACAGGCCTTCAGTCCTTGCCTGAGCTATGGTTTAGGTGTGTCTGCTTCCAGTCCTGCCTTCTGGATGAACCTCAGACCCACGCTGTGGGCAGCTTTTCTAGTGGGTGGAGGGATGTGTGTGGGTTCCTCACCTGTCTGCTATAGCTTGAGTGTAGCCCTGTCTGGGGCCTCCTCTCCTGGCTGGGCCTTGGACACACGATGTATCCTTGTCTCCAGTCCAGCCCTGTCTCCTTTCACCCCTGACTGGGCTCCCTGGACGAACCCTGGGCCTGGCTTATCATGGCCTTGCCTGGGGCTGCAGGTGGACCCTGTTACCAGCTCCTGGCTCTGACACCATGGTCAGACCCTTAGGACTGTGCCCAGAGGACAGTGGCTCCACTGGGGTCACCCTCAGCACCAGGCTCACCTTCCCTTAAGTGGTGGCCCTTGCTGCTCCTTGACAATTTGACATTTGTGCCATTGATATCCAAAGCTCTTGTGACTGAGCAGAGCAGGGAGGGCTCTGGCAACTCCGTGTCTCATTAAGCATCACTGACAGTGTTCGCTGATGAAAGAATGTACCAACTGGGTGCCAGTAAACTGACCCTATGTTTTGCAGCTTTGTGGTCAGTGATAACTTCCTCTTTCAGCAGACACCGATCTTACTCATTCATCCTCTCCCACTCCAGGAATGTATCTCATCTGGTTTGGAATATGGAGGTCCACAGCTTTCTTTAATTGTGGGAGGCAGCATCTTTGATTTTTTCCATCTGATCCCTGATTCTTTTATCTGATGTTCCCTAGATCTTACCCTGGAGGACACATGCAACAACTACTCCCTTCTAACCTCAAAGTACTCCATTTGTCTTTTTAATCTTATTGAGCAGAACCTGGTGGATCCGACCCTTTTCTTTCACACTGGATTTATGCTGCGTAATCACAGTGACTGCAGAGGTGCTTCAGATTTGGGGTTTAATCCAGAAAGGGGTTTAAACATATGCAAAACTCTAAACATGTTAGAAATTTGAGAATTCTCAAAATGGAATTAATGCCATCTGTATAACTGCTTTTCCTCCTTTACAGTATGGGAAGACTTAGCTGAAAAAACATGGATCTATATTTTCCTGTGAAGAGACTGAATTTCGTGATCATTCTGACCTTTCCAAGGAGTGAGCGAGTTTGTCTCTAATCTGTTCAGCCACCTGAATAAAAGAGTTATGAATTCAACTTTGTAGAGCTTACATGACCTACAAATGATTCATCACCCAGTCAGTAACATTTATTAGTATTCTTGAAAGAATCTCCTCCCTCCCCACCCCACTGACCCCACACCACCTTCATGCAAGCCTGCTCTTCATTTATTGTCAGAAATTCTGAGAAACAAATCTAAGTAAAACAAGTTATGATCTGATTCTTACTGATTTGTTCCATACTTTTTCTACTTAGGCACAGGGATGAATTTGAAAACTTGAGGCAATATGAGATACAGTGGTAGTTCGCCCTGCACCAAAAAGTCATAAATTGGTCGAAGACAGAAAATAATTCAGCCCTGATAAGGAAATAGATGCACTGATCAGATGCTGGATGCACTTTGAGTCATTGGCCTTAGACACTGGGAGATTTTCCACTCTGTTATGGAAAAATCTTCCAAGACTGTCTTGTGGTAGTTCAGACCAAGTATAATTTTTCTTTTTGTACCCAGAATGTATCATCTGACAACTACACACTGGATATTCAAGAGAGAATCTTGTATTATCCACCATGAACATACTGACACGAGGTATCTGTTGTGATAAAAAATAATATCTCGGCATCCCACAGAGTGGAGGGGAACACCTTCAGCTTTCCAACAGCAAATCTCTCCCTTTGAAACTAGCCAAGCATCACTAATTAGTTCTTGTGCTGTACCGATAGCTACATGATCCCTCTGAATCACACAAGAGCAGCAGGCGTTAAATCATCCATAGATACAGTCAAAGGAACCGGGCCTGCTGTCCCACCGCTTTGGAGAAGCCTTGCACTGGTACGGAGAAGTTGGATCAGTTACAGTGGAACCTCTTTCATGCTTTCTCTTTGAATTCAGAAGTAGAAGTAAGCCTTACCTACTTATGGATTTTTTCCTGCGTTTTATCAGAGTTGAGAAGGAGCAGAGTAAGTGAGGATATAAATTTGGGATGAAAACTTAATCTCTGAACTCAGAGGGAACTTAGGAGAGCAAAAGCTTTTTTAGCTGTGTCCCCAGAGCACCAAAACACCAAGGACACCAACATTTTGGAGGCTGGGGTTTTTAAAGACATCTAGCTGTGGCCAATTCATGGATAATCTGATCAATTTTCCAAAATCTGATGTGATTGGATCTAAGGCAGAATTGCCCTTTCATTTTGTTAGGCTCAACGAGTCTTTCCTGAGGCACTCCGTCATGAATGAAGCTATAGCTTTAAATGGCAGAGCAAATTTGTTTCCTTACAAAGGCCCAGACATATAATAGGATCACAAAATGGTTTGGGTCAGAAGGGACCTTGAAGATTGTCCACTTCCACCCCCTGCCGTGGGCAGGGACACCTCCCACTGGATCAGGGGGCACACAGTCCCATCCAACCTGGCCTTGAACACCTCCAGCGATGGGGCAGCTATGACTTCCCTGTACAACCTATTCCAGTGTCTCCCCACCCTGAGAGTAAAAAGTTTCTTCCTAATATCTAATCTAAACCTACATTAAGAGCCTTTGGCGCTGGTCCTGTCACTGCACTCCCTGACAGTTCTTGTGAAACAGCTGCAGGTGTGCTGATTGAAAGGTACCTCGCTAGTCTGGAGATGACCAAGCCTTACTGTGAAGCTTGCAATCAAATTCAGGCACCTGATAGCAGATTGCCCTGCCAAAATCGCTGAGTTCAGTGGCAATGAAGTGTTCGTTGTGCCTCACAAGCACCTCGTGTTCCAGTTTTGGGGAAATGGCTTTCAGGTGCTGCCCAGGCCCCACGCTCAGGTGAGGGCTGGGCTGAGCTGTGTCCGCTGTAGCTGCAAAAAGCTCTGGCTTAGCTCTGCAAGGATGAAGACTTGTAGGCAGGAAGTTAACCCTAGCCAGTGTGCAAACTGAGAAACAAAGCAGTCCTTAAATAACTCCTCCGTGTAGGGTTTCCCTGGAATACCATTCAGAAAACATTTCATCTTATCTCATTGTCTGGAAGAGGGACTTGCAGATGGCTATAGGCGTGTAATGACATCTCCAGATCCACCAGTTGTAGTGGCGTTGGTGCTGGTTATTAAGAAATCTCTGCTGCAATCTGTAATTGTGGTGAACTTTAACCCACAAGGAAAGAGCTTGTGAGGGAATGAGAAGAATTTGCATGTTTTACGTAGCCACAGTTACCACCAGTTAGTGTCTATCAAGCATTTCCACGGGCTGTTGCTTATCAGCAAAGCACCTTACAGGGACTGCAATTCGAGCCAGGAACCTTTTAATCTTCAGGCTTCAGAGTAAAACCTGGATCACCAGAGGATTCAGAAAAAAAAAATCTTCTTTTGCTTCCACTCATCCTTTAATTAAACGCTAAAAGGTGTGTGGTAGTTAAACATCTGCCTTTGAAATGTAGAATTCTAGTCAGAAGCAGGACTGAGTGATACAAGGATTATTCCAGTAGCACGGACCATTTCTCTGTTGTGGACATCTAAATTCAGAGAGATATGATGGTTCCTTTTTAGGAGGTATGAAATAATTAGGGTTTTTGTCTTGCTAAATTTCATGGGAAAGCTGGTAAATTATTTACTTATCTTCTCCTGTTACTTCTTGTAAGATAAAAGGTTACTTTTTTTAAAAAAAAGAATATAGATTACAAGTAGTAATTAATAACTTTTAAAAAAATCACATTGCTTCGGTTTTTAACTGCTCAGCAACCTGTTCCTGTGTTTCTGTTTATACTCTTCAATACATTTCAGTTTGAACTCTAACTGTTTGGGCAGTGGTACTCCCATGGTTATTAACAGTTATCTAACAATCATTCACACCCTGTTTTATTTTAATGCTTGTTGCTATGCTCTGCTGGTGCTGTATTGTTTCAATTGTGTTTTTTTTTACTTCTGCACAGGTAATACAGATTATTGTATTGCTTCATTGGATCCTAGAAGGGTCTATCTTTTATGATTGCTGAAAACCGCTGTACAGAGCGGAAAAGGGCACTGCGTATTTCCAAACAGTAATTTCAGTCACTGAGGCTACGGTAAGGAATGTTGGTGGTTTGGATGCTCTGATAAAGATAACATCACTGCTACAGGATACTCGAACCATCACATATTCCCATGTAGTGGCAGGAAGGAAGGAGCCACTGCTTTTCTCTTCTTTTCTTTCTTGTTCTTTTGAGGAAAGTAAGGAGAATCCTGCTCATAAAGGGCTGATTAGTGTAGATCACTAAATTGACACCAGCAAAATGAAGTGCTTAAACCCATTAAAGCCACTGAAAACTAAGCTCATGCATAACTTAAGTGTATAAATGTTTTCTTGGATTGGTGACTTTGTGAATAAATTGTTTTAGAAGCCACCTGGAGATGCTTACATTTACACTTAATTGTCCATTTTCTTCTTCCTACCTTGCACTTTCTGTGCTATTATTTTAGTTCCTTGTATGACCCACTCTCAGGTTCTTGATATGCAAGCCCCTGAGAAGACCCAGACTCCAATCAGGGAGGCATTTCAACATATCTTTGTTCATTCTTTCAACAGCCATTTAATCCCCAGTGTAATTTTTAGCAAATACTTCCATCTAATTGAACTCTGTGCAACTTCAAGCAGACAGTTAAGTTAAGCAATATTGGATAACGTTTTCTAGAACTGGGGGTTACATTCTGGGCACGTGTCTTCTGGGAGCTCCTTATGTTGCTCACCATTTCTGTTCCTGGTGGCACACCACCTCCTCTGCCGCTCTTTCCCACCACCCATCAGGTGAGCGAGCGTTCCCGTGCATTTCCTTGGTCTAGTTTTAAGTTCAAGCCACCTGACTTTGTTAAGCAGTTTAAATGCTTGCTAATTCACTTCCTTTGATCAAAATTAAGGCAGTAAAGCTTTTTAAAGTGTTTAAATGTACTTATTTGTAATGAGAAATTGGCTTATGTTGCCCAAATTGGAAGCAGATGAGTGGTTTTCTTGGATTTTGTTAAACTGTATTTCAACAACAGAAAAAATGCTCCTTGCTTGAGCGTGTTGTGCACGTTTAACCAAGAAGCTCAGAAGGCGATTACCTCGGAGAGGGAGGTGATGGTGAGCAGAGCTGGTGCTGCCTGCACAGCTGCATCTGGAAGGCAATGTAAGATCATAATTTCAGAGCGTTCTGCCTTGCAAAGAGTAACACAATGCTTTAATATTCACTAATCAAGACAGTCAGTGCTTCTGGAACTGAAAGTGGATCTGTATTTTGTGCTTCCAAGAGATGGAGGGACTGCTGGATGCCAGATTTCTGTCTGGTTGATTTCTGGAGGGCTGTGCTAGGCCCACGATGGGGCCTCTGCAGGCTTCTCTACAAAATGAAGACATGTTTGGATCTTGAGATTTCAGTATAATTAAGATTTGAGCACCATGTGAGCTTTTTGCCATTCAACTCCTTTGAGGACACCAAGATTTAAATACTGCTTTTCATGTTTTTTAACACAGTTGATCTTCCACAACTTCTGTTGCAAAGAAATGCCTTTGAAAATACTTCTTTCAAGTGTAGTAATGTTTGTTTCACAGTCATCCAAAACATTTGTTGTCCTGCAGGCTGACTAAAACGTGGGTCAAGTCTGACACTAAGTGGTCAGATGTGCTTGTTCCTGATAGTAATAACAGCTCTGCTCCTCCTGTCCCCCTCCACATTTTCTTTCTGTGTTTTTTCTTCTATTAACATGATTTCTCAGTGCTCTTCCTACATTCTTTTCCACCAGTGTCATGGAGTATCATTGCCGAAAGAGAACTGAAGAATCATAGTGATTCTTGACAGGATGAGAGTTGGGTTTGTTCAGCCTGGGGGAGAGAAGGCTCCAGGGAAACGTTATAGTGGCCTTCTAGTAACTGAAGGAGCTGCAGGAAAGATGGGGAGGGACTTTTTACAAGGGCATGGAGTGATGGGAAGAGGGGAAAGGGTTTAAATTGGAAGGGGGAAGATTTAGATTAGACATTAGGAAGAAATTCTTCACGATGAGGGTGGGGAGGCCCTGGCCCAGGTTGCCCAGGGAGGCTGTGGCTGCCCCACACCCGGAGGTGTTCAAGGCCAGGTTGGATGGGGCTTTGAGCCCCCTGATCCAGTGGGAAGTGTCCCTGCCCATGGCAGGAGGGTGAGACTGGATGGGCTTTAAGGTCCCTTCCAACCCAAACCCTTCTATGATTCTATGATGTTAGTCTTGCACGAGACAGTGCAGCTGCTGAACCCATCAGCAGAACGATGGGAACACATAAATGAAGTCTTGACATGGCAGTGCAGATAAGACCTTTACAGAGACTGCTTTGTTTCCCCAGTACATTCTAAGAAGAACTATGTCTTTTTAAAAACATTCCTAGCTCTTGAGACACCAAGTCCTCCATCTGTGCAGATTTTGAGGCTTATCAATACAAGAGCACTTAGCACTCACATATTGCTTCCTATTGTTAAAACACATTGCAAACACTAATTCCACTAATACTCATCATTCCACTCTGAAGAAACTTAGTAAAATAATTCATTTGATGATATAGGAGAGGAAGTGGGAGAGAGACCACAGAAAATTTAAATCTTTGACTTGACAATTTAATTTTTCCTAGTTGCCTGTCTCATCATACTGAGATGCTACCTGCATGTTCTGATGGTATTTGTACCCATACTGACTCAGGAGCCGCTCAGGATCAGTTCCTAGTGCTCCTTTCCCCCAGGGTCAGGAGTTATCCTTCAGCAGCAATGGGGACATTTTTCATCTGTCTTCTCAGTGATCAGCACTTAATTTGGCCTCTTCAAACAACAACAAATGATGGGCCATATGTTGTACAATATAAATTTTTATCTGCACGTTTGATTTGTTTTTCACTGGAAGGTTTGTGTGTTTCTATACCCTCTGCATAAAGCAAATGGTACAAAGATCAACATTTCTGCACAGTTTGTAACCAAGTCAGCAATGTAAATATGGACTTCTGATTTCTCCCATAAATGCCTCAGCATGATAAGATGAGCCAGAGTCTGTGCCTCTGGCCTCTCAACTACCTGTTAGCAGGCGGGCACCATTGTTTAAATTCATCTCAGAGGTGAATTCATTCACTTTGGTGTATTTCCTTCTGGTGAAAATTTGGCTTCTTTAGTCTGGAGTGGTCACTTCCATAAAGATCTTAACCTGGCACAAGCTGCCAAAAAATACAGCCCTTGCCCTACAGTTTTTGCAGCTACAAAATGAACTGGATCGGTGATTTTTTTATAGCAAAACCACTCTCAAAACCCACAAACAAGAACACCACACCAAGATCTCTGCACATCTATTTCATTATCTCAGCCACTTTCCAGGGATCCATCGTAATTTAATTCAGTGTTTACTGGTGATCTTGTCCTCTGTGAGCAGAGTCCCTTGCTCAAACTCTGTTACTTAGAACGAGACCAGAGGGGGGCCACAAAATGCTAAATGCACGCTTGTACGTGTATTTTCATGGATGGCTCCTGCTCAGAATTACTTACTACAATAATTATTATAATTTAGAATTGTTTCTCCTTACATAATATTTGATTTGTACTCAATCATGCTATCATGAAGTCCCAGATCCTGCTATGACTGGTCTTGACACCAGGCTTGGATTCCACACACCACTAAGAAGATGGCAGCCTTTGCCCCAAGGAGCTGGCATTTTAAAAGAGATGGGCAGGATAAAGCAAATGGACACAGAAGAACAACTTCAAAATATCTCCTCAAAATCTTTGCCGATCACTTTCCAAGCTGTAAGCTGTAAGAGGCATGAAATGCCATGGCTGCAGATTCAGTTCTGGGTGAAAGTAAGTTCAGAGGAAACTTCCTTTGTTTTACATCTCTATTATCACCATTTATTTCTAATAAAATATTTCTACTGGAGCATGCAGTAGGCACTGTAACCAGATACTGAATTTTTCTTTTGAGTAAAGCTTAGCCACTGCAGAAAATGTACTGAATTGTACTGTGGGGCATTTGAAAAGGACATTTTGCAAGGCACCTATTGATGCTAGAGGGATGGGGCACTGAGGTTCACCATAGAAAATAAACTCAGCAGCCAAATGGGAGAGATGTGGCAAACTACATCTTATGAGCTTTGAAAGGAGTTTTGGCCAGAGTTCACAATTGTAGAGTTTATTGCAGCTCATACAAAATGTGCAGTAATTTTAGACAAATCTGGGTAATTTTATACTGAACAGACTATTCAGCATAAGCGTGTGCATTTTCAGCAAAACAAATCATTCTCTTGTTTAAAAACAAAAACAAAACACTACATATGTTGCAGAACTATACTTGCCATTCTTTATTTTAAAGTCATACACAAATGGTTTGTTCTGCTCTGATTAGCTTATTAGTTAATGTTGGATCTGAAAGGCAGTTTTGGGGCATTGTCTGTCAACTTAGTGGAAATTAGGACAGTGAGTGCTTTCAATAGTCTTTGTTCATTAAACCATATCTCTGCAGATGTTCAGTGGTTTAATACTTCTTTAGCTGTTCTGAAGCATTCTAATTTTTTTAGCTAATGAGCAGTGTGTGACTTTCATACTGCTCAGGGAGTCATTTATTAAAGACACAGAAGAGGTAGGCTTGTTACTCAAAACCCGACACCTTTCCACTGAATGTATTATACCTGTAAGTGCTAATACACATTCACAAGCCCTCTAAGAGCAAGATGAGTGAGTTTAAATGATCTATAGACATTTCTGCTCTCAGGAGAGCCCTGTGAGCATGTTCTCACAAACCAAGAAATCCTTAGTCCCATGGGGAATTCAGCTGTAGCCAACTGTGCTTATGGTGTGAAGAGAGGTTCATAGACGAGATCCCACTGCCAGCTTTCAGCTTAAATGACTCTAGGTGTTTCCCAAAGTTAGTCTTCCCAGGTGCAGGCAGCAAAGGAAGGGCAGGTTATGTTTCTTCATTTAAACCTCTGATATCTGTGAGTCAGAACTCCCAACCGACTGGCAGACCGCGTGCTGTTGTAAATGAAAAGCTTTCTCCTAGTGACGAATTCAACAGGTATTTCTGACTGACACCGTGCTCTCATCACGAGCAGAAATGCTGTATTTATTTACAAATTAAAGCAAAGACAAGTTGCACCTACTTGAAATGCAGTCTGGAGTAACGGGCCTGGCTGCAGATGACAAACGAGAGCTCTAATTCATTGGCTAGAGAAATGCACTTTACCTGCTTCTGTTCGGTGAGCTTTCTGTTGAATTGATCAACATGGTGCTATTTTTGAAGACTAATTTCTTCTTCAAATCATACACATCATTAGTCAACAGGATGGATGGAAAGGTGGTGAGGTAGTTGCTTGTGCTACTAAATAGGTATTCATCATGCACGTAGCTGTGTTTTGTTAGGATTCTTGATCTCCTCCTAACTCCAGTTTGTGTTTTTCACTCCAGCAGCTCCCAGTTTGGTTAGAAACCTGTGTATGCACAGGTACTGCTTTTCCTTTTGGATAACCTAAAGTGCAAATGTGTCTGAAATTGAGAAGGCCGTTTTCATTAGCCTTACCCATTTTGACCCAGCCTTATCTTGAAAGTACAGATGATAACCAACAAGAAAGAGAAAAAATATAATAGCTTTGAAATATGTAGAATTAGCTGTTTATAAAAGGAAAGGTCACATTTTATCTTGCTGCATGCTATCATGTGTTGTCTGTACTTATATATTACACGATATTGCAGTGAAAATTGAGATAACACTACAATGTGTAAATATATTAGTTATTAATATAACTGGATAGTGGTACAATATGCTCTTTATGGAAACATCAAATAGACATAGGTTGATAGTACAAAGAAAGGGGCAGTTGCAGTAGTTCAGTATATTAAAAATGATAGCGTATCAGATATGGCAATTACACCAGCCATCAATCTTCAATAGTTTGTGAAGAATACTGCTAAAATGCAGTGAAGCTTTATAAGATTTGTGATCACAGAGTGTAAAATATAACAGATGCTACAATATTTAGATGCCTGCTGGCATTTACTTTTACCCTACACAGCTCATTTCAGTTATATGAAAATTTTATGTGCTCTGTAGCGTCACTGAAATAGAAACATATTTATAAAGAAACCGCAATGGAACAGAGCATTTTCAATATAGACACTACTTGATCTGTTTAATAAGATAAAAAAGAGAGAAAATGGCAAGTTTTATTATATTAGTATTAGTTTATTATTAAATGACTACTAACAGAAGCTGTGATACATGTGATTTCTAATCTGGACTCTCTGCCTGATCTGTATTGCTCAGGACAGGCTGGAGTGTCCGTGCAGCCGTTGTTTGGTGCATGTGGAAGTCTTACGGGGGGGGATCACTGGAAGCCAAATTTGATTAAATGAGACAGGAAAAGGAAGCTGTTGTAGTTTGCAGCTCCTTTCAGCTGGGAAGCATGACAGACAGCTTTCTTTGTGAAATGTGAATCTTATATAAGAGCTGCCAAGGTTGCTGCAATTTCTTACGGGTCTGAGGATTACCAAAGGACTGTGAAATCGGGGCCCAGACACACTTGCTAATTAATACGGCCTTTTGGAAGAATGCCCAGAGGCACCTCTTGGTACCACGCTGTGTGAGTCCCCACGTTCCTGCCCTTGGAGGTGGCTGCGTTTCATTGCATCACATCCCTGTTCCTGGCTTCCCCAGAGGCTGCTGCATTACGAACGTTTAATAGCTGAGTGTGTCTGATGTCATTCTGGTAATCACTGAACTCGTTGTACTAAAACATAAATGAACTGAGGTCAAAGACATCCTCTCTAACTTGAGAAGTGCTCTTGAGGCCTGACCTTGTAGATGTCTGACACAGTATTTGATCAGGAGGAAGAATTCACTCAACCCAGACTCCCAAAGGGACACCAAGACTCCTACAAGCACTGGAACTGGCACTTTGTCCATATGGCATTTGGCTTGGTTCCTTTTCAGTTCTAGGTTTCATGAACTGGTTTCCCATGTGGTAACCTGGCAAGTCTGCAAGCCTGTAGGTGACCAAAGGAGTCTGGCTCTTTTTCAGGGAGGGATTATAACAAAGCCCCGTCCAAAACCCCACAGTAACTCTTGCATAACTGTAAGTTACTCCTTTTTAATCAATAATACTATTATATTTTCAAGAGGAGTCTGGCTTTTTCTGAGGTTTGTGTCTGAAATTTTTCTTAATCCAAAAATTTGACCTTTTATCAGCACCATTTACAACATTTAGAGATTTGTATTTTACCTTTCTCAGCAGCTTACTGTTATGGTTCCTGTATAAGAATCAGATCCCTTGACACACGAGGAACCAAAATAGTTTTTTCTACTTTTTGCTACTGGCCCATAAATCATAATAGAGCAGGAAGCATCTCAATTTGAGGGAGTCACGTGGAAACAAGAACTACTTGAGCCTTGGAGGATATTTATGCTGTGAGCTCGAGCTCCTTGGGCTTTAAAAAAACGCATCAGAGACTCTTCCCTCTTGCACAAGTTTAAGGCACTTTACTTCACTGCAGCCTGACAGTGCACATTGTAACCGAGCTATGCCGAGCCCTTCATCCAAGCTGTGTGTGCTGAAATCAAAACAGTACCTCGAGGTAATGTTGCAGAGGTGGTTAAAAGCAATTTTGTGGTCAAACTTACTCTCTATGCCACCTCCTTTATACATACAAACAGCACAAGCCTTTAGCCACATCTAAATCTGCTAAATCTAAGGTCTGGCTTTTCTGCTGCAAGGAAAACAGCCATTTTCTAGGCTAAAAATCCATTGTAGGAAATTAGCAAGCAGTATCATTCCATTTTTTTTTCTTCTGCAAAATCAAACAATTTGTGTCCAGATCAAGGTCATAGAGCATATCAGTTTCCCTTTGAGTTGACTTAAGTTGGTTCTATGCATGTCAGACAATATTGGACAGCAAATTCATTAGAGTAATTTTGAAATACAAAATGTTTACTTGAAAATACAGGTGTTTGTCGTTAAAATACGTTTCTGTCATAGAGCTAGCATTGAAATTGGTGAAGTCTTTGATGTAAGTGAACAAGGAGTGTAGATAAGCAAACCAGTTCAGAGAACTTTCATCTGTAGTATTTCTTGTTGAATTAAAACTATTCTCCAAATGCAGGCAGTTTCACGAAATATGTGAAAATGTGGGGTTTTTTAATATCCAGAGAATCACAGCCAATATCTGAACTCATGGGTCTCACCTGGCATATGAAAAATACAATTACACACAGAGATACAACGTGTCAGGGCTGTCAGACGTCACTCACTCATCTCTGGTGGCTGCAGGGTGTTTGACGGCTACGGTACAGCTGGGCAGAGCGGGAGCAGTTCTGCCTGCAGTTTCTAGAGGCCACTGTGGCTTCAGGATGGGATGTCATCTCTGCCCTTCCTGTGGTTGCTGCCCTAGTGCTCCATCCAAGTGGTGATGTGCCCAGGTGGCACTGGCAGCAGCAGCAGATGGCATGGCAGGTGGTGGTCATGGAAGTTGGAGAAGCGTTTTGATATTCCTCCCAGGTGCCCCAGTTCCTTCATCAGAGACTTGTCCAGTAAAGGTGAAGGAGAGCTTGATCCTTGCCCTCCAAACAATGCCAGCTCCAGGGGAATTCTCCCTCCCAAGAGACAAGTGATGTCCACTCTCATCTTGCCTCACCTGTCTCCTGCCTGCTCAAAGTACAGCCTCCCTCAGCCATCGGTGTCCGTACCACAGCTGGCTCTGACTTTGTTCTAGCAGCTCCTGGTAACTGCCTGTGGCTTACGAGCCTCACTGCTGCCTGCTTTGAGAATCCCTCAGGCTGATGAGTGAGACAACCACCTCTCTGGTCAGGGAGCTTCTTCCATGCCCCCAGTCCAGCCCCAAAGCCTCAGGATCTCTGTTGACTCAGCCGTTTGCCCGGTTCCTGCAGACCTCTTGCCTGGTAGCCGTGCTCCAGCAAAGCTGTAGCTGCAGGAGAGCTCAGGCAGGGTGCAGCACTCCAACTCTGGTCCCCTGAGCATCTTTCCATTGACTTCAGTGGGTTTTGTATGAGGCCTTTATTCAGATAATACGCTGGAGTAAATCTGTTACTCAGAGATCACGTCCCAAGAGGCACAGTCTGCCCTGCTTCACATTCCATGACAAATCCATTCTGAATCCTTTTATTATTAATAATAGACAACAAATTCTGATCTCAGGGTTCCTGAGGTAGAGTCAGTGATATCTGTGTAATTTAAATCAAACCTGCTCTCAGAGGTCTAAGTGAGTTCTAAAGATTTTATCAGTGCAGTTTCCCTGTGCAGCTGGGCAAGGCAGCGCATAATTAAAGATAAGAGCCAAGAACCTTGGAAGTGCAAGAGGTGTAACTGACCTTTGCTAATGAGGGATATCATGCAAACAGCATTTCATGTCTGTGTGTATCTGATGCTACCGCTGAAGAAGGTGTAACTGCTCAGTGCTTTATGGTGACTTCTGTGATAGTAGAGGCCTTTCTAATTGAAAGTGTGATTGTGACAAGTGTTGCACAGATTCGAGGGAAAACCAGATGCTGTCTGTTGAATAACAACAAACCTGCCCTCTCTTTCAATTAGCTCAGCCTTTCCTACTATGAAAAGAACTACAATGATAACTACTTCCTCTGCAAGGAGGAAATTATACTCTGTATAAGTTTCCTATGAGGTTGTGTGTGCCTCTGAAATGCAAGACAGTGGAGCAAGTCAATGGAACCTAATTGTTTCCTAAAGTCAGTTTTGTCCTAAAGACCCTGAGAGTAAGTATGACATTGCTTAAACCCAGCTCTCTGCTGCTATGATTCCAGTAATGTGAAAACTTCAAAATCCACTCACATTTCTTGTAGTTCTTTATAAAGCTTTTCAAAGGCAGCACAAGGACTAATGCAGGTCTGCCTTGGGAGGTTTGGCTACGTGGGGGCAAGGGAAGATGTCGGTGAGTTTGGACTCTGTTAGTGCCAAGGGTTTTGATAAGATTGTTAATAGCACACCTGTGAGTCCAAAGGTCTTTGTGAAAAAATTGTTACTCTCATAACACTGTAGATATATTTGTGATGTGCATGAGTTAATGTTGCACATACAGTTAATGTGATGTTTGAACTGTGGGCTCTAGTATCTTCCAGAATTTATTGCTAGGATGGCTTTGTGGCAGACCAAGGAGGCTGTATAAACAGATAATAACTTGCTGGCTGGATTTTCTTTGTTTGACTGCTTCATAGAACTAATTCAGAATATTTGACTTTGGAAAGGGCCTCAGGTGGACTCTGTCCACTCTTACAAAGTAGGTTCAGCTCTGGAGTTTCCTCAGAGTTTGATTCAACTGTGGACCAGGACCCCCAGGTCCTTTCCTGCAGTGCTGGTCCCCAGCCAGTATCGTTTCTGGGCATTATTTGTATTTCTCTTTGTGGAACTTCATGAGGTTCCTGTTTGGCATATTCCTCCAGCTTGTCTAGGTCCTGAATCATGGCTTTGCTGGATGTACTTGGGATTTTTCTTGTAGTTTTTATAAGCATCTTTCAGTTTATCTATTTAATTTTTACTTTTCTGACTAATTTTCTAGATGAAATAAATTCCTGATTGACAGAATTTTTCATTCTATCCCATAGTTACTGGTTTCCTTTTAGAGCATTTTAGAAAGCTAGTGCCCATACGCTGTAATTCTGGGTTACTGCTAAGAACTACCCATGCTTTCTTGCCTTCTGAAGAGAGAAGTTAATTGCAGGAGTAGGGTAGTTACATCGATGTTGCCTTTTACCCTTATGATTTTCCTCCTGCAATCTAATTAACATTTTGCAAACTCAGAACATTTCTTCTAGTTTATAGTTTATGCTCACGTAGGCATAAATATCCTGGGAGAAAAACACCTTATTCTTGACCAAGTCTGCAGGAACTGAGTTAGAGTAATGCAGGTACAGCTGCCTCCATCTCCTCCACACACCATCAGAGACCTGGGAATATATATATGAATCTCAGTCCATAAATGGTAAATCTTAAAAGAAAGAAATAAAAAAAAAGGCAAGGAAAAAACCCATCCAGTAAATAAAACATCTTCTGTGACCTATTTTAGATTTATTTTCTGTTGAAAATAACTTCCTTCTCCTGAACTACAAGCTCTTTTGGAGAACAGCCTTCTCTATGTTGAAATTTGTTATATTGTCCAACACAGCCTGTCCTAGTGGGTAAGGGCTACTCCACTAGGAAAAATAAGGAATGATGGTGTGATATTATGGCAAGAAAGTAAATAAACAGCCAGTAAAATCTACATTTCCTTTGCTCTGAAAGATCTGCCAGAGCTGAACTGCTATTAAGGACTGAGAGTAATATGCAGAAGGTAATATCTGTATTTATCAGATTTGGATTATTGGATTGACCGTGATACGCAGAGGAATGCACCCCCCTTGCCGCCCTGTGCAACTGCGTCGCGTGTCGTGATACGCAGAGAGCCAGCGTGAGCAGGGAGGGCTGCCTGAAATTTTATTAGCTGTCAGTAGGAAATTGTTTGTGCAATCAGAACATAAAATACAATGAAGACTCTTAAGAAGTATTTGACAGTGATTTAAAACAGAATCCTAAAAAAGGAAGAGTATCAATACTGTATGTAGCAAACAGAGCTAATAAATGTGGGAAACATTGATTATCTTGCACTTGGCAGCCTCCAATCTGAAAGTTCTTGTTCAAATGCTGAGTCAAACCCGGAAGCATTATTTCTTTGTCCAAAATATTTCTATTGTGGCCTGAAATGTGGGCAGCAGCCAGAGCTGGTCTTCAGGTGAGGTTCTGGAGAAGTCTTGGTTTTGTACAAGAGGCAGACTCGGGCAGACCCTCGAACCTGTCTTTGCTTGCCTGGATAGCTTGGCCTAAGATGTGCTCCTTGCCCATTTCTTAGCTTTCATGGCTGCTGTCATAAAGTAAACTTCAGTTTACGCACATTGAAACGGAGAACTGTGTTAATGACAAAGTGGCTGAGTAGAAATGCCAGAGTTTCTAATATGTATTATTCAGAGAGGTTTTATTCCTTTCCTGATCTTTACTGAAAAAACTGTATAATTAAAAAAGACTGGTTAAATTTGCTCAGCATTTTGTGTATCATCAGTGGAAATGATAAACACTTACTGAGCCATTAGCAATGTGTGTGGAGATACATGGCCCTCAATCACCCCGTACAGCTGCCACCTCAGCAGTGCTATAGGCAAGGCCTTTGTCTCCACTAAACGACGGAGACCCAGAAGATCCCACTCTGACTTTTTGACTTTCTTATCCATGGGTATTCACTATCAGCAGGCTGAAGGATCCCAACAGATTTAATTGATTTTATTAACCCTTTTCAGTGTCCCTAAAATATTTGGACATTTTTCCTCACTGTTTGAATTGCAAAACATAATTTCTTGAAATTTGAGGATGTTTATGTACGTATGAACACCATGAGGTTCAACAAGGCAAAGTGCAAGGTCCTGCACATGGATCAGGGCAATCAGGCACAAATACAGGCTGGGCAGAGAATAGATGGAGAGTATCCCTGAAGAAAAGGAGTTGGGGGTGCTGGTGGATAAGTTCAATATGAGCTGGAAATGGGCACTTGCAGCCCAGAAGGCCAATTGGGTCCTGGGCTGCATCAAAAGAAGAGTGACCAGTAGGTCAAGGGAGGGGATTCTGCCCCTCTGCTCCACTCTGGTGAGACCTCACCTGGAGCCCAGTGTTCAGTTCTGGAGTCCTCAGGACAGGAAGGACATGGAGCTGCTGGAGTGAGACCAGATCAGGCCATGGAGATGATCCGAGGGCTGGAGCACCTCCTGTACAAGGACAGGCTGAGAGAGTTGAGGTTGTACAACCTGGAGAGAAGGCGGCTGTGGGGAGACCTTAGAGCAGCCTCCCAGTACTGAAAGGGGCTCCAGGAAAGCTGGGGAGGGGATCTCCATCAGAGAGTGCAGGGACAGGACAAGAGTTAACGTTTTAGGCTGAAAGAGGGCAAATTTAGATTAGCTCTTAGGAAGAATTTTTTTCCTGTGAGGGTGGGGAGGCCCTGGCCCAGGTTGCCCTGAGAAGTGGTGGCTGCCCCATCCCTGGAGATGTTCATGGCCAGGTTGGATGGGGCTTTGAGCACCCTGATCCAGTGGGAGGTGTCCCTGCCCATGGCAAGGGGGCTGGATATAGCTGACTTTTAAGATCCCTTTCAACCCAAACCATTCTATGATTCTTTGATTCTATGGTCCTATGATTCTATATTCAGATGTATTATAGGGACCTAGATACGTCTCCTACATTTAAATTTAAGTCTTGGAAAATACTGTAAAATATTTCTTTTAGTTTTAATTTGAAAATCTGTGTTCCTTTTCTTGCTCTTTCTGAGGAACATGGTGATGTTATGTTAACTGAGGTTTTTCATGTAAATAGTACAGTCTAAACAAACCTCAGAGGAAGAAGAAATTGAGATTTTTTTCTTATTGAAAAAATGTACGTTGTCATCCAGGCTCTGAGTTGTGTCATGTGACATCGATAGGCAGAGATGTAAGGATTTGTAGAGTCTGTGCCAGCAGCCAGTGCTACAGCCCTGTTGTGCCAAGAAGCCCAATGTAACCAGCAGTAAATCACTACATGACAAGCTTTCCTCAGCCCCTCTTTTGGACTGGGATAGGTCGATGCACTGTGTTTCCCAGGATTTTTGTGGTCAAAAAGCACAATATAACCAAGAGGAAAAAAAGAGTCCAAACGAACTCTGCAATTGTTAGGAATGATTTAATCTTGCCTTATGAATCTTTTGTTTTTTTCCTCAGCTCTAATAGACCTGAGCAGCTCTGGAAGCTGTGCTCTCACACACTACAAAGTACTATTTCAGTAGCAGACTTGTTTGCTGCTGAGAAAATAGTTGTTAAGAAATCTTATAACAACCACTGCTGATCCCTAAAGGGGATTGCTTCTCCCAGTAGCTATTATCTAAATTGGATGTTTTCTGGAAAGACGAGCTGAATAAATAAAATAATGCGAGCAAGGCTGGAGTGCTGAGGATTCCGAGGCTCTCACTCCTCCATTTCAGTGTTAGTGTAACTCCACTGAACTCAGTAGAGTTATTTTGGCTTGAAACGTAAGCCCTGGGGCCCCAAATGCTGCAGGGAAAGAAGCTGTCTGCTCCCATTTGAACAAGGGGCAGGACACAGAGTGACTTTATTTACATAAACTGCCTACCAGATGGAGAGAAACCCTGGGGAAAGGCAGGCACTCCCTGCCCCCATCGCTCCTGAAATGTAGGACATGGGAGAAAGCTCCACTCACTAACGGCATCTACCTAATTTCTTCCTGTGGCACCCTGGGAGTCACAGCATGCATTGCTGAACTGTTTGCTTAGTGGGATTAAAGTTCTAGGAGGGGAACAGCATTTCAAAGCAGTCAAACTGAATCCCCTTGGCATGGATTTTACTTGTTGTGTCCATGCACTGTTGGGCCTCTGTTGAGGACTCCTTTCCATCAAAAGGACTTCTTGATTGGACAGAGCAGCAGCAGAGTTCGGTCCTGCCGTTTCACTCCATACTTTGGCACCATTTGAGATCTCAGCCTCATCAGGGCATGGAGTGTGAAACTGGCCTGGAACAGGAAAGGACTGGTGGGGGTGCACCAGCCCCTGCGCTGGGAGTCAGCAGACAAGGGATGGAGCAGGAGCGGGTGCTCACCTATTGGCTGTCAGTTCTAGGGGTTGGTGTAGGGTTAACCTGCTCCTAATGCTGCTGATTTTTATTGCTATAGATGTAATCTTACTGTGGGTGCCAGAGCTGATTGACTGTCTCTCATCTTCTAAATATTATTCCCCATTTCATATATGTCCTTGGAGTCTGTGTGAGGCTACGCTATCTTCAGAGAACAATGGCTCAATGTCCAAGTGGAGACCAGTGACAAGTGGAATTCCTCAGAGGTTGGTATTGGGACTGGTGCTGTTTGACATCTTTGTCAGAGACATGGACAGTGGCATTGAGGGCCATCTCAGCAAGTTTTCTGACAACACCAAGCTGCATGGTGAGGTCCACATACTGGATTTAAGGGTTGCCATCCAGAGGGACCCAAACGGGCTTGAGAGGTGGGCCTGTGCTTACCTCATGATGGTCAACGAGGCCAAGTGCAAGGTCCTGCACCTGGGTTGGGAAAACCCCCAGTATCAATATAGGCTGGGGGATGAAGAGATTGAGAGCAGCCCTA
The DNA here is from genome assembly GCA_033558185.1 of Dromococcyx pavoninus. Classification (NCBI taxonomy): domain Eukaryota; kingdom Metazoa; phylum Chordata; class Aves; order Cuculiformes; family Neomorphidae; genus Dromococcyx; species Dromococcyx pavoninus. Next base: position 772,867 of record JAUMJL010000276.1, on the reverse strand, counting down.
CCAACAAGGACTTGATGCTGCTGGTGGCTGAGAAGCTGGGCATGAGCAGACCTGAAAGCCAACTGTACCCTGGGCTGCATCAAAAGAAGTGGGACCAGCGGGTCAAGGGAGGGGATTCTGCCCCTCTGCATCACTCTGGGGAGACCCCACCTGGAGTCCTGCATCCAGCTCTGGAGCTCTCAGCACAGGAAGGACACGGACCTGTTGGAGTAGGTCCAGAGGAGGCCACGGAGACGATCAGAGGACTGGAGCACCTCTCCTATAAAGACAGGCTGTAACACACCTGCTAAATTTGAGCCCTGAAAGGATGAGGAAGCTGGAGGGTGAGTGCTCTCTGCTGCCTGGCACAAGGCTACTGAAAGGGCTCAGCTGCTGCTGCTGAAACCAGGGAAGCAGGCTGGGAGGAAAAGGCAGAGGCTGTGCTAGTGAGTTTAAAGGGCTCTGTGGGCTCAGTGCCACACAGCTGTGGAAACAAAAGTGGATTTTGACTTCTGAAGAACGAGGCCAATATCATGGCATCAGCTCTTCAAAGTCCATATTGCTTCCCTAAGACAAAACGGTGGGAAGGGCAGGGACTTCCTGCCCTCCAAATGATGGGTTCATCAGGAACCCTGCCTATTACTGCAGATAACAAACAGGTGCTGGAAAAGCAATTACCCTCCCCCTGCCCGTAGCTTCCAAGACAGCAAATTCAGCCCATTTGCCCATTCCTCCTCCTTGCAGCAGACAGTGGCTGCCACTGTGTGCCTCTCCCTCAGCACTGGCACCAGTTGGTGGGGGTGGTGGGTGCAGGGAGCGCCCAGCCTCCAGCCCTGGGTGTAACCAATGCTCAGGGACCGTCCTTCAGGAGAGCTGAGGAGGGCTGAAGGCACTCTGAGGTTTGCAGACCTCCAGTTATGGTGCTTCATCCACACAGCATGAAGGCTCAAGGTAACACGTGGCTCTTGCAGCTGCCTGACTGCATTTTCCTTGCTCTTGCTCCCCTGGCAGCTTCAGCAGAGGTCAGCAGAGAATCTGGTATCTGATAGAAATGTGCCTGTTTACAGAATTCCAATTCAAAAGTGTTTAGGACTTTTTTTCTATTTCGTTTTCTTTTCATCAACTCATCTGTCTAGGATCTCTGTTTCTGGAAAGAGGCAGAGTGAAGAATTTAGTCTAATATACCATTTAAATTCCATAAACAAGACAGAAATCTAGTAGCAGGCAGAGAATATATATTGCAGCAATAAAACTTGTCTGAAAGAATTGCAGCAGCAGCTAGGGAATGCTAATAAGGGTCTCGCTGCCTCTGAAGCAACATTTCCAGGCCTAGATTGGCTTGATTTTTGTTTAATAAAAACACTACATTGATATAATTGTGATTATATTGTGAAGAGGAAACACTTTGGAAACTTTCTGATTCTCATTAATTACTTCTGTCTCTTGCAGTACCACTGCACTGAAAAAGAGAAAAGGAGGAGAGCGACTGATACTGAGTTTCATTTTCAAAGGAAAATGTGCACTTTTAATTGGGTTTAATATGTAAACTTTCAGGTAAAAATTGGCTATAAATATTTCTGCATTGAAAAACTTAATTGCAAACCACTGCCTTCCAGCCTGGCCTATCCCAAGCCCTACACAGACCACCTACAAGGTGCAGATTAACTGCCTTGCTAATTGTACAGGGCAGTATGAGATGCTGAGAGAAGTGGCCTAAGATGGATGGTGCTATCTAGTCTTCCCATCTTCACCACATTTTCAGCTGGCATTTAGATTTCAGACGTGAGATTTTGAAATTGCATTCAAGAACAGGATTTTTAATCTCTATGAGTTCAGGATCTGTAGGGTTTTTATCAGCAATATCATCTCCTGCCTGGGGCTCCAGAGACTCGTGAAGGGTAGGACCTAGGGCCAAAACCAGCTCCAAATGTAGGGATAGCCAGAATTTTAGTCTTATTTTTCAGTTACAGCATGAATCAAGTTCTAGCAAAGATCAAGTGGAAACTGCAGAGCTAGCTCTGAACCCAAAACATGTAGAAAAAAAAAAATGAAAGGAAGAAGGGAAGTTCTTCCTTATGTGAAAAGGGCTTTTCCATACACTCTCAGACCATTTTGTAGCTGAGGAGATGTCGTGTACAGCATGGGAAACCCTCGGTGGTGGAGTTAAGGTGACCAGGATCTACACATACAAGGCTCATGGGGCTGGTTGGTGGAGGAGGGCTGTACAAACAGTCACATCATTGGCTTTTACCGTTTGAATTCACTTTTGGAACTGTCCTATCAGCCTCTGCAGCCCTGCATGGGTGAGGAGGGTGAAGACTGGCCTGGGTGCGCCACTGCCACCTCACACAGCTCCCTCTGCACCAGACCTCACCTTCAGGCTGCTGAGAGCCCGAGCTCTGCACTGAGTCACAGCAGCACCGCTGCCTGCAGCCAGCCCTATCCACCACAGCATCCCAGGTGCCAGGGTCTAGAAAACAGGAAAACACAAAGAAGCTCCTCGGGAAAGGAACTAAGGATATGCTGGGAATTCTCAGTGATAGTGTAAAATAGCTGAGAATTGTTTTGTGACAGTGCAACCTTATTCAGAAATAGAAGTTACAAAAAAACCCAGATATTAAAAGCATAATGGATATGAGGAACTGAACATTTACCTCAGTTACAGTGTATGAGCCTGGTATTGATATCACATACCTTGCTCCAAATAAAATCAGTAGCCTTCCGAAATGATTTGCCTTCTTTTTATTTTATTTTATATTTCAAGATGTCAATGTTTGTAGTATTAATTGTGGTAAGTTAGCAGAGAGAAACAAATAATCCATGTGAAACAACTGCTTCCCTTTGGTTCCCTGCCTAGTAGCAGTTTTATGCTTAATCTTTTGCTTCATTTTTGACTTCTCTCTTGCCAGCAACTATGTTCCGTTGGTGACTGTTGTGGTACAGAGTAGGAGGTGGATGAGTGCTGCTGCTTCACCCGAGAAGCAATACTTCATGCTGTATATAATTCCTCAGTGTATAGAATCAGGAAGACTAGCAATTTCTAATTTCCTTTCCAGCATAATCAATTATTCTGGGCTGAAGGAATGGTACTGGTGACTTCTGTTGAAAGTGGTACGTGGTATGTTTTGTATCTAACGAGTTGCCTCGCTTCTGTGTTCTCTCTCAGGCAAACACACGTTGCATTGCCAAAACAACTACGTGATTCTTGATCATCTCATTTTCTAACTTTGTCAAAGGAGCAATGACTTATTGGTTTCCACAGAAAAACATGTGAGCACAGAGCAGCATTACTGGTGTCTGTGCAAATATGCAGTTAGACTTTTTTCAGTCACTGAAACTTTACACCTGAAATGAACATCTACGCAGAACTTTCTCACTCTGTCCCTTTGGCAGTGAGCTTAAAGCTACCAATTGCATAGCAAACAGTAAATGTTATGGTACATGGCATTGACACCATATAACATGTACCTGTGTTGAAGTGAGCTCAGGTGGTGGTGTTCTGGGTATGGACTTTGTTAAGCTGCAATGCTTCATAACTTATAGGAGGATCTTTGCAGAGTAAAGATCTTTGTAAGAGTAAAACTTACAGTTAGACTTGGGAAAAAAGTGATTAAAAAGATTAACTGAGTTCCAAGATTGCTCTGGGTTTGTTGTAACAAATTAAAAAGAATAAACCTGTGAGAGAGTTGTACATTGTTGCTTTACAACTAGAATTGACCACTTGATCAGTAGGTGTTGGCCACATTTCTTGCCTTTTATTGAGTTCAGAGGAATTTAAAAAATATTTCATTAGCATTAAACCTGATAGATTCTCCCCTTTAAACAAAGCGAAGCAAGTATAATGCAACACAGCCAGTACCACTGTGGTGGTGTGAATGTTAAAATATAGAAACTGCCTCAGCTGGGGTCCCATCGTGCCCAGTATTCCTGTTTTGAAAAGGTTTGGAAGCTTCTCATTAAAGTTAATGAGAGTTGCCAGGTGTCCAGCAGCTCATGAAATGAAGGACTGGGTCCAAATTATTTCATTTATATCTTGTAATTGGATTTCTGTTGTCCTTTAGACAGATTTCCAGTAAATAAACCAGTACTTGTCAACAAGACCTCTGATACTATGAGCCTTTTGGCTGAATAAACTCAAAGATATTTTGAATAATACATTGAATATGACTATATTTACTGTGAATATGATATAATTTACAGAGTAGAGTTAAGATCTCTTTCAGTTTACTGGGTAAGAATGGGTTTTATCTCAGTACTAATGGCTCTTAAATGCAGTTTCATCTGAACATTTAATCTAAATTAGCTGTCTTCTAAGGTGATTACATTGCTTAAATTTTTTTTTCTTTCAACTGGACCGTGCATTTCCCAGCAGCTTAGTTTGCTGATATTTGATTTGTGGTGATACAGATCATATACAAGCTGGCTTGTTGTTTTTAATGAACTGGATGTGTTGTATAATAGAATTGCTAGGTTTGTGTTAAATTACAGCTTTGGGACTCATTATTGTGAGGCATTATCTACTTTGAACTGGCTTATTTTATCACGAAGAAAGAAATTGAATTTGCTTAAGATGGCAAATGCAGGAATGGATGGGTTGGTTGGTGAGTGTTTTGGGGCACCCTGTTAAACTGATATATATTTTATCTGATTTAATTCACATTCAACCCAGAAAACACACACTGCCACACACATGTCAGAGTCCATATAAGAAAGCCTAAAGCAAACAACAAGCACAATATATTGCAGAATGGCTCAGTGGTGCTCTTTAGCCATTGGTCTTTGACTGTTTCAAGTGTAAATTCATTACATACTTTCCTTAGGGTGTTTTGTTCCAATTTTCAGTAATGTGCATGCAGAAGCTAATGATGCAATTCTTCCTGCATGTATTTAGCTTCTGCATGCAAATATTTAAGCACAAACACAGATCCAGTTATCAGAGAGTTGTGTGCAGGAGGATAAATTGTGTAAAAGCCAAAAACTCCTCTGATAATTGCAGATTCAGTAGATGAAGCCTCTGTGTGTCATTCTTGTCCTTTCTTTTGCTTTGAAAAATGTGTTAAGATTTCAGCCTAAATGTAATGATGATACATGGGAAAACTAAACAATTTTGTTTACTGAAAGTATTTTAGCTGTTCTATGCAACAATGTAAAAAACCACTGCTGTGCATTGGCAGAAACTGTAGGCACAGGGTGAATGCTTCTACTTGAACAGTTTAAATCAATAAAAAAGGAGTTCAATTTAACCTTGGTTTTAAGAAAATGCAGAAGGGAAGGTAAATTGGTTATGAACTGGAGTGAGGCATGATTACATTTGGCTTCTGCTGATCTGACTGGTACAACAGGACCAGCTTCTGTGTGTTGGGCACGTGAGATGTTAAATATGAACAAATTCTGCAGTGCAGTAAGAGATGTAGATGCGTTTGCCCTGATGCTTTCAGCCTCCAGCAGAGTCTGGAGCAGTGGAAGAGGCAGTGAGAGGGAGGGAAGTGCACAGCAACGCAGGAGGATGCAGGCGCTCTCCGCTAGCAGAGCTTTGCACCCCTGGCTGGCACCAGCTTGCACAAGGGGTGGTTTGAGCGTGCTCTAAAGCTTTCCATAGGCAGTAAATCCACACAGTTAAGGATAGGAACCTGGAGTCCTCTAGGAAGCCAGAATAAAGAGAACCTGCACAGAGAAAGTGCCAGGAGCTGAGAATGCCAGAGCCAGCAGCTCCCACGAGCAGAGTCCCTCTGCTTCTCACTCTGGTTTTGGCCTCCAAGTAACAAGGCAGGAAAGCGTCCCCAGCACAGATCCAAAAGTGCCCCCAGGAAGATTCCAGGAGCGCTGCCGTGGCAGTTCCAGTTTTGGTGTAGAGGTGTTTGAATCACTGCAGTTAAAGTCAGAGTTTTATGATAAACGAAGATTTATTGATGGTCGCGGGGGCTCAGATGTAAAATGTCACATTAAAGGTTGTTTGCAATGCAGCAGAACCACCCTTTCTCCGAAAGAAAACCAATAAGCAACAATAAATATTTTTCTTTCAGAGTGGGTTTAGTAACTCATTTTAAATGATTCTTCTAAACTCTCTGTGATCCAGCATCTTGTGCTACGGAAGGGGAAGAAATACAAGCTATTTTCTCTCTGCATGAATATTTAGGGTGGACTGTAATGCTGAAGCTGATATCGAAGTCTGTGCAGTTAATTTGCTTGTGTTTAAATAACCTTTAAATTATCCTTCTCTTAAACAGACTTTTTTTTTTTGCATTTGGATGAGCACTTTGTCCCCTTCATGTCCAGAATGGTGTTTTACAGCCTTACTTGCTTCATCTTGGCCACCATCATTTGATAGATAGGATGGTATAGAGGATGAATTTTTTCCCTACTTTGCTTTCCTGGCTTAGGAAAGTTCCATTTCTTGCATGACCTTTGTTCTGGAGGCCTTGATTTACATCACATTAACAGCTTTATGGAGTTGCTTTATAGTTTGCTTTATTGCAGAAAAACAGAACAGTTTTACTGGTACGATTTACTGTTCATTTTTTCCCAATTGTTTTTGGCATATGTTCATGTTTTGGCTTCTATATCACTGTTCTAGTAATTACCTTTCTTCCATCATTTTTCTTAAATAGAGGAAAACCGAGCATGTGGTATTTTTCTTTTGTAGAATCTGGATATATTCGAGATATCTCTTACGATGGGGAGGATACTGTAGGCGTGATTAACACCATCATCATTGTAACATAATTTAGTTAGAAGGACTTATACAACCGATAGTGTCATGCACTTCTACTAAACTGCAATCTAAGTGAACTGTATTTCAGATTTTTATATCCTCATTTTTGTCTTCTGTAAAGATATTACTGTAAGATTCATACAAGCATCTTTATAGTCTCAACTATAAGCAGTGAAAGTTAAATCAGTTCTTGCATGAAACATAGTTTCTATAAAAAATGAGTAATTACAATTCTGAAAAAGGAATAAATTAGTTCACTAAATGTATTCATTGCGGACTGAAGTCGTGAGTAGATGAGATCTCTTCCAGAATGAAAATAAATTTAGTTTAAAATAAAGAAATCTCTGCTAGAAATATGAGAGAGAAATTATTTACAGGAGAAAATGTCCATAAAACCTTCCATTATAAGGGGTCTATAGACCTCACATGTATATTTTAATTGGAGAAAATAAATATATAAGTCAGACACTAATAAAGGACCTTTTGTTGGTGGTTTAAAAACATCTCTGTCTTCGTTTACTTGACCCAAATCCTTGGGCCAATTGAAATGTTGCATTTTAATTTAATCTGCATGTATTTTTAGATAAAATTGTTGGCTTTGATGGAATCTCTTCAAAACTCAGACAAAAAGAAGTTTTTTCTTGCTTTTCACTGATTATGATTTTTTTCTGGCAGAGTACTATGCTTAGTTGAACTTTCCATTCAAGCCTTACATTTTGCAGGGATGCTCCATAGATAATTTCCTGTTTCTGTACGGTTGAGGCTCCGTGGCTGTTGGGCTCAGGCTGTCAGTGCAGCCCAAACAGCCTGAGTACCCTCTGGCGGGAGCTCCGCTCGCCTCTCAGCACTGAGCGCGCTGGCACCGCGCCTTTGCCGTGTGGTGACACCGTCTCTTCCGCCACTAAAGGGCAGTGAGCTTCACACTTGGGTCCCTTTCCAACTCTACCTTCAGGAACTCAAGATGAGCCCAGCACTACTTTTCCCATCTCCACCAGCTGGCACTTCTTATTTTCTTGTCACCCCGTTCTCTGGTACCGGTTCTGTCTGACTCTCCTCCGTCCCCTGCCCGTACAGTGTCTGTACAGGGTTAAGAGTGAAATCACAGCTTTTGTCAAACACCTCTGTAGCCCTGAGACTGCGGAGCACCCGCCCCGGCCAGAGCAGTCAATCACCTTTTAGGAGTCAGGAGTGTAATTTCCCGTTCTTCACCGAGTTGCTCATCTGCGTTGCTTTCCCTTCCCGTTTCTGTTCATGCTCTGCTGTATTCACACACTCGGCGTTTCACATGGAGCTGTTTTGCCCAGCCTGTAGCACCCTGTGGCCTCAGTCTCTGTGACAGCCTTTATGGGCAACAGAAATAGAACAGTAAATAGAGTCTCCACTAAATTATTGATTTTTCATCACCGATTCTCATCTTGGCACTCCAAGCAGGGTGCTTGTCCAGAAATATTTATTGTGCATATTAATTAGGGACAGATGAACAAAACTGAAAAATAAAAGATCCATCACTTCAATACTTCTTTTTATTTCATCTTTTCACCTGGTTTGGTCCAGCTGGATGAACTCCCAGCTCCCTCGTCCCTGTGTTCTTACCTCTAAGCACGTCTGGCTTTGCCCTTCGGCCGGCGGAGCTGCAGAGGGAGAAACAGTGAAACCTCATCTGTTCTGACTGCTGCTTGTGTGCCTTTGGCCGTTTCTTTGGCTTTATGCCCCACACCTGTACTCTTTTATTTCCTGTATTACCAAGGTGGAGAACAGAGTAAGCAGCCAGTTGGGAAGTACCTGGTTTTGACTTAACACATTGATTGACAGAAGCAACACTATGTGCACCCAGACACCTGGGCAGGATATCACCTAATCATTTCTGTACATGAGAAGCTCTGTCAGAGCTATGGCTCATACTATGTCATCAGCCTTCTACTGAAAAATGGGATGAGCTTAAAATTAAGATCCCCTTACATAATGGAAGTCATAATGAAGGGTATGGTTCATAAATTTCAATTGTTAAATTGTCTCAGCGGGAAAGGTGAGTTGACATTCCCATATTTTAAGGATTTAAAATCCACATTCAACAATAAAGGTAGAGAATTTAATTATCATCTTATATTAAGACCTGAATATGAGGGACATTTCAAATCTTCTCTATGTGAGCCATAAGCCTTTGACTGAAGATTTCTCTTACTTCCCAAACTTCACATTCTGAAAGTATTTTTACTGGGTGCCTGTTTGCAAAAATTACACCTTATGGATGCGCTTAGCCTAAGGATTTAGAACCAAGACATGTAAAAAAAGATGAGAAACAATATTTATTTTTTTTTTTAATATTTGCATCTACACAAAATGTTTTCCAGGAGCACATCTCATATAAGGCCTTCTGAGAGTATTTAAGGAGGTCAGTTATAGGTCATTAGGCAAAGTAATCAGCAGTGCTCCAGTCAGAGAAGGGGAACCTGTGCCTTTCCACTCCAACACGCAGCAACTCTTTGTGGTGCTTTGGAGCTCAGTGAAGTAAAGGTGGCAACATCCATAAAGGAGCAAACATTGCGGTTGCCTGTTATTTAACTCTTGGGGGTTGTATTTACCTCTGCTGTCTAGGATGGAAAGTTCTTATACAGCAAAAAGTCCGTGTATGGCTCTTCTACGTTGAGGGATGGAGTCTGTGGCTTCCTCTGGGTTTGGAAAGCACTGATCACATCATGGTTGCTATTGTGATGTAAATTAATAGTAGTGACAATAATAATAATGTAACATTGGAGAAAGTGATATGGTGTTTGTAACCACGGCTGAAAGAGAAGTAGTGAATGATGACCGTGTTTAGCCAGACTGCTGATGCAGGAATACAGAAAATGGAAAGATATCAACCAGCCTGATTTAAGGCTTGGAGAGAGCACAGAGCTGTGAGATTGATAGCACAGAAAGGAATCTTTTGGTTGAGGTCCATGGCCTGCATTAGAGCTTTTGGGATTGATGGCACGCGGCGCTATCAATCTCACGGCAGCAAATGGGATGACTCTTCTCCATGAAGAATGGGCCATAATAAATACCCTGACATCCACTAGATTGAGAACTGCAAAATGAGTAAGGAAGAGTACACGTTTGTAGAGATAATACAGTGCTGATTCTTCACACAGTTTGTTTTGCAGCAAAAAAAGACTCAGTGGTTGTTTCAAGCTCAGTTCCTGGAATCATAGGATCATTTGGATTGGAAAAGACTTTTAAGATCATTGAGTCCAGTCCTTAACTCAGCACTGTAAGTCAGGCTGGAAATAATAATAAGCATAGAGATGCACAGAAAGTAGAGAATACGTGAGGGAGAGTGGCTACCAAAAAATAAGGTGCCAAAAATAAGCAACACAGCTTATTGCGATCTTTACTATTTCCATTTGTGTTTCATTGGATATTTTCAGTGTTGCATCCTGGACATTTTCATGCTGCATCTTCAGTTCAGAAACTGGTGGCCAAAACTTTGCTTCATGGTAACTTATGGTTCAATTCTCCTCGTGTTATGAAGCTTGTGAACCTGAGCTAAGTCTGATTTAGGTAGACACGTCTTGCTTCAGGGCAATGGAAGGAACTAAATGAATTAGCTTGCACTTACTATTTAATGTTTTTATTTAATATAGCCATATATTCTCCCTCAAGAATCCTATCCTATATGATATTATTCCATGAAAACAGTATAATTGACCCACTGTAACCTTCCAAGGAATGTGGCAGTCACTTCTTTCCCTGTGTGGACACAGTTCCCTTAGCAGGCGTTGCTGCTCTCAACTCTAGCAGACGCACTGCTACTGGAACATAACCACTTCACATGTGAAGTGATTCAGACAGCAGCAATCCACACAGAAAGCCATTAAAAGACATAACCCAAACAGTAAAAATTGTTGTTGCTTTCCAACAGTAGAGAAATGCATCAACTCTGAAATTTGGAGCTTATTTGCTCCTGTAATTGCTTACAGTTTATTAATATGTTTAGTTGCTCAGCATGGAATTAGAGAAGTCTCACACCTTTCTCAAAAAAAAATAAATAATGGAAATGTTTATCCTAAGCAAGGAGTAGCCAATTGCTCTGCTGGAGGGAATTCCCAGCTTTGAGCAATGTCTTACTGGGTTTTGATGTTTGTGTGTGACATACTTTCTTTTTACTCTTTTTGTACTCAAGACTTTTTACTTAGTTTTAGTAAGTAAATTTTAGAGGGTAATTTTAGAGGGTTACAGAATTACTTATGTAATAGACGTGCTAGGCTTGCCTTTGATGGCACGACCCTTCTCTTAAACCCTTTTGTAAGGTAAGAGGGACTCAAAACATGGTGCACCTCAGTCAGAGAAAGTTCTCATTTCCAGTGAAGCAAGGCAGGGCTAAAATGAAAGGATGGGAAGCTGTAAAGACTGTATTTGTTATCTGAGAAATCAGTATTTCCTGCATGAGTGATAAGTACTCTAGATAGTGCTAAATAAACTGGTTATTGTTCAGGCTTTACTGTATTGTATATACTGAGTTTTGGCAGGAAAAAGTATTTTTAGAAGTATTCAGCTTTAAATGTGGGGTTTTTTTCAAACATCTGAATGAATGTTATAGGCTTGCTTACTGTAACATATTGACAAAAACAAAGTATAGTTAAATTTAATTTTAAGCCTGTCCATGTAATACCTGTGAGTGTGTCTCTCAGGAGAACTACCTGGGGATGCTGTTTAATATCTTCATCAATGACACGGACAGTGGGATCAAGCGCACCCTCAGCACGTTTGCCAATGGCATCAAGCTGGGTCGTGCAGTTGACACACCTGAGGGACAGGATGCCATCCAGAGTCACCTGGACAAACTCAAGAGCTGTGCCTGTGTGAAACTCATGAAGCTCAACAAGGCCAAGTGCAAGGTCCTGCGCCTGGATCAGGGCAGCTCCCGGTATAGTTACAGGCTGAGAATGAAAGGATTGAGAGCAGCAGCTGAGAAGGGCTGGAGGTGGATGGAAAGCTGGACATGAGCCGGCAGAAGTTCAACTGTATCCTGGGCTGCATCCAAAGCAGTGTGACCAGGAGGTCAGGGGAGGGGATTCTGCCCCTCTGCTCCGCTTTCGTGAGACCTCACCTGGAGCCCTGTGCCCAGCTCTGGAGCCCTTGGCACTGGAAGGGGATGGAATTGTTCTAGCAGGTCTAGACAAGGCCACGGACGTGATCTGAGGGATGGAACACCTGCCCTGTGAAGAGAGGCTGAGAGAGTTTGAGTTGTTCAGCCTGGGGAAGAGAAGGCTCCTGGGTCGCCTTCTTGTGGTCTTTCAGTGCTTAACGGGGGCCTATAGGAACGCTCGGGACCAGCAGTTCAGCAGGGCCTGTTGCAACAGGACGAGGGGTAATGGTTTTAAACTGAAAGGGAGTAAATTTAGATTAGCTATAAGGAAGAAATCTCTTATTCTGAGGGTGATGAAACACTGGCACAGGATACCCAGAGATGTAGTAGCTGCCCCATTCCCAGAAAGTTTCAAGGTCAGGTTGGACGGGGCTCTAAGCCACCTGATTGAGTTGAAGGTGTCCCTGCTCACTGCAGGGGGGTTGGAGTAGGGGACATTTAAACATCTCTTCCAACTCAAAGAGTCCCATGGTTCTATGATCCTATGATTCATTAGTTTCAGATTGTGACAGATTGAAATAATAGACCTGTATAGAGCAAGGCTGCAGTTGGCATCAGCAGAAAATGCCCCTTAATTATAAGCTGAATCTCCAAGTAGCAATGCATAAAGAAAAAAATCCTGTGTGTAAAATATAGCTCATTTGGGAAAAGATCTAGATTATGGGACCTACCAATGACAAATGAAATTCAGTACAGGTAAATGGGTAAATAATAAACCCAAAAGCTATTCATAAACTGGAAAAAGTGCTGATATCTAGACAAATAAGGCAATTTGGGTATTTCTGCATCAAAATAATCCCTAAAGTATTCATCCCAATGTGTACTGGCAATGAAAAACAAATCAAGTAGTGGACTGAATTGAATTACTAGTCCTATACAGTATAAATCAAAAGGAGATCCAAGCATTTTTATTGCTCCATGTGGTAGAGTTGGCCATTATCTAGAGTACTGTTTATAATACCGCTCATATCAAAGTAGAAAAGTTATAATTGCTAGAGAAGGTGGACCACAAAACAACCCAGAACAAGACAAGTGATAATGTAATCATTAATAGAGAAATTAGAATGGCCATTCAATTTGACCACAGTGAAAGGGAAAAGAGAAAAGAACTGAATTAATTCTAGGATATTCTGGTTAGTGAAGGAAATTCTGAGACTGAAAGTAGATAAGGAAAATGTAAAGACAAGAAGATATTTCAGTCAAATTCCACATTCAAACAAAATGCACATATAACAGTGTGTTATTCCACTCTGTGGTGAGAGTAATGGAAGTGGCATTGCCTGGAGTTCTCATGCGTGCCCGAGGCATGTCAGAGATGGAGAGGGTCAACAGAGGAGGCTGCGAGCTGGATGCTGGGCAGCAACGTATGAGTGGAGTGTTGACTCCAACATGAGTGTTGTTAGAGATCCAATACTCTTCAGATCTCAAACACCAACAGTGGTACTGCAAGAGTTAGGAATGAATGGCATTAGGGCACGGTAATTTGTGAAATTAATGCTGATTATGTCTTTAATATAAAATTCTACTTCTCCCTCTTGGGTTTCTTCATAGCATTACCCAAATTTATATTGTGTTTGCATAGGTGATTGAAATTGATTCTACCAAGGTGAGTGATGGGTGTTGAGTTGCATCTGCTCCCTGCTGCAGTTTTCCTTGCTTCTAATTCTGGGCTGCTGGATACTGGGCTGCTAAAAAGAAATGAAGGCAACTAGTAAATAGGTGAAAAGGCCAACACAGAAAGGGTTAAGGGCAAAGTCAGTCACCATGCTCACTATCATCTGGTAAGGACAAACCTGGGTAGCTGCTGGAGAGGTTGGTTGTGGCTGTCAAGCCAGTGAGAGGTTTTAGAACGTGTAAAGAGAAGAGTGGTTTAAATCAAACTGGTGCCTCCTCACAAGGTGTGGGGCACACAGAGACCCTGCCCCCACGGCAGAGCCTTGTTATCCCACAGCGGCCTCGGAAGAGGGGTGCTCAGTCACCTGGGCTGTGAGAGAAGGTGGAGCTGAACAGGAGTGGGAGAGGCTACAGGTGGATTGAAGGGCCGTGGTGTGGTTGTTCGCGGAGTGCTTGGGCAAACCTGTCCCAAAGGCACAGCCACCATCCTTGTGCTGGTGCCACGGGGCGCGGAGGGAACGCTGCCAGGTACTTCATGTCCCATTCACCTCTCTCCTTTTAAACTGAGAGGTGGCCTCTTCCTTGAAAAAGCCTTCGGGCACCCCTGGGTTTGCTTTTTTCTGTTAGCTTTGTGCCCAGGGGAGGCCCAGCTGACAGGAGCTTTCTGACAGTCACTCGCCCCAGGGCTGCTGAGTTTGCCTTTGATGTTAGGACCTCAGATTCAGTAACTTTTGAACTAAAACAGCTCATCAAAGCATGCAGCTGGGAAAGAGATCACCCTTCCTTTCCACAGCACAGAATGAATTGAAATATGTGGAGTCTCCAGTTATTGAATTTTCTGTTTTATGGAAGCATTTGGCTTATAAACGCCTGCTAGAACTAGAATGAATTTTAAACATGTTTCCACTGAGCATAATTAAACATATTGGAGCCTCTATGAATTGTGTTGTCCTATGCCAAACTCAAGACTGCAAGGAATAAAAGGGATTAAAACGGATGTCAGAGTGAAACAAAGTTAACTTTGAACACCTCCATTAACATCAATGAAATATTTATTGTTTTTCAGTGTATTTAACAAAGTTCTGGAGTTGTAAAATGAAGAGTCTCCTTGGTTAAAATTAAAACATTGAAACGCTGTTAGGAGATCACAGCCAGTACATCTACCTGAGAATACATCACAATTCTAGCAGCAACCTGATAATTAAACCTTTGTCTCGAGTGTGAAAGCTCTTTTATATAATACAATACTGGAGCGTGTGTAGGTGAAATGATAAATGGAAGCTGATATTTTAATTCCTTGTTTTTAGACACTTTGGTAAAGAAACTGACATTAAAGCTCAATTCAGAGCCTTTCAGTCCCAAAACTAATGTCTGTTAGTTTTTTATATCAATATACACATTAATCAGAAGGAGGGAAATAGAAAACATTATTCAATGATCCAATAAAATTCTATAAAATGAAGCTAGTAATGAATAAAAATTGATAGATGAATGAGAGCAGTGATACCAGATAAAAAACATAGCCTTCCAATTCAGGGCTTATGGTGTTTGAAAGAGGCTCAGAATTTAATTATGGAAAATTATTCTAACCTCTCCTATTTCAAAGGTCCTCTGAGCTCTAACCATATAAATTTATAGCATAGTATTTAAATATTGAATGGTTCTACACTTCCCTTCTGACATGAGGGGGAACCCCTAATTAAAAAAACACATCAGAGATCTGGGAGAAGTATGTGAATTTTCTCCCATCTTTGCTAAAGATTCTAGGGATCCTTTTACAGCACAACATAACCCAAATTATCATATTAAATGCTATTCTCATTGTGAAGGTGTAGCTGTCCTCTTCTACTTCTTCTCCTGTACGTTGCTCCCTTGATTTTCATGCCTGTTCTTCTTATGTATTTTCATTCCATATAAATTCTTAAGTTGCTAAGAGGAGTTTTTGTTTTTTGGGGGGTGATTTGCCAACCTTTTCTGTCTTTCAAGTTTAAAGGAGAATGGAATAATAATAAGAAAAGAGAATGCTTCTGATTTAAACCAAATAAAACTGATGTGCATTTCTTTTCCAGAAACTCATTGGTGCTAATTGCACATTGTGAGGCCCTGTAACAGGCCTGGTTGTTACGGTGCTAAAAGCAGGTGCTTCCTTAGACTCGTATCTGGGTGCTTTGCCACGTGTCCACCTCTCTGCTGTGACTTAATGATATTTGCATCTGATCCTGCTTAATAAAAAAGGTTTCAGTGCACACCTGCCAAGGACTTTTAAACACCTTGTCCAGCCAAAGCTGACAGAGAAATCAGTGATCACTCCTAGGTGTTTTGTGAAAATAGGCAGCTAAGAAAGTAGAGAGACCCAAGCATCTTGAAAAGGCATTTGCCTACAGGACATTGAAGTGCTTACACGGGGTCGTGTAACTGTCCCAGTTACCAGAAGGCTTTCTGAGTAAACCCAGAATAAAAACCCACGCATGGCCAGGCTTTCTTGGTTCTGATTGCAATGATGCAGTTTGTGTACATAGAGTATTATATTGGCTTTTTCTTTGCATTTATCTCTATGCATATCTAACAATATGCAGACAAAAAAAGACATTGTGATGTGCTCAGCAGGACGAAATCTATCCTATAAGACAGAGTCATAAACTAAAATTTATTTTCCGTTTTCTGAGTTAAATTTACCAAAAAATCCCTTTTAAAATCAAATCAGTTAACTTTGCTTTAAAGTAAAGATATCGATCCAGTTCCTCCAGCTTCTGTACAATCTGACACACGCACCCTCATCCTTTAAATATATTATTTTAAGTTATGACAAGTATTTGGTAAATGTTTAGACTACTGGAGTGTCAGATCCTCTGGTAGATTTTGCAGCCAACACGTTCTTCTAAAACTATACTAATCTTGAGAAGGTGATGCAATGAATTTATGCTTCCTAGAAAAATCAAATGGGAAGTTTCTGTTTTCAATGTAACTCCATTGACTTCCATGGATTTTCTGTTATGTATGAATGCAACCAGAGAGGACCCAGTAGAATATGTTGTAGTTTACACAGAAAGGATTTATTGCAAAGATTCTTCAAAAGAATTTTTCAACATAATTTATAGAACTGGTTACTGATTATAGTTGACCTTCACAATTGTTATTAAATACTCACTCTAAGGACTGCTCTGTATATTTAACTAAAGCCTCAGTATGGAAATGTTGCTGGTACTTTTCTACTTAGTGTCTATGTTTTCCTCCCAGTTTCCATGGAAGACAAAAATTAATAGCTAGAATATACACGTCTTTTCACTTAGAATTGGCACCAAGAAGTCCAACAATTTTTTATGAATAGTCTTATTTCATGACTCTAAAAGTCCATCAGAATCAATGTGCTGGGTTAGGCAATACTGTATTCCATCCAGTGTCTTTGCAATCATTGAGTCTTTAAGAATTTGTCCTGACTTATTAAATTACATTAGATCCTGTTAGTTTGTGCACCAAGTGTGTGACGGAGCTGCACACCTCCTCGTGTGTGCTGGAGTAGAATACCTTCCCTGCAATTTTATTAGGAAAAAAGTTTCCCTTAACCATATTCTGGTCAGAATATGATACCGCAGTGCTTTTGTAGGGTAGAACCAACCTCTGAAAAAATGCCAGAGCATGTTAGGTAGTCCTTTTCAATGATGCATTTTTACAGCCTAATCAAGATAAACCCCAGGAGGGAAAGAGAGGTTTGCGAAACAGATCTGTGCCCCGTGTGGTTTTTCAAATGGATTAAAAGTTCATTTTATTAACAGAGTGCAGCGTTCTATGAAATAAACCTGAAAGCATATTGTTTTGCCCTGCCAGAGAGCCACAGGTTGACATTCTGCTGTGATTTTTCCAGACCCAGCCTCCAGGAGGCTTCAACAGCTTTGCACCAGCGGCTTCACCCCACTGCTCCTGCTGCTTTGAGGCTGCAGTGGTGGCAGGGCTGGACGGGACAGTGGTGCCAAAGCGACCGAGCCAAGCTGATTACCCAGGGCCGGAGAGGGTGCAGGTGGGAGTGCTTCATGTGGGTTTGGGTGGCCCTGAGCCTCTGCAGACCAGCAGGGCAGGGTTCCCTAGGCTGTGCTGTGAGAGGGCAGGACGCAGGGTGGGACACAGGGTCTGCAGGGCAAGAGCCCACCCCACGCTGGGCATGGACACCCGGCTGTGCTGCTGGAGACATCCCCTTCCTGGCAAGGACGATCTGGTCCCACACCTACTCCCAAAGGGTGAGCCAGGCTCTTTTTTTCGGCAAACAAAACTGGTGTTCCTCATATGCCACTTCCACGTTATGGGCAGCATATGGATACAGCTGAGTGGTTGACTTACGGGCAGCATTCCCAGCTTGAGTGGCCATTTCCCATCTCTGCTGGAAATAAGGGAGCTCACTTGGTTACTGGGCATTCTTCAAGTCTGTCTTTGTGATCACTGTGGATGGTCCTTGGGTAGGGTGTACCAATTATTTGCAAATTAGATTTCATTGGGGGAAAATTTTCATGTGCTTTCTTTCCTGAAGAAAAAGGCAGTTTGATCTCAAGAGCTGCAAGTGCAGCTGCAAACTAAAGGTATGTTCTTTTTGATCTGCCAGGGTCCTGGGACTGTTTCTCGCTCTCAGCCTCTTTCTTAAGCCTCTGCTCTTTCCCCCACACCTGTCAGGGCCAGGAGGGTGGATTTTAAAGTGAAGAGTTGTAGCGTGGCTCCTGCAAAAGGCAGCCAGCCCCATCCTCTACCCAAAGCAGGGCAATGCTGACGTACATATCCATTCAAGCTCTTCAAAACATCCTACCCAGTCTGCAAACTGAACCCAAGATCTCCTCATGTGCTCCACATAAAATATCCCACATAGTTCCCTGGATTTCTGATTTTTTTTCCTTAATGCTTCCTCCAAGAGCTTAAAAAACGTTTTAAATTAAGTCAGTTGCAGCTGCTCTGTCAGGAATTCACTAAACACTGCAGCCACTGAAGCAATTAAAAAAATTGCACAGAAGGTAATTAAAAGCCTTACTGGTTCTTGCTATTAGACTGACACTTTAAATGCCTCTAGATGTTTTATTGTGCCAATAACCTATTTCCCTAGTCTCGAAGAGAAATACAACTGACATCAGAAATTTACCAAAGTGTTCTACAGGTATCATAATGTTCCAACTAGAAATCTGTGTTAAACCACTGTGGTTTTCTGTTCTGTGCAGTCCTCACCGCACAGGTTTATTAAGCGGTGGTTATTTGTAATGAGTATTAGAGCTCAGTCCCTTATTCTCATTCCCCATAGTGAGCTGTGTAATATTTGTATTTCTTGTACACAGAGATGCCTTCAGGCTGTCACAAGCACAGGGCTGGAGGGGCAGGCAGACACCTCCTTGTCTGCACAGCAGTGGAGCAGAAGGTTGACTGCCCAGGGCAATGCGAGTGGCCTCTCCCAGCCACAAGGAGCTTTCCTAAGGAGCAGGGCTGTGACTGGCTGCTGTCCACAGGGCCTGTCCTCACGTCCTGTGCTTGCAGACAGGTTAATAGAAGGTCCCTCCCAGAGGTTTGCGTCAATGCCCGCAGCTGGAAGAGTCAGGCTGCCTCAGTACAGACCTTCCTAAACCCCACGGGTGCCCAGCAAGGAAAGCTGGCAGGACATCGGCAGTTTGCCGGCTTTCAATTCAAAGTCCGAGTGGAGACTTTAAAAGGATGCAGGGAAACTATTTTATTATGTCATTATGGCAGCCTCAAAATGTGAACATGCAAATACAGTAACTTTTCAGGGTGCAAATGAACTACTGTTACTCATCCCTGACAGGAAATTACAGGAAAACAACATGACAGAGAGGAAGATAACTGAAGGTTGCCTAAAGTTTTTCCCCTTGATTTATTTTGTAGAACCCACCGGATCACAAAATCAAACCGGATTTCAAGTACCTTTCCCTTAGCTGTGCAGCACACAGAGGTGAGGTGGCACTGGACTGCACTGTGCTGTGCGAGGTGTGGTGCCCTAGAGCCTGACAGAAATCGTTCTGTGCGTAAGCACCGGTAGCAGCATTAATGCTGAGCTTTCAACTTTCATTCCATTTTTCTCTCCTGGGTCGCCTTAATGCTATGTAAACAGTGGTATTTTGGAGGAGATTTCAGCAATAAACAAACCCACACATATTGCTGTGGCCCATGAGAAAGCCTGCACAGGCCGGCTTGCATTGACCTCTGTGGTGTCTTTTGAATCCTATCCTGCTGATCACCACCACACGTCTCCACTGTTTGCACCAACAAGAACGGAAAATGGCAAAACTCTCTTGGCACTAATCTCTGAAGCCATGTCTAATTCTCTTTTTTAATGAGGCATTGAATTATCCCATACAGTGAGACGCCTGTCAGTTTGCAGCACAGCTCCGTGCGTGCTGTTATGCCACCAGAGATAAACAATCAGTAGGATTGATCAGGCAGGCAATCAGTTAAACAAATCTGAGCTGAAAAAAAAATTGCACATGCACTGCTCAGAATGAAATAGATATTTTGATAAAGATGTATAATGAAAATATATGACGTGTGAATACAGTGACTGGCAGTAATTAATAAATAGAGAGTTAGCTTTTGCATAAATAATTTATTTTCTAGAGCTGTGATGGGAGGAAGATCTGGAGTTCAGGACATGGAGATCCTTGGTCAGTTCCCCTGTTTTTACCACAGACTTAGCTTTCGGTCATTTAGTTTCTCCTCTGTGTAGCAGCTCTGTTCCTCCATGGCAGAAACAAAAACAATGGTGTCAGGTATCCCTCCTCAGAGCAAGGCTGACCCTTCTTTTCAAGGGGGAAAGGCAGGGAGTGTTAAGTGCTTCTGCAAGAGGCTGAAGGCAGAGGGCTATGGTGCTGGCCATCCTCTTCAAGACTATGAGTGCAACCAGGTGCAGATGTAAGCACGAGTCAGCAGGCAGGTCATTGTGGGTCTGTGACACTCTAACTTGTGTAGCATATAACATTTTCTGGGGAAAATGGTGTCCGTGTAGGAAGCAGCCTTACGAGAAGACACACGACAAACCACAACCCAGCCATGCCCTCCCTACCCCTGCTGCTAAGCTGTCCTGCCCACACTTGCCATCATAGCACCACGATAAGATGGTAGATGCTTACTCATACCCCTGGGAAATGCTTTGGGTGTTCCTGGTGGTATCTGGATTGCTCTATACTTATCTTTGTTGTGGTCTCATACCATTAAGCCAGTAGTGTTTCAAGCATTTGGGTCACTCAGACCCACTCTGTCATTAAGTCAATGGGTTTCTATTGAGCTTGAAGGGCATCAGATAATCAAATCAGGCATTTTATCTCCTGGTTTTGCTGCATCCTGGTTTTACCATCTCTATTTAAGGCCAGCTGATGGATATATTGATTTCTGCATTTACCTACATCCTATCCAGCACATCATTTCCTCTGGGTTTATTTATGCTCAAAGGACTTGCCAGCTGCCTTACAAAATCTTTATTTTTTTAAAACTCATGTCACAAAAAATCACACCAAATATTTCTTTAAAAAAATCATCCTTGTCCTCTACTTGGGTTAGGGTGTATTGAGCATTTTTTTAACAAGATGGGGAAGATTCTTTATAGCAAACCCCTGTGAAACTGGACTCCCACGCTCTGCCATCTTTGTGTATAGGAAGGAAACTCATTCCTTTTGAGCTCCGTGCCATGGAAGAGTAGCACATCTGAAGAAGTCACTCTCCAGCTGCTTATAACTGCTCTTCTTGCTGGATTCTCTCTCCTTCAGCCTTCTGGCTGAGCTGCCTGTGGGATTTCTCCAGGTGAATCATTTAGCATGGGCAGCTTCACTAATAACAGGTCCTTGTCAGGCAGGTGGGGCAGCACGGTTGGATCCAGCAGAGGACACATGCCCACGGCTTGAGGGAATATGGTTTTACAGGATCCCAAGCATGAGGGTCTAATGCAAAGTCTGATGCTCTAAAGCTTAAACAACATTTTAATTAGAAAACATATAAATGGTTAAGTTTAACTGAGCAATAGTCCGAGAGTGTTTGGGTGGAAACTTGGCTGTTTAGGTGGAATTGTGGAGCTGTGAGCTAATTCACTGACACGCAGTATAGCTTGTGATTAAGGTTATCTGCAGTATCTAACCTTTTAGTAAATGCCAGCTGCATAATGACTGTCAGTTTTCTCTCCTCAGGTATTACATCGTGGAAGGTCCAATCTGGCCATAAGAATCCATTTAATAAGACTCTAATGGGAAATGACCAGTATCTGAGTACTGCAGATTAAAAGTGACAATGCTAATTGACTGCAGAGGTATCTACATGAAGAGGGACCAGAGAAATCATTTAAGTCTAAATGAAATTGGACTGATTTGATATTTGAAAAAGCATTACACTCCTCTTGTGTTTGGCAGTGTGAATTAATTGCTCCTTGTGCCAGGCAGAACCAGTTTCTATGTAGGAGTAGGCTAAGAGTGGTGGTGAGTGAGGAACATTAACTTAGGGGGGTTACAAACACACATCAGTTTACTAAAATTACAGATATATGGGAGGTTTGTATTATATGGAATTTTTATGGTGAGGAATAAAATGATATTTGGTATATGCAGAAATCAAATTCTAGAAAACTTTTAATGGTCTGATTATGTGGCTTTGTGACTGCCAGTAAAGCCAAGGGGATGCACAACCACCTTTCTGCTCTGAAGATGGTATTTTAACCACTTTTTTCTTAGCTTTTCAAAAAGCATTTTGCCAGTAAGTAGAACAGGGAAACAGAGGATCATAATTTTATCTCATGAGCAGGTTTTTGGTAGGAATCGTAACAATAGGAAAACAATCATACATGGGATATGCTGATGTCAAAAATGACTGAAAATCACTGGGTATCAGATAAATGCACCTGCTTAATCTCTGCACAGTTTGCTGTGCACAACTCTTTAATTTCAGTCAAAGAGGTTGCAGTACAAATTTATTTCTCTGTAGGATTTTTTAAAGATCTAAGAAGAGAATCAGACACAAAGCACTGGTTCTAAGCAAAATGCTGTGTGCACAGAAAACACAACATTTTCATATCTAGATGTATAAAATGTTTTTGTATAGAAAACAGTAGACATCCTTTAAAAGTCCCAAGATCCTGAGGAAAATTCTCTGCTAGCATGTCTCTCTGTGCCTCAAAATACTGTGGGAAAGTAGTTGTAAAGATACAGAGAAGGCTTAGGTGTTCAATACCTGCTGCCACTGTGCCCTCCCTCACCCCCCTCACCAAAAAAATCCAATAAATTTAAATGTTTGGTGTGTTATAGGAGCACATGAACCACCTTGCCAGATTTTATTTTGTTATTTTATTTTATTTTATACAAAAAATTAGTGTCTCAGATCTCTGCAGGTTTTTAAAACCTACATGAATGCAGGGAACACTGCCTCTGAATTCAGTACAGAATTCAGTGAGCTAATGCAGAGAACAGTTATGCATGTGCTTAAATTCAGAACGTGAGCAATTCTGTTGAAGCTGGAGGAACATGTGGCATGGTTCAAACTAAATGGATCCATAAGTCTCTGCAAAATCATCTGCTTAATGTCTCTGGTGGAAGATAAGGAAAGCAGTGTGGTAATTTTGCAGGAGTGTGCACTGAAACACGCGCTGCTCTTCAGAGCCCCTGCTGCATCCCCAGCTCTCACCTGAGAACGTGCACAATGCACTGCCTGGGACATTCTGCCAGTGCCAGGAAGAAAACAAGGATGAGAAACAGAAAGTACTAATTCAAAATTCTTTGAAATACTAGGATTGTGTAACTGTACAATTTCCAGATTAAAGTTCAGGTAATTTATTTTTAAGCTAATTTTTTGTGTGTTCTGCTTATATAATGCATAGAATTAAGGAAAATTAAGTCTGTTCTTAGAGTTCAGAACACAGGTTACATTTACTTTTATACAAGGCTTGATAGACCATTGATAGAGCTGCTGCAATGTGAAATAACAATCCACAGCATGGAGCTGGGAAACCACAAAATAATCAGCATTAAAGTGAACCATGGAATGGTTTGAACTTAAATAGACGGCCTAATTCTTCCTTTGTGTCAGTTTTAGGCCAGAATAGCTATGCAAACATGAATAAAAACACAAAAATGATTCCACTGATCTGAGTGCAACTGGTCCTTAGATAAATGAACGTGTTTAGATTTCCATTCCATGGTCTTTAGATTGAAATAAAATGTACAATGTTTTTCTTAATTTTTTTATAATTAAAAATTAATCAATCCAGTGCTAAAAAAAAAAAAGTGTGTGGATATTTATGCAAGTACTGTAACTTGGGTTAAATTTGACCATAATGGCCTTTGAGGTCTTTTTGTTCCACAAAGTCAAAACTTTTTGGAGCTGGCCTGCAGAGTTCAGTCAAATATACACATATGGTAGAGCTGCATATTCATGTTTGTCATTTGGCATATTTGAAGCCACATCTCTGCACTCAGCTCGCTGGTAACTTGGTTTTAGCACTCCTGAGACTTAAATATCAAACGTCAGAGTTGGTCATTTCATAAGCAATCTATAAACTGCCACTCGCTCGTTCTTGATGTAGGGAGGAACATCTCTGAAGCCTGGCCAGATTAACAGCGAACTGGATTGATCTGTCCGCGTTCTGCAAAGGTCAGAACTGACCACGTTTTGTCAGAGCAAGGAGCCGCTCGGCTGGGGCTGCCTTGGTGCCTCCAGTCATTGGGTGTTCTCTCTGCAGGTGCCCCGTGGCTATGGCAGAGCTGCCTTGCCCTGTCCTTTAACCCGGGCTTGCCCAGGACTGAAACTACAAATCACGGGGAGGAGTGGAACCCCAGAGGGGACCTCATCGCCCTTCCCAGCTTCCTCACCAGAGGAGGAGGAGGAGCGGGACCTGAGCTCTGCTCTCTGGGGACCAATGACAGGACCCGAGGGAATGGCAGGAAGATGCCAGGGGAGGGTTGGGTTGGACATCAGAAGAAGGTTCTTCCCTTGGAGGATGGTGGAGCACTGGAACAGCTCCCCAGGGAAGCAGTCACAGCCTGATAATATTCCAGAAGTGTTTGGCCACCACCCTCAGTCACACAGTGTGAGTGTTGGGAGTGTCCTGTGCAGGGACAGGAGTTGGACTTGATGGTCCTTGTGGGTCCCTTCCAGATCAGGTCATTCTTTCATTCTATGATTCTGTGTTTATGACATTTTATGGTGAGCAGTAGCACACAGAAGTTCTCAAATGAAGTTTGAGACCCTCACCTGTATAGTCTATTTTTGGGGGCCAATTTTAGGACCCTAACACAAATTTATATCAAAACAAGCTTTTGCCCTGCTGTACAAGCTTCCTTTCTCTCTGCTGTGTTTCCTGCACATCTGGACAATAGCTGGGAACATCTGCTCCCCTCTGTGCAAATTACACCTTGATAATCCCATAGCTGAAGCCTGGAGATGACCTCTTTCTCTTTCCCAGATTCAAGCAGAGCTAAGAGGTTGTTCCATGCCTTTTTATGATTTGCATTAGCACAAGGTAGACAAAACCAAGAATGCAATAGCACAGGAGGGAGATCCACATGGAAATGCAAGACGGAGTTCCTCAAGATGGTATTTTTTGATCATTGTAGAGATTTTAGAAATACGACGGAGCAAAAGTCTTGAAATGTTTTAATTTTAAGAGTTTCAACTAGTTTCAAATGTCATCTCTTAAAATAAATGTAAAGCACAGATATGTTATATTTGTCCCTCATAACACAGCAGAGAGGCATGGGGAGAATGAATAGAAAGGTAAGAAAGGTTACTTTTTTTGAAGATCACCACTATGGAGAGGAATGTGTGCCGGCACAGATTTGCACGGATAGCTCCAGCAGACGGCACACAGATAAATCATTTTTAATGCCACAAGACACAGCAAATAATAGTTCTGGTGTTGTTTTTTTTCCTGCTTTATCTTCCTCAGTTTGCATAGGAAAAATGCACATATCCATTAAAAAAATATGATTTACTTTTTATTTTTTTAAACATTGATATTGTGCCAGAATCATTTTTAACTGAACTGTAGAATCCATCACTGTCGATACACAAAGGAATGGCTTCAATGTTTTTTTTTTTACCAACAAC
This sequence comes from Dromococcyx pavoninus, assembly GCA_033558185.1. Lineage (NCBI taxonomy): Eukaryota > Metazoa > Chordata > Aves > Cuculiformes > Neomorphidae > Dromococcyx > Dromococcyx pavoninus. The sequence continues at coordinate 747,377 of JAUMJL010000276.1, read as the reverse complement.
TTACCATTTTGACATGTAAAGAAGAGTCATTCTGTAAAATTCTGAACTTTCACAAAGGTAAGAAATGGCAAAATAATAACAACATTTGTCTCCTGTCAAAAAATATTGACATGGTATTACTACAGCAAAATTGGTTTGTGTTGTGAAGTGTGTCTCATAGATAAATCAGATTTGAGACTTTTTTAAGCTAACTAAATTGTACTTTGGTACTGATATATATAGGAATATCAAGACACACGATAGTGAATTTATGCTTTTCTTTTTTTTCCTTTACCAAAGTGGGACAGGAGCACTTCAGTTTGCAAAAAACATCTGCTCTTTATCTGCCATCACTTTCTTTACACTTCACTTTAATGTGATTCGATTTGTCAATAAGGGACAGTGCATGACTCAGCCTCATACATAAAAAAGCAGTGGTGAGATAATTTATGTACAGATTTACAGAAAGATGCCTTTTCCTTGCCAGTTTGAATGGCCATCATTTCAGTGGTTTAGGATAAGCACATTTACATTTCCACATAATTAAAATGTGAGTGAGACAAAGCCAATATGGCTTTGTAAAGTCTTTGTAGGCACATGATATTTATCCAAGTGCCTGCTGAACGCCTCCTCACTCGTACAGGGCAGTGAAGGACTTCCAGAAGATTTGGAAAGTGCTGCTCCTTCTGGCCAGGCTTTACTGAGAGTGTTAAGCTGACATCTGGCTGAGCACCGTCGTGCTTCAGGGCATCCTCCGCGCCCTCCTGGGAGGCGCTGGGCCACTCTGCCAAATGCGTGGCTTCCACTGGTTTCTTCACACGCTGCTCTGCAGATCACCAGTGGCTTTCCCCCATGAACCTGAAAGGAACAGCAGCAAACAATTAGCGCTTCTTCAATACTAGAAAATATCCATCTGCTCTTGGCACAACTGTTTGTCAACATATAAATAGCTACACTGCCAGCAAATGGAGTGATTTTCTGCATCTGGCTCATGCTTCTCTTCCTCCCCATGCAAGAGGCATTTGCAGTTTGGTAAAAGGAATTCATTTATTCACAAAAATGTCTGGGTTTGCCACATAATTTTAAAAGGAACAATTTCAGCAAATAAATGGAAACACGGAGATTCCTTGAAATTTTTTTGTATTGTTTTTGGCACTGGAGCACATTTTCGAACTCGAAGAGGGGCAGAGAACATATCTGATGGGCTGTGTTTAATTTTGCATTGTGTAATTAGTTACCTGCTGGAGTTTCTCACAGCTTTCCCATTTGTTTGTATAAGGGCTAATCCTAAGAAAGGAGTCATTCTGTGACCAGTGGAAATTATGAAGCTTTGTTTCCTGCAGGTCCCTCCCGTGTGGTTTCTCTAGTGTCTAATAGCTTGGTTGAGTTCACGCTGCAGGTTCTCCCACAGTAAGATACCCAGATTAGTTCCATTTCATTTGACTTTCAATTTTCACAGAACAAGTAGAAATTTACTTTAGACTTTATATGGAAATATAAATTCTATTTAGTTAAAAAAAAGACAATAAAGATGTTGTTTTAGGGCAGCCACAAAATTGCATTTTACTTTTTCCCAATTAGCTGATGATTGTAAATGCCATCAGCTATGGAATGGACACACCGGTTGTGCTTAAATGTCTGTAGTTGCCCTTGATCCCACCACTGGGCTTTCTGAAATACTGCACTCTTTGTAAGCATTTGGAAGAGGCAAATAACCATAGTTTCCTCTGATATAAACAAATGTTAAATGGGAAAACTACTCTTTTTGCTAACACACCTTTGCTATTCAGAAGACACAAGGTTATGTACTTTCAGTGTTTGCCCTTGAGGATACTTTGAATTCCAGGTGTCAAGATTTGGAAGTGGTCACACCTGTACCAGGTCAGAGGGGCATCAAACCCAGATCGTCAGTGGAGAGAGCTTTTAGTTGGCCCAAGCTCTGCCAGTAAAGGCATGAGCTGGCAGATTTATTTCCATGTGGTATCTCCTCTTCCTTCTATAATTCTGAATTATTGCATGAACATGGGAGTGACAACTGCTCTGAGTGTCTGTTGGATGCTGAATCGATGAACCTTGAGCCTTATTATCTGATCAATATACAACATAGTAAATGATTGGTGAGTCTGGTTTAGTAAATTCAGCGTTTGTTACATTTTTGGACTCTCTGAAAGTTTAATCTGTGGGTTTTGATCCTCTACAGCAGGCTTGGGAGTCTGGTTTCAGTTAACTTTATTTAAATCCAGAGAAACTTCATGGCTTCAGTTTTCCTGCGATCAGGATGCATTTGGGGAAACAGGCAGAGCATGTAGCTTTGTTTTGACTTGTCTTTTAATATACTTGTTAAACACATCCGAACCAGTGATGTACTGGTGGGAAACTTCTACAGAGATAAAAGTGACAGGACTCTGAGGGACTCTCAGACTCCAACCCAGGTGGAACTGGAATTATCTCTTGAACAGTCAGGTGTTATTGCATAGATGTTGACAGTTCCCAGCTGGCCAAGCTCTAATCTCACACCAATTTCATTCACTTTCAAACCAATTGGCTTCTGAGGCTCCTCCACTTTAAATTGGCATTGCCTAGAGATTCGGATCCTGTGAATTAAATATTCACATAAAGCAGTTTGTGAACTGAATATTTTGCAGGTTTCTTTCTCATGTGACGGTGGCAGAGAAGTTTAGGAGTCTGAGGAAAATGCAAATATTGTACAGAAAGGATATAGGTGTAGTCTTTTGCAAATGGACCTCCTTGGCATTACTGGATCTTTACAGATGTTTAGGTTTGTTATCAAATGCCTTCCTAATATAGGAAAGTAAATGTAATCTCTATGAACTGGATGTGCTCTTCTATAAATTTCAGTCAAGGTAGGTTCCTGTAATCTGCAGGCCCTGTGTGCTGCTAACCCAGTCTCTGCAAAATCAACATTCTCCTTGGAAGAAATGAGAAGTGGAGAGAGGAGAAAAACCTGTTGCTTGTTCCTCCTGAGCTGGTGCTTCCAACTGATGGGCTGAACACCAACCATTGGTACCAGTCACCCCAAATCCACAGGCTAGGATGGCCAGCAATAGAGGATAATTAGAATAAATTGACTCTTTACCATTGCTGTTGAGGAGTAAAAGCTATGTTATGCTATTTGCAACGCCCTGTCTGCATGCAAAGGCTTGCTGTGTTGCAAATCTCCCTTCCAGGCCTACTTATTACTCTTTAAATTTGTTGTTACAGGAACTTGGTGTGCTTTGTTTCCAAGCTAAAGGGAACCAGACGGTGCTGGTAGGTGGGGTTTAAGCTGCCTGCAGAGCTGTCCTTGACCTGCAGATGTCCTGCTGTTGCTGTGCTTCTGGGCTTCTCATGGAGAAGCTCCCTTCTTCATGAATTGTGAGTTAAAGTTGAATTTAGGTATATGTCCACAAGTAGCAAGACTGAAATTTCTACGTGAACTTCCACATAAGCTGATTCCAAGAGCCTCCAGAGGTAAAAACCTGGTGTGCTGAACTACTGTGCTTTGGCTCTCAAGGTTGGTAGTAGCCTCTGTTACCAGTATAAATTTGTCTGAATTTGGGACCTCTAAAACTACAGAAGCACCTGTATTCAATTTGGCTCAATATTAAAGAGAGGGCAATGAATATTTTGGGTTCAGATCATGTCTGCATAACAGTCGTTGAATATGCTAATTTTCTTCTAATCACAAAATTGCTGTGTTCCACACAGGTTAATTCTTAGATTTATGGCAACCTGCTTGAGAGGACAGTTGATGCTTTTCACATCATTGTGGTTCGGGAGTTTTTTAGCTGCTTAGGTAATACACTGGAGAAATACTTGTTTGTTTGTATTTACCTGCTAGACTAGACATTAACTGAAAAGGTTTTTACCAGGAAAACTTGGTTCTTGTTCTGAAAAGATTTATGATGATCAATTGCATTAAGGTCAATGTCTAACTTGCACGTGTTTACACAACTGTCATATAGTAGCAAATTGCCAGGCATTATTTCCTTCCTGTTAGTAATTCTTCTGTAAGTCTTGAGCAAGACAAGCTGAAGCCAAATCATCTTATTTCCACCTTCCAGTAAAGCAGGTGATGGTGTTTGTGTTGCTGGGTGTGTGCTCCTCCTCTCTACAGTGCCTTTTTGTGGCGTTGGGAGAACCAGGAGACAATTCTGCTGCCTAGAGGTTGTACCCAGGGACAATTTCTCTGAGTCTGATTCAAAATGAAAAATTTATCTCATGAGAAGAGGAGAGATTTGATTGAGTAAATGTGATATTAGAGTGTAAAGCCAGAATGATAGTCTGTCCAGGCTCTTTGAAAAAGTGGTTTTCCATAAATTTCCCTCAGAAAAGTGTAGCTCTTCCATTAAGTTATTTATTAAGACTTTTTCCTGATAAAAGGTCAAGCGCAGCCTCCTAGGACGTGCAAGGACAATGTCTGAGTTAAGAAACGTGCATTTGATATATTGAGATGTAAGAAAAAAAAGGAGAACTCAGACAGGAATTTCGAACTATGTACTTGGAGAGTTTCTTCCCATCCTTGCAGCCCTTCCTGCCACTTTGCAGATGCCTCCGTGGCTCTGTAAGGACACAGACACTGTTCAAGTGACACAGAGCTTCATCTTGGCATCCTCAGATTCAAGCCTGCTGCCTGAAGCTCCGTATTTAAGCAGGATGACTAGATCCTGGTCCATGGAGCACAGGACTGATGGGTTACCACTACCATAGAAAAGGAAGCAATAAAAAAGAATAATAAAAACAAACTGCAAAAGAAGCAGTTAGTGAGCGATAATGACATTTTGCATTAGTCACTAAGAGCTTAGTGCCTTGAAATATTGTGCCCAGACTTTGATTCTGGAAGTTTAAGCACATGTAAATAGCACAGCAAATCATGATAACAGCAACGGGTGTTCAGAGTTGTCATAAGGTTTCTCAGGCACTTTCATCAGCTTCTTTTCAGGGTGTTACAAGCAGCATGAGTTAAATGGATTGTTTTCTTTCTAACTATTGCTGCTTTTTAATTTTTCATATGACAACTCTCTTTTAATTTCTCATTCAGACAGGAGAGCCCAGTACAGAATTCCTGTTCACGTGCTGTGAACAAACTCCACACACACCCCCCCACGTAATTCTGGCTGTACAAACCAGAGTGGAATCAGAACACCCCTTCACAGTCAACTCAGCTGACAAACAATCCCATACAAAATTAATATTATTTTTAAAAGGTAGATAATGTGTGGGTTTAAGGGATTTTAGAATCATAAAATCACAGAATCGTTTCAGTTGGAAGGGGCCTTTAAAGGTTGTTTAGTCCAACCCCCCTGCAGTGAGCAGGGATATTTTGACTCGATCAGGTTGCTCAGGGCCCCATCCAACCTGACCTGGAATGTTTCTAGGGATTGGGCTTCTGCCACCTCTCTGGGTGAACTGTGCTGGTGTTTCACCACTCTCATTGTGAAAAAGTGTCTTTCTTATATCTAGTCTGATTCTACCTTGTTTCAGTTTAAAAGGATTGCCCCTTGTCCTATCATAACAGATCATGCTAAAAAATTTGTCCCCATCATTCTTACCAGGCCCCCTCTAGGTACTGGGAGGCTGCTCTAAGGTTTCCCTGGAGCCTTCTCCAGGTTGAGCCACCCCAACTCTCTCAGCCTTTCTTCATAGGAGAGATGTTCTCTACTTGTGGACTTTCCTCAGGGATATTTAGGATTTCCAGAAAAAAATTGATAATATTGTGTGCATTTTAGAACAAAAATTCTCTCTGCTGAGAGAACAGACCTGGTTTGGAGTGTGTACACCTCCAGAATAAACCCCGTGGAGCAGAGTTGTACACTGGGTATAGATTTGGGCATGATGAAAGCTTCAGGACCAGTTGGATCCAAACCAGCTGCTGTCCTGGCAGCTGGTGATCAAAGCAAGATGACCCCATCCAAGGGCTTGGGAAGTCACAGCAGGTCCTGCTAAGAAGTTTGTCCCAACCATCCTAAACAGGCCCCCTCTGTCCTGCCCCAGAGCAGCCCCTGTGCCCTGGGGGCTTGTGTCCCCTGGCACTCCTGCTGGGGTCTTGCATTTCCAGTGCCTGGACACGGTGACACTATGGATCCTTTTTTTACTAAAATCCTGCACTAGAATTTAAACCTGGAGTAATTCAGCCATTGTTCACCTAAAGGTGCCATCTCATGTTTCATTCAGGCTTGCTTCAGCACTGATTGCAGCTGAAATGAAGACAAATCAGGCTTATTATGTTTAAGGACTGTGAATATTTTTATTTTTGGTGTTTCAGTGGGCCTGATTCTAAAGTGGTAGCCATTCCCACCAGAAGCAATCGGGAGCAATCACCTTGCTCCTCGTCCTCATTCACCCTGCGGTAAACCAGAGTCTTACTCATCCAGTGACAGGTGCCTGGGCCTTGAGTAGTCCGTGGAACACATGGAGTGTTTAGCACAGCAGGGGCTGAAACACAAGTCCATCGTTCCTCTGAGTGTCCCAACAGGAGCTGCAGAAAGTGCCTGCTGCCACTTCTTGCTTTCTCTCTTCTCTCCTTCTCCTGTTTATACAAAACGTGAAGCAGGATGAGTTTGATGTCACCCAGGAGAGAAATTTGGTTTTCAATTATCCTAATGGGAGATTTGGGGTTTAATCCCACTGGAGAGATCAGGCATTGAATCAGATACCTGTGAGATGAGTGAGTTAAGCCGGGCAGAAAGCTTTTCTTTACAAAGGAGGCAAACCTGGACTCCTCAGCTTGGAAAAAGCATGCTGGGGGTCTATGACAAAAATGTATAAAATCACGAATGGCAGAGAGAGGGTGAGCAGGGACTTCCCAGTCCCTCTTCAAAAACAAGAGCACGTTTAAAACAAACAAAAGGAAATTTTTCTTTTTCTTGGTTTTTTTTTTTTTCCCCCCACCAAAGTTGTGGTTTCTCTTTGGAGCTCCTTGCCGGGGGAGGCTGTGGATGTGGAAGGTTTAGGTGGGTTGGCAGCTGCAGTCATGTCCAAGGGGAGGGTATGGAACCTCCTGCCAGGGTAACAAGCTGCAGAGAAAGAGCTGCTCTGCTCCTGCCATTTCCCAGGGCTGCTGCCAGAGACAGCAGTGAGCTGTCACAGCCCTTTGCCTGAGCACTGGGGCTGTTTTTACATGGATAAGGAGTGAGAAGGGTTTCCTGAGCTTGAGCTCAGTCCTCCTGCAAGGCTCTGTCCCTGTGGGGCAATGCTGAGCCAGAAAATCCTCCAGGATACAGAAGGGAGAGAGCTGCCGTGAGCTCAGGGAGGGTGAAGTCTCCTGTGCTTCCTTGCTGTTCACAAGCAGAACTTCACCTATTTCCACATCCCATGTCACCCACAGAAGATATTATAGGCCTGGGGAACCTCCTGCTATGGGGAACAGGTTCAGACCTGACTACCTAAATCCTTTCATAGATCCACCACTAGAAAACACTCAAGGTCACCCAAAGATGCCATAGTAAAATGGTATGATGGCTGAAATCTGTCTTACCCACTGGGACCATCTTCCTCTCATGAATATTGTTAGAAAAGTTTTAATTTTTACAAGGATTCAGCAGCATTTAGAGAAAATATGTTTATCTTTAGTAATGCTTGCTTTTTATTTATGAAATTCCTGGCATAAATAAAGTCTGGTTACTGTAAACCTGAAAAACACAAGGCTTTAAAGACATTTTTGTCAGATCATGGTAAGAACAACCTTCATGTGGTTTGCCAGGCTTTGAATTATAATATATGTCATCAGTAATGTAAGTTGTTATAATTTACTTCTGACATTAAGATCTTGCTTTTGGGCACATAGTTGCAAATGTATCCTATTCACTTCCTTACTTTCTAAATGCCCTTCATGTTTCAGTAAGACAATCCAATCAAAACTAAAGACCAAATGCACTGTAAAACAAATCAAGCATACAAACAATTCTTAAGCATTCCTCTTATACGTTAGCTTGCTTGCCCAAGGCTTCTAAACGTCTTAAGCTGTGTAATAGTGAAGCATACAAAAGTTTTCAAAGGAAACATTTACATCACACGTTTTGTACGATGCTTAGGATGGAATTTACACAAAGAGAATCACACAGAATTTATCATCAATCTAACTAGCCTGGTCTAAGGTTCACCACTACTGAACATCCTCCTTTTTTCTGATTTTCTTAAGTTAAAATTTAAAATAAGTTTCATGATGACAGGGCTTTGGAGGTGAGTAATTGTGCTGAGAGATACGCAGTTCCTGATGAAACAAAAGTCCCCCACGAGGAGACATGCTTTAATTTAATGATAGCCATAAAGCCAGTTTTTAAAGCTATAAAAGTCACTGCTTCTGTCTTTAGCCTTAGGCTGGCTCCCATATTCTGCACGTGCTTTCCATCAAAACCATTTCATGTTCTGCTCACAAAGGCAGAATACGTGTGTGTGTTCGCCTTTTCCCACCCTTCAGTACAAAGCATATGATTTTTTTACACCAGGGATCCATGAAAACCACTTAGAAATCTGTGACAGGATTTTGGTCTTTAGTAAAACTTGACATTAGCCTGTGCTCCAGAGGCTCTGGTCACCGCGGTGGCGATGTGAGCACATGGTCCCTGCTTTGGCAGTGGTTGCTTGGGTTTGCAGAGCATCCAAATTGCTCCCTTTGTTTCATCTGGTAACAGCAATAATCCCTGGGGGTATTTGCAATCCCAGCATTAATGACTTTGTTGCCAGCTGAAGCACAGGAAGGAAGAGGCTTGGGGATTTCCAGGATGGAATCTGCATTCAGAGAGATTGTGGACATGTGCTTGCAAAAACCCCCTCAAAATCTCTGGAAGAAATCACCCCCCTCAAAAGCCACCACCAAAAGGAAAGGGTCCTGTACTGGCAGACAAGTTACCAGGGGATGGGGCTGAGGGAAGTGCAGAAATCCCAACTGACTTCCCTGCTTTGGGGTCTGAGCTGATAAAGAGGAGGATTGGATTTTCCCTCTGTGATAACCATCTCCCTGCCCTCCTCAGCTGCAGATAATTAAATGAATTTCAGGAAGTGTGACACGAGATCAGATCCCAAGAGCTCCTGCCAAAGAGCACTTATAAGGCATGAATTAAATAAAGGTTGAAGTACTTTTAACCAATCAGCCAGTTTCTCGTGGAGAGCCAGGAGCTTCTTCATTTAGGAACCTGACATTTTGTTCAGGTTCCGCTGAGCAGGACAGATCACACCCGTTAACGCCGTAATGAAGAAGTGATGGTGGCATTTGCACTTGACTCTAACATCAGCATAAATTCTGCTCCTCACCCAGATCAGCACGGCTTCCCTGAAATAAAGCATATTCCAGCCTCATTTCCCAATTTAAGATCTAAAATGAAATGAGATAAATTTAACTTAAATCCATCATAACCAGGCTGTCTGTAAGGATTAGTTTCTCTGGGTCCATGAGGACACTTCCCGTAGCCCTTCCTGCAAGGTGATCTCTCTGAGTTTTTTAATGGGCCCAGCTCCTCAAAGCTTTAATTGTAAAGACTCAGATCAGATATGTGGGCGTCTGCTTTCTTAAAGTTACTGCAACCCAGGAACCTGCAGCGTTCTTGGTGTTTCACGCAATAAATGGATTTTAATGTATTAAACCAGTACATTTATCATTTAGCCACCAACACAGAATTAGAACAAAACAGTGAATTTAAAAATAATTACTGCACTTTGGAATTGCTTTTACTTCAAGTCATAGATTTCAGTCGTGTTCATACTGCACGATTAAAGCTACGTTTAAATATTTTCAATTTCCAACAAGATGGCCACCCAAAGTGGACATCTGAGAAATAAAAACTGTCATTAAAGCCTTGAAAGGAGCTTATGTTTGCTGTTACTTGTTGTGAGAACTGCATCATGGTTCTCAAGGCTCAGCCAATCAGGGTTGGCCAAATAGGTGTGGTCTCTTCAGAAATTAATTCATTATCTCTCAGTTCTAGTATAGCCACATGTAATATTCAAAATAACCTGTTTCTAAGGGGTCACCTCTATGTGACACCCCTGTATTGCTGTCGTCAAAATTAATAGGAAAACTTGCCTTAAGCTTAATTGGTATTTTAATGCCTACAATTTTAAATTACTTGAACACTTTCTTAATTAAACTGGAACATTAAAAATGAAACTGCTCTTTATTTTTTTCTGTTTTCTTAATACTAAAATATTTCAGAGATAATTGCAATCCATATGGAAGAGTGTTTTTTTATAAAAAAAAAAATCCTCTACTCAATACAATGTGTTAATTATGAGAAAGAAACAACCGGGGGAAAAAATGTAATGGGTAGTCCAAGGGCCAGCAATGATTTCACCTGAATGATTGAACATAGCAATTTCTTCCCAGCTGTTTAGATTGTAATCTCATTGTGGATTTGTATTGCTTTTGCTGACTGTATCTTTAATATCTACATGGACAGATGCTGTGCTGTCGTGGTTCTTAAGGCATTTTAGAAAGCTTGCATCTTCCATCACCATTGTCACAAGTTAAAGGTCCAGAGACCTTAAGCCGATGGTTCAGACTCATCTTACCAGAGCAAGAGAGTGAAAAAATATAACTGTTTTTCTTATTGCTCATTTTAAAGAAAATGAGGTGAATGATGGGATTTTTCAACATCAATAAAGCCATTCTTTCCCTCAGCTCACAATGTTTGTGGAGCTTTATTTAATGGATAACTTCTGACATCTTTCTAATCTATGGATCATTTATCGTGTAGATGTATTTTATCCTCTACCCTGTTTTTGCATCCTCACTCAACATCCTGAAAGTAACCATATTCAGCAAACAAGCCACACACTTGTGTGCAGCAAGCAGTGTTACAGCCAGGGATGGAAATGTGTTATTGAGCTCAAATTAATGTACCAATTCATTAAAGATTTTCAGGCTGTGCCCGTAATGTTAGAGACTAAATCCTTACCGACTGCAGTAGAAAGGCTTTTACAGTCCAGTGTAAGAAAGCCGAGTCACCTCAGCTTCCAGCTCACACAAATTGACCCCACACTGAGCTGTGGTTGTTGGAAATCAGGCATCCTTCTACCAGCTGTTTTAATCTGCTCTCATTTTCTTTCAGGTTCACCAATGCCAGTTCAGAGCGACTCTACCTTGGCCCGTGCTTTTTCAGTTTTCCATCAGTGTAAGCAGGACTGGAATCAGAACCTGGTTTCCTTGCAGCAGGGTCCCAGGCTGCAGGAGGTTTGCCCATCTTTTCTTCTTGATCTGTTTAAGGATGGTATTTCCTTGGCTAGTGCCAATTAGATGACTGGATCTTTCTTCCATCAGGAATTTCTTATTCACTTCTAAGGGCCCAGCTTCTAAAGTATAACAGTGCATAACTAATTAAGTGGGCAGTTTGTGAGATTGAGCTCTGAAATTATAAATACGCTCTGAGTAGGTGAGTTTCTTCAGAGAAATTTGCACTCTTGCATTTTCAAAATGGGGACAAAATGGCATTTCCATCACCCTCAAGGATGTTGCTATCTTTTCTCTTCTAATCCTCAGTTGCCAGACCAGCTTTCCACCCTGCACACCCTGGAGCAGGACCTGGTGGCACAAGCCACAGCCAGATGTTCCTCTTATATTGACAAAAATAGAAATTCTGCTGCCTTTGTTACTTTGGAAGAGGTGGCAATGTTTGACTTCCTGGTTCTTGCTGTTTTCCCCTGTTCTTTACCCAGCAAAAATAACTTGGACAACTGGAGTGCAAAGAAAGGGCTTCTCTTTTCCTCCAGATTAATTATGCAGCAGAGTCCGTGGTCTTTGATGTTGTTGCTGTGAACACTGATAAAACCTGAGGAGCTTTAGAGCATGAAAGTTGCTGCAGCCAGTTTTTCTTGCTGTTGGCATGTCAATACCCTATCGAGTCAGCAATTATCTTAAACCCCTAATGCAAATCATTGTAAAATAAAGGAAATTTCTCCATAATAATTTTTTATAAGACCCTTCTGCAAGGTCCTGCTCCACCTACAAATTCACTTGTGGTTTCTGGGTTTTATAGCATTCCTGGAACTACTGCTCAAATGTTTCTACCGTTATTCAGGGGCTGGTGGGATGGCCTGCTAAGGTTCAGATGTAGGAGGGAAGGGCTTGTCCACCCTGAGACAATTCTGACCAAGAAGTGCCCAGCGTTTACCTTTCTGCATGGTATTGCCTCTTTCTGCATTTGCATACAGCTTTTTAACACGCTGGCAAGAAAGGCTCTGCATTTAAAAATGCCACAGGAGTGAAGACTAAGAAAGCAACCAAGACACCCAGCTGTTGAAAGCAAAAAGCAGTATGAAATTGGGGGTGGGGGACAGAATTAGCATTCTCCTCACGCGCTCGCCGCCTGCGCTAATCACAATGCAGGCATTATCAGCCGGCGGTGAATCTTTGTATTATTTCCAAGTTTCCCCTATTGTCAGTCATTGTGACAAAGTGCAGGACAATCTGACACAATGATGAATCACTCCAGACATTGAGTTTTCACATGGCTGTCAGATGATCTCAGTAGGCTGCGTCACCTGAAAATGCCAGAAGACGAAATCCGTGTTGTACTTCAGAGCAAAAATGGAGTTTGGTATAAACTCCATTGATTCAGGACATAAACATGGGAGTCTGGGGGGCTGGCTCACATTTCTCTTACCCTGGCAGTCTCTGCATTTTCATCAGGTGTGACTGAAATCAGAATCACATCTCAGGATTTATTAAAATGTCTTGCATAAAAAAAAGGAAGATACGTTGTTAGGGATTTTAAATTAAATTCCTGCATGGCAGGATTTGTACTGTGCATGTTTTTTCAACTGCTCTGTTCAATATGTAATGCCTATCAAAGCACAGGGTATTTTATCCTAATAGTTTCAGTCTCATATATAAAAATGAGTTTCTTGCCATTTCTTTTCCCTGCATGGCGAAGTTATCCTGCAGGCTTTTCATACAGGCAAGATGCAACTGTACCGATAACTGATTGATATATAGCCAAATGCAAATGCCGAAGCACATGCCTTGCCTTCTTGTATATTTTCTTGTTGGTGCTATTGTGAGTCCAGCCCAGAAGAACACTGCTCTCTCCCACATTATTATTCACAAAGGCAGCTTTCTGAGTTATTTCTGTTCCTGCACAATATTCATGATAGCAATTTGATACCTTAGCAGTTTCAAGGTTATCAAGTGATTGAAAATCCTACTGCTTACTTCAAGGTGTAACATATAAACTGTACTGCCATCCATTCTAGTAATATAATAGTTTTTCTTAATGCCTTTCATGAACTCCTGATTTAAAGTGTAAGCCAACTTCAGAAAGGGCTTATCAGCCCCAGCCTCCATCGGTGCTGCTCAGCTGTGGAGCGCAGTCCCCTGAGTTTGTATCACTGCACGTAGCACCTAAGCAGGCAATATTTAATCTCTTTCAAAGATATTGATACATCAGCTCCCAAAAGAGGACATTAAACCACAGCCGTAATGAGAAATGAAGTGGTTGTTCACCTCTCGTGTCAAAGGGTGAGCGCTCCTTTGATATGAATCTCGTGAGCAAGAATTGCAGATCATGGGAATTAACTTTATACCAAAGAGCAGCCTTGAAGCCATATGATACAGTAGCATTGGTTAATGATGAACAAGTAAACGCCACTGAACACTTAATGAGGACATTGAAGAAAAGCCCATCGTTTCTGTTTTGGAGGCTCCCAGCCACCCACTGAATTCTGGTTGTGGATATAGTTTGGGTTCCGATTGGTGGAGAGTGTTGCTTGATGGAGTTTACATGGTGGCATCTGCTTAAGTAACAGATGTCTCTGCCACTAAGGTGCTATGTTCTCACTTTTTATATAGAGAGAAATTGCTTCTCAAAGAGGTTTTATTGTCTTTATGCAAATTAAAATACAAAACTCCTCTCCTTAAAGGATCCTCATTATAACAAGAACCTTAAATAATCATAAATACATATACAGCCTCATAAAATCTTTCGCTCTTTGGATATCAAGGAAGTTCCTTCTGCGCTGCCAATTGCGCATGAAATTAGTTCTTATTTCAAGTAGCAGTATGAAGATACTTGCTTTTATTCAGTGAAGCCCCACTGGATTTCTAAACAAATAGCGCAGAATAGTTGTTTGTGCCAAAGTATTTCAAGGAGAAAATTTTGCATTCTGTTTCTTATGCAGTGCTGAAGAGTAAGATAGAGCTCTGTACTTATTCCCTAGAAGCCTGGTGACAGAAATATATATGTGTTTTATCTTTCCTTTGCCAATTTTCTTTAGTGGGCAAATGCGTGACATCTTCACGGATTCTTGTTTATTAACCAGGGATTGAAATCTTTGGAAGAATCGTGCCTAGAAGATACCACAGACGCCAGCGTGCTTTGGGCTGAGTGCTAAGGCACCCAAGTGCCTGCGTTCCTGGTTCATCTCACATCACAACTTGGCATCAGGTGTGACTCAGTGCCTTGCACATCACTGGATTCCCCATCTGATTTGGTTGTTTCCAGTGATGGAGAGGGATGGACCTTTATCCTTTGCATCATCTTTGCATGGAACAAGTAAGACTCAGGGGCTGCTAAGGGAGGCCATGGCCCAAACCCTATTTGCACAGGAATGAAACCAGACCCTGAGGCAGGTGAGACTTTCCTGTAACAGGATGTTTTGGAATTTTCTCCTCTGGGCTACCCAGTTCAGGACAACAGCTTCTGAGCTGGACAAAGTGATCCTTGTTGAAGAAGGGAAGGTGAATGTGCTGATACCGGCCTAGAGCATCCACCAGCCACTTCCAGTCCCTTTGCAAAAAGAATGTACACAGTTCAGTCAGCTTTGAAAAGCAACAGCCTCATCACTCCCAGGCAGAGCAAATTGCCCCACGAGGACCTCTGAGGTCAGTCAAGGCTGCCAACCCCAGAGGTGACTTGTCTGCCCCCACCCCTCCTGCCACCCACACAACGCAGGCAGAGGGCTGATCCTTGGGGGGGGGGGGGCGTGTATCTCTGTGCCTTCTCTTCCTTCTTGTGGCTCAGTTGTCACCAAGCCTGTGCTAAACTTGAGAAGAGAGGCTGAAGTCTTGCAGAGAGGGGAGCCTGGGTCCTGTCTGGTCTCCTTATGTACTTTGTGCTTGGTTTTAGTCCTTTTGGAATATGTTGTATTGACGGAAAACAAGTTGAGAAAGAAAGTGAAAGGAACAGGAATGTGATTCTCCATTTTTTCCGCCCTGTGGGATGTGATGCTGTAGGAGTCAGAAGCCAAAATCTGTTCAGTGTTTCAGTGGGTAAACCTTATTTTAGACAGCTATTTCTGATGTGACCTTTTCCTAACAATATTTTTTTCACATATCTACCCACTAGAGTGAGTAAGGAGGTGGTGGATGTTGTGTTGTGTTATTAACCTGGTGGCAACAACATTGATAACATAGAAAGGTGCCTTATTCTTCTGCTAGCACTCGCATCTCTTTCACAAACATTACCAGGATAATCACATTCTTCCTGCATCTGCTTTGCTTTAACCCGCACAGATAATTCAAGGGTAATGCACCTTGTCTAAGCTAATTCTAAATACATGCCTCAAGCACAACAAAAAGTGCTTGGTGGGTATTTTGACCCAATGCACTACATCAAAGTAACCGAGTAAGCTGTAAATGCTTTGAATAAAATTGGGCAAAAATTGGCATCTGCCCAGCCATGTTTCTGACTGGCAGTTGTTCGAGTTTTAAACTTTCCCTTTATGTGAACATGTATCAAATTACAGTGCAACCTGTAAGTTATTCAGGTGCTCCACTGAGAGCTGTGCTGAGAGATAAAATACACAGCGGGCAGTGTGCTCTCAGGTCTAAGGTGAGTCCTGGAACTGAGACCTGGCCTTCTCAAATAACCTGCAGGTTATCAAATTGCCTGTATGGGACAGCACCTTTTGAAATGGTGCATCTGATGTGGAGGAGCTCAGAGCTCTCCGGTTCTGACTCACTGGGAATTTGCATGGTGGATCCAGAAATTAACTCCTGAAAAATGGAATAGTGCAGAGGACGTTTGAAAGTGAGGTTAGATGAAATTAAGCAAAATTGATAAATGTGGTAAGTGATGTACTTAATAAAATAGAAAGTTGTTCATTGAAAATCTACAAGAGGTCACAGCTCTGGAGGAATATTTACATCCTCGCTGAAATGGTGTTTGTTACACACTGCACATGCCAAATCCTAGTTTGGATGGCTGAGAAATATCAGTGACCATTAGTGTCAGGAGCTTCTGTTAGGTACTGTGATCAAGTAATGATTTAAGGTGTCAGAAGCTTGAAATGACTCCATTAGAGCCAGGAAAGAAGAGAATTTATGATGCCATCATTAGCATTTCCTTTTCAAACTTCATGCAGATTTCTTGGAGGAACATATGCTGAGAGTCTTCCATTAACACTTGGAGCCAAGAGGAGTCTCCTCAACACTGGCTGCTGCCTATCATTTTCTGAAAAGTGTGCCATATGGTCTCTGATAGCTAATACCACATTGGACACCATTCCACTCACAAGCTTGATTTCTTCTAAATGTAAGCCATTTTTAAATATTACTGCTTCTAAAAATCAGTATGATAAATCCACTTAAAAATAAATAATTATCTCTATTCCTATTTGCAAGTTTATCCTAACAGACTTTATCGGTAAAGTTTAATTTGTGTTTGACTGACGTTGGGTTAAAGTGCCCATCAACATAAAAGAACAGGTAAAAATGAGGATTTCTAAACCAGCTCCTCAGGTTGTACAGAGAGTGCAGAGAATGCAGACAACGCCGGATCCCTCCTAAAACAAAGCCAGCTTGTGTGTAGCAGATTGACATTTGGAAACACAAAGTGACCGAGAGAGGTTCCAAAACAGGTCTTTATTCTTTACCTTTCAATGCTAAAAAGCAGAATTGGGCATTTGAAAGCAAATGTAACAGAAAATGAACCGAGAAAACAAGTGAGTTTGTTTCCAATAGGAAAATTACTTGGTGCTGTGTAAAATGATCTGTGAGTTACCTTCTTATTGCCCTTGTAAATAGTCACAAAACTGTAGCACCAATTTGACTCAAAGAGAATCCTTGCTTTTTCTTGGGGAACTGCATCGAACAGCAAGATGTTCATCCTTAGGTTAAGAATGGTTTCAACAGTGAAAACAGATCCTGGAATTGATGGTTCATCTCACCTGCATTGTAGCGTTGAGTTTTGAAGACTAATTTCTACTTTATCCCAGTATCAGTGTGTGTTAATTTATGCCTATTTTACTTTTCTCTGCTCTCATGTCTTCATGCCACTGATACTTTGCTTTCCTGCCATTCTGTTTCTATTGTCCTTACTATTTTGATATCTATTTATTTTTTAAATGAGGATTTTTATAACATCATAATTACTTTAATTCCTCACAACAGTCAACAGAATTGCATCAGTAATTAATCATGGAAATTAAGCCCTGTATATGATAGGAAAACTTGGAAAACTTTGAGCGTGCTTAGTGATATTTAGATATTGGCCAAATACTGAATATACTGAGTGCTATCACACAGCACATGCAGGACAGCCAGGTGATCAGAACCAGTCAACATGGGTTTATGAAAGGTCCTGCCAGACCAACCTGATCTCCTTCTATGACAAGGTTACCCAGTTAATGGACGAGGGAAAGGCTGTGGATGTGCTGTACCTGGTAGTAAATTCTTTGACACTGTTTCTCACAGTGTTCTGATTGAGAAACTGGCTGCCATCGGCGTGGATGGGCACAGCCTCTGCTGGGTGAAAACCTGGCTGGCTGGCCGGTCCAAAGGGTGGTGGGGAATGGAATTAAATCCAGTTGGAAACCAGTCACGAGTGGTGTTCCCCAGGGTTCAGTGCTGGGTCCAATCCTGTTCAATATCTTTAGTAATGACCTGGTCGAAGGGATCGAGTGCACCCTTAGTGAGTTTGCAGATGACACCAAGCTGGGTGGCAGTGTTGATCTCCTTGAAGGAAGGGAGGCTCTGCAGAGGGATCTGGACAGGCTGGATCCATGGGCTGAGACCAACGGGATGATGTTTAACAAGGCCAAATGCCAAGTCCTGCACTTGGGACACAACAACCCCATGCAGTGTTACAGGCTTGGGGAAGAGTGGCTGGAGAGCTGCCTGGAGGAGAAGAACCTGGGGCTGTTGGTTGACAGTGGCTGAACATGAGCCAGCAGTGACCCAGGTGGCCAAGAGGGCCAATAGCATCTTGGCCTGTGTCAGACACAGCGTGGGCAGCAGGAGCAGGGCAGGGATTGTGCCCCTGTGCTCAGCACTGGGGAGGCCACACCCAGAGTACTGGGGTCAGTTCTGGGTCCCTCAGCACAAGAAGGACATTGATGGGCTGGAGCACGTCCAGAGAAGGGCGACAAGACTGGAGAACAAGTCCTAAGAGGAGTGGTTGAGGGACCTGGGGTTGTTTAGCTTGGAGAAGAGGAGGCTGAGGGGAGACCTCATCACTGTCTGCAACTGCCTGAAAGGAGGTTGTGGCAGAGTGAGTGTTGATCTCTTCTCTCAAGTGACAGGTGATGGGACAAGGGGAAATGGCCATGAGTTGCGCCAAGGGAGGTTCAGACTGGATATTAGGAAGAATTTCTTTACTGAAAGGGTGGTCAGGCCCTGGCAGAGGCTGCCCAGGGAGGTGACTGAATCACCATCCCTGGAGGTGTTTAAAAAACAGGTGGATGATTTTTTGAGGGACATGGTTTAGCGGATGATGGGTGCAGTTGGACTCGATGATCTCAAAGGTCTTTTCCAACTAGAAGATGTTATGATTCTATGATTCGATGAAATGTGATCTTGCCAGCAACTGTTGGTGCCACACATGAGAGTTCCTCATGGGCATCAGGAACAAGGAACAAACCAGGACAAAAGTCTAGATCACTCTGCAGCTTGTGGGAAAGAGATTTTAAAATGTCTGCTTGAAACACACACGCGAAACACTGCCCTGTCGTTGGGAATAATGGGCAACAAATTGATACAGTCATTAGGGAGCTGAAAATGAGAAGTACAGGAAACAGCAATTAAGAAATTTCAAGCCTAAATCATAACAGCGCAAGAGAAACTCCCCAGATGCCTTCATAGCCTTTCAAATAATCACTGGATAAGTTTTGCCAAGAAAAAAAGGAGAGAAAACTAAAAAAAAAGAAATAAGGAAGCAAAATCAATGTGTGCACTCTAGAAAATGCAGAACTGCAAAATCAAATTAATGATGGGAATTTCCCAGAGGATGGGAGAGGAAAGGACATGCGAGGACTGCACAGTGCCCTGGGAAGTGCCACAGGACACGGCGTTGCAGGAGGAGCTGTGCAGGAGCCACGGGGCCACCAGCCCTGTCCCCAAGCCCTGTTGCTGCCCAGTGTGCCAGGGCCCCCAGGGCCCTCCGCGTTTCTGTCACAGGGCTTCTGGAACCGTGTGGGTGATGGCAGAGCCACCTCCAGCGGGCGATTCCCCTCTGGCACATGCTGGGAAGCATCGTGTGCCGCACCCTACCCAGGTGGTTTCCACCCCTTGCAAAGGGAGCTGTATCAGGAGGAGAGGGCAACTGGTGCCTTCCCACGCACGGCGCTCGGCCAGGAGAGGTAACAACCCCTTCATGCTCTTGCACATCTCATCAGTTGTCTTGTGAGATTTTTCTCCCTCTTGCAGCCTGGCAGTTCCAGTGGGAATTCTGGGCTAAATGGCTCTTTTTTTTTTTCCATGCACCAGAGAGTAATTTAATTTGTTTTCTCTCATGTTTGTTTTGTATTTGCCGCAGCAGAAAGGACAACGACTGACAAAGGGAGAAAGCGAGAGTGCTGCGACGGGGATTTTCCGTTTTATTTATGGTGACGCTGAGCAGCAAAATGTAGAAATAGGCATTGGATCTGCCAGTTTTGTATCTTCTTGATCTCAGGCTGGCACTTGGGAGCTCCCACTTTCACCTGTGCGGAGCAGTGCCCGAGGAGAGGGATCATGCAAAGGCCTGCACCCAAGAAATGGGGCAGCTCTCAAGAAGGCAAAGGTGAGAACAAAGCAGGGAACAATTTACAGTTTATTCTTCTTGGAGGAGACACCTCAGGCTAAATCTTGCCTTCCCAAAACTGAAGTCAAAGGAATGAGTCCTGTGAGTGATGAGAGAGAATACTGGGAACCAAAGATATAGCAAAATCCTCCCAGAGGAGAATATGAGAAATATCATTATAGCTGAAAAAAGAACTATCTGGCTTCTATTACGGCATTTTCCAAACAGTGCCCTATTTGCATGACAGGTGAGCAGTGAGTCAGACTGGGTGAGACATTTTCATCCAAAGAACCCTTACCAAATGAGACAAGGAAAATTTCAAAATCAATGGCCTGAATGGTCAGCAAAGCATCAGTGGTGATGAAGCCCACTTAAAAGAAACAACCAAACCTGGTGGGGTGCAACCCAAGCAGGTACAGGATCAGTGATGTCATTAGCTTTTCTTTTAAAAGCCTCTCTTACAGAAACGCCCCTCTTACGTGGGCAAATACCGAATGCGAATAATCAAATGACAAAGGAGACAGGGAATGAACGGGACTTCTTTCTAGCTCAGGGCCGTGTTCAGAAAACACAGAGAGAAATAGCAAGTAGGTGTCTATTCAAAAAGGGACAATGGTGTTTAATGACATGGGTATGTCAACCTTGCTTTTTTTTTGCACATCACTGGAGGAAGCACCTGCAGGACCCATTCTCATCAAGATTGCAGGTGCAGCGCGAGTTTGATGTCCTCGAGGGACTGCATGGGGGATGACTTTGATGAATCACAGTTGCACTTGAAACCAAACTAGGAAAGATTAGTGTGGCTCAGGCAGAGAGATTCCACTCACCTGATTTTTTTTGGTTCTGATGAGATAATTTTTCTAATTAACCTTGATAACATTTCCAGAGTCACAGGCCTATCCACACATAGATGGAAAAACATCTTCAAATGGACATTTCACTTCTACTCGTTTTCTAGTAGTCAATACAGAATTTTAACGCTTTGTTGCCAACTGATTCATTTGGGAAACTAAAGCTGAATCTTTTTAATAGAAGCAGAAGCTGCCCACAAGACCCTTTGGCAGAAATCTTTGCTTCCGTGGGCATCAACATGTTTTGTATAAACTGAACAAGGAGAGCAGGATGAACCTAAAAGCAACCTTAGAGCGTCATGTGCCAATTTCTGTTTGTTCTTCTTCTGATACTTATCAAAGAAGCCAGTGATGCTGTTCTTTTCTGAGCAGGGTCTGAAGGACTGTAAAAATCTTTTGAAAGCCAAAGCATGCTGGAGCCTGGTCCTTTGGAAATGGACAGTGTCTGACCTTTGCCCCTCACACCATCCCACTTAGGAGCAGGAAGGACCATTTCATAATCCCAATGAATTCCTGGAAGCAAAATAAACCTTTCCCCTTGCTCCCACCTACTTTGGTCAGTTTAAAAATTACTCAAGTGCCCAGCCAGCATTAGTTCCAAAAGTTTTTAAAAGCTCTCTCCTGAGTGCCCTCATTTTTGTCTGGCTTTGTCCCAATACTGATTTTCTGTTCTGCAGAGCTAGAAAAGCAGTTCTACATTTCCCAAAAGAAGCCACAACACCTGTGAGTAACAAGTCAGTCCCTGGTCACCCTTTCACCCTGTCCTATGAACCTGCTGTGGGTGAGCCAAGGCGAGAACTGCTCCGAAAGGCTTTCCCAGGGCTCGTGCTGGAGGGAGCACCTGGAAGGGGCTAAACCTTGCTGAGAATGCAATATAAAAAGTAGTCCAATGCATTATGTAGGCTCAAATGCAATAAATGTGAATGTATTGCTAACCATTGATCATATCTCTGTGTCTCTGACTATGGCATTACAAATAAAGCAGTGTTTAAAAAGAGCTGCAACACCATTCCATAACCCTTTGTACAGACTGAGGAACTACTGAGGAACTGCAGTATAGGAAACAATTTGTATTTTCCCCAGGAGCTGGGAATTCAGATTTAGGGAGGAGTTTTAGCACAATATTTGGCACCAGCTAAAGAAAATTTAATAGAAGGTCAATGTATGTGAGTTTTAAGTAGACAGTAATTTTAAAGATATCACAACTCTTTCTTATCTTTTCAGAGGTTGTGCTGTTACCTCACAGCAAATCTGCCTTTCCTCTCCTCAGAGAGAGCCTGCTCCAGGTTTTGTTGCAGCTGGATTTATACAAAGCAACAGGTAGCTGTCCACTTTTATGAGACTTTATAGGTCTTTTAACACATCTGGTAAAGACTGCAATTGCACTGGGTGAGCATCACTTTGTTAGGCAGGAGTGGTTGCTCAGTGGGATTGGATTTCTTTACCTGCAGCAGTTTTTTCTGTTATTCTTCTCAAAGACAATGACACTGCCCATTTCTGAGCCAATTTTATGAAGGCAGTAAAACTAAAACCTGCCCGTACTCAGAAATTACTTATTTTAAAACCTAGTTGTGTCACTGGCCTGAACACCCTGGTGAGGAGGTGCCGGTCACCCAAGTTCCAAAGACATTCTTAATGGTGGTTCACAAAATAATTTGCACAAATTTCAGATATAAGCTGAGAATCATAGAATGGTTGGATTGAAAGGGAACATGAAGATCATCCAGTCCAAACTCCTGCAGTGAGCAGGGCATATTCGACCAGACCAGGCTGCTCAGAGCCGACTCCAACTTGACCTTAAACTTTTCCAGGGATGGAGCATCTACTGCCTCTCTGGGCAGCCTGTTCTAGTGTTTCACCACCCAATAATACGCATATATTTTTAAAATATGTATATATGGTTTTTTGCTTAACAGGTTACATAGTTCTGAGAATGTGTTATATTTTTCCAGACATACTTTGGTGAGGCTTTTTTTTCACTTTCTTATTTTCTGAGGCATACAGTCTTTCTACCTCATCAGCCTTTGCCATAACAGAGAAAGAACAGATGGAAATAATGATAATTGCTTACTTTGAACATTGCTATAAATGCACAATGCCTATAAGGTCTCATCCAAAGTTAATGGAAAGACTATCAATCTATGGTATTTATATTGCCTCTGTTACCATAGGATCTGAGCACCTCAGCAGCTTTCAGGAATTTATCCTCAGGACTATGCGAATTGGGGAAGCATATTTTTCCCCAATCCATCGAGGCAGAGAAAGACTGTTTGTGCTTCCCAAGGTCACTCACACTGATGGAATTTGAAGCAGGGTGTTTCATGTCCTTTAGATCCCATGTGACCCGCTGAACGGGTGGGTTCCACATCCAGCTCACCCTGACAGGCATCTGGCATCTTAAATGCAAAACACTTTAAGCCATACGTGGAGGATAGTACCAAGGGTGATGGCCAAGTGGGCTGTAACAGCTATTTAACCATCTCACATGCCTCAGCACATCAAAAGTTGGCTCTAAGGCAGTGAATCCCAAGAAACAACAAGTGCAGTGTGAATCATATCAAAATTGATGTCATTTTTCTACGGCTCACAAAAAATAGTCACGTCCCTCTCAGATGAAATGCATATTAGTTACTGAACAGGGCATGAACAGAAAACCTCTGAAAAAGGACCTTTACTACCTACCAATAACATGACCTGTGCCATCATGAACTGTGAGGACATCTCTCTGTTCATGATGGCACAGATATTGCCCTGATATTTCTTGCCCATGCTGCACTTTCCAAGCACCTGGTCATACAAGGTCTGTCATCTCATTTGATCCACCTGCCACAGGGCTGTTCTGGCTCTCCCCTGCCTTGAGAAACACTTTCCCAGGGACAGGGTTTCCCATTCAGCACCTTTTGGCACATGTAAACACTTGTGTCCTGACCTCCTGGTAGCTTTGTGCACTGGCCCCACCCTCAATAACCTGCCACTGGGAGGCCATCATGCTTGCATCTTGCCCCCCCCAGATGCAGGCACCACAGCATCCCCATAGCGTCGAGGAGTCACGAGGCTCCTCCACTGTCCCTTGGCTGATGCAGAGCTCTGCAATGCCCTGGCACTGTTTATAAAAGTTCCCTTGTAAAGGGCATTGTGCACAAGGGTTTAGGATACAGAGGCTGAGGCTGTGATGGAGACCCTCCTGCTTTAAAGAATGCGTTTGGGCTATCACAGCTGAAGATTTTGCTGTGTTAGAGGAATTCACACTTCATTCATGCACTAAGTGGTAGATCTCACCTGTTATATTTTGTTTCTGGATGAGAGCAGTGCATAGTTCTTATGACAAGCAAGCCTGCAGCAAACAGAGCATCACTGCGTCCACGACAGCAGTTGTTTACGAAACAGGTGGCAAGAATATCGGGTCTGGAAAGAATTGCCATATTACAAACAACACAGAGGGTGTAAAATGAGATTTTGGTGTTAAAGGTTTGGATGATTATTTTGGTTTTGAAAAAATAAAACCAGGTATAATACATGAACATTCAGCAGACTTCTATAAACACGGCTCCTACACGTGCAGTACGTGAAGAGTGCGATTTGGGCCCACCGTGTGTGATACGTGCATAACAATAACACAGATATTAATTTGAAGCAAATGTGTACTGCACACACTGCTTGTGTCATTTCCAGGAACTACATAAAGACAGCATGAAGGGCTTAGCTGTGGGGATTGAAATAGTAGGGAAAAGTCGGAAACGGTAGTTAAAGAACTTAAAAAGAACATCTGAAAAGATGAATCTTTTGATAGGATTTCAACTGCCTATGGGATTCAAAAGCTTTAATCAACAAAAGCAGCTTATTCCATCAATGTTTCAGCAATAGCAGAAAAGGCATCATCAGTGAAGATCGCCGTAGAAAATAATTTCTTTGGTTTAAAAACTGTTTAGAGAAGTCTTTGACTCCTCCCTTTGTCTGGTGACCATCTGGATGGATTTTGCCTTGGAAAGCCTGTTCTGAACTTGGAGCGAACAAACATTTGTTCACATGGTGGCAAAGATTGAAGTAATGTGCCAGAACTGGAAAAAGCTACCCATGCATATCAGTATATTCACCCAGAGCAAGAAAAACGTGCTCTTCATTTCTGGGACATTGTCTTTGGTCCCTCTGCAAGGGTCTCCTTGACCGTCCTGCAAAGCATAAAACCAGGGAAAAGATTATTTTTTCCCATATATGGCATCTATCTCTGTAATGTACATTTGCATTCAAGACCAGTTACCAGAAGATTTTTGCGCCATGTTAGGGGCTCCAAGGGTTAACCTTTGTATTCCTCAATGAGACTTTGGTCATCCCCAAGTGAGTCTGAGGTAGGCAACCCTTGCGGCGCTGCCGGCAGCCCAGCACAGAGCACAGCACGGGGCTTGTGGTGAGTCTTGCAGCACCAGTACCCGCCGAGGCAGCGGTGCCAGATGGTCTCCTCTCCACTGAGCTGGGCTGCCAGGGCCAGAGCCTGATGGACAGTCGCTCTGATGGATCCAAAGCCATCAGTTGGCACTGGGACCCTATCCAAGACCTATAAAGAGGGATAGGCAGTAAACTCCATAATGGGGAGGAAAATGCAAAGAGGCAGAAATGTTTATTTTCCTTTGTTTAGCCATTATGAATTTGGGTGGAACTGGTTTGGATGCACCCTCGGTACTGCAATGTATTCACTCAAAGGCCCAGCCAAAGGAGCTGGCAGCTCAGGTGGTGGCTGGTTGCTCTTTCAAGCTATTTAACATCGCTGGCTGTTTCTCTCCTGACTGGAATATCTGATATCTTTCAACAAAAAGCAGCGACTACTAATGACACACACACCAACCACAAACACCAACTAAACTTTTATGCTCTTTAGCATTCTCAACTGTCAATATTTTCTGTGCCTCTGAGCCTGTCTCACCCAATGTTTGGAGGCTGGAAGGATGTTGTAGTTCGTATTTCTTCTTTCCATAGCTTTAATTATGGTGTAAGTAGCCTTTCCTAAAAAGTCTGCTAATACTATCCTTCATCTTAGATGTGTGTATTCCACAAATGTAAACCCAATGGGTCCCCGCATTTATTTTCATCCACATATAAGGTGAATATTTAGAAGGTTTTGGAAGGAGCTGACACACGCTCCACAAAGGACACCAGTAAATTGGACATTGGCTCTTGCTTATTTTTGCACCATCATTGCTCTGGCAGAAAGACAAATACCTTGCCTTGACTTATACAAATAATTCAAGGCTACCTTACTGGTGCACATTTTGACAGTCTAATGTGCATTTTTGAAGGTGCAAGTTTAGATTTATCCAAGAGATATAACTGGATTCATTTAAATTCAAGATGAAACACTTTTTTCCTTAAAGACAATTTTTATTTTTTTTATTTTAAAATGACCTTGAAGTGAACTATGAATAACTCGGTGTTAAAATGAATGTCAAAGGTTTAAAAGAAAGTATATGGTTAAAATTCTTTCAATTCCAGTAAAATCTTTCTGAAATTTTAGAGCAAATTGGGGGCATCTGTGCAGGCACCTATTACTTTCCAGACAGCACTGCAGAGTCTGAGAGGTGAATTATTAGGAAAGAATTTTTGCTGGTTTTCAGGCAAATCATTTTAATGTGCCAAAATTGATTTGGCACAAATTCACCAACAGACCCTCCAGAATACTAATAGCATTAAAGACAGAGGCCAGCACTGTCAGATTTGCTTGGCTAAAGTTAGGCTCCTAAATCAGTAGTCAGGCATCCAAATTAAAGACTTCTGCTCCCAGATGTGCTGTGTCTCTGTTGGTCCAGCTGAAGAGCTTTCAGCATGAGACACAGCTGGGACTACTTACTTGGGACAAGGAGAAGAGTTTATTTAATGGCTTTACTTCTCAGGTCATGTTTGCATCTAGAGGCTCCTGATGCTGTAGGTGAGTGCTCCAGGTACAGGTTAAACCACTATAGTTTGGTGTGTTTATTATTTATTTTAACAAACCAGCAGATCTTGACTCTGTACCACATGTATTTCTTTTCAAGCATTGAAAACACCACCATCACCCAGTGCTCTGAGCAGAGACCTGACAGGAGGACATCGCTGACCTCTACCCCCCAGCTCAGCTTTCAACTCCTCTCGTGGTCTTCTGTGGAATTTCTCCCGGCCTCTGCTTTCTTGTAAGTGATGATAATGCTTATTTTCCATGTATGTTGTGAACATCTCTCGTTATATCTGGCTGCTTTCCCTGAAGTACAAAATCACTGTAGGTTTTTTTCATTTGAAGGGTAAAGAGCAGTTTTTTCCCCAAGCTGGTTGTATTTATGGAAATTAAGAGTGTGAAACAGTATTTGGACCCGGTCTTTAGGCAATGTGATAGGTGCTATCTCTGTAACATTTAGGGACAGGAGCCCTGAGTGACATAAATCTGCTTTCTTTAACTTTAGTGAATTTGAAAGAATTTCCTTTGCTAGAGGTATTGATTCGGCTCAGCTGAGGTCCAGGCCTCTCCCTTTTCATTAGCAGTGTTTCCTAAAACAACTGGGAAAAGTGCAGTACGGGAGGAGATCTGCAGCCAAGCAACAGCTCCAGGGAGCTAAAACTGTCGTAGCTGATTAACAGAAATGAAAGCTGCTCAGAAACAAATCTGAGTATGAATTTGGAACACAAGAATTAATTGAGAAGGGGATTCTCTTTGTACTTCTTTTAGTAGGTCAGACAGTTTATCCACTAAGATGCCTTTGAAGCTGCCAGCAAAAAAGGCATCACTGGAAAGATGAAACGAGCCAGAGAGTGAAGTCATCTGCGTGTCCTAAACCCCACTGTTGTGAGCAAATCAGTTGCAAGGTGAAAACAGAAGCTTGAGCAAAAGATGCTCCATTAGCCTTTCCTGAGAGAGGTTAAGAAAGGGAGAGCTGTGCTGAGGAGTGACCCGATGCAAGAACAGGGCTGTGATGCTGAAAGGCTGGATTTCTGCCTCGTTGGTGCAGCTGTGCAGCACCTCTGCTCTGGCTGCAGGAAACACCAACGGGCTGAGCACAAATGCATAGCCATGAGCTGCCTTCCTGCTGGCATTCCGTAACGGGGCAGTGGTGACCTGGGACACAGCAATTCACACAGACATTCATTCAGTGGGAGCTTTTACCTTGATTTTAGTGGAATGTGGCTCACAAGAAAAGAAAGGCAGGTGCAGACGCAGGAGCTGATTAGTATTGTATAGGAAAAAGACTGCAGCTCTTGCTGAAATCAATGGGAGGGTGAATTTTCACTAATAAGATACAGAAAAGTATTTGCAAATAAAGAAATGTGCCTTCAGAGCAAAGCAAGTTAAGTGTTTGCTTTTTCCAGCCCTTGGCTGCTTGAAGATACTGCCAGTAGAAAAATTCACTTTTTAAAGCTGCCTCTGTTTGTAATGAAGAATGACAACGTGGGATGTTTGTCCCAAAGAGGACAAGAATAAAAGTGATATTAAGATTTTGCAGTCCTGCTCTTCTTCCTTAAGCATCCAACCTTGTACCTAAGGAATCTCTCATCCTTTGCTGAGGATCAGTTAGGTGTAAGAAATGGAGGAAAATAGGATGCAGTCACAGAATATGGTGCATTTTAGGAAGCACATTGTGAAAACAATACTTGCTTTGCCCACATTTTTCTGTACCTATAGCTCCAAACCCAATTTTTGTCACGGTGCTGTATTAAGTTGTATTTATTGTTTTTTTCCAGCCTAAAGTGCTTTGTGTGTGAGATTAAAAAGCTGCAAGTCTCAGGCCATCTGGCCAACCAAATGGATTTAGTGCATAGGATCAGTGCCAGATGTATGCCAGTTGTAAGTTTAATTTTTGAACATATAAAGTGCCTGGGGCTCTGTCTGTTATTCAGAGGAAATCATGTTCCAGTTTTTCAAAAGAATCCAGATACAGTTTGAATTGAGGTGTATGGTCTTTTATTCTTCACATGGTTTAAGGGCATATTCTTTATTTCCTCATAAAGAAAAAGGATGGCAAGAGAATTCTGCATATATTTTACGTGTTACATATGTTTGATCACATCTGTGTGACCTTATGGAACACTAGGAAACACAGCAATAAGTTTTCTTAAGAAGCTTCATTGAAATTGTTTAATTGAAAGATAAAATTTCGCTGGGTACTTTAAGTTGATTTGCATTTAGATTTATTTATGATCAACTTGGAGAATAAATGTTTTCAAATATATAATAGTTTATAATACTTTAAAAGTGATATTTAATTGTTTGGATTTATTTTAAATGAGGAACTAATGCACAATGCATGTTTTTAGGTTTACAGACTATAAGAAGGACAAAGTACAATTATTTATTTTGCAAACCTCATTTCACAAAGTCTACAGCACATGTGAAATAGCTACTGTGAAAATGAGGAAAGGTGTGAGATAGCTCTGGGCTTTGCAAAAAGGCCTGGAGTATTTTGTACAAAACACACTGGCTGAAATCGAGGGCAGAGCAGGATCTGGGTGATGGGAAGTGGTGATTTGTGGGTCTGGCTCTGCTGCCCACACCAATGTATTTCTCTGCAGCTGAAATACTGAGGTTGAATTACTTTCTGCTAAACAGACCTGAAGGCCCAGTGAATCAGAGATAAATGTTTGGAAAGGAAAGACATACTTGTTTGTCAGGGCAGAGTTATTCTCCCCGGTCTGACAGAGCGGCGAGGGAGGCGCTGGTGAAAGCAGCCGAGGGTTCCCGCAGCGGATCTCGGTGCCCCTGAGGGGGATGTGGGACAGCCCAGGCCATTCCTGACTGCACTGGGCAAGTCCCATTGCAGCCAAGTTAAAATATATGTGGGCAAAAATAGGTTCAAACATTTGGAAAATGAGAGGGGTGGTAATGACACTGCCAAGAAGCAGAGCCTGCAAAAGGAATTACTTGGCAAATGTCTCTAATGCTAAAAACAAATCTCAGTCTTTCAAGGTGGGTGCTGCATCAGCTTTGAAATCAGCAGGACTAATTGCTTCTGGAAATACACTAGAAGTTTTGGTTAGCAGCTCAGATGATGACCTTGTGAACAGGGCTTCGTGCATTTCTGGGTACACCTTTCCAATGAACAGCAAAGAAGAAAAGTTGGCATTGTAATTTCTAGTTTATTTTATTCTGGAAGGTAATTTTCTTCATGATATTAGCCACTTTTTCGCTCCTGCAAACTGATTCAGGTGGTGGGACTCAGAGAAACCAAGCCAATAGTAGATTTCATAAAGTAAGGAACAGCAAATTGAGCAAAAGGAGGATTATGAAGACTAAATCTTTTGTTCAAAGAGTGATTAAAAAGTATTAAGTTGGATGAAGTCAGTCTAGAGCTTAGCTGCATGAACCTTCTGCCCTGTTTTTCTTCTGTTTGGTTTTATATGTATTAAGAAATTAAAGGAGTGGGAGAGACCTCTCGAGGACTGCTGAGGCTGGAGCTTTTTACAAAAAATAATTGAGCAAAATCAGTTGGACACAAGCTCTTTTTCCCTTTGTTCCAGGCAATGTGAATTGTCATGGCCAGCTGTGTCCAAGAGCAGCAACAATAATTTGAGTGCTCTTTTCCAGCAGAGGACTGGAGCAATTCATCCCCAAATGTGTGTGCCATGGGGATTCCTCCAGGCAATGAAATTCCGGGATTTGTAGCCTCCTCTCCCCATGGCTTAAGTGAAAACAGTTCCCTGTCCAAGAGCAAATACAGCTGCGGTTCATTGCTGAAATGAGGAAGCATCAGGGTAATTGCTATTTGCCTTGCATTCAGAATACTCTTCTTTTTCCTGTGGTTTTAGATTAAATCTGCACAAGATGAGGGCATCCAGCTCTCTGCGTGTTGTTCACCTTAAAGGAAAGTGTTTAGAGGGACACAGCTCATTTGCAGGAAAGAGCAAAGGTATGAGTAGAAGTTACCAGGGGATACTACATCATAGCCATGGATGTACATGAAGAGAGCCTAAAAAAATAGTCAGGTTTCTGCACTCTGCTTGTACTTGGCACTCGGGCAGCTCTGAGCCTTTTTTCCTCACTATGTTTATTCAGGAAGATCAAGAGTGTGGGACAGAGTGAGGCTGTAAATCTAAAGTTGGTATATTGTTTTTTTCCATAGCTTTTCTGTATTTGACTTAATTGTCTTCTCCTGATTAGACTGTGGTTTAAAATGAATTGCTAGTTTGATTTAAAACCAAGAGTTAATTTTAAAATCATCTGTCTCCAGCCATTTCCCCCTCATAAACAATTTGGCCTGTACATTTTTGTATCCTCCCACTTCAGCCTGATGACCTCTCCTTTATCGCAAGTCTTTTTATTTCTAGTCTTTGCTGTCCTTATCAACATGGTAATTGCAATCTTTCCTTCTGGAGAGCACTGCCCTTTGACAGGAGCTGTGCCCTGTAGCTCTGCCACATGGAGTGACAGTGGGTAATGCACCAAAGCAAAGCTCTCCCGCTGCCAGCAAAGTAAAACTGAGTTGTACTGAGCAAAAAATTGCCCTCAAGCCTTTTACTCTCCTTGGATCTTATTTCCCTCCTTGATTCACACTTCTTTTTCAAAGCAACACCAGAAGGAGGAGTTTCTTGCCCTGCCCCCAACTTGACCCAAGGCAGTTGAATAGAACTTGGAGAAGAGCTGTTTTCTTTCCAAAACATGTTTTTTACATTTCATCATCTCATTCTGTGATTGGGTGAACATGGGGATTTTGGTAAAAAGGAAGTTTCCTTCTCCCCCAGAGAGAGGCAATAAGTAGCTTATTGGCTGGGGCAGATGTCCAGGGTAGAAGATGCTGAATACCTTCTCAGTCTGATTTTTACCAGAAACTGAACTTAGCGCTTGCGCTGAGCAAGGCCCTGGAGTGCCACTTTTCTATCCCTCCAACCATTTTCACCTCCCCACCAAAACACACTTATTCTCATGGAAACTTTCTTAATTATCCATCTAGCAAAAAAGTCCACATGGTTTTAGCTGAGAAAGTTGAAAACCTCAAACAGAACTTGAGTTGAAGGAGTTGGTTGCCTCCAGCCATAGGGGATGAGCATATTTATATTGACTTTTTTCTCTTTCAAGTGCTGTGGATTATCATAAAGTAGTAATGTCCTCTTAGAATTGCTTTTCCAAGGGGCAATGTTGTGTAAATCATGAAAACTAGACATGGAAAATGTTGAGCAGGACTCCTGGACCAACCATCTGCCAGGATAAGATTGTTCCCTGCAGAATTTTCCCCAGCGCTCTGCTGCAGAAAAGTAGCAAAGAGACACTATCTGCAAAGCAGCTCCACATCTATTTATATTCCTGCAGAACTCATTACCTTTAGGTACAGAGGAATGACTTTACACCCCTGTTACAGAATAAGGTCCCTCTGTCCACAGTGTCGCAGAGTGTGTCCACATGTAGATCCCCAAAGCCAAGTGTGAAAACCAATATGCATTTACAGCTCAATAATTAAATCACAAGCATGTCTTACCCACAGCAATCACCTATCCTGCCCTTCCATAACACGTTGATAACCAACCAGCAACCACTTGATTGCTCCCCTATGAATAACCGGCAGCGCAGTGAAATGGTTGCGTGTTTAAAACGGAGAAGGAGCATTTCATTACCAGGTCCTCTCTCTCTTTGCCAGAAGCTACCAAACAATAAAATGGAAAGGAGAGACACAGCTCATGGCATCTGTCAGTGCAAGTAGCCTTTGGTTCAACCGGGGCTGTTATAAATATTATATTAGAAGTATTAGCGAGAGCAGATTGGATTGCAGCAGGTCCAGAATGCGGCACCCGAAGGCTGGCAATAAAACTGGCAGCAATGAAATGGGTTTGCATAGGTATATTCGTTCTGCTTTGCATTGTGTGAGGAGTGAAGAGGAATGAGGGAAATATTTTTGCCTTGATTCAGCTCAACCAGAGCATCTGTTTAGCGGAGCCACTGTGGCAAAGATGGACTGTACTTACGTGGGCAGGAACCGTGACACGACACCTCCTTTGGAAAGACTAATTATCCTCATCACTCCTTTGTGTTTTTCTGGATGTCTTTCTCTATGTTGAACTAAGCTTTCATCACAATTGGATGTGGGCTCAGTCCTAGGAGTGCAGGTTCAGCTTGCGCAGGCTTCGTGGCTGAACCCAGGCACATCAGTGAGGGACAGAGTTTGAAGATATTCAGGTTCTGAAGGACAAAAACCAGTTACTGACTCCTCTTGCTTTCTTGCTTTCACACAATGAGAGCTCCTGGAACTGTCCATTAGTTTTTATTCTCAGCTTTAGACACAACAATGATTTTTTAAAATTTGGTTCAAGTCTCTGCATCTTGGTCCCTCACTGGTATCACGGTGAGAAAATTATTTCTGTAGCCTGAACTTCTGTGAGAAGCTAAGAAACTTCTGGCAGAGGTCATATGGGGGCCTCAGCTAAACAGGAATATTCATTATATACATTGAAATTCTGACACCTTCAAGGGAATAAATAAAATCAAGGGGGTGTGAACATATCTGCTGTTCCTTGCTGTTAGTGTAGTTTTAGTTATTACTTGTAAATAAAAATTGTTATGCAAAAAGTTTAATTTTTTAGGTTCATAGTGTTACTTTAAAAAAAAGGAAATACATAAATCCTTTAACATTCTTTCTCTGGCAATGAAAGGACAAAGCAGGCAAAAATCGTTGAAGAGGTGGACATTTCCACACCACGAAATAAACCCCCTGCCTTGGTGCACACAGAGGATGAAGAAAGAGAGATGCCAGAAATTGGCCCACACTCTATTTCCCTAGAGGCACAGAGAGATATTGAGGGAAATCATAATCATTCCATAACAGATGATTAAGAAATTAGGACACTTTTTTTTTCTCATTTTTTGCATGCAACAGACTGGACAGGAACCACCTGAAAAAGCTGACAGTGAGAAGAGTGGGGAGAAATCATTCCAATCAATACTTTCAAAGTGTGGGTTTGCATCAATAGCTCTACAGCATTTTTATCACAGTAGAAATATATAAAGGAGAATAGCCTTGGCCATCTCGGCAGAAGACCATTGTACAAATAAGCATATACTTAATTACCCTCTTTTTGCTCTCTGTGAGGGAGTAGGTTTAAACTCAAGAGCATTTGGCATGCAAAGACACTGTGGGTTTGCTGTTGAAGGACGTGTGGTTGTGCAGAGTCTTTGAGCAACCTTAGGTTCCGTGAATAGCGAGTCAAGGAGCTGCATCATCATTAGCTTCCACCTGAGGGTGAAAAGAAATGCTCTGCCTAACCTGAGATGGATCAGAAACACTGGCCATCAAGCAAATAGCAGTAAAATATCCCCAACTGCTCTGTCACCGTTAACCACTTCTGGTACCGTGCCTGCGTTATAAAATGCACCAAGGTTAAGTTCTGCTTGCGGTGCTGTGGCCCCCGCAGGACAGTACAAGGCAGCCACATGTCCTACACTGCTGTTATTGGTGCCCATCCAAAGACTGGAAATGGTTTTCCATCACCACCCTCCTGGGCTGTCAGTTTGCTGGGTTGAAGTGTCAGACAGCTGCTCTCTTAATCGCGATTGATCTCAGTGCCGGCAGATGACCCCTTCATGCATGTGTTTTGCACATCTGTAAAAGTAGAGTGGTGCTCCCGTCTTCCCAGGTGACACAAATTTATGGTTTAAGATGCTCCTGCTATGCCTGCCACTGCAGCTTGCTGAGCTGTTGCTTACCAGGAAGGTCCATGAACAACCTGCCCGAAACCCAGCACCATCCTCCTGGGATGATGCCCACTGCCAAGCCACACAGCCTCTTGCTGTCCCTTTGCTGCAGACAGGGGCCGTGTTTGTGTCCTCCGTGCAGTGTAGGGTGCACGCAGTCATTTCCCTGCTCTGACTTCTTTCACACTCAATGCTGCAATTTGTGCTTTGGCTGTCTTCCTAATGACTATTATTAGCTCTATTTTCATCTGCTCGCTGCTGTTTATTTTGCATAGCGTTATCTTGGCTGCTCTGCGTGCCACAGATTGGGTGGTTGATCCAAGTCCACAAACACAGAGAAAATGTGTTGAGCAGCCTCTGTGTGGCCAGTATTATTTTTACCTTCACGTGTGGTGCCGTTCCCCACCCACGCTGGCATCCCGGCTGCCATCCTGCTGTGGTGGCACCGCGAGGAGCCGAGTGACTGCATGGCCTGAGGCAGCTGGGCCATACCAGTCGTCATTTGCAACACCTGATTTGTGCTTCCTAAGATGCAGAAGGTGTTTAATATGTTATGTGTCACTTTATAGGCTATTCAGGTCTTAATTACAAAGTCTGGAATGGTGCACAAAAGCTGTCCTCTTGAATGTGCTCTCCCCAGGAACAGGAGGCTTTGTCCTTCAGTCAGAATGTTTTTTTCACTTGTATTCAGGATATCAGAGCAAGGCAGCTGGCACTCATCACCATCCAAGGTGGCTGCTCCTACCATTTGTCATCTCGCTGTTGCCCCTCAGCAGCCCATCACTGCTCCCGTTCTTTGGTACAGCTGATGGAAATGTGGCTCACAAAAGGGATGGGGAGGTCTAGGGGGTACTCAATGGGCTTATGGAGAAGAAAGGATCTCTGTGAGTTTGTTTTTCTCCTGGTCTTCTGACAGCTTCAGGTCAGAGAGACTTTTTATTTAGGTATGACAGGGATTGAGTCACCTCTTGAAGACCTCCCTGGGTTTTTGGAAAGGCCTCATTTAGTCCCAAAATATTTCTCCAGAGAACCCTTGCTGTGATTGGCACCAGGTATGAGCCCTGTAGTCCACAGCTGCATAGGAGCTTGATGCTTCCCCACTGCCTGTCAACAGCTAAAATGGGAATTTCCATCTGCACCATGCAGATCGGCTCCAGATTGTTTGTACGGAGGGAATGAACTGAGAAACAGAGGAGGAGCCCTCACCTTCTGCTTTCCTGGGAGAAAAGGCTTCTCAAAGGTCCTATTTTACTCTGGCTCACTGGAAATCCTTGAGGGAACAAGGGAAGGAAGGATATTAGGGTATTCCCTAAGAGCAAACAAAGCAGAAGCGCCTCATTGTGCACAAAAAAAGCCAAGTGGATAGAACCAGAAACGAGTCATCTCCATTCAGCTCTTCTCTTCCCACGAAATAAAACTGAAAAAAATATATAAAACTGCTTATCTCCCAGGTTTTGGAAGAGGAAGGAGCACAGGTTATGTGTGTGTGTTATTACGAGAAAAACTTAGTTAGGAAAGAGTCTTCTAACAATTTTACCCCCATCCCAGCCACCCCATGGATTTAGCAGCAGCCATAGTTTCCGGTGGGCAAAAGCCTGCTTCCCACCAGAAAGAATCCTATGGAAGCTGTGTGTAGTTTTTAATGTTTAATGACACAAAATCAATTGGAAGTGGTTGTTGGCTTCCACAATCAATTTTGGGAGATCTCTGAGAGAACAGGAGAAAGTGGGAGAGTTCCCATTAGCCCTGAAATCTCATCAACGACAGGAAAATTGTTATAAACAACCCTGCACTCCAATAGAAGTATTAATAACCCTGTCCTTTCCCATTTCTCATGTCTCTGTAAGGAGATACAGTTCTGTCGACTGAGGTTGTATCCTGATCTCTCTTCCTCCCTTTCTTTGCACAGACACACAAACATCCAGATGGTTGTGTGCATGTTAACAGGCGGTTGCGACCCCATAAGGTGTCCCTGGTCTGGGTGTATCCGAGGGACAGGAATCACAGGGTGGGTCATCTCCCTGTCTGGGGCTCTGCCCCGTGGTAAAAGGCACCTTGCCCAGGAAGCCATCCTGCCCCGTAGCTGAGTGGAAAGGGGCTCCCTAGTGAAACACGATGCTCCTTATCCTGGGTCCACCCAGCAGCTGGTGTGGCCAAGGTCACCCAAACACTCAGGGGTGACCAAAGGTCTTTGGTCAATGAGGAGGTGCCTGCAGGTTTTGATGGGCTTTATGCCATTTGCCAGGCTTAATGCTGTGGCATTAAGTGCCTTTTTCTGCCCTTGTTTTGCACAGACTGAAGGTGGGGGATGCCTTCTGCTGGGTGGGATCTTAAAAAATAGAAAATAAAAGGAGGATTTTTGCATCTTTTAAGAATCCCAGCACCAGGAAAGATCAGGAAGAGCCGCAGCTGCAGCTCAATACAAACCGAGAGACAGTTTTCAAGTTTTGCAGGTTCTCTCCAGGACTCCAGCTAAAGTGAAGTCAAGGCAGGGTTTGTAATGCACAATTTAATCAGAGAATTTGCAGTTCTCAAAAGGTGTGCTTAATTTAATATTCTTCCTAATGGCTATTGTTTTCATGCTTGCCTGTTTCCCCAGTGTTTTTCCCTTTTGTAATTACTTGAATGGGCATTTCCAGGTGCACTGCATATATTAGCAAGCACTTTCATTTTAGTAATGAGTAAGACACTTTCAGTGTTTGTTCCTTAATTGCCCTAATACTTACTTTATTAAAAGTCGTGATTCTTCCAAAGGAGAAAAATTTACCTTTACCACTCATTTCTGCCTCATTTTCCTCTTTTGCCTTATGATGCCCTTGAAAACAAATACTTGAATTACATAACTGGCCTAGGATAGACCAGATTTAAATTATCAGAGAAAAGCAAAACTAAAAAAGGTTGCTCCATCAATGCTTGTCCTCACCCCTTATTGGGATGATCAGTAAGCACTTGTTGAAGTCCCGGTGCAGGACCTCAGGGCTATTTTCGGCTCTGTCAGGGACATCTGCAGTGCCCTTTTCCTGCACCTCATTACAATCCCTTAGCATTAATGTTCATTTTTCCACCCTTGCCTGTCCCCATGCAGCGTGGGGACACGTGGAGCGCCGCACAGCGAGTGTGCCCAGGGGCTGGTAACTGCTGGGGCAGGATCAGCCGGCACCGCTCACCCTGCTGCGGAGCAGCGTTCTTTGTACACGGGCAACATCCCTGTGCCACGTGCTGGTCTAATTTTCAGATTAGCTGTTTATTAGCATTATTACAAACATGCCTCTTCACCCCCTATTAAATGGTGCTGCAGCCACTCTGCTCCCACACAAAGCATGTGAGGAAGCACTTGGTTCACTAAATTACCCTGCAAATGTCAGGCTTGCTCTCTGTTATTAGCTGTGCACCTCACATCCTCTTTATTAGGATTCTGTGTCTTGAGGGTGCCCCGTGGCATATAGATTTTTAAAAATACAAACCAGTGTCATTTCACTGTTTAAAAGAACATTTAATTAAACTGGATTCATAGCTTGTGTGGGGCAAATTAAATGAAAACTAAATAGATGGCACACAATTACATGTTATTAAGAGAACAAACTCTTTTAGCACGATGTTAAGCTGCATTCATTTTGCATGCACAGGTTAATTCTGGCCTGTGAGGAGAGTGTGTTTTGAGACAATCAGCAGAATGGTTATGGCCACTAAAAAGCTTTTAACAAAATGCATGTTTCAAGAAAGAAACCTTTCCTAAGCTACTTAAATATGCTAATGACAGAAATCAAAACTTCACACTGATTCTGGGCAACCTTTTAAAAATTACTATTTTATAGGGTCAGGTGTAGATGATAAGATGGGCTTTGTTTATTATTTCACTAGTAATAATTTAACAAAGGGCCACAATATTAAAATAAAACTGGAAGTATTTTCTAGGCTTAAGTAATTGGTCACATCATGGGTTTTTTAATGTTTCTTTAGGAAAGCAAAAGGAATTGTAATTAAAAACTCCATTACACAATTTCCTGTTCCCTACTCCATTTATGTTAATACTGTTGGTACAATCATAATTTTTTTAAGAAGAGCACTCACCAAATTTCCTTTCCAGCCATCCTAAGCTCATTTTTGAAAGTCTTCCACACCCATGTCCTTCTCCAACCCTGTCCATAAAATTCACCACAGCTATGACCCCACAAAGCCTTTAGTGTGGCACTCAGTGGGCCAAAGATGCTATTTTTTATATGTATCACAACTATCTCATTGTACTCTCACAGCTACCAACTGCTCTGAGGTTAGCTTAACTTCTGTTGGTTTTGCCCATCATTTGGAGGAGTAAAAGGACATCAGGAGTAAAAGTGTGCATCAGGATGTGGCACTGGGTAGATGTCGTAGCTCTCTCTCCCTTCCTTCCTACTCACCCTCCTTGCCTGTTGTTTTACCTGTTACTAAGGTTAAAACAGTGAGAAGCTGCAGCTCAAGCCCTCTTCAGTTCCTCACAAGGACATCAGAGCTGTTTTCTGTGCTGGGGAGTGAGCTTGCACGGCCAGAGCTCCAGAGGGGTGGCACTCAGCGTGGGGTTTGTGACTGAAAGCGTTAGGTGACTGAGGTCTTGTATCTATAGCTGGAATTGGAATTGTTTGTTCCAATAGAATGACTTAGAATCAGGCTGTGTGGCACAGCAGCTCCTGGTGGGGCCGGTGCTGTGTGTCCTCAGTTTGTGTTCCGTGAGCACAGCTGCATCTGGTGCAGCTCATCCACACCAACAGTGAGGACACCAAAGTGGGAGGATGTGGCTCCCAAACCTCCCTCAGTCACCCAGCGAGCACAAGGGAGAGGTTTCTCACACGTGAAGCAGATGCACATAGAGGTGAGGCTGCACCATCTCCCACCAGTTCAGCTCCCTTGCCCTCACTGGAAGCACCAGTCACCCCATTCTGCCTGACTCCCCCAGTTCCAGTAGAGGCTTTATAAATCTACTGAGCATGATGATACCAAATGACCAGAATAAATACTTATGTCCAAAAGATGTCAAGGCTTAACTCCTCTGCTCAGCATCCCCTGAGTGGGTGTGGGTGGTTCTGCTCGTTGCCCTCAGCACTCCTGGAACCGCCCAGGCAGCTGCAGCCTGGTCTCCTCCAAGGGGCTGGGCTGCCCAGGGTGACACAATACGTGTCCCCAGCTAACAAACAGAACAACTTCCAACTGTGCATTAGGTCAGATTGTCCCTCTGCCTCTATCTAGGTCGTGGGAAGCCTTGGGACCACAGAGCGTGCTCTGAAAAAAAAAAAAAGAGGAAGAGATTTTCCTATTTTAAGATTGTTTTAATTGTTTTTCCTGCTTCTCATAACATCTGAGAGGAAACTCTTCCCTGGGAATGCCACTTACCCAACTCATGCCTCTTCTGGGAAGACCTGGAGAGCTCAACCTCTCCTGCCCCTCAGCCCAGGCACAGCTCTGTCTGGGGTCCCTCTCTTGTCTTCTCAGCGTGTCTACTTTTTATTTTTGATTGCAAGAGAAACAGGTCCCTTCAATGCATTGTTAATGCCAGCATGCAGCCACACACACGAGAAACTGAATTATAGCAAACAAGTTGGAACAAATAAGGCAGCCTCGGAGCAGCTCTGCCTTCCAAACAGAGCTGTGGTTGTCCAGAGGTCAAGCTTGTAACTTCTGGGCTTTGAAACAGGCTCTTCGATGGGGACCTTGTGTCTTTCTTTTTTGTTCATTAACACAGTCTGCCCTGGGGGCATCACAGCCTCACGGCAAGCTATGGCTGGTACAGAGTTGTGCAGGGATGTAATTAGCAACATTGGAAGGGCTGCTATGGGCAGATGGGAGCTGAAAAGGCTGTGCTTGTTTTGAGAGAGGCTTTTATATGTATTGGCCTGGGAGTCTAAAGCAATGTGTGATGGATGACCCTACAGACCCATAAGCCATCTGAACAGTAAACCACGGCACCTGTGGCCCTTGTTTGGTTAGAAGGTGGTTGTGCACTCCCTATAAATCACGCCAGAATGAGGTTCCCCTTTGTAATCTGGGCTAACTTTTCTGGCCATGCAGGTCAGGTGTCCAAGGGTTTAAATCAACTGTTCAGCCTGGTGGCCTCAAGTTCACCTGCAAGGTGAGGAACCTCAGATTTCTCTGGCCGTGGTCTTTGGCTTTCGGCAGACCCTGGTTTCTGCCTTACAGCGAGCGCTGTCTGCAGGCACAGCCTCAAAGCAAGGTGGCAGCCAGGCCAGACCTGCAGAAAGCAGAAATACTGCACAGGTTGTGCTGCAAAGCCTCTGCCTTTGGCAAAATACAAGATTTTAGTTGATTTTGGGTTTTTCAATCTTTTTTTATCCCCCTGTGCCCTCTCCTGCTGCCAAGTACGCAGCGTTACAGCAGCCCAGAGGTACCTGGGTATTTACTCCATAGCTTGCCTTCTGCCCTGGCAGTGCATCCCTCCAGCAGCCGCTGGACAGACTCATTTCAGGAACAATCTCAATCCCAACTTTTAATGGAAATATGCTGTGCCTGCTGACTCCCAGACTTTCTTGGGTTTTGTTTTCCAGAAAGCTGTAATTTCAGGGAGTCTTAGAATCCACTCTCACATTGCAGAACCCAAGGGAACCTGTTTCATACCCATGTACAGCAAAAAGCTCTTTGCTCAGAATTTGCTTGGAAGTATTACACTAATCCACCACTGCCTGTGCCCTTCCTGGGATCAAATGCAGGGTGCCAGGGTCCCTGCTCCCACAGGCTGTGCAAGCACTGCTTTCAGCAGCCTCATGCCTGCCCGGGCTGGATGTCAGTCATTATTAGGAAAAAAGAGTGAAATGCAGGAAGAAGAGGTCCAGTGTGTAAAATGGGTAAAAATCCTTCTGTGCTGTAGTGTCTTACATCGTGTCTTCAGTTATGGTTATTTCAGCTGTGGCTGTAACAACCTCTAAGTGGTTGGACTACCATGGTTGTTTATTGTTTCTTCAGCTGGGGGTACAGGTGGGGACCTAGGGAAGAGCATCCTACACATTTCATACAGAAAGGGCAAGCGTGTGTGATAGATTTACTCATTATTTTTGCACCTATTTCACCTCAGAGTCCACATCTATCAGTGTCCACCTGCACTGGACACTGGATATTCATCCTCAAAACACTTCTCACCCACTACCTTGTCATATTCTCTTGAACCCATGTAAAAGTTTGACACCTGCTCCTCTTCCAGGAGTCCTAGAGGTCACCCAGCTGCCATGGGAAGAGCCACCTCCTTCTTCAGGGATTATAGATCTGAGCAACAGCAGCCGTGGCGGAGGCAATTGCTATCAGCAAACTCACCCACCATCACTGATCCAAATTTGTATCAAATTCTTACAGTCCCCTTCCATAAATAACGCTCTGCCCTTCACACTAAAAAAAAAAATTGTTATTTATACAACAAATGCACCTAAAAACCACCAACAAAGATGAAGACTGAATTGCACTAGGCACTATAAAAACAAGCAGTAATACCCCAAGGAGCTTTTAAAGGAAGGGATTGATAGTTTAGTTCTCTAGGAAGGCAAACAACAGTGAATCTTTAGAATATATTTCTATGCAGAGCAGAGACAGTTGTTGGGCTTTCATTCCTTTCAGTTCTTGATAGCACACATAAAGCACCAAACACAAAAGCCAAGTGTGACTTTGCAACTTGAATCCCAGACAGAATCTGTGTGCAAATCCTGCCAGACACAGCCATTGACTTCTAAGTAGAAATTTCTTCTTGAATGAGGAAATTGATGAGCCGGGTGTTGCTCCTCTCCTAAAACATCAGCCCCACAGTGACTGATGTGATTGTAACCGGTTTTGTGGAGAGGAGCCATCCCAAACCCTTATCATAAAAGCATGTTACAGACTTGCTGTGTTCATGGAAATGCCCAAAACAACCACTTTTAGAGTGGTTCAACTCCCGATCTTGCCTCAGTGCTCGTTGGAGCACTTTGTTCTAAGCGAGCCGTGCTCGCTGTCCTAATCTGACACGAAGCCTGATGGAAAACTCTGTGATCAATTATAGTAACAGGACAAAGAGATACGAGAGGAAAGTAAGGCAAAAGAACAGGTATTGCTGGTTGGCCACCAGCCTAAGGAAAGGAACTGCTGGCGTTACCGAACTCGAAGGCAGCGCCGCGCGTTGTTTACCCGGCGTGTGGGCAAACAGGGAGCTGAGGAGTGAGTGCCTGGTGTGAAAAGGGGGGGTTGAAGTATTGAAACTGTTGGTTTGTTACCTTGAAAATGGTGCAGCAGAAAAGGAGTGTTTGCAGCAGTTTCACAGCTGCTTATTACTCTTATTTTTTAAGCTTCTAAGTGTTCTTTATTTGTACAGTTTTTAAATGGTTGAACATGAAATGTGTGATGGGGCAAATTTGCATTGGCTATGAAAAGCAGACACGATCAACAAAGTCTTAAATGTTGAGTTAGCTCTTTTCTCATTGCTGGATGAGATCATCCTTCAAAGCAAATTAAAAATGTGAAGCCAAATTCTGATTGCAATGCAGGCAACAGAAATCTTCCTGTCAGCCTCAATAAAAGCAGGTGTAAGTTCTCAGTATTAGTCCAGTCCATCCAATTCATGTCTTTCTGTCTTTATCTAATCTAATACATAGTCGTGAGATAAATTAGAGAAGCGTATGATAAATTGCATTGCTATTAATTTCTGGCAAGATCACCTGTAGTGTGGCCACTAATTCATCTCCGCCAGGATCCACTGTAACACACCAGATCCTTGAAACAGCCTCCCAATAATGTCATTTCATTTTCTTTAAGAAAACAAAGAAATTACATTTGCTGGCAAATACTCTTTTTCCCCTCACCAAAATAAATGACACCTCATTACCACTCTGCAAAATCACTGATATAAATGCAAAAATGTATTTACAGCACTAAGAATCTCAAAGATATTAGGTTCTAAGAGTCTATTTAAGTGGGAAATTATGACATGGTTTCAGTT
Organism: Dromococcyx pavoninus; assembly: GCA_033558185.1. Taxonomy (NCBI): domain Eukaryota; kingdom Metazoa; phylum Chordata; class Aves; order Cuculiformes; family Neomorphidae; genus Dromococcyx; species Dromococcyx pavoninus. The sequence continues at coordinate 704,048 of JAUMJL010000276.1, read as the reverse complement.
TAGGGATGTCAAAGTGGGAAAGGATGAAATCATTGCAGTTTAGGGATTTCAGAGTCATTAGTTCATTTATTGTAGTGATCATTGTTTTTTTGGCCAGAGACTTGATAATACAGGTAGCATACAGAAAATTGAGTAAGAAATCTGTTAATATGCTGTAATAATTTTTTTCATGCTTGTTTAGAGCAGCTCATGCTTGAATAAAGCACCATCCTGAATCCACCAGTACCACCTTGGACCCACATATTCATGCATCTCTCCTAGAGGCAATTCGTATCCATTTGGAAGTGGAAAGAGGAATACCCCTTTAAAGAAAAAAGTGAATATAAATACTTTCCCCTTACAGCCACTGAATCCAGATCTCCCTTCTGGCTGAACTCTGCTGGGTAGCGAAGGCTGATGGTGAAGTGCTTCTTGATGTGTGAGGAAACTGGCAAGAGGTACGAGCTAATGAAGGCTTAATTTGTGAGTTGCAGGAGTGCTCCGCACTGCCACTAGCACGAAGGAGCCCCAGGATGCTGCGAGCAGGTAGGCTGCAATGCAAAAGCTAGCGTCCACCCCACTGGTAGACACCCTTGCTTCCACTACCAGCATGAGCTGTGTTGGGCAGATGGTGGGCACTACGCTTCATTCTGAGCCAACTCCACGCCCTGGCCCAATGCGCCACCACTCCACTGCCAAAGAAGAGGGGCAGCAGTACTTCAAGACAGAGTATGTATTGCAGGATGGTGTGAAGACCTGGCATTTCTGGTGGGAGGGAAAGTTTTCCCAGTGATTTCAGGGAGGTGAAGGCTTTATCCTACACTACTTAGGAGCGGTTGTGGCATAATTGTTGTGTCCAGGTAATTGGATGCATTGTTGTCGGCCCTTGAGAAATATGACGGGCAGGTGGGTTCACCTAGGTGGATATCCCCTGGTGTAGCAGCTGAAGTCAATTACAGAGTTAAAATGTGAAAGATTTGACCTGATGTCATTTACATCTCAAGTCATAATTCACACTTAAAGTTCAACTCTATGGCAATTTCCTTTTAATAACACTTAAAAGATATGTAGAGCTCAAAGAATTGCATAGACGTGATGAACAATGAGTGGGTGCCAGAATTACAGCATCAGTAATTGATCCTCAACACACCTTCACAAGGTATATGGGTAGCATCATTTCCCCTTTGAAGAGAACTGGGGTTTGCCCAATGCCTCCCCAGAGTCTGTGGCATCAGGAAATAAGGGCTGAGGCTTTTTCAGGAGCGAACACTCAGATCAACTCAGCTCCCGTCTTTTTGCCTTGGTGCGTTTTTAAATTCTACTAAAATCTTTAGAAAGATTTCAGACAAATTGCTTGTCAAATGGCTTGTTTTTTTCCAATTAGAAGCTATGCAAATGTGGAAGAAAAAAATCTGCCCTAAACAGAGATTCTGCTTCTAATATTTTAACGTGGATGAAATATGAGTCTTACTCAGGGAGGAAGCACACTCTGGGACTGAGACCTTGCAAGCCGAGGCTCAGCTCACTGCAGATTTTATGGTCAAGTCATAACTGCCTGTAAAGCCAGGGTTTAAAATGGAAGTGCTGACAAAACTTTTAAACTACAACAGTGGAAATGGCGCTGCAATAATTTATAATCTACAGGCAGCTTTGGATTTATTATCACAATGACAAATGCACTGTCATTGTTAATAGGATATTTCCCAGCAAGGACTTCTTGTTATGCAAGCCAGGTTCACTATGTCATGCAGCATGATAGCAATAAAGTCTACAAGAATTTGTAATGAACTTCAATTACTAATAGATTATGGTTAATGGGAAATATGTGCAGTAAAGATATGGGTTTTTATATGCGCCTTCTGGTACTCTACAAGGCAATGATTTATGCTACAATTTATGTTAACATTCTCCAGTAGGAAAAAAATGCCTAAATTGGTGGAAAGCCACTCCATCCATAACAAATATTTAAGATAATTTTGCACATCATGTAAATGAAGATGTAAAATTAGATATTAATCCATTTCATTTTAGCATTTGTATTTTTATTAAAAATGACGACTTTGCCCTACTGTGTAATGACATTAAAAAATCCCATCATGGGTTTCAAGCATGAATTACACCGACGTAGAAATGGCGACAGCAGCCGCACTGTAACTGCATTTGTTCAATTTGCTCTTGTAATTAACAGAGAGAGTGAGAATATTTTTCTGTGTGTGATTTAAAGTAACAGCCCCGAAGCTGCTCAGGCAGAAATGCTTGGTGGGGAGGGGATGCATATGTGAGAACTGGGCTCCTTTGGAGGGGTTCATCCCTTTCCTTGCCCACTGTTGCTCTCCCGCAGCCTTTCGGCGCGGCACCGCCCCAAAGCCACTCCTGATCCACGCACACCCGGCCGTTCTGTGCCCTGCACAGCAAACCCCGCAGGAACTGCTTTGGGAAATGATCACCTGACGCGGGATCAGAGCCACGAGCTGGTGCTCACTTATCAGAGGGACGCAGGCTTGGGCGTTCGCCTGCTGTCACAGAGGAGAGTTCCTCATTCTCCTCTCTCACTCCCTCCAGCTTTTTTGCTCCTACACCTGTTATATAATCTCAATACTCCAGGTTCATGTGCCAGTGAAATGGGAAGAAAAAAGGATGTCTAACAATTTAAAAACAAACACTGCTCAGAACCATCTCAGATGAACGCACAGACATGATGTTAAGGATTGCGTTTACCCCATCACATTTCTGTAAAATGCTTGAATTTCGTATCTGAAATGTATATTTACCCAGAAAGGGGCACTTGTGCAACTTGCAGGATCGTTTCTGGTACGTAGTTAATACAGAACCTGACATCCAGCTCATTTCAGTCAAGTTTTATGCTGGTTTGAGACCATTCCTCTCAGTGAACCCCTGTATAAAGCCTATAAATTCACCTTCTAGGGATGTGAGTGAGGAATACCCATCCTGTTGGCCCACACATCCACCTGGGGTTTGCAAAGAGCAGGCTGGCCTGGAGATGTGCTTTGGGAATAAACTTCTGCTTATTGAGATAAGGCAGAATTTTTGATGGAAGAACAATCAATTCAGTGCTGGAAACACACAGGTGAGCTCAAAACTGCCATATGAGTACCAGTCTGTGGGCAGGCTGGACTACCCAAACGTGCTTTGGAATAGCAACATCTCACTGCACAATTAAGGGCAATTCTCACATGAAACCGTGGCTTTTCAGGCTATAAGCAAGTTGTTCAAAAGATTTACAAAAACTCTTTCTGTTTTTATGGTCAAATGAGCATAAAATTGTGCTTCCCCACACTCATTTCCTACTAAATAACACTTACAGTACTTGCTTCGTGGAAATGTGTGTGTTGCAAATTTAAATTAAAAATAACTTATCCCTTAAGGGTGCTCTTCTGGTTCAGTTTTTCCCCAGGCCCTTTAACAGAAGTAGCTGCACACACAGAATGGAGCCACCTGTATTTCCACCTCCCTCCCCCAGTTTTTTAAGGAAATTCTCCTCAGAAGCAAAAACAATGGCAGAGGACCCACCCCTGTGTGTCTGGTTTTAGGTAAGTTTTCTTCTCTAGCCGGGGGTGAAAGTGCCCCAGTGAATTGTGCTTTTAAATAAGACCCCATGGACCTCTTCACGCCCAGCAAGGGCTCCCTCTCCCGGCCTCTCCCTTTGTGATTGAAGAGGGAAAGGAGATCTCTCACGCATTCACACTGAATCTCCTCTTTGGTGTATTTGTGGCCATCTCCTCCTCTCATGTCTCCAGATCATCTCTGCTGTTCCTTGTTTTTCCTGCTCCCTCCCACATTTTCAGAACAAATCTCCTCCCAAAAATTCTAAAATGCACTTTTCTTGTATTTTTGCCTCTGCTAAACCACAAACCAACCCTGACGCTCATGTGCATCTTGTTGTTGGGCTTTGTTGTTGGACTGGGTTTTTTTTTTTAGTTCTGGCATTTCTGTGGCTCCCAAAGATGTGTCACTTCTGACAGGGTCGATGTGGCAATATTCAGCGGTCATCTCCTTTGCAAGCACCATTTAGAAAAGGTCACTGGCAGCACAAAAGAGCTATGAAAATAATTGTGACTTTAATTTGTTTCCCATTAGAAATGGATGCAGCAATCTGTCCTAATGAGAGATTTTCTCCTTGCCCATTCCAGCGTGTCACCACAGCAGCTTACAGACACATGGAGCTCTCCTGACGCAGGAATCACTATGTAGCACTGTGTAAAAAGGGTAATGGACTTTGTTCTGTTCAGCAGCTGAGAAATATCATGGAAACGTTCTAAAATACACTGAAATTAATATTTGATCACTGGGAGAAGTCTGTATTTCAACTAATCCACTCTAAAATTAATGTAAACAGCTATTAACACCCCATATGGTCTCTTGTGAATACTTCAAATGATTAATAACCTATATTGTATCAGAAATGTATATGTGAAAATAAAACACAATTTCTTGCAGCTAAAGCATTGCCTAAAGTAAACCACTTCAAGACTGGAATGAACTACTTGAGTGGCAGAAGTCACACTGGCTAAACTAAGTATTCAGATTCTTAAATTCATTCAATAACTATATTAGATTCCACCATGCATTTTGCTTTTTAGAGAGCTTGACACTTCTTAAATTGTAAAATTATTTAGCAAACCAAATGCATCAACTGCCTGACTAGAGACAGCCTCACATGGAGAAGGGACCAAGGAGGTGAAGCACCTTCTTGCTGAACATCCTATACTACACATTGAACAGATTGACCTGACAGGACTCCACTGATAATAAAACAAATCTCACTTAAACCTGTCAGTTTGGCACCAGGCTTTTTTTCTCCTTGTTACAAAGCTCACAAGCCACACATGGCCCTTGCTGCCAGGCTGGTGAGAGGCTGCAGTGGGAGGGTTTGTGTGGTTAACTGAAAACACCAAAAAGCCCTGTGTGGCAGCAGTAGTTGATTCCTAACAAAGGCTTTGCATCAAGGCTAACTAGTGAAATCCAGCCCTCCACCATGATTGTTCCTACTGCTGTGCCTTGACCATCCTTAATCACTTGCCTCTTGCAGAGCCACTGTGGACCTGGTACACAAATGGCTCTGCAAACACAACATCATAAACAAAAAGTAAAAGTATGGGAAAAGAGGAGCAGTGCCATTAAATGGAGGTGGCTGTGGAGACAGGGGCAGGCAACCATCACATGTGCTGGAGGTGTGAGGCCACTTCCACAATATCTGGAGGTATGAGATCTGGAAGCCACAGGAAGCCCAAGAAATGGTGTTGCTCAGCCACCCAAACAGTTGGTCCTTCTGAGCCTCCACTCTTAACAGCGGCACTGAGAAGCTGTCATTGGCTTATTTGGTCTGAAGAGAGCTTTGTAATGAGGATGGTGAAACCAGGCATTGTTTGTGACTATTTCACAAGAAATGGTCAGTTTTCTGCAGTGACTGAGTGCGTGGTTCAAATTGCATCTGATTATACAACATCCATGTGATAGAGCACAGTTAACTGCTTACTGAGTTAAACATTCATTGATTGGTACAGAATTAATCAGATACTAAAGCTTATTGATAGCAACGGATATTAATACTGATTTCTTAACTGGCTAAAAAAATTCTAATATCATTACTGAAGTAAACTAAGAGATACATAAAGTATGGAAAACATATTTCAGCACTAACAGTTTGTATCAGGCTGTTTGCTTTGGATTGAGATGCAATGGTTATCTCATGGCTCAATCACTATTACACTCAAATTGTTATTAAAAAGCACCTTCCCGTCTCTTTTTTCACTGCATTCAGGCTTTCTTAACTCTTCCAGTACCTGATGCTTTAGGTCAGGAGGAGCAGTTTTAGAAAACTCACAAGTTTCTGTCAGGAAATCCAGCAACAGCTCCCCATCCTCATTCCCTTCAATAAAGCAGCTGGTGATGTCCATGTAGGATGGGAGTTCATAGACCTGGTACTTCAACCCAGCTGAATCCAGCATCGTTTTGAGGTTAGCAGAGGAAACGTAAGAGCAGAGATCATCTACGGGTAAGGAAGACCCGTACTTCTTCCACAGCGTTTCCCAGCCACTCATTCCTGAGAGATAAAACACAAAAAAAATGCTCAAGATTAAAGAACTATTTGAACAAATTTTTGATCATCTGGGGTTTTTTAGCAGTTGTCCTTATTGTGTGTGGGATGTCTCCAAAGTTGGCACACGTGCCCTGGGGCACGGTGGAGACAGCTGCCTCCGTGCCTGGGGACCGCAGGAGGGGATGGACACGCCACCTATCCCGCAGCTCCAGTGCCTCCCACCAAGCCTGCAGCTGTGTGCACCCAGTCCTGCTCCCTTTCCATTCTCAGCATGCTGCACCCCTGCATGCACCCTTCTGCAGTCCACACTCAGTGCTATCTTCTTGATTTAAACTGTTCCCTAGATTTCAGCTGCCTGTTTGGAAAACCAGATTCTCTTTCATTCCCTCACCCAATTACTTCCTGGTTGAGCTACACATGAGCTTCATTGAAGCACTTATTGCCACTAAACCATCTCTCTACTGTGTGAAAGGTGTGGGTTGCAAACCCCTGGTCACATTGTCCGTGTAGCTGGGTGTGTGGTGGAGAAAAGGGCAGGATGGACAGAACGCAGGATGGAGCTGCACCACCCTGCTGGGCTTCAGCCCTCTCTCCCTTCATGCTGTTGGGTCTGGGCAACACGAGGGCTGCTCCTCACCTCAAGCAGACCTCACCCATGGTGCCAGAAGGACATTTGCACTGGTACTATTTGGGTTGCAAAGATAAGGTGAGAAAGGAAGAGGCTCGTGCTGCACTGTGTTCACCTCCAGAACCGAGCCCGTGCCCAGGCCAGGCTTCTGCACACACCACACCCCAAGGGATGTTTTACAAAGAAAACCAGTTGGGTAAGCTGGAAGCTCCCCAGATGTGTCTTCACATCTTTATCTTCACTCACCCTTGATCTGTGATTCAGCATTGTCTCTATAAATCATTTATGAACGGATCACCCAGAATGGCTGGGTGGGATGAAAATATCTTGGAGCCTAATGAGCAGCTCTCGAGAGTTATGGCTATAAATCTCCATAACTACTAAAACCAGTTGCTCAGTGGTTTTGCAAATGCTTTATCTGCAACAGTTATTTATAGTCAAATAAACAGCCTGGTGTATAGAAGAGGGGCTACAACATTCTCTTTCACCTGGTGGAAATTGAATGCAGAGCACTAATTGCAGGAAATGTGCAGGTGTCAGTGCTGTGTGACTCAGTGCCATCTCCGAGCCGAGCAATTACGCACTACCTGAGCGCAGCATTATTGTAACAGCTCTCCATAGGCTCAGCATATGGCACCACTTTTGTTTGCAAGGCGATGTAAACAGATTTTTTAAATGTGTTAAAAATAACATTGCACACCTCTTGTAACTCACCTGCTCTCTGGGAAGGGAAGGAGGGATTGCAACCTTCAGCGAGTGACCAAGCTCTCTGCTGTCCATCCTGTTCCCAGACTGGTATTAATTAACACATCCTGATGCTTTTGTGTTGGAGATAATGTTACCTTCATTTTTTTTCTAAATGAGCTTTGTTCTGCTTATCTTTCAGTATCTCTTTATGCTTCAGTGCTCATTTCCATAGCACTTCTTCCTTCCCTTCTCTATACTCATCTTCTCCCAAGGTTTCTCTCTTCCTTTCCTCTCTGCTACTCTGAGCCCTACTGCTCTCTCCCATGTTCTTCCTGGACCCATTAATTTCTGCTCTGTTCTGCTCCATCAGAAAAGACTTGCCTGGCCCAGAGAGGACTTCAAATACCTTTCGTCAGTTAAGGTTTTTAATCACATTAATTTTGAATAGATATATGTTCCTCCTTGTATGCACATTTCATGAATATCCACAAGGATGTGTTAAGCAACTGGAAAAGAGTTTAACTATACACAGGTAACCTGCAACAGTCTGATATTATGATCTACTCTCCTTCAGCCAAAGAACAGGAACAGTGACTCAGATAATTTAAAACACAGATTTCTTGTAGTGAACTGCTTGGAAATACTTTAAATGAAAAACATTTTGGAGAAAAATAGTTGGAATAAGTTCAGGTCAGAGAAGTGCCACTTCATGCGGACACTCCATGACCACAGTGATGGAACTCCATCAAGCACACTGCAGTTTGCAGACGTGGACAAATTAAATTGTGCTTAAAGTTCTGAACAACTGACAGCCTTAAAAAAAGTATCAGCTGTGACATTTTACACAAGTAAAATTTCCATAGCTTATGAGTTAAATTAGAGGCTTTCTAGAGTAAATTAGATCCCACTATTACAGCATTTCCAGCACACCTTGCCCACTGTATCAAAAGGTCATAATTTACTCTGTTGCCACACTTTCCTTCTGGATTGACCACAAAGCATCTCTTTCAGATCTGATGCAGCCTAAGAAGACTGTTTTCCACCCCAAATGATGATATTAAGGAAATGGACAGTCTGAGAAGAAAATGAGCCATATGTGCTGTAACACCTGCTGCCCGGCCCAGCTGAGCCCTGCCGCAGGCATTGCTCAGTGCCACAGCTCTCCGGGAGCGAGGGAGCGCCGTGCCCAGCCTGAGAACCGTGGAGGCTGAAGGAGTTCTGGTGAGGGAGAGCCAGAGCCCCTCACCCTCTGCTGCTGCTGCCCATCACCGGCCAGGCTGTGGGCTGGCGAAGGGTGGAGGGCGAGGGCAGGGCTTTTTGTGCTGTAGCATGGGTCTGTTGGTCCACAAAGCCTTCAGACTCTAAAACCTGCAGCACTGAGCTGCACAGGTGCAGAGGGCACGCGGGATTCAACGATGCAGGTGAGTGGACACCACTTATTATGCAGCCACTTCATCTCTATAGGTGATAAAGGATGTTTTCAGTGAAAACATGCATTAGTTCTTAGCTGGCCTGTGTTAAACTCACAGGAACCTCAGAGGTCCCCCTGGCTTTTGCCTAAATGGGCAGTGCTGGGGGAGCAGCTCTCACCTGACACCACGATAATGAGGAGCTTTGCCTGCGCTTCCAGGAGGCTGTGGAAGTACTGGATAGTCGCTGGGACATCTTTCACATAATACAGCATCTGGGAAGAACAGAGATACCATGTGGTCCTGGTAAATATTATAACTGGTATCACTTGGTAAAAGAAATTGAATGGGGGCAATCTTGAGAGAAAAGCAGCAGGACGAAAAGACAGGTCAGTTCAACACCTGCAGTGGGCTCACTCCACACACTCAGGGCTGTCACTGCCTGGCCTGGACCAAGCGGATGCTCATTCATTAACTTGGGATAAAAAAGATTTGCCTTTCTTAGCAGTGAAGATGGCTTGTAATGGCTTCAGCAAGCTTGGAAAAACAAGGGCAGTTTCACAGAGAGGCCAAGGAGCTTTGAAAAACCCCAGTTAAAATGTATTTTTAGTTGGCTGCCACCCACAGCCTGGTTAATAGGACTGCTGTCCTCAGAGTTGCTTTGCTGTAACTCATCTGTGATTTTTGCAGTTCACTTATGCTTAAGTACTTTAAACTACAGGGAAATAAACTCACCTTTCTTCCCCTTAGAGTGGATAATGAGGTCACATACTTCACACATACTTTTAACAGCCAAGCTTTTGACAACATTTACTTTGCAGAGACTTTTACCTGGACCATGTGAATGAAGTCCCATTTCTTATGCTTCTTTTCTGCATTCATTCGACTTTCATATTCGTAAGCTGTCTCCTCATGCCAGGTGAACTTTACATTCTCAAGGTTTGATGTCTCAGCCACACGTGCTGAAATACGGAAGAAGATAGGAGAGAGTTCTCTCAATTGCAAACAGTGGACTGGTTTTCCATTCAGAGCTTTAATACATCCAAAAGTCATATTTAGGTAGAGAGTTTTCATACCAGTTTAACACAGCAGTGGAATATTGAAAACCTTTAGCCCAAATGTGAGAAAGAGGTTGTCCAGCTCTGTGTAGGATGGAGTTTTTACAAGGTCTGATTCTTTCCCTTTCGCACCCTCATTTCAACTCCTCCAAAATCAGGGTACCTGATTTTTTATTTATTTTTTTTTTAAAAAAAGAACCATCCCTATGCCTGGCTCAAACTACATTAAAAGATGTTGCCTGGGACAAAACAGTCCATGAGCATCACATCTCATACTGAATGGGAGAAGAGCTGGTGGTCCCTTGTCTTCGGTGCCACCCAAGCCCACAGGACTGAGCAGAAGCCAGGCCATGGTAAAGGGTTTTCCAGAGAAAGAAATACAGAGGCTCGAGGGTGGATCAAGAGGGCTGTGTTTTGGGGATAAAGCACAATTTAAAGTTTGAGAAAGGCAGTGAAAGCAAATGATTTACTCAGGGAACGTGTCATGGGATGGTAGGAGAGGGAAGGACCTTTGAGTGAGGACGCATTTGGCTTCTGCTGTGTTCAAATAAAGGAGATTTTTTTAAAGCCCACTTTTTTTCCCAGCTGCTTCGGGTAAAAGAGTTTTAATGTTTAAAAGTAAAGTTTAATGTTTGAAATTAAAGACTGTTATAAAGAATGACACATGGTGTGATTTTAGACCTTGATACAATGCTCATTGAGCAACCAAAGAAAGCAAGAAACTGGAGAAGTAGATTCAAGGAATAAGTTATACCAAGGGCCTGGCTTATCACTGCATTTCTTTGCTTTTATGGGAGCAAAACTGAGGGATAGTTTCATATTTTAGGGATGCTGGAATACTAATGTCCATCTGCTGGCATATGGAGCTCATCTCACCATGCTCCTGCCTGGCGCTCAGGATTGCTCCAGGACAAAGCTGGCCCTGATGTGATTCCTGTGCTTCACTGAAGTTCACATAAATTTAAAACTTTAAAGGGCCCAAAGGCAAACCAAGCCTTAGCTACACAACACATGTTCCAAACAGAGTGATTTTTTCCAAGACCAGTGCATTTACACCACTAAGCACAATGTTTCTCCCTTTGGGCTCAGATTAGGACACATCCCTGTGGAACTGATGAGAAATGCTGCATCAGGGCTTATCTCCTCTCTCTGATGGCTGGAAATTGGCTGCCCCTTTTGGATGTTGCTGCTATTTCTCTGTTCACTTTCATTTCTCAGTCACTGGCCCCAGCGCTTGCAGTTCGTCTGTAATCCTTTGTTTTCAACTCCAGCTTCATTCACCAGCAGTTTTATCACCACCACAAATCTGGTGCATCTCAGTTGCCAGTCAGTCTGCAAGAAGACACTAAGAGGAAAACTGAATTGCTTGGCAGAATGGGCCAGAATTCCAGAAAATTTTCAAAATGTCAGAAAATTTTCAAATTTTCAGAAAATTTTCAAAATTTCAGAAAAGAGAAATTCATTCTGATTATGGGGAGTTTCTCCCCAAAGATTCATCTGAAGCCAAACCATACTACCATAACTCTTTTGAAAGTTTTTCCTCAGCTTTCTCCTGGGCTCACCCCAGATTATTTTCTGGGTCAAAAGCTGCTCGTGTGCCCTGCCCGGTGCCACCGCGGTTGTGCTGTGCCGAGCAGGCTCCGTTGTGGTGCAACCAACTCCAACAATGGTCACCAAGGGGCTTCATCTGGCCATGGGGCAGGAATGAAGGAAAGCCACAGCCTGGTCATGGGGCTTTGAGGAGAGCCTTCGTTGCACAACACAGCCTAAAAGAAACCTCAGTTTGTCATCACTGCACGTCCCAGTATGAGGTTTCTCTTCTGAGGATGGCTGAGCCTTCTCAAGAAGGAAGGATCTGGTTAGGCAGAAAACATAACTACTGAATCCTCAGAGGCACAGATAAAGATTCCAATTCTCCCTGGAAAATCTCAGGGCTTAGAAACCTAATTAATGATACCTACTGGGGACACGATTAATTACTAAATAAGAAAGTTTAAAGAAAGAAATTCAGATGAATATTTAATTTCTAGTTTAGCATAAAACTAAAAATATCGATAATTCTTATATTTTCTTTAACTTTCTTCTTACCAAAGTACGATAGAACTGCTGGTTGGCTGGTGGCAGGTGTCAAGACCACTGGGAAGATTCAGCACAAATCCAGTCCCACAAAACCCATGGTCAGTGGCCCAAATAGGACAGAAATGATATCTGCAAGTGTCCAAACTGTCTTACAAAGAGAGCAGGTGCTCTGTTGCCCACTCTTCACTATCTCAGCCCAGAGCAATGTAAAAGCTCTTGGGATTTTGGATGAGCCATATTTTCAAAGATCAGGTCCATGTAATACAGAGACAGATATAAAAAAATTACATGCTTCCCATGAGCCTTTGGTGCTTCCAGTGACTCTGAATCCCCCATTGCAAGGAGAAAGGGGTTGTTACTGATATTGGATTATTTATTTTTCTTAGACTTCTATAAGTTGCTTCATACTGGGAATGCTTCATTTTTAAGGACTTAGGCAAGAGTAAGAGATGGAGATTTACAGCGTGGTTTTACAGTCTGGTATTTACTGTGGTTTGGAGCATTTCCAACCACACAGCCTGCAGCCGAGGCTCATTCACTGCTGCCACAGCCACTCAGCAGCCACTTTCGGACAAGGTGTGCTCTGCTCAGGGCTGCTCCCCACTGCTGTAGAGTGGGTGGTGTCACCTCCACACAAGACCACAGTTACCTGCTATGGCAAAGCCTGGTAGGTGTTAATCCAGTGACAGTCAAACTCTGGACTGACATTTAATGTGATGTGACAAAAGCATCCCTGCTACCATTCACTCATCTTTGGGCTGGTGGAAGGAAATATTCTCTTAGCCATGGAGCACAGAGCAAAATATTTCCTCTGCATCTTGCTTTCATAGAAGCATAGAATCATCTGGTTGAAAGAGACCTCTGAGATCATCGAGTCCAACCATACCTATCCCCTTACTAAACCATGTCCTTAAGAAACTCATCTACCTGTCTTTCAAACACCTCCAGGGATGGTGAATCCACCAACTCCCAGGGCAGCCTCTGCCAGGGCCTGAGAACCCTCTCAGTGAAGAAATTGTTCCTTTCCATGTTTTGTAATTCAAAGGATGGTAACTAATTTAGTGCCACACTGGGAGGTTTAGACATTTATTATTTGGAAACGATTTTTAATATATGTGAAAATTACCATGAGACACTAAAATTTTCCCTTTGATATTGAGGAAGGATCCTGATTCAGTGCAAGCTGAAGAAGAAAATCTTTCTGAAATGTGGGGCTCCTACTTTATTTCCATGCAATCACCCACCAGCTCCCACCTTGCTTAGCTTTTAAAGTCTGCCCAGTCCCAGTGTTTGCCACACAAACTTCTTTGCAGTGTGAGAGATTAAGAGTCTAAAGAGAGACTGAATATTACTGAAAAGCAATGATGGCAAAAAAGCAAGAAATAGTGACTTTTTTAACTTTTAAGAGCCAGTTCTTACAGGAAAGCATTTGAATGTGGGGTCATCCAGCGTTCAACTCTTTTGAATGCATTTAGAGTTCTTAATGTAAATTTAATTTACTTAATGTAAGATTACCTTTGTACTTGAAGATTTGGTCAGCACTTGGCTCTATCACCTCGTTGTTGATGGTGACCCCTGGATATCTGGCTTGCACTTTTGAGAGGATCAGCAGGTCAATCTCACCTAGGGAAGCGGGTAACAGGAATTACAAGATGAAAGCAAAGCTCAGGCAAGTGTTATCTCCACCACCATCACTTTCCCAGTTTTGAAGACTGATACCTGCCATTCATGTACACACAATGTACCACGCAGGTCCTTGTAGCTGCCTTGTGCTCTCAGCAGGTTGCCACTGAGCGTTTAGATCTAGGATTTGAGAAAAATTTAAATACCAGTCCCAACTATCTGCCTATCTGCATTGGTCCTTTCTGACTACAACCATCAGTGCCAAGGGAAATCCAGACACAGCCATGTGTCAGGCTTGCCCTCGTGTTTTCTGGATGTGTCCTAGCCTCCTGGGGAAGACCCTATATTACTCTGGTGGTACCAATTCTGATGGCCCCAGTTCTGATGGCCCCAAGGCACCAGAGAACTTGGCTGGATTTCTTAGAAGTCAGTAAGAGCATTTTTAGCCAAGTGTCTCACTGGTTACCAGGTCCTGTGGGTGAGGAGATCACGTGCTTACCCTGCAATCAGAAACAACATTCACGCCTGTTTGTCTTTAGTGTCCTTTGAAATTTTCCAAAAGTAAGATGAATGGTGCATATACCATCTATGTTTATCTAACCCTAGAGGTGGCTGTACTTTCTTTGTGAGGAAGAGTTCTTTCTGGATACTGTTCAGGCTGGCTGCAATTATTTCACCCATAGTTACAGCATTTCAAAATACCACAAGAGCTGCCATCGCTCCTGGCCACCCCTCCCTGTTCACAACACAGGATGCTCAGGGAGATGATGGTCCTGACTGAGGCATGGCTCCAGGGACAAGTTCACACCGGCTTGCTATGCTTTCTTAGGGCTCACTTCTACTTATTGTGCTTGAATAAATTTTAGTTCAAAAATTAATAGAATAAATTAAGAAAGAAAGAGTGAAGCAGAGGGTAACTGTGGTGAACAGAAGATCCAGGGGTCGTGTTACAGACAAATACCAAGCTTTGTCCTGAAAGATGTTCTTGTGCCTGCACACAAGTCCATGTTATAAAATTCCCTAACAATGATCAGAATTACATGCCAAATGGCAGATCACCCAACAACCCCTGATGGCCAGACATGCCCTTGCTGAGGGACTGTGGAGGGAGGGCCTGCAACTGTCGCTGCACGGCCTCTGCCCCTCCTCGTGACCATCAGTGCCCCTGGTGCCCACCACTTCAGTCTTTGCTCTGTTTTACAAAAGATTTGAGGTGAAAAAGGAAAACCTTGGGGATTAAACAGCTGTAATATGTTCCCCAGAGCTCAATTTAGCACAACAGGTCCTCCTCCAGGAGGGTCCTTCTCACTACAAAGAGCTCTCTGCCTGCTTCTGGCCCCACCACACATCACCACGAGTCAAAATCCCAGCCCCGATCCCACCTGCTCATTAATGCCCTGAGAACTTGACATAAAAAGTGAGGAATAATTCATTTTTTTCAGACTTACGAGTGTGTCTTAAAGCAATGAATAACATTAACATGGCATCTGTGCAAGAACGTTGTTTGAGGGAGGGAAATTGAATTTCCGAAGCAGAAGAAATAGCTACAGCTTTACTGCCACTGCAAATCCTGTATTCTGTTGAAAATTCAGAATTGTAATGAACTACTGCAATATTTGGGGTTTTGGTTGTTTCACCAACTTTCTCGGTAATGGATTAGTCATTTGAAAAGACTGTGCAGGTCCTGATAAAAAAAAAATCAAATTTTGCATTTCCATATGCGGAGAGGTTAATACGTTCCCTTCCGCTCTTCCGTGGCCAAATCATCATTGTGTTGTTTTTAAACAAAAAAACACTGCTTTGATTCATAATTTAATCCACAGCCTTAATTGACTCCAGTTAGCTCTTTTATATGCAAACAAGTGTCCTGAGGCATTTTACAGTCAAATCTGTGGCAGCTTGCATTATCAACAATTTGGCAATTAGGGTATCGGAATTATTTAAACTCTCCAACACAATTACCTTTTAAAGGCTACCACTATGTTCACCATTAAGTTTCTAATTAAACATTTTACGTAACAGGATAGTTTATAGCACAGTTTCTGCTTTATAGCAGTGTTGATGACTTTTATGGTTTTTAAAAGTACCGAGTGTGGCGCGCTGGGGTGTGAACTTCATCAGGCAGAGGCTGTAGGTGAAGGCAGGCACTGTGGATGGGAGTGTAATGGGATACGGCGCGACTCTAAATGGTTTGCTTGGCTCTAAAGGTGGAAAAGTAGAAAGGAAAGCTTCCCTTACGCTCTCCTTCTCCATAAAGTACAGGGGTGGATGGGGCCAGGGCAGCAGCTCTGTCCCTGCCCTCCGACATCAGGGAGGGTTAACTGGGGGGGCATTTGCTTCTTTCTGAGGACCCACAGTGGGAACAAGCCAGCAGCGAGCAGGGGGGTGTGCTGCAGAGGTATTTTACATCACAAAATTGGTTTTGCCTGCATGTTATTGATGGAATTTCCATCATGCTAAGCTGGTGTCATAGAATCAAATCATAGAATCACCTGAGTTGGAAGGGACCCACAAAGATCATCCAGTCCAACTCCTGTCCCTACACATTCACACCATGTGTCTGAGGGCTTTGACCAAAGGCTTCTGGAATGCTGGCAGAGTGGGTGCCGTGACTGCTTCCCTGGGGAGCTGTTCCACCAGTGCTCCACGACCTGCTGGGGGAAGAACCTCTTCCTAATATCCAGTCTATCCCTCTGCTCCTCCCCTTTTGAGAAAGCAGCAAACAACTCTGAGATCCCCTCTCATTCTCTTCTCCAGGCTGAACAGACCCAACGACTTCAGCTGCTCCTCACACAACATCCCCTCCAGACCCTTCACCAGCTTTGAGGCCCTTGTGCCCCTGGTTGAGAACTGAAGTACCTCACTAAGTAAAGTGCTCTTGTTAAAAACATTTTTTTTTTGGCAGAAGAATGGTTTCCCGTGTTTGGGGAGCAAAGTCACTCTGTCATGCAGTCTGTTTTATAACTAACACCCACTATTTACATTCAGTAACTTTTACTTATTAGGAGAGATTGACAAAGCTGAGATAAATCTTTGGAGGTGGTATAACTGGAACATTTAAACTCAGTTAACTGTTCTTATAAAATTTAAGCTCAATAACTTAATGAACAGGGCAGAATAGAAAGCACAGTCTTTAATTATGAGGAAACTTAAACAAGAACTTATTGAGAAGAAACAGCTTGATGTTATCGGTATTGTTTTTCCACCCAGCGAACTTCAGATAAGAGACTTATTTCTTCTGGTTTCTTCTGGAGCTTATATTCAGCTCCAGTGCTTTGGGTGACAGTAGATCCGGGGGGGGGGGGGGGTTTGAGGTGATGGTGGTCACATCAAACCAGAGATCAGCTGAGGCTGTCACATAGCGGGGCAGGAGGCACCAGTTATGGGGAGTTACCCCATCAGTAAATAGTTAGAGGGGAGAATAACTGCAGTGCAAGTAAAATTTTATATTCTGAGGAATCTAAGACATTATGATACCTTTTTTTTTTGCCTAGAAACACCATGGGGCAGTTCAGGCCTCTCTCTGCCCTCAAAGAGTGGTGTTGCAGAGGGAGGTTTCTCATGGAGGACATATGAGAAACAGGGTGGGGAGGCACAAGCTGTTTTCAGACCATGTGGCCACACACCAGCTGACACCATCTGTCCTCTGGAGCTTAGTTTTCAAGAAAAGTCTTATTTCCCACTCTGCAACTTTCTGCAATTTGTAATCCTCTATTCTTCAAAAAAAAAGGTAAAAGCATACCAATACTGCAGTCCATAGCATACCTGCTCCACCACCAACACTGAGAACGTTGATTGTAGGCTTCCCGTTTCCAATACTGAAAAACATTACGCATTTTAGGAGAGCTGCCCAGCAGAGAGGGTTACATCCATTCTGTGAAGCACCAGAGATCCCATGAGGATTAAAACCCACAGGACAAAGTCAAATGCAATGTGCACATGTACAGGCATCCCCACAAGCTGGCAGGAGGGATCAGACTCACGACTCTGCTCGTGGGAGATTCCTGATTTTCAGTTACTTTGGCAATTCAGAGAGGAGTTTGCTTGTACTGTGAGTGCATGCAGGTACATGCCTTCTCTGCATTTGTGCTTCCAGGACTGGACACCTCCCTGGGTCTGGACCAGAAGCTTAGAAATTATTTGTAGAAGTTTTACATTTTGCAAAATGAGGAAGAAGAGGGGAGATTGTAATGCATTTAAAACCCCTTAGCAAGACTTTGATGGTCATAAAGCCCTGGGCCCAGCTAAAAGTCTCCCTCTCCCCAGCACCCGGACTGGACTGCAGTCGCCTGCTGCCTGAGCCGGCGGTCCAGACAAAACCACGCACTGGCAGGCAAAGCAGGAGCTTTGTTACCCCAGCTAGAGAGTCTAAGTATTACCTGAAAAGATTACTGTTAAAAATATGCTTTCAATCAAATTTAGTATTGGAATGTGATATCTGTTACTGCATTTTAGAGTTGATCCAGGGTGAGCGTGCAAGGAAACAATCCAGCCCTCTCTCCTCCCTGCTGGGCAGGCTCTGTCCTGCGTAAATGAAGTCTGCAGCAGGGCCCTATCAGAGAACCACAGGCAGGGGGACAGCAATGTGCCTCTACAGGCACCCCTGAGCCCGTCCCCTCCGCGGGACGGTGCCACCAGGCTGTCCCTCAGCTCCACTCGGCCACCTCCGCGTTACCTTGCGATCAGGGCTGGCAGCTGCCTCTCGATGAACTCCTGCATGCACTGGTGCTCGCTCGAGTTCGCAAGGAAGAGGCGGAAGGACTGGAGGTATCTGGCGGGGTCGGTGAGCAGGCTCCTCATGGATGATGCCATCCTGAGGGCGGAAGGGTGTAGGAGGGGGGCAGAATGCTCCTTGTGGCTCTTTTTTTCAGACCTAGAGAAGGAATAATAAACACCGGAGAGGGAAAAAAAAAAACAACATGTGCCTGGACTTTGCTCCGTGCCCTCGGCCCCGCTACTGCACCTTAGAGCACTCAAAAAAGTATTATGCAATTTTGCCATCAAAGCTGTAAATCAAGTCTGAGCAGCAAAGGGTAATAGATCATGAATAGAAATGCCAGCACTTTCTAACTGTGCTGACACAGGGCTCTCTTAAAACCCAGTAAAAGGGTCTTTAGACAGTTCTTAAATAAAATAAAAATTTCCCTATTTCTTGAAGGCACGGACGGGCTCCAAAGGCTTGGTCTGGATTAGAAGAAAATGCAACACCCATCTCCAGAGATGCTGGCAGATGTCTCTATCTGCTTTTTTAATCTTTTGATGTTCTTCAAGGGAATGCTGATGGTGGGTTGAAAACAATAAAAACCTTATAAATGCACTCTTTATTTTTCTAGCTCCTCTGAAGATAATGGTATGATTCCCATGGGCAAAGCAGTTAATTCATGAAAGTCACGTGAGTTACTGGAATGGATGTTGTGCTAAACCCAGCTTACACAGAGCTCGGAGCCGGGGAGGCAGAGCGTGCTATCACGAAGCATCAGGCTATACCTTGAAATCTGCACAAAGACATGTTCATCCCCTCTTAATTGCAGTTTAAGTCCATCACATCTTGCCCTAACCGGCAAGGAGAAACAGGTCCTCTTCGTTCTTGTGGGTCCTGGACTTAAGGGCCACACTGCATCTCTCACCATCAAGTCTGGCTTCCTCGCAGAGGTTAAGTCCCCACCACCCCTCATTATCTTCATTGCTCCCTTTGGACTGTCTCCAGCCAAGCCCTGTTGTTGTTTAAGTGAAGCATCTAAGATTGAAAGCCTCCCACCCACTGATGTCCCCAGCGCATTTGGAAAGGCTTCCATTGCCTCACCAAGCCCCCATGCCCTTGCCTTCACTTACCAGCACGACCCCTGAAACAGAAGCCATGGCCTTTGGGTGGAGATTCTTTCCAAACACCTTCTCTTGTCTCTTTAAATAATAATTCTGTCCTCTGTTGTACTCCTGGTCCCTCCCAGCAGCACAGCGAATAATAACAGCCTTGTCCCTCCCCCAGGTCATGGACACAAACACGAAAGAGGAGCTGGCTGAGTTTCACACTCATCACTCCCTCCCCTTCCAGCTCTGGAACTGCTGAGAACCTTTCTGACTAAGTCTGCAACCACTTTTCCACCCACCCACCAGCTGTATCAACAAGGCCACATTCTTCCTGCTTGCTCATGAGAAAGTTATACGACGCAGAGCCAACTCTAAAGCCTTTGTACAGGAGCACCTCCTTTCTCCCTGTACATCAGGACAGTTACACCACTGACAAAGATGGGCTTGACACTGTTTCTCCCTGATATGTGCACAGTGTCTGCTTATGCCTTATTATCTTTGTCGTGCTCACTCACTCTCAAAGGATGGTTCCTATGGACAGCTGACATGCTGAGCAGCTGCAGTTCCCCAGCTCCTCTTTCTCCTCCTGTCCTCTTTTCAATGGTAACATGAGCTGCTTGACTTTGCTCACCTTCCTTGCTGCTCATGCCAAAGATCACAACCAACTCAGGACATGTTTTGGTTTTGTATTCCATGAGCCACATCCCAAAGGTCCTCACAGGAACATGTGTAGTGAAGGCTGGTGGTGATTCACCTCCTCCAGCACGTGCTGCTACCAGAACTATTAGGTCAATTAGCAACACCTGTTAATTACTGTCCTTGAGGCAGTACCAAACACCTCCAGAGCAGGACCCAAAGTGTGATTTTCCACCCACACCACCATCACAGCAGACCTGGCTCTCTGCACATTGCTGTGTCCCACCCTCCAAGACAGCAAGGGTGCTTTCAAGGGAAAGCCAGCAAAACCAAGTAGGCTAAACAAAACCAACGACGATAAAGAGGGCCTGGTAAAAAAGTGATGGGAGAGCTTTAAAAACTTTACTGGGTCCCAAATGCCCACAAGGGCCAGTTCAGAGCTGTGTGGGCAGGCGGTGACCCCCTGACCGCAGAGCTCGCCTTCGTGGCACCTGCTGCTGTGAGCCTGGTGGTGTCAGATATGAGAGGAAATCTGGCCCTGCATTAGACAGAGACACAAACAAACTGGAGTCGAATCGACTCTGTTAGGCCAAGGACCACCACTCAGGATCATAGGATGGTACCTGCCGCTCACATGTGAGCCTCAGGTGGGCACACCGACACCCCCAGGTCCCCTTCCCAGCTGATGAACGCTCAAATCCCCAGCAAAATCTGAAATAACCTGGGGAAACCGAGTATAAATTTTGCCAGAGGGGATAGGGAAGGAAACGTCTGGACATATGTCAGGTGAGAACTACTCGCTGCTAACCTACCCTGTACAGAAAGTGGTATATTCCGTGTTTACCCATTCCTCTGCTCTGCCCAACTCCTCATTTTGTTTTGCTTTAAATGCATAAAGAGGCTTTGCCATTTGCTGCTAAGGTATTTTACTACCTTCAATCTTGAAAAAATATTTTGCAGTTAATAAGAGGAGATTTAGATAATCAACCTTTTTTCTATGCCTCCCTCTACCTCCTGTGATTTAATTTGCCAACACCCTGCTCGGTGATGTCTAATGAGCAGCTGAGATTCATTTTCCTGTTAGGTGATGTTCAAGGAATTTGTCTCATTTATTTCATTACGCTTTTGGCTGTTTGAATTTGCCCAGTTTATGTCATCATGTGTTTTGCTGTTTGAATTGTGGCCAGTTAACTTTAGAAGGGAGCAAAGAAAAGGAACAAAAGGATTTTTTTCTGAATCAGGATGATAGAAACTTTGGATAATTAAGTTCACTCGAACAGATTCCCCTCAGTGATAACCCAAATTTATTAGCAGATCACTAAATATATTGAAGGGTTTCAAAAATGGATTCTGTGTTTACGCTGCAGTTATTTGATCCACCCTCAGTTTGCACTGGTGCTGGAAGAATTAAACCTGCTTTCAACTCACTGTAAAACTCTTTAACCAGCAAACAGAGCACGCCCCCAGCTGCAAACTGGTTGCAGAAGGAACTTGTGCTTATTAGCACAGGATTGACTCCTTGCTGAACGCCAGCAGAGCAGAGGTCCCTCTTGGTGGGGTTTAATGCAATGTGTTCAGCTCGTGCTCACCTGGTGGGCAGCCGTACTCACGTGTGAACAGGCTGTGCCTCTCGGGCTGCAGGCTCCCACGGCGAGATGTCGCTGCGGCGTTCAGGATGCTCCCAAATACCTTCCCAGCAGCTGCTGCTGTCCCAGCACACCCCCAGCTCTGTAAGGGTTCGCCATGGAGGAGGTTTTGCTGCTTGAGAAAGGAGCAGGCAATAGTATAATATTTTATATTTATTTAAATATTAATAATTAAATAAAATTAAATATTAAGAATAAAATATTTATTTAAATATATAGTGTTTATACGCTATATCATAGCTGCCTGCAGAGGCAGAGGAGGCTGTTTAAACCCTGCCTACTGTGTCCACCCAGCACTCTCCGTGTGGTGCACACGAGATGTCCCACACGACACACCTGGAAAAATAAAGCCCTGCTGCTGGTATATAACAAAATGTGCCTCTTCACAAATTAGAAGCAGTTTTCTCAGTGTGTGGCACATGACACCATCCAGCATCATTCAGTTTGCCTATAGAAGACCATTATAGATTATTTGGCTTTTTAGCTGGTTTTCTCACCAGCAGCTGAGATTTTCCTTATCATTTACTTTCCAGGGCTTAAGCAATGGGGAGCATTTTCTAAATTGTGTTCAACCTCCACAGCCCTGTTAGGAGTCGCTTTATCCCAAGGAACACAAGCATGGAAAAAAGCTCTGACTCATGTCTGCTACCACACTGTGGTTTGGTGCCCTAATTAAATATTTGCCCTGTGTATGCCTCAAATTATTCATTGATTCTTCATGTTTAGTGAAAAATAATTTTTCTGAAGTTAGATGGAGAAGTTTTCCTTCTGGACTTGGATGGAGAAATGAACTGTTCACGGAAAATGTTCACATTGCAAAAGTCATGTAAAATAATAATGGTTATATTAATAAACATGTTTTCAAAGGCATGGTTACAGGAAAAAATGGCTGTAGGTTGACATTTAGCTGAAAGCTTACTGAAATAAAGATTTCATATCAACAGTTAAAACTGTTCAGCCAGAACAATGACTGTGTGGGAAGGAAAAACCCACTGCATTTTTTTTTCTCCATACACAGCACCATTTCCAAACCACTTGGAGGGAAGGAGGTACAAAGCCCTTTGCCAAGGAGTGAACCAAGAGCTGTGCAGCCACGGCGTTTTGGTAGCTGGTCCCTCAGGAAAGAGGGATGGACACGCCCCACAGGAGGGATGAGCAGACCCACAACTGCTTTGCTGTTTCAAATCAATAACTGCAAAGAGGCATTTTAAGGAAAATGAAAGCCCAGCTACTCTGTCAGGCAGCCACAAACCGAGCCAGCTGATCTGGGCCTGCAGAGGCCCCGTGAACGCTCGTTCTGCAGCTTTGGCTCCCACACCCACCATGGGTGCAAACCCCACTGCAGTGGCGGCCGCGCAGCGCCTTTCCTGGCTCCACACCAGCCATCAGCACCGCTGTTCAAACAGAGCTGAACAGCAAGGTCAGTCGTGTTTTCCTGGTTTTCCTTTCAATTCTGGAAATCTGGATTAATTTGCATAACCAGAGCTGTGCAAGTTGGTCAAAGGAAAATAAACTCAGTGCATCTGGCCCATGTTTTTCTCCCTCTGCAATCCACTAAAAAAGTTTTCCAAGTGCCAGTTGCCATTTATTAGGAATGCCAAAGTTTAGAGAGACGAAAATAAAAATTATATGCATCTGGTGCTTTTAAGTGCTTTATGAAAATAAAAGATGCTGCTGCTAACTTGCTTCGTTAATTTCCCCTGGAGACACATTCTGTGAGCCTTAAGCCAAATCCCAGCCCGTTTCAGTTTGACATGGCCTCAGTGCTGCCCTGGAGCAGGGAAATTTGGGAGGAGGGATGCTGCACCAGTGTGTAGACCTTACTTTCCTTGCCCCCAGCACTTTCCCCTCCCAGCAACACCTGTATGATGTGACACGGAGGCGCCTGTGCTCAGGGCAGGGCTGTGCTGAGCCGGAGGCTACGAGCCAGCAGAGAAGGGCAGGAGCCAGGATGGCACCTGGCATCACTCTGGGAAACGAAATCCTGCAGAGTAGCTGGTCACACTGCCCTCAGGCAGACCTCCAGTTTTGTTCATTAATGTGATTTTACACCTTCAAATATCAATATTTATGAACGACAAATCACCTCCCTGTGCCATTTCACAATGCATCCTCCTATACACGGTACTGCCCCAATGGCAGGAGGCTGAGTTACTGAAAAGAGATCCCACAAGCCTTGAGGACATGAATATTTGGTAAATAATAGCTATTGTGCATTGCACATCTCTCTGTCATGACAGCTTAGGGGACAAGTCACAACTCTGCAGACAACTGGCCAACATTGAGGTGGTATAATATTAAAGTACAAAGTTGTGAGCAAGAGGAGTCCATCCAAAAACCTGGCAAGGACCAGAGCAGCTGTCACTGGCCCCTTATGCAAGGCAAGAGATGGGAACAGTCAACATCTGCAAATTATTTTCTCCTCTGGAGTACATCTGCATGGGTTTTGGCTGAAAATTTATACTCTGGGAAGGAGAAGAAAGGAGTCAAATGTTACGGTCTTGGTCCAAATGAATCATTATAATTTGTTCTGCCAGCAACGCTGGCAGTGATGCTGGGAACCAGCCCTTGCTGAAGAAGGAAAGGTCCAGAGAAACGTGCCCTGCCGCTTGCTCCTGGGGTGGCCACCAGCCGTGGCAGCAGCAACACAGGGTTGTTCTGATTTTCCCATAGGTTATTGTTCCACTCAAGATTTCAAAGAGTTGTGATAACTGGTTAATCAGTTGATGCCTTTGGAGACTGAGTTGCAGCTGAGCAAAGCCAGTCTTGGGAACAGGCAGGGGATGGATCTGTGTGTAACATTCCCGTTGCCTGAATCAAACCCAAAACCTAGGACATGGGGTTTTCAAGAGGCAAACAGGAGGAGAAAAGGCTGGGCAGAAAAGACCTAATCTCTATCCTGTCACCACACTTGAAAGCATCTGTGGATGGACCAAACATCTGAGCCCAGAGATCCAGGAGTTTATTGGGCTTACCTCTGGATGTGATTTAATCACCTCAGCCAGCCTGATAAAACCAGAAGCTTGATGTTGTTTAACATCTGAAGAATTATTTCTGCTGTCTTCTAATACAGCGCGCTGGTGTAAGCTGGAGTTGATAACACGATCGTTGCGCTGGGGCAGCAAAATCTCATTTTACAGGACAACGAAACTGTCAGAGCCAAAGAGCAGACAGGTTATTGCTCCTGCTCCTCCAAAGCTGCCTTTATTAAAATGGAAATTTTCAAAGCTTTGCATGCACCCACACGTGGCCATAGGTAGAGGGGCCGGCTGCAAGGCCACAGCCACCCCATCCCTCCTGTGACTCGTCAGGTGCAGCCCACACAAAGCAGGGTGCCTCAGGGAATGCAGCAGAGATGTCCCTGCCCAGGGTGGAGGGGTCTACGTCTTTACAGCCCCTGTCCTCACAATGGCTTTAGGGTGGGTTTGGCAGGTACAGCAGCCCCAGGCAGGTGCAATGAGCTCCTTCTCGGCTGCACCTTGGGAATATCCCATCTCATTTGGATGAGGAATTGCCCTCCCTCCTCAAACCCAGTGCAGGCATCATCACCTTAAAACTGGGCTTTTCACATTTTGAGCTGCTGCAGCGCTTCATGCAAGAGGGGAGCAGCACCCCAGCCTCTCCTCAGCACAGCCAACCTCACACGCCATGACCGGTTCCTCTCCACAGACACTGCCCACCCTTAAAATAGCAAAAATTAATGCCTGGCTGTATTTTCACTATTTGTCATCATAATACACTGAGTGACTTCAACAGGACAAACCTGAACCTGGCTACTGAGAACATGTAACAAGTGATAGGATGAGAAGAAATGGTCTCAAGGACCAGAGGAGGTTTAGATTGCATGTTAGGAAAAATCTCTTTACTGAAGCATTGGCTGCCCAGGGAAGTGGTGAAGAAGGTATTCAAAAAGCAGTTCAGGACACAGTTGTGTGGTAGTGTTGGGCTGACACATGGACTTGATGATCTTAGAGGTCTTTTCCAATGTTAATGACCATATGATATTATGAATTTATTCAATAAATGTGTTGTTTTATCTTCCCATGTACTTCTGAGGAATGGATTATAATTTTTACAAATGTTTGCCTTTGTTAAAATAATTTTGCTTTTTTTCCTCTCCCCTAAGTTAATTGAATCAAAGATTGTTTGTAAAAATATCTCATTATGCACTGCTCCAAACTTCTGGCTTGTAATTAGTGAAGCAAATCAGTGCTGCATTCCCAGACTGAAAAAAAACAGTTTTCAGAGTATTTTGATTCAGAATTTGAAACTGAAATTTTTAATTAAATTAATCTTAGAAAGAAATTCAAGTTCCAAAGAACATTGGTAAGGGATTTCATTATGATGTCTGGGTTTGGAGGTGGTAGAAGTTGGTGGACACCTTCACCAAGTGGTACTCCTTACCAGAAAGAGCTGGCAGGAAGTGACGCTGCTACAAATCACCCAGAGATACAGCTCTGACCCTGCCAAGCCACGAGGTAGCGAAGGACTAGACACGAGAGCCCCAGCCTCATGCTACCCCTGAGTCATGTGCAGCTCATTTCCCTTAGGATTTCAATCTCTGCCAAGAATCCAGTTTCTGTGCTGAAGAAGCATGAAGGACTCGACAAAGCCCTGGCTCGGGTTATTGATATGATGGGAAAGCAGAATTATGCCAGGGAAGAGGAAATGGCTTTCCTTCTTTGCCATTTTTGCTGCTGATTAGGTTTTCTACTCAGGTATGGGTTTTAGCAAGCAACAATCAGTCACTATAAAAAAAAACAATTTTTAGGGCATTTTACCCATATATGGGAATAATTATTTTCTCTTTTCAAAACGCAGTGATACGAGGACAGAACTGACAGAAATACCCAGCTACCTATAAATGAAAAATACTACCTTGGAGATCTTTTTTCAGAGACTGCCACATGGTATTCAGTGGAGCTTCAGACCCACTGTATTAGGCTGTGCCTCGATGATAAAGGCAAGAAGCTACACAGAATTCACGCACTTCTTAACATCTGCTCATGCTTTAAATAATTTTGACTTCTAACAGAAACAGCCTGTTGTTTATTTTGAAATAAATATCCCTGTCTCAGAAGGTCCCTGTCTTTCTGATACCTACACAATATCGACGCGATCAGCACCTTCTGTGTTACTAATTTCCCCCGACCTCCTCCTCTGGCTGCTCCCTAATGAGCACCTGCAATGAAGAGGCTTTGAAAAGCAATCAACAAAAGCGCGAAGGGCTTTCTTCTGGCCCGTCTTTGGGAAGCTGTCACCCCCCGAGCACATGGCACTGACGTCTGCTGTCACTTGGGCTCTGACACATTAATGCAGCGAGAGCCGTGGCTGCCGTTGCAGCATTATTTTGACAACTGAATATTCCACTTGCAACTCCTCAGCGTGGCTCACATGCTTCCTAAATCTCTCTGCTTGAAGTTTAATATTTTCGTGCCATTCATATCTCTTCCTGTGGGAACTCATGATAAGCTTTGAAAACGGCTTAGCCACACTCACTCCCCTCCGATGGCAGGAGCCGTGTATGGCTCTCACAGTCAAAATCTTGGCATTAAGATGACTGTAAAACCATGTATTAGGAACACTTCAGATGTTTGTAAGTCATTATTCGTGCCAAACCCTAGCATTTAAATTACCCTGACCTGGTAAAGAGCATCCTTTTGACAAAATCTGTTTTATTATCTTTAAGTCTACAGTACCTGGGCCAGGATGGTGATTGTCAGTACCAACACAGGGGTGGTCTTTCCACCCGGTGTCTGCAAAGCCCAGAGCCTGTCCATGACTTTAGGAGTTAAATTATTGTGGCATCCTGTGTACACTAAGCATCTAAAATGATCCATATGTCTTTTTGAAGAGTTTCTGCCTCCTCAGACAGAGAAGGATGTCCTGAACATGGGACTGTGCCTGGTTTTGCCCCTAGCCAGCCCAGTCCCTCCATACCAGTCACTTGCCTTTGCTGGCTTTAGTTTGCCTTTTTTCCTTCCAACAAGTCTTTGTCTCTTCTTCAACTTCATTACAATATTACATTCTCACATGTTACAGATTAAAATACGTTTGCTAACAGAAGGCCAATGAGCTTCTGACCGCCCACGTGGGAAGCCAGCTCGGCAAAACTGGACAATCTCAAGGGAACCACTTGGCCCCAGACCTCCCCCTGGCTTTGGGCACAGATGGGGGGAGAAGATCAGCCACGCTGTTGCTATTTCTCCCAGGCCTAAAAATGGGTCAAAGGCTGAGAAATAAGGAAAATAAAGGTCAAATACTCCTGCAGCCAGCATGGGATGGACACAGACACATGACCTCCACCTCCCCAGCTCTTGATTTTCAGCTTGCACAGCCAGCAGAGTAAGTTTTGTCAGCACTGTGTAACTCATAACCACAAAGAAAACTGCATCTAGGACCACATAAAAAGGCTGATTTTTTTTTTGCAAAACTGAGATTAATAAAGATCTCACTTTTTTTTATATGCTAGAGGTTATAGTCAACTACTGTCCTATGCAATTAGACCCTTGGACTCCGCTATTCAGGCTGGAGAGCGAGAGGGTCTGTGGCCTGCCCAGGCCTTGTATTGCCGTGCTGTACCTTGGCTTTCAGCACAGCCTTCTTTTAATTTATACCACATTTTGTACTACAGAAACTAACATACTGTTTTCAGAGCTGAGCACACCAACTACTGCCAAAAGAGTTGCAAATGTGGAATTTCACAGTGAAATATCAGTACAAAACCACTGCTTCCTTGCTAGTGCTTATCAGTGCTAGGTACATGCATCATGCAGAAGTCCTTGAAACAGCACTGTACCACTGCTCAACTGAAATGTACAAGTTCTTTTCATGGAGAGTGCTGTCATTTTATTTTTAATTATGACTTAATTTAGAGCTGAGAGAAGCCTTGTGAGGAAAACTCCTCCCTGCAAAGTACATTCATGTTTTAGCAAGGGATGACGTAAAGACTATCTTAAAACTTTCCTAGAAGTAAAAGTACTGTGGATTTTCCCCTCTCTGTGAAACCCCATTCCCAAAGAAATTGCTGTTGTTTCCTCAAGCTTCAAACTGAAGGCATATTTATTTGTACTGAAACCAGATGAAAAATTTTGTCTAAAAATGAATTTTTCAGAAGGTGACGTGGGAAAGGGGAGCTGCAAGGGGCGCCTGCAGGTAGCCTGGCTGTTGGCTGGCACTGGGTGCACCTGGGAGGAGGAAGCTTGGTGCTGCCCTCAGCCACCTCCCCCCCATCACATCCTTTGAGCTCCTTCCCCAGCCCAAGCAATTGCCATTCCCAGAGCAGTGTCCGTGCCTTTTCACTCACCCTCCTTATCTACTGCAAGGCTTCCTGCTCTCCCTTCCCTTTCTGCCCTGCAGGCCTACAACTATGGCTTGTAATAACTTTTTTTTTATACCGTTTCTATCTCTCACCTCAATGCAGCCAGGGCTGTTGAAGGCAGTTTCCATGTGTCACTGCTTCTTTCAAGCTCCATATCCTCCTGCAAGATACCAACACATCCGATTTAGCCTGCCCACTCTCTCCTTTGTGCAGGCTCTATATTGCAAGTTATTTAAACTCACAGCTATTTTCCTGGTTAAAAAAACCCAAGACCGCTTACTCTAAAGGTATCAGGGTTTTATTAGAAAGCTACATTACCATCTTCTTATTTTGATCTCTATACACCTCTCATCTTCTTACAGACAAAAACCTCTGAGTTTCTTTATTTTCACACGAATATCCACAATTTTATTGAGCAGAAATCCTCTTTGCAATCTCTGTTCTGAAATGAGACTGCTCTGTGGATTATATTTAGTGTTTTACTTGGGTTTGATTTTGTCTCTGCTCCAACAAACGCCCGGTGAAGTTAATGGTGACAAAAGGGCAAGTAAGTAAAGGATTTCAGGATTTGGTTCTGGTTTCAGTGACAGCAGTGCACTCCCTGTCACACCACAGATGCTTATTTCCCTTTTGTAGCCTCATCACGATTCTGGGGGGAATGGGAAGGGTGGGCAAGTGTGACAGGGAATATCTTTTGAGCTGGAATACACAAGGATGGGTAAGGTGGAAGAAAATGCAAAGAAAACTGAAATTCATTAAAGTGTAAAAGTCATGTCAAAGACAGATATTTGGAAAAAAATACATCATCTTGCTATAGTTAATGGATTTTAATATCTGTACTGTTCAGAACCAAGAGGAGGGAGACCTGGTCTGTGGCTGATTCCCCTGGCTATGGGATGCTTCCTGATAACATAGGATTAAAACTTCAACTTCCTGCTTCCAGGCAGGAAAATGCAAAATTGGTCCAGCTCTGGCTTTCCAGAGGCAAAATCTGCACAGTCACAGGTGAATAAAAATGTAGAAACATGCAAAAATCCATCAGAACATCTGGATTTCTTTTTTTATTTACTTTTTCTCCACTGTCTCAGCCTGCAAACAGCACACCCTGACCTGATGCCCTGCTCTGGCGACTTTCTGTTACACACAATGTCTCATCCCAACTAGAACTGCATCAGCACCCAGGCATAAGCTCCACAAAGGACACTGCTATTTTGGGGGTGCCTACTCGTCCAACACCCTCTGTCAATTAACAAATTTAAGCAGAGCGTGACGTGTCCGTCAGACTCATCTCAGCATGCACAGAAAACCTGGCATTCTCTCCACTGCACACAGCTTTTTCCCCAAGGCACATCCCACCCTCCGGAATGCAGCACAGGAGCACTTCTCATGGGTCTCTGCACTTCTAACTAGATGTAGGGTAGCAGTAACCCACTAATCCAGCTGGGCTCAGAGTTTAGCCCTCCCCTACCCAATATCTTCTGAAGAAGGCACAAAGCAGACTGAGCACTGTGGGACAGAGTCCATGACCATGGCTGGCACAGCAGAGGGAAAGTGGGGATAAGTTAGGGATGTGTTTAATAAAAAGGAGCATGAGAATAGTCACTACTGTCCCCTCCCAGCTCTGATGGGCTAACAAAAAAAAATCCAAATGCTTCACCCCCTGAAAAACCCCAACCCCCCCAAAAATAAGCCAAAGCTCAAAATTCCCCAGAAGTTAAAATCTAAGCACACACCGCAGACTTGATAATGTGGTTGTTAAGGGCTAAGGCAAACCCAGGGTATTTCCAGCCTCACCCCAGTGTTGCCCAAGGCCACATCCTCTACCTGTGTTTCTGTACCATGAGGACAATCCTCCCCCCACCTTGTTGAGTAGATGGCAGAAGAGGTTTGTGGGGCTTTGGGTGCTACTATGATTAGAACTAAAAGACATCTGA
This sequence comes from Dromococcyx pavoninus, assembly GCA_033558185.1. Lineage (NCBI taxonomy): Eukaryota > Metazoa > Chordata > Aves > Cuculiformes > Neomorphidae > Dromococcyx > Dromococcyx pavoninus. The sequence continues at coordinate 673,179 of JAUMJL010000276.1, read as the reverse complement.
AAGCTTCTGACTCCTACAGGTGCTATTTCTCTATCTTCTGTCTTCAGGATAGATGTGTAAAATACTCTTATTGGCTCTAATTAACCTTGGAGCAGCCCCTCACTTCAAAGTTGGAGAGGTCATCACCAGGAAGAGTCGTCCTTTCTGCATCATCAAGGGGACTGAAAAAATCAAGACTGAGAGCAGCAATGCAAGTGGAAGAAATCAGAAGAGTGCTGTAAGGGTGGGTTGTTTGCACAAAAACTGCGATAAGTTAATAGGTAAGTCCATAGGTCAAGGTCCACAAGGGCTGGAAGTTCATTGGTGCCTGGAAGTGCAAGCTGGGGCTTGGAAGGCCCTTAATGTCTGGTAGCTGAGTGGGTGCATGAAATAACACCCAAGCACTGGTCCTTCATTCCCACACTGCAGCTACCAAGAGCTTCTCACAGGCTTCTCCTTGCTGTTTCTTACTAATCAGGAGAAAAGCTTCAGCTGCAGTACAAACTCACTAATTCAGGCAGAAGAGCAACGCTTGGCAGCCTGAGCAGGTTCTGCCTGCCACAGGCTGCGGGGTGGCTGGGCAGCGATGATCCCCGTGATGTCCTGCAGGATGGGCAGCTGGGGCACAAAGGGGAAAATGAAGGAAAACTGGTATTTATCTCTCCTGATGGAAGCAATCCATCAAGCCAAGAGACAAGGTAAAATTGCTGGGTTTGGTCACCCATGAGACAAAAGCACCAGTTTTGATGAGGGACCCCAGTTCCTACCTGAACCAGTAACACGGCCCAGCCACCATAATCCTCTTTCACCATGTTTTCATCGGTGGCTTAGAAAAGCAGGCTTTTGGGGACCATCCAGGATTTTGAGACGGGGATATTTACAGACCACCAAGCATTCTTCTCTCAGTAGTACTGCAGCACTGAAGCCCTAGATTGCAGTCTTGCTGCAGGCCGAAGTATAGCAGCCTCCTTCCAAAGTAAATGACCTTAAGGCCAGCCAGAAAACAAGAATTTCATTTTGTGAAACATTTGGATTTGTTCCACGGGGACTTAATTGCCTTTTGTTTTGCTTTTGTGCAAAAATGAAAGCATTCGGCAGAAAGCAATGCGCTGCAGATAAGCCTATAAACCAGGGATTAAGACACTCACTGGGGAGACGAGAACCTCTACATCAAATCTTTGATTTATTCCAGGAATTGGGTTTCTGTTAATCACCTATTTTTTGGTTCATTGGACTAGTCATAGTTGGGAATGAATGTACCATTTTGTCACATCAGAAATGGAACATTAATAGGAATGTACTGTTAATTTGGAGGATGCTTGTACCCACTGAAAAGAAATAAATGACTCTATAATTAAGGCTGAAAAATAATTCACTCAAAACCCCTGGAACATTTACAGAATGCAGAAATGCAATGCAAATTTTCATGCCTGAAATATTCATGATTTTGTAAGTCATTACAGTTACCTTGTAAACAGTGGTTCAGGTAGCCAGTGCCGTGCTCTCGGTTTCGTGCTTGTCCTCCTGTGGGCTGAGGAGTTTTATAACCTTCCATCACACCCAGGGGGTCTATGGCCCTGGTTCAGTGTGTTGATGTCCCACCTTGGAGATGGAGGCACCCTTGGTTTGGGCAGGAAGAGAGCGTGGCTTTGCCTGTGCTGGCACCCTTGAGCTGAGCAGGGGAACACCCAGAGGTAACCATGGTTTAAGCAAGAAGAGGGGGCTGTGGCTGCACCAGCAGGGTGAGGACAGGATCTCAGTGCAGGCATCACAGGTGTTTAATTCACTGCTGTACTGCGGTCCACAGCCCTCCCTTTCCTGCTGGGAACCATCCCTTAGACATTTGCAGCATCCTTCTTCGCTGCAGCCAAACCCTCCCCTGCACCCAACCCCACAGCACCTCCTGGGCCAGTACCGTGAGGCATTGTCTCCTAGAAAGTGTTTTTCATCCTTTCCCTGACAAATTTGGTGCTGACAGAGGAGCCTGAGGGCTGCTGAGGTCACGGACACCCCCAGCAGCAGCAGAGGTGTGGGTGGGACAGGTACCCCACACTCGGCCGGGCAATACAGGGGGGCAAAAAAGGGCAGAAAAGGGGGCTGGGCAGCTGGGGCTGCTGAGGGGGTCAGCAAAAGTTCTCCAGCTGCCGCTGAGCTTGGGCTCCTTTGTGCACCCAGACCCAGCACTTCCACAGCCCCTCCAGCTGCTCCTGCTTCTGACATCCTGGTCAGGATTTCAGGGGCATTCAGCACACTGGGAAGAGCCAATTTGGCCTCAGTTTGGACTCTACAAAATCCAACCATCAAGAGTTTCCCCAGTGCTTTTAAAAGGTTTATCTACCATACGCAGTGGGTTTAAAAGTAGTTTAAGATAAAACTTTGGAGCCACCTTTTTCTCAACAGAGGTTGGGAACAGAATGGAACAAGACAGAAAAGGGAAGAAGGGAATTTTTTTCCCTTTGTGTTACTTACTGCAATTTGCCTCATGGATTTCCTTGTCCCAGAGCAAGGGAGGATGATATTCAGCAATCCTTCAAAAACACAACTGTTTCAGGCCTGTGCAGCTGAGGTCAGTATCACAAAGAGAAGGGGACCCTCCTGCAGCCGTGCCACCCCAAGAACCTACTGGGCTGCTGGGTGTTGTAGTAACATCAAATTGCCATGAAAAGCCTTGATAAAAACATGCCTTATTCTTCCTTTGATCAGCTCTGCTTAAGCTGGGTGCACCAGCGAAGTAACCTGTCAGATGCACTAATAGTGGCTGTTTAATTTTCCTAGAGCTAATGGAGACAGTGCCCGTAATTACACGTGACCTTCTGTAACTCCTCAGCTTTCGTGATGAAGCAGGAGACAGCATTATGGCACTTACAGCTATTGATCACTTAAACTAATGGGCTGAGACTGATTGAATCTATTGCCACAGCCAAGGGACTCTGCGCTGTGTTTCTTTTATGAACTCAATAAAAACCATCCCTCAAACCGCAGGGAGGAGAGGTGGGTGGACAGTGAGCACCCCGCTCCAGGCACAGAATTAGGGGACAAGGAGTGGGTTGTTCATCTCGATGTGGCATTGCATACGAAGGCCTTGAGACCAAGCTGTTACGTTAATCCTTGTCCCACACACATACTTCTCATTTGTGCTCTAACACAGGCTTTTCGTTGGACAGTCTTGCTAAATTGCATTCAAGTGCAAGAGGTAGAAAATATAAGTAAGCACAGAAATACATGAGACATGGTAAATGTCTGAGGGGAGCTGAGGAATGGCGATAAGAGTTTGTTCATCTAACAGACTTCAGTGCTGATCCCCCCAGAGTGCTTGCCTAGATCAATCCAACACAGTATCATGTCACAGACATCTCAGCCCCAAGCAGGAATACTGACACACTTCTCCTGTGGCAGGGCCAGCTCACCAGAGGAGACAAAGTGTATACAGACAGGAACAGGGGAACTTCCCCAGGCTCCATCACCCACCCTGTCTGGGGATGTTTGTCATGCTGGTGGCACAAGGCTCTCTGCTGCTACTCTATATGTGCACAGGTGTCCCACAGGTCTCAGCCACGCTCTGAGGATGTCTCAGCTGTCTCTAGGCACACTGAGCATCCCACGCCACATGTGAGGCCACCCTGCAGCCTCCCTCACTGTCTTCCTTGCAGACACAGCTGGTGGCTCCATCTCTTGCCCCCCCAAGAGCTGCCGTAGCTCCAAGACACAAGTCATCACAATAAACCAGCAAGGACTAACCAGAAGCAATTCTTGCGAGGTTTTGCTGTTCTCTGCAGGTGGGATGTGTGGTTGCCCATCAGTAGGGCAATGCTGACCTCTGCTGCCTGAAACCAACATTATGGAAAACTACCTGCAAGAGCACCAGCTTGGCCAGATGGCTTTGATAGGGCTGCTGTAACACTGCCCAGGTGTAGCACGATTTCCTTGTCACCTGGGTAAGCACAGGCCTGCAAGTCAGGTCTGGAGGAGATGCTATAAAAGCCAATCAGGTTACAAGTTGGAGCCAAACCCTTTCCCAAAGGCAGTGCCAGAGTCTAGGCTGCCTCCCATGGCAGGGAGAGACAGGGTTGGAGTCCCCACAGCTGGTGGCTGGTGCTGATGTGCCCACCTCAGCTGGCATGGTGGGTCTTACAAGAGCCCCAGTGAGTGGATGTGCAGCCAAATTCTTGGCCACTTCCACCAAACTCTTCTAAATTTTGCTCCACTCTTTGGGAGGAGAGCCACAGAGCCAGCACAGAAATCTGAATTTTCAAATATTGAATTTGCCAAAACATAATTATAAAAACACAGATTATTCCTCTTAATTATAATTGGGGTCCAGGAATGAATAGCGCTGAAAGGAGCACCAGACACAAAAACATTTTCTAGGATCTTTCTCAAGGGTCAGTCCCCCTGTTTAGTATTTCCTTTAATGACCTGAGCAGAAAATGAAGTGTGTGATGATACATTGTGCTGATGCTGCACAGCTGACAGGCTACTCAGGAGCTTTGCTCCAGTTGCTGAGACACCAATGTGACCCCCTCTGCCACCAGGCAGGCTGAATTTGTGAGTGTGCAGGGTCACAGCACCTCCAGAAGCTGTTCCTGAAGCAGTTCCAGGAGGTTTCCCCACTCAAGTCATTCCTATGGCAGTCGTGCAGGTCCCCCCAAGCTCATTTTGGTGGATGCAGTGCATGGGGTCGAGTCCATTAAAACTGTGCTGCTCCCTCTGCTCTGCTGGTTTCACACAATTTGCTGAAAGCACAGTGCCCAGCCTGACTGGGAGCTCTTTCTGCAAGGGCTCAGGGGAAAGGGCCAATGGAAGCAGCTTATTCCTGCTTTCCTTGCAGGGAAAGCCAAGGGCAGCTTTGTCACCTTCCCAGGCACCCACCTCCCTGGAGACCTGGAGATCTGTGCTGTAACCCTCAGCTATAGCCACTTTCACCAGTTAGAGAGCAAGGCAGTAAGACGAGGTAAGATGTTTCTGGTTCAGATTCACCAAACCTGTCAACTCTTAGAAGAAGAAGAGAGAAGCAAAAGGTTCAGGGGAGGTAAAACCGGAGCAATTGTGTTACAATCTGATTGCAAGCCTGCCAAGGTCTCTTCTGCATCAGCCATGCACTGATTACAGCTGCAATGAGAACCACTGAGGGGTTTTTGGCTCTGCATTCACACACAACACAGCAAACATTCAAGTTGCTTCTGGCTGGTGTACAAACCAGACAGGTGAGGAGCGAGGCACGTGGCGTTCCTGAGCAGGCAGCACATAGAGGGAAAGCTCAGGTGTTAATGCAACACCTTTGAGGAGGTTTCTCACTAGTTGTGCCTTCTGGTATCCACCTAAGGTGTTTTATTGCTACTGCTAATCTGCAGCCAGACAAACAGAGACACAGATGGGTCAAGTGACCAACTTGTACAGAGAAAAGGAAGAGTCAGGGGCTCAGCAAACGGCTGGCACGCAGACAAAACCAACAGTTCTGCATCCCAAGAGAGTTCTGGCTGAACCATACACCACGTAACTCTCTGCTGCTCCTAATCAGAGGCAGAATTATGTCTGTTTGTGGTCAAGGTGGTCTATCTTGGGACGTGTATTTCTTAGTCTGTCACAGGGACTAATTTATCCTTGGTAATTAGTTTTTGTGCCTTGGAGCAGTGAAGCGCAAATAAGCATTTAACATTGATCTATTGCAGCATTCCCTGGGTAAACAGACGGCTCTGGCGTTGGCTGGTGCTGATGCATTAGTGTCTTTTATGATCAGTGGGATCACTCAGCCATCAGCCCAGCCACAAGCCAAAAAGCAAGTCTAAGCTTTTAAAACCAAGCTCGGGGAACAGGTCTTCTCTGACCTGCTCGTGCTCTGGAAGACAAGTTCAGCATTTCCCTCCTTCTGCTCTGAGGCACAAGCACAGAGCGCTCTTGAGAGAGAAATCACATCAAACAAAACCACAGAAGCTGGAAGATCAGGGCCAGCAGAAATATTCTTTGTTCTCTCAAGCCTCACAATTGCTTAGGTTCAAGTTTTGCAGCCACTACACAACCTGCATGGCAACTCAGACCCAGAGTCTGCCCTAAATAACAGTTTTCAATAGAATCATAGAGTCATAGAATCATCTGGGTGGAAAAGACCTTTGAGATCATCGAGTCCAACCGCACCTGTCCAATACTAAACCATGTCCCTAAGAAACTCATCAACGTGTCTTCTAAACACCTCCAGGGATGGCAACTCCACCACCACCCAGGGCAGCTTCTGCCAGGGCCTGAGAAGCCTTTCAGTGAAGAAATGTTTCCTAATATCCACTCTCAACCTGCCCTGGTGCAACTTGTGCCCATTACCCCTTGTCCTATCACCTGTCACTTGGGAGAAGAGACCAAAACCTACCTTGCTCCGACCTCCTCTCAGGCAGTTGTAGACAGTGATGAGGTCTCCCCTCAGCTGCCTCTTCTCCAGGTTAAACAATCCCAGGTCCCTCAGCCACTCCTCGTAGGACTTGTTCTCCAGCCCCTTCCCCAGCCTCGCAGCCTTGTTTCAAGCAATTCTATGTGATTATATGTTTTCCTTTCAGACGCAAGGATGTAACGCTGCAGGTCCAGAAGGAAGGGTCTGTAATAAACTGTCAAGTCAGAAGGACAACAACGGGAATGCAGAGTGAAAAGTGTGGTACAGGGGCCCAGAACCCCAACAGCCTGACCTGGGCTCTGGGGCTGGCTGGAGGGAACTTTAACTGAAGAGGTGAAAATGGAAACCAGGGTGTAGTGCACCGGGGGGTCCTGGGACACGGCCCAGGTCATGTCAGATGACCTCTTCTTTGGAAAGGTTATTTATATATTTAGTTACTTAGGCTGAAAAAAAATGCCACTCTTCTAGTCTTTTCTGACTTTAAATAAGGGCTGGATAAGGTGCCTCATGGGGTGTGGTTACGTCAGCAGGAGAGCTCTGGAGATGACAAAATGTGCAAGGAAATGGCTAAAAGTGAGACTCCTCTAGATATGGTTTTGAAAAAATAACTGTGAGACCAAAGATGATTTGATGGGGAATATCTATGGACTAAACACAGACAGTAATGCCATTAGAAGTCTTAGCAAATGTGACATAAACATGGAACTGGTTGATGACAAAAAAATTGGGGACTATCACTGTTACCAACAGGGATAGGGATGCTGTAAAAAAAATCCAAAACAGCCAATTTTGAAGACTTTGGTAACAGGACTCACCAAAAATTCATTGCAGCAGTAGCAATGACCCCTGACAGGAGCACCTGCTTGAACTCCAGCTCGTCAGCAAAACTGCCAGGGTGCTCTACCCCCAGCACACAGGACAGGCACAGACACACAATGTCTGGCAAAAGTGAGCATAGAAAATACATTTTTATTAGAAGGAAACTATATTAAGGTGTTCGTTGAAGAGAATGGATGTAATAGTTGCTAACCTACATGGAACAGAAGCAGAAAAAATAATGTAAAAAACATGATTTTACATTAAGTAAAGTGGACCATAAAATACCCATTAATCTAGAAATAAATCATAGACACTAAAATCTGTTACAGCTAGTATAGTTTTTCACATAATTAAATGTGTTATTATTATTTGTTAAGGAAGAGCTTTTATTCTGTGATACCTAATTATTTCCTTGAAAAAGTTGCACGGTCATCTTTATAACTGTGAAATTAAAACCAGGCCATAGAGACTCACTTTGATTGAGAGAGTCTTCCAGAATACGGAAAGAAATATTAATTTAGTGCCCATCACCTGGATACGCTGGCTCTTCTGCAACCATATTTAACAATGTGTGATTTAAAAACTGATCCTTCCTGCCACGGGGGTTGAGAAGCACCACTTCCTTGCACTGCTCAAAAAGGATATCTGTTCTTGAGTTATGAAACTGAGCTGCACAAATTCAAAGTCACTGATTTTATCGTGACCCCAAAAATGTGTAGGAGTTGGAAAGTAATTTCTCCCCAGCTGTCAGTTCCATTGTCCTCATTAAATATCCTTTCTTCTGCTGGTAAATTGGAGATAGAGAATATCTACTCATGACCATATCACTGAATTATTCTACAACAGTGAACAGGTCGCTGCTGCCAACGTTTAAAATTTGGGTATTCCAATTTATCAACTTAAGTCCTCATTTTCAGGCATATTTCCTTTTTCCAAGGCAGCAAAACCACTCATCAGCATCTGTGAAAATCACATCACTACTACGGGTTCCTAAAATAGAAGTAGGAGTTAGGAAGCTAATTTTGAGTACTTTTGTTTGGAAATGGTCTCACACTTTTGGCCACCTAGAACCAGTTGTAATGCAGTTCAACAGTAGCTCTCAGTTTCATAAAATAGCTGACATATAAAAAATACATAATTTTGAAAAATCTTCTCATCAGTCACTCTGGCCTTTTTCCTCCCCCTTGGATTTTTTTTAGCCTGACACCTGCTTCAGTTGAACTTTCAGAGGGAGTTTTTTGCCATTTTTTTCCTCAGGATCTCCAAAACACAGGGAAAAGCAGTAAAAAAACTGTCATGGCTGGACTTCCAAGCTCATGTGGTATAAAGAGTCACAATTAGACAAAACCAATTGAACGTCTGTGAATTGATGAATAAAACATGCTTTGATAAAAGAATCTGGTGAATAAAGGATTCTTTCCTCAGTCAAAATTTCTCAGAGCCAGAAGAGCATTTTAAGACTGCTATTACTGAAACAACCGTCAAGGTGTTCAGTAAAGTAGTTATCCACCTCAAAAATACAGGTTATCAAATAAAACTCCATTTCCAAGTATTTCAAACATGGAATTTTCTCAGCTGCAAATTCAAAGGGAAGTGGATGCCTAGGAGCCTTATTATCATTTGAGGAGTTATTAAAGAACAGAAATCATCAAGAGCGAGCACGCTAGTGGATTTTTTCTGAAAAGTCAAATATCAAAATAAATTCACTTCAGGCACATCCACATCAGGTTTCATCAACTTTCTCGCAAGACTTTTATTGGCACAAATGATCACAGGAAGCAAACCTCACGCTGAAAGTGCTCTGCCTACCTCCGAAGGGTAAGTTCATTAGGAAGGATTAATTGGGTGAAGGCGTTATCTCCTTTGAGAGGTCTGTTTCATGATACCACTTAATAAAGTTCACTCTGTTCAGGCTAACTCGGGAGTGCAACTTTCCGCTGCCATTCTGAATAGGCAAAACACTGCTCTCTTGTGCCAACTATTTTTATTTCCATTGTAATGAAACAACCGCCCTTTACTCAATGATCAAAGGAAGACAGATGTCACAGGAGAGGGCAGAAAATGAGGCACTGGAGGTTCAAAGAACACTTTCTGTCTACTGGTGTGACCTGCTTTTGCTCAGTGAACTCATCTACGAGCATCTCGACTCAGCCATACAGGGCAGGCTTCAGCCCCGTGCGATGCTTTGTGATGGAGCCCTGCAGCAGCTGAGACCAACTTCTGCCTTTAATAAAGAGCTTTAGTCACTTTTCTGGGGCACTGTGAAGGCTCTCTGCACATCCATCACTGAATAACAGCCTGCAGGGAGCTGCATGAAATCACATTTTTTATAAGCATCTAAAAGCATTGCCTCCTGTTGAAGCCATCTGACACTTTCTCTGCTTAGGACTGAGAAGATTTAGAGCATTTGCATTGTTGTTAAAGCAAAGAGAAAAGAAAGTTTCCAACTTTTTAGAAAAGGAAGGATTCAATACCAGTGCTGCATTTCTGCTTGTTGTACAATTGGTCCTATGAAATTCAGAATTTGCCGAGGATCTTACCATTTTTTACATGAATGACGTTGCAAAGTTCTTGGTTTGTATTTGTCTAAGCATTTCCAGCAGGAGGGTTCTGCTGTACCATGACAGCAGCATCAGCCAAGGTTTCATAGATATTTTAATTTCTTTCTCTTTCAGATAAGATTTATCTGATGGGACATATTTTAGGAAGAAAATACAATAGTTTAAAAATCTCAGAATTTTCTATTGCTGTTTAGCAGACTGCATTTTATACGTCTTTAAAGTTATATACCTGTAACAAGAGAAACCTGACACCTTTAAAGTTTTCTAATTGTTCCTATTCTGAATCTTGGGTTTCTGTGTTAGAGGACTTCCTCCAAATTCTCATTTCTCAAGCTGAAATTTCTCAAGCTCTGTTTCATCCTGACAGGAAATGCTTCTGAGATGCCTAAAAACAAAAGGCATGAAGAGAATGGCTATACATTTAGTCTTTTACCAAAAAAAAAGCCCTACACAAATACTTTCAGAACCTTTAATAGCATGGCAAAAGTCACAATAAGTAATGTTTGTCACTGAGAAAAGAGGTTTTCCTTGTTCTGTGGGAGATGGATATTGAGAGATCGGGTTATAGAAACTTTTGCAGTTGAAGGAAAGATAAAGTTTGGGGGCTGTTTTCTTCCCAGTTGAGGAAGACGGTTCTGTTCATGAGGTGCCACCAGAAAGACCCCTGGAAAGATCGGTGCAGAAAGCCCCCTGTGCCCACACCCCTGGGCAGGATGCTCTTGGGAAGCCTTTCACTTCACTGACCCACGGTCACAGGTCTAAGGGGGCTGAAACGAGTGTTGGGGGAAAACAGGAAGCAATTCAGAAAGTAAACAAATAGAAAAGCCTATGGGACAAAGTGAGACCTCCTTGCCTCTCAGAGGGGTTCCCCTCCACCTTTGCACCCAAGTAGGGTCATCTGAGCCCTGGTGGTAGTGATGGGGACCTACACAGGTGAGAGGTTTCTCTCTGGGTCGATGCACAGAGAACTTTTCAGCTGAACAAAGGCCATTTCTTTCCGAAATGCAAAAACGTGAGGAAAAGCCTTCAGTCTGTTTTGCATTCAGTCTCAGTCCACACACACTGCAAGTGCTTGAAATGCAATTAATAATGTCAGACCCTTTTACACTCTTAGAGAAGTTATTTATTATTACTATTGTATTGGCATGACACATCACCTCGGTAATAAAGCCTCTCCCTTAGAGTAATGGATCCAGCTCAGAACCTGCCTGCAAGGAAAGGAAGATTTTAAAGATGGAAAATTAGGGCTCAGCAAGATGAAGTGATTGTGGCCAGGCCGGGGAAGCCTGTGGCAGGACCCTATGCAAAATTCAGCTCTCCTGGGAACAAGGATGGCCCTAAATTACAGAAATGAACTACCCTCTGGATTCTCAGATTTAAATGCTCCTCTGGTTGTGTGTTCAAGTGAGAAGTTTTTAACAACAGGTACTCTCCAATATGATTAGGAGAGGGAAGGAAACCCTCACTTTCACCCCCATGGCAGGGGGTTAGAACTAGATGATGTTTAAGGTCTCTTCCAACCCAAACCACTCCATGGTTTCTAGCCTGATTTTGGTCACAGGAGCTGACAGGGTATTTTGCAGTCGGGGTGTGTGTGAGTGTTAAAGGCAGAGCAAGGAGCAGAATAGCACAACAGGAGGCACACCCATCCCTGACAAACCTGGAGTGTGGGCTTGCAAAGGAGGTAGGGATCCACGAGGAGAGACAAAGCCCTGCCCTAACCGAGCCCACCAAAGAGCAGCATCCTGCACCACCAGATGGTGCTCTGCCTTCCGAGCAACTTCACTTTGCTAATGAAATTACAATACCTGCTGGACAAACATTACAAGCACCTACTGACAGACAGCCCCCAGTTCTGCTGTGCCAGCTGCCAGCTGGAAACATGCTCAGTGTCATCGTGATGCTCTCATAGGTTTCTCCCCGGAGAACTGAAACATGACTGAAAAATCTTTTCCTCCCTGTCTTACCCCTGCAATGTTCGGGAGCATTTCCTGGCCGGCTCCGGTGCCCACCTTGATGCCCACTTCGCATTCTCGGGGCTGTCAGTGCTGGGGCTGGTCAGGGTTCTGTCTCCTCCTGGCTGGTTTCCTCCCTCACCCTGCTCTTACCATCTCACAGCACCAAGGAGGTGGTGGCTTCACTGTGAAGCAGGGGCCACCCAGTCCGTAGCAGCCCTGCAACGAAAAGCTTTGCAGAGGACAGATGGTCCTCGCCTTAGAGGAAATTAAAAGAAGAGAGATGCACCTTACACCAAGATAAAAAGGAACTGTCAGAGGCACTTGAAGTGGATTTATTTGTTCCCCATCTTTGCAAAATATGTGGAAAGAAATTAGGTGAATTAACGAGGAAAGGCCAGGAGGAGTGTGATTGCCTGGGTGCAGCCTTTGGTGCAGGAGATCCCACACCAACAGGTTGGCAAAAGGCAGAGTGGGATGGGGAAACAAAAAGAAAGATGTCATAAAAAAAAAGACTAATTTCTATATTCCCTCCATCTTTCTTTCCCTCTCTGCCCAGGACAGGATTCTGGTCAAGGTGGAGTTTTTTGTCTGAGCGTGAGTGAAATTTCATGCACTCATATTTTTCAGGGACTGTTGTGACACATACATAAGCAAGATTCCAGCACCAGTACAAATGCTAATTATGTTCAAAAGCAATTTGCTGCTGAGTGATGGAATTGGAAGATTTATTTAAATTTGCACCAGAACAAGAATGAATTTAGGGACTCTATTTGCTGTGGGTGCCGCTCCTCTACATGTACTGGGACCCAAAATTGAGGAGAATGCAAGAACTTCACTCTCCCATTATTACCTTTACCTGGTTTTGTACTAAAATTTATATTAATGTCTTTAGTTAAAAATTCCAAAAGCATTAGAAATATTAATAAACATCAAGCAGTGGCTCAGGAATAATTCATACAAAGTGCAGGGAAGGCACGCTCTGGCAGTGCTTGCTGGTTTAAGGCATTTGTAACCGTGTGAGATGCTCCTGGTAAAACACCCAGATGAGCACAGGTCGTTTGTTTCGTGTCACCTTGGGCTCTGAAGCAAAAAATCTGGAGTAACTTTTGGCAAGAACTGCGAGTCACGCCGGAGGTTGGCTGTGACCCTGCACTCCCTGAGCACAGGAGGAAAATCAACCTTAATTTGACTGCAATGAGATAAGACCATGGGGGGAGTTGCTCTGCTGGAGGAGGGAGCTGGGAATGATGAGACCTTGGAGTCAAGCTGTAAGAATTAAATAAGCTTAGGAAGGATGTCTGGGCTGAAATTTGTATTTTTTATCATTGTTATTTTTAAGCATGTGTAAAAACAAGTCCAGCACAAGAGGGTAAGTTGGGTGAATGATTTTTAGACTGAAGGTTACTCACAGTTGAGTTGTTTGATTCTCCGGTGTTAATTATTTCTGCTTTGAGTCACAGGGATTTCTTTGCATCTTGAAGTGGATAACAAATACATGAAATTGGAGAGTAACCTATAATTGATAGTGAATAACGGAGAAGGTCTGTAAGTTAAATATATTAATACTGTAGAACTGCAATTTCTCAAATACCATCCTCTTTTCCCAGATGACAACTGACACGATCTGCACAGGTATAACAAACCAAAGTCAACATTTATTTATATGAAAACATCTGCAGATGAAGATATCTTGGACTGCTGGTTCAGCACTGGAAGTATATCGGCCCTTCTTCCAGAAATAATAAAATCAAAACATTTACCCTCTGGATGATCATTTCTGTACGTTATAAAGTAAAACCATCCTGGCTCAGGAAAGCATGGGAAAGTGTTCATAAAAGCAAGGTGCTTGGTCTTGTCATATTGAACTCAATGGCAAAGTGCCCATAAAATTAAAACCTAAAGAAAACAGCCATTGGAGCAATGAGCTGTAATCTTCCTCAATCCACAATATCAGCTGCTGACAGATGCATACAGAGTGATTAATAGGGTGTTAAAAAATATTAACAAAGCAACAGGGACTTAGAGACTGCTCTGAAATCTTCTTTATCGCATTTCTAAACTCACCAGAGGTCCCAGCATTACAATGGATGACAAAGTGCATGCTTTCTCTACAAACCTGCTGGCAGGTCCACCCAAAAGTGTCACCAGAGTACTGGGAAGCAACTCTTGGAAATGAACATCCTGTTATGTTCTTTCCTGTTCCTTCTCAGAGGGAGATCCCCAGGGATCCAACCATCCCACATGGATCCAACCATCCCCCTTTTCTGACCTGAGACACGTTCTGCCTGTAGCTTGTACTTTCCAAACATTTGTCTTGAAGGAAGTTGTTTATTATTTTGACAAGAAATTAAAGGAGAATGGGGGAAGAACAACACATTTCCTGCATTTGTGACAGCAGCTGTTTTAGGTAAAACCAGCAGCATTAAATGACTCGGTGCAGGAGGTCTGGGCCAGAGCCCCTCTGGTGGTCCAGGCTGCAGCACCAGCCCTTGTGCCAGCCTGAGCACATGAACACGTTTGTGTTAGAGGGCTAAGCTGGCAATTTATTTATTTTCCTGTTTTATGAGTGATTGCAAGGAACATTTGCATTGATGAGAGTGCTGTTAGAGACAAAAAAGTTCTTAACACCAGTGGCGGAGGGGGATATTCATTTGCTTTGTGATTTCTGAAGGGTGAGCATCTACCTCAGCATCTCCCAGCAGCGCTTCAGCCACCGGCCGGGGGGAAACAACCCCAGAGCGAGTCTTCTGCAGCCCCCGGTGGCACCCGTGCTGTGTGAGCGCTCTTGTACGAGACAGAGCCCGGCACCACGACCGTGACTCTGCGGCGGCACAACGCGTGGTCCCCGGGAGCTGCTGCCGGCGTGCGACGAGCCGGCAGCGGGGCTGTGCCTGAGCATTGGTACCGGCACCGGGGCTGTGCCCGAGCACCGGTACCGAGAGCGGGACTGCGCTGTGCCCGAGCACTGGTACCGGGAGCGGGACTGGGCTGGGCTGTACCCGAGCACCGGCATCGGGAGTGGGCTGTACCCGAGCATCGGTACCGACACCGGGGCTATGCCCGAGCACCGGCACCGGGAGCGGGGCTGGGCTGTGCCCGAGCACCGGGAGCGGGGCTGTGCCCGAGCACCGGGAACGGGAACGGGACTGGGCTGGGCTGGGCTGTACCCGAGCACCGGCACCGGGAGCGGGGCTGGGCTGTGCCCGAGCACCGGGAGCGGGGCTGTGCCCGAGCACCGGGAACGGGAACGGGACTGGGCTGGGCTGGGCTGTACCCGGGCATCGGCACCGGCACCGGGAACGGGGCTGGGCTGTGCTGTGCTCGAGCACCGGCACCGGGAGCGGGGCCAGCCCGAGCGCCCCTCGCACGGCCACGGCTCTTCAGCCTCTCAGGCTCTGTGCGAGGTGGATTTAATCCCTTGGCTGCTGCAGCCCTCTCGTGGCCACATAGACCCAACCGCCCTCCTGCGCGCGGCTCCTGGGACAGCACCGACCTGAATTTTGTGGGGGATGACAGGTTATTATAAAAAGCATAACAAATAGTTATTAAACAGACTATTCATCAAAGAAAAAATATATTAATAAATGGAACATATATTTGGATATTATTTGTTCTGGGTGTACAAGCAGAGATGTTCTTAAATTACTGGCTTTTCAAGAATGAAAAGAAAAATTACAGATAAAGCATTAAGCAGTCACATTTCTAACGACGTGCCCTGCTTCATCTCCCTAGGTTGTCACTGAACAGTCTGCTTTGAAGTGCTCCTTTCTTTTGAGCATTTGCACATTGATTTACAACGATGTGGGTAAACTTTGTGCTTGTGGGTTTTGTTAAAAGTGTCTACTTACCGGAAATGTCTCTGTCTGTTCAGGAAACTCCAAGGAGCGGTGAAAGCTTAAGTGCTGCCTGGGTTGGGGAATATCCAGAGGAACCTGAACTGTTCCAAATTTCTGCAAAGACTAACAGATAGATGGTTCTTTGGAGCTTGAAAAGCAAGTCTGGGTCTTGGAATATTTTGGTTCACATTTTTATCTGCATAACTAACATGGAAATAAACCATGACAATTAATAATGGAAGGAGAACATTGACAGGGGCAGTGCGAGGAGCCCATCCAGCAGTCCAGCCATACCCTCCCTGCCCAGAGCTGTGGACAAGCGCAATCAAAAGAACCACCTATAGAATAAAAAAATTAAAAGGATCAAAATGAAAAGCAGGTGCATAGGTATGGGGTACTCTGGCAGAGGCTGAGCCATTTCGAGTGACGTCTTTCCATCTGACAGCCGCTGTACTTACATACCAGAGTGCCACAGTCCTGCAAGGATGATGTTACTCTATCGTTTCCCATTGCTTTCCTTTTTTTTCCTTACAGTACTTTCAGAGGAAACATCTGCAGGAGAAATGGCTGTATTTCAAAAAGACATGAAAAAAATAAACCAAACCAAAACTAAAAAAATTCCAAAGAACCCAAAGCACAAAGCGGATCCACAATGTCTCTACGGTTGACATTCCCTTTTCAGAGGAGAGTGCTGCTACCTCTGGCAGTAACGGCATACAGGCAGAGAGATGGGTGGGGTGGGGCAGGTTTAGTGGGGTCAGCAGGACGCAGGGTGAAAATGACATCTAATATTTTGAAAGCCAGTGTGCCAGCCCACGTGTTTGTGATGCTGGAACAAGCCTCTTGGTCAGTACCAGGCATCACTAAAGCAGTGGTACACGAGTCTGTACATCAGGAAAACACGCAAGCACATTTTCCAGATTAAGCAAGGAAAAATCAGTTTCTAGAGCTGGGCTACGTGCCTGAAAGCAATTTCAATCTGAGCTGGTACTGTTTGCAATGAGGCTACTGCACTACAGGCCCTGCCTGGGGTCTGCACAGTGCCATGGCCCTAAACGCAGCTCCAAATCCCACTGGTCTCTCATGCAGGACATTCCTTTCCTGCCAGCTGCCCTGGCAGCACCTCTTTCAGCCCTCTGAACAACTCAGGACCCTGTGGAAATAGTTTTAACTTACCTATATGAACATTTTAACGACATGCGCTGTATTTAAGTAACACGGGTGCTGTGCCGAGGTGACGCTGCTTTGGGTGAGTCGAGCTGCCTCCCCTCGCTGTGGCACAAGGATGAGCTGCAGCTCACTCCCACCTCTTCCATGGCCTTCAGTTCATCTTTCTCACTTACAAGAAACCCTAAATGCTTCCATAAAACAGTATTTTTGCTTTTTTTTTCTTTAACTAAATAATCTCTTCATTCTTCATTTCCTGTAAGCCCACACATACAGAACAAGATGTGACCTTTTTGGTTTAAAATTGCTTTTATTTTACACAGAGAAAAACAGTAGTAAGAAAGTAACAAAATTAATACCTGCCTGAAAGAGCACAGGGCAAGTATGATCCTGGGATCCAAAAGGTTCTCCAAACAGAAAAGCTGATACGATTTTAAGACATGTCTATATTGTGAGATGCTGAGATGCCTGGGGCAGTAAATACCTACACTGATAAAACCACTTGAAATAGCAGAGCAACTTACGGCTTGGGTCTGGGTGCAGTGAGGCACATTACCTTGGTGCAAGGCAGTGGGAACACCTTGCTGGTTTTGTGCTGGCACAGCTGGAAGCAGTGGGTCTGTGCACAGCCAGCACAAGGGCTGCAGCCTCCTTCCTGCTGCAAACCAGCACCTGCTCATATAGATATGTCTTTAGATATGTAAACATGCTGGCTGTACAGAAGGGGAGAAATCCCAGTGTCACAAGCACAGACAGGATGCACTCTGTTAAAAAAGTCCATATAGGCTTTTAGTGAGATGGAGCTCTTTACTTTCTGGATAATGTTCTCCTAGGGTTCGACTAAATAGCCAGGGTGAAATCCTGGCCCTATTGGCCTCCATGGGGCAAAGCAAACTCTCTTGGTGTTGCAGGCAGCTCTGCTGACCCTGCCTGGGAGTGGGAGGCTGCAGCTAAGCCCTGCTTCCTCGCCTTCTTGCCTGCAAGTTGCCTTCTTTTTATGCCACACCTTTCTGTGGCTGCATTGCCCCCATACCCACCCTAACTTGTCTTCTGCAGCTGGTCTGGACTCTGGGATTCAACCACAATCATGCTCAAGTTGTTGCTGAAGATGATCCTCCCATCCTTTTTGCTGCTGCACTCGGGCTGGCAGAGAGCCTCCTGCAGCCGCAGCCGCAGCCCCGGGGGGGCCCTGACCAGGAAGTTTTTTGTCCCAGTCAGGAAATCCATCATGAGGCCTCCAACTGGGTCCCCCTCGATAAAGCACTCAGTGATATCCCAGCCTGATGGGAACTCAAAAACGCGGTATTGATAGCCCAGTCTCTTCAAGATATCCGTGATGCCGTTGGAGGTGATGTAGTGGCCGCTGTCTGTGGAAGGCAAGCAGTGTCTGTACTTCTTCCACAAGCTGGCCCATCCGCTGCTGTCTGCCAGAGCAGGGGGGGACGTTAGTTGTGCAAAGCCAAGGCAACCAAACGCCTGCCAATGCAGCTACTAAATGAGTTTGAAATGCTCCCTTGCTGCTGGCCCAGACCTGGTCCAGGAGGAGGAATATACAAACACACTGATTCTGCACTTACATCTTACCTATTAGAATAGCACAGATGTTTTTATACATCAAAACTCAATTTTAAGTATACGTCAAAGAATACACACTAAAAGCCAGTCCCAGCTAGCAAGGGAAACAGTCTCCCAGGCAATGCTAAAGGGAGTTCTAACAGTAAACATGGGGAATCATATTTTATCCATTGCACCACAAGCTGTGGATCTGTGAATAGCATAGCGGAATAAAACCCACTCTTATTTAAATAAGTGCCATGATGTTGTAAGTGCTTTTTTTTCCTCTTGGCAACTCCTGTCCCCCTTGGGGTCTGGGCCATTGCGGTGCAGAGGGAAGAGCCCCAGAGGTGGGTCCTCCCAGAGCTCAGGTTGTACGATGCTCATTTCACTATGAAGAAGGAATGACTCTCATTCATTAACAACCACACTGCTCTCTAGCCAGTGATTTCACCCCAGGAGATCTCTGCAAGTTAAAGAGCACTTCAGCTACTTTGTAAGTGGTGAAGCGAGAGCACAAAGGCTACGTCTGTGCAGTCTCTCCAGATATTGGGGTCTAAGAGACTAAACCCAAGATCACCTGTTTCCTATGAAATATAGTGTTTTATTTAATTAATAAGCATTACTAAAATCCCAAGATGAATATCTATGGTTCTTGTATTTCAAAGCTCCTCAAAACACCAGCAAAGAAACAAAAAATAGAAGTCCCCTCTTACCTGATAAAATTATAATCAGGAGTTTACCCTGATGGTCAAGACAGCTGTGGAAAAACTTGATAGTACTGGGAATATCCTCCACGCGGTACAGCATCTAGAAGTGATGAGAGTTATGTGCAGCTATTACTCCTCCTCCACAGTGTAAAGGCCCTTCAAAGACTTAAAAACTTTCTTTATAGAGTTGTTATTTTAAATTCCTTCCCAGTTTCCTCCCAGCCTGTCCTGGCCCAGTATGTATGTTTAGGGATGCCCTGTGGAACTGAGCATTATCAGCTCTCCACTGGCACCGGCAGCCTGGGGTCAGACCCAGGGGCCCTCTGCTCAGCCAACAGCACTTCAAGCCCAGCACAGCTTTGTGATTGGAAAATATGTGTGGAGGGGATTTCCCTGGTTTCTCTTGCTTGTCCTTGTCACTAGGGGCATTTCTCAGCTGTGTCTGGGCCATGGGCAGGCTAGATCTCTTGCAGACACGGAGGAATTCACACTAGGATGAAGCAGGGCTTATCTCAAAGGCTACTCTTGGGACTTGTATCTTAGCCCTTGACCCAGCCATCAAACGCCTGAAACATTTTCCAGCTGTGAAATCAGCTGTTATGAAATGAAAGCAAAATGAAATAAAAGAAAGATTAAATAAAAGCCACTAAAGTGAGAGAACAACTGATTTTCACAAAATATAATTGACACACACAGCATCGCTGCCACCAGTATCAGAGACACAGCAGTGTAATCTCTGACCCAAACTTGGACACAGGTGTCCATTCATTAACCTTCCCCTTCAGTAGCAGCCAAACTACCTTGATTAAATAAATTCTAGCTTTTTGCAGCAGCAAAGCATAGTTGTTGGCCTCCTTGTGACGGGTAACGGTCTGAGACTCATCCTGTTTGATTACCCACCATACACAGTTAAACCAGTACAAACCAGAGACTGAAACTGGAGTGGACAGAGAATGAGTTTTCATCCTTGTAGAGCTGCTGCAGAAGTTATTGCTCACAGGAGAAGTGTGCTCAGCTCTGGTTCCCCTAACTTGATGCACCCAGCAGAAATGAAGGGAGTAGTTAAAGCCAATATTCCTGTATTAAAGCAATACCACATTACCTGGATCATATGGATGAAGTCAAACTTCTTATGTGCACCTTTCTCTTTCACCTGTTGTTCGTACTCTGAGGAAGTGAGCTGGTGCCAAATAAAAGAGACATTCTGCAGGTCTGGATCTTGATTCACCAACTCTGTTTTGTAATGCAGAACAAAAATATGCTTTTTGCAAAACAGCAGAAAAACTCATCACTCAAATCGAGTCCTCACTATACCCCAGGCAGCAGATATGGCCTTACCTTTGTAAGCTGCCACGTGCTGTGGGTTGGGCTCTACAATTTCATTGTCAATAAAGACTCCCGGGTGTGCAGCCTGCAGTATCCTGATCATTTTCAAATCCTGCTCCCCTGTGCAGCAAACACAAATTCATTGCTTTAAAAAGTACATAAAGGAGATGAAAGGATGAAAGGCACACCTGCCCCCTCTGCTGCCAGAGCATCCTCAGGCAGGAGTGAGGCACTGTCTACCTTGCGTGGTGTCACCTAACCCAGTGACAGGCTTGCTATGGTATCTCACTGCTCAAGGTCACGTGTAGCTACAGATAAGACTAAGAGCAAGGGAGAGATAAGCAACAGCTCAGCAACCACCAAATGGCAATACTCTGGGTCATGGGGGACAAATAGGTGAAAATAATCAAAGATTAATGTTTAAAAAACAACCATGAAGCATTAGTTTCCAACAAAAGCAGGAAGCAAGGAGGCAGTAACACAGCTGTGTAACCTCAGCATGGCACGGGGCAGCCCTGCCCTTGGCACTGCTGCAGGGTCGTGACGGCTGCTCTGCCCTGGTGTGACACAGTGGTGGGACGCAGAGGACTGCGTGGCAAGAGGAAAGACCCACGGACACACAGCACCCTTCCCTCCCTGGAGCCTGACCACACGGTGTCAGCTCCGGGCATCTGCTAACAAGTTGTTATCTTGGAGCTGCGAATAGGGACTCTTAAATTTGTGTGCGGGTGCCCTGCAAATTTAGCTATTTGTGCTTCTCTGTTGCTGTCCAAGCTCTGGAGGAGCAAGCAGCAGTCTGTTCTTCTGTCCTAGGAACTTTCCAGCCTCTTTTGAGGTGATGCAAGTCACTCTTGTTTTCTTCCAGAATGGCCACAATACACCAAGCATAAGAAGTTCATCTGGTTTGTCTGGGACCATGGGAATAAACAGCAGAGGTGAGCACCTTGAGTGGACCTCTGCAAGAACGTTGCCTGTAGCTGATGGTAGGGCTTAAAATAGTCCTGCCCTTGCAAATGTCACACACAGAGGTCTTGATACAAGATACTGCATCTTCCCTAGCCTTTCAGCTAATGTACCAGCTATGAGAAAAGTCATCATTTTTGGCAGGTGTTGCAGTAAATAGAATTCAAGGAAGGAAATATCACCCATGCTAGCACTACAGGGACATCCAAGGAAAGAAGGGTCTTTTGAAATTGGAGAAAAATATCCAGGACCCCTGAGGAACGCAGTGGCAGCAGTGCAGGCCTGGCCAAAGGCATGAGGTGAGTGCATGGACCAGTATTGTTGACACTGGCATTTCAAGGAAATCCCTGTAGCGAGCAGCTGGATCACTTCAGGCAGTCCTAAATGCCATGTAACTCGTGCCTGGGGTGGGGAGCACTGGCAATTAGAGGTGCTGACATGAGGTCCCAGCAGGCTCAGGGCAGGCAGGAAGCAGAGCATCACTGCCCCATACAGTGGAGGCAGTGGCAGTGGCAAATGGGTACAACAAGAACAAGTGGGGATTTTAAAAGCTGTTTCATTAATTTTTTTTTTATTCCATCTCTGTAAAATGTGCTAATCCAGTCTTTGCAAGAGCAGGTAATAACAGCCCCAACCAGGTCTTCACAAACACACAGTAAACCCCAATGCTTTGAAGTGAAACCCCTCTGCAAACAGCAGCCCACCCTGGCACCATCCTGGAGCTGAGACAGTTAA
This sequence comes from Dromococcyx pavoninus, assembly GCA_033558185.1. Classification (NCBI taxonomy): domain Eukaryota; kingdom Metazoa; phylum Chordata; class Aves; order Cuculiformes; family Neomorphidae; genus Dromococcyx; species Dromococcyx pavoninus. Next base: position 651,195 of record JAUMJL010000276.1, on the reverse strand, counting down.
AGCAGCTCGGGAAAACCTGGGGTGAATGAGAAATGTGAACTGGCCACCGGCAGTGCTTTAGGATGCGGGGTTGGTCACTGATCCCCATTAATATTTTTGTCAACTACACTAATTCTGGGGGCTCTGTGAAACCGGAGTCCCAGCCTGGAAAGGTCAGGGATCAGATATAACCTTTTGCTCAATGCAACCCTAGCTCGCTCCTCAGCCCGGCTGCAGAAGCTCAGCTCTTGCAGCCCTGGGCAAGATGAGGGGGGGTGAGTCTGTAGCCCTGGCCCAGCACCAGTGAGGGGCAGCGACTCAGGAAACCCAGGAAACTTCAGAGCTTTTGTTTTTCCATTAAAACACTTTCTGAAGAGGAAATAAGGAAAAATTAGTATGATGAAAAAGTTAGGTTTTCCCTTTTGTTTTCTTGGAGTCTGAATTTGGGGTTTATATTACTTAATGAAAACAGAGCATAACTGAGAACTGAGTCATTTCTTCCTCCTTGCTTTCTCTTGTGCTCCACCGTATTCCCAATTGGGGAAAACAATTCATTGCTATTTTTCTCTTACTCAGGAAAACAAGCAAAAAAAGCAAGAAAAATACTTTCATTTGAAAGTATTCACACTTAAAATTCAGCTGAAAATACTTTTTAAAGCAAAAGCATACGCATACCATCACAAATCAAGCTGTCACTTCTTTTCTCTACTTTTTATTTTCTCCCAGTTTCCCTAGGAGCAAAATTGGATGTTTCACTGCTTTGTTTTTGTTTTTGATGTGTTGGGGTTTTTTACATAAATGCATTTAGAACAGACTTAAAGTCATTTTTCCAAAAGATTGTTTTTCTCTGGGGAGAAATAACATTTGCAGTTAAACCTTACTTATCATCGGATAAAAGCACCCCTTGAAAAACCTGATGAGGCTCCATGCTAATGGTTGTGGCCCGCTGGTTTTGCACCACCTGGAGCAGAACATTACCCAGCTTTGGCCTCTGCGATCCCCAGAAGCAAAGCAGAACAAGAGAACCCTTCAGAAATTATTTTCTAAGACAGGACCTTGGGTGGAACAAACCTCCTGGATGTCTCTGATTCTCTCTGACGAGGTCTGAAGATGCTCTCGTACCTAACCTGGAGCAAGACTCCTTGCTCTGAGACACATAAAGTCAGGTGAGAGCCATCAAGAGGCAGGGACTAAGCTAAAAGCATCACACTCATCTCACTTCTTAGAAAGAGCTGAGCAGCAGCATTTCAGGAGTGAGATGGGGAAGGAAAGAAGGGGAGCCGTGCTTTCATCCTGGCTCCACACCCTCTTTTGCTGTTCTCTGCCTCAATGAGAAGCACTGTTTGAACACCTGAGTAGTTATCCCCACTGCTCAAAATTTCAGTATCACTTTCTGCTACTCATAAGGACCCTCCATCTCCCAGCATCAGTGGTGGGAGCTCCTTACCTGTGCCGCTTCCAACTCCCAGAACATTTATAGTCGATTTGCCATTGCCGAGACTGCAATTATAAGCACACGTTACTTAACCACACTACATGACACAAGTTCATGTTTTAATTCTAATATCTTGGATGCCACATTGACCTGGAAAATTTCACGTTTTGCCTCATAAACTGGGATAGAAATCTGAGCATCCCTTTAGAGCCCAGCCACAATGAGCCGCATGGTGGGAGCCAGCCCAGTGTGAGCAAGCTCGTATTTCAATGTACAGTTGGCACCAGGATATAGCACTTCTCATCCTTTGCCAGCGAGTTTTCGTCAAGATGTGGCTGGCACCATGCAAAAAGTCCTCGGGGAACCCCAGGGTTCCCTTTGGGGTAGCGGGGCTGTGCCCGCCCGGGATGGGCACTTGTGGCGATGCAGGGACAAGGTGAGCCGGGGTGAAACCTCCACCACCTCCAGAGAAAAGTTTGGTGTTCTGGCATTGGATACAAATACCCAGAAAAAGTAAAAAAATCAGGCTGCCCAGGTGATTGGATATCCTCTCTTTTCAACATTAACCTTAATTTGAAATTGAGATAGAAGGTCAGAATCTTCGATAGTTTTTATCTTAGAAAAATTGCTTTTGAAAAGACCAAAACTCCCAGAGTTCTTTGGTTCCTAGCAGAATATTTAATAACAGTCTGGCTGGAGGATGAGGAGCCCAGGACCCGCCTTGCTGCACTGACGTGCTTTATGGCCTTCTTCTGCTCTTGGGAACGGACTGAGTGGTCCATACACACAGCAATGATTCAACGAGTAGCAAATCCTGGAGGGCATGAGCTACTCAAGGAGCCTTAGTCCTAATGAAGGTCAAGACCTTCTGATAGACCCACAACCAGCATAATAGGAAGCTGCAATGTTTTGGTTCATTTAAAATTCACATAAGTAAATTTTTCTATTAAAATTTCCCAATACAATTTATTTCTTAATGATTATTTCATGCTTATTTTTTTACATATATCTGATCTAGAGATAAAAATTTGCCTGTCTAAATTATTTTCTCAATAGAGAGTACAGTTTCCATAATATCCAAACATTACCCCAACTTGAAAGGACTTTCTTGCAGTTTGGATCGAAGCTGTTCTGTAACTATCTGCAGTCATCCAGGCTTAATTTATTACATCAATACTTCACAAAACTGATTACCATTTGGTACTTAAGCAATGCAAATCGACTTAGGATAGAAATAAGGAGGTCTTGGGGGATTAAGCAAACCAAGAATTAGTCACTAGAAGAGAATTAGAGATGTGTTTCTGTTTGGACTGATGTGTGATGAAGTCCCAAAAGCAGAGGGAAAGCACAAGAGAGCTTTCTTTTGAGAAAAAAACCAAACAACAGCAAAAAAAATTAATCCTTGGAAAATCAGCTAATGAAAAGACATGAACTTGAAAATGAGGTCTTGATTCTTTCCTTAGCATAAGCTGAGAGGCAGCACAGTGTATTAATTGAAATAGCCTGTATTCTGGAGTAATTAGAATATACTAAAGACTGCTATTAAGAGTCTTAAAACTGAAAACTATTAGAAGTTCACTCCTGTCCCAGAAAAATCTTTAAACACTTTTGCTGTCCCTTTTGTGCAGGTTGCCCTCCCAGGATGACAGATGGCTTTCCCACCCCAGTGGAAGCGTTCCTTACCCAGCCATGATGTTGGGCATTTCTTCCTGGTTGAACTCATCCATGCACTGGTGTTCAGTTGAGTGATCCAAAAATGACTTAAAGGCCTCTACATACTCCTCAGCAGTGAGACTTCTCATGGAAGGGATCACATACAGCTCTTGAGAAACAAATACAAAATATGTGTTAGTGGCTTCAAGGCGAGTGATGGATCAAGACATTTACATTGTGGAAGAAACACAATCCAGCAGAAGACAGAGGCTTGGGATGATGGTACAGAGGATGCATGGCCAAGGAGCAAGGTCCACGCAGGTGGGTTCATGTCAACACTTTCCAACCTATTCACACTCAGGGTCTGAAGGCTATTCTTAAATGCTCTTTAGCATCAGCATATTTGTTCAGTGCCCATTAATACAGCTCAGCCTGAGGAAATTGCCTCCAGAATGCTTGGCTGGATATGGGGTGCTCGGTTTGCAGAAAGGGAAGGAACCGGAGTGTTTTTCTGGAAGACTAAAGCAAGAGGATGAAGGGAGTTGTACAGCAGGTCCAAACCTGGGAGAGATGTTGCTTGTGCACGTGCTAAAGGGTGAACTTTAAATTGTCAGCTGTTGGCACACTTGCTATTAGGGGTGATGCAATGCAAAAATTGCCACCTGCACCTGAAGCAAAAAGAGTCAACCTCGTGCACCTCATTTCCGATTCTCGTCAGTGTGGGGCTGCAACGCGCTGCCAGGGAGGTGAACGCCCCCTGGGAACGGCAGCTTGTGGCCAGGAGGCAACTGACAGCCAAAGCATTTCTTCTGAACAGGCTCATGCTCAAAGGTGGCTGGCTGAGGCCAAGACTTCCAGCTCTGAACAAACACCCAGGGCTACTCAAGGAGTTGCAACCAATTACTGCAAACATCACTTTCCTGCTGTCTCATCGCAATGACAGCGCTGCTGTCAGGAGCGAGCTTTGGCCCAACTGCTTCGGTCTGACAAGTAATGATAGGACTAAGACTTGAGGCTCATGAGAAGATGCCATGCAGCTGAGCTCTGGGGTCTCTCTCAGACCAAGGGCTGCAGTGGGAAGGCAGTGCCACCCTCTATGTGCAAGATCAGCACTGGAAAGGTATCATTCAGTAGGAAAAAACCCCAGATATTTCCTCTGAAATGAACTGAGGATGAAGGACAAGAGGAGCTGCTTATTTATCATCTGCTTTTAGCTGTCACTAGTAAGAAAACTCTGTATGTCTCATACAGGACTGTGCAATCTTAAATCGAATCCTGTGCTGTTTCCAAACCCACATACCATTAACAGCTGTGTTTTGGGTAGGTGTGCACGGAGACATATGTACTACTGCAGGTAAAGATACCAACATCTATCCTCCACACTTTGAACTATACCTTAACACAAACCTCCAATCAGCTGATTTGCAGTCAGTTTAGCATCCTGCTTCTTTTTTTAAAAAACAATCTCTAACTCCAAAAGAATTAAAACGTGTTTGTAGTCATAGCAACCTGAGTGGGCATTTCACTTCAATCTTCTTTTTTTATTTTTTTTTCCCCAAAATACCTGAGTTATCATGTGGAGCTGTCAGAATCTCTGCTTCAAAGTTCATGCTGGGGAACCTATTCCTGTAAGGAAAGTATAGCACTTCAGTTATTTGAAGAACCTGCACACCTGTTTGAAGCTGCATTGAAAATGCAGTACAAAAGGAAGATGCTCCAGGACAAATCTTCCTTGCCTGGTGAGCAACACAGTTTGTTCTCTTTTAGTAGAATAGAGAAAGTCATAACTCCCTGGTTAGCTGATTGCCCCTAAGAATCAGCAATGGACTGACCAACTCCATCAGTGCTTGTCTGAGCTGTGTTGGGGAAGATTTTCTTCCCTCTGAAGAATTGTTAACCAGTCAATACAGAGGAAAGCATGAGACTAACTGATATTACACACCCTGGGAAACCCCTAACCATGAGTGGAGTAGAAGAAATCATAGACTCATAGAATGGTTTGGGTTGGAAGGGACCTTAAAGATCACCCAGTTCCAACCCCTGCTATGGGCAGGGACACCTCCCACTGGATCAGGGGGCTCAAAGCCCCATCCAACCTGGCCTCAAACAACTCCAGGGATGGAGCATCCATGACTTCTATAGGCAACCCCTCCACCCCTACAATAAAAATTGTCTTCCTAATATCTAATCTAAATCTCCCCTCTGTCAGCTTCAAACTGTTCCCCTGTTCCAGTCACTGCACTCCCTGATACGAGCCCCTCCCCAGCTTTCCTGCAGGCCCCCTTTAAGTACTGGAAGGCTGCTATAAATAACAGTGAAATTAGGAAATTACTACAGCGAGCTTCAGCATCCAACATGCTAAAAGGTCTGCTTGGCCCAACATTCCCAAGACCTTTTTGCGCTTTTTTTTTAACATCAGTGTTTCCTGGCTGCAAATATTACACTGGATAACTTGCAGAAGATACATGACTTAAAGAGCAAAAACGAAAGAGGTCATTTGACCACAAATGTTTTCATCATCATATGTTTTCATTCTCACTTTAGGAGCTTCTGTGAAGATTTCCAGCAATGAATTCAGAACATTTGCCTTTCACAACACATCTCATCTGTTAAACAGGGATGGGTTGCCACTAGCAAAAGGAAGGTATGAAATTAAATGGGAGCAGAGACCTCACTTCTGCAAATAAATTGTTGGGGTAAGGCTATTTGTGCAAGGGGAATTTTCATCTTCTGGGTAGCAACATTTCAATACCAAGATGCAGAGCAAAATTTAGGGGTAATATTCCTGTATAACCTGGGCTTGGACACGTTGCTGCTCCCAAAGCTTTGCCAGTAGAAAATGCTTCATGACAAGCACTTTGTGCCAGCAGTCCCCTCTGCCAGGGATAAAACTCATGTATGAATAAGAAACAAGCCAGGAGGTAGAAAAGAATAAAGGGAGTCTTCTAGAAGGGAATGACAGTGCTAGCAGGTAGCAAGTAGGTGGCCACATGGAAATAGTGCACTGCTCCAGTTAAAGAAGGCAAGGAAAGACTAATGTGCACCATAAGTCTCAGAGATGCTGAGGCACTGCCAGGGCCTGCAAGGCCAGCTGATCTTAACTGAGTTCACTGCCAGAGTCATGCACCAGGCTCCCACGAGGTATCGCCAAGATCTCTCTTCCACACCCTGACCTCACCTCTCCCCAGGAGAAAATCTCACAGACATTTAGCAAACCAGCTTGAAATTAGCACCCCCCCCCCCCAAGCTCCAGCTTGGCTGTAGGCCAGTCGCTCTGATTTCCACTCAACCCTCCGACCTCTTTCATCTTTGCCTGTCAAAGCAGAGGGCTATTTTGTCCTCTCAGTTGGCTGAACTGAGCAAGATGGCTTTCAGAATAAATCTCCCAGTAAAAGGCTGAGAGGTAACGTGGCTTCCCCTGTGTAGACAGGAACAGCTCTCAATATTCAGGGACATGAACTCCATTTCTGACCGGTCAAATGTTTCCATCCATCCCAGGAGATCTGTCAGGTGACCTGGACAGACTGTGGCACAAGATGATGCCAAGACAACTCCTCCACCGAGACTTTTTTCCTGTCTCCCGAGTTAGGGTTTCTAAGACTGATTAACACACACTTGTTGCTGGGAAGATGAAGCAAGCTGAATTATTGCTGGGAACAAATGGACTTCCTCAGAAATCTGGCTTGAAATCTGGTTCATAATCTGGCTTAAAATTTAGCCCAGATATGAAAATTAAGAGCAGTACTTAGGGCTGGTGCTGCCCACCCAGCTCCCTGATGCCCAACAGCAGGACTGAAGCAGTGACTGCCAGAGAGCTGGATGCTCGTGCACGGCTCCTGGCTGAGTCAGGGCTCACCGTTAGCGAGGTTAAACCTCTTTCCCTCTGTGACCTGAGCAGGTTTCAGCACGGACTGCAGGTGCAGGGCACGGAGGGAACTCACAGCATCACCCTAAGTGATGCAGCACCTTTAGGTGGAAAGAGTCATTGAATCCAGGATTTTTCTAGCAACGCAAATTGCAAGAACATCTTCATAACCGATAATTTCATTACACTTAACTCAGGCTGCTAAGGGGCTAACTTACAAAGACCAGCTTAGCCCCCACACCTGCCGGGACACGGGCACACCTGCTGTCGCTCCCACCTTATCCGTGCCCCTGTGTGACACAGAGCAGCAGGGGCTGGCTCTGCCAGCCGGCCGGACCGCGGGGAAAGGCACTGCCTCATCCCTCCCCAAACCCACGCACCTCTTCATCTCCGGGGCCGGGTCCATGGCTGCGGCGGGCGTTGGGACACGGAGCTGGGGTGAGCCGGGCCCTATGTCAGCATGTCCCGCTGCCGCCCGCGCCGCACCGGTGGCCGTGGCGGTGACCCCCGCAGCGGTGACGGTGCGGTGATTCCGCAGCGGTGGCGGTGGGGTGACCCCGCAGCGGTGGCGGGACCCCGCAGCGGCGGCGGTGCGGTGATCCCGCAGCGGCGGCACTGACCCCGCAGCGGTGGCGGTGGCGCTGGCCCCTGTGGGGAGAGGCAGCGTCACTGGAGCGAGAAGGGGAAACCTGAGCCCCTCGGGGCAGCAGCGAGGGGCCGGGGCGGGCGATGCGCGGGGGCTGGCATCGGCAGGGCTGTCCTCATCGCGAGGGAGCGGCGCTGTCTTCGAGAGGAGGGGGGAAAAAAAGGCACAGGTTGAGACTTTCAGACCTTTAGAACCTGAGTGGAAGCGGCAGAGGGGCCTCAGTCAGCGCTGGGCAGACCCAGGGGCTGCTCCCATCGCTTTTTAATTTGCTTTGAGCCCTATCTCTGCACCTTGCTCGCTGCCCTGGGCAAGAGGAGATGGTTTCCTGCACCCTTGCGGTGCTGCTGCCTGGTGGACAGACGTGCTGGGAGATCCCTCTTTCCTCAAGAGAGAGTAAGGAGACCTGAGCAAGTGGTTTTCCACCTCTGATTCGGGGAGAAGCGGGGCATTACAGCAGTACCTGTGGGCCCTGCAGGCTGCCTGGCATCTCCGTGTCCCTGCCCTGCAGGGCACAGGCAGCCAAGGAGGGGAGAGGATAAAAAGCCCAGCCTGCACCCCCTGCACCCGCTCTGCTTGTTAAACCTCAGGGATTAATAAGTAAGCAAACACTTTGAGGCGAGAGCTGGCTAAACCAGAGACGGCTGGAAATCACCCAGGATGAGATGGCACAACAGGAGGTGCGGTGGTCATTATTACAAATATAGAAAATCCTGGGTGCTCCCTGCACCTGTGTTTGGCCTTTCCTCCTACCAAGAACTACAGCATCCATGAGACTGATGCTCCTTCTAACTAAAATACAGTAATTCAAAGATAAAAAAGAAAGGGTGTAGAGAATTTGTATGACCACGTGAGGTCTGCTCTTGGAAAGCACAGAATTAGGATCCTCTCCTCTCCCTTTTCCAGAAGGCAACAAACAAAACAGATCTAGCAATTGACAAAAAAGGCTGCTGTCTTGCTGAGATACCTCTCCCAAAACACCACCTGCCTCGTATGGCTCAGAGAGGCCAGGGATCCTGCTCTCAGGTGTGGATGCTTCACCATCAAGTGACCTGCCTTGGATTATCCTATATTTGGCTTCCAGCAGATTTAAGGTATCTTCATCGCAAGGCAGTTCCACAGAAGCCTGTTAAGCTAGAAATGGCCATGTCCCTGCTTTTACCCAAAATATTCAAATCAGAGGTGAGTAAAGACTTTAACTCCTTTGCTAGCTCTAAAACGCAGATCTGGCTTGCAATGTGGTTTGTCCACCCAGTCGATGATATGACATCACCCATTTCCATCCCTAAATGTTTCCAGCAGAGATGTCAGCCCCCAAACACCAACCATACAGCGATGGACAGCACCTGGCACTCCTCAGCTGAGCCCCACAGGCTGAAGCTGCAGCTCCCTCGTGCCCCCCCAGCCACCTCCACCTTGTCCCAGATAAGCCATACTGCCCACTCTGGCCCAGCAGCTCCTCCACCCCGCCAAGCCACCAGCAGGGATGGACACTCCACAGGTCCCAGCAAAAAGCCATACCTCCCTGGAGCAACCAAAGTTGTGGAGAAACCTCCAGCATCCAGGAGCAGCACAGCACTTGGAAGCCTCCTGGTACGTGCACTGGGGTGATAGCCCTGCCTGGCCCCCCGGCGTCCCCCCTCCTGGCTCCAACTGCCCACGTAGGCGCATGCCACGACTGAGCCTGGCATTAGCCCACAACAACAGCCTTTGTTCCCTTGGCACTGCAAACAAGGGCACTTTGTGGGCAGCTGCCTGCACAGGCAGGAATTGGCGGCAGGGTGGCTTTGGAGGATGTACCCTCTGCTCCCGGTTATTCTGGCAAGCTCGTGACTAAATCCACTCTCAACTGTGTTTTTCGTGCAAGTTGAAAGAAGCTGGGGTTTCTGATTAGTGAGACAATGACTTAAGCCAGAGCAGTGTTGCAGCACGAGAAAAACAAAGCCTCAGTGTTTTTCCCCACGCGCTGTGGCTGTGGAGGCCAGTTTTGGGCTGATCCTGCAGAAATGGGTCGATTGCTGTTCCCAGGGCGAGTCTGCCCCAGGCCAGTCCGACACGTGGTGCTGAGCCCCCTCGATGCTTCATCTCCATCGGTCCACCACAACCTGCACCTCCAGGCAGGAAAGCCTGGGTATTTGGAAATCAAATTTCAATGTCTTTATCTTCTAAATAGTGACCAGCTCTTGGGCTGAGGAATATCAGGATGGTCCCTGGCATTTTTACACAGTTCCTTATGGCATTACCAGCTTATCTTGTGAGACCCCCTTGAACAACTGATGTGATATAACTTTGATTTTCTTGTGAGCAGAGCTCTTTTCTTCTGAAGCAGTGTTTCCTTTTTTAATGAAAGTGTTTTCATCAGATATTTTCAGTTTCCTAGACAGATCTTTTAAGGCATAGCCAGCAGTTTCTGTACTCTCCTAATTGAAATATTTGGTGCAAACATGTTAATCTGCATTAGACAAGTTCTGGTAGAGAGAAAGATAACCATCAGTTCTTGTAGCACCCATTTTCATGAAAAAGACAAGATGTCTTGTTAAAAGAAGAAATCCTTGTTTACATTAATCCTACTCAATATTTAACAGCTCCTGGGCACCTGTAGATCTTGGAATTTATCAACAGTATTTAGTTTTATATGTGTATACAAATTTTTTTTTCCTATAGGAAAAATAATGTCTTCTGATAAGTATGGAACAAGGTAACATTGGAGAAGGAGAACGTGCCCCTTCCCAGAGGCAACAGCACTCACTGCTGCCAGGCCTGGATCTTCAGCTGTGTTTTGATTCAACATCCCCCAAAAAAGAAGCATATAATAGGTCTGGAGATAATTTTTTTTTAAAAAAAAGCAGCCCTTCCTGTGTTTTTATTAAAGCCTGGCTGCCATTGCAGTTCTTCCAGACCTTTTCAAACCACCCTTTACAAACTATTTGACTAGAGGTCATATCTCATGTAGTTCTAATTACAGAGCTAAGACAAGGGCAGAGGGAGACCAACTTCGGAAAAGTCTGTTTGATTCAAGGTGAAGACCAGCTGTTCCTATACAGACCATACAGTGTTTAAAAATAAACATCTCTGAGCGCAAAGGTAGGTACGGTAAATTGTGCCTTTTACCCCCCAAGAGCTCAGGGGTCTTCATCCAGGAAAACATGCTCAGAATTTGACTTTTCCTGGCTGTACCCTTGTATCAAGGAGCACAGCGTGGGCAGGGTTAAACACATCCAACAGGTAAGTTTGCAGGTTTGGGTTAATCAGAGGACATTGCAGGGTGATACAAACTCCTGGCAGAGCCAGCCACCCATGGGTGTTGAGCTCCCCTAAGGAGCAGGCAACACAAAAGTAACATCGACTCATTAATGCTACCTATTACATTTCAATTGCACTTAAAACGAAGGATCAGAATTGAAATGCTGTTTGCTTACCTCCTCTTAAAGCAAGGCCGAGCCCACCTTTCCAGCATACGTGACACGGCACCACCTCCAAAGGGAAGAGGCTGGAACACTCAAAGCAGCCAAAGTACCCCAAAAGAAGCCACTCTGATGTGCAGATACCTGTTATGAAACTGGAATGTTTCTTTTTATGCTGTTGATGGAAATAAGTTGATGAGTAGGCCTTTTCTGGGTAAACAGAGCAAATTGTGTGGGGGCAGGTCCAATGGGGGATGCTCACTTTTCACAGAACTTGGGTTCATCTGTCAATCTTTCTGGTTTGTTTTGCTTTTAAAAAAATATCCTTTGCGAAATTATAGAATTTTAGAATCATAAAGGTTGGAAAGAAACTCTAGGATCATCCAGTCCAACACCCCTGTGCCTACTAAGCCATGTCCCAAAGTGCCACATCTACACACTTTTTGAACCCCTCCAGGGATTGAGACTCCATCACTGCCCTGGGCAGCCGGTTCCAATGCTTCAATACATTTTCAGTAAAGAATTTTTTTCCTAATATCCAATCTAAACCTGCCCTGGTGCAACTTGAGGCCATTTCCTCTTGTCCTATTGCTTGTTACTTGGGAAAAGAGATCAACACCTACCTTGATATGACTTCCTTTCAGGCAGTTGTAGAGAGAAATAAGGTCTCCCCTCAGCTTCCTCTTCTTCAGGCTAAACAGCCCCAGTTCCCTCAGCCACTCCTCATAGGACTTGTTCTCCACATTCTTCACCAGCCTCGTTGCCCTTCTCTGGCCAAGCTTCAGCAGGAAAATGTCATTTTTAAGAAAGAAATGAACATTTCTTTGACATTTGGGCTAATGTTTCCTTTCCATTTGCAGTAAGTTCTACCATCTCTTAACCCCTGTTTTTTACACCAGGCCCCAAACGTGCCCCTTGGTCCCCCCCAGCACAGCACACAGTCCCTTGGGAGCCCAGCAGCTCTCGGCTGCCGCAATGCTTTCGGCCACGGGGAAGAAAACCACTTGGAAAGGCTGAAAACTTAGTAAGGAACATCTGTAAAAACTTGAATCGGAAGAAATGCATTAAATAGAGAAGGTTTGACTCAGCCCAGCACTTCCAGTGCGAATTTATCAACGTGCCTGTCCCTCATCCAGCGCAGTGCGGGGCGTTGACGGGGGAGCAGAGCGTTGCCCCGCGAGGGACCGCGGATCTCAGCCGCTGCCACCGGAGGGGATGCGGGGGGCGCTCTCCGCTCTTCCCTCGCGCTCGGGTTCCCGTTCAGCCGTGCTTCAGGTGCTAACGGGGGCTGTTGTTGTCTTTGCTTTTTCTTTTCAGGAGCTGACAGAGGTTGCATTCACGCTGGGTTTATTATAGCGTATTTTTCATCCCACTCATTTCTTTACAGCGGCGCTCGCTGACTTTTCATCCTCTACAAACCGTGCCTCAGGCAGCGGTTACGGTGTGATTGCTGCTCCCAAGTATTATTCTCTGCATCAGGGCTCAGCACGGGGAAGGGTAAAAGACTTGGCTTTCAGTTTGCGGATTAACCTTCCTCTATAGAGGAAAAGTACTTTATATTGAACATAGCAGGGGAAAAAAAGGGTATTCAGCAAACTGGTAATCTCTGAAAATGGCCATACTTCGGAACAGTTACTGTGGAAAAAGCCAGGAAATCTTCCTCAGGCTCAATAGTTAAATCTCTGGGCAATTTTTTTCCCCCTCCTCCTTTGAAATTCTTATTTTTCCTCTCAATAAGAGAGATAAAAACAGGAAGATTGGTTTGATGGAGGTGTAGGCAGAATCAGCCCTGGTGTTCAGGGCAGCAGCACTCCATAGATAGGTACCGTGAACACACATGGGCTGCAGAAAACCCTGCAATGCATAAGTGATGCTACAGGAGGAAAGGAGGAAGGAAGGCTCCTACTGTACATTAATTTTCAGCGCTGACTTCTACTCATCTTGGGCTTAGCACTGAGCACCCACTCTTACTGATTTTATCCTGAGTGTCAGGAGACTTGGTATTCTTATTAATTCCCAGATCCTGGAGTCAGGTGAACGTGAAAAACTCTCCTAGCATATTTTCAATAATAAAATTCCAGAACACTGAAGATGCTTTGAAAGAAGTCCAAAAATGGGCTCATTTAAAAGCAATTTCATGAAAGCATTCAGTGGTTGGAATGGAGCGGGAGCCAGGGTGCCTCGGGCTGAATGATCAGCTCAGACGGGGAGTCTGAGAAATGTGTTTTGATAAAGAGGAGGTCCATGAAGATGATCAGATGGCTGGGGCACCTCCCATATGAGGAGAGGCTGACACAGATGGGCTAGTTTAGCTTAGAGAAGAGAAGGCTCCGGGAAGCAGGCTTCCAGCACTTAAAGGGGGGCTAGAGGAAAGCTGGGGAGAGGCTCTTTATCAGGGAATGCAGAGAGAGGATGAGGTGGAATGGTTTTAAGCTGAAAGAGGAGAGATTTAGATTAGATATTAGGGAGAAATTCTTCATGATGAGGGTGGGGAGGCCCTGGCCCTGGTTGCCCAGAGAAGTGGTGGCTGCTCCATCCCTGGAGGCGGTCAAGGCCAGGTTGGTTGGGGCTTTGAGCACCCCGATCCAATGGGAGGTGTCCCATTGGAGGGGTGGAGGGGTTTTAACTGGATAGGTTTTAAGGTTCCTTCCAATCCAAACCATTCCACAATTCTATTAAATATCCTGAAAGGAAAATAATCTTGCATTTCAGTGATAATTCAGAAAACTTTGAGTACGTGAGAGGTTACATGTCTTTCCTACTCAATATGCTTAAAGCACAGCACTAATGCCACCAGTTTATAGTGATCCAGGTTTTAAGGATTGGGAGGGACCATTCTGTATTTTAAATTGCAACTCCAAGAACTGCTAAAAAATGATTGTTAGATATCATTAAAATAAAGAAAGGTGGAATTGCTTGTTCTGGGCGAGAAGGTGGAAGGGCTGCAGGAGCACGGGCTGAAGGGGCACTGGGATGGCAGCGGTGGCTGTTTCCCTGCTCTCTCTGGCTGTCAGACACCACAGGTAGTTGCCTTGTGCCCATCCTTCATGTGCTGCCCACGGCTCCTGCCTGCGACGTTCCCAGCAAGCTGAACAGGTCCTGCAGCCTTCCTATTTTTTTATTCTATTCCCCCTGTGCAGTGTAGCAGCCTCTTCATGGGAACAACAAAACGTCTGTTTTACAGGAAACCATTTCAGTTTCATGGATTAGCCATGGTAGGCACTTGCAGACCCCCATAACACACATCGAGACGCTCTCTGGGGTATTAGTGACTACTGAAAAATTGATCAAAACTGATTGAGCTACAGGCCCCGGGTCCCGTTCTGTTCTGATCTGCTGTTGTGCTGCTCTACTCTCACAGGGACAGCACAGTCAAACCCAGTGAAAATACACCTTCACCCTGCCCTTGGCTTTGCCTTGTGGCACATGCTGCAGACTCAGAGCAGATGCTGGGCAGGACGTGACCCCCCACAACTGTTGTTGCTCCTCCTGGGGCCACACTGCCCTGGCACCTGCAGGGATCCCCCAAATGCAGCAGGGAGTGCATGCGGGGTCCTGCCCTGCCACGGGGCTGCGACACCACCTGTGACATGCTCAGGGCTGTACATCCTCACGCCAAGGTGAGGGTGCCTCCTGAACTGCAGCTGTGCATCCCCCATCCCGTAGAATCATGGAATGGTTTGGGTTGGAGGGGACCTTAAAGATCACCCAGTTCCAACCCCCTGCCCTGGGCAGGGGCACCTCCCACTGGATCAGGATGCTCAAAGACCCATCCAACCTGGCTTTCAACACCTCCAGGGAGGGGGCATCCACAATTTCCCTGGGCATACTCCCATCTTCTACAGCAGTGGCTCTTAGGAGACACTGCTTGAACAGCAGGAATATTCAACAAACTCATTAATTATCAGGGTAAGTTTGCTGGAGATGTGAGGTTGTGCAGCTGCTGGTCTGCTGCAAGACCTCAACAAAATCTTCTCTTCCTCTCTCCCTCCCAATAGCTCTTCCTTTCACTCGCTGAGACTATCAGTCCCCCAGAGCAGATTCCATGAGGCATTTGTGCTTTCTTTCATCCCAAGATCTCCTAATCTTTGGGAAGTCAGGGGGCTACTGACCGCGTAGTCTCTCCCCAAGCATCCCCTGGTGGAAACACCTCCTACTTCTGTTTATTATTCACAGATTGATTTTTGCTGGAATCCCAAGTGAAGACTGAATAGCAAAGCCAAGACCTGATGCAAAGACTTTCCAAATGAGGGGTCAGGTGAGATACAAAGGATATTAAGATAATCAACAAGGGATCAGAAGTGGATGAGATAATGGAGGAGATAAGGCACTCCTTCCAGTCCTAAACGTGCAATCAGAGCCAAAATGCTTCTCATCACAAGTTAAGCTGTGCCCTCTCTCACATGAGGCAGAAACACGGTGCTCTCTGTCAAATTCAGTTCAGTAAAGCTATCAATAAATGCAAGCAGGGGATTGCACTGACACGATTCGCACACGGGGAAGAGGCGCTGCCGTGGAGAGGCACTGCTCAACCTGGCCTCTTCGTGCTGCCCTCGAATAACATTGCCAACAGGAAAAGGACAGCGAGGGAGATGCTTGGCTTTTCAGTTCCTTGGAGTCATGGTTCAGCTTTACACCTTCCAGCAGCACTGTTTAAACATGGCTTTCAAAATATGCCAAAATATTGTTATCATATGGTTTTATTAGACAATGTATAGTAGGGACTCATTTCAGTAGAGGGAGCAAATAGGTTTACTTTTAAAATTTTATATGTGCAAATACAGGATATTCAAGAAGAAATTGGATTATTTTACTGCAAACACCAAGCACAGGCAACCTTCTATCACCTTGCAAAGCACTGGAAGTTCTGCAGTTTGTAAGCCCTGTGCCATTGTTACACCTCAATGGTTTATTTATTTTTACCTCAATATACATAAAAATAAAAAGATCTTCTAGGAGCTTTATGCATCCCTGCTCTTCCCTCCATCTCTGAATAATTTCTGCTGGGCTCCTCACCAAGTCCTGCACCCAGGCTGGATCCAGCTGGGGTCAACACCCCCTAACGCAGTGCAGGAGAGAGCCACCCCTGAAAGCCTGTGTCGCTCTTATGGGGTGGACCTGGCAGAGAGGGGTGCAGGACCAGCAACCCCTTCAGGGCAGGCTCAGTTACATGAGCTCAGGGCAACGTTAAGGTACTGAATATCTTTCAGACAACAATGCTATTCAAGTCATCATTACAGCAACTGTAATTATGATTGTCAGCCCTTCACAACCACCGAGGTGATGACAGGCCCTGATGGCTCTGGCTTCCTCCCTCTGTCCTTGCTCACCCATGTGGCCTCGAAACCTCATTTGTTTTCCCGTTAGCCAGGTTTTAATGACTTACCCCAAAAAGCTGAGCTGGAAGGTGACCCGCAGCTCCGGGCAGGTGTGTGCATCCAGTTGCTGAGCCAGGAGGTGACCACAGCTCCAGGCAGCATGAGGAGTCGTGGAAGCACCAGCAGATCTCTCAGCAAACTCAATGCGCCAGGACTATAAATGCTTCAAAAATCCCAGGGAAGAAAAGCAAAGGAAGTGGCTCCAGTGTAACTTGGCCATCTCTTCTTGTCCATGGCCCAAGCCATCACACTCTTCTTTGCACTGGCCATGTCCACGAGGCAGCTCTTATTTACCCCTGTGTAGTGGCCATGTGCTTAAAAATTAATGTCCTTGATCACTTCCACTAAGGACTGTATCCTAAATATAAATTACACTGCAGGGGCTGCTGGAGGTATCTCCTGTAGTTTAAAGCTCTTCAAAGGGCACTGGAGGAAATGGCTCGGCTGGCTCTGGCACGTTCCTACCTGCAGGATTTAACACAAGTCCAGAGCTGGTAGCAGACCTAACCCAGAGCTATGGTTTTCACCTTTTTTTCCTTCCACTCCTTAAATAATATCTACATGCATGAGCTTTCCCAAAGCAGTGAAGATGTTTTTGATTTCAATTACTAGTATCAGCTATAGCAAGAAAATTAAAATTCAGGATTTGTTACCAACACTTTAATTATTCAGTGTTATCAAGTTGTCACCAGGCCTTTAATTATTTTTCAGTTTATACCCAATTTCCCACACTATGATTGCTTTAGTGATGTTAAGGTAGACCTGCAACTGTAATAGAAAATGTCCCAGTCCTTTATGATGCTGGGGATTGGAAATGACAATGTTAATAAAATTCCCTCATCTCGTGCCACAAGCCCTCATCAATATTAGTGTTCATGTGCAGTTGGCATGCTATTTAATTATGCTCTTTTGGTACCAATAAACACTTAATAACATATTCAAAATGAGTAAACAGGATATAACACTGTCTGTGATTCTGCATCTGCTTAAAGACGCAAGACCATAAACTCTCCCTGTCAACGCCTCCCTGCAGTGGGCTTGGTATTTCAGACAACAGCGTGAAACTGGGCAAGATATTTATGTAGGGGGTGGGTGCACTCAAGGTGCTGCCTGTGTTCTGGAGCTGCAGCTGAGCTTTCACAGGTGATTAACTCCAATTGTGCAGCTGGTTACTGTTCTTTACAGACATCATTTTTCTTAAAACACCAGGCAATTTCGACTCACCAAAACCTCATGCAAAGAAGGAAACCTCAGTTACAAAGAGGAAACTGGTGCAGGAACTCCCACAAACTTCACTATACCCCACAAAAAAAAAGCCAATTTGCCAAGTTTCTGGCCAAGTCCACGGCAGGAAAAGAGTGGGATTATTTTACCTGCAGGATGGGATAGTGATCACAGATCCTCATCACTGGAGTAGTCCCTGAGGAGCTCTTCCCACTATTGTGCACTCAATAACCCTACATTTCTGTGGGGGGCTACAAAAGAGCTGTTATCTCCTCTTTTCCCCTAGAAGGCTATTACCAGTCACAGGACACTTAATCTCTGATGGACACCTGAGGCAGCTCTATCCTAGATGGCCAGATATCCCTCAGCATCCCTCCCCACCTGCTCCTCACCCCAGGCAAGCCCACAGCCCAGCTGACACAGGTGCCCAGGAGGATCACAGGCATCCCCAAGCTGTGCACACAGGAGCCACCCATGTTGTGCAAGTTGAACACTCTGAAGACCAGCTGGGTTGAGGATTTCATGCCTTTCCCTTTGATACTGCTCATGTTAACATCACACTGGGGAAAAACCTATGAAGACCTGCCCACAGCATCACCAATCAGGAGGGACAAGGCAAGCAAACAGGAACAGAAGAGGCACACAAAGCACATCCTGGCTTTACTTCAGGTATTGCCTAGTAGCAAAAGCAACCAGCAGCAGCCCATCAGGACACTGGGCCAGGGTCACAATTTCCTTTGCATGTGGCCTTAAAGTCCTCTGGCATATCTCATTCCTTCCTGTCTTGGATGATATCTTGGAATTGCTTGGAAGGCCCTTCCCAGCTGCTCTGCAGAGCCCAGAGGTTCTCCCCTGCCACAACATCCTCACTGTCCTCTTAAGCCACTTCCAGATATCAGGACTTGGAAATTTGGTCCCACTCATCTCTTTACAAAGAAAATGGGCAGGAAAATGGGCAAAGCCTCTTCATTGCCACATATAACCCTGCTCCTGCTGCTGAGGAACAGCTCTCTTTTACAGTGTGTTTGAGCACCTTGAGATAAAACACAGGGAGAAAAGCTTTGAGCAGGTCAGCATCTCCTGACCGGGGTCTCCCAGTCACCGCTGTAATTTGCTCTTCCAGTGAATGGAAGGTATTTGCAAGGCTTACAGGTGCCTGCCTGCTGGCTGGTGCTCAAATACCCTGTTTGCCGTGAGTGTCTTCCTTACTGTCCTATGACACTGTTGCCCAGAATTAATGAGCAGATGTATAAAATCACCTTTCTAACCAGCACCTCCATTTCTAGCCTGCAGCATCTTCTTTTTGCAAAGAAATCTCAGCTGTTTGAGATCTAAATCCATGTTAATTCATTAGTGCTGCTCTGCCAGAGATGGGGCCGCGAAGGTTGCTACCGCACTACGCAGGTGCTCGGGATGGTCACGTATTTGATATCGTTCCTCTCTCCCCTAATTGACTCAATGCCACACACAGCTGGGAGTGCATTTGCATCCCCAGAAGGACCCTGGCACCCCGAGGACAGGTTTTTCAGTGCCAACCTGACAGCTTGGCTCACAAATGGCTCCCCCCCAACACACCCGCGCTGCACAGATGTGCGCGATTAGCGCCTGAACCACAACTGAACTCTCAGAAAATTGTACTTATTGCAGGACAAATTGAGTCTGCTATGGCAGAAGCCAGGATGATTGCTCAGGGGAGCACAGGGCTTATTCAGCAGTTAATTCATCATTTGTACCTGCTCAGAGCCCGGATAGAAACAGCAGGCATGGCAGCAGCAAACAAGGTACAAACTCCAGCATCTCAGGATCAATTTGCTCAGATAAAGGCTTGCTGCCATCAAGGCAAGGCTGTGAAACACTTCCACGAGCGCTAATGGGTGGGAAAATAAGAGGAGAGAATTGATTTACTACTGCCCTTTAGTATTGTGATAAGCTATAGAGACTTGAATGCAACCCATGCTGCACATCGGGCTGTGCCAGGCCTTCATACGCACCCCAAAGTCAGAGCCCAGAGGTGAAAAGCACCTCAAACTGAGAGGGCAGGTTCCATCTGTGCAACGGTGCCAGGATAAGGCAACCACCTCTCACACCAACCTCTGGCTGCTGTTGCCATGTGCTGATGCTTTCAAGCAGCTTGAAAATTGTGTGAGCAACAAATAGCACCAAAAGTGCAGGCGTTGAGCTCTGCCATCTTTTTAGTAACACTTCTGATACCAGGGCTGACTTCACTGCCCACTCCTGAGGATGCCCCTTTTTGTTGCTCTAAATACACCTCCTCAAGGTCAGGGTCTTTTCCACAGCTTCCCGGGGCGACTCCACATCCACCCTTGTCTCCACTCTGTGGTCCCATCTGCGCGTGTGAGCCCAGGAGCAGCTCTCACCCACCTCTCCCAGCAGCAATTTCCACCCTGAGAAGTGATGCCCTGTGGCCGTGTGATGAGACATGCCGTGGTGTCAGGGCTCAGCTTCTTCCAGGGTTTCTGGTAGTTCTGGGAAGCCAACTTTTTATAAAAATCAAGCCATTAATCAGGGCAGGCAAAAAAGCTGAGGCACTACATGAAGTCCAGACTCATCTAAAGGCAAAGCAGAGCTGCTCCTAACTCCAACATCACCTTTAACAGACTTGATAAATTGAAGTAGGATGTGTCTCTATTGAGTGTGGATATTTCCTGACCTATTTTTTGTAGTCCTGACTGGTGTAGGGAAACACTTCATTTGCTTTGTTGCAGTCACACTGGCTTTATTATAGTGTATTTTTAATACTAAGCATACGTTATTTTAGCTAATGCCCATATAGATCTTAATACTCACATTAGCACTATGTAACCTATTATTGCTTAATACTGTTAGAGAGTTTAATTATTTTCTAATGTGGAACAGTAAGAATACTGTGAGTTCTTTCACTCCCATGAAATGAAATGCAGAACTACCAGATCAGTGAGGTGGAGGACAGTGGAGAGCACAAGGTGGTCTCAGAGCAGACCAAGCTGATGTGGTTGGGGCAGTCACATTTGCTACTGTGGGAGGCTGGGGAGCTTCCCTACCTGATACAGGTGTGGGAAAGTTTTTTTAATTTCAACTGATAGAATGTATCAGTTAAAGCAATCTCAGGCAGATTTATGCTATTTGTTTTGTGTCATTACAGCCATTTCTGCTAAGCAAACACTAATTACTCTGTTTGTCCCCTTTTTATTTATAGGCAGTACAAATACAATCATTTTTCTTTGCCCTAAAAATAAACACTTCCCACGTGAAAAAGCGGTTACCACAACATGATCATGTTTGACTCAGTGAGGGCACTTGTATCCTATTAGCACAGCCACCTTCCCATCACTTCCCCAATGGAACAGAAGAAAATGCAATATGAATTTATGCAACACCCTGGTCAGAGAAGCAAAATAAAGAAGAGAATAATAAAGTAAAGAGTAGTAAATCCAGTCTGCACCACACTACTCAAGCCACTTCTCGCCTTCATTACCAGCTGCAGCACAGAAAGGCCACTACAGGGGTTTTGCTGCTCCCTGGAAGTGGCCCCATCATCTTTGCTCATCAATGACTGGTGCCCACACTTGGGCGGGACCTGCACCTGTCTTTGGAAAAAGGGAAGGAAGAGCAATCGATGGGACTTAGCATGTCTGGGAGGTGAGCAGCAAAACCCACCCACGGACTAAACGGGGGAGCAAACAGCTAAAACACCAGGTGCGTTTCCCTTCCGATCCTGCAGACACTTAAAATACACTCATAGACACACTCTTGGAATACCCACAGTGGGATTATTGACTGGCAAAGCGCTGGAGGGAAAAAGGAACTAAAGAACTCCGTCAGTGAAAACCTGCTTGTGATCTCAGCAGGCCCTGGAGAGACTGAGACACAGGCAGCCACCAAACCAACGTCACTAACCCTGAAAGCCACCTCATGCCAGTGTCAACAGCTCAGCACTAGGGCTCGTGCCTTGTCTCCAGTCTCACCCTGCACATGCTGAAGAGCCCATCTGGGCCAGCTCTGCCCAGGCAGCAGCCGGAGAGCAGAAACCAGCTCCGTATTTTTGCAGCCAAGGTCTGCCTTCAGCGGGGTAGCAAAGAAACCCCTTAGGAAAGCAGGGTATGCTCCACAGAAGAGATCTCCCAACAGCATCTGGGACCATTTTGTGAAATTGGTCATTTGACGAAGTAATTTGGGAGCGGGGATGTGCACCCTTGCCCGGACAGTGCTGATGTTCCGGCTCTCTCCCATCCACTCTGCAATAAATGGAGCTGCCAGGTCAGAGCACCCCATTTCATTCTCATTCAAACACCTATTTAATATTCATCATGTTATAGGGGGATATTTTTATGTTGGGAAAAACACAAGTGCTCTCCCAAAATGACTCAAGGGCAATAAAGAATAAATTGTCTTTAAACCTGTATAAGGGAGGCTGAAGTCACAAACAAGGCATAAAATAATATGGAGCTGGAAAGTGCTTTTTCCTTATTAGGTTTACCAAAGTAAAACTAGGCTGGAAAGCTTGTTCTATCAAGTAAATGGATGTGGTAAAAAAGGAAATGAAAATTCTGATCCATATTCATTGTTTCAGTGTCAGCAAGGGAGAAAAAAAAAAAACCCCTCCACTTCAAATTTTTTTTGCTTTAGAAAGCTGATCTGAAATTTCACAGAAAAAAAAAGTAAATGAAGTTGATAAGGAAGCAAAAGAAAATCAAAGATAATTAATAGAAACACAGCAAGCAGCAGAAGAGGCAAAGTGTCTAATATTAAACAAAATGTGGAATGCAGCACATGCTTGACTGCACCAAGCAGCAGCTCCAGTAACCAACAGCACCTCAACAGGGATCTCCAGGCACCAACAGCATCTTGCCCAGTGCTGCTGTCCCTGCCCATGGCCCCTGCAGCAGCACTGGGGCTGAACTCCAGACACAAACCAGATCTCCCTTTTCTGTGTAATTAGGTTGTAACACACCCTGGCAGCAGCACCCCTCGCACGCCCACGGACCCATCGCACTCCTGAAACAAAGCCGGGCTCTTTCCCAGGCTAAAGAGAGGCTCATGCCTTGAAGAGCAGAAGTTTAAGGGCAAAAGAGGACAAGTGACTAAGTGGGGGGCCTGAATGCCTGTGTATGCCTGCATGGGGGCATTCTGCATTTCCACAGCCTCGATAAATGAGTAAGTTTTTCTCTATAAGACAACAATAGGACAAACAAGTTTCAAGCAGTCCTGTATGCCCGGGCCGAGAGCTGGGAGGGAGCTGCTCCTACAGCCAGCACCTCATCCCGTTCTCAGCCTGCAAAGCTCCTCATTTCATTACAAATCTCACAGCACTGGGCTTCCTTTTTTCCCCCCAAACCCCACTTCTCAGGTTTGTGTGATCAGGGGAGACGGGCAGCTTTCTGGCTTTTAGAGTTGCACCTCCCTGGCTGTCACAGTGATGGAAATCAGACGACGAAGAGCCAAAGCTCTAGCATCAGGTGGAAAAACACTAAAAAACTTTCATTACTGGGGCGAGCCACCCCTCCTGATTGTGAACAAGGTTGCCAGTTCAGTAAAAAGGGAAATCATAACCATGTGCAGTGGGACCTGCAGAGGGAATCCAGCAGACCCATCTCACAGGGCAGATCTTCATTTCTAGATCACATTCTGCTGATACATCAGAAACACTGCACAACTTTGCAAAATGGAACAGGGTCTTTTGTAGTTATTTTGGGGGTTTTTTTGGTCAAAGATGATCCATGTTGCATGTACAGGAGTGACAAGGGAATGGGAGTTTGATCCCTTTGGCCTTCCTACAGCCCACTGGGTGTGAAGAACAGCTTTGTACTCCTTTCCCTTACATCTGCCTTCAGTCTCACAGGCTCATCAGCACAGTTTTCTGTGGACAAAGTTTGATGAGATTGGGAAATGATCCCAGCCCCTACTCCTGTAGAAAATGCAGAATTGCTGGAGAGTAGTTTATGTAAATATATTCTCTTTCCTTAGAAGAGGACAGCAGGTTTAATGACAAATTAAGTGAATTCTCACTTGGCATGAAGCAAATAAAATAGTAAATATTTCAAGTCACTGCTTTTCAGTAATAGAGACTGCATTTAAAAATAATTGCTGTGGATCTGCCACATCATACAAAGGGACAGAGTGACAACGCAAACGTGATGTGACACATCTGCCTTACAGCTTTTCATCATAATTCAGTCTTTCACGGGCTCCAACAGCTGCTGGCAGTCAGTGTGTGAAGTGATATTTTCCACCAGTCTCTACTGGAGAAGTAGCAGCACCTCATGATGCTTCCCAGCAACAGGAAACCTTCCTGAATGTCATTGCTACCACCACAGAGCACAGCCCTCAGCCCCGGAGCAGAGCTTGCACAGAGGGATCTGCGATGCTCCTCTGTTGAGCCCATCACACACAGCCCTTTGCAACAGAAACCAGATTTAGCACTGGCACTGAGACATAAAACCCCATTTTCTCTGCTCCAGCGCTGTCAGACGCTGGAAGATGAAGTGTTTTGCCCAGTTAGAGAAGTGGTGTGGCCATTAGAGAGAATAACAGACCACTGTGAGCTGCTCTGGTGTGACCTGCGGCTGCTCTGACTCTCCTTGCGGTCCCTCCGTGTCTGTCGCTGGCAGAGAAGGCTCAGACACAGTGACTGGGTTTCAGCAAATGGGTTTCTTACAGCTCTCAAAACAAAGAGTTTGCCTGTGGCAGCTGATAGATGAGCAGTCACTGGTGCTGCAGGTGGGCCACAACCTCCATGAGTTCTACCTGGTGTATGCTGGAAGAAGAAAAACCCTCTGTCATAGAGAACTCTCTTCTCCAAAGTCCTGCTTTGGATTGCCTGTTTGAGGACAAGGCTTTTGTTCCATCAGAGGGAAGACCTGAAACATCCACTACAAACAGGAGAAAACACTGATGTCAGCTGTCACTCTAAACTTTCTGCACTGATTTTCTCAAAGCCTGGCAGATGACAGATTAAATCGCAGTTGCATCCAGTCATTGAAACCATCCTGCACTTCCATCCTCATGTGGACCTCAAATACTCCACTTAAATAAATTTGGACAGACTTGGTCTACCCAATGCACACAAGTCAAGAAACTTAACCCTTCTGCTGCAGAGGAGCAGCCACAGAACATATTTCTCATGGTACATTTGAATCTCTCACTGGCCTGACCCATCCACTGATGGGATGTTCTTCTCCAATCCAGTCACTGAACTAAATTCACCAGCAATGTAGAAGGCAAAACCAAACTGTGTAATTAAATCACCTCATTTTCCACATGAGGTGTTTCAGAATCAATGAATTCATATTTGCAAAGGACCCTGAAGGTGGAGAAAAGTAAAGGACACAAGAGATAATAACTTACAAATGATCTGATACCTCTAAGTGAGGTCAATAAGCACCATTTACTGACTCTGGATCAGCCAATCCCCTCCACATACGGTTTTGCCTGATGCTACAACAGCATCAGAGGAGTGACACTACATGCCCATTAATTCCTGCTAAACATGAGTTTCAGAACACAGCCACCCCAGGGCAGTTGCGAAGGAGAGAGGAAACACCGCATCGGTCCTTGGCCTAATCC
The DNA here is from genome assembly GCA_033558185.1 of Dromococcyx pavoninus. Classification (NCBI taxonomy): domain Eukaryota; kingdom Metazoa; phylum Chordata; class Aves; order Cuculiformes; family Neomorphidae; genus Dromococcyx; species Dromococcyx pavoninus. Next base: position 626,051 of record JAUMJL010000276.1, on the reverse strand, counting down.
TGCTGCTTCCATCCACTCAGACTACTTTGCAGAAGAGCTACTCAAAGCCTGCTCACATGAGGAAGGAGCCAGACCAGAAAAAAAAAAAAATTACAACTGCTGTCTCCCTCATCTGCAAAATTAATGCTGCTGCTGCACTTCATCCGGGCAGTGCTGAGAGATTCTTCACTGTTATTACGTTCAAAGAGTTTTTTCCAAGTGTCACATTGGCTTGTAACACCCACAATATTCATAACATGCAGGTGAGCGTTCACAAAGCAGAGGAGAAAATTAACATTCTTCCTTATCAGAGGAAACTGAATCTGATTTTTCATTCCATCGAAACATCTCTTCACAGACAGGACAAATCCCACAAATTGCTTTAACCCCTGTCTCTGTCTGGAGCCCATTCCACACACTCTTGTAACAAAGCATGTAATCACAGTAAATGAGCATAATTGCCAACAAGTGCAAATATGGGGTTTCTGGTTTCCTTTCGCAGACAGTTCATATGAGACCATTTTACCATACGCTTACATTTAAAAATAAGAATAAACTGCATTATATTGGAAGGCAAAAGCATTTCCATTAAAAATTGATGCAGAAAGCATCCCATAGCCATTACAGTTGTAAGTATTCATTGTCTTTTCTCCCCAAATGTAAATGTAACCAAATCACAAAGCGTGCCCAAATAATCACCTGTGACGAAGGACAGAGCCGTCCCAACGCTACCAGACCTCACAGTGAGACTCTCCTTTCATTTCCCTCTCCCAGCCAGGAACAAGGGATGCCTGCACACAGTCTCAGGTGTTTAATGGTGGTTCAGGGGAATTCCTCAGGTTTTTACACTTGTGTTTCTGGCCTCAGGTATCCCAAGGGGTCATTCAGACTCCTTTAAGGCAACCTCACAGCTTTCTTGACCAGTAACAACCTCCCAGCACATCACATCCCCCTGTGCAGCTGCACTGGTCCCCCCTGCCACGACCCAGGGGTGCCCTTCCCCACAGACACAAGACCAGGAGGAACCACACACAACTTCCTTCATCTTTCACACCTGACAGAAGCAGGAGTCAGGCTGTGCCCCATCACAACAGCTGAATGGCATGGCCAGTGGCAAAAGCCATATCAGCAGTTAAAGGACAGTAACTGTAGGTTGTGGCTCTGGGAATCAGGTGACACACGCACGTTGGTGGCACAGATAATATAAATCAAGGTCCTGGGCAGGACAGCGCCTGTCACAGCCATACCATGTGCAAGTTAATTCATTTAAACTACATTTTACACCAGACAAAACCGTAGTCTGTCCCGAGGCACGTTAATACATCAAGCATCCTTGATCCATCTTTCAGAAGGTCCTGGGTTAGAACATTTTCTTTATGCATTGCTCCCAATGGAAAACAAGCCCCTAAATGATATTTAAACTACATCTCTCCTTCCATCCATAAGGGCAAATTACGCCACATATTTAGAAAAAAATGTCTTTCAAGAAACCAGCTATGCCATGTTAGCAGCAAATGACCCATTCTCTGGTGATAACTTCATACTTACGAGGATTAATCCAAACTGGAAGTGCTCAACTGACTTCCCGCCCCCTCCCCAGATATTCTCTTCATTTCCTGATGAAACTGGCCATGAACGTAAGTGCACGTGAGCAAAGAAAACCTACCAATTAGGCTCTTCCTCAACACGCAGGAGTACAAGCACGAGATAATTTACAAGTCTTTAGCTACATTGTCTTGTAGGAGTTTTTACACTGTTCTGCTTCCAGAACAAGGAAAATTAGTCTTTGGTCTTGGCTACAGCATCCAAAGTTCAAGTGTTCAGTGACACATCTCGGGTGGCTGCTGGAGGGGAGAAGGGTTTCCCTGGGATCCAGCCCTTCCAGCGCAAAAGCTCCCCAGGGCTCCAGGATACTTCTGCAGGAAAAACGTTGTTGGTCTTACATACCTTGTGCAGAAGGGCAGGTGTTCAAAGTGTTCAGGCACAGCGGCCTGCAAAGATGTGGTACCTGTGCATGCAAACGTCCCGATCCCCAGCGTAACTGAAAGCACTGCAGGGATGACACACACAACACTTCAGTACTCCTTGGTAATTCGTTTTCTGAGGTGTCTTAACTTCAGTTGCTGGTGTTTTGTTTTACCTTTGTGTGTTGGAGAGTCTTTGAATGGAGGAGAAAATGCCACAGAAGACAGAGCTCTTTCAAAAAAGAGAGTTGCACATTTTACAGCTGCAATACCAAAGCAGGAGACGCCTGGCAGCGGACACTGAAATCAACAGCGTCAAAACAAAAGATGACAAAATGCAGACTCTTTCCATCATCTGGCTATTAACTACCAAAACAGATTGCCAGGGCAATCCCTCAGATGCTTTTGTTCACATAAGTCTTAAGGGGATGCCTGAGCTGGGGGTGCAGGAATTACCTTCCTGAACAGGACCATCATCTCTCTCCTGTCTCCACTGGGGTCAGCACCAGCTACTCAAGCACAAGTTAGAAACCCCAAATAAGCAAGAAGTGGGAGTAATCCCTCTTCCACGTCACAACCCTTTTTGGACTCCAAAAGGCAGGACTTGCCTTTCCCGTGGGCATCCCTCCCAGCACATTTACCGAGGGCTCTTACCAACAGCAATAATCTAAGTACCTGCCTAAAGAGCCGACTCCTTTCTTACTGCATTATGCTACATTCTCAGCCTCACGGACTGTGCAGAGCCACCAGCTCCTCAGTTCAATTTCACAGTTAATTCAATCCCAAATTATCAAATACATGCAATTACATCATTACATTTTGAGTCCCACACTGTCCAAACTGGAGCACAAGCGGATGCAGCGTTCAAATGCGCGGTGGTAGCCACAGCGCGTGGCTGGCAGCAGCAGTCTCCAACCACAGTCTTGTGAGCTGCCCCCTGTTTTATTTTTGATTTATTTCACAGAATCAAACAGGTGCACTCGTTCCCAGAAGGGCATTCCTGAGCTGCAGCAGCTCCACAGCAGGTGTTGTCCTTTGACCCCGGTGCACCACTGTCCCGCACAGCCCCCACCTCTGCAGGCAGTGTCCAGCCCAGCGCAGGGCCAGGCCCGTTGCAGACCCTGGGGGGCTCTGGTCAGAAGGTGCTGGAGCACGAGTCGGGACACAGACTCCAATCTGAAGCACAACCCCAGATCCTAAGTACAGGCACACCCTGCAGTGCAGCACTGGGAGCTCCTTGTCCCGCCCCAGTATCACAGTCTGCACTGCAAGTCACCCTGCAGGTGAGGGTGAGAACCACGCAATGCAGCTCTCAGCTTTCGTTGTTATTACCCCAGCTTTCCCACTCCAATGCCTTTTTGAACAGATTCTGAGCCAAGTTTATTCCTTCATTATTCAGACAATACCTTTCTCCTCACATCATGCTCCACAGACAACACACATTAAGAGCTGGCAGCAGTTCCTGAGAGCGCTGCGTTGCAATTCCCCTCTAACTCTTCCCCCTCCCGGGTGTTACTCAATGGTTCAGGACAGGGCACTGTTAAAAATAAATTTAGGCCCTTGATGTTGCTGGTGAGCACAAGATCGTGCTTTTTATTTCATTAACAGGTACAGCTGTAAGGTAGAAAGCAGGGCCAGCTGAACGTCTTCAGGGACAGAAATAGAGAGAGAAAATCCCATCATCTCGCAATTCCATCATCTTTTATGTGGGGAGAGGAAAGCACGTTCCCAACCGTGCTTTGATGACACAATATCATCCCAATTTAGCGCTGCGGGAGAATCATGGAGTGGTTTGGATTGGAAGGGACCTCAAAGCCCATCCAGTTCCAGCCCCTGCCATGGGCAGGGACACCTCCCACTGGGTCAGGGGGCTCCAAGCCCCGTCCACAGGGCATTCAACGACTTCTCTGGGCAACCTGACCTGGGGAAGGAAACCCATCTACAATTCCAGCATTTTTTTCAATGAAACCATAACACTCAAATCACTTCAGAAAGCTGAGAACAGCAACACAAGAGGCCGAGCACTGCCCTCTGCCCCAGTGACACCCTCTCCTGCGGCGCTGCGCTCGGAAGCACCTGCAGACTGAGAAGGGCCGCAGAGGCGCTGCGCCGGGAACGGTGCTTCTATTCTCTTCTTCCCCCTTAGTGGAACAGGCAGCAGCATTGAGCTAAAAATAATAACAAGCATTCTCCAGACCTGCAATTATTCTCTTGACTTGTACTTGTCTACAATATTTCTCTAATCACTGCAGCACAAACTATGTCAGAACCGTTTGAAAGCCAAGTCCCATCTCAGACACAGTAAAAGACTAATAACGACTGTTGTTTACACACATTTAATTCAACACACCACAAGCAATTTTCTCACTCTTTAGCATTTTATTTGCTTATAAATACAGGTCAATACCACAAGATGGCACTTCCTTACTTGCAACACACACTATTATGAACATTTACCCTTCAAATCCCAGATGTTTACATGTAACTTCTCAGTGGTTTTGAAACATGTAAAAAAGCAAGACCTTCTACAAACTGCATTTGTGTTTGATGTATATTAAATGAGGTCAGGTAATTAAATTCAAAATAAGGATTTATAAATATTTCAGATAAGAAAATTTAAATACAAAAGCAGAGTTTGTATTAATTAAACTGAATAATAATTTAAACTGGCCATAATGTATCTACATGGTTTAATTTAATTTAAAATACTTTTTAAACCATCACATCCTCTAGCCATTCATCAAAACTCCTATCCACTCAACACTTTAAAAAATATTCTCAGTTAAGAAACCACCAATGCTTTTTGTTAACAATCCTTATTCTATCCTGTTGGGTGGAAATGAAGCAAAATCATATTCCAGACTAGAAAACAGGATAAGAAAGAAGAAACTTTAAAAAACTTGATAACTTCAGACACTGCAACTCATTCTTCCTTGCGTTGCTCAAAATACATGATCCCATTTTAAAGTCTTCGAACGAAATGTAAACACTAGAAAACTCATTGTTGAAATATGTGAAGAATAAAGAACCTGCACTAATATAGTGCATAATGATGCTGTGTCAAACTTGTCATTTACAGTAAATGTCACATTTTCCTCAGGATTGTCATGCCTTTTTTTTTACTAATTCTTTTTGATGTCTGTAGATTCTCTTTATTTTTGTAATTCCCATTGCTCAACAGGAAGAGATGGTATTTTATGGTCCCTTCAGAAAAGTTTCACAAGATCCAAGTCTTCGACTCCATTTCTGTCTTTTAATAAAGAGGTGGCAAAATGTTAAGCTTGCAATATTTCTGTCCTGCCTGGTATATTTCACGTCAGACGATTTCTCAAAAAATTGAGAAGTCAGAGAGTTCCAAAAAAGAAAGCAGTTAAGGCAGTCGATGTCTACATTTGGACTTCTTTTTTATGTTACATATCTATGTCCCCATCATAGGCCAAGGTCAGAGGCTTCTGCTGCGGAGGAGGGCTTTGATGCTGCTTTGTCTTTTTGCTGCAAGAAAAATATTTCAGGAGGCAAAATTATAAGCTGTAATAAGCTCAGAAACATCATCAAAACCCAAACTTCAACAAAAAAATAACTTCCCATGCTGGTTATTTCATTTTGCAAGGAGGTGATGCTGCAGTACAGGAACTGCTTCCAAGAAAAAACACATGGACCTGCCTGAGAGCCCCTGTGTGTTACAGACACCGCCCACTGACACGGGGAGCAACTCTGCTCTTCTCCTGGAGAAGAAGTAAAGGATATTTGTCTCCAGTGTCTTCTCACAGCTGACAAAGCAAGGGACACCTCACAGAATCTGAAAGATGAACTGTCTAGGAGTGGGATACTCTCATTTTTCCTTTGGCACAGTATTGAAGCAACAATAATTGCTATTGAGAAACACACTTCCTCAGCAGCCTTCAAGTGATGGAGAACTATGTAATGTTATTTAAAAAGTCCTCTGTACGCTTCACTGTGAAGCCACAGAGAAGCAGTAGCTACATGCCTTGGAAAACAACAAAGCTGCAACTCCTAAGCAGCACCCGAATGCTGTTACTTAAGCTTTTAATTGAAGAGAGGGACTGAGAGGAAGAACAGGAGAATCAAGTGATTGTGGACGAAAGAGGGCAATGATGGTGTCAGGTCACAGCTGTGGCTCTCTGGTTGCCTGCCCTGATGTGGCAGAGCTTGGGGCAGCTGCACCACTGATAGTCAAAGCCTGGGCCAGTTCTGTGGTGCTCGGGACCAGTGTGGGCACTGCAGGATAGACACACGGACACCACCACCGCTCCCCTCAGACCCTCCAAGAGCCATCAAGGGCAGCACCTCTCTGAATACTGCAAGCATAGCACAACACGAGCTGTGTCCCCCCAGCCCTACCAACCCCTGCCCAGAGCGACTGCTGGCAGAGGGCAGACACCTCCCTCACCAGTGAAGCCACCAGTGACGCACTGAGGCTTTGGGATGGCTGACACTCGACTGGGAACAGCAGCTTCGGACACAGGACGTGTCTCCACCTGATGTATTCGCTGCAAAACCTATTTTGGGATTTCCTGAGCTGGAGTGCACAGCCAGAAAACTACAATTAACACCAAGAGCCCCAGAACTGCTAAGCCATCTCTGATCCATTTATCTTCCTGGCACGCACCGTCCCGGCAGCAGTCGGCTCGCAAGGTAATAACATGCTGTGTGAAAAATAAAACCTTTTGTTTATTTTAAATGATCATTTCATTGGGTGCCTCCTACTTCTTAGACCGTGGGAAATAAAAATTCCCTAGCGCCCTTTTCTACTCCATTCACGATTTCATAGATCTCTATTGTATTCCCACGTCAAACATAATTTTCCAACTGAATGCCCCTATTCTCTCCAGTCCTTCCTCGAGCGGAAGCCAGTTCCTCGGTCAAATCAGCCTCCTTGCCTTTCTTCAGTTTTATTTATCATTTTTTTAAAGAATACAATAAAAAGCCCTTTCAATCCCAGTAGAAGTCTGAATAGATATAAGGGCCTATGGATAACCAAACCCGATTCTTTCTCTGCATGGCCACCACACTTCTTCACAATTAAACCCATCAACACTTACAATGTGGAGAGTTTAAAATTAGTCTGAGGTAGGGACCAAACGGAGTTAAGAAATCCAAGCTCCATCCTCTCCTAAAGCCTTAGGATTAAACCTCAGCAACGTAGAGTTTTGTGATATATTTTTGATTGTTTAAATAAGACAAGCAGCTTTTATTTACAGACAAAATACAGGCCACACTCACCACATCAGGTACGATGTAAAAATCAGAAAAATTATGATGAGGAACCCGCCAGCTGATACTCCATATACCCACATCTTCAGTTTCCCATCTGTTGGAAGATGAGGAAAAAGGACAGAGGGAGAAAAGGAAAGGATAAAAAACTTTAGAATAAATTACACGAATTCTTAAGAGGTTAGGCAAGGAGAATGCCCAGAAACAATTAGTAACATCATTGAGGGGAAACACAGCAAGGACTGGCTGGAACAATCCATAAACCCCACATTTTTGATAGAAAAACAGATTCCTTTAAAAATCAATAATTTTAAAGATAAAATCTTAACTTTGGTAAGAAGTGTACATTTTCCTCAATGAAATCTGGAAATAAACTCTTGATCTCAGTTTCCCAAAGCAGCATTATTTCATAACCTCCCCTCTGGCTGAGTTGCTGCAGCTCATTCTGGGCATCCGAGGGTCAAGGTGCAGCACAAGGAACAGAGCCTGGCCCGGCTCCTGCCTGTGGAAGGGAGCAGGGCACCAGGTAACTGCAGCACCATCGCTCCGCAGCCCCGGCAAAGGCAGCTGAGCTGACCCAGGCAGAGCCACAGGGAACACCTGACGTGTTCAGCCTAAAGAAAAGGGGACTGAGAGGGATGGGACTGTTCTCCGTGAGTACCTGGGGTCAGCTGGGGTAAACACCAGCGAGTGGAAGTGAATGAGCACCTCAGAGCTGAAAAACACTGCGGCAACAAATGGGAATAAATTTGGCTTAGAATAAAAACAAGAATGCTTTTTGTAAGTGGGATAAACTTGTGCAAGAGCTTTCTAGTTGGGCCACAGGGGGAGGAGACAGGTCTGGCTTTGAGACAGGGCAGGGCTGTTTGGGTTGCACTGCCAAGCACCTCACCCTGTGACCCTTACAGGAACCCCTCCACCTCACGTGAGCTGAAACATTTCCTTTGGACAGGAAGTCTCAAACATGTTATTTGGCCACGTCCTTAAGCACAAGCCTCGCATTAATAATACCTTCTCAAAGATGAGGCTTTCTGGCTCTCACTCCGTTCTGACTGTGGGGATCTTCCATGCAGCAGCAACCCGAGCTGACTGGCACCGACAGAGTTGTTAACGGGGGCTCTTCCAGATCCTGCTCTTTCTGTTTTGTTTTTTTTTTTTTTATTTCCAAGCCTTGTGGAAAGGCTGAGTAATTCTCACAGATTTTTTTCTTCTCCTTACAACCCTTACAGCCACTCTCCAATGTGAGAAGAGTTCTCTTGGTCAAATTTGGGATGGGTTAGGGTTTTTGCTAAAGTCTGGTATGAAATTTGTCACCCTCTCAACTGGAAATGGCCAAGAAACATTGAGCAGTGCTGCAAAGAGACAGCAACAAAAAGGCAACCCACTGTGTCTGCTAGGAAGGCAGCTGCACTCTGTGCCCTCGACATCAGGGCATTGAAGTCTGACATCAAGAATTTTTTTCCTGTGAGGGTGTGGAGGCCCTGGCCCAGGTTGCCCAGAGAAGCTGTGGCTGCACCATCCCTGGAGGAGTTTAAGGCCAGGTTGGCTGGGGCTTTGAGCCCCCTCATCCAGTGGGAGGTGCCCCTGCCCATGGTCTTTAAGGTCCCTTCCAACCCAAACCATTCTATGATTCTCTGATCCTACAATTTAAACAGTGCTGTTTAAATCACCTCTGAACTTGAAAAAAGTTTCTGTACCTGAGTTCTGGCCTCCTAGAGTGTGGCAAAGAAAGGAAAAGCACAGCCTGATTCAAAATCAGTTCTGTGCATTCCTGCAGAGCATTTAAAAGAACAAAAACATCAACCTCATTAAATTGTAATAAAATTTGTGTTTGAAACTGTAACCGGTATGGGAAATCACAAATTAACTGGAGAAAGGCACGCACAATTTACTGACAGATATAGGTCCTTAGACAAACACAAATGCCAAGGCCTGTGGCACCGAGGGGCAGTAAATGCCCCCCATGCAGGGAGCACTCAGCACAGCCCTGCCATCAGAGCGTAGCTGGCAGGTAACAGCGGCTCCTGAGCTCAGCAAGCAGTCATTATCACAAACCCCCAGACTGGTAAGCCTGAGCGCCTGTTTGAGGGGAGTAATTACATATTTTGTCAAGAAGTTGGACAAAAGGGGATTGATTTGAAGAACACCAGCATTGAGCTGGGGTCTGAAGGGCACACACAGAGCGAGGAGTTACCTGCAGGATGCCATGGGGTGAGTAACACAGCACACATGGAACACGTTTATTCCTTTCCCATATACTGTTTCTAGAACAATTCTGCCTTAAAATTAAGTAACACCTTGTTCTGTAAAAGCTCCTTAGTCCCTATTTCTATTGTGTAGTCCCTGGGGGAGAACTGGCTCACAGAAGCTGCACTGAGGCCAAGCCCATCAGAAGCTTTCACGGCTGCAGCCTCAAATGCTGGTTTAAACAGAAGGTTGCAGCGTGCACCCACACCCCTCTTGTTGTTTCTAACCCTGCAGAGGTGCCAGCTGAAGAGAAGACACCTCAGTAAGACAGCCTGCAGAGGGCCACAGAAAGGCAATTAACCCCAAACCTGTGACTCAAACCGCTGGTGAACTGTGTGGGCTTCTGGATGATGGCTTTGGTCAAAAAACAGCCAAGTTTAAAGGGCTGTGGACCAAGCTCTGTTAGCTTGGAGACTGTCAAGGCAAAGGGTAACTACTGTATGCAAATCAAATATGTAAATGTAACATTCAAAGTGTGATCACATATATCAGACAGAATTATGGCTCCCTGAATCCCGTAACAGAACCTTTTGTTACATGTTTTCTGCAGTCCTGTGTTCCTTACCAACTCATAGGAAAGAAACACAATGTTCAGACAGAGGGGAGGGGGACACTGCGCCGCCAGGAGTTCAAAATACAGGGAGCACCAACGCGCTTCAGGAAAACCCGATGCGCCCGACACCTGTGTCTCCCATTTGAAAGTCCTATTTGCATTTTAGAAATTTTTTTTTAATAAATTAATCTTGCAAAATAAGTCAAAATGGTAATGAGCTACTGCAGCTACAGCACGAGTCCTGCAGACCAGTCTGGGCACATCCAGCACACAGGTCCAACTGGAAAGCATCGTATGGCATGGAAGTCTAAGTTCTACTCGGGGTGCACTGCCTGGGCACAGCAGCTCGCCTGCTCTTTGTGGTTTGGATTTTTTCTTTAATTTCTTAACTTCAGGACTCAAAACTCTGAACTCTACACTTTCTACCCTGTTTTTTTCAAATACTTTTGAAATATGGCAAGAAACAACCAATGTTTTCTTTAATGAGATCTTAAGTACTTTCTGCTCTGAATCTTCTAAAGCGCCAACGATCAATATCTTTCCCGGTCCAAATATATTACATCTAGAAACATCATCATCAAATAGTTCTAAGCATCCCTCCAAATCACATCTGAGTATACTTTTGCAAAATATTATTGCTTTCTTCCGTCTTTGCTATCTTTCACCGTAAGAGACTGTGATTGCTCTGGATAGGCACAACAGAATGAAAAAGGGCATGAGAGTCAGAAACTGTGGGGCTGCTCTGCAGCTCTCAGCCTTTATCTCTGACATCGTGATCTGCAAAGTTTGTACCTTTCTTCTACAGAAACGTTATAAAGACAATTTATTCCATTCATATTTAAGTTTTTCACCTGGATTAAAAGGTTGAATAGACCATCCTTTGAAAATGTCATGCATTTTTGAGTTGACAGGTTTATTTTTTCCAGCAATGGTCTTAACATCAGCTTTCTTATCTTCTAAACCTGGTACCTTCATGCAGTAATCCAGGAAACCATTTGATCTCATTATTTCTGTATATCCTCGCTCGCAACCGCAGACTCCTCTCTAGGTGATAAAAGGGAATTCAGTATTAAACAAAATAGTACAGTCTCCGAGAACAGTGCAAATTGTAGGTGAACTATGAAGAAACTCCAAGGTATAAACTGCACACACAACTTCACCACCACTAAACCAAACAAGCCAGGAACCAGTGCCTGCACATCCACTTCTGTTCAAACAGCCCAATATTTGGGGAACTGGTTGAAAAAAGTCATTAACTACAGAGAAGCCAAAGACAAACATTTTCATGGCTGAATAACAGTCATCTATGGCCTGATCCAAACTCCTCTTGCCAGTAAGCTTTCCCACTGACCCTGCTGGGAATTAGAAGAGACAAACAAGAAACAACTCCACTTCATACCCAGACTCTCCCAATGTATTTCCACTCTGGTGTTTCACAGAACTGTCTGAAATGAAGTTTTTCCTCTTATGGTCAAATATCCACTGCCTGTATTGGTCTAAGCATTTTCTTCCAGACATTTCTCAGAAATCTGTGTTTTGCTGAATAGATACTCCATTTTCTGGATATCTAATCTAAAAGAGCTTAAAGTTTGCTCTTCTTATAATTATCTTATAATTACAGTGCCTGTCTGAGGGTCTGATACAGTCTCTGTGGCATCAATTTTGTTGCCACAACCTACCCCAGTTGTTGATAGACATGAACCTGAGCTTCTCTGGACAACAGGTAAAGTCTCAGGAGTTTTTACAGCTAATAAATTCATGCTTACCCACCATTTTTATGTTCTGTAGGGTCTGAGCACTCTCGCAACCATTCTCCCAGCTGCACCCAATTGCCCATGAGCTCATTTCCAAAGGGAATTCCTCAGCTCCTGAGCTGTGGGAGTCACAATAACCTAACCCCAATTGCCCCAGCTACTTTAAGTGTTCTGGATTTCATGCTCTATGATGGGACTGACATACATTTTGGGAAGCTCTTACTCTGGAATTCAATTCTACAAGAAGAGATACTCATAACCTCTGCGCTCACGTTTGCTCAGAGGCAAGGAAGCTGCAGTGGCTCAAAGACTCAGCAGTGTTGCAGATACTCAACATTTCAGAAAAAAAGGTCACTTGCAGGTTTTCCTTCAGAAGAGAGTGTGGGGATGGTGGAATCATGCACTATAGCTTCCCTACACTCATGGGGGCTTGCTTAGTCCATGGAGGAGCAGCAGAGGACATAGTCTTTTATTTCCTTTCTTACAGAAGTTTACAGTCCATTTTCTACAGGACAGTAAAACAGCATTCAATGAAAATTAAACCAACACCTCTCCACGGAACAAACTCAAAACTGTAACACCACATAAATGCTCCACGTTCGCTTGTGTAGGTTTACGAAGATTTCCTTTCAGACTGAAATTCCCACAGCTTCCTCGAGGTGGTACCATGGACACACTGAACTATTTGCTAGGTCCTGGAATTTAGGATACAGAAGCTAATTGAATATATTAGCAGTGTTAATTTCTCAGCCATATTCTGCAGTGAGCAATTACCTGTGTGCAGTAGGAGAATGGCTTTCTGCACGGTGGGCTGCAGTGCCGAACCTCTGCAGGTTTCGTCCGAAGAGAACACCCTCCTTTAAAAGAAAAAGCTACTGAGTGCCTTCAAGGGTATGTTTTAAAGTGTTTTTGACTTGGAACACTACAGTGTAAGAAGTGCTTATTTGCTTATTTTATATAGTTAAATACTAGCCTATCGAGCACATTAGCATAATATCTGTAAGCATTGCATTAATTAATTTGCCTTAACAAGGCAGGGAATTATTATCATACCCATCTTGTTAATGGAGAACAGAGACCAACAGAGTTAAGCAATTTGCCACAGGCCTCATAGGAAGTTGGGGACAGAATCAGGAATGAGATGCAGATCTTCTGTGTCCTCGTTAATGACTTATCTACATAAGAAGACATAATCCATATAACACCTTTGCCCATCCTCACCTGGGAAGTCTGTGCTTCTATAGGGATAAAAACATGCTAATGAATTCTTAACTGGTTGGCAACCTTTGTACATAAAACTTTTGTTATTATCTTAACTAGTCATTAATAATAGCACCAGATAACAACACCTGCATTTTCATTTCTACTCTCTCCTCATTCACCCTGTGCACATCGAGAGAGATCCTGTGGAGGTGCAAGCCCTACTGCCTGTGCAAATCTCTCACGGAGCTTCAAAGTGCTGACCATGAATTTCCCTTTTCATCCTGTGCAGGCAGAATTTGTAGGTCACTGCAACAGCAGGAGTCTCACAGTTTGAGCAATCTGAAATTCCTGTATGTTAAATAGGACTACAGAAGCTGGGCTCTCTACCACACCTGTGATGTTCTCTTCTGTTCTCCACAGTTACAGGAAGGTTGCAATTATGGCTGTGCAAGCCAGCCCAGGAGGCCCTTTCAGTACCTACACTCATTACTTGCCATGACCAACCCAACAGTAGGGGTAACTCACCTAAATACTGTCACGACACGTGTGAAGCTGACCTGACAGCAAGGCTGGTGAGCTCCCATCTGGCCTTCCTACACACAAATCTGAACTGAAATTCTGGAGGAATTAGGAAGGCTGTCCAACCCCAACTCCCCATGAGCAACTGATGCAGAAGAAGAAAACCTGGACGGAGACTTTTCATCCATAATCATGCACGGCAACTTGAGGATATACCTGTGACATTTACTCCATCTGAGCGCTGACACCACACCGTGCGTACATTGTCTCGCCAAAGGCTGGTTTTCCACAGGTAGTCATAGCACTTCCCTCCTGCAATATCACTGCCAGTTAGTCTCCACCTTGCCACAAACCCAGAATAAACCCTTGAGCAGGAGGAAGTGGCACTTTGGCCGTGCTACCTGAGCAAGGCCGTGTCTCCATCTCTTGCCCGGAGCAGCTCTCCTGGTTCTCCGGAGACTGAACGATCAACGCCCTGGACCGGGACTGGCGCCCGGCTGTCTCCAGGCTCCTGCCGTTGATGCAAGTGAGCTCGCAGGAGCTCCACTCTGACCAGGCTGTCAGGTGGCAGTCGCCTGCACGTTGAAAGAATAAACTACAGGTTTTCAAAAGGAATCAACCCTGAAGGAAAAGGACAACCTAGGTGTACAGCAGCTTTAATAGTGAAACACTCCCACTTAATCACCCGGTTTGATGCATTATTCAGATTTTCTGCTTCGTGGAGAATCTCATTTTCTCAAAAAGACAAAAAAAATGCTTTATCAGGTGATCTAGAAAGAGCAGACTGAGCAGTCACCTCATCTGCTGAAGTACAAATCCTTACTACAGCAACTGACAGTACTCGGAGCTACGACAGCATCTCCATCTCAGACAGCTATCGCAGGCAGAAATGCACTGAGGCTTCCCAAAGACCTTACCTGGGCAAGGCACAGAGCATGGTAACTGCAGCACACTCTCTTTTGGTGGCAGCTCTCCACAGAATACATCTTCTACTGGTCTGGATGTAGCAGAATCAGATGCGTCGTGCACTACACATGTGAGGTTGCGGACTTGCAATCCCTCTCCACAATGTCCACCCTATGGAATGACAGAAGGGAAGAGAGACACACATCGCTGATGTGAGCAGATGACAGAAGAAATACGGTTCATTCCACCTAAAAAGACTTCAAAGATACAAATCTGGACTGCAATAGTATCACCAGTTATGGGCAGACAGATGGAGATCTCCTCTGTACACATTTCTACAGAAACTGAGAGGCAGTGTCACACAGAAATGGGTGTCATACCCAAGCAGGAGAAGAGGTGGTGCCATAGAAGATGAATACTGCCTCTGGGGTCAGCCTTTCACGCCTGTCACGCCTGTCACTAGATCTAGTGAATTTACTGGTTCTTAATTAGTGCCTAGTTATGTGAACACAGAATTTTTGGGCTTCTCTAAAGAGTTCGCCCAGAGGAATGGACATTTCCACTCACCTTCTTTGTCAACACAGCCCAACAGGAGCACTTACATGATTTAAACCCTGCAACACCAAAACTCCTCCAGCACACTCAATTGGACTTCAAGGATTATTGCTCACTACACTGTCTGTGTAAGTTCTTAGAGAGAGCTGTTGGTTCTGGAGCAGACAGAGATCACCAACACAAGACACACACTGCACCAAAACATCACCCAAGGTCAGCCATCACCTGTTAGCACTGAATCCCATTTGAACAAGCAATGGGAGACTCCACCTAAGCCACCCAATGGTCATCAGCCAGGTTCTGAGCTACTCAGCCACGCACCAAACTACTTGCTGAAGAATACTCTCCTTACTAGAATATCAATATTGTTTGATTAAAGTGGTGATATAGGGCTGAGGATACTTTAAGAACAGAAGAACTGAGGCTATTTCTAGAGGCTGGAGTTGTTTAATTCTCATCTGAGAACCAGTGTTGCAATGACGTTTGAGGTGCACACCCTAAACATGTGTGATGCTTCATGAACGCCCGCCTAAAGCCTTACGGAAATGTCCCTTTACAAAATTCAGTAAATAAGACTCAAGAAGAAGGATGAAACATCGCTTTTATATCACCAGGGGAAGCGCCCCTTTGGATCACTTGGCAATGGATTCCTTTAAAATAATGGACTTCATCTGCAGAGCAGAACAACTGCTACCAAGTGCACTCAGTCAGCAGCGCGTTTGCTAGCAGGAACCTCCAGGATGCCTTTCCTGCACACACCAGGTACCTTTCTCATTCCCTCCATCCCTGCTGTTGCAGACCCACCATGAAACAGGAACACGAGCATAACTAGCTGGATTTAGAGCAGTTGCTAATCAAAAGCACCTTAGAGAAGTATTAATGTAGATTTTCTATATGCAGCCAGATTTCACGTTTTTTAACATCTTATTTCACTTTAGTCACTATGTAACTCACTGTTCTAAATTACCATTTCACCACTGAAACCTCTGTTGTGGTCTGAGATTAATGGTGTGTGAACAACTCATGCTGCTGCCATTTGGGTTAAAGCTCTTAGAGATGGCTGGTGGAAACAGAAGATGTGGAGAAAATTCTTGGGGGAAATAAGCACTAATCAAAATGCAGTGTATTTGAAGCACAAAGTGGCTCAAAATTACTGGAAAGGGCAAAAAAAAGTTCAAAAAGTTACTTATTCCTGTATAAAAATACATATAGGTATGTATATACATATCAATATATAAATAGTTATATGAGTACTGAGATAGAAAGATAATTAATAGGTGAAACCAATACGTTTTTCAGTATAGCATTCTCCACCATGAAAGTCCACATGCAACATTCTTCATTCTTGTCATGCAATATTGGAAATACATTCATATTTGCCAATATTTAGAATAAAAATTAAATAGAACTTGTGGACTCAAACAATTCCAAAGATAAAGTTTCACTTTTTAAAAGGGGCTTCCATTTGCTTGCTTTCTTTTAATGTGATTTTTTTCAACCAATTGAACACACTTAAAAGACAAAATGTCATCCTGTCATTTATCAGAGATATTTTTTGATATATTTGGTAAGGTCATAAGCAATGCAGGATCACTGCATTAACTTCCTTATCATCTGAAAAGTTATTCATGTCCCCAAAATTATACATTAGAGGATCTAATTAATAGGTGTGGGGTCAGTGGAAGCTTGCTGCAGTATTGGCACACCGAGGATGCAGGGAACAGCTGCTCACCAGAGGGGAACTGCCAAGATGATCACATATTCAGAACCCTGGGGATCAAATCTGTATTGTAAATGCTCTTCCTTGGAAGATGTCATCACTGAGGTTTGTTTGCCTGGCACCAAGAATTGAGTCACAAGTTCCTGGCAGATGCAGGGATTTGACTCCCAGAGGGGATTCTCTCCCTTTGGCTACAAAGATTTCGACACTGACCCTACAGAGGGCGCAGACCCCACCCTGGGTCCCCTAACACAGCCTGTAGGCAGAGGCTCCTCCAGGAAGGCAGCACGGAGCCTCTGCCTCTCACCCCTGTGCCCCAACCAACCACCAGGAAAACACGGAGAAGGTTTGTGCCAGGACAGCCAGGAATCTCTCGAACTGACCAACAGGCTCAGAGAAGGCAGCAGCTGCACAAACCTCCTCTCGCCCCACTCTCACATCTTCCCACAAACAGCGCTCGAACAAGACAAGAGCTAACGGTCCCAACGAGGTGCTTTGCCCAGACAGGCCTTGGTGAGAAGTTTTCCCTTTGCAGCCTTTACTGGGGTTCCTGTGTTTTCATAATTATTTCAGGTAACGAGTTGATTGGGCAACACTTCCACAGCTTGATGAGCATTTAATCAGGTACAAGTTTTCTTTAATGAGGAAGCATTGCGTGATCATCACATTTAAGGGACTGCTTTTAAAACACTTTAGCAGGAAGGGTCCTTAGTCTTCTCGGGGTTGTTAGGCAGCCACTGCTTCGTGTCTAGCTGCCTCACTTATAATCCTTTCACAGAAAAATTAGGAACTGTGTCAGCCACTGCTATTTTCGTTTTTCCCCACTAATCAGGGTAAAACACTTCAGCTCCAGTAGGAAAATGATTAATGTCATGTAAGGCTTTAAGATTAGGTGTACTGACCATTTTCCAAGTCCTGTTTTCCTCTGAACACAGCAGAAATGCCCCGGGCCTGCCAGAGGTGTGCCTGTCACTTGTGTAATCACCCGGAGAGCAACACACTGATTTTTTTCACTGTAAAAACCAGCAATATACAACACGAGGGCTCTATGACTAAACATGCAGGTGGCTCTACTTATTCACATTAAGCCAATTTAGCATAAAATAGTCCTTTTACAATTAAGAAAGGCAGTCTCAGTTATCTCAATATAAGGAAGAACTATTTTAGCTTTATAATTAATTATCCTGTTTACATTATTGCAGGATGACACTTTGACAGCACGCGTTCTGGTCTTACCGTGGGATGCATTTCCCTTATTTAACAAAGCACCCTTGAAAACAGGACTTGTGAAAGCTTTCTTTAGAAAGTAAGCTTAAGCTTCTTTTCCAGTAAAGCACAGAAATAAATCACCCTGTATTTATGAAGTACATTTAATTCCTAAGCACCTCATTAAAGAGAGCTGAACACGAATAAAATGGCTCCTCTCCAAAACAAAGCAAAGCATAGAGAAACTACATCACAGTAATTTAAGGAGAGAGGGAGGCTCTACCTCATGGAAAGTGCGGGATGGTATCTGGGTTGGGGAAGGCTGTGATTACCTGCTCTGAGCTGAAATTTAGCTGCGTTCTGGACATGCACGCTTTTAATCTGCACAGTGTGTTATTTATCTGGAGTATGCCAGGGCATTAATTCAGCTTCCCTACTAATTCTTTTATCAGCTATGTTAGCTCCCACAGTCCAAGGTCTCTAATGTTTAACTGAATTTGCTTACGTTAGCTGGACAAAATACCAGCTGATGTTATAATTTTGTTATATTTATGTTATACATAAATAGATATTGAGTGCAGCACACACAAGGACCATATTCACATCCCTAGCTGCAATAAGTTGTTGTTGGTTACATAAAATATAAATATATTTCTGTTTCTCTGATCTTGGACAGCCCAAAGACTGTCACATGCCAGATTTCAGTTGTGAAAACCTGGGAAAATGCTGGGTGTCTCTTCTGCCACCTGCAGTAGCCACTACACATCCACATACTGCATCTAGAACGTGTGTAGGTGTTCAAGGCATTCGCAGCATGGCAGAGAGCAGAGCAGAAAGCACAAGGGATGTGTCTTTATTCCTATTACTGGCTTCAGGTTCCTACACGGGATAATGTGGAGAAGCAGCCACAGATCCCCTGGGACCAGACAGGGCTTTCTTCCACTGCAACCACTCTTCTCCCACCACCATCTCAGCACAGAAGGCTTTAAGCAGCCTGAGTGGACTTTGCTCTAGCTGAGATACCTCATTGTGAAAGACTCACCTCTGCTTAAACGGAGTTCCCAACTCATATGTTTTAATATTGGAAATATGATCTAACAGATAAGGAGAAAAGAAGAAGTCAATTCAAGACTGATGCAAATCCCTGGCAGTGATAAAAAGATGGCTCCAGTGCTGAACAGAGGTGCTGAGCGTAAGAACAGCGCATCACAACTGAATCAGCAATCTTTGGATCAGTGAAAAGAGAGCCAGGCCAAGGAGAAACCAGAGGCCAGCCTTTCATATAACAACTCACACTATTGTTCCAGAGACATTGTGGGGAAAGACCTGCTATATCCAGTACTTAAAAAAAAGGAGGAGAGGAAGAAAGAAAAAAGATTTTAAAAAGGTTAAGCTCTCTTGAAATTTAGTGTATTTATTTTCTTGTTAGGGTTATTTTATGTAATGAAATCATAGGTCAGCATGACTACGCCCACTCAGCACACTGACTCCATAAATCTCCTTCAATACCTCTCTAAGCTCCCAGTACTTAAACCTGTACTGCTGTAACTCGCTGCTGATGGCTGGAAGAGGAGGTGCAGGGGTTCAGCATCCCTGAACTTCCCCTGCTTTCCCAGGATCCCACCAGCGCCTTCACCTGCCACAGCGACCCCTCTGACCCGCGAGCGGCGCCCTCCATCATTCCTGCCACACAACAAGGGCTTTTGTCGTTCACCCTAGCCCCGAGGAAGAGAAGGAGTAGAGCTGGAGAAAGCCATACCTGGGCTCTGCAGGGAGACCAGGGACCCAGCATCCAGCTGTAGCAGGGCTTCACGGGGCAGCTCCGGTGCTGGGTGAGCGCCTGCGGGCAGGGCCTGCCCTCGCCCGCCGCCCGCAGCACCACCGAGCGCCCGCGCACCATCTGGCCTGGGCGAGGGGAGAGCACAGGGCACGGGAGAGAGGCAGAGCGGAGGGGAGAGAGAGAGAGAGAGAAAGAAAGAAAGTCAGATTTTGTGATTTATCAGTACTCCTAGCTCATTTTCTGCCACTGGAATCTGTTAAAAAGGCAATTAATTGAGAAGACTATTTGGATAATACGGCTGCCATTGCCAGGTCTAAGTGATGCAGGCACTATATTGTCAAATACAGTTTCTAAACACAGTTTTCTATGTTTTCCAAATACATTATTTGTTTACGCAACACATTTAAATACTTGACTAATTCCTGATTATTAAATATTACAAGAAAATAATTCCTGTGGCAGCATTATTTCTACACATTCAATGTTTCTAGAGATTTTTAACAAATGAAATTTTCTTTTTATGACCAATTATGCGCAACTAATTTGAAAACTGCAAACACTCTAGTGGCTATTACCATCCATAACCACTTCTGCCATTTCCATTAAAATTCTATTTATTATTGGTGAAAACTTCTTCAGCCACTGAATGGAAAAAGCAATTACGTTACTACTTTTGAAATAATAAACCTGAATATATTCATTAAAGCTACAGCATTTCCATTTCTGTCTCCTTTGCAGTCCATTTACATCCAGAAATGTTTGCACTCAAAATGTTTCAATTGGAATCCTGTCTCCTGTTAAAAAGAAAAGTGGGAAAAAAAGGCCCTGGTGCAATGGGATGCAGAAGGTTGTGCCGTGGATAAAATTTCTGCCCTAACTTCCAGCAGGCTTGGATTTGAGAGACAGTGCATAAAACAAAAGGGCACGCACACGCAAGAGGACGGATGTACATGGCAGTTGCTAATTCTCAGAACAGGAAAGAGAGAATGTGGAGCTCCCCTCTCCCATTCGTATCGCGGTCGTTCAGCTGCAACCGTGGGTAGAGGGGAGTCAGGGCTGCGGGGAGCAAACGCCCCTGCGAAGGGGGAGGCTGCAATCTTCAGCCAGATCCTTCTCCCAGCTATTTACGTTTAATGAGCGTTACTGCAGCCAGGGTTAAGGTGCATCTCTAATAACTGCCACTGTGAGTGTCCACGGAGCAGGGCTTCCAAAAACATTTTAGCAAATAAACGCAGACAGACCTGAAAAAGCCGCTGGCAGATATCCTAACAAGCTCTCTTACCTTTACTATGCTCTCTCCTCGCTCTGAGCCACTGAATTCCATTTTCAAACCCATTTAAACCAATTTTAAGACTGCTTCCTTTTCCAGTTCTAATCCCCTGAACCTGGTGAGTTGGTAAAAGAAGTGATGATAAAAGCTCTTATCCACATGACTGTGCATTCAGGCATCACCGAATCAGATACCTTAGGAGGCGGAAAAAAATCCTCCCAGCTGAGAGCTGAGGAAAGGTAAGAAACTCCTGTGGTTCACCAGGAGTGACAACAAGGGATAAGAAACCCCCCTGCAGCCCTCCCTGGCCCAGCGGGCCAAAATGAGCTGTTTCTTCCTCTCCAGCAATGGACCAAATTTGCCAGGTCCTTCTAAATTCTTAATGCTGAGGACTGGTAAACAACGGAAAAGGCTTTGTGGAAAACCACAGGAGGCCTGTGGCTGAGTGGATTTTGGGATGTGCTGTGGCAGGGGCTCTCCCTGACCAAGCTGCTCTGTGGCCCTGTCAGGCATGAGCTCCCCAAACAGCAGCTATGGAAAAGGAGGTCTCCTAAGTTTAAATGATCTGATTTCATTAGGAGGGGCTTAAAAGCTAGAAGCATTCATCAATTTTAATTTTTAATTACAGAAATAATTTCCTTTTGTACACTCTGTTTAACATCTTTCTAGCAAAATGTAAATGGGAAGATCACTGAATAGAAAATACCATTTTCCTTTTAACGGGAATTAACAACCATTCTGTATTTATTTACATGTTATTTTCCTACAGTTTGTTATCCAAGCCATTTAAACTCATACATTCACCATGGTCAGCGGGTGCTTGACTCATTTGGTCCATCATTTTCTTTTTATACTGTGAACAAATCAAAGACAGAAATGTCACTGAAATCTTCCTTTGTAAAATCAATGCAGTGAGTTTCGTAAAGCTCTGATTTTTTTCCTCACTCCATAAACATTACCGCGGTGCCTGGTTACTTCTCAAGTAGCAGAAAAACTCCCAATCTTTACTTTTTAAATACTTTATCTTTTGCTGCCTATGGAGCAGAATGCAATAAAACCTCCAATACAAACGCTGGAAGAATCAAAGCAATCCTAGCTTTAATTTCCTGATGAACTTTTCTTTAATTTCCCCATGAACCAGCCATGTCTGCTTCCTCTGCTCTACAGTGTTAAATGACATGAAAATTAAGATACAAAGTGTCCTGAAAATTCAGAAGAAGTATTTCTTCATATGCTTAAATTTGCCATTAATATTGAAAGGAGGAAAAAATGTTGGTCACTTAAAATCCTGTATTACATCAGCGGCTAAAATTTCATCTCAAAAACACAGCATCATATTTTCATATTAGAAGAATAAGATTTCTCACCCTCAAAAAATCTTGCCATTCCTTCCCCTTTATCCCCCACAAAGTGATGCATCGCAGTTGAAACCAAGATGATTAAAATTCCTGCTGCAGTTCATCCCAGTCAAAATTACCGACACGTTGCTATCTGTTCGATGAGTGTGAGCAGAGCAGATAAAACACAACCCTATCAAGCAACCACAAGACCAGAGCAAGGATCAAGTTACGTAAATACAGCCCTGGAGGTCAGGTTGGGTCAAGTGAAAAGCAAAAGGGACAGGTGATAAATGAGTCTTCCCACTGCCAATCCCATTAGCGGGCACTGGGGCATCCACATCTCTGGGAGAGGTTTTGGTGGCCCCTCTTCCAACAACACCTCCCAGAGCCATCAAACCAGAGTTTAACGAGTTTGCACAGCAAGAAAGAAAGAGTCACTAAGTTTCTTCTTCAGAAGGCAAAAATCAAAAATGTTTCCCCAAACTGGCGATGAGTCAGGGGAAAATGCAACCATCAAATTTTTCAGTCATGGAGACCCTTGTCCCCCTCATTTCTGTCCCATGAGTCAGTCTGGTGTTGGGGCACATGTCTCCATCACACCTCTTCTGGGCTCTAAGGACTCAGCAAGGCACGGAGTGTGTTCCACCCTGGTAACTCAGAGAAGGCCCACAATTTATCTGATGAGCTGTCAGCTTTCTAAGTGGCACAGCGTGGGTTTAGCTGTTCTAGTACTGTTTAGCACTCCTGTTAGATGACTTGGGAGAAATCATACAGGACTGGAAAACACGAACAAAAATGCAGCATCCTTGTGTATTCAGCTGCCTCAACAAATGAAATAACATTTTCTGGGATTATCCATACCAAACATCTCTCCAGTAACTTTGAGTCAGGCAGTAGGAGCATCATCCATTAGCACAATACTAAATATCTCTTCATAGCAGCACAGCAGCTGATACAAGGAACCCCAATATGTAACCTAATGTCAGCCTAAAGCCCCAGCCAGCATCCTGAACAGATGCTGCCCAGAACTGCAGCTGCAACAGGCAAATATCAGTTACACATCTCCGTAGGCTCAGCACAGGCAGGAAAGAGAGATCTACTTTACTCATCATCATTTATAAAAATCAATATATCTGCCTTTGGCTGCTGTGTACCAGAACCACATTAGCTGTCAGTGCCACAGACAGCAGCACCACTTCATGTTTAAATGCACTGTTCCATAAAACCTGAGTGAGAGAAAGGTCCCATCCATTAAAATACATCACAGTAAAGAGACGGACAGAATGAAAATGTTAGCGACAATGCCCGAGTTAAGAAACACATGAAAAAGTAAATCCAGCAACACTAAGTTTGGATCTGAATGATATTTAAATTGTTTCTCTCTAAAGTCATTTATAGTTATTGCAGAAGGCCCTTCACATGCTCTTCAAGAAAAGCCAAAAACGGCAGAATATGATTGGCAGCAGAGCCTACGGTGCGTACAATTTGCTGTGAATTATTTCTGAGAACCCTGCATCTAAGTCCTACATTTTAGGTTTATCAGATAGCAGGTAATTACGTATTTGGCAAAGGGAAGCTGAATCAGTTTACTACAGCCACTTCCCACAGTTCATTTATTGTCATTCTTTGGTTTTCTCTGTCTAATTTGAGGCTGCCTCCTATTTTCACAAACGCCTGTGAGAAACACGTGATGATTTCAAAGGTATTGCGGTCCATGAACCGTCAGGTAGGAAACTTCCACTGCATTCATCTGTGAAGCACCACCAGTAGATGAGCACATAATTAATGCCTTCTCTGTTAATGCCATCATCAAGCAGCATTTATAACCCACTGGAAATCAGTGGAAAAGCTGAAACGACATGTGTGGTTGGAAGCACACAAGGGCCAAGGCTGCAGGACTGCTGCCAAGGTGCCTCTGTCACAGATGTTTGGTATCAGTGTAGCTCCACACTTGGTACTGCTTCAGCAAAACTCAGATCAGCACTGGGGCTGCAGTAAAATATACCACGCTCAGAACAGCTTGGATGCAAAGTACTTCTGTTTCACTGCTGCTCCTGCTTTGAGATGTGATTCAGAAGACTCCTGGGCCCCTGCAAAGCTATTCAAATGACAGAGAAGGACTGAGCAAAACTTGGCTTCCTTGTGTTAGAATTTTCAAGACTTTCCCAGCTCCTCAGCTGCCATGGGCTCACCATCAGTACCTCCAGGTTGAAGTCGTACTGTCCGAGCCAGCTCTCTAGCTCTGAGGACCAGAAGATGACCAGAAGATGACCCACAGACTGAGCTGAGCTTGGGCTTGCTGGGTGGGTTCAGATAGCCTTACTGAGGTTTGGCACCCACAGCCAGGATGATCCCAGGAAGAGCTGAGGTCTTTGGCACAGCATGGATGTTTCCAGTTTCCCTCTGCAGAAGCCAAGCTCCAATTTAGGACGTGAAGTAACTGGTTGCACCTTCGTGCATCAGGAACCACCATCTCCTTAGCCAATCTTTAGGACTTACATAAGCATTTCAGAATCAGGAGCAGAACATGAGACGCACCTTTACTTGAGTACAGCCCTTGGCAGACTGTGCAGTGGAAGAGCTCAGGACAAAAACCCTTCAGGCACTACACAGGATGAGCTGCTCCTTTAGCATGCTAAGGGTCATAAAGAAGTTACAACTTGCTCTTGCACACGCAGCACTGTTTATTTTGGTAAGTGACTGAATGCTCAAAAAAAAAAAATTAAGTCCATTCAGCAACAAGAGCACTAGTGCTCCAAAATGGATTTTGAAGAAAAAAATAAAATTTGGAATTAATAGTATTCCTAGTGTGTTGTTGTTAGAACACTAATGATGAATTATTCATTTCTGTTAAGAACACACTATTTTACAAAAGGGCTAAAAGCTCAGCAAAGAAAGAACACCACTAATTTAAATATTAAGCTTTTTCTGGAACATGCTTTGATCTCTGAATCCATCTGAAGGAATCACTGGAAGTTAAGAGCTTTTTCTCTTTGACCTTAAGTAAATTTGATTCAAATACACATTATGGGTCTCGAATCTTAAAGACCATTAGCTGTACATCTAATGCACATCAGAAGCCTGGGAAATAATGTCAGGAGCTTATTTTGAATAAAAGCTTCAACACATTTCCTTATGTCAATACTCAAAGGTTTTTTTAAATGATATAAAGTTAGAAAAAAGGTCTTAACCATTTCACTTTCTGTACGCTGGTGGGCATTACTGGCTATAGAAAACCTCGCTGAATTTACTGGAGTCACACTGGTGTTAAGAGACCTGTGGTACCAGATGGAGACAGAGGCACACACTAAATGATGAAAAATAGTCTTAAAACTTTTTTCTTCAATGGGATGTAATTATGTTGCTAAAAGTAACTTCACCAGAGGATTTTGTATTTAGTTGTTTATTCATGTCTCAAAAACTTGTAACTCTCCGCAGCTCTTTACCAGCTCTACGTACTCCTGTCTCTGGCGTTAATGTTTCCTATGAATGAATTCTGAGAGGTTGAATAAATTAAGAAAATAAACCTTCGGGCGTCTGTCCACTTGATTTCCTAAATCGCATTTTTCACTTTTGAGTACTTTGAATACAGCCTGCTTTGTTCAAAAAAATCCAACACCTCAGGACCTCAAAAGTGTCCAAAAGTCACCTCCAAAGGTTTTGGTGTGGTCAGGGTGATTCCTGTGCTCTGCACCCCTGCTTGGGGGCTCTATAAGCCCCTCTGGGACTGGGGGTCCCGTCATTGCTGCAGTGGCAGGGCGAAAGGTGGCCAGGAGGGCCAGAGGGGACTCACCGCCAGCGCCACAGGTGTGGGAGCACTGTGACCAGGCTGACCACGCCGAGAGCTGGCAGTTCACCGCGCAGCCCACCACACACCGGCTGCTCGTCTGCAGGGGCTTCTCCAGGTGCAGCTGCAAGAAGACAAGGAAACACAGGTGTCAGCTTCCCCAGCCCCCCATCCAGGCAGGCACCAAGTCAGGGCACCGAGAATCAGCAGCGACTCCAGCTGGATGCCAGTGGTGTTGGTACAGGGAGCTTTCCCCAGGGTGCAACTGGTGAAACTGGTTACAGCTTTGAAGCATTTCACACCCAAGGATCCCCCCGTGTTTGGGTCTGGGACTGAAAGGACGGCCCCAAACCTCTAGCAGGGCTCAATCTCCGTGGTGGCCAGCGCTGTTGAAGCCATGGGGATAGTTCGGCCACGCCCCATGCGTTTGAGGTGAGGAGCGATCCCACCCACTGCCAACCCCCGGGGACGCTTTTGTTCCCCAAAGCACGCAGCTGCTGCTCGCCCAGCACTGGACACAACGTCTCCAGCACCGATGGACGACGTCTCCGTGGGGGTCAGAGCGCAAGGGCTCTCTGGAAACATCACGAAGGCCCAGGCGTTCCCCGCCCCGCGCGACCCCGCGCCATGCTCACCCGCTGGCAGAGCCGCACGCTGACCGTGGCCCCGTCACTGCGCTGGCAGCTCAGGAGGCGCCGCCGCTCGCCCTGCCCGCAGGTGGCATTGGCATCCAGCTGGCACCCGCTCCAGCCTGCAGGTACGGAGCGAAGGACACAGTGAGGCCACGGCCCTCAGCCCGCTTGCACCTCCTTCCACTGAGCACGTGGGTTACCTTCCCCTAACGCTGTGCTTCCTCAAGCCAGGGCATCCCAAATCGAAGAACGACCCACACAGAAGAAAGTTGCTCTTAAAACTGAGAAAGTCTGGGAGGAGAAAACCCTTATTTTGCCCTCATATATCTCCTTAACAAAACCGGTACCTTGGAGCGCACAGAAAACTGTTAAGCACTGATAAAGTGTATCAGTCCAAGCCAGTCAGTGCATTTACAAAGCTCTATTGTCTGAAGCAAATTCCACTGTGATAAAGTAGCTGGGAAAGCTTCTGCAGAGTAACTCTGGTTTAACCTATTTCTTGTCTTAAGGCAAAGTGTTCCATCATTAAAAAGTAAGAGCTAATTCTTCTGAAATAAACGAGTATTTCTAGTAGAAGAAAATTCATCTCTTACGACTTGTCTGAAATTATGGAGGTCAGAATACAACTAAACTAGAATAAGCCTTAAAACACTGTTTAAAACAAACAAAAAAGCATAACACAGAGAACAAGACTTTCCAAAAACCACCAACAAATAGGAAGCGTATGAGAAGAAAACGTATTACTTTGAGTCTTCCACCTCTGATAAACATGAACACATAAATGTTCTGCATTTCTGAAATCTGATGATATAAAAGGCATCATTTTGTTGTCTGCTTTTATTTCAATCAGGTTGAGTTTACATTCAGATGTAACATTCTCTCCTGCTTTGTTCTCCAATCCCACCAGGCCCTAAACTTTTCTTAGATCTCCTCTCTCTGCTCTTCTCATTTACCCAAGCTGGTCAAAACAAATAATTTTTCTTTTTTTTTTGTTTTTAGCTTGCTTGCACCAGATCTAATTGCTTATGAGATCCTAAATAATGCATTTTTGCTCTGAATATCCTATACCTACCCATATAACTCATATTGTCTTCAGACCAGACCCTTGTGAGGTATTATTGGATTCACCAGATTCACAAAGATGATACTCTTTCAACTGGGATTTTGTAATTAATTCTGTTGATAGCCCACCAAAAAAAAAAAGAGATCCTATTTAACCTGCCGTATTTCCAGCATATCTGGAAATAAAAAAATTGTGCATTTGTCACTAAGCTGTAAAAACCATAGGCAGGAAACCAACTTTTTTGAAAGTAGTGAAGTCCACACATAACTCTTCTAATGTCAAGGCTTTACCCAACACCACAAGCAAACATAACTGAAAACACAACTGAAGAAAGCTCTTAAGGAGCTGAATTTTTGATGCAAAAATATTTGGGAAAGCAGAATATCCATTTCATAAATGTTGTAACTGGTGTCACTTCCT
Source organism: Dromococcyx pavoninus (assembly GCA_033558185.1). NCBI lineage: Eukaryota > Metazoa > Chordata > Aves > Cuculiformes > Neomorphidae > Dromococcyx > Dromococcyx pavoninus. Next base: position 597,918 of record JAUMJL010000276.1, on the reverse strand, counting down.
GCTAAGAGTATATTGGAGAGTTCCACATACCTGTTAGGTTGTACTGATATTGGAAGCAATTCTGGTTAAGAATACAAGGCTTCATTTGTGATTCTTCGGGGCAGGGCTTTGTGCTGACAACAGAAGTCCTCAGCACCTGTCGAGTTCGGGTTTGCACAGTATTCGGATCACACACCTGTTTACAAAAGTGATGGACAGTGAGAGAGACCCTGGGAAATCACATCCCACTGATCGCCTGTGTTTGTTACACCTGCATCCACACACACCCCCACGGCCACACGGAGCTGCAACAGAATTGCTTCTGGTTCAAAGATACTTAAAGCATAGGACAGAAAAGAAACGTGGTTCAAAGGTAAGAGTCCAATATTACTGTAAGTCATCTTTCAGCCACCCTGACTCGGCCATAGGCACTCCTATCCTATTTATTTCCATAACTTTTGCAAGGATCCTTGGAGACAAGAGGATATAAACCCACGCCGTTTTGCTGTGATCTACTTTCCACAGCTTCTAGTAAAATGCCACAGTGCTGCATAATGAGACAGGGTTTACAGCACAATTAATGTATTTTTAAGTACTAACTGATGTTACAGTAAAGCTTTCATTTCAGGAAGGACATTTGTAATTGCGGATCAGTTACGATGCTGACAACAAGATGGTGTGAATTCTCAAACTATGCAATCTAAATACTGATGTAGAACTGCCAAAAACTGGGATATCCTTGGTTACATTTTCATGTGACTCTGTGGCCAGTTTTCATTTGCATTTGTACATCACAGGCATGAAAATAGGGTCTTTTTTAGCAAACCCCTGTGCTCACTCCCTTAGCATTGTAGCATGGGGCTGTTTGCCTTTCTATTCTGCTGCAGACTTAGCAAATGTGACCAAAAGCTTTCAACCTTGCAAGAAACATCCCTTTTACACAGAGGAAAATACCTACTCAGCCCCACAAGTCTCCTCCTGCAGCTTCCTGCACAAGAGAGCTCTTCTCTTCAGATGTCACACGGAGGTGTCTCCCAGCTCTGCCTACACATTCCTTAAGCTTTTGCCTTGGTTTCGTAGTTTGGGGCTACAGCACAAGCAGTTGATGGGCCACGGGGGAGGCAGCGCTGCTGCCGGTGCCTCCACCCCAGCTGGTGCATTCATGTCTCGTGCCAACTATTCCAGCAGGAAGGAGCCACAGAGCCAAAGATTAAATTCCTGAGATACTGGTCAAGGCTAATGGGTGGTGAAGAGCACTAAGGATTGCTACTCTGTCTCACTAAATGAAATCACAAGAAAAGTCCAAATAGGCTTATTTTGATGGGTGATCATGGGAATATGTAATAGTGACTTCAGCTGCAAGGCTGGGACAGAAAAGCAGCCCCAGGAGCAGGGGCTCTGATACCCTGAAAATAAGCACATTTTTCCCGCAACCCAGTACAGCGGGAACGGGCGAGGGGAAGTGGTCCCAGCAAACCTAATGGTAATAAATCTCTGTTAAAGGTATTCAGAGCCATTCACTGAACAAGATGACCTATTTCATTCCTAACAATCTCTCATTAGGATCAAATATTGCTCAGGAACAGCAAAGAAAACAACATAACAAGGCATGCTCTACAGGCCTGGGGAATCCTGGCTGGAGAGCTGCCTGGAGAAGAAGGACCAGGGGGTGTTGGTTGGCTGAGGCTGAACATGAGCCAGCAGAGGCCCAGGTGGCCAAAAGGGCCAATGGCATCTTGGTCTGTGTCAGACACAGCGTGGGCAGCAGGGCAGGGATTGTGCCCCTGCACTCAGCACTGGTGAGGCCACAACTCGAGTACTGGGGTCAGTTCTGGGCCCCTCAGCACAAGAAGGACATTGAGGGGCTGGAGAGCGTCCAGAGAAGGGAACAGAGCTGGGGAAGGGGCTGGACAGCAAGGCCTATGAGAAGAGGCTGAGGGAGCTGGGGTTGTTCAGCCTGGAGAAGGTCTCATCACTGTCTACAACTGCCTGAAAGGAGGCTGTGGCAGAGCGAGTGTTGGTCTCTTCTCTCAAGTGACAGGTGATGGGACAAGAGGAAATGGCCAGAAATTGTGCCGGGGAGGTTCAGACTGAATATTAGGAAGAATTTCTTTACTGAAAGGGTGGTCAGGTCCTGGCAGAGGCTGCCCAGGGAGGTGGTTGAGTTTTTGAGGGACATGGTTTAGCAGAAGATGGGTGCGGTTGGACTCGATGATCTCAAAGGTCTTTTTTTCAACCGGAAGATTCTATGATTCTATGTAGAACTACATTTTCATAAACGCTTGGGAACTTAAACCATGATTTTTCTATAGAGTCCTTTAATTACAAAACCCACAGGCTTATTATCATGCAACAAACCATCTGCAAACACTGAACCCTGCACAGGCGAAAGTACGGATAATTCCTGTATTGTGAATATTAAAGAGAAATGCCATGGCATTGCAGCACAAATCCAGCTCTTAGACTGCTGTAGGCTGGATACCCTGACTAAACAGAATAAATAGAAAAAAGTCTGGTACGTTCTTAAACCACCTCATCAGGGCCTATTTTCCTCATGCTTACACTGTGTGAAGGAAATTCTATTATGTTCTTATTGCTGACACACACCTTGTCAAATCATTTTAAATGGTAATCTTATTTGAATATCCACAGTCATCTAAAATAGACAATCATTCTTAATTATCTGAAAATTAAACCTATGCTAAGTGTTTACCAATACTTTACTGCCTTTTCCACAAGTAATCTGATTGTTTATCCTCACGACTAACACTAATAACTTAAATGATTTGCCAATAAACCAAAACAAATTAAAAAAAAATCAAAGAAGGCATCGTGGTAGTGGCTCCCAATTAATGTTTCTCTGCATTATGTTACCAAAGGGAAAAAAAAAATCAATGAATGCTGTGAAAGGAGTTAAGTCTGTGCCATCCTGGAAATACCTGTTTTTCCTCTCTTCAAAATAAGAACCTGCAGCCAGAAAATATGTATCATTTGCAGATAAGTAACTTCTTTTAACAAAACAGTATTGCCCCCTCCCCAGGATGCACCCGCTGTGCTCCATTACGGGGCACGCACGCAGCTCAGCGCCGCACACGCTGCATTCCAGCCAGATTTCCTGCAGGACCCTTTTTCCTCTCAGACGTGCTCCTGGCGGGCAGCAGGCCCATCAGACAGGTCACATCTAGCTGGTGTTTGCCAGGATTCAAATCAATGATGGGTTCCCTGCAGGCCTGAAGCTGGCGTTCTCGCCGTGCTGATGAGCCGTGTTGTTCAGCAACCAGCGCTGATGCGGTCAGCACTGTGCTTTTACCAGTTCTGAATAATAAAGAAGCTCTGTAGGAAAAGCATTCATTTAATCAAGCTGAGTACATGGGAAACATGCAAAAATTCAAAGTCGGCAAACTGTAACTAATATCCTGTAATGTTATTTGTTGAATTTCTCTTTACGTCAATTGAGAAGTCAATTTTAGTTTTATAATTGATTTTCTGGCCTTACTCTTTCAAGTTAACTATGTAAAAAATTGAGTCAAACGTATATGGAGCTGAATAAGCGGCAGGAGGGAATTACTTGCAAAGAAGATGATGAAAGATGGATTTTCAAAGGAGCAAGACTGAGCTGAGTATCCAGCTACCCTGGAATCTCAAGGGGCTTGGGTGCACAACTCCTGCAGGAATCTTCCAAAATCCCAGGCTGGAAAATTAAATATTTACCATGTGGCAAATGCTGAGGAATGGCTTGGCCAAATCAAAGTCATTAGGGAATGTAAATGGTGAGAGTTAAAGAAGAGGGATTGTTTCCAGTGGGGAGATGCTGAGGGCAATACCAAACAATAACGAAGAGAAGTGAGTAAGCTGCATAGCAGGAGGAAAACACCACGCCACCTTTGTCAGCACTGCCATCACTGCCCATGGTATAGATCCAGTCCTGGATCTGGATCTTAAAAAATACTGAGAGGAAAGATTCCGTTCAGATATGTGAATCAAGACTGCATCTGCTCTGCCCTGCCAGGAATCCAAGTTTTTTATCACAAGCATATATGAATCCACAGTTTTGGGGGGGTTAAATCAATAAAACCCACTGCGATTCTGCAATGCTTTACTGAGTTTCTTAATCTACAGCTCCTCTCTTCCCAGTAAGTGGATGCTATACTTCCAAAGCCCTTATTTTACTTCCTACTGTTCTATTAATAACTACTACTTTCACTGATCACAGATAAAGCATTTGTTAATTATTCTTACATTAAGTCAGCCTCCACCTCCTGTAAGCTAATCACAACTGGTCTGTGCTCAGCATTAGACACAACTCCTGCAATGGAAGCACAATGAAAGAGGAAAAGGTGAAGCCAACAACACTGTTAGGAGAAAGGCTGGTACATACAATGGAATTGTTCAGTAGGAGGAGGTTAATGTCCACTTGTATTTTTGAGACTATCTCTTTACAGTCATACTACTTATTTTTATGCCTGTGGTTACAAATCCTGTAACTGGTTTCCACAGTTGGAGAATTTGGTATGTAACAATAGGGCAGACTGGGTATAACAGGAAAGCTCCTTATGCAGAACTTGAAAGCCAAGGTGATAGATTTAGATTGCAATGACTTATTAAGGTAGATCTAGGCAGTGTCAAAGCCGAACCAAGGGCAATGCAGAACCTGTGCAGGTGCTGGAGCTCTCCACACAGAGCTCACCGATTCGTATTGGAGTCCAGATCAGGCAACCTTTGCACAAACCTCATGCAGAGGGAAGAAAAAATAAAGAAGGTGGGGTGAAACTCAGCCTCTCACTTGAGTCTCAGCTCCAGGGACACCTCCAGTGAATTGCACTGAGAGCAGCTCTGCAGGCTTAGCACCCCCACCTGACCTTTCTAGGAGACTGAGCCTCTGCTCTCCTAGAGGGCTGGCACTGCCAGGACAGTAGTCCCTGCTGCAGCCTTGGGAACCACCAGAGCTTAGTGCCAGCTTAGCAAGTGGAAAACCTTTGTCCAATTTCAGCCTCTACACTAGACAACTGATATTCACTTCCAGCACCACCCAGGCGAGAACAGACTGAAGATTTATGGATGAAAGAAGGATGGTGATTATGGATGTCAATTGGCCATAAACACAAGAGAGAAAACACGTCCTAAGAAGTGGAGGCAGCTGTGATGCACACAGGTAGAAGGTCAGAGGCCTGGAGAATTCTATGTACCTTCAAGGTTAGAGGCCAGCTAGCTTGGTAGTTAAGTTTTACAGACTGTGGATTTTGCTGGATTTAGTCCAGGTCCCTTCTTGGTGACTGTTAAGCGACGCGATGTGTGGTTCAGGCACGTGCTTCCCCTGGTGTCTGTGACAGGAGTGGAATTAATCTCCAGATGGAAATAATAATGGGGACTTAATTCAGGTCACACATTAGCAGCCCACAGCAGCAGGACAACACACACAGAGACTGTAAGTTACTTTACGTGGATAACTGTACTGTCCCAAGCGATTTTATTGTATTAAATCTCACCGTTTCCATTATACTTTCCTATGAAGTGTGGAAAAGTTGAGCTAGACCCAGAGATCTATAGACCAGATTATATAAACCACTACAGAAACAAAACATTCTGAAGCAATGAGAGATACCTAAACTGTTAAGGGAGGGCTGAGTCAGAGTATTCCCCAAAGGACTATTTAGAAATTAGAAAAGCCATCACCTTGATTCTATGGAGGAATTCTGGGCATTTTCAAATATTTCTTTTGGCCAACGACACTTTTCACAACAACCGCTTGTCACTATTTTAAGGTAACATAAAAAGTGAGGGACACAAACACACACAAAGGATGCACTCTTTGCTCCAGACAATAACTGAACAGACAAAGCACAGAAAGTTTGTTCTGGAAGAGAAGGACAATAAATCAAATTAAACTGTGAGGTTACGAATTCTAAGTTCCAGAGCAAGAGCTGTTAACATATCACACGTTAATATACACTATTAGATCTTCCTTGTGATGGATTTTAGAAGCTATCCATTGATCTAGACTTTCATATGCATCATAATTGCACTGCACAAAGGTTACACCCATCATAGAGCCCTTTAAGCTGTTGAATTTATCCAACAGCTTGTATAATGCACGCTGTGCTATAAATAGCTGTTCACATTATATTTAACTGACTATTCATAAGGAAACATACAACCTCAAACTAAGGTAAATGTGTTGGCAGCAACAGGATTGACTATTTTTAACAGTGCAATGAACCATTATATTGTTCATGCTGATGTGGATGTTTTGTAACAATTTAACAAGCCATTTACAATAGCATGAGCAATTTTTGAAATGAAAATGCATTTGCATAAATTTTCCTTTTGAGACACATCTAGGTTCTGAAACCTTATCTGCCTCCATCTATAACCATCACACTTCAAAAAATGATTGTTAATAAAGATGAATAAAAATAAAACAATGAACCTAAAAAATATAGCAGTTACCAACATTTTGATAAAGCCATACAAAAAAAAAATCAAGTCACAACTATGCATAAGAAGCAGTGTAGGTTCTTCCAGAAAATCCTTGGACCAGAATAATTCTCACGCTTGACCTACATAAACTATCTCTTGAGCCAGAAATACAGCTCTGTGCAAGCTTCACTCCTCAGCCCAGCCTGCATGCTGTGGGTTCTCTGCCAGACCCAGGTGCTAATTGTGATGAAGGCTTCAATGACACCCACAGCGAGCCCCAACGTCTACAGGAGTCCACAATTTCTATTCCAGTTGGTATTTCAAACTGTAACAACTCCGACTTGCACCTAAGATAAAAGTGACTGCAAAATCTGAGTCAGCTGTATCGCCTGGTGCCACTTTTAATACAATCAGTTATTGCAATTTACACCCCCGCACAGATTAAGAGAATAATAACTCAATTGTCACAAGGCCCGGGCGTTGCGCATCGCTATTGATCCAGGAGGAAAATGCTCACGAGAACAGAGCCAGCTGTTCTCCCTCACTGGACGTGTGACCTCCTGTAATTAACTGATTTCAGACCTCTTAGAACCAGCAGCTGGAAATGCCAACAGCTGAGGCCAACGAGGAGGCCGCTCCGCAGCTGCAGGGGCTGTGGCAGAAAGGTGACAAAATAAATGGAAGGTGATTATTTCAGGGACTTGTAGCACAACTCACACATCTACTCTTTTTAAGAATGCTTTGATGATTTCAATTGAAGTCAATTAATTCTATTTACAAGTCAGATGAACACAAAGCCCAGGCAGGCAGCGCGTGTTATTCGATCACAGAATACGTGAGTGAGAAGAGAGGATGTCAGCTCCCGGGCTGTTTCTCTGGGCCTCTGAGCACTCCGTGACGGTGTCTCTCTGCACACACTGTTGCAGCTGGAGCGAATGCAAAATTCCTGAAGCAAAATGCAAGTCAATCTAATTTGCTCGTGATTTTTTTTTTCCTTCTTCAAGCTCTGATTTGAAATGGCTTTAAAGCCTTCATATTTAAGTTTTGTAGATGTTACTTCGCAAAAAAAGAAGAAAACTTTATGAGCCAAAAAATAGCCTTCAATCAGAGGGAAAACCATTTTGAATTCACTTCTCACAACAGAGAATATGAGAATAAGGAAGCTTTAAATGAATAATTATCAGTTTCTTGAATCCACTAATGAGACAAAACCTCAAAAGTAACCTCCAAGTATTACGTTTCAGACGGCTGCATTTCTGGGTCGTGGCAAAGTGCCGTTAGAGGAAATAGTAAAATCTGGCTTTGTGCAGCAGTGTTAAATAGTGCTCCAATCAAGATGCAAAAAATGCAATTCAATTGGAAAATACACACAAAAGAATATTGTGGGAGCATCTGAAATTACAAAAGACCACCCAAGAAATGCAAATATTTAAAAGCAAAAAGAGAAACACAGCCACAAAATGTATAACAAATATAATGTTTTAGCAGAAAGAAGTATTGAAGAAAATGCTTCCCATTGACAATGCAGTCTGCACATTTATGACTCATTGATTGCAACACGATTCAAGATCATTTGTTATCCTGGAAGTGGAAAATTCACAAGGGAAGAGTATTGCTACAAGATAAAACCAAGTGATACCCTAGAAAGTAACCAGAGTACAATGACATATTGACAAAAGGTAAACTGGATAATCTAAAAAGCCTTTTTATATTCAGCTGATAAGAGCTAGTTATTCCACTATCAGGATAAATTTATTATCAACACTATAAAATATGAGCAGAACACCAAAGTGACTGGAAAAGAATTCTCACCTGACCAAAATCTTAAGTAAATATCTCAAATCAAAGAGCTACTCGGGCAAAAATGAGGCTGAAATTGTGGTTGCTCATTTCTAACAAACTAGAATTTGTCAAGTTTCATAAATCCTGTTTATCTCCAGCAAGCCAAACATGACCAGAGATAGAGGAAGATTTCCCAAAACGCTCTTTGGCAGCTGCCTCACAAGAGCACTACAACTACAGGAGTGCCAACCGTTTCGATAGGAAAAGAGCAGCTGGGATGTGTGGGTTTGCTTTTTCATTTCAATATGATGTGATTCTTCAAATTTTTCGGATTACTTGGGGAGGAGAAAGGAGCCACACTTAGAAAATTGATTTTTGGTGAATGTTCAAAAAGCATTTTATAAATCCTCAGAAGGCAGACATTTACTCCCAGTCTGGCAAGGATTAGAAACCATGCACGAGCACACCAGCTAGTGACTAAAATTCCCTCAAAAACAATTAAATGGACAGCACTAATTAACAAGAGGTTCTATGCATGCAAATTTATTGATACATTTTTGGGGGCTCTGTGGAAAGACTCTTTGAGCTGGCTGAAGGCCCAAAGGGTCTGACCAAGAGACTTAACAAGAGATTCAACTCCAGATGTAGACTCCGATATTTGGGTGTCTATGTGTAGGGTTTCCATGCAAGGTCCCTACTCAAGCTCTCACTTGCAACCAGTGGAGCTACTCAACTGGTCACACAGAGCTCTTTGCCCAAAGATGAATCAAGATCCTCTGCAGCCTCCATTGCCTTTGTAGCTCCACTGATCAGATCCACCAGCTTGTGGTCATTCTCAGTGACCACCTCTCCTAGTGGAGACTCAGGAGATGGAAGGCTGCATGAATTGCCCCAGTGCTGGCAATGCCTCACTCCTGCCCCACCGCACTGGTACCCCCCACCCCCATCATGGTGCAGCCATTCTGCACTTCCAGCACGCCCAGTGCTTGCCTTGGAGATGCTCAGGCTGTGCAGCCTGGGATAGACTGTGCTGTGTGGTCCTTTCTCCAAACCAAACGAACACAAATAGCCTGAGTAGCTATAAAAGGGACACAGCGCTGCTGTAAACTCTTCAAAGGGAGGATTTTATCTGTCCATAAAACTTCAGGCTGTTTATTACCTTATATCTGGACAGAACTATTTAAACACAAGCTCCATCCGCGCAGCCATCTCAGTGTCACAACAAAGCATTGCAGAACAGCTTGGGAAAACATATTGTTCAGTTAATTGCACTGGCATGCAGATGCCCTCACATTCATGAATTAACATCTATCATGGCAAAAGGATGTATGAGGAGACACAGGGACGGTGGCACTCAGCCCTGCGACTGCCACGAGCTACGCTGCCTGATGAAGGGCAGCCCACAAGTTCTGGGCATCCCTTTGAGCTTCTGTGGGCGACAGAGCCTTTGCCACTGCCAAAAAGGAGCGTTCAGGCAAGCACCCAGGATGTCTAAGGAGTACTTGGGTGCCTAAAGCTACCAGTTGTCCTTCGTGACCAACTGACTGCCACCAAGGCATCTGAAAAACACCCAATAGCCCTGAGGAGCTCCGTATTAGTTTAGTGCATGCTAAAATGAAGACAATCTATCTCTTAAAAAAATAAAGCCAATGGCAAAGAAACAGCCCAACCACAGTGGGACCTTGAAAGGTATCCAAGTATCCGTATCAGTTGCGAGAGCATAATACTTCATCAAAGCTACACTGCTCAGGAGGAGGGGAATGCAGGAAATGAAACACAAGATTTTATTTGACATGTTCTTACCGAGTATATTGATATGCTACACAAAATATTATGGAAGGAAATTACCTGTGTCAGCAGTCGTATAAATACCTGTCCAATAACCACTCAGATTTTTGATAACAGTCCTGTTAACACAGGGGCAATGAATACACTTTTGTCACTTAAATACATCATGCGAGTCTATTCCAAAACCCCTGAGATTAAACCTGGCACCTATTTCAACACTGATCAGAGAGAAACAATGGCTTTGAAATCACAGGCTTTGAGGCCACAGAGTTTTCACAAGACAGATTTTACAGCTTCTTTCCATCTTGCACACTTAGGAAAACCCAGGGTACTTGGTGGTGGCTCAAATCCCTGCATAATTCAAAAAGTTTTGAGTATTTCATGATATGACAAATTGTTCAGACATTGTGCTTGTCGTGCCCTTCTGTTGCTGTTGCCTCAACAGAGGAGATGCTGGACAGAAATAGTGTCTGTTGGGGAGGGAGAGCTGTTATTCCCTCAGGCCTGAGACCTGTCCAGAGAGGTGTCACCTCCGTGTTTTACCAGCAGGTTGTCATGGCAGTCGTGCATCACACGCAGAGCTCTTCCTTGCAAGTACTTCCTAACACAGACAGCCATTACAGCCACAGTACCGGTCCCTTCACCCACTGTACTTGTGTGGGTCCTTTCCCATAGACCAAGGGAATCAGCTGTCACAGTAACAGCCATGGGTTTTACTAATTTACATAGCTCAGGCTCTGCAGAAAGATAAAAATTTCCAGATTCAAACCTGCTGACAGGATCCATTAAGCTTGACTTCTCTCAGAAAATAATTTACTTTGTTAGAAAATAACTCTCTCAGGAAATGGTTGACTGACAGAGAAGACATGCATGGGAATGCTGGCACAGAGACACAAGCAGGAGAGCCTACCTGCGGGCAGGGGCTCCACGGGCCCCACTCAGACACTGCACACTCGCTGGGACAGTACAAGCTACACTTCTGCGTTACAGCTGGGGTTTCGGCCTGATTGCAGAGTGCACTGGGCACAGTCACCCCTCCGTGGTCCTCAGCAGCACTCACGCACCTACACAGAAACAGACATCTTCATTAGAGCAACCCCAGCACACAGCATCAGCAGCTCCGCTCGGCCCCACCCAGGACACTACAGGTAACACGGTGCCACACGCAGCACGGCCGGGCAAAACATGGAATTAATCACATTAATGCAAATCACAACCAAACCAGCTACAGGCACCACACGTTTTTGTTACTCACAGATTTCAAAGACTACTTTAAATAAACATTTCAAGGTTCATACGGAGGGATTTTAACTTTGATCGGCTGACAGACGAGCGAACAGAAAATGACAACCAGCAAGAACAAACCTCTGGGCTCCTGCTTGTACCAGCCCAGCGTCTGTAAATAACTTAGTGTTTCCCTGTGCCTGGGGAACGAATGCTCACTAATAACGAACGTGCGCGCAGAGCCACCACTTGGGGAAGACATTAGCACATCAGAATGTGGGGCTTTGCATCTCAGGCGGGTTTATGTATATATGGCATTTAGGCTGAAGAATTTTAATTTAAACATCGTGCCTTCTTCCTGAAAGATGTCTTGATCGTAACACAAGGCTGCATCTCTGAGACGCTCTTCCTGTAAACCACTGCACATAAATGCATTTTTCTTTTCATTTAAAATACACTGGACTCAGCAATTTGATCACTGTCAGATGGCCAGGCACTGCAGCTTTATGCAAGTGTGTATCAGCTTTTTTTAACCTGGTGTACCTGTGCTTTTTTTTTCACGCACCTGACTTTCCTTGCTTGCATTCCTTCTCCACAGTGGAGGGAATTTTGTTCGCTGTTGATTTTGCAGGGAGACCACGGTTCTACAACCCAAGAATACTGATTGCACTCGCTGTAGCATGGGGCTGCCTCATGCACCTGCCAGGAGAAAGGATCAGAACTGTTCATTTGAACCACCCAGGTTAGCACCTCTGCAGAAGCGCCTCAGTCAGACCCAGGGAAGAGCACACTGAAACACATCCTGGCTTACACTCCTTATGCTAAGGGTGCTGTAATAGCTTTAAGTTCATTTATTCATTATTGACTTGCCAAGGGATTTTTAAGTATATAATAAACCACAGTATGCATGCAACATCTTAGGAAACAGGATAAATAACAGCTATTTCCTGGAGCCAGAAGAGAAACTCCATTACAATTTCATTTGCTCTGACTGCTCTCGCTATAACCTATCACACATCATTCACAAGGGCTGTATGTACTGAATCCTTTTGTGTTCCAGAAGGAACAAAGTTAAAATCAGCACCCATTTACCTTTGCTTCTACAACGTCCTTGTAACTCACACAGTATAAAAGAATAAAATTTCATGTATCCTATAAATTTCATTTTCATACACAAAAACTATAAATGCCTTTCTCCCTGGCAGTGACTTATCTCCGACACATCTCCCAGCCAAACACCACCATGTATTTACCTGAACTATGGTATCTATGTAGAGAGGAAGATACAGCCAAAAGCTTGAAAAAGGTATTCAGTGGTGCTGGGTATTCAGGCTGTTAGAACCAGCACACTGAGATATAACACTTTAGAAAATTTTTAGGTTTAAACAAATGAATGCATCAACAGCTCTATTACAGTAATGAATAAAAGTTATTTATTTTGAATCCAGTTTGTGTGTAGAAGCTGATTTGCAGATATAGTGTTCTCTGTTGCTTTGTATGAAGCACAATGCATGGCCCTGAAAAGAGACAGCACACCAAGAATTTCCTCTTTCCACACACAAAAATCTCCTTGGCTGTGAAGCCGTTCAGTTCTCACCATTAAAATAACTGTACCAATGGCCTTCCTCCCAATCCCTCCCTCCCAAAAAAACCAATTCAGCCACAGCTTTAATAATTTATAGCTTCACCTTAAAATAGATTATTACTAGACATGTCGCCACAACAATAAAGAAACCTTATTTGCAACATTTTGGAGGTGGGGGTGGAGAGGTTGAGATACGAGTCAGAAAACAAAACTGGTGCCCCATCAGACCTCCTCAGGAACTGCAAATGTCAGAAATGAACTTTAACTGTTAGGCAGCTGGCCTAACTGTAAGATATACAGGTATCCATGGATTGTATACAGTGCATATAGAGCCCCTCTGGAAGAGTGGTGAAGCACTGGAACCGGCTGCCCAGGGAAATGGTGGAGTCTCCATCCCTGGAGGTGTTCAAAAGAGATCCAGATGTGGCACTTCAGGACATGGTTTAGTAGGCACGGTGGGGTTGTGTTGATGGTTGGACTGGACAATCTCAGAGGTTTTGGTTCTATGATCCTATGAAGTTTCCTAGGCTGAGCAAGCAGCACCAGGAGTGCCTCCAGTTAGCTGTGCAGCCACACCCACAAGTATGAACTGGTGTACGGAAGAGCAAAGAGAGAAAGTACCCATTGAGCAGGACCTGAGCTCAGCCCCAGCAGCTCATGGGCGCAGGCGGATGCAGCAGCACACGGACCCGCCACGAACCCACTGTCCTGCCCCGCCAGCCCATCACCATGAGAGTTACCCATTCCTGCAGACGCTTCCCTGTGCACACCAGAAAGAGTGACGATTCCTTGTTAGGCACCATGAAGCCTTCACGCTCCCCAAAGACAGCCAGGAGATGGATGCTGAGACAGGGAGTACTTATTAGTTTCCTTGCTCCACAGGGAGAAGGGAAAAAAACCCCATGCTCTGGCTATGTTGTCTGACAAAATACAGTGCTGTCTGCAGGAGACAATCAGCTGAAGAGGGAAATGTGTGCTTTAGGCACGATCAGAGTCTCCCTCATGGCAGAGGAGAGGTAAAATCCAGAGAGAGAGAAGCACCAGACTTAGCAAAAACTGGCTGCTGGTGGGGAGGGGCCTGCAGCCCAGGTCGGAGATGTCTCGATGGACAATGTTGAGGAAGGTAAAACTTATTTTTCAATAAGTTTATTAAGAGCTGGGGGCAGGGGAACCCTTGTTCCTGCTCTTTGTACTTTTGGAGAGAAAAATGAGGTTGGGAGAGGTCAGGAGGTGATGGCATGCATGCTGCCTGTGCCCTTCCACAAGCTCGGCAGGGCAGATACAGCACAAACTGTGGCTTTAGGGATTTAAGATTCTTTTCCTTGCTCTAATTAATAACCCTTCCTCAGGGTTAGAGGATATTGCTGTGAATCCCACAGGTCAAGAGGCGAGGGCTGACATCCTCTCATCACTCACCCCACCGCCTGCAGCAAGCGGCCTCTGCTCCTTGCTCGGGCCAGACCAAGAGCTTGGAAATCCCAGCTCATATCTTAGTGACCCCTCACCACTCTGTGTTAAATTCTGTTAAACCTCAGAGCTCTCTGCACCAGCAAAGTCCATCTGCAGCCTGCAGCGGAGGCTTAACAGCAGGAATCTACCAGAATTGCATTTTGGCTGCCAGAACCTTCCGCGGCGTTTACCTGGTGGGATCTCTGCGTGAGAGAAGCAGCAGGGCTTGGGCAGGGCCAGCACCCCACGTGAACTAGAATCTACCAGAGATGTGTGAGGACAAACGAGAGATCCCATACGCAGTGACACGAACACACGTGATGTGAAGCAGCACTTGAGATGCGCTCTCTCAAGAGCGGGCAGGACCACAGTAACACAGCACTTGTGTTCTGTCAGGCCAGGACAACTACACGTGAGGGCCCATCAGCTCTCCTCCGACAGACTGACACCGTGCTCAGCAAGCAGGGAAGAGTGTGCGATCCCTGTGTACCTGAATGCCCAGCTCAGACCCCCCAGCTCCTTCGAGCGGTGCCTTCCACGGGCAGTGCCTTCCATGGGCAGTTTACTGCTGCCCCCACTGGTATCTCCCATTCAGTCGGAATTCCAGGTCACGCTTGCCACTGAACTCCCCAAAAAGAATTGTGACAAACAGCTTATTTTAGAGAGTTATTGTGCCAACACCACCGTGTTCACCATCTGTGTCAGCACCAAGCAGTGCCCACTCCAGGAGCACCTCTGAGACAGCAGAAGCTGTAAATACTCACCACGCACCATTGGGAGGGGCAGATTCCTTCACAGCAAGTCACAGCGTGTATCAGTAGGCCCAGTTACAACTTCTAAATGGGAGTCATAGAGAGATGCAAGATCTCCACAGCGGCAGCTCTGTGGGTATGCATTTGGGAAGCTGTGAATATAATTTGTGACTATCTTTGCAGTTAAAAACCACAGTGATGTGGCACGTGTTCGTATTCCCTTCCTCCACAGGACAACGTTCTCCTCCCGTTTCTCTCTCCTGGCTTGCTATCATTTGCTGTAATCACTTCAAATTTCTCTTTTTTGGTATTTGATTAAAAAAACCTGCAACAAGCCTTAAAGGCTTTCATTCCTATCTTTTGCTGACAGCTGCCCTACTTAAGGAGGTCAAACAGATGATGTTCTTGATTTTGCATTTGCAAAGGATCTTGGCTAAGCCTTGCTGTTCTTTGGGTCCCACCAAACAAGGGAACCTGGGATCACTTCTCACCTCCTGGGTCCATGGAAGCACCCAGCCCTGACTCTGAACAGAGGCTGGGAGGGGATGTGGTGTCCTCACTCCTCGCATGACTCCGGGACCCAAAGTGCCTGAGTCTGGAGGGGGCTGGGATGTGCTTCCACGGATTCCTGGCTGCTACATAGAGCGCGTCCAAGCTTCAGATCACCCAGGCTCAGTATCCTGACCGACACCACATTCACCATCTGCTACCTGTGCTGCAGATACAGAAGGCCCTGTCCAGCTACACCACGTCTTTTCCCAAGCACAAAGAAAACAGTTCCTTTGAAAAGAATCTGCTTAATGCTCACCCTTCCCCAAACTTGTGCAGGCCACAATGACACAGCTACAAACCCCTTCAGATGAGCCACCCTCCACAGGTATGGAGCTGTTCCACCACACGAATGGAGCTGTTCCACCACACACTCCATCTCCTGAAAAAAAATCAATGCATTCCATGCCATGGGCACTGAGGCCGTTGTTCTGCACTGCTCAGAGGGAAGAAAGATGCTGGAAGCTGCTGACACAGGACCCATGCAGAGCTCAGCACCCAAGGGACCAGCCTGGCTCCATCCCTTCGCGCCTTGCCTTTAACCCTTTCAAGAAATAAACACGATCAAAATACTTCCGGCATTTTAGGAAATTGCCTGCTATCCTCAATCTTCAACTCGTATTCATATGCTGGGTTTGGGGCTCAATGAACCAAAGGGTGAAATGACACCGGACTGAAGTCAATGGGAACTTTGCTGCTGATTTTGATAGAAACACTCTGTTACTCTTTGTAGCCACAATAAACTGAAACACCTTAACATCTGAATCCTAAGATCAAGTTGATGGGCACGGTTCTAAATAATTAAAGGAAAGGAGGACAAAACAGGATTTTTAAGAGATGAACTGTTATAGTTTTGCCCTAATAAATTGAGACAGCTCCCATTCAATCCCTGAATCCTAGATAAAGTATTTTGAAGTTGACAGTCACTTCCAGATATACAAATGTTAATCTGTTTATTTTGTCTTTTAAAAGTTGAATCTTGTACTCTAATGAGAAGTCCAAGTATCTAACCATCAGAGAGCTTTGTGTGATTTACAGTGTTCAGTAACGTTTATTTAAATGTAGGTCAGAAATAACACTGACCTTGCAAAGGGTGCATAGAAACGAGTGCACTTGCTAAACTAATTCATTAAAAGAAATTCATACCTGTATTTCAGGTAGCTTTGCTGATGAGCACATGCAGAGTAAACTAGAACGAGGCTCATCACTTCTGAAAATCACAGTGACTTCATATTTCAGTGAACATCAAGATTTATTGTCCCTCAGTGTAAATATTGACTCTGGTTTTCCCTCAGTCGATATTTTAGTTTTCAAGACAGTAAATCTTGGTGTTCACCTCAACTAAAGTCAATATCTGCTTATTATATTAGAACAACCAAACTGATCACTGTAGCAGTTGCTGGAGACCCTCAGGACAACCTCTGTGCTATTAATTTCTAATAAAAATGGGCCAAATTCATTGCTAACGTAAGTTCAACTCACATTGCTGCCCTTACACCAAGGTTACGTTAGACCTAATGCAGGGAAACAGCCAGACCCAAAGAATTAACAACCTCCTTGTAAAGTATGGAGAGCACCATGAACAACACTAAAGCTGGAGAATATCTCACACAGCAAAGGGAGCTGATCTGCTCTGGTTTGCAGAGACTCTTGCCTTTCAGAAATTCAAACACACATTAAAACTGCTCCTGCTGAGACTGGCCAGCAATTTGCTCACTTTTAATCCTTTTTTGCATACCTCCTTTTATATACCCTGCATATCCAGGCTGCAAGAGGAGGCAGCAGGGGGATGTCACCATGCAAAAGTGGCCTCTCCTCCTCTTACTTACTTGGACACTGCTCCATGAAATCTCGACCACAACCAGTGCTTCTCGTGCCACCGGCGTGACAAGAAAGGATCCAGAGCACAGTGGGAAATACAGCTCCACAAGTGCCAAACCACTGCAATCACCTGCAAATCTGACTTCTCTGTTGGCTCCATCTAACTCATCCAGATCCGTTTTTTGGTTGCAAGGTGCCCACTCCTTAATTGCCTAATTATTCTAATGCTCTAATACTGTCTTCGCGTTCCGTTTAATTAAACACATAATTTGTAATAATGAGTTTCTTTTATTTAATTCTTTAAAATTGAATTCAAAATGGACCACTTACTTTGTTAATTGCTTAAGTGCATGTTTGATTTGGCAGATCTAAACAGACATTTAAAAGCTTTACCAAATTAACCGTATATCTGAAAGACAAGTACTTGCACATTTACAAACTCTGCATCATAAAAATGACCTCATTAAAATTTCAACATTTAATAGTTCTCTTTAAAATAAAATTGATTTTATTTCACGCTAGTTTATGTATTGATCACAATCGCCAGAAACATGCTAAACGCTCTCAAGTATTAAAACTGATCGTACAATTAATTTTTAAGCAATTTGGGTTTTGCAAAGCAGCTGTTTCAGTGATGAATACTTGTCTTTAGGTATTTGGATGCCATGAAGAGCCACCAAAATTAAAAAATATTGCTCAAGAATGACTTGCAGCACAAAAGTTTAAATAGATCGGCATGCCACTAGACTTCTGAAATTATTGGAATTCCTGAATTTTTTATGCCTCCAGCAGACACCTGCACAAATGTTCATGAAGCAAATTCAGCACTTTTAGTTTTCATTTACACCTAAATCAAAGGAGTTAGGGTTTTTTACTTTCTTTGTGGTACAGAAAAAGAAAATCAATTAGAGCTTCGCTAAGGTTATGGAAAGCATTCACTGGCATTAAACCAAGTTTCTGGAAAACCTACACCTGCCTAAAACTTTGTAGCTGCCAAAAAGAAGGAATCAATTTTACTCTAAGTACAAAATATAAAAGAGAGTCAGGACAATAATTACTATAACACAGACAGAAAGAAGCACCAACTCCCAGCAGGAAACCTCCTGCAGGAACAGGCCCCTCACCAGGGCTCTAACAGACTAAACCATGGTGAGAGCCTTCAGAACACTCCCTGAGCAGCAAGGGTAAAAACAATTACCAATCCTTGATTATCTGTTTATAGCCCAACCCTCAAACCCACTCAAATTTAATCCTAGAAAACTGAGAGTGCAGAATTCAGTGATTCATTAGAGGTGGGCAAGAGAGCCCTCAGGGAACGGAGCATCACTCTGGAAATGCCCTGTTTCTGGCACTAACTGTGTGACATCTCAGCTTAAAGTCAGGTACTGGAAAATTCAGAGAAAGGTATTTCAGGATGAAGCCGTCAAAAAAAGTAGCACTGTAAATTTCTGACTCTAAAATGAGGAAAACCAGGAGAAATCAGGAAAGCAGCAGAGCATTCTTGCTATAAAGACATCCGGATGCTTCACAGTCTCCCATCATGGCCTTTAGATGCTTTTACTGCATCCAGTCTTTTGCTGGACTTTAAAAAATACTCCTAGTAAATCCCTTATTTTCTTCTAATGGATGATTAAAGACACAAAGACAGACACCACTGTATTTCAAGTTCTTAAGTGCAATGAATGGAAAATGCCTTGTGTAAAACATAAACCGAAGTGAGCTCTGCTGTACCCCAGCCATCACAGCTCACACTTACAGAATTAAGATGTTGCTCAGCAAGGTTTATTAATCCATATTTGCCAGTGGTTAAGTGGTTTTATTTTCTGTAAGATTGGTGCAGGCATAAAAAAACAAGTTGCAATATGGTAATAGTGTGAGTGGCCTTCTTGGACATTAAAGAAGAAGTTGGCATCATTCAACATCAGAAAATAAGGGCCCCAAACCTGCCTCCCTAGTTTTAGTCAAGTTTTTACTGCCACTGCAGCACATGAGGGCAGAACAGTGTAACCCTGCAGATATCCTGCAGATACTGAGTACTTATTTCTACCTGAGGTACTCAGGAAAGTCAATTTAATCTCAGTTATGCAAAAACCCAAGTGTGAACGGGGGGCGTGTGAATACAACCCCAATGGCCAGTTCTTGGGACTCTGCTCTTTATTTTATTTTTCAACTATGTTTCTTCACTATCAAAACCACTTTGAATCTAGAAGAGATATTAACAAATGTCATTTTAGTATGTTGTCAAATATGGAGGTCTAAAGCAAGGCAGAAACTCATTAGTGAGAGTTCTGGTGCTGTTTTGCTGATTCCAGAAGCTGTGGGTGCTGTAGCTTCTGCTGTCTCCCTGTCACAAAGCTAGGCAAGCGTAGCAAATTTAAGTAGATATAAATAAATCAATGTCCCATGTTTTTGAAACAGCACATTTTGCTGCAGCTGAAGGATAGTTTCAGGGTTAACAAACAGATGCGGCACCTCTCTGGATGAATCTGTTATGCAGTAAAAATGTTGGATCCAGTTTTAAAGAGAGGAAGGGAAAAAAAGCTGACTGATGAAGAACAACACCGAAGCCCTTTTTTACTAAATGAGAACAATAAGATGAGGTGGAGACAGATTGCAACACCAACCTGAGCCTTTGTGGATGTCCATGTTAGCAGGGCATGACAAGCAGAAAGGAAAGAAAATTATATATTCATTAGTTTAGCTGCTGTATGATAATATTGAGAAGAAAGCTGAAAATCTGCTTAAAATAAAAATTGCTACAAGGTAAGGTTGCATTCAACCCTTCGATTTCAGAAAAAAAAAAAATCCCTTAAGCAGAAATCAGGCATTTATTTGTGAGTGAATGAAAAGCATGACCATGCTGAAGAATAAAGCAGAGTTCATCCAGTCTCATCCAGCAATCATCCCTCATCAGTGTCTCCCACAATCAAAACCTTAGGATAATAAAAAACAAAAAAAATCCTTGAAGCTTAACCTGAAATCTGGTGAGAAACTTCGCAATTACAGAATATCAATCACAACAGATAGGAAAGGCTTTCAGACTTTTAAATCTTAATTGGGTGACACTGTCCTTAGGTAGCACACAGCCAGCTGCCCTTTTATCAGTGGGACCCGACCCCAACAAACACCAACTCAAAGTAGATAAAAATATAATTAAATGATAAGACTTGAATAAGGTGGGCACGGAGCAGACGCAGGTCCTGCGGGCGGCGAGGGCTGCGCGAGGGCGGTTGGCACTGGACCTCCAGGAGCCCGGCAAGCTGAGCCGGTACCAAACCAGTCTGCAGCCCCCGGCAGCCTCAGCCAAACATCAGCACCAGCTTTCGCCAGCACAGCCCGCGGCTCCTGCTCCTCTCAGCTGAGCGAAACGCCAAACAAGGCCCGTGCAGATGTGCCCCAGGAGCCACCTGTGCCTGCGGGACTCGGCACCCCCGAGAGAGGCTCTGACCATTGCGGTCCTTTGCCCGGTGTCTGTGCTTCCAAACCAAATCACAGCATCTCAGCAGGTCAAAAACCTGCCCCAGGGGAGATGTGAGCGAGCGATCACCTCATTCAGAAGCCAGGTCATCTGTGACATGAAATGAAATAAATACCAGCACTAAACACAAACAGTCCCAAAGAAATACTTCCTTTGTAGGCATCTCTACAATAGCCAATTTATAGAAAAGTCCATCAGAGCTTACTGCTAAGTTAAAAATGATGTCTCAGAGAAAAAGTTTCAGCCCCAGTCCTCCTTTTAAGAGATTTTAATTCATTTCAAGGTCTAAAAGCTTCAAACTGATATTCCATCAGTTTATTTTCATGTCTTAAGCAAGAATGAATTAGCATGGCAGAGTGGTCACACGTTTGCCCATACAGAATATATTCTTGGTCTGACAATTTTTCCACACAAGATTTAAAACCAGTTAGCTGACAAGAACAATTTGATTAATAGTCCTATACACAAGAAATAGTAGAGACTGGGAAGTCTCAGGCAGCTGATAGTTAAGTTTTCTGAAATGCACTTCCATGAAACTACACCAAAGGCTGGTAGTAGAGAGAACTACAAACTGCTCCTGGGGCTTCCCACAGTCATAGCCAGAAACAGTCCAGTTGTAGGTTCCTGAAAAAGCAGGAATAGAAATGCAAACCAACTCATAACGTGATTGTTTCATTAGGATGGGGCTGATGCAGCTCAGCAGAGGGGCTGATTGCTCCTCGGCAGCATCCCGACAGAACAGGGCACTCGTTGGAAGCATCGGACAGATGCTGATGGATGCCCGAGAGATCTCAGAGCTCAGAAAGATCACCCACAGCCTGATTAGTAACTAGAGCTGGAAAATAAATCCTTAGAAGAGCAAGTTACTGCAGCAGGCAGGGTACCTGACAGCCTGTTGTATCACGTATTTGTGGTAGCTGTCTTACTGCCAAGACAGGCAGATGTTAGCGCCACGTTTAGACACGGCATTAACTCCAGCAATTTTCTCTGTATAATTACAGGTAATTCAGACCTCCCAGCTGAGAGGCCAGCCTCGTGACAGGGCAGATGAATTCATAGATCTGAAGGCAACCTCCATCCCAACACACTTAGAAAACCTGCAATCATTACGATCTGACAGTTTTTGTTCATATTTCTTATAGATTTGGGTGAAGAAGATCTGAGTTTTCTTCCCCAAACACACACACTCAAGAAAAGTGATGTGCTGCAAAACTACACCATATTTCTATTTGTGATGGCTTCCCACAGCAAGAACATCCATATTTAATAACCTAAAGAAGCCCTTGAGCTAAAAGTTAAATTCTACCCAACCTACTTCAAACATCAGAGTGCATGTGTACCGTGCCCTGAGCAAAAGATAAGAGGGAAGTGCTTGTGAGCCCCTGCCTTGGTGGGGTACCTGGTGGTCTCGCAGTTCTAGATATCTTTCTTCTGCATTTCCATTCCTTTCTTTCAGAGCAGAGAATAGATATATATTCCCAGATTCCTACATTTCTATGATTGACTCATATTTTGAAGTTAAATACTTTACACGGACCTGTACAAATCCACACAAATCAATCAAAAGTCTTCTCCTGATTTCCACTGCTTGGGTCGTGCTGTAGCAAGCAAGGAACGCCTGAACATTTATGGGTACATCACTTACATTTAGGGGGAAAAAAGTAGCAATCATGATGAATTTATGCTGCAGCACCTATTTATTCATAATGTACATCAATAGTGCCTACGTATATTGCTGGTTAATGAGAAGTTATGTAAAAAGACCCAAATAGACATTTTTGGAAAAAATATGACTACTGATGACTGCACAATTCTGTACACACATACGCCCACGCTCCACAAACATCAACACTTAGTGCATATCCTGTCTTCGTACCTTGTTTTTAAGGAGTTTCTAAGTGTCTGACTATTGGAACTCTACCAGTAAACAGAATTCTTATTTGTTCATGCGCCAGTGGGTAATGCACCCCATAATAACCACCACCAGGACACCAAGCCCTGCTCTGTGTCGCTGACGTGCTCAGGAAGGGTATGAAGGGTATGTCAGGGCACGAGTGATTCAGCAGTCCTCGCACCTCTGCCAGTCCCCAGAGCACCGCTTTCACGCACCCATAATTCTGGAAATAATGGAGTGAAAAAGGCTGTTTCCCAAAACAGTAAAGTGAAAAGAGAAAGCAGAAGGTAAATGCACATGGAGACTACACAACACAGCTGTGCTTTCTAGTGTGTCCTACAGACAAACCACTCCACCTGAAACCTTTCAGAGAATTAAATAATGCAACAGAGCAAATAGCATGTGGTATAAATTAGAGGATACAGTAACTTAAAGATCATGTAAATACTTTAAACCAAAGTATTTACTTGGCCCATAGCAGATTTGAAAGAAAGAAAAAATAAAAGGCAGAGAGAAGAAACTGAGGCTGAATGGCAGATCTGAAAGGAACTGAAGAGTCAAAAAAATAAAGAGAAGTGAAACAGCATTACCCATGGCAGGAACCACAAAGAGAAAGCTCAACACAGTGAGGTAATAGGAGAGTGGGAAAAGAATTAAAAATGGCCTTTATGAATTGGAGAAATGGGCTGAAAAAATGGGTCAAGAGAGAAGTACAGAACTACAGTGATGAGAGGCTGACCAGCCAACAGTACGAATACAGAATGGGAGACAACTGGGCCCTGAGTGGTACCACAGCACAGAGATTGTAATGAAACATAAAGAGAATGTGACTCGATATCATAAAAAGAAAAGACAAAAGCAGAGTTTGTAAAAGACTGAAGCAGCCCCTCAGCTATGGCACGGAATCAGCGCAGAAAGCACGCCCAGACGCGTGCACCCAACTTCATGAGAAATTTGAAGGATTTGAACCAGCTGAGAGCCAGCAGATCACAGCAGGATTAATGAGACCAGAACCAACTTGCCAAGGTGAGTGGGGGCATTTCCACTGTTGCTTACAGGGAAACATTTAAAGCACCAGTACAATCAGTGACAATCTACACGATGGTAGGTCTGTCAATGAAGCATGGTATCGTTGTCAAATAAAACTGTAAAGCTGAAACATAGAAAGAAATAACTCTGCTGTATCAAACGAGATGCAGAGTACCAGAAAGACACCTGAGAGAGCTTTAAAGAGATCTTCCAGCAGCTTCAAGTCATCTATCTGCAGCATTGCTGAGCTCTGTGTTGGCTAATTCACTGCTGCCTTGAATAAATCAGACTGTCAGACTGTATTTTGGAAACCAGGGACTCTCTTCTACCTCATACAGGAGTAGTGGGGTGGAATTACTGCTATAACACTGCCTACAGTCCTCATTCCTCTCTGTAAAAGTTACTTTCATAATTACAGAGTGGTTAAAGGAAACCCAGGAAAATAACTTAGGGTCTGGAAAAATTCCTGAGAGTAACAGAATCAAGAAACCTCTTTGGTTCGGGTGAGAGGTGGGAAAGAGGAGAATATACATTTTGGGGAATATACAAGTAGGTTTTCTCTTAGAAGAACTCATTTTAAGCTAACAGGGAAGGATATACGTTCCCAAGGCTGAGAGCTGTAGTTAGACAAATCCCTATTCAAGTTATGGAAAAGAGGGAACTTTTTAAGCATGAAGGACATTAATTAATGGATCAGCCTACCCAGGGTAAAGCCTCCTTCACCAATGCACGTGCCAGGGTGGGGGGCCTTTCCACAAACCAGCTACACTCCAAGTCAAGATGCTTATGCTACGTAAGGGGTCAAAACAGACCACCTTCATCATTATAGCCTATCTATGGCCTTAGATATCTGAATAAGGAACTTCAAGAAGAACTTTTAAATCATGTATTAACCATTAAGACAACACCACATTTATCAGTCCATACTATATACTCAAAATATAAATTGTACATCAAAGTTGAAGGAAGCAATATGCCTGCGTGAATTTTACACACATTTTGAGAGGCTGTCAAAAAAAATGTTTATATCACAGATCCAAAGCACACTGGATTTCAGCCAGTCCATGTATCAGCCCACAAACAATAACCCCACAAAGAAGACAACATTTTCTTTACCATTTTAGCTCTATCTACGAAACTGTAACCAACGGAGGGGCTGGAACTGAGCACAGAGGATAAACTTCTTAGCCAGGTCATGATGTTGCCAGTAGCATGCAGGATGGAGGAGGAAAACAAAATAAAGTAATTATTTAAATAAAGCAAACACTCTCTTGGCTGCATCTGCTCATCAATGGACTCAATAGGGGATTGAGTCCATCATCAGCAAGTTTGCAGATGATACCAAGCTGGGAGGAAGGGTTGATCTGTTACAGGGTAGGATGGCCTTACAGAGGGACCTGGACAGACTGGAGACATGGGCCGATTCTAATGGGATGATGTTTAATAAGTCCAAATGTCGGGTACTTCATTTTGGACACAACAATCCCATGCAGAGCTATAGACTGGGGACAGAGTGGCTGGAGAGTAGTCAGGCAGAAAGGGACCTGGGAGTGCTGGTTGACAGGAAGCTCAACATGAGCCAGCAGTGTGCCCAGGTGGCCAAGAAGGCCAGTGGCATTCTGGCCTGCATCAGGAATAGTGTGGCAAGCAGGACCAGAGAAGTTATCGTCCCCCTATACACGGCACTGGTCAGGCCTCATCTGGAATACTGTGTGCTGGGCCCCTCAGTTTGGGAAAGAGGTCAGGATGCTGGAGTGTGTCCAGAGGAGGGCAACGAAGATGGTGAAGGGGCTGGAGCACAAGCCCTATAAGGAGCGACTGAGGGAGTTGGGGCTGTTTAGTCTAAAGAAGAGGAGGCTCAGGGGAGACCTCATTGCTCTCTACAACTACCTAAAAGGAGGTTGTAGACCAGGCAGGGGTTGGTCTCTTCTCTCAGGTGACCAGTGACAGAACTAGAGGGTATGGACTCAAGCTTCGTCAGGGAAAGTTTAGACTTGATGTTAGGAAAAAGTTCTTCACTGACAGGGTGATTGGCCATTGGAATGTGCTGCCCAGGGAGGGGGTGGAGTCGCCGACCCTGGAGGTGTTTAGGGGGAGACTGGATGAGGCACTGAGTGCCATGGTTTAGATGATGTTGTTAGTGTTGGGATATAGGTTGGACTCAATGATCTCGGAGGTCCTTTCCAACCTTATGATACTATGATACTGTGATACTTGTACCATCTCTCAGCTGTAACTCTGGTGTGCATAAAAGAGAAGTGATACTTGGAAATGCAACTTGGACTTGCCTGCCTCTGCACAGAGGCTTCCAGGTCGCTGGTTTGCTTCTTGGCCAACTGTTTCTGCTGGGTTTTATTACTAACAGCCCTTGCTCAGCAATGCACCCCTGCCCCTCCCACAGGTTCGCACTGGTACTTGGCACACAGAGTATACGCACCTGTGCACCGGAATCACTAGGAACAGATATGAGCTGATGGACAGGAAAGTGAAATAAAGAAACAGAACAACTCCAAATGCATGTGAGCAAAGAAGGACAAATATTGACTGTTTAGAAATGCATGTCTGTGGAAACAGGAAAAAGATGAGAAATACGGTAACAAGGAGAACTGGTAGCGACACAGGAAGGGGCAAAGGTAAGGAAAAGACAAAGGAAAACATGAGAGGAAGAGACTGTGTTTTGCAAATACTTGACAAAGTACAACACAAAGCAAAATATGGCTCAACCTCAAAAGAGGGAGAGGCAGTGTCAAATTTTCTTTGCAATAGGAAATACCTGGAGACTTGCTGAGCTCTGCTTTGGTCGTTCCTCTGTGGTTTGGCAAGTCCTGTTACAGCTTCTGCTCACACGAGACACGTGCAAGAGATCAGAATACGTGGAAAAGCAGCAATGTTTAAAAGGCTCTTGCTCTTCCATCAACCAACGGACAGTTCAACATTGACATTAGTGTCCTTCCTTGCTCTACATACGCACAACAGGCAATGCTCCCATGGTTATTTTCAGGTTATTTTACAAAGTCACTTTTGGAAATCTTTGCTTTCAGCGAGCGATGCAGGCGTTAGGGTCAAGCTCCCCCTGCTTTGCGCAAAAGCCTCTTGCACAGCAGCTGCACTCCTGCGCGCAGGGTCCTGGCACACGCGTTTCTACGGCTGCTTTTGGCCTGCCATGGCACCAGACTGTGCACACGCAAATCCTCCCTGCCCACGTACACTGAACTGGGAAACAATCCACATTTCATTGCTTTTTCATTTAGACTGATGAATAACTTTGAACAATGGAAGTAACTGCTCACCCAAAGTTGCATTTTAAAATACTTAAGAAGGGCATTAGATTCCTCTCAGCGTTTATCATACAGACACCAGACAGTTTGAAAATGACATTTTTAGTTGCTAAATGCTGACAGGGCTAACTGTGAAGAACCATCGTACAGCACATTGTTTCAGATGGGTAAGAAGAAATACACCCTGGCTAGAGATGACTGAAAAAACACCGCATTTGGCATGAATAATAGGTTTTAAAAAATTTTTTTTTTCAGATGGTGTAATGGAATAATCCAGCTGCCTTCTATTACCTTCTATTACACCACCAAAAATTATCAGAGAGGAAAAGTGCCAAACAAATTCCCTCTTGTGCACCACAGAGATGAAAAAAACAGTCAACTGAGTAACACTGGTACTTGTGTTTGTGTATATATAGACATGAAAACATTTTTCTTAAGGAAATCGAAACAAATTACAATTTGGACGAAAACACAGAAGCCTGAGGTAATATGTTTTCCCTTTTCAATACCGTGAATGGTGATTCTCAAGGACAATGCCTGACTTTCTAACTCAGGCGAACACTGGACATTAATGAAACCAAAGCAGGTTTATTGCCATCATGATCAGCAAAACTCAGGATATTAAAAATAAAAACCCAAACCACAAAATGTACCTGTGGCTTCCCTGTGTGTTGAATGCAGGCAGCTGTGGGCAGCTGCTGTGTGCTGCCAGCTGTTCGGCCCTCCAAAGCTGCCCACACAAAAGGAAAGGGGATTGTGGCTGCACCTGGACACTGCAGAGTTAAAACAAAGCAACTAAGGAAAAAGCCTTCTCACACACTGGGCAGGAGCTACATGGATATCCACAACACACAAAAGATAGCAGGGACATCCCCACTGCTGGCACCGGAGATTTCCTCTCAAAACCGGGAATGCCTCTGCAGTGCAGAAAGCCACTGGAGCCACCCAGCACTATCACTGCAGTCCCCTGGACCAGGTCAAAAAGCAGCAGCAGCTCAAAGCTACTGGTGTGTGCAAAAGAGCGTGAGGAACTACAGCATCCTCACGGTCAGCCTGGGAGAAAGTGTCCTCAGTTCTCCTATGAGCCACTGGAAAAGGCGCTTCAGTGCTTTCCAAAATTACTGCCTTCAAGTTTTCTGCACTTCCAGCCTGAACAAGACACATCACCAGCTGGGAGGACCAGGGCAGAGAAAGTGCTGATAACTGGCAGTGGGGCAGAGAAAACACCAACAACTGACACTGTTTTAATGGCTGTACTGTTAAGGACTCCTGAGGATGAGGTTGGATGCCACAGTGGGCAAAATACCCCATTCCTCGGGGAAGAATTCCAGGAGACCGAAAGATAATCAGCTCAGGTACAGAAGACCCTGGTGGTCTCCAGCTCAGGTGCGTGCAACGGCAGCTCTAAAATACAGACAACAAAGCCCGATGCAGTTTGATAAGCTTATCTGTGCTGGGCTCAGTAATGCAGTCAGACTCCTTTAGAGCAAATCTATTTACAACAACTGACATTTTAAACCAATCTAATGATAAGAATGCACATTTTTGTTGGGAATTAGCCCCCATGGACTGAATCTTCCTTGGTTTTCCCAAAGCAATGTGATACTGAGCTTTCAGACTTTCCTCTGCCGTGTTGTCCCTTTTGGACCATTTTCTTTGTGAAATTCCATTTAAACCTGCTCTGGGTGCAACAGGAAGAAAGGCACCTCGGGATAAATTACTTGTTACACTTGACTTGGTGCAGCTCGGCAAATGAAGGTGGCACAGCTTTCCCCACGTGGCATGGCGTGACACCCACCCCTGCCTCTGAGACGCAGAGACCCCAACGAGGCCACCCCATTTCACCTCAGCAGAGGCCCCTGCACTGTACCACAAACAAGCCAAGGTGCTCGGGCACCTGCAGGATGCCACGCTGCGAAGTGCAGGCACAGTGATAGCGGGGTGAGCTCGTCTCCAGCGAGGTCGTGTTCCCCACAGGCTGGCACGGCGGCCGGGAGGCGAGCACTCAGCTGAGGCAGCAGGAATCAAGGGGCCGTTCCCACTCGCAGTTCACAGCGGGCACACGGTTATTCTTCTTCTCCACAGCTCCACTCCATCAGCAAAATTACACGTAGCCGTAACCCACACCCGGGCTTCTGGCAGCACCTAATGAACTTGAGAAACTCTTGAAGGATGAATTAGATGAATCCCATTTCAATATCTCTTTCCATCTGAAAAGGGCATTGTTGTATAGGTTGATTAGCTAGGAAGATTATTCCTTATAGTCAGCCTCATCTCCATTCCTTTAATTCCACCCCATTACTCTCAGCTACACCCCTGGGCCCCATGCTGTGTAACTGCTGTCTTTCCTTGATCTTTACACCCTTTATGTGTTCAGGAACTGTTATGAACCCCCACGGACACCGCACAGCCCCAGAAGCCTTTTCACACCAGCACTTGGCTCTTCCCACTCCCCTAGCAGCCAGATGATATGGCTGGCATTAAACACATCACCAATTCCCATTCAGAAACAGCCTGAGCAACACACTCCACGCAAGCCCTTGAAGCCCCTAACATAAGAACACACAGGTTTATCCATATTTTGATGGAAAACGGGAACATATCGTTCAAATGTCACTTTACTTGCTCCCCTGCAGCTTCTTGGTCCATTTACTGTGCTCTTCCCATACATTAAAGGGGATGACAAGCTGTATACCTGTGTTTATTACACAATTCAGTTTTATATTAACATATTTAACTTGTTTACACTGAACTCTGCTGCTTTAGTAAAGAAACATTGAGCTGGATTTTATGGGATTAAGTTCAGTATTTTCCCTTAATTGGGCTGGACTTGCTCCTAGGACACTCCACATTGCTTTTATCTGCATCCTTCCAACAAACTGGAACCATGTATCTCAATATTGCATAACTGTTTTCACTCTTCTCTGAGATAAAACCTAAGAAGATTAAGCTGGTTGGCTTCTCTCAGGTTCCTGCAGATTATCACCTACAACATTACTGTCCCTGTGTACCTGTTCCTTATCTCCCTCCAACACTTCCCTGTTTTGAATGTTCCTGATTATGTGATAGGGTCTGAAGAATAGCCAGTGTCTCCCTCTGCGTTTTGCTCTTTCTAAAAACACACTCATTTTCTCATTTTTTCCTTCACCTCTTCCTTCTTCATCGCACTACTCAGGACAATAATCTGAAAGCATTCATTGCAACGGAAGGTTGATACATACGTGCTGGTTTTCCAAAATCACTTGGTCTGTCAGCCAGACATTCATCATTTCAGAAACCTGGAGGCAAGGAAATTGCTGAGGTTTCCTCAAGCAGAAGAGACCCAGGGATCAGCCCCCACCGTCTGACCTTGCTCTCCTTAGGCTGCAGTACATTTTTTTGTAGAGATTATGATTATTTAATATGTACATCAAGAACAATGTGAGGCTAAAATGCAAGTGCCCCAAGGCACCTCAGAAACTTTAATCACGCTTTCAGACGTGATAAAGCAGCAGAAATCTAAGTGTCCAGGGGACTTCACCCTGCAGACAACTTTGTGCCCAAAACTCCACCGCCCTGCCTGGGCTCCCACACTCCTGTCCTCATCGGGAAGGTCAGCTGACTGATGGGTATTTTATCCACATTAAATCTTTATCCAAAGTATCCAGTCTTGTGCACACAGGGCATGGAAGTTCTTGCAGGAGAAGCAGGTCAACGAGTTGGCCCCCAGTTCAGCGGGAGGTGCCTTCTGAGAGCAGAGGACAGCACGAGGCGGGGTACGGCTGTCTGTCTGAGGACAACGCAGGCTCGCGATGGAGCCAGCCCGGAGCAGCCTGGGGGGGCCCAGGCACCGTCACGGCGGCCACAGGGCTGTCAGCCACCGACTCACATCAGGAGGCACGGAGTGGCCAATGCAGCCCACGGTCCCCGGGGACACAGGCTCTTCCTGAATTATTTATTTGGTTCAACAGGTCATCTTTGGCTTTTAGATTATTTAATTCCACTCAGCTACCTCCCATAACACACAATATTTTTTTCCATCTTTTACTCCGCTTTCCAAGTGAAACTCAATTTTCTCTCTTCTTTTTTTTTTGCTAGCCATGTACTGAATCCTGGATGACTGTCCTTTCTGAGAGGAATATACACATGTCCATTTTCCCAATAGCAACATTTAATAAATTCACAGCTTAGAATTGCAAACACTGGAGTTAAAACATTCTTGAATAACACTGATACAACTTTCCAACTAGTTCAGTACCATATTAGTTTCAGTATAATAAAGTTTTATTTTCAGTCATTTATTTATAGGGCTTTCATCAGGTTACCTGGGATATTATTTCACTGTGCATAACTCTTCTCCCTAATATTCAGGCTAAACCACCTTTGAAATCAGAGCTGAAAACACTCTTGGTTAATCTGATATTTCTTACCCTGTGCTGCAACCAACAGTGCGCAGACCGTCAGTGGTGCATCCCCAGGAGAGCAGAGCTAAAAGCTGAGGGCTGGTGTCTCCACAGACCCTCTCTAGTTGGTCACATACAGCACGTCATTAACACGCTCCGCGTGCTTTACCTTCAGAGGCAGAAGGAAAGGGAGTGATTTCAAAACTGGAGCAGGGGCTACAAAGCACTTTCAACTCAATTTTCACTTTGGGAACACGGAGTTATGGAGGAGCCAGTAATTACCAACTCACGTGAGACAGCGTTTGTTTTGTAAGTGCCAACTTATCATCTTGAGGGGACCTCTGTCTGCACAGCCCTCCCAGAGACACCCACCGTAAGCTCCACTAATTGGTCAGGCGCAAGAACTGCTGTCAAAAATGTGCTTGGTAGGCATTTTCTTATGAAATCTATCAGAATGTCAGCTAGAAGCTTAGCCCTCAGAGATTAAAAAAAAATGGGAAAGGCATTTATGAGTTTGACAGGACTTTTCTGTAACAGTTAAGGGAAGTGATGATGGTGTGGAAGAGACACATGGGAGAACAATCGACTGCTGCAGACCCAGTACAATTACGCTGGGGTCAGCCACCAGCGAGGCACCTGCCTCAGGTTTAGGAAGATGCTGATTTCCCAGACATCACTCTGACATATTTTAACACAGAAGAAAATGGGTCAAAATATATTTGGATGCCTCTGTGAGGATTTTTCTATTTCCTACAGACTTTCCATGAAAAATTAATTCAGACATGTTCAAACACTTAACTACATTTGCAAAGTCTATCCAGTTGCCAATAGCTGTGTTTGGGTGTGCAAGTTTTCCTGCCATGCATATCTCCCTGTCAAAAATACAAGTTCAGTAACACAAAACCAGAAGAAAACGCAGCTGCTCTTTTTAAAGACATTTAGCCAGTAAAGACAGCACTGCACTTGTTAAAAAAACATAGTTAAACAGCTCAAAAAAATGGTTTTGGCAACAGACATAGCCAAACCCTTTAATCTCGTTGTCACACCTGAGGACACATCTTTACAGAAGAGCTCACTGCACTGCAAACAAGTAATAAACACACATAAGAAGGTTCATGCATTAATGCAAGAATTGCATTACAGAGATCAAGACACCTCTGCAACAGAAGCAGCATGCAGACAAACTTATTTCCAAAATCAGTTTAATGCTAAGCTGCAATCTCATTTACCTAAAAATAATGAAACAGAAAAAACACCCAAAATTATGATCAAATTGAACAGAAAAGAACATTGAACAGATGTTCAGACTCTCTACCTACCTTTTTTCCTTCTTGACGTCTCACACTCTCTTCCATTTTAAAAATGCATTAATAAGATCATGGAACACAACAATAAAACAGGTGGTATTAAAACCCTTTGATTTAGCCTTCCAGTTAAGCCATGTTATAGGCATTCACCTCCTTCCACTGACCATGGGAGGATGTCAGCCTCCCATCTTTAAAGATTCAGGGGAATATCTCCACTGTGTCTTCATTTTTTCTTTCCAATTTTTCTTTAACCTCCACCTTACCCTTCCCCAGAAGCTAAGCCATTCCCATTCCTTCTTCCCTTCTCTTGCTCAGCACTCTGGTCCCATGTTTTAGCCAGCCCTAGACATTGCTGCTGCCAATGAGTTCAGTGGCATTACCTCTTCTACTGACACTGGAGGATGCAGACAGAAATTCACATGGGAAGGAAAATACTCGTCTCTCTCCCTTTTTTCCACCTCACTCTTACCTGAGCAACACATCATGGTGAGTCAGGAGCTGCTAAACAGCCTCACTACAGGTAATTACCCACTCATACAAACAATATTGCAGTCTGCCCTTTCTATTCCCCCCCGGAGTCTTCAGGAACAGCAGCCAGCTCTATGCCAGTGGTAAATGAGGTGCTTAGTTTTCATTTAACTCTTGTTTAACTAGATATGGGACATGGTTTAGTAAGGGGACAGGTATGGTTGGACTCGATGATCTCAGAGGTCTTTTCAAATCAGATGATTCCATGATTCTACATCCCCGGGTTCGTCCTGAAAGAGTAGGAAATGCCATACCAGGAAGGGTATGAGGGATGAGGGTCAATCATCCATATTTAGCTTTATGGTAAACGAAGGAGGAAGGGGAGCAGAAAGAGGAGCTGATAGCTGGAGGAGAACCCATATACTGGGGGAAGGGGACCGTGTTACTCAAGGTATATCAACACATGGACAAGATCAGCTGAACCATCACTAAAAATGGCACTGAAATCAACAATGATTAACACTCTTCTGAGAACTGGAAGAATGGCAAGATCACAACAGCCTTTGTCAAGCAGGACAGAGGCAGAAGGAGAGAATACATAGAAGAGAATGTAAAGAGAATTGTTTACCAAGACCAGGAGTCTCATGAATTGCCAGACTAACATCAGCAGTGATCTCATCTTAAAATGGCATTTGAGAGAAGGTAAGGTAATGCTTCAAGGAACCAGAGAGGGGAGAGGCAGGCACAGAGGCAGGCTGGGACAGTGCCCAGGATGCAGTAGAAGAGAGGAGCAGGCACGTGGCTGAGGCTGGGTGGCAGCAACAGTCCACAGCGCATCCAGAACAACAATGGGTTCACAGTGGACAGAGGCAGGCACAAGGACAAAGTGTGATGGGCTGATGTAGCTGAGGAGAGGCAGAGCTTTGGGGCTGTGTGGGAGAGCTGTAATTCTTGTGAGAGGCAATGGTCCATAAAAAACTCTCTTAGACAAATTGCCAAAGCCCTCACAGGGCCCTCTGTGCCTCCAAAGGCAGAGAAGCTCCTTTGCCTCACTGCACAGGCACCAGGGGATTCTTCTCTTCAAGGAAGGGCTAAGTTCACACTCCTTCGACTCCCAACACAGTTTGCAAAACCACAATGGAATTTTTTTTTCCTGGATACAGAGACCAGAAAGCAATGCAATTACAAGCTGAGTGAGATGCAAACTAACTACTGCATGCAAGATGCCACCTCCGAGGCAGGAGAGGGGAAATATATGCAAACATTCCTTGCTCCTGCCAAGGATCAGCCACATTTGCATGACTGG
This sequence comes from Dromococcyx pavoninus, assembly GCA_033558185.1. Classification (NCBI taxonomy): domain Eukaryota; kingdom Metazoa; phylum Chordata; class Aves; order Cuculiformes; family Neomorphidae; genus Dromococcyx; species Dromococcyx pavoninus. The sequence continues at coordinate 563,430 of JAUMJL010000276.1, read as the reverse complement.
AGCTTGCTCTCATTTTTATTGGGGTTTTTTGTAATTCTATTAGAAAATCACTCCTGACTTCCAGTAGTGTGAGATACTGCAGAATCAGATTCTCAAATATGTTAATGTCATGACAATAACAACTACAAATCTTGGAGGTGCTCTGTATGCTGCACAGGTGCCTCTTCGATTATAGACTTCCTGAATCTGAATTTCTTTTCTGATTTTGATGTTTTCACTTGTGCTTTCTGGTACGTACTCCATTGTCCTTTTTACTGCAATTATTGCAGGAACTCCTTTAACAATTTTTTGTCTTTCAGCTTTGATTTATTTATGGAAGACTTCTTTTTTAATTAAACTTCTTAAAACTTGCTGCCAAGGACTTTGAAATTTGAGGATTTGATTTAAGCTACCAGAAAAAGGCATTCACGATCATGTTGGGATCCCAGTTTCTTCTTTTCAACACCAAAGCGCAATTATATCTCTGTTAATAGTTATGCTGAATATTAAAGGGAGCGATTACTACGGGGCATTTTAACTATCTGAATATTAAAAACCTAAAAGCACTAATCGTAATTCCTTTGCCATATTAAAACATCACATGAATAGAGCAGGAGCTACACTAAAGCAATAGTCATTAATCAGTATTTAAAATAAGACTGTTGCCAAATTATCTCTTAGGATTAATTTCCTTGAGCAGTATCAGCCCATAGAGAGAAGCCTGGAGTAGACCCTGACATATTACTGTTCTTCAGGAGATTAGTTCACCCTTCGCAATTGCTCACCTGCATTAGCTGCCCCCCGCAGCACTGCCAGAGCCTCTCCTCAGCTTACAAAGGTAAAATGTCAAATTAAATACCCCTCTGCCTTCCAAGCCAGCCCAGGGCTGCTCAGTAATGTAGGCAAAATGGAAAGACTTATTTTTGTCCTAACTCTACAGGCTGCAAAATGGAATTTGGTGGCAGCAGCAGAGCTGGATCCCAGCGAGGGCACAGAGGACTGAGAGCAGCCAGCAAAAGTTTCGGGAGGCAAGGGCAGAAGGGAGGAAGGTCTGTGTTTTAGAGGCCGCTGATTTTGGGCAGCTGGAGGGAGTATCCGTGCCTCCATGCACCTCTCCCAGCTCAGGGAATGCCAGTTTGGGCTCATTGTGTAGCTTTCCCTGTCTGGCCCTCACACAACATGGTCTTGGCTCCCTGTGCCCAAGCAGCCGGTCCCCTCGGGCACAGGAAAGCCCCTGCTGGCTGCCACTGTCAGGAACGGACACCTCACCCAAGCCTGCAGCTCGACTATCAGTCTCATGTTCTCACTTCCCTCCATGCTCCATACCAATGAATAACCTGGCAAGAACACCCAATAAAAAATTAGCAATCTAACAATTCTAATACCAGCAGCTTCATTTGGACTTAGAGGGAGCAGCACTGTGAGGGAGAGCACGCGGTCGTGCCAGGGTGGGTCAAACTTTCTGCAGTTATGAGTTAAGTGCCAGTAGCAAGTTTTCCCACCTGCTAGTGATGATGAGCTTCATCCCTCCCTCCTCCTCCTCCTAGCTGGAAATGTTCCCTGCAGAGGTCCTTCCACCTGCAAAGGCAGAACTGTGGGTCCCTGCTGCCAAAGCCCAGCCCAGTAGGAACACCAGGAGCTGACACAAGGTGCCATCCAACAGTGCCTGAGAGGCCAGGGCACGTGTACCCTGCACCATCCGGGTGCAGAGCTCCTGCCAGAGCACATCCCTGCTGAGCTGGGTCTCTGTGGTGTTAAAAGCCTGACGTTCAACGAGGAACAAAAATGCTGGTCTCTACTCCAAAGCTGTTCCACACTGTTTTCCATGTATGTGTCACCGAGGAACAACTACACAGAGAACAGGAGTCAGCTCTCTTTGCTGTGCCTTTCATAAGTTTGCTCTGTCCACTAATCCTCCTTTTTATGGAGCACAGGAGAGCCATCCCTCAGCTCGCCTGCTCTTCTTTCTTCCCAGCTTGTCCGTGGCTAATTTTATCTCCCCCACGGCTTCAACTTCCATTTCCAACTAGCACTTACACTGTCGTATCTGAAGTGTTCCTCTCCAGCCAACACATTATTTTAGCCCATCTCACTCTCACTTCAGTCGTCCCCATCTCGCTCTGTTGATGATACCAGCGAGGAGCACTCATGTCTGAACTTCTGTTATAACTCTCTTTATGCAGCTCCCCCTGGAATACTTAACTGGAATTAACATGAAACATCATTCCCTTTCCCAGCTTCCAGTACTTTCTCGAGATCCACTCCTGCTGTAAGCCTTGCTTCTCCTTCCTAAAGCCAGCCAGACTTGACACGTAGGTTGCATGGCTCTCGGTAATACTGGCTGCTATTTATTGTTCTTGTTCTTTCAAAAAATAACATTGCAAAAACAGCATCACCATCCCATTATGTCTGCTGTTAACCTGCACGACCAAACAATCCCAGCACCACCACCTTTTTCATTGTTCTTTGATCCTTTCCCATTGTTTTGTGATTGTTTTCTCACATTTGGTTCAGCACTGATACGCAACCACTTCTGAAGAAACCTGCCTTATGTGGATACACAGCAACTACATCAGTGAAGGCATTACCATAAAAGTGATAAGAAATAGTGCTAAAAGCTATTTCCCCTACTTTAATCCATTTATCCTACTGTGCCTTCCAGTAGTTAAAATGAAGATATGTCCATGGGACTCAGTAAAGAATCAAATTTACATACCACAATAAGACATGAAATAGTTACAACTGCAATTGCTTAAGGATAATTTAGCCTATTATCCCCTTCCATGTTACATTGTCGGGTCTGGGCAATTGGTAAGAGTTGATTCACAGGAAAAGTGTATTTTATGTGACAAACAGAAGAATGCATCACTAATTTAGAAGAGTTGCAAAGAATAAAAGGAATTGCAAATTTGAAAGAAAAAGAGAATGCAGTTGTTCAGGGGATTTGGATACTTGTGATATTCGTACTGGGACCAAAACAATGCTTCTTTTAATAAAGCTGTCATCGTCACATATCATACAAATGGCCACTTTTCAGCCCAAAGCACCATACAATGAACCCAACCTGGCAGTCATTACTTAGTCTTCATGCTCATTAGATTTCTATCTAACGCAGTCAGATTTGATCAGACTTTCTCATCTGTTGTTTAGGTAAGGATCTGAATGCATTTTATCAGGGTTCATTTGTTAGCTTTGCAAAACAGTTCAATGTCTCTGTAATATTTAGCATAAGCAGCATTACAATACGTACAGTCTCTCTTGAAAATGATGTACATATTCACTTGAAATTGGATTTTACCTGGTCACTGCTGCTTAAAGGAGAAATAAGTCCTATGAAACACCTTTAAGGTGAGGAATAAACAAAGTGTAACCCTCAGCACATCCATACTTTAGAAAGCACCCCCATAACCAGGGTCTCTCCTTTTTCAAACTTGTTATCTGACCTGGAGTGCTCACTTCAGGTGTGTCACTGGTACTCAGTGGAGCCCTGTCTGGGTACAGGTCAGATGTAGTGAGCTGTCTAACAGCAACCTTAGGTAGAAGATCGGGGTGACGTGAATATGCAGACAGGACCCCCGCTCCAGCTGCAGGTAATTTGCCTTTGAAGTGTATTTGAGACATGCAGGTGAAACGAAACAAAGACACTTCCACTGACATTGTCCATTTTGTACCTGCTGTGCCCACGTGGTCCCACACACCTCTGCTAAGCCTGATCTTTCAGGTGCCTGGGGGCTACATGGGGAAAAAAATGACAATGTTATTTTACTATAGGGATAAAGAGGGGTTTTCCCTAGATTTGCACTATTTATAAAGACTTTTATGAAACTGTTTGTGCTGGTATTGCCTTAATTATCTCTGACCCTACAGCCAGCATCCCCAAAGATGAACACTCATCAAGAGAACAAACAGCACAAACCAAAAGCTGAAAGCTCTTAAACTTTTCTGTGCTGCCTGTTATAAATCTGTATATTTTCACAGTTGCTTGCTATAAACTGTATTCAGTAATAATATCCAGGCCACGAGCTTGCAAAGTTCATTTTTCCATAGTACCTCTAAGAAATTTTTTCTCTTAATTAATTGTCTCTGTGACCTCCTGTCCAGCATCATGCATTCTTAATTATTTTCCATGTGAGCAAACAGTCACGGATTTTATTTAATTACAAGGTGAAAAACATTACTCATCAAACTCTAATTGCTAACATCTCTGCATTTTCCATGATGGCACACACAGCTGAAACCTTAAACTCATGTTTAATTGGAGGCTGAAGAGCGGCAAGGTTGAACACTGCACATAAATGAACGCATGACCAAATCCTTGGCCAAGGGTAAGACCAAACAACCAGAGCAGGAAGGCACTTCCTGCTTCTACAGAGCTGCCTGTTCAGTGAAAACAAACTGAACGGTTTCTGCACTTTTCACCAGAATTTAAATAATCTCAGTATCTTACATGGGTTTCCTTCCAACTGACTACAGGAAGTTATTTCTGAATTTATGATTTATTTTTTTGTTTTTATTAAGAGTATTTAGGACAATCAAAATCACAGAACCACTGGAACCTCTGGAGATCACTCATTTCAACCTTCTTGCTAAAGCACAAGAACACGTCCCGGTGGGTTTTGAACATCTCCAGAGACGGAGACTCCACACCCCCCGTGGGCAGCCGGTTCCAGTGCTCCATCACCCCCACTGTAAAGAAGTGTTATCTCGTGCTGAGGCAGAACTTCCTGTGCTCCAGTTCGTGCTCATTGCCCCTTGTCCTGTGGGCACTGTTGAGAAGAGGCTGGTCCCATCCTCTTGGTCCCTGGCTCTTAAGATATTTATAAGCATTGATAAGGTCCCTTCTCAGTCTTCTCTTTTCCAGGCTGAACAGAGTGAGCTCACTCAGTCTCTCCTCGTAAGAGAGTTGCTCCAGTCCCCTCATCATCCTCCTGTCATCCTACCCTGGCTAAATACACTAGGTACTTCCAACAGAGTTCACCATTTCATTTTGTTTCTCTGATATTTTTCTGCACCTACCCAAACGCATCCCAATATCCACACACATCTTAAGTCAAAATTTGTATTAAAATACTGCTTTAGTTGTATTACTAAGAAGTTTAAACTCTTCCCAGCAAATTACAATTCATACATCAGAAAATAAGCACAAACATTTGCATTACGTGCTGCAAAGCAGCACAGCACAGCTCTGCAAGGCTTTAAATAGATGGCACTTAGCTAGCTTAGGTTTCTTTTTACAGACGTATAAATCAGGAGGGACTTACCTCAAGTCATGGAGAGTCACCAGAGTGAGAGGGAAACGAGACTCAGTGAATTAAATTATTGAACACGTTTATGAAAACCAGGCTGAATTATCCAGGGACCAAACAGTAACACTGTGACGGGTCCATTGTGATGATGCTGGAGGGCAACACGCCTCAGACCTCCAGAGTCAGATTTTAATATAAAAGCAGTGTTATTAGAGGGCTATTTTTTAATAAGACTTCTCATTTATTGGAGAACAAATGCTGATAATAATCATGCTAGAATCAGATATTCCCAGAAGCAGCCGCTGACAGGTTAATTCAGCCATTGAAACAAGAAGGTGATGCTAGACCAGATTTCCTTCTGATACGTAAGTGGAATAAAAGAATTGGTTACAAAAATAAATTTGGAGCATGGAATTATATGTCAAATCTAACATATTCACTGACATGAATCACTGACCCTTAGGAAAGGCGGGCCGGCATTTTCAGTCACAGCTCTGGGCGTCAGAAGTCCCTAATCACGAGGCTGAAAGGTCTGCCTGAGGAAGGAGAACGGAGTTTCAGATCAGAGATGCCAATACTGACAGGGATCCCTATCACAAGAAATAAAAACTTGAGGGCAGTGTGCCTGGTTCTCACTTGTCAAGGAGACCACAGACAGAGCAAGACCTTTGGGGGTAACAGAGTTCATCTGGAGTTCCGGAAAGCCCCTCAGAGAAGCCTCACCTTAGAGTTCAGGAGGGCAGCAGAGGACACAGCTACCAAGGCCCAGCCAAGAGCTGCTTCAGAAGATATTCAAATAATCAACAAAAGATTTGTTGGCTGCATGAAGAGAGAACTTGCAAACAAGAGCTACTACTACACAGTGAGGCTGACGTACAGATTAAAGACAGTGGGTGACTCCAAATTACATGAACACGTGCTTCAGTTTTCACTGAAGCCAATGTTGATAACCACACAGAAACTATCACTGTTGGGATGAACATATATCTCAAGAACCCAAATGCCCCAAAATGAGGAATTAAGTAAACTCCACCCAGACTAGTGAAAGAACTGGCTTATGGAATTTCACATGGGCAGATAAGCTTAAATAAATCAAGACAAGAACAATACCATGTGATCTGAAATAACAAATGTCATATTTATATTTAAAGAGCGAAACAAGAAAAAAACAGCAACAATAAGGTCCTTTCTTCTAAGCTCAGCAACAGCAAAGCTGAAGAACAATTTTTAAGGGAAGAATAATCAAAGTCAGCAAAGCTGGGGGAGATACCACAGGGGTTAATACAGGTAAGGCACACAAGACTCATCTGACATCTTTCTTAGAGAAGACAACTCACTTTATGGAGAAAGGAAATGAGATTGACCTCAGCTGCCTGATTTTGGTAAAGCTCTGACATCACATCATCTGGGAATTTATTAGTTAAATTTAAGAAGATGGGGGATCAGTACAAAAACTTTAAATTGACCTGAAACTGCTTGAGGTAGGACAGTAACAGCAACCTTAACTGGGGAATGTCAGGCTGGAGGGAAGGTTGAGCATCACTGCTAAAGGACTGGTACTGGTCTCAGAGCCAGTCTTGGCTAATATTTCAGTAATTACTGTGGCACACAAATAGCTACAGTCCTGTGAAAAGTCTACGGAAGAAAAGAACCAAAATTACATCTTCATACAGAGAGAACCGGGACGGTGTGCGGTGGGAGCCGCGCGACGCACAGACCGGAGACAGAGAGGGGCTGCAGTTCAGGGACACAGAGCACAGGTCTGGAGCCTGAGAACAGGAAAACAAACCAGCCCTGGGAAACCACAGGGGGCATCACAAGCTGAAACACTGTCTGATGTGGCTGCAAAATAAAACAGAAGAAAATGCAATCCAGGAAGGTATTAAGTTAGAATTTCCCTCCTAGACAAGATGCAATTACCAGTGTTTCACAAAGCCCTGCTAAGACCCTCTCTGGTGAGGGGTGTGCAAATCCAGCCGCTTAGTTTGGTAAATCCAAACAGAAACAAACACAGAAGAGAAATATCAGATGATTGCGAGAATGAAGCCCCCTTCTTGCAAGGAGTGGCTAAAAGGGTTTGATATGTCTGGAAACTGAAAGCTGCATGGGATGGCTCTCTTATCATTAGAGAATAGAGATGTTTTCTCCCTGTAAAGTCTGCAGAGCAAGAAAATACCAGAGCACAGAGCTTTTAGCACTAATGGAAACTTCAGCAAAGACAACACAGAAAAAACACCTATCCTCTCAGCCTGGGAGCGATAAGATTATTAAACAGGAGAGGACGGGAGAGCCTTTTCACCAGAGCAATGCAGAGTTAAATAATGTTTTCAACTGGCCAATAAAGTTCCCCGCAATTTCTGTGACTATGCTGGAGAAATGCATCCTGTGAAAACACCACAAGTGTTTCAGCCGTGAATCCGGAGAAGGTGCAATACCTGCTGTACCTCCCCTCTCCCACGGGTGACAATGCTTTAATTTTCTTGCAGACCTTCAATTAGAGGACGGAACCAAACAGACAATTATCCTGATGAAACCTCAAATTAAATGCAAATTAAATTCAAGACCACTGAAAAAAGTCATCTTTGACTAGAAGTAGGTAATGAATTGGGTTTTATCTTTAGCAGTTGTTAACTGGGTTTATGCAGTTCTGGGATGGCCAAGAAAAGATAAATTGATGTAAGCAATGACTAATGTAAGGCTGTTGAGATAAACTCTTGGTTTTTACAGCTTCTTAAAAAATGTAACTTAAAAACAAACAAAACAAAACAAAACAAAAAAAACCAAACCAAAACAACCTTGTTCTTAAGTAACGGCCTCTCAATGTAAAATGCTTCTTTTATTCCAGTCAGCACAGTTCGGAACGTGGAGTGTCAACAACTTCCATTTAGGAAGAAAAGTCTGACTATTTACACACTGCAAGTTATACATCATAGTTAAAAAGAACTAAAAATTATTGGGAGTTCTTTTTTCCCTACAGAACTTAACAGAGAGAGAGAACTATAAGTGAAGCTACAACTTAAATTGATGAAACATAAAGCGCAGCTTTCTACAAAAACTCTCAATTTAAGTAGAATTACGGTATCTCGGGTTATTCTGGCCTCCCCTGGCTCTGCTGTAATTCACTCCTGGGAAGCATCCTCCTTTCCCTTAAACGCTTGCAATGCAAGCCAGAGAGCACTTTACATTCGTGTGACTTTGAGACGTGCTCCAAACTTTTGTATTTTTCCCATTTGCAACAAAACCTCCTTTTTTTTAAGAAACAAATGTTCCTTATTCCACCATTTAAAAGATGCTCCAATAGTGCTGTAAATGCCATTGGACACATTTCAGGGAAGCATGTGGAGATTGACTGTTCCCTTCATTATTAACTCCGTTGATAAACATTGTTTTGAGCCAAAAAATTATCTTTTCGTTTTCAGAGTCAAACTTCAGCTGTTCTCCAGTCTGAAAATTAGATCACAATCCAGCAAAAATATGCAAACTTCTGGTATGTGAAACAATTGACTGTTCTATAGGGAGGCCACTTTGTAGGGATCTACATATGGCTTGGATCTAAGGCCTCACACCTTCACTGAATAGACAAAAAAAAGGGAAATATTGTGTAAATTAATACTACTTTCTAAAAAAAAGCAAAGCCAATTCTGGGTCTCTCAAAAGCTAATTGGAATTTTCCTGTATTTAATTAAATTATGAGAGAGAGGCCAGAGACTGTGAGGATAACATTTAGTTAGAACAACACAGCAGTTAAGAAAACACTAGCTGGAAGCCAGGACATAAAGCTGGTGTTTGCATCTGCTCTCACACAATTTGCCACCGATTTACGGGCGCGCCCCGGGAGCAAAGAACTGCCATAAACTCCCTCCATGCGGTCGGGCAGGAAGAAGTTGGGAGTGGGAAGAAGGGAGGCTCAGCCCCGGTTTAAACAGCACCATCAAGAATTGTAAGGCACTGATTTTTCTTTTCATTCGATTACAAATGAGTTTCCGTTCAGGTGTACAGAAATCAGGTGTTGTGAGGGATCTGCAGTGCTGCAGGGGGTGTTAGAAAGGATTAGTTTGTTTGTTTTAAAACAAGCTATAGCACACAGACCAAAACAAATATAAAATGAACATTTTGCTCCAACACAAGTAAACATTTCAGTGTTTTTTGAAGGACTTTAGAAATACCTGTGTTGCCCTCCCTTGCTAAGCTTCTGGGTACGGTGTACGTTACTGTAGCACTACAGGGTGAAAACAGGGAGATGAAGGTAAAAAAATATTTATTCTTCCTCTACCTGGGATTAATTTCTGAGGCTGGCATGCAGATACGGCCAAATAGAACTTGTACTTTGAATATCCTATGTGATAAGTAACTACAGTGAAAATGCTGCTGTTGGCATACAACTCCTGAGAGGACACCTATTATGTGAAAATGAAGACATGAGAATGCTGATGAAAATCCGCGAGTCATTTATCAAACACTGACCTGAAATGACTATTAAGAAAAACCTCTTTTATATGCAAATGTTCATTCTGATCGAGTTTAATCATCACTTTTCTTTCTCAGGACTGATGAGTTGTGTACGTACTGTGCACTGTAAGACACAATCTTCCATAGCTCATTCTCAAAAGCCCAGTTGTTTTGTTAATGGTTGCTCTGGGAACATGCAGAATAGAAAATTGATCTTTTCTTATTATTTTACTCACCTGTGAGACTATCCACATAGCCTGTTTTGTTTGCCCACCTTCTGATCACATGAGTCATATCTGGTTTACACCGACCAAGTGCTTCCATTCTCTCAACAAGACAAACTCAAAGTATAATTGATTTCTCCGATGGATTTTCTAATGAATATCTATTGCTACTCCAGTTGCTGAAGTACTCACTGATGTTTGTGTTCCAACAGATGCAAATCTGTTTATTTACTATCCAACTTTACAACTAGCTACTGGCTGTGGAAAACCAATGTGAAGGAAAAGCATCCCTGCATTTAGAAACGTTGGGTTCCAACTGGCAACCTGGTGCCGCTCGGTGACCCGGAGCAGCAAACCCTTCCCTCCTGTAGCAAGCACTAACGAGGTCTGAGCCTCATTAAAAAGCAGTGTGGTTACCTTCTGTACACCAAACTTCAACGGAAACCCGTACTGAGCCAAAACAGAATTTAAAGGGTGTGCTGCAGGTTTATAAAAAGTATGTATTAGGTTAACAGAAATCAACACAGGGCCTGGCATAGGATATAGGTTTACATCAAAATTTGGATTTAAAGCTAGGATTTAACTTCTCAAAAAGAGGACATCATGTATAAGAAGGTTACAAACTTGGCATCTATGTTTTGATCTAGGTCCAGATTCCCAGTTACAAAGGAGGAATTCCTTAATAAATGGATTAATAGCAGCAAAGACAGTTCCGCTTAGCTGTCGGAAGAATGATTTACAGGTACAAATACATTTTCCAAATGGCCACTTGAGAGTGCAATGAACTTAACACAACAGCTGATTGGATTTGCTGTCAAAATTATGAAAATTTGCACACTCATAAAGGGCCACATGTTGGACCAAAACCCAACCCAACTGAGGCACCTCAGGGAATTCTGGCCCTGCAGCTGCATTACCTAAAAGCACGGACAAAGGAGCACAGGGCTTCTTGTATGCTGAGGGTTCAACGAGAAACCTAAACTCCACGTATGAAATAGAATGTTGCTTAACAGCATTAACAACTGCATTTATTATTTTCACCAGTTAAATACATATATAATTAGACATTATAAAAGCGGCATATGACTAGATCTTCGCTATTTTTCGAAGTCTTGCTTAGAAGAGAAGAGACTAACCTTTACTATATTTCAGCATTACTGTTTCTACTTTGACTCTTCAGAACGAGCTCAAAAATATCTTTATGCCTGGTAGTTAATTAGAAAGTTCATGAACCACACAATGTCAGTCACTCAAAAAAGGAAAAATTCTCATCTTTATTTAGTAAAGACATAATTTAAAACTGAAAATCATAATTTCAAACTAACTTATAAGAGCATAAAGGGCACCTAACCTTAACAGATGTTGGAATAAATTGTCGAATGTAGACTGAGCAGCAGAGCCAATGGATCTTCTTTGGTTTAGCATTTCTAATTGCCAAAGTTCATACTAATTAATAATAATTGTCCAATTCTCAAACTCCTGCAGAACAGCCTGAACAAAATCTTCCTATCTGAAAGACATTTTCTGACTATCTGGAAGACATCTACAGTTTTTATCCAAAAGAAGGCATGGGACATTTTGATGCATGATTTTACAGCAAAACCTTGTCATTTTCATCAAGTAAAAAAAGGAATTTCATGATTTTTATTAATGATTCTAAAATTTAGTTTTCAAAAATCCAAGAACAAATTTTTGTTTCAGAAACAATTAAGACTGTTGAGTGAAAACACATAATTACATATGAAGTTATTTAGGAAATCCAAAACTTAAAGATAAGGTTAAGAGAAGCAGAACATTTCGCTGCAGTGACACCACCCATGGAGCAGAGGGGGATTACTGCAAGGACCCCTCTGATACCAAACACATGACCAGCAGATGGGTCTCAGGGAAGGCTCTTCCCATCCATCCCAACGAAAATCACAAGAAACACAAATGAAATCACAGCAAATCTGAACCAGCCAACAGAGGGCAGTTCACCCTCAAGTTTATGAAATTCTTATTCCTGTTGAAACCCATGGCAAAACCTCTTGCCATCAATGAAACCCAAACTGACATCAAATCTTTTTACCCAAAATGCCAGGATTGGATACCAAAGCCTCCTCAGAAATCCCAAAGCTCTGCTAGTGGAACAAGCTTATCTTTTCAAATAATAAAGATAATAGTTGAGAAAAGAAATGCTAAACCTATCGAAGTTCAAACCTAACGAGTGCTCTGAGACACACAACTCCAAATGCCCAGTTAAAATTTTTCAAATTTTGGAGAAATTCCCAAGCCATCTCTGCAGTCACTACAGAAATTGCAGTTGAAATACTATATCTATTCTTCAATAGTAACTCATATAGAGAAAAATCTGGTTTGATAATGCCTGCTGGTTATAACCTTAATTAAGGAAAATGTATAACAGAAAACTACCAGCTAAAGAAAGCAATCACCCAATGACCAAACTAAAATAAAATTTAAAACTGGTTGTTCTTTTGTTTTGACAACTGCGTGTGGTTCAATACTGGAGCCAAATTAAATCCCCATTAAAATGTAAATAATCACTTTAAGCTTGCTTTTTAAATTATTAAAGCGAGGCTAACATCTGTTTATTGTGAAACCACAAATGACTCTCATCTCTTAAAATTAATCTGTAACACTAACAAACTTATAGACTGTATTTGCCATCAGACTGTAATTGATGCTGGGTAAACTTTATTAAGTGCGCTAATATTTAATTATCTTTGGTTCCGAGTTTGCATTCCAAAGCTGTTCCAGAACAGCATCGTGTGCCACATCTGTCAGCGAACACAAGAGCTCACAAAACGCTCCCTCTTACACTAACGCAAGTTTCCTGGTTAAGTTACAATATGGGAAACAGATGACTCAAAAATAATATAAATTATATATGGATTAAAAGCTCTCATAACTTTAATTAAGCAATAAATCACAACAGACTACCAGGACTGCTGATTTATGCACTCGTCAAGTGAGAAGTAGTAAATAAAATTAGACAAGACAGAATATACATCTTATTGGAGAAGAACCTGTCCTTTGGCGTTTCATTCATACTTAAAAATCCACTTGTCCTTAGTTCTACTGGTGGCTGCAGCCTGCAACACACTTATTGATAACACAGAGATGTGCCACAACCTGTAAGCAGTCAGGAAGGATTGGCTAAATTTGTGCAAACTCCTGCAACCCTTTTCTTCATGTCCCTGTTGAAACCGGGTCGTCAGGAGGCGGAAAGCGCCCAGACAGCTTTGATTCCTTCCTTTCTGTCCCCAAATCCTCCCTTATGTGACCAGAATGAATTTCAACTTCTGGAAAACAGCCCCTGTGAACAGCAGACCTCCCTGACACGGGGCTTACGTTTGACAGCCGCTCAGAAAGCTGTAATTGGGCCTTGAAATCCAAAGCCTCAGAGCGGTTCACACTCCAGTCAGCGGCCTGGTAACGCTGGCAGTGCTGATGCTGTCACCTAAAAAAAATGCAGAGCTCACATATTCAAATTGCAGCTCGAACACACACATTTGGCTGATGGCAAGCCCAGCACAATCCTCCCAGTCACGTGAGGAGAAATCAAGAGAAATACAGAAGGTCATTCTCACTTCCATTCTGCTGTCTTGGAGGAAGAAACTAATTAAACAACATAAAAAGAAAATAAAATCCATTCCTGAATCTATCAATCAGCTACAGCGCTAAAACAAAGCAAACTGAACAAATGACTTAGGTGTCATTTCTGGGAAACAGCCACGAGAAACGTCTGCACCAGAAAAAATATTAACACTTGTTAAGTATTAATCAATGATACCTGCTGGAGGCGGAACAACACGGTGATATTAAATACTTTAAAAAGGCAAGACCAGGGTTATTTTAAGGACCATAATGGAAGAGGTGCCTGAGCATTCCTGGGCTTCTCAGCAGCTCTGACAGATGAGCTAACACAGCCTGTATCTCCATGTCCATTCTTCCTGTTTGAAAAGCAGCTTCATTTCCAGTTACTCCCTCTGATTCATAAGGGGAAGTCAGAAAGCAGGAATTTTCTGCTCTGGATGCTCAGGATATGTTCACAGCATGCAGGTGGGTCAGACCACCTTTAACAAAGTCTGCTCCTCTAAGAAAGAATAAAGCCAGCCACCTGAAGGCCTGAATTTTCTCGTAAGTATGTAGCAAGTTCTGTGGGTCCTCAGTTTAAAGCTGAAATTCAGTCCTTCTAAAAGACACTGCTGGCCACTAGAAAAATTAAAAAGGTGACCAAAATCTTAATAATCAAGCTGGAGCTGAGTACCTGGGAGAGCCAACACACAAGACCAAACTATAGAGGTCTGGATGAAACACATAAGTACTTGGTTGACCAAAGGGTAGATGAGATATGCTGCCCTGTGGGGGAAATTAATTTCTTTACTGGAATTTTCACATTAGAGCTGGGGGCAGACTGTCATGACATCCTTTCTTAAAGCTGCCTCCTAGAAGAGCCTCACATTAGTTCGTGAGAATCACAGATGCTAAATCTGACCAATGCCAGTACCTAATTTACCAACCCAACTCACCCAACTCGACCTTTTTTTGAGGTTGGATGCTCTGCACTGTGATTCAGATCACAGACAGGCTCCCTAGATTGGCCAGAGCTGGGCTGCCTCCTGCTTAATACACTCCCTTTCAACATCTTCCCAATACCATTCACACTTAAAGTTTTGAAATCTTGTGGCAGGTTCTATAGAGCTATAAATTATTGTAATTAATTTCATTATTTGACTTCAAATCTATTTCAGAAGAGATTTTCAAATTCACGTACTCTATTATAGCAAATATAGTCTTGTAATCAACAAGATAATATTTCTGAAACTGATTTTGTACCCAAAGATCCCAGTAAAGAGAAGGAAAATGTGTCAAAACCTTCGTTCAATTTGCGAAAAGCAGGAAAAGGGATACTTCTGTGTAATTCACTGTTTCTGAAGACTAAGGGACATGTCGTAAGTGCATGATGCCAAATAGCTGTTTTTCACATCATCTACCATATGAAAAGGTGAAGACGTACCAACATCTTATATTCTGAATATCCTTGGTTTTGTTCCAATTAGAGCAGAGCTATCTCCTTATTTTAACTGTTATGCTGTTTCTCCCCTTCCTTAACAACTGTGAACCTAAAACTGAGAACCCATTAGACTGCAAAACTTTGCAGAAAAGAAATAGAAATTCTTCTAAAAGAAAGAAGGAGGGGGAAAAAAAACCCCAAGATTAAATCTGCTGCCAAGGAAAAAACATGGCGTTAATCCTTTTGTGTTCTCCTGCTCCTAAGACCAAGAGAAGCAAGAGTAAGTTCAGCCTCAGTGTTAGAAGCTGTCACACTGATTTATGACACCCTGTGTGTGCTGGTCCGCCAACATGACACATTGTGCACGAGAGATTCAGCACAAACCAAACTTCTTCCTTAAAAATAATTTAACTTCAGTTCCTCAGGTGAAATGCTGACACTTTCTCCATGGGGCCACCTGTCCTTCTACGGCTCATTTTACATTTGCTTCCAACTCTTTCGCACAGAAACGAACAGGACAAAGCACTTTTGACAGAACTCCTGTCTTTCATTATATTTTGCAGAATGTGATCATATTAAACAATATTTTCTTCAGCAAAAAATACAGGGACTCTGTATCTCAATCAGAACTAATTATGGCTACATTTTAGTTCCAGAGATGCAAAGGCGTCACTTGTTTTTACAGCAAAAAGTCCTGCTTTGATACATATTTCATGAGGAATGTGGTAGGGGTGTAGTAGACAGAAAAATATAGTTTAATCGATTAGCACAAGGCTGCTAAGTTTTGTGGATCTGGACTAGTTTGAGGAAGCAGACTGGCATTGTACGTAATTCAATTTCATAAAGTGCAAATGTATTCTTACAACTACAGAAAACAGCATTAGACCACATATTAATATGCATTATTAATTCAGAAGTGTAGAAAAAAAGGCAAAGTGAAAAATACTTTGGAGAAAGACGTTAAATTGCTCCATTTTTGCAAGTAAAGCTTTTCACAAGTTGCAACTGTGAAAATATGTTTATACGACTCTCTGTTCAACAGAAAACCTGTAGGAGAAATGAAAATCAAGTGTGGACAGCCACTGAAGCTAAATACAAAATCAAAATATTCTGGGAATCAGCACAGATGCTGCAGTGTTACTATCCCAAAGGATAACATGGGAGATGGCTGTACTTCCCCTAGGATGCAGAGCAGCACCCACTCACCCGGCAGACCCTCCAGACACTCTGCACACACTTTGGGAAGATGAGCTAGCGCTTGATTCAGATGTTTCTGCTCATTTAATGAACCAAATTACTGTGCAGTATCAAAACTTCCAGTCGCAGTAAGAAAAGTGTAAGGAAACCAGGAGGTTCTCGCTATTTTTTGGCACTGAAAATTCTCCCACATTAGTGCAGCAGGCAAAAAAACTTGTCATTTTTATGATACTGTAAAAACTCACTAGGATGGGAGGACAACTGCTTTCTGTGCTGTAATTCCTTCCTTTAAGGCTGAGTGGGAGGAAATCAGACCTTCAAGAAGGTAAAACTCAGATTAAGGATAGGATTTTTTTTTCCAGAAGTTAAGTCGTTCACAAAGCAAATGAGTGTTCACAGACAGAGCCAAAGGAAAATACAGGGCAGCCGTGTCCTTGCATCCCACAGAAAGAGATCTTACAGAGCCGATGCTCCTGATAGAGCAACACAAGGCAGGGCTCAGAAACAAGCTCCTGGCAGCCAAAATCCAGGAGAGAAAGAGAATTTGCAAGTGCCTTGAAAAGTTCAGTGACTTTTCTGCAAATTAGAACTCTCTATGATAAAAGAAGTAATTTAAGCAGGAGTTATTTATAGGTGATACGTTATTAATTATGTTCTTGAAGACCAATTTCCGGCACTGAAAGGTGAGGGTTACACATGCAACTCACCTCGCAGGGACTGGGTGTGAGCTAATTTGCTGGTAGCAACAATAGATATTGCGTTTAAACTGAACTTCAAACACAGGAGCCTCACAGTTTGGAAAATGCTTCATACACATGCACACACACACATGTAATAAAGGTGTTCTTATACAAAGGAAGAGTACAACTGAGTATTATATAAAAATCAAATCTCTTCTAGTCAGACACACTCAAAATTGAGAGAATAAATACTATTTTAATAATCCACAGTCAGATGGGGACAAAGATATACAAAAGATGTTGCAAATATTTTGCCTCAACAAGTAAGAATGGGAATGTAACTTGTAGGAAGAAAAACAGGAGAAATAGAACAGTGTTAGACGTGGCTTATTCAGGAACTTTACTGTCATTACTTTACCAAATTACTGCTCTGAGAGCCATTATCTACCTAAATAAAAACTGACCTTCATTAGAGTGTTCTCTTCCTCAGGTAGAACTCCTCTCACACAGCCTGAGGGCAGTTTTTGATGACAGAGGCTTGCCCCTGTGAGCCAGAAATCCCTTGAGAAATGGCTGCAGCCAGCCAGTCAAACCCTGGCCTGCACAGCACTGGGTTTTGAGAAAGTGTTAAAAGGCCTGGAAACACCTTAACAAAAGGCCTTTCCTGGACAGACCTTTCCTAAGGTTAAGGACTAGAAAAAGGGGAAAGAACACACAGACACATCCTCTCCACCTCTGGCCCAAGCCCAGCTTTGCCTCACAAGAGAGAGTGGCTCCTACAAATAACAGCAGTTTCTGAGCCCATTCAGCCCTATACATTCTTAAGGTGAGTTTTTAAAGCCTATAGTTGTGTAAGATTTTCACTTTTGAAAAGAAATTTAACACTTTTTTTTTTCCAATTAAAAAAATGTGTTTTCTCTCAAGCGCAGGTAGGACTAAACCAGTCATTTTCTGTGACAAGGTTACCAGAAATTCATACATCTTCACAGCTGCTTCTGAGAAGTCTGGTCTGTAAACCTCCCACCACCTTCCTTTTCCCATTTGTTAAACTTCTGTATGCAACTTCAGGAAAAGTACTTGCAAATGTAATGTGCAAGGTGTCCCTGTTTCTCATATTCCAGAGCGAACGCCACAAAATGTCATTAAGAAACTCATTTTAAAGAAAGCAGCGAGTTTAAATTTCAAATACATTACATGTTTTCCCTGCTATGCCTGCCTTTACAAATGCTCCCAATCCTTTAAAAATGTTTGCTTAAATATATACAGTGTATATAAAGGAAATAAACTACTTGCTATGATATTTGTCCTTTAGCAGGACCGGGGAAGAGAAAGGGAGAGGAAGGAGAAGGAGAGAAAACCTTGACAAGAATATACATTAGAGCAATCAATAAAAAGATAATCCTTGGAATTCATGAGTCTTTAAAATAAGATGCATTTTCTTGTAGTAATCCTAAAAACCTATAACAGAATATTCAAGCAATAAACCCCCCATAACTCACATTTAACCTTTCATCATGTAGAACTGCACATTAAATAGCTTAGCACCTGCACGCTGTGTCAGTGCATTCCAGTAAGAGCAGAGATAGAAAAATGTAAATGCTACACCTCTTTTAACATGCACTGCACAGCCAAGAACATCTGCCAGCTGACCCCTTAATCCAATCGGCTCCTCAGAAGCAATCACATCCTTAGAGAAGAGCTGCACACCTTCTTCATGCAGTGCCCATTTTTTCAAAAAGATGGAGCAAAATGTAGTTATCCAACTCTTCAATGATTTTTCAAACACTTGGAAATACAAGGAGGAAGTAATTCAACATATTACATGGATCTGTATTAAAATACTGTCACCTCTTCCCCCAAATACTGTAATTCATCTTTTAATTTCACAGGGCAATAACGCAGAGGAAGTTTAAGGCTGAAGTGACAATATCAAATTGAGTGATTATATCAGAATACCAAGTGCATACAGCCCACCCAACCTGTTTGTCACTTCTGTTAGAAATAACAGAACCTGGAATAAAATCTGGAGAGGCTCAACCTAGACCAGTGACTTTAATGAGAAGAAGGCACACATAAAAGCTGAATTAATTCTCCAAATTTACTGGTGGCATCTCCTGCCAAAGGAGTGGACTGCTTGAGAGGCTCTACGGGCATGGAGGGGTGAAGGCATCTGAAAGAACGGCTTCAAGATGCTCTGTGGAATTAAGAGCACAAAACCCATGCAGCAACAGGGTGTGTCATCACCTCCGTATAAAAGTAAACCTGCTAAAAGTTCTGTTCTATATACAGGAGCAAAGCACTCTGGTTGAACTGACCCTAGGAAGATAGCCTTTAATGGAAGAGTTTATGTGACTCAATTACTTATATTCATCAAATACATTGTTTGGATCATGCAAATTGCTCCTCTCTCTAAAGCAGTAGCTTTGCTAAAGTATCTGTATTGGCAGGCCCTGGACATGGTGGGAAATGGTAAGAGAGAACTGCTGGAATAGTGTTTCAAGTAATGCTCTCTGTAGTTAAATTTATGCCAAATATCTGAAAGGCACTGAAAAAAAAAAAAGACATGCGGAGGTCTGCCAAGAAGCCTAGAAACCACCCTTCCCAAGAAAAAGGTGAAAAGATTATTTGACTTAACAAGAAAAAGACCCAAACTGATTAAGGGCTTTCATCTCAGTGATTCTATGATTCTGTGATTATAAGACAATAGAAAACGGAGGGTTCTCCAAAGTAACTGATTAAGCAATAACAAGGCCCTAGCTCAGAAGCAATAATTAAAGAAATAACTAAAAATACTGGAGGAAATAATAAGGAAATAATAAAGGAAATCTACTGTCACCTACAGGACATTATTATTGGTTCTAAGTTATCTAAGGTGTTTATCAACACTATGTTACGGCATCGAAAGGTAAAGGGAAAGCAAATCTCAGCACCAAGTTGATTCAGCTTTCTCATGTCTGATGTGAAATAAAGGAAGTATTTCAATGCAGGTATTTAACCCAGATTACAGAAAAATAATTAGGATGTCATGTATTTATATATAAAGAATCTGTAGAGCTTTGCTCTAGGATTTAAACGCTGGGGAATGACCAGGGGAAACAGAAGACAATCTCCCTTGCAGTGGATTAATGGTGTGTGTCCAGCTTAGCTAAACAGCAGCACAATCAGCTAATTCAGTTTTACCATCTGGGTAGGCAACTTGTGCCTGCTGCAATGTGCCCAAGGACCTCGGTGCTTTTAAACCAGTGCTGAAGTCAAAGCCCAGTGGGTGCAGAGTAAAACTCCCTCCAAACCACAGAAAGGACTGAGAAGTGTTTGGGGAGGCAACACAGAGAGTCACATACCTGGAAAGTGTATCGTGTGCACAGAGACACACACGCTTTCCTTAGAAGCACCATTTCCTCTGATCCTAAAAGCTCCAAATATATAAAATCTGATTCAATCCTATAAATCCAAATTGGAAAAAGGTGATACACTGGTGTGCTAAACCAGCTAGAAATAGCTCCTGCTTTGATCAAAATACCCCATGAATCCTAAACCAAACAAAACCCCAAAATAAAACCGGCCGCTGGCAATCACGGGGCACCGAGAAACATTACAAGGACGTAATTCCCAAGTTTAAACGATTTCTTTCCTTTAATATCTTCTGAAAGGCCTTTGAAATCAGCAAATCTAATGTGTGTGGGAATAGGCAACACTTCAGAGCAATAAGTTTACTTTTAATGGAAGCAGTCTGCTGTGTCTATGGGTAACAAACCCCAGCACCTTCTCATTACAAAGCAGCTCATTGTTACCGTAGGACTTACTGCAGGATTTCATTCTGCCTCTTTGGTGATCTGCCTGATCTATTAAGAAAAGCATTGAGGTAAGGACAACATACACTTTATTGCAGTTTTATATTTTCATAGTCCCTGCTGCTTCTGTTAGGCTGCTGCCTATGAATTTCAAACAGTAATAAGGAAAAAAAAAAGTTACTTAGCAAGTTTCTCACAAGAAAAAAATAAACTGTGAAGAAAATGAGTCAAGTTCAGAATGAGGTGTTAGAAGTGGTGCTGCAACCCCGGGACATGGCTGCTGCTGCAGCTGCACAGAAAAACAACTGGATCCACCAGCTCTAGCACCAAAGAGCTACTACATGAGTAGATCTTTGTGTGAATACCTTCTGCACACACCACGCAGCATATTTTTATATATATTCACAACATAGATGTGAAGCCCTTCAGCATGACTGTTTCTGTCCTATTCATTTTAATAGCTGAATCTGAAATAAAGGACAGACAAAACTTAATGGTACTTCATCAGTGTTAATTATTGTTGGAAATTAATCAGCAAATGTAGGAAATTTCTATTAGTTTTGCAGAAATGCACACAGCATTAAACAGAACTTAAATAGATGCTGATCTTTTTTAAAGACTACCAATTTAGAGATGACTTTCCTTTGATGCAATACTTCAATATTGACTATACGATGATTAATATGCAAGGGAACTTATGTTGTGTTGAAGGGAAATGTTGCTAAAAATAGCCATATAAATTTAACAAATGTTTTTGCAGCAACCATGGTCTCAGAGAGAATTAAAGCTTTTAAAATATCCATGACAACTGAGCTCTCTGATGCTTATGTACTATCCAGGTCGGTTTATTCGTCCAGGGCTTCCTGTGCTCTGGGAGATAAAATCTCTTTTCATAAGAAATACAGTGTTTTAGGTCAAATTCTGCTGTTATGTGAACACCTCCTCAGCCCTCAAAAAGTTCAAAGGACTGCCTACACGATCTGACACATGGTACAGCCCCAGAGACAACTCCTATTTTTAATTTCTTCACCAGCACAGTACCTTTTGATCACAATTACAAATACAGTAAGCACAGAGAGATTTCTGTTTGCTAATTAATGCTGCTCACCTGATTCTTGAGATCCAGCTTTGGGCAGGGACGACCTCCATTGTAAGGCTTCTCCTTAAGCCACCTGGATCGGACTTTCACCCCCGGTCCACAAGAAGAGCTGCAAGGGGACCAACTCGACCAATCGCTTAGTTTGCAATCAAACGGGCAAGGGACCGTGCAAGATTCTTCAATGTAACCTAAACCAAAAATTGAAGAAAGGTTTTAACCACCGCAGCTGATGACCTCCAAACCCCTGATGTCTCACCGTGATCTGCGAAATCAACATAAAATGAGAACTTCTTGGAAAGAAATTGGGCAGATTGACAGTGCCTTCCCAACACGAGATTAAGATGTTATTTGTAAAGAACAGCAGTGACTAAAACTGATTTCTACTTGGTTTAGTCCCATGAAGGCCACAATAAACCTGACCCACGTGAAGGACACACCCTGGCAAAAGCACCTGCTTGTGAAGCTGGTGGTCACCAACAGGTGATTATCTTCCTTATGAGATTGTGGCCATAACAAATTCCAGAAAACTAAGTGCACAGCCCAGTTTCATATTCCTTTAGTATTGCACTAGCCGTCTCCAGAGCTGGCACAGACAGGGAGTCAGAAGCTCTCTTCCCAGCAGACAGGACCAGAGGGCAACGGAAGTACCAGAGCTTCGCTCCTGGTAGCTTGCAAGATGTGTGAAGGACCTGCCTGCAGCTGGCCATCTGGAGCTGTGCAGGATTTGTTCCTCGAAGCAGCAGACAAAATATGCTTCCCTCTTCTTTCTGGAAGTCCTGTTTATAGAATCATCTTTACTATCACACATCTTTCCAACCTGTTTGCCTATTCTGGGTTTCATAAATGGTACTATAAAGCTCTGCTTTCACCTTAACCTGGCTTGACATAAAAGTCCTCCCAAGACCACCACCTCTTAAAACCAGAATATCAGACAGGTAGGACCAACACCTTGCTGAATTAAAATCCAACAGGGTTTCTCAGTGAAAAACCAAGGTTCTTTCAAACAGACACAACCTCACAGCTCAATTAGCAACTGGCATATGGGCAGAGAGATTCTGCAGAACCCAGCACTGGCCATGGAGCTCTTGGTGTGCAGAATTACCAGCACCAGTCTCAGGTTGGCAGTGTGGAATAGCTCCTGCACCTTCCTGCTCACTGTGTTGCATTCCTTCTCCTTACCTGCTTGTCGTGTCTGTATGTACTGTTTTAATTTAAACAAAACAGAGATCTCACATTAGACCATGAAAGTCAGGGGTTGCTAAGTTCAGCCTTTATTACGGGCAGCTTCGACCCTCCGACAGCTCTGGCAATGATAGTCATGGAAGTAACTGAAATTCACCCCTACTGTAATTTCTGATGTTTCTCCTTTTTATGCCTTTTTTTTTCCTGTTCCACACTATCACTCCCTCTATATCCCTCACCTACAGAATGCCAAATTAGCTCATTCAGTTACTCTTCTATGAAGGGTCTCCTCACCCTCTGTCCAGATCACAGTCACTGTGGCAGAGGAGGGAGAAACCTTCAAAAATCAGTAAGCAGCTTCCCCCCAAGCCCCCCCCAACAACAGCCCCAGAGAGATGGGAAACAGTGAGGCTGAGGCACGGAGATTATTCTGGCCGGGAGGTGGATTTACCAGCTCTGCCGTGTCTGAAACTGCTGCTGACTCCAAACCAGGACCACGTTACACCCTGAGCATTGACCCCCAGCGGCAATACTCTGCCTCCCCTCATCTTCACAGTGAAGTCAATATCAAAAACGTTTTCAGCCTATTTAGGCATCCTCTATTGGAAAATATCCTCCTTCTAGAAGTACAAGAAATACCGATGTTTGTATCATACACGGTGCCTTGAGAAATCCTACAAACAAGCAGTTCCCTCCTTCAGTTCCATGATGCTCTATTTCTTCTCTCTTTTTCCTTTGCAATGGTGCTGTTTCCACTTCCTTTATGGTGGCCACCCTGTAACCTGACAGCTGCAATCAATTTTTCCCCACTAATTCATGCTATAAGTCTTCCTTAAAGCCGCAAAACTGTCCCCATATGATGTGCTGTCTTCACCCTGCTACCCCTTATCTTGCTTTGAGTTGCCTTTTCACGTGCACCTTCAGAGCCACAGTAATTGGGTATCTTAATTATTTCCTACTCAATCCATTACTGAGGTGTTCACATGTATATTTCAACTCGCATGTTTTGTATTCTCATCTGAGATTACACCCATGCACACACATATACAAATATTTCCAAAATAGATTTGCTTTTTTCCCCCCAAATGAATCTCCAAAACATCTGCTAATATTCTATTCCACCTGCTCAGGTTGTCACTCAAAGCAATTCATAATGCATTATGATAAGTAAAAGAAATTTTCTCATGGTAGATTTATGAGAAGCATTTCCTAGGCAGTTCTCCAAAGAGTTCTGTTCCACCACTGTATGAAATATCATTTTTCCTTGGGCTGTGTGACAGCCTAGGTAATTAACTCTCAACAGAAACAGAGAGTGTGCTTCGTTTCAAAGCAGGATTAGACTAAGGGGTTATCAAGTTATCAGTGAAGGTAAAATGGGCTAAGACTCTTGGCAGTTCAAGACCTACATCTACAATGAAAAGAAATATAAGACAAAAAAAAAGAAATATAAGGAAGACAAAGGAAAAGTTATAATAAACAAAAGTAAAGAAACCTATTGTATTACATCTCCAGGAACTGCTGTGGGCATCCCTCAGTGAACCACAGAATTTCTAAAGACATCCTAGTGCTAAGAGGCCAGCTCATTATTTTTTGAGTTTCCTCACCAATATTTCTAAATTACATTAACTATAAACAAATAATGGCTAGCTAATAGAGACTAAATTACCATCCTGCCCAGAGGAAGCCCATTCTCTATATTGAACAATGCTACAGAATCAAAATGTCAAGATAACTTTCTTTCAAGCTCTACTTACAGGATGCCATTAGTTCTTCTATCAATCATTCGAGGTTAATCCTACATTGAGATACCCATGGATAAAAGATTTCATTCAACAAAAATTTTCCTCCAAGAGCCTTTATGTGATGTATTCTCTCTGTTCAGATAGCCACAAAGGCAGTCTCTATCTTTTTATGAGAAACGAGTAAATAACGTCGTACTCAGCTCATCCACTGCCTGTAAGAGTGGGATATTTGTTTTTCTCTGTGGGAGCCAAGCCATGGCTTGCTGTTATCAGGGGACTGAAAGGATATGGCTTTGGATACCCACACTAATCCTAGTATTGGCATTCCCAGAAAACTTGTAGCATCAGCATAACTCAAAACAAACACAAAAAATAACAGAGGAGACAGGCTATTAAAACAACCTGTTAATAAAGAATTCTACACTCGGGCTATTATCCAGAGAAATACTTCTTACCATAATGGAATACGAATAAAGGAATCAGCATAAACACATTTCTGAGTTATTGTCACACAGCTTGGGGAGATTAACCCAAGGTTGAGTTTACGCAGCTTGAATTGAATTGGTTTTGTCAGTGTCATCCTTAAACATCTCACCCAATTCCCTGTTTTTCTCTACTCGGCAGAACTTGGTACCAAAAATTCGATGAGTTTCCAAGACCTTCTATGGAAAAAGATGTCCTCTTCTCCGCAGCCCTGCTCAGTCTGCTTTCCATGTGTTCTTACATTATTTCATGATGCTGCCTTTAACCTCTTTTTTTTACTCCTCAAAATCTAAAATACCACTGAAATAAAGCCCATGCAATTTATAAACAGCACACGAGAGCCTCTGTTCTATTTGAACCAGGCTCCTGAACATCCCAGAGCTGGAGCCACATTCACGGATGTCGCAGGAGGCAGCGACCGCAACACCAGTGCATGGGATATTTGAGTAGGCCCTTTGGAACGTACTACTGGGAATAGTCCTGAATTGGCAGGAAAAATTGAGCTGGATGATCAAATAAGCCTTTTCTATGTTTAAGTGCTGTTGTTTTACTATTGAGACACTGCCAACGTAATGGGATGAACAAATGCATTTACCTAGGCTGCACAGCTCATTTTACTATTATTTATTCATTAAGAACAATGCACTTTTTGCTCTACAAGCCACAAATGGAGTTCTTCCCTAGAGTGTCTACAATAAACAAAGCACCCACAGATTACACAGGATGTACTGGGGAAGCTCAAACACGTGATGTTGCAACCATTGCTCATCTTTTCTTCCGTGCAGCCCCAGAGACAAAGCAGTAGCAGAAAGATGAACAAAGTGAGGATGATGGTCTGGTGGATGTCGGATGTTACAGCTCAAATACGTGGTGTAAAAACTGTTACGGTCTCATTTTTGCTCTGTTGGGTTCAACAAGGCAAGGCAATAAGAGGCAGCTGGTGAGCGTCAGCAGCACAGAGTATGAAGAGGCTGTGCACTGCACTGCACCTCAGGGTGGGAGTCCTGTAGTAGCACAATTCCTTTCCCACCTACCCACAATGCCGTAGGTATTGCACCAGGCACAGCCAGTGAGGGGCTGTAGTGTCCTTCCATGTCTCCCTCTGTATTCACAGATGGATCACAGAGGGAGAAGCAGGTGATTAGTAGGTTTATAAGCTAACATAAGACACCGGCATCCATCTGACTGTTGCACTTCCAGAAGATAAATCTGCTGGGGGTGTAAGGTCTGCACACGGTGTTAAACAACGGTGCCAACAGGATTCCAAGAGGCTGACTTAAAAGTGATTCAAAAATAAACAGTGAGTCTCCAGCAGCTCTGGGAACAGATGCACTTCTAATTGAATTGGCTTAAAACTCATTTGTATCCTCTGTAACATATTTCATCATTTCAATTAACAAACTTCTAGCAGTTCTACCCTTGTTAGTAAACCTCGAGGTGCTTCATAAAACTCAAGGTCACCACTACAAGAGGGACAATTCTGTGCACGGCCACAACTGCCACTGGTAACACCACCTGTAATTTTCCTTGCACTCTACAGGATAAAAGAGCTCACGCTTTAGCAAACAAGGCAGCTGCAGAGTGGACAGTGACACAGAAGAAATGTTTCTAATTACACAGACCAGAGGTAGAGGGGAAAAAAATGATTCATTTTGCAATTAATATTTACATTCATTTGGTTATTAACTGTGAAATATGTAGAACAACACCAATAAATCCATGTGCTGCTGGAAGTCCAATAGCTAAAGACTTTATAAAGGAGACCTGGAGGACCATGGCAGCTGGTGGGCCAGATCCTGTTCAGCTGCAGCTACGGGATCTCCTACAAAGCAAACCATCTTATTTTAGCTCAGGTTAAAAGCCAGCATCGAGCAGAGTGTGCAGCCAAGAGAGCGGCGGTACCAGTTGACCCCAGCCCTGCAGCTGGGGCTGTCCCAGCCTGCTATGGATCAGGCATCCACTGCCCACAGCCCACACGGCATGGCTGAAGGTGCCAGAAGCTTGTGAGATACAAGGGGGGGCACCTCATGCTAAGCAGGTCCAGGTCCAAGATTTAAATTCTGCTGCAAGGGAGAATAGCACCTCATGAAGAAAACCAAGCAGAATAAGTTTGGGAGACTTAAAGTTGTTAACAAGTGCAGCTGCATCTGAAAAGGATGTAATATTGCCATGGAACAAATGTTTAATCTTTTTTTCTTTTTAAATATGCAAGGATTTGAGAGATTTTATGCATTAATAGTTTGCTAGCTGGGAAATTTAAGAGATAAACTAATGAATACATTCAGTAAGTGCACAACCAGAAAACCCACTAAAAATAATTTTTACATCAAATATTTTGTAAAGCTCAAATAATGGACCCTTAGCTAATTTATTCCCACTTGCTCTTCTCAACAAAGAGGCACAGGTTCTCATTATCTCATAGCAGACTGATTATAGATTCTAAACAGACCAGAGAGGACTGGCAAAACACATTGGTAAGTTCAACTCAACACTATTGTTATTGAAATTCATCCAAAGATTGGTTTTATTGCTCAATTTCACAGTCTCTATAAATCCTGATGTGGCAGTCGGGTTGATGCTGACTTTGCATTATGATTCCTAATATCTTTTGATTTTGCATTACGGCCTTCTTCCTTAAGAAATTGCAAGCTTACACTTCCAAGTTGCATACAAACTGTAATAGTTGATATATTTAATCTTTTAACTAAATAAGGGGATCTCCATTAATTAGCACATTCCTTGTAACAGATTGCAGAACAAGCTGAGAACTCTTCCGGAGAAGAGCGGCTCGTTTGCTGCCTTCTGAGTCGAAATAAACAGTGCAAATAAATAGGACCTCACAGTGTACATTCATCTCACAGGGAACTTCTGAAGCAGAAATCCAGTGCACAAATCTCTCCAGGCTCCAAAACCAGCCGCAGAAATAATTCCACCTCCTTCTAGGGCTGCTCCCCTGCCGTGCAGGGCTGGGCTGGCTGTTTGGAAGCCCTGACATCTTAACAAAGCCCTTACTCAAATCAGAAATTATCCACTGGGATCAATAGCTGTTAGGGTAGTAGCTCAGCTGTGTTTTTCTATACATTTTGCTCATCATCCCGCCACTGGAAAAATCATCTACTTTGTCAAAATGAAACTGAACAGCTTTTTTTTTCTTTATCAATATTGTCATTTTCCATATATCAGGAAAGAAAGTCATCTCACTGTACTTTATTATGACATGTTTAGCATGTAGATTTTTCAGGCTACTCAATTAATAGTAAATGTAGATTTTAAAACAAACTTGAGATTTTGTTTTTTATTATTATTATGAGATTTAGATACTAAACCAACACTTCCTTTTTTTTTTTTTTAAAGGCTGAATACACTTCCACAATACATCAGGAAGACAAGATTAAACTGTCCACGGACTGTCAAATTCTCCTCTTTCTCCTACATCTGACTTCTCTCAGAGGCCCAATTGCACAGTAGTTCTGAAAATAGATGTGCATTGCAGAGTGCTCTGAAGATCAATATAGACTCGGGCAATTTGGACCAGGAGAGAGTGTCTTCCAGAGCCAAGGGTCCATCACCAGGAGAAAGCTACCGCCAAACACCACCAAAAATATCCAACCCATCAGTAAATCATCTATGGCCTGAAGGTCACTGGTTTCAGGCTCTGCTAGAGCACACTAAGAAACTCAATTTCAGAGTTTGGGGCTCTCCACGGAGACCTTTTTTTTGCCAGTTTCCAAACATCCGATGTCAAGCGCTGTCAACACAATAGGGCCCTCACTTCAGCTGCCAGGCCGTGACCCCGAGACACAGAGAAGCCTCATTTAGACAACGTCCCTCGAACAGCAATACAACCATTTCCATGTGGAAATGCTGATGCATCTGTATCCTGATAATCAGCACATATTGTGCTTTATAACACTGCTCATATTTCAGACAACATAAACCACGAGATGACTCTGCAGAAGGAACACAGAGCAATTAGATCCATGTGCAATTAATATTACCAAAAATGCTCATAACAACGTGAAAACAGCCCTTGCTTTTTTTTTCTTTTTCCTTTAAATGTACATTCCTAGCAGTTTAATTTACAAACTTGAGAGGTTTTACCAAGTGGAAGGGCCTCTCTTTCAGAGCAGGGCACACAAGCACCGAAAAGGCCGGGAGAAGCTTCCAAGCCCACAGCAACCTCTGCAGCCTCCATCCCCGCCATTACAGGAGGTGAGTGACACAGTGACCACTCAGATCAATACATTTAAATCAATACATGGCCTCAATTCCTTCTCATCTCATCAACACTAAATGGGAAACATAACTACACACTTTAATTACGCTGCTGCTGCTCTAAAAATGCCACTAACCATTACCGACATTAGGGAGAACCGTGAGCACTTTCCCCAAACCAGGGAGCTGCTCCAAGGCCCAGCCTGCCTGGACAAGGCGTTTCTCTCCTGCTGTCAGAGGTCACCTTGCTACAGAGAGAGGGATACAAAAGCATCTATCTTCTTAAATAAAGCTGTACTATAAAAACATCTGATGGAAAGGGGGTTCTAAGATACAGAACAGTTCTGGCTTTCCACAGCGTCGGCACAGGGAGAGCAGCACAACACATTTAGATAATGGAAAATCTTGAGATGGAAATAGGACATTTCTGTGCTGATGGCAGGCCCCAGCACAGAGTACTGAGGTACGACATTCCTGATAGACTTTTGTTTCAATTTGCAGCACGACTTTGAGCACTCTGGTTGTGTCGTTCAATCTCCTCTGCTGGGGGACTTAAATGAACTCAGACAGAAGCAGAAAGCAATGCAATGTTCTTGAATAATATGACTTTTAACGGTGACTCCTCCATGTTAGAAGTTTTGCAAACCAGACTCTCAGTGATTTTACATCATCCTCATTTGCAAACCTTGGAGGACAGAGAGATTTCAAAGTATATTTCAGACCCAGGAACAGACTAAGGTAGGAAAAATTCTCAGTTACTCATCAATACTATTATGCTAATCCTCAGAGCAGACCAAGCTGAAGTTTAATTTTATCCACGTTTCCTAATTCAGGCTCATTTCCTCAAATCTTCAAAATTCAGCTGTTGCTATGTTCCTGAGCTGCTCTCCGAAATTCTTTGATCAAGCAGACTCCATCAGGCACCTTAAAAGATATCTACTCCGTGCCTATCTCCCCCTTCCACACTGACTTTATTGCTGTGTGCAGTGCTCCAGCCAGCTCATTGCTGCTCTGGCAGTCACCTCATTCTATTCAGACACTGGCCTATGTGCAAAAACAGAAATCCTTATTTTTGTAGGTCTCTTCTTCCATACAAGCAGGAACACATATTGCTGCTTCTGAAGATCTTCAGAACATGTCAGATATGAAACCTTTTAACTCTCACTGAAATCCACTAAAATACCTACTACATCCAGCTGCCAAAGGACTTTTCCACTTAAAAATCATCTGTCTTCCATTTATTTGCCTGAAAGTCCTGCTCATCAGAGCTGTACAAAAGGCAATCAGGTTAAAACACACTGGAAAAAAAACCTGCATAAGGGAGGAGAGGAATCCTGTGAACTACCAGCAGTGCCCGAACCACTACACATCTCAAAGGGATCATGACCTTCTCCATGAGCAGAAGAGTGCAGAGGTTTTAACACTCGAGTACGTACTTCACAAAAAGGCTTAGGCTAAAATGGTATTTCTTCGTACTGCCAGTAGAACACATTAAATGGAATGACACATAGGGAGAGAAAATGTTAATTCCAGTTGTACCTCTGTCTGGTAACATTTTATTAAAGCCTTGCTTCATAACAGGCTGTATTTATAACAAATGCATTACTAAGGCCCAAGACATGGGCCACATTTCAAAGAGGTACTCTCACCATAGCCCGCTGCAGCAATCAGGGCAGGAGATTGCCCAGTGCATTAACCTGCTATCAAAGCTCTCCTAAACCTCTGATAGACTTATTTCTACACTGACTTACTATTTTTACCCTTAAAACATTCCTGACTCCCATGGAAGAGCTTTAATCAACCCGTCAAAACCAGAGACAAAATGACGGAGCCTAATAATAGAAACAAAAGGCATGGACATGAGCAAGGGTAGGCAGAGGTGGTCCAGTAAGTGGAGGCTGATGGTGATCAGCAAACTCAAGAAAGCCTGCTTGAGGTTCATAAAAAAACATTCTTTTCCATAGTCTGGTACTGCCGCCTCTTCAAAAGGGTCATTTTATGGAATGCAGCAAAAAGCATAAAAGAAATTTGGGTAAAAAGACACACTATAAAAATTTATATTTAGAGCCAAGGAGTAACAACAAACCTCACTATGTCTAAATGCTGCCTCTACACTGCTCAAACAGTTAATCCTCTAAACATTTTATCATAAGATGTTTGCTTCCTTTCTGTAAGAATATAAAGATCCAGAAGAAGGTGCATTTCTGCGTACTAATGCCTCAGGGGAGGTCTTACCTTGCTTTAAATAAGTGTCTTTGACCCATTCAGAAATAACTTTTTTTGATGGCTGTTTACCTTTGATTCTGCTGCCAGAAAACACAGAGAATAGCAATGTCTGAACATTGTTGTCTTGTGATCCAATTCCATTTGATAAGTCTTTTATCATCCAGAAACTGTGGCCAAATTTTCTTATGGCAAATAGATTTTTGGAAAAAAAAAAGGAAAGGAAAATATAGGAAATAAATCAATATTCTTTGAGCACTGTTATGACAGTAGTATGTAAAACCCTGCAGCCAAACAGCAAACGGAGGGCAGGTCCTTTACGAGCTCTTTTCTGTGCTTACAGCTCCCCTGGCAGCCACAGCTGTAATTAGGAAGTGTCACACCCAAGGAGCTGCACAGAAACGGCAGAGAGACAGACAGAGGAAAACCCACCCAGGATTTCGGGGCTACATTTAGAAGCTATTTAGCTCTGAGACAGCAGAAAACCAAAGGTGACAGTGGCTTTGAAAAGTCCCGAAGCAGGGACACGAGGGTCGGACAGCTCCATCTGCATCCGGCAACACCTTTTGGCCACCTGTGATCCAAACTCAAACTTAATTTCTGTGCCAGGGGGTGGTAAGAACAAAAAAGAGCTGAAACTTCTTCCTCAAGGAGTCTCTGAAAAGCTTTGTCCTGCAAAGTAACAGTCATTTTTCTGTAATAAAAAAGACCACAGGGAGATTTACTGCAGAGGCACACAGGGGAAAACACAGGGAGAAACAGGAGTATTGTCATATTTAATTAAAGCCAAATGCCAAAAGAATGGTAGGGTCATCTGAACACAGGGCCTCCATGTTATCATTAGTAACGGTGCCAACACCACCTACCACTCCCATACTCTGAAGAAGGAGGAGGCATCCCAAGGCTGTCATGTGTTGGGGATGGGGATGGGAAAAGGACAGCCAACACAGGGGTGTCCACTTCCCTTGAAAAAGAAATAAGACTGTCAAGAACAAGGCCCCCAGAAATGACACATCATCCGAAGAAGTTTTTGGGATGGTGTTTATGGAAACCACCTAAAGCTAAAACTCGTTGGATTGTGGAACTAAAGTTTTGTGCTAAAAAATGAAATTTCAATTTACAATTTAATTTAGACTAAGAAGGAAATTCAATGCTAAAGAATACTTTCAAAAATGTAGATGAAACTTTCGATTTCTGAAGAGTTTCAAAACAAAATCAGAGGTTTGGGTGGCAAATACATTCTTCAAAATAAATCCTACCAGATAGAGAAAAATGTATACTGTACTACATGCCAGATAAATTTTCAAAAATAAATAGACATGCATTCAATATAGCTTTTTCTTCCAAAATCATTACCTTGTAGAAAAGGTAAGTTTTGCTATCAGTCCACCATAAGCTTGGGTCACATTTCTTTAATGTATTAAGCTCTGCTTATTGTTTTTTAACATAGACAAAAATAATTTTGCAGAAAGATTATTAAAAACTAGTGATTTAAAAGCTACCCAGAAATAGGTCATTTTCTCCTAAAATGACAGCGCAGGGATTCAGAAACTGCAGGGTTTTGAGCAGGTCCTTGTGTTAACTCATAGGTAGGTCATGCAACGTCTGTCAAGCTGGTGGCCAGGATTTTCACGTAAGGAAGAGCAAACCCCAGAGGGACGCCCTGGGTGGAAATACAGAGCTACTCTGGGCTGACCTTTCAGAAAATCATATTTCATGAGACTGGATGCTACCTGGTTTTCAGTAGGAGGAGCTGAAATTCCTGCTCCATGACCTTTGCGTACTGTCCTAAATCTTTCAGTGCTGGGGACATGGCTGATGAGGACAGAAGCAGAATTGTCACTGCTGGCACACGTTGTCCTGATGTGCCTCAACATCCCTCCAGAAACCACAAAAAACATTAATTACAGTTTTTAACTCCTCCTGGTTTGCTAATCCCACCCACTCAGGATTAAAGCTGACATTTTCCAGGAATGACCTTACCCTCTGAGAAACCTCAGGTCCCTTTGATTTGTCCACCTGCAACTAAACCACGCACAACAAAACCCTGCGCTGTTCAGAATAAGGAGGTGTATGAGCATCCCTGCCATGTCCTTCACAAATTTAGAGATAATTAAAGCTTTTCAAGGTGGCTGTTGGTTGAAGCTAACCACTCTGTGATTTAGAGCCAGGATCTATTTGTCTGTTGTGTCTTTCTTCCAGGTTTCTGTTATTGGGAGCACAGCAGAATTTGAACAGTATAAGCGCTCTTCATAAATTCCTGCTTTCCATAAATTGCCCATCGGATCAAAAGCAGAACCTCTGTGCAAGAGCACAGAAATCTCCCGCCTTTGATTTGGAACAGATGAGGCACCCTATGTTGCTCTAAGATTAAAAAAAAACCTGCTGGCACAGCACACACAAAAGAGAGGCAAAGGAACTACATGAAATAATTCAAAACAAAGGAGGTGGAAATTCAAAAATAGTATGAGGATGACAGATTGAGAAGCAGCTGAACTGCAATTAAGAGGAGAATTTCACGTCCAAAGAGGATGCTCCAGACACCAGCTAGAGAACAGAGACCCTCGGGACTAGCAGAGAGCCGAACACAATATAATCCAGTCTTCTGGTGGGAAGATAAATTGAGGTAAATTATCAATTTCATATTGGTAATGTAGTTAGAGATAGTCATCTCTATTCCTAATTTCATAACTGCATTTCCAAATTAAAGGAAGGAAAAGAAGGGTGAACCAACTCTGGGAAAAAATAATTAACTCAATCCAGAAATTGCAGGTTTCTCATTTCTTGACCTTACAGAATGGCCCCTTATGGAAAATGATGTTATCACTAAAATAAAGCCACAGACTAATCACAAAAGCCAGTCATGAGAAAAAAAAACTACAGTATGTTTTTTCTGGATATCAGAGAAAAGGGTAAGAAGGGTTGGGGTAGAAAGGAAGACAATTCAGAAAAATCTGAGATTTGTAATTTTAAGCTTCTGATATCTAATGATCATGAGCTAATCCAAGATTAAATTGCAGTGAGGACAGGTAAATTAGCCAAGGTGTGACCTGTGGAGAC
The DNA here is from genome assembly GCA_033558185.1 of Dromococcyx pavoninus. Taxonomy (NCBI): domain Eukaryota; kingdom Metazoa; phylum Chordata; class Aves; order Cuculiformes; family Neomorphidae; genus Dromococcyx; species Dromococcyx pavoninus. Next base: position 528,843 of record JAUMJL010000276.1, on the reverse strand, counting down.
ACAGCAGTTGGCTCAATGTACTCGCACAGGTCAGGATACAGGTCTCTCCAGCCCAGGACTCAGGTGTTGACAGAAGAAACTGCAGAACACAAGGCAAGCCAGCAGTGCATTTCCATCAACGCACAGCTGGAACGCTCCTGTCTTCACTGGGTTTGTTCCTTGGGATACTCTGTATGAGGTAACTACACCAATGGGGAGCTAATCCATTTGCAGACAACAGGTTCAGGAGAGCTGTGCTCTACACCGTAACAAACACAGGTGAACAGACTTTTTTTTTTCCTGTTTGGGTGTTTTTTTCCCAAACTTGCAAATGCAGAATCACTCACAAGGCTCAATTTACGATCACAGCCTCAAACCTTGAGCTGAGCAGTGATTAATTTGTACAGCAGACTCAAACTCACAGTACATTCACTGGATAACTATGATACATTCACTTAGTAAGTCACATTGACACAAGCAAACTAACAGTATTGGTAGGTTCAACAGCCAGGTTTCAGTCAGGGAAAGTGAAAATCATGGCTGCGAGGAGCCCAAAGTGTGCTCTCTAGAAAAGTCACAGACTGACCAATTCTAATTGATGCCATTTTTATGGTCCTGTACCCTGTACTCATAGCATTATCAAGACTCAGACAAACTTCTAACTTCTAAGGCAAAGTTTGCATCCTTACATCTGTCTTTCTACTCTTTGTAAAAGTTCTTCAAAAGTACCCAGCAAAGAACTGAGGTCTAAGCCTTTCAACTTCTCACTTTTGTCCTGACTCAAGGGAAAGGAAGAGCACTGTCCTGCAAAAGGAAAAGAGCAGGATACAAAGAGAAGTGAGACGACCTGAAAGAAAAGAAAGAACATCATGCCTACTCCCACAGTTCCTAAAGCAAGAACAATGCCTAGATATCCTTCAAAATACAAGGCAATGGCTTAATTAGTCATAAATATGGTCAGCTAGCAGTGTTAAAAGGTCATCTGATACTAATTGGGAACAAGATAAACTGAGCTACTTAAAAAAACCTGTCATGAATAATTTCTCATAGCTAAGCAATTCTGCATGCTTCTGTAATTTGCTCTTCTCTATTATGGTTGAATAACATTCTGCTAATTATTAATTGGATAATGATTTGTTTCTATCACTAATTCAATAACATGTTCAGAAGGGCATTTTGAAAGCTCCCAGCTCAAGAGGCCATAAATACCAGGCGTATCTTCCCTGAACAGCTCTGGTTGGAAGGCAGGTCCTAAGAGATGGAAATGGAGTCTATGGAGCCTTCTGCCCACTTTTGGGCACTCTGTATCCAAGGTAACCAAAATATCCATGTCCTCTGGAGGACGAGGCAAAGCCGCTTTCCCATTTGCCTTGCAGGGAACAGAGGGTGTTCAACACTGGGTAGCAATTAGGAGCCTATATACCCTGGATATTACACAGGGTCTGCCTGGAGATTAACAGCTCACCCTCAGGGGAACTCTGATGGGGCATCCAGAAGGTGGAAACATCTCGGCCCTCCTTTACATCCCACTGCCAGGCTTAAAGGACTGCAGAAGCCTCTGTAAACAGAGTGGAGAGGAGGAGCGTATGATGGACTCCGCTGCACAGTACTGAGCACCCCTCTGGCCTCTGACATGGGTGCTGTGCCAGGGCTGTGTTGCAGTCACTTCTGCTCAGATAAAAAGCTGAAAACAAGACAGCCAACAATAATCCCCTTGAGCAACCACTCCCTGCAACCTCCCTAAGAGAAGTTGAACCATTAAAAATGCCACATAAATATCACTGGCAGAAAACAGCCTTCAAGGTTATTCAGAAAAGCCCCACGCACAGACAACCTCCTCTTTTTAATAGTGATAAAAACCCTGAGTTTTTCAAAAGAGCAAGTCCCAGCACAGGCCAACCCACCTTTCAAAGCTCAACAGCTCCCTTTTTCGCAGAAGAAAAGGTAATGTCGTGGGAGAAAGGTATTGCATTCCTCCTTCATGGGCCACAGAGGCATAATCAATTGGTACAACAGCACATTGTGGAAACACAAACCACAGAAAGCTGCTTTATGAACCCGAGCAGCCAGCTGGAACAGCCCTCAACAGCTGCAAGAAGAATTCACTGCAGGACTGAATCACTTCATTACAGTGTTTTTTTTCCCTTTTTATTACATGCAGCTCACGCTGCTGATCCTCATCCTGAAGACCCTCCACAGAGCAGCCCCACTTCTTTCTCTGCTCCCTATATGCTCAGGAACATTAACATTGCCAGTGTATTGCTTAATTCCCTCCTGAGACCTCATTTCTCCCTCTCCCATCATACAGCTCACCAGCAGCCTTCCAACAACCACACTGTGTGGTGTGCTAAGCTTTTTGACTGCAAGTCAGAGCATGTTTGTGGTTTGGGGGCAGCATAGGTACAGCAACCGCCCCTAAGATAAGGGCTTTTGTCTGCCAATCGATTCAGCATAATGATTGCAATGGACTGCAAAACATGGAAACTGGGAGACAATATCCAGATGGAATGACATTTCCTGCTTACTCTACTTCTAACTCTGCCCTATTTCTCTTTGATTCTTGATTATGACAGAATCATAGCTCAGAGCCCCAGCAAGCGGTGAAATCTGAATGCATCAATGTGAGCTTGAGACAGGCACAAAATTGCAACGAGACCACCACTGGCTGCTGAAGTCATGTGTAACTGGCATGAGTGACAGGTGACATCACAGGGTTTTTGTAACTGAGTATGATTATCTCAAGAAAACTCCTGATTCCTCCATTGAAAATAACTGGATGAACCTCCAAACTCAATGAAAAGGAATAAAAATATATAAAGAAGTAAAATTTGAAGTAAGAAATGTCTTCAAGCAAAATGCTAATTGAAATGTACTTTCTCCTTCTCCTAAGCTTATACTTTTGTGGGATTTAAAGACAAACAAGAAAAATGCCTCTGGTATTCTGACAGCACAGCCAAATGTGGACCTCTTCTACTTTATTTCCATTGTAGAAAAGCCAGCAGACCCTTATGCGGAGGAAAATCTCAGTATTAGAAGTTATAAGAAGATATTAGAAGAACAGCTCAACACTCAGGGCAACCTTGTGAAAGCTGTTGCAGCAAGTAAAGAGGTAAACACCTCAGAGAGGCTCCAAAGAACCACTGAGTTGGATAACTGTCCTGAGCACCAGGGCTACTCACGTGTCGAGCACCTTTTAACCTCTCCTCACCTGAACTGCTGCAGCGAGTTGGCTCCACCAGTCTGCCGGTCCTATCGTAGCAGGCAAGAGCCCGCAGCCGCACGCCCGCGCCGCACTCCCTGGCACCCCCATGGGGCCGTGTTCCCGACGGCGCCGCCACCGCTCCTCCGACAATGCAGTCGGACCAGTTCCCGTGGGGCTGGTGGGTGAACACCTCGCAGGGGCACAGCTCTGTTTCAACTTGAGGATAAACTTCTGTATTCTGGCATTTGTCTCGCTTTCTGCTTCGCCCTGTTCCAACCACAGAAATCTGTGCGTTAGCTTAACATCTGCTACTTTTGATAACAACACGTCATATTATTTATACTTGCATGAATTCAACACGTTAGAACCAAGACAATCTGAATGTTAATATCCTAAAACGTTTCTGAAGCATCTATTAGCTGCTGCCAGTGCTCTGGAGTGCAAGGGCAATGTATTTATCTCCAGGGGCAACCGGAGAACTAGGAAACACTGTTTTGATGGGATATCGCAAGAAGCAAACTCCAGTCTTTCTCTAGTAACAGTCTGACCAGAAAATGCTTTCTAATTGCATAAAATATAATTTTCTTCTAATTAGTTGATGAAAATAAATCGATTGTTTTGTCTCCATTTGCTCGCAATCAATGGTTGCCAGGACAACTTCCAGAAGACTCTACATTATCCACAAACTCTTCTTTGAGGTTACTTTACAAATTAGTTAAAAATGCACTTTGCGCACTAACTGTGCTTTGAAGAAAACAGAAAAGATAACCCTCAGTAAATTATCAGGGCTGGAAAGCATTTCACCAGTTACATTCAGTTTGATGTTTTCTTTTGCTCTATTCCTTCAACGCTCTTTAGAAGAAGGCTCTTTACAGACCCTGCAGGAGCTTCAGGAAGCAGGAGCATTCAAACAAAGCTGCAGCGCAGCTCTCTGCAACTGCACTTCCCGTGCCCTGTTCCTGGAGGACTTGTAGGCACAAGAAGAGGTCCCGGTACAAAGAGAGATAACGTAAAGAAAAGAATTCATGCTCCCTGCATCCCTACAACTGCTCCAGGGAATAAAGGTCTGTATACAGCCTCTAAAGATAAAATCAATGCTTTTCTTGGCATGGGTTAGCCAACGGGACGCGGAGCAATCTTTGTGCTGGCTGAGTTCGGGAACATCTTTGCATTTGGCATCTGGACAGAAGGAGAGAATTCATCTTTACTAACAAACCACACCTGTACCCCATCCTCAAAATGTTCCCTAGCGATCCTGAACACACTAAGAATACTGCTACAAAAAGTTTTCAAAGCTTTGATCCCAAAACAAATGCTTTCTCTTTGGTATTGCACATAAATAAGATACTAAAAGCAAAAAACAAGTTATATAATCCAACAACTCTCTTTCTAGACTGGAAACAAAAGCCACTTCACTGCCCCTCCATATCACAGCTCTTTCAAATGGTATTTCCAGAGCTCACAGGAATGTAAAATTTGCCAGCACAAAGGGATAATAAACACAAAGAAATCAAATAGTGCCAGCAGCTTTATCGTTTGGGTTTTTATATATATATATATATATATATTTAGTTATTTTTATATATATATATTTATGAGCAAATTCAGGTAAGGTATAAGAGGTACAACTCCACATACTTCAAGGAAAGCCTTTTAAAGCCTTTAAACAGATCAGGAGCTCTCCAGTGGCACTCCCAGTGTTCAGTGTCTGAGGAGCTGACAGGAGCCCCAAGCTCAGCAGCCAGGTACAGCCGCAGGTCCCGCTCTGTTCCAGTGCACAGGGGAGTCTGGGACTCGCCCGTGCTCTGCAGTTCTCACAGGAAGCACATCGGATACACCTAAGGATGACAATAATCTCACGCTGACACAACCCTTTTTTTTCCAACTTGCCCTGCCATCTGTTTTGTAGGAATTTTCTCTCTAATGAAGTTGCTATGAAAGTCCTTTTTTGAGGGCAAGAGTGACATTCATTCCAAGCTCTTCATAAAGAAGTAGTTTTAGAATTAGTGACGGTGATATTTTTAGCATCTTCACAGACTGCTTTAGGAATCACTACTAAAAATACCACTGGACATAAATTCTTCAAGTAAATAGTATCTTTAAATTAAATTTCTGAACACTAACAAATATTATATGCATTAAATATTATCAGGCAGTATGCACCACACATAAAAATTACACGAAATTTTAAAAATATACCTTTCTACAGAAAATGAACTGTATCCATAGTACAGAGAACTAACTGAATGTATTCATTAACTGAATACTTAACTAAAGACTATGTTTTAATTATAATGACTTTGAATTTTGATATGTTCTGAAATAAATCTTTTACTTCTTAAGTATTGACTCATTTTATATGTAGAGTCTATGATTACTTACAAAGTAAAATGAATAATACTATTAAAAACTGAGTGGGAGGCAAGCAAATACTTAGCAAACAATTAGCAGATTCCCACTAAATGACACTGTTAATGAACTGTTATAATGAAGCCAAAGCTTCACTTGAGAACAGACACACTCTGTGTTAATGCACAATTCATGCACCCTTACAGAAAGGAGAAATAACAGAGAAAGGAGTTTTCACAGCATAAAGCACTTCCCAAACAGCACTTTCCTTAAATCCTTGGACTGAGGTTACACTGATGAGATTTCTTCAAGACTTTGGGCCAGCTCCAGTTTTCATGGTGCTATGCAAAGACAGGTCAGCATTAGTCTCATCAGCCCCTCCTTTTGAACAGCGGTAAAACCAAACCCGATGCCTGATATGGTGCCTCCTCGCTGCTCTCTTGGTGTCATGCTGTCCCCACCCCAGCACCACCTGGCACACCACCACTTGCTTTTCAGGATGGTTTTGCCAGGAGCTCCCTCCCAGCGGGAGGAAGGGAACCCAGCACGATCCTATGGGAGAGACTGGGGGTGTTCGGTCACAAATCACAGAATCATCACGGAATGCTTTGGGTTGGAAGGGACCTTAAAACTCACCCAATTCCAAGCCCCCTGCCATGGGCAGGGACACTTCCCACTGCATCAGGGGGTTCCAGGCCCCGTCCAACCTGGCCTTGAACCCCTCCAGGGAAATGCAGAGCAGGTGAGGAGGCGACGCTTCAAAACCTGACCATCAGAAACCATTTTTGGTCCACTTTCTAGAATGGAACTATGCCTGAAGTAGAACCGAGTAAGCAAGGGGACAGACAGAACTATACTCTTTCGTAACTTGCACACATGTTCATAAAGAAAACTGAGATTTAAAACTATCTGGCGGTAAATATTCACTTATTTCTTACAGTATATTTTCTATAAAATCAGGCACCCACTGTTCTGATACGGATAGAGGATTTCTACTACTACAAACATACAGGCACTGATACAGAAAACATTTTAAAATTTGCTTTTTGGCAGAAACAATAGAGCATTTAATAATAACGTTCTTAATGTAAGAGAGAAATCTTTATCCTTTAACGAGCCATACTCACGAATGGCAGCTTGAAGCCATGTTGACTGAATACTGTAATTGTTAGTTACTAAAAACTAACCAATAGTAGCACAATTCCAATAGTAACAAACTGAATAACGAATAGCCATGCAGCCAGGTAGATGTGAGTCTAGAAGAAAGAAGCAGTGGCAGCCACCAAACTTGGCTGCCATTCAGTTCCCAGGTATTATGGCAGCAGATATTTTTATAGCAATGTTACTATTTTACTCCATAGTATAAGTCTCTGAAGCTTCACCTGTAATAACAAAGCAAACTCCAGCCAGCTACCTCTCAAACACAACACAGAAATATGAAAAGATGTGAGTGCTCAGGATAACAATAACAGTAAATTTCTTGCAAACCTTCAGAAAACAGAATAATTCATTTTGATTTGATTTAGCTGGGAGCAGGGCACAGGGGGAGGACAACTCCTACCAAACCAAGCAGCTCCAAACTATTAATGTTAGAGAGTTTTAAAGCTTTTCAGTTTGGTCAGAATTCAAATAACTTAATAACAAACTACAACAGCAAGCACACGAGACTGCTCCATGAAATTGTTTGAACCAGTGCTTTTAATGAACACATATAAAAGGTCAAACAACACTGTTCTAATGTTACTGTTTTTCCTTTATTTGTGGTATTAATTTGCCCTTTGAACTTCTCAATACTGCTGAGCACAAAACTCCCAGACTTAAACTTAATTAAACTTTAAACCAAATTTCACAGTCTTAAACAGAAAAAACACACAGATCTTTATTCTTGTAGAAGCATTTGCTGTGTGACTTCCAGAATAACAGGTCACATAAAATTGTGCAATGCATAGTTGTTGTTTTATTTGGGTTTGGTCTAAAAACAGCTTTCTATCACTGAGCTGGTCTGTAATATTTTTATCCTGAAACATGTGTGCATGAAGCAGGCAATGATCAATGTCAGATAAAAAAAAAAATCAATTAAGGATGATCCCTATTCTATTTTGATTTTTCCAAAACTCCAATGACAGTCCACCAACACCTGAAAAACATTAATTCACGAGCACCATCACCACAGAAACACTGTAAAAGGTTATACCTGTAAGTGACCGTCTCCTGCTTCTGGTTGATTCACAATCAAAGGAGCAGGCAGTGAATTTGGACCAAGGGGTAAAGGTGCAGTCGTCTTTGCAGGGAACGTGGCACTCCTGCACTGGAGACGGCATTGCTCCTGCCCAGTGCACGCAGTCGGCGACATCGGCAGAGTCGTTGTGCTCTGACAGGCACGTGACCGCTGAAAAGTAAAGGTACAGAACTCTTTGTCGTTATAAATATCACACTGTGCAGTCAGGACTTGTGTTCTATGTCAGATTCACTCTTCTGGGTTAATAGGATAAAGCCGATTTAGCTTTATGTCATCATTCACGTATCACTCAAAGATGTGCTGGAAGCTTCACAAAGCTATACAGACATGTCCTTATCTGAGCAGTTTGTTATCTAAATAACGATACAAATTCAATATTCTCAAGGAGGTTGTCATTTTAAGGGTTAGAGCAACAGTTTAACCAATGATACATTACATGACCAAACAAGAAAAGATACAATACTGTAGCTATGTGCCATAAAGTGTATCTGCTTGAGGCCAGGATTCCCATAGGTGGAACTGAAACTGCTTCAAAGTGGGGAAAAAAAGACTATAAAAGAAAGCTTCCTTCTCCAAAACTACCATATTTTCCATATTTCAGAGGAAGTGAACAACTATCTGAGGAGCTTTCCCATACGGAACGATGACCACTGCTTTGGCTGAGCAGCAGATGCCACAACTAAACTCTTCTTGTAGCAAGGTGTAAGCACCAGGTCTACCTCCTTCAGGCTGAAATACCCGAACACTGTGCTCCTCCTTGTGCTCCCCCACTCTCTGACCATATGAACTTTGGAACCTCTTGCATAAATGGAAATGTGGAGGAGGAAGGACACAAGCATCAGCCTGCAGGCACTGCACCTTACTAGAAGCCTGTTTTTACCTTGCTATAAGAGCACCACTAGATGGATCCACGAATGTAAACAAACCCCCAAACCATCGCTCTGTGGGTCTCAGCTGAGGGCTGTCACCTGCTGACCTCCATCCAACCCAAAGAGCCTCCGCACACGAGCAGAGGCAGTGCGCGTGCACCAAGCACCACCTTCCCACCCGGCGCCAGCAGGGCTGCGGTCACCACTCCAACGGGACGTGTGTCCCTGCTCTCCTGCCCACAGCTTTACGGGGTCTCCAAGACTGGACCCCAGCAACAGGAAACACAGGCACAGGGCCAGGCTGGGGCTGAGGTCTCCAAGTGTGGATGCAGGTGCCTTTGTGGACAGGAAAGAGTCAAACGAGGCTTGCAAGAGCACAGCCCAGGACTTCGATGCATTCATTCCCCTACAATTTTATTTTAGGTCAATGCCCTCTCCTCTTTCAACACCCCTGTCCTTTTTTGGAGTGTAATTATTAATTTTTCAGAATGGATAATGGCCCTCTATAGCCGTGACGGAGGACAAAAGTATTAATATATAAATCTGAGTCACAGGAAGCCTATAATAAAACTTGCATAATTATAATAAATAAAAATAGCCTGCACATCATGAAGTCTTTCATTTCATTAATAATAATTAATTCTCACAAAATCTACGAGATTATCAGCTATTTACAGCCTACACTTTAGGTTAACCAAAGCAAAGATAGGTCATGACTCGATTAAAGCAATAAAGTCAGCGACAGAGCTAGGAATTGAATTTGGCCCCAAGAGTTTAGTCACGTCAGGCTCTCTGATTTCAGGAAGCACACACATTGTATCATAAAGCTACAGAAGATGAAATGATTTAATTCAAATTTTATTATTTAACTTCAACAACCTGTGATATTATCTTATGGAGATGCCTAAATAATTCAGGGCTTTGAGGCTGCATGTATTTTTCCTTGTTGCCAGCCCTTAACGTAACCAGGAGCGCATGAAGAAAAAGGAAAAAATAACTGTTTTCTTACAGTTAAAGGATTTACTGGGGTGTAACTTTGCAATGAATACACATGATTTCTGGTTTTTTACCTACAGTACTGTAAGAGAGCAAGGGATGGGTTGGCAATCACCTGGAAACAAAAACGTATTTTATTAAAATATAATTAGATTTCTAAAGAAAAAGTCAGCATTTTGAAGAGTGTGCAAAAGGTAAGCAATTGTTAAAAGTCCCTTTAGACTCAAGTGACAGTAAATCAGGATATTAATAAGTACCTCTAACTTGCTGGTCCTTGCCTTTCACTCCCAACCCTTGTGACCATCCCTGTTTCTCAACTCCAACACTCAGAAACCCAGAGACGTTCCCCTTCTCAATCACAACCGCACGAGGTCGGAGGTCCCAATCTGTATGGGAAAGTGGGGTCCTTGCCCTCTTCAGGAAGGTTAAACCACTAACAGATGCCTCTTGACCTTCAGCAAGGACACCAACGATTCGACAACACAACCACATCCACACGGAGTGCGGCAAAGCTCTCACGAGCCATCCTCTCAGCGCGGCTTCGGCGTCTGCAAGGAAGCCAACAACATCCTACGCTGTCGGCCCCATGAAGAGTTATTTGTAATTGTATAATAAACCATCATGTTGCAACGTTTACTACTGACAGAAGACCACAATTCATTCCTGACATTTATTAATAGCAACAGAAGTGATGGAGCCTCTAAATATTGATGTTAAAGCAGACACTCCATGCTGCAATGAGTTATTATCTAATGGCCCGATCTTCTGCACAAACGTCCTTAATTTTAAGCATACAAATAATTCAGTGAGTTTGCTGAGGCATTTTAGATGCTGGAAGTGATGGATACGTAAGAACACATGAGACCACGGCAAATACATGACAGAGATCACGAAATTTAAAGAAACCAGTGGCAATGGTAAACAAGGGTAGAGGAAAGTTAAATTAAAACAACAGATATTGTAGTGGATTATATACGTATAAGCATGGAGACAAGGAGGAGCTGAAAAGAAGAAGATATAATGCATAGTCTAGTAAGAGACAGCTTTAGATGTACCACAGAGAAGCATGAGTAAGGAAGAGAGGAACGAGGCTGATGTTATTGGCAGCAACAATGGGAAACAAGACAAAATGGAAAATTGAAGCAGGCAGACTTCAAAGTTAAAGGAAACAATTTTAAATTAATACAAACAAGAGCAAAGACTTGAAAGACTGAAGGAAGGCGGGATGATTAGGTGAGAATGTCATCAGAGTGATGACAACGAAGAGCTCTCCTGCGAGGTGATTAGGGACAGGAGGTGGTTGAAAACAGAATTTGCTTCTCTTCTCTACTTTAGCAATTTTGATAAGTGCAGATCTGGTAACTCAAACAGGTCACTCCTGACAGAGCAATGAAGCTTGATTGTCAGCGAGAAGACAGCAGCCAAAGAGCAGGAATCCAAAAGGCATTCTTTGATGCCTCAAATGCTACCTAAAAAGCAAGCGTTGTGCTTGGTCCCGGCTCCCCTGGACTTTTGCATTTATCAGTGCCAACACTGTTACTCCTAAGTCCAGATGAGCACCTCCTTGGTGACCCAACTGGCAGCTGGATCACTGCCAGCAGAGCAGGCACTTCTTGTTCTCCACACACAGAACAAAACGCCAGCCGTGAGTATCTGGTCACCTTCCACATCAAAACCCCACACCTCCTCGGGCTGGCCTGGGCGGAACGATGCATTTAGGTCATGTTAGGAAGCAATTCATTTCCACTCAAGAGTCTATAAATATCTTCACAGATGTTGACAATGCATGAGTTCTTCAGTTTGAGCTGATTCTTTTCAAAAGCCTAAGCTTAATGGGCCTGATCTTTACAGCACGCCAGTCATAAGAAATGGCAGGATTTCTGCTACAAGCTTACAACCACACTTGAGGTGAGCAGCATGAACTGCTAAAACAAATAAAATAATAGAACAAGAGCCCATTAGGGCATTTTAATGGATTGAGAAGGAACCAGACAGGAAGCAGCAGAGCTGCCAGATCCACTCCAGTAGTTAATTCAGGGACGAGACACCTCATTTCTGCCTGCTGCAAACTTATTTCCTAGTTAAGTTAGCTCTAAGAGAAAAATATTTTCAAATATAGACACTTCTGGTAACAGAATGAGACAAATTTGTTTTCAGTGGACCTTCAGGAAAGTTAGTAAAATTATTTATAGTTTCAGCATTTTCAAACTACTGATTAGTTCGCTCATGTGTGGTTTATGTTGCATAAAAAAAAATTCCCTGTAATCCGTGGTTCTGTCACAACGGTTTTAAATAAACCCATACCACACAGCCACTTCTGCTCTGTCAACATCTCAATTTTTTTTAAGTGGGATACCACTGGAGGGCAAATGCAGTCCTATGTTCTGAGGAAAACAAAAAAAATCACATAGTAACATTAAATCCCTCCCAGAGAGAACGTGTGATTTCTACCATCTCCGTAGCACTTAAAATGGACACAAACGTACGAAAAGAAATAGCTAAGAACAGGACACTGCCAGATAAAGGGTTCCAAACTATAATATTGATTCCCACGAAGAGGGGAAATGCAGGATTTCCTTTTGAACTCCTGCTATTCTTTCTTATTACCACCAGTAAATGCCACCAAACTGGAATTAAACACTTGGGGCTGAGCTGTGGGATGTCAATTTAATGCAGTTCTGTTGATATAAAACAATGGCTGGCACACAAAGAAAATACACTTTCTCTCCTAACGGTAAAAACAAGATCATGAATTAAACTGAAATGTAACCAGGTTTAAAATACTAAAAGAAAATGGTTTTTTTCCAGGGCAGGGCTGGAGCTGTTCAACAGCTGGTGAGGATACACCCATTATGGGGCCAACAAACATGAGCAGCTAATATGAGCAGTGGAAACAGCTGCAGATGCAACTGCTTTGCTTCAAGGCATAAATCAAGTGCTAAAAGTGTGCTTTGGGGAGGAAATTTCCCTTCCTGTTGGTTTGGGGTCCTGTCGGGATACTGAACAAGCACTGCTAACAGAATATCCAGTGCGACTGGCTCTGGCTCTTTTTATGCTTGCACCCACAAGAATGTATTTGTATGCCATCATCTTAGCATATGGCACACGGGAGCACAGGGAAACTATATTCTTTAATTATATTTATCTTAAATTAAAGGCAAATAGCAGACACTTCTATAAACTTTTCAATGGTGAAATCAAATGTTTGGAGGCTGCCAAGCTGCAAAGGCACTGAAAGCATCCTGACATGACATTACATCTCCACCAAAGAAGCTTGTCAGCATCAAACTGGAGGAATTCAAGTGCTCTCAGTAGGCACATCCTTGACTTAACAGCACTACAGATAGCCCTAACAAAGGGATTGTATTGAGAAAGACATATTAGAGATGTAGCATTGCGTCCAATACGTAAAGATATAAATATAGTTCCTCTTAAGTAAAAATCCAATTACAGACAGTCTTGGTAATCATATTAATTTACCAAAGTTATAATCAATTCTCCTTTAAAAATGCATTTCAACAGTTTCCAAAGGGTAAAAAGCTTAAGAACGAAAATACCAGTTATCAACCAGCAAAATTATATTGTGCCATAGCACTTCAATTTGGGAAACCTGTATTAGTGGTTTTAAAACTCTGGAATTAAATGTCATTAGAACATCTGCAAACAATGACTGATAATTCCAGGAAGGTACACTCAGGCCAAACACTAACCTAAAGCTATTCCGTGGCGTAGATCAAATGGCTGGACTTAGTAGAGGAACAACAGGATGACCTACGAGACTAGACAAGAGGTCTCACACCCAAGAGTTGTAGACAGAGTGATGTAATAATCTTTTCTGGCTTTAGATTCTAAGAATGTGTGAAAAATCAAAGCCAGCATGTAAAGTCAAAGGAATTATCTTAATGTAGCTGTTTACCTTCTTATTGATCAGAAAAATTCTCACTTTGTGTTGCTTAATTACTCTTATGAGCCCTCAACAAGATAACATACTATTTTACACTAATTACTAATGATAAGTCAAAAAGGAGTTCAGAGACAATATGCTAGAAAAAAAGAAGAAACTAACTTCTAAGGATGCAGAGTTGCTGACTGTAAGTGCAGTCTCACAGCTCATGATGACCTCATTTTTTTCCTATATTGATGTTCCTCCATAGTTGTAAAGAGTTTCTCCCAGGTGGAACATTCACATTATTCTTGGTATGTTAATGCAACTCTCAATTGCAGAAGGAGACCAGAAGCAGACATAATGGAAGATGTAAGGCTTTTCTGAGACTCTTGTAAGGACTTAAGTATATGCCTAAGTTCACTGCTGTGACCCTCCTGCCCTGGATGCACCATCACTCCCTGCAATGAAGTCAAGTGCAGCCAAAGTTGGGACTTACAGAAGCAAATCAGAAAATAACCATTAAAAGTAAGTCTGAGGAAAGGGACAAATGATGCCACAAAGGACATCAAAGACACAAATCTTGTAAAAATAACTGAGGAAGAGCTGGAACAACTAGAGAAATTGGCTCTGAGATCAGCGATTTGACATTTTGTAATTATTAATGATATTGACAGTAGTGCTAAAGGGCTAACAAATGCCACCAAACAAACAAAGCACTGAGTAAACACAGCCCCCAAACAATGTGCACCATAAACAAACAAGAGGAGCCTGAGATGAACTTGGGAAGCAGTAAAGATAGTAAATATCAACTGAAAGATAAAGGAAAGCAAAGGAAATGATTTGCATGAAAAGAGTTCTGGGAAGAACTGGGTAGAAAAGTTGGGTAGAGAGCATCTGCATGGAGAGGAGTCTGGGATAAAATTAGAAGGGAGGAAAAAAAGCATGCAAAGCTGGGATGATCCCTCTTGACTTAAAGGTCTACATTTCAACTGCTCTTTGGGCTGGTTTCTCTCTGCAGCCTTCTCACAATAAGACATGTACCTGGGGAAAGTGACAGGTTAACTGAGGTACAGGAGAAGAGAAGCCCTCACTGCAGCTTTCTAGGAGCCACCTGGTGGGACACCACATCCCCACCAGCCACAACCACCGCCTCCCAGGGCAGCCGTGGCCCCCCCCCGGGCAGCCGTGGCCCCAGCAGTCCCTCCCACAGCGAGGACTCCTCTGGGCTCTGAGCCTCCCAGCAAACACCGCAGCGCAGATGCGACCGGATCAGTGGGTCTGAAAGGGATCAGTGTCCAGGGCTGCACATTAAACCCAGCAAAACCAGTGCAGGCTGACCTCTGTCATTTGATCCCTTGAACTGGCCTCACCTCTGCTCCATTTAAAATAACTTCCCAGAGTATCACTTTTCTTTGATGAGGTTATCGATTATTCAGCTGGTAATATAAGATTTAAATCACTGAAAGAACTGAGCTGTGCATGTCACCTTTGCCAGGCTGTGGGACTTGATATTTTAATTCTTCCGCAGCTGTGAACAAGACTGCCCACTGTTTAAGGAGAAGTAAAAGAGAAACATATTGTTATAAAGCCCATTCCTCCTCCCACCCACACGCTGAATGCAGAACACAGGATTGATATATTAATTTCTAGCACCATTTTCATTTTAATACAAGTGTTTTCTTATTGCAAGTGGTTCACACTCTGCCTGGCTAGAAAGATAAAATAATATGATTTTTTAATGTTTCAAATTTACTTTGGCCAGAGAATAATGGCAATCTGAGTGCTGCTATGTTATGCAATCAGTCTAAGGAATCTTTCACAATTTTTTCCTTCTTTTTCCCCTAACTTTATTATAGGTTTCGAATTGCTCTTACTTTCATTTTCTATTAAAAAGAAAAATCAATGGAAGTGCATTAGATGATTAATGACAGAAATTATGCTTCTGCTTCTTTCAGAGAACAAAACAAAATACAAAAATATGCTGCTTTTTTCCCTTTTTCTGTGCCACAAACTACTAAAATTACTCAAGTTCAATTTATTTGGAGCACCTATCATCAAGTTATATTTAAAATAAATCATTTACTGCACAACTTGAAAATAAAACTAAGACATCCTGGAATATATACACACATTGAAACCTCAGTAAGTAAAGCGAATCAAACACGCCAAATAAAACAAGAGAGAAAATGGAAAACAAACATGTTTACAATATGTCCAGTAACTCGAGTTGGAAAATCACTTAGCTGACTAAGAAAGCCACCTGTTTTAGTCCAGTCAGGTCCAGTTTTTAGTGGCATCCCATGGTCTTCTTGCACAATGACAGCAGACAGCTCAACACTACAGCCAATCCACATGGCAAACCCAATCTTAGGAAGGTCTCACAAGACAGCCCTGTAAACTTGTCCAGCCAAATTGCATTCTCATTTCAGTCTGAATTTCCTTTGATATTAGGTTTAATAAAATTACCCACTGGTATAATTTTTCAGATAACTGGACATTATAAAACATTGAATTATGTTGGTTTAAGACAATACATTTGAAAATCTTGCTCTGGAAGGCAGGCACTCTGCCATCTCGCTCCATCTATCCCTGTACAGTGAAGGGCAGGTACTAAATCCAGAACATAACCCACAGTCTGACATATTTACAACTCCCTCAACATCATATTTAAAACATTATAGTCCAAGGTAACACCTAAAGATTTTAATCTGTCTTTCTGCCTCAACTACGCTCAGCTTTGGCTCTTCTCATTTGAGTATTCAAAACTCCTTGCTGCTCTTTGCTGGTCAGGGACCAGCAACGACACCACTCTGGACCCATATGGGCCCTTCCATAGCTTGTCAGCTCATCCTGATGCCTCCCACTCTCACCTGCCTGTTCTGCCCCTCCCCAGGTAAAGACAGCACAAATTAACCTAGTGTTGCATAGATCACCTCATTACAGAAAGGGGTTGTGCAGCCTGCGGTCCCTTGGGGTGGATGCATCCCATTTTCTCCAAAGTTTCTATTTTGTCACTGCCTGGACACACAATTAATGTTTAAGGGAGAACAAACAAGACTGACTGAAATCACCAGTTCCTCCCTGACAGTACTGCCCCATAATGCTCTTTATACCATTGGACACGTGTAAAGGTATGCAGATTTGAACTGGTGTAAAGTAAGACTAGAATGTGCTGTCCTCTACTTATTTTTATTTTTAATTAACCATGTTTTTCCACAATTCAGACGATCTTGGAATTTTACAACATATAAACTTGTCACCTTTATCAAAGTTCAAAACTACAATTCAGAAAGTAGCAACATGGAAATCTGGAAACTCCCTCACCACTTTCTACATTCCACTTATAGAAACTGCTCTTAAATTTTTCTGAAGTACCAATGGATTTTGCAGATAGGATCCTACCTAAAACTTTCCACTTCAACTATCACTTTTCTACAGGAAAGAAGAGATAAGAACACTGAAGAGGTCTGAAGCCCAGCTACTCATCTCCAGCCTAAAACTGATAAAACAACTAAATCTACTTTGACCGAAGCTAATAAAATTGCATTCTCAAATAATTCATGTTATCTAAATTAAGTATCTTTCAGCCATCAAACAATATTGTCTACCTCGTGAGACAGAATAAAGATACTACAGAATAAAGGGTCAGCACAGTCTAAGTACAGTAAAGACACAGTACTTAGATTAAAGGTGAGAGAGGCAGAAAGAGACTGTGGAAGTTTCCCCACGCACAGCCTTGAGAAATCCAACGTCTGGGGCCCTCTCAGAAGAGTTGCCAAGGGGGAACGTATGCAGATTGGAATCCCAGGAAGAGCAAAGTCACACTCTGATGTGGAGGAGTTCCAAACACGTATACATAATGTTTAAATTATACATGCAGAAAGGCTTTTTATACTTCTTCCTAAAAATTCCTAGTGTGCAAGAGAAAACTATTTTACAGAAGCCCTACCTCAGGGCATTCTTTCTCTAGCAGGGAAAAAAAAGACAAACAAATGCAAAAAACCCACCACAGATTCCCCAGAAGAGACCAAGATATAGTCCAAAATGCTGAGTTATGTCTTTCTACACAGTACATACAGTCTGATTCCTGTAGGTGTAAGAGCTGGTATTCCCTTGGGTGATGTTAAATCAATGTTTTTGTGTGAGCAGAAGAGTTCCAACAGTTTTACCTCTTAAGAATAATAAAAATAATTACACACATCCTTCCTTCTGTTTGTTGTTCAGACAATTCCCACTGCTAGCCCACTCCTTTTTAACTCTTCCTTTGAAGCCAACAGATCTAAAGGGACTATTTGATTTCCCTTTCCAGTCTCTTAAAAAACAGGTAGAAGATCAGAGAAGATGCAAAGGGAGATATCTGACAGTACGTTAGGTTTTTTCTTATCATGATCTTCTCTTTCTTTCTTAGAGGCAGAAAAAAGAAACATTTCTTATTTAGTTGTTGCTACTCTTCCTAAATTTGCACTAAATTTTTATAATTGAGTGGGGATTATAAAGCAGATTGTATTCCTGCTAAAACAATGGGAAAACACATTTATTTCAACAGGAAAAGAACAGAACCTATTACACTTTCTTTTTAATATCTATGAATGAAGCATTTGTTTCCAAAGCAATTACACAATCCAAACACTGACTGATCACTGTAGGATTGCTCATGTATAATAGATACAATATTTGGACACAAAGTTCTCTATTGTGATTTCTTTACCACTGGTTCCAGATTGTATAATTTATGGTTTGTTTAACCAAAGAAAACAAATCAAATCAAACAAAAACAAATAAACAAACAGAAAGTCAATTGCATCAGAACTAGAAATACTGTTCACTCTGCCAGAAGACTATTAGTATTTTTAGATATTTCTCACATGATTCATTCTAGCCAATGCCAGGGCAGAGCTGTCTGGGCCACTATACCACATTTTCTTACATGGAAGTCTTTCCAGGACAAACTATTTTAACCTTGGCTATAAATCATCACCAGTTTGATTCTCATCTTATGCCCTTTTTCCATCTGTGAAGTTCTGCTCATCTTTGCTGGAGCTCAGAGCAGTTTCTCCCACAAAATTGCTCTGTGTGTAAATCTTTCTTGATGCAGAAGATTTCTGCCAATTGCCATTAGAAGATCAGAAAGCATCATGCTCAAAGTGAGGAGCACTTAAAGCAGGAAATGGTCATCTTTGGAAAGTACTTGGAATAAAATTTTACAGAAGTGGTTTATGTTTATTTTTTCTGACTTCTTAAAAAATATTCTTATTAAAAAAATCAGGAAAACAAGAGCCCATGAAAACATAGACAGCTGCTCATATCCTGAAAGTGCCATCACAGTGGACCTACCACTTACTCTTCTCTATCCTCAGCAGGCCTCATTTGGAAGTGGCTGAGTCACAAAGACATATCATCACCTTCCTTCTTCTGCAGGAGCAGAAACATCCTTTGCTCCTCTGAGAAGTCCTCAGAGTGCACACACAGCACCAGGACCGGCGCTCACCTGTGCCTGGTCTGTGCCAGCCAGGGAGGGCATCTCTACAGTGCACCTCAGTGACCCAAAGCTGAGGCTGCCCAGAGACACATCGAGCACCTTGTTCCCTGGAGAGAGGGAATGAGGACTACAGCAAATTATATCCAGCACTGTACCCTTGAAACTGAGCAAACCTAATCACGGGGACTTACAAAATTTCCCAAAGTTGTAATTACTTCCTCCACTTTAGAATAAGTTATTTAGGAAATAAAATTCAATGCAAACCCAAATCAATACTTTGAAAACCCATCAAGATTCACATCACATTTCCTTTTCAGAAGAGAGAACTGATATTTGGAATTTTAAGTGTGTATTTCAAAGAAACAGTAAATAGCAGCTTTTTAATTCATCAAAAGCCCAAAGGAAGGGAGACTTTCCATACAAATGTGCTGTACATGGGAAACTAATTCTTCCTGTTGCTATAATGAAAGTACAAAAATACAGCACACCACAAACTCATAGTAATTTGTTTCTATGAGAAAGTTTGGCATGGCACAGCCAAATAAATTAAGAATGTGTGGCTACGCAGAACTGAGAGATTCTCCAAAATATCACATTGGTGTTTTGCCTTCTGTAAATCACTCATCACATCAGACCTTTGTCTGAATGTTTCTTTAAACCTTTGTCTTGTCCTGTTTGAAGACCAATGCTCCAGGGTTATATCTTATCAGTTAATTAACTTTTAGAATGGAAACACATCAAAAATGACTACATAAAGTTTTGTTCATATATATCAAAGCCAATGTCAAACAATGTGGTTCCTGTGTACCTAATCCAAGAGACTTATAATAAAATTTCATCTTCCATTTACAGCCTGAGGCAAAAGTAGGTCTTGCAGAGACGTGCGAAGTGATGAGGTTTAGTAGAGCAATAACGTTGCTCAACAGTTTTTATTTATTGGTCTAGCTACTAAACATTACACCATGAGGTTTTGGTATTACGTTATTATAATAAACATCAAGATTTCAGCCATGGTTTTCACTTATTCAGAGTAAAACAAAATTAATTTCAGAAAAAAAATTCTTCCTCAAAAAAACCCCTTGGAGGTAACGCTGCTCTTCAGTAGATCAAGGCTATATTAAGGGAGAAGCATGGGGAAGGGATGAAATACACCACCCCTACACTGTAAATTAATGACCAATTTAGCAACAGAATAATAGAAGCAATGGAAACCATCATTTCATTCAGGGTCTATAAGGTCACAGACAACGAGGAATAAAGGAGAAACCAGTTAAGTTGGAAAATTTGAATCAACAAACCCCAGAAAATCAGGTAAGAGGAAACTGAACAAGAGCCAGTGTTTGGAAACAATTCTGTCTGCAGTTCAAAATGACAACAAAAGACAAAGCAGTGAAAAGGGTGAAACGCAGAAAAAGACTAAGGAATTTGAATGGGAATCGGAGCCTGAGAGGATGCAGCAAGGGCTGGGAAGGCCAGGCAGCCATATGTGCAACTCGGAATTCGCCTCCTTTCACCCGTGAGGATCCAGCACTCGGGCTCCTGCTCCTGCCAGTTTGGAAAAGCCATGTGATAAGCCTCGAGGCCAGCACAGAGGGACCCGTGACTGGACCCAAAGCACCCCCTGCCTCCCAGGGTCATCACCAGGCAGGGAAAGCAAGGGCAGAAACAGGAAAGAAGCTGGGAAGTTTGTCCTGACACAGCTTGGAAAGCTCAGCTCTGCTCAACTGACCAGGAAAGCTCCTTGGGAAAAGCAGTCCTTGAACGGAACTGCACCTAAGGAATGAAGGTCAAGTATGAATTTTATTTTGCATCTCTCTCTGAAAAATAGTGGGATTTAGTAATATAAGGAAAAAAATCTATACATAGCAGTCAAGTGCAACACCACATCTCTATAAAAGAGTTCAATAAATAGCAATGTGTCCTGTAGTTGAAATACTGCACAAAGGACTTCGGCCGCAGAATGCACCGATCCTATCAGATAACAAGTGAGCAGAAGTTTAAGCCTTGTCAGGAATTAAGGCAGAAAACTAGGATCCTGACCACAGTTCCTGCAGACAACGCTGGGAGTAGCTCTCCAATCCCACAAGCCCCGGAGGGCAGCCAGAGGCGCCTCTGGCAACAGCAGGCCAGCAGGCTGCTCCCATCCCTCTCACCCCAAAATGTTGTAAAGGAGGAGGTAAACTTAAGAAAATTCTCCTGCAGGTGATGCCAGCCCTGCGTGGGGCTTTTTCTGGAGCTCTCCTGTGCAGCCCACAGCCTGACACACTCCTACTGAAGCCAAGGCACCTGCAGCTCACGCAAAAGGGCTTCCTCAGTGCTGGCTCCTCTTCAAACGCTGTCCTGCTGTGGAAAACCTGCTGCTCACCCTTTTTTATGCCCACTACGGAACAGAGCAGAATGTTTATTTTTTGCCAGGTGTATGGAGCAAGCGTTGGTTGGGCTTTGCAGGTTTTGGGGCAGACAGGGTTGAAGCTGAACTGTTCTGAGTCGATCTGACACATCACCACAGCACAGCCACTCCTGCACACACATCTGTTCATCAAAGCACTGAAAAGCAAAGCTCCTTTTCACAGGTAGATATTGTAGGAAAACCAAAACTAAACACACACACGGAGCCCCTTAACAATCCATTAGCGAATTATCTTGAAACTGTAACTCTTCCAGGAGCAAATGGTCTGCAACTCCCTTGGCAACACATAAATACTAAGAAAGCCTTAACAATCTGCATTAGAAATAAACTATAGAGTTTGCAATATAAACTTTAGGAAGCACTGAATGATTTCTCACAGCAGGTCGAAAGTCAAATAAAGGCTTTTCTTCAAAAGTATGAAAAATATAACTATATTCCCCAACAGCATAATCTGAAATTACAAGCAGAATCTGAGGTTACTGGAAACACTAAGAGGTTACAAAGGATGTAACTTTTGGCAACACTTAATAAAACAACTGAAAACTCATATATACTAAATATTTTTTGATCTATTAGTAATATGACATACAAGAATATCAGACCAAAATTAGTTTACAAATTGAAATGGATTACCGAGAAATTTCTCTCATTACACTATGCATTAGCTACAGTTTGTATAATTAAATATAAAGATGTTTTCCAGCCTCCTTTAATTGAATTAAAACAAATGGCATCAGTCTTCACATTAAGACAGTCCAGTTCCTGACATTTGTTCTATGAGCAAATTACAAATCTGGGGAAAAAAAGGTGTTTTTTCATCTAAAGTTATCCTTTCTTTCCCAGCTCTCTCCAAGGAATGGGCCCCATGGAGAACAGAAGGTATTTATGCTGTCTTTGAGAAACTTGATGATAATTTACTTGGTTATTTTACACCGACATTACACTATCACCTAAATACATACAGAAACTCCATTCCTTGTAGGTTTATATACAAATACATACACATATCTGTTATAGTTTACTGCTACTCCTGATTTTCTTTACTTTTTTAAGTGCAGGGTTAAATCTATATAGGTTCATCAAGAAACTTTCCCATGGAAGTTTCACCAAGAACAGTTTTAAAAAGTCAATAAAAATTCCTATCCTTTTGTTTCAATAAAATGCAAGGGAACATCCTGTAGCTTCGGATCACCCTATCAGTACTTTTGATTTACTCATATTTCCAATGAGAAGACAGGCAATTCCTATATACAGCTTTATTCCAAAGCTGTGACCTTGGCTCTTAACAAAAGTTCAATTGCAGGGATATTGTTTTGGAGCTAAGATGAGGGAAGAAAGGAGTCCTCTCAGATAAGATAACGAGCTGTCAAAAGGAGCTCATGAAATACTACAGTTTCAGATAGATGCTCTGATTTAATACGTGTTGACAGCCAATTCAAAAATTATGACTCGATCATTATGGAGCACACTGACTACAGAGCTGGAATTGCTTGTTTATCTCATACAGCATTAGCTGTGTGAGCCAAAGACACCCCCCCAGCCTTCCACATAGGGATCGAAAGTAACAGAATAACACTAAATTAAGCACCACATATTGAAGGTGTATGATTAACAATGTACAAAAACTTGGAATTTGTCCACAGGTAAACAAAATAGTATTGAAAATTCTTATTGGTAAAATCACTGGCTTAAAAAAAAAAGAAGTTGTTCTCTCATTGCTGAAAATAATAATGCAATGCACAAAATGACTATTTTAACTATTAACTTGCTGTCCTGAGCAGTCATCCAGCTGTAAAAGTACAGTAAGGCTTAAAAAATCCAGTCCAAACCACAAGATTATCTCCTGGGCATGACGAAAATTGTGTACTCACAGAAACTATAAATACAGAAAATAAACTTTTTTCTTCACTACTCAATAAATGCAGCAATTTTTTTTCTAATAAAAAGAAAAAAAAAAGAGCTGCTGATACTGATGTGTCTGCTATCAATAAATGAGAAGTCTTAATGAGACTACAAGCAAACACATAAAAAAACTGAGGTTCATATGATGCTTTGCACAGTTTTTTGGATTTTACGTTGTCCAAGATAACAGAAGCCCATTTCACACTGCTACATAAAATTATTCTAGGAGAAAAATAAGTGGACACTGGAGGTAGGGACACAGGTTAAGTCAAAAACCATGAGACTGACAGTCCTCTCCCAGCAAAAGAATGGGCAAAGACTGTGAAGAAGTGAGGAAACGTTTAACTCTTATGTTTCAAATGCTTACCTACCTTTCTACCATACACGTTTAAAACAAAGTTTAATATTTTTCATTAGGATGATGGTGGGACTCTCCACTAACAACTCCAAACAAACACATTCTACTTAATCACCTCCCCAAATCAAATTATCCTTTAGCAACACAAAACCTGCCACACCTGGAAAAACACGGAATAAATAGCAAAAAACAGTCACCTGCTATCAACATCAAGCTATTCTTTTCAGAGTAACTTACATAAGAAAACAAAGAAATAAGACCTGATCTTTCTCCCCCACGAGCAGGTTGACTGTTGCACCTTGTCCTGACACCACATCCCTCCCCCAAGCCCTGACTGCTGCTCCATCATCTTTCCATTATGCTTCAGCTAAGATAACTGAGGTTTCACAACAAAGCTATATTTAATTAACAAAGCCTTAAAAAAATGTTTACACAGTTATCATACTAACATATTTTTGAGCAAAACTCTGTTGCAGCCAATATTTAAAAGGAGAATTCCCGTGACTGTTTAAGTAACGTAACGGGTGCAGCTCTTCCGAAAGGACACAGAAATAAAGGAGACGTTTTATTTCATCTTCAAATTACAGATCTTTCCACACTCTGGGATAATCTACAGTGAACAACTTATCTACTGCATGCCCAGCTGATGGTTAAAAGGGAAAAAAATATGTGTGTCATGATGGAAAAAAGACCTAAACAGAGGTGAGCTTGTGAACAAGGAGGAGGACATCCACCCCACTGCATCTGGTGCTACAGGGATGCAGAACAGCCCAGAAAGTACCGCTAGCTCATAGACTGATTGGCGAACTTGGTAAAACGTGGTCCGTTGGGGAGGAGACAGAGCAAACTCTACTCAGCCAGACTGTGCTATGAGGACAGACCACGGACAACATCAGGGTAGAGGGCAGGTTGAAAGAGAATGGCCATTAACACAACTCAGATGGGCAGGTGGACTAATACATTAATATAAATGCATTTTATTAAAGCTAAGTAAGGTATCCTGGAAAGCTGGGGGGGGGTAGAGTAAAGAAAATTGAACAAAGTTGCAATTCAGAAAAATGCCAAAGTGAAAGCTCTGTTAGGGAATAGGCACAGGCATGGTAGGGATAAAGATCAGCTAATCATGGAACGGTTGGGATTGGAAGGGATGTTAAAGCCCACCCAGTTCCAACCCTCTGCCACGGGCAGGGACACCTCCCCCTGAATTAGGGTGCCCAAAGCCCCATCCAACCTGGCCTTGAACACCCCCAGGGATGGGGCAGCCACAGCTTTTCTGGGCAACCTGGACCAGGGCCTCCCCACCCTCATTGTGAAGAATTTCTTTTCTGTATCTAATCTAAACCTACCCTCTTTCAGCTCAAAACCATTATTCCTTCTCCTATCACTACAAGCCCTTGTAAAAAGTCCCTCCCCAGCTTTCCTGGAGCCCCCTTTGGGTACTGGAAGGCCACTATGAGGTCTCCCTTGAGCCTTCTCTTCTCTAGGCTGAACAACCCCAACTCTCCCAGCTTGTCCTCAGAGCAGAGGGGTTCCAGCTCTGGGATCACCTCCTGTCCCTCCTCTGGACCTGCTCCCAGAGGTTCATGCTCTTCTTCAGCTCAGTTAAAAGCTATTCACTGCCCTCAAATAAGATAAAAGGTGGCAGTTCCTGAGGACTGGCAGCAGATTGCACCACAGGCAGACAAAAATCAGCGTTAGCAATGGGCATTAAAGGTAACAAAGGATCCTTCTACAAACGTGCTAAAAACCAGACCCTCTTCACTCTCCCACTCAGGCTCCCCCAAACTGGCCCAACTTTGCATCACATTTCACCGAGGGGATCAGCTGCAATTCCAGGAGTGCTACAATTAGCAGTTAAAAAAGGCAAGAACTGAGGCCCCCAGCCCTCTTTCAGGGACAGGGCTGGCAAGAATAAACCGGCTATTTTGAAATTGTCTGTCATAACGACTCCTGGCTCTGGCAAACGCACAGAATCCAATCTTGCTGGGCCAGAAATGAGCATCTTTGAGATCTCACGGAGGAAGTGCAATGTAACAGCAAGCACTCTGCCTACACCAGCTCTATACACTTTTATTTTTTATTTAGCATGTTTATGGAAATACAGGCCCATCAGCTTATTTTTGATTTGCACAAAAATACTGGAACAAATAATTATCCCGCAGAGAACAACTACCACAGCTAACAAAATAAAATAAGAAGTTAAATGTACCAACTTTCTTTCTGTAATAGATTAACGGACCCTGGGAAAGAAAGCGAAGAACAGTAGCCTCATTTTAGCACAGCTTGTTTCCTTGAGGACAAAAATCCTAAAAATGCTCAGCACTGTGAAACCCAAATGACATCCAAATGACTTTTTTAATAATTAAACTATATTGGATCAAAAAATCACACACCTTTAACAGTTTCATTTGTGTATGTGCACTCTAACAATGACTGACTGTGTAAGCAAAGACTGAGTGGATTGCCATAAAAACATACAGTGTGCTTAGCACTAAAGAAATCTCTGAAACAGGATAGAGCCTTTTGCTTTATGATTCGCTCTGGATGTGATTCACCACTGCTTTATTACTGACTTTTGTTGTTGTATCTGAATACAATTTGATTTTATGAGATCTTAAATATTACCTTTATAAACATTTCATGGGATGTTGACTCTCTATCTGCAAATTGCTTATTTGCTTATTGTATCTATTCACTGATGCCATTGCAACAGCTTATTTGTGCATTAACTTCTTTGTTGAGTCTCGTTTCTCTTCTGAGAAAATCCTGGGATAGAATTGGTAATAAGAAACTAAAAAAACAAAAAGACATAACTGTAACTGGCAAAGACATTTTCCCTCACAGTGTTGTTTGCAGTATAATTCAATCAAGATTTTTATGCCAGTCACCGTGAGAATTCAAGAAAGTACTTTGTTTATCATTTAATCAATATGATTTGAGTAACCCAGAAAGATTTTTAAGCAGTAAGCTAAATCCTGCACGCACCTCCTGCAACTTTACCCGAGTTTCAGACTTTTGCTCAATAAACGTTCTCTACACATCATTGCTTTTGCTGCCACCATTGTTACTTTGCAGCCTCAACGTCAATAAAAACCTGCAGCTGACTGGGCAGGTTCCAGCTGGGACAGAGTTAATTTGCTTCCCAGTAGCCAGTACAGGGTTGGTTTGGATTCGCACTGGAAACAGTGCAGATAGCGCAGGGATGTTTCAGCAATTGCTGGGCAGTTCTTACATAGCCAAGGCCTCTTCTGCTGGGGACACACGAGAGGATGGGAGGGGTCACAGCCGGGACAGCTGATCCCAGCTGCCCAAAGGCAAATCCCATGCCATACAATGCCATGCTCAGTGTATAAAACTGAGCAAGAAGGAGGAAGGGGGGCAAGGGAAATGTTTGGAGCGATGGTGTTCTGTCTTCCCAAGCAGTTGGGATGGAGCCCTGCTCGGCTGCAGTTGGCTGAGCACCCGCCTGCCAACGGGAATTGGCAAATGGATTCCTTGCTTTGCCTTGCTCGGGTGCACGGCTTTGCTTTGCTTATTAAACTGTCTTTATCTCAACTCACAAGTTTGCTCACTTTTACTCTTCTGCTTCTCTGCCCCATCCCACGGGGTGGGGGAGCAAGCGGCTGCGTGGTGCTTGGCTGGGGCTAAACCATGACACCAAACTCCACCTGTACAACACACATCAACCTGTGTTCAAGCAATGGAAGAAGAAGATCAGTGCACTGGGAGAAAATACAACAAGGTCACTGGGCTCCCATGATCAACCCACTTGACAGGTCAGCACTGACAGCTGTATCCATCACTACTTCTGCTGCCACCTTGAAAGCTCACATTCCACAAAGCATATACTCAAATCTTACTAAACTAAATTCCAAGAATTAAGTATATTTAACTTCTGGAAGCTTATCAGATGATTAATTCACTCACAGTAAATATTTAATACTTGCAAAACCACAGGACCAACTAAAAATTGCTAATATGTTTCATTATTATTAAGTTTGCCCTGTGGAAATACCAGCCCTTGGGGTCAACTAAAATTTCATAATCCTTCTAACGTTCTTTCATGGTTACTTTCAATATTTACATTTACCTGTGAAATTCATCTTACTTGGAAAGACAAGCATCTTTCAAAGTCTTCAGATAAGACAACCTAAGCAGAGACATATTTTGCCCTGTTTCTCATCAAAGCACTTAAAATTGGAAAGTTTATGCTTTCATACCGGATTTGCAGGGTATTTACATTTAAATAAGCTTAAAAAAAGGCAAGATACATCATCTAAAACCAAAAATGAATAAAAAGCAGCCATTTTCCTATAAACCCTACAATTAATCATTATGATGGACAGAAAACAATCCATCTCGTCATCCCATAGAGCTCATATAGCTTTTCCTTTTATAAACCACAGAAGTTAATTATTATGAGCACATGTGCTTAGATTACATGAAAATGTATCCTCCATGAAACTCTGCACTGAAGATGTCTGTTTATTTTAAAGCACAAACTTATTTCCTCTGCATTTGGAGGTTTCCTCACATCTCCGCCAGCAACGCAGTCTGCACAGAGCCCATCCCTCTCGCAGGCAGAGGTCTTTACCTGCTCCACTCACCATTCATATCAAAGCAGCACTGAAAAAGTCCCTGCTGGTCAAAGCAACCTCTCACCATCATGGTACCTCTGATTTGCCCCACAGCTCCCCAGCGGACCCCGAACAACATCTGCCAGGACCACATCGCACACTCCAGGGGGCAAAATGAAACAGAAGAGCTAAATCCCCCAAATTCTCTCAAGAGCTCATGTCTGCATGTAGCTGCTCAGTTTTGCAGACCAGTTTCCACTTGATTTTCTCAAACAAGGCCAACAAGAATCAATTACTGACACCCTCTCACAGCACACACCCCTCAGCACACGCTTCACCTCAAATTAAACAAGCGCGGAAGGAGACAGCCTTCGACAAGCCTTCAACAGGGCAGTGAGACCCCCATCTACTGAGTACCTCTAGCTCAGGAGTTTCCTTTGCCAACACAAAGACCAGGATAGAAACAAAAGATACACAAAGTTAATATCCAAGAGACAGCAGAAAAGGGATAACTTGAAGAAATTTCCATCACCTTGGGGCACATAGCAAAGAAAACAAATATACGATGGCAGCATTGAAACCTCAGTGAATTGTCAAGAAGGAACAACAGGACTGATGTTAGAATTGACCAGAAAAGCTGAGAAAAGTCACATTTGCTACAGGGCGTCACATCCAAGATCCAGATTTGACATTACAAAACACTCTACTTCAGGAAAACTCCATCAAATCTCAGAATATATTATTCCAAACTTTCCTTACTTCAAAAAGGCAATATCAGCAATCCTTTAATAAATGATGCAAACATTGGGCAAAACCAGCAGCTGCCAGGAAAAAAATTGACTTTAGAAAAATCTTTGTTATAAGGTGACATTTTTTTCATTACTATCTATTGCCATCAAAGTATAGAGATGGCTTTTTCTTGTGTTGTAATTTTATTCCAGTGGAATTCCAATTTTTTGGATGAAGCTCCTCTTGATTTATTATAATATAAAGAAGATGGAATCTTCTCCTGAGTCATTTGAGAAGCAAATCAATGACAATACTGTTAACAAAGGGGGAGAAGGGGTGTTTCCAAAAGGAAAAACGCTCAGAAGGATTAACACTGCAATTATCCATCTGGTTTAGAAAGGGCTAAATACACTGTTCACTATTTTTAATATTTTTAAACTTATTAATATATGGTGCCAACAGAAAAAAGCACCATTGGATGCGTAAAGTGAATGTAATATTGACCATTTCACAGTTACCTGCTGTATTCTCACAAGTGCAAGCACTTCATAAGTATCCTTGTCACTTCCAGTTACTCTACTGTCACTTTAGTGAACCCATTTGAAAGTAAGATGCTGGGAATTTTGAAAGACGGTTTGAGCCAAGGTTATTCATTTATTCTGAAATTGAAAACTCATGTCTAAAACCTCTAGTGCAGACATAAAGCTGTTGGAGTGACATAAATATACAAATTCAGACTCAACGAACATGACATCAGGATCCCTGTTGCACCTTCGTGGCTTGTCACATTTAACAAATCTTGTGCCTGAGGATTTGCATTAAGCCACACTGACGGCCTCTGCCATTCAGGATGCTAATATTCATGTTGAGTATTAGTGTTTAATTATTCAAAGAAACCTGACTCAATAACTTGCAATAAGAAGTGCTTTCTCCCTAATGCAGAATTAGGGAAAACTCAAACTTGCAGTGCAAACCTTACTGAAAACAAACAATATCTGTTACAAATCACACTCTGCATTCAACATCTCCCTTTTTCCTTTCACCAGCAGCTGGTTTTGTTTGTTTGCTGGGGCTTTTTGGGGGAAGGGCTGTCCAAACAAGTAACGGAGTCCTTCAATATTTCATTGATTTAAGCAGGAGCAGCATTTCAACCCAGAACCACCCATTTCTTAAGCCAAGCAAAATAAACACCCAACTAAGCCCCTCTGGTACTAACATGCTGTAAGAATAAACAACCACTCTTTATCCTTCCTGTTAATGACTCTGGAATTTCTCACAATTTAGCATCCCACTTGACTGATACCATTATGGACAAGGAAAAGGTTACTGTGGTAAAGACTGGAAGAATAACATCTCTAGTGTTTTCAAGCTTTTTAATAAACTTGCTCATTTTTGGTCATGCTTCAAGGTATCCCATTTAAAGTGTTTGTTTAAAGACAAGCTCTCCTTAAGGCCATTTTCCAGAGAACCTGGATCTTATCCTGTCCAGCTGAGATTAATTTAACAATTTCCCTGTGAACCACAGTGGCTTTGGCACGAGTTATCTTTGGATTTGTAAACAGCACAATGGTGACACAGAGGAAATTAAAATTGTAGAAAGGCAAAAGAAGATCTGATTAAATCAGTTCTGAATGGTATTGCCAGCAACGTGGAGAGGGGAACAAGAGGGACATGAAAGTGTTCTATGAAATAGGAAACAACAAAGGAGACCAAATAGGATTCAAATGTCTCAAGAACAAAAAGCAGGATTCAATCAATTGAAAATCATCAAGAAACTGAAACAGTTTACTCACTGCAGAGTTAACCCATCAAACCTGGTTGTTTCTGACACAGAGAGAGGTCAAAAGATCAGGAAGAATGTGACAAAATCAGATATTTTTTATAGCTCGTTACAGTGACAGTTACATGAGCTCATATAAAATATTAAGGATTATAAACCCTCATGTTTATAAACCTCTAAGTCAACAAAACGGAGTTTTAGGATGGAACGGATCTGTATTCTGAGAAGCAGCACACCAGGCTGTGTGACCACGTCTACTCACAACCCAACCACGGCCACAGAAAAGGTTTCTTCTGTAGTTTATAACACGCTCTGCACAAATCATGAAGCACAACAAGCCCTGCCTACTGTTCACCTAACACAAATTTCTCAATATTTGTATTAAAAGTTTGAATCAATTGCTCATAACTGGGTTTTTAAATCACTGGAAGCTGGTGCTAAAAACAAGTCATAATTGGAAGGGTCTGCCTCCAGTTTGAGGTAGAGATTGCTCCTTGTTATGTGTCTCATTATGTCTTTCATCCTCCTGAGTAAGTCTCATCACAGTTTGGTTCTCCTTGGACCTCTTTCATCTACTTTACTCTGTTTAATGACAATCCATCATTTAAAAAAGAACCCCAAAACCGACTTTCGCCAACGATAGCTGCTTAGATCATACAGACTGCTCACTAGATGAAAGGAATCTTAGGAGGACCAAAGAGAGCTGAACTTAATCAGAAGGATGAAAGAAAAAATAAAAATCTATCTACCCTTACATTTAAAAAGGAGTTTCCTTCAGATAAGATGATCTCAGCTCTCTCTCTGTACCTGTTAAACACGGTGTGAGGGCTGTGAGATCATCTGGGACTTTTATGATTGAGATGCTCTAGCAGCTCCTGTAAATTGTACACATTTGCACGGTACCATCTTCAACTTTGAGGTGATCAGGCCATTTCCTATTGATCTAAAACCTTCTCTCCCCCTTTCTTCCCTCCTTCCTCCTAATCAAGGCAGAAATACATAGCCTGAAAAGCTTTCATGTTCCTCTGCTTTACTTCTCATTATTTTGATCTTTAACAATCTCACTCTTGGTACATGCTTGTAGTATCCATTTTCAGTGTTCGTGCCTTCTGGCTTCAAAAGACTTTTCTACATGATCAAGACTCTCTTTTTTTGACCAGAAAACAAATACTATGCGCGGTACCAGGATGCTGATATTTGTTTTGATTACCAGATAGGAACAATATATAGCTAAGCTAGAAAGCCTGCTTATTTCTTTGTACAGAGTGGAATATACGATCCTGGTTTTGAAGGAAATCAAATATTTGTAATTTATCTGATATAGTCTTCATCATCTTTATTTTACAGAAAATCTACAGATTTCTGAGCTGCCTTTGGATAAAATGTTGCACTGTAGATTGCTGTCAGGACAAATTCTCTAAGAGTCTCTTCAATTTTTATGTTGCTGGTATAAGGCTACAGTGACAGGAATGAGTTGGAGTCTCTCTCGCTATTAGTTACAGTCCATAAAGTAGTGTCACACCAATTCTCATACCCCCGAAGAAACATCCTTGCAGTGGTTGCACCTGAGGTGGGAGCTAAGGCAATCTCGGGCTGAAACACAGAAGCAGTGTTTTAAGCATCTCGTGGTGCTTGCTGACACATCCCATGAAGGAAGGGGGGCAGCCCACCATCACTCTTTGGCGAACAACCTGTCACTGGAAAATCAGTATCAATCTTTCTTCCCCTTGCCCTATCAACTAAGACCCAAGGAAAGAAAAATTGGTCTACAAGAACACATTACCTGGAGATCAGTGGGATGTAACGCAAGGGGAGAATGAATTTCCATTCCCCAAGCCAGTACCCAGCTGCAGGCTCCAGAACAGCCACGCACATATTCAAGCAGACAACTCGGGTTTTAAGAAATCTGCCCAGGGTGATTTCTATACAAGCAGGTGATTTCATTTTTCATAAACTAAACTGCAGGTTTCTCAAAGGCAGCCACAAATGCTCAGAGACTGATCCGTCTCATCTCACACAGACTCAATCTATCCCTTCCCCTCTCCTCCCGCTCAC
Organism: Dromococcyx pavoninus; assembly: GCA_033558185.1. NCBI lineage: Eukaryota > Metazoa > Chordata > Aves > Cuculiformes > Neomorphidae > Dromococcyx > Dromococcyx pavoninus. The sequence goes on along the minus strand of JAUMJL010000276.1, from coordinate 496,033 downwards.
CGTCCGTTCTACTGTTCCAAAACTGAAATAAATCCCACAGAAAATCTGCCTGGGAGAGGATACCTTCCTCATTCCACCAGTGCAGGAGAGACCAAGAATATACATGTGCAGCTTTGCCAACGGGAGTTTACCTTCGTATTATTGCCTCTTCGTCCTTAATTTTTCCTTGGTTTCCCTGTTGTGAAACATTGTCACACATTTTTTGCACGAAGTTAATCTACTGGCAAATCCACAATTAAGCCCAGAATTAGGGGAATGATTTAAAGATTAAAGCCTACAGATAAACCAATAGAAAGTAGGTAAAAAGAATTCACGCTTGTGTAATAAAACATCCATAATCTGATGATAAAACTCTCAAATTACAAACTCCTGCTCACAGAAATACATAGTTCACCGAGACCGAAGATAAGTTTTAAATGTAAAATCAAGGATAAACTTCCATTAAGTTCAAGAGATTTTAATTTGCTCACTCATATTTGTCAGAGCTTTGACTCCTGAATATGTTATTTGTTTCTGTTAATGAGATCTGTGTATTTTGAAAAAGGATTCCTTATTTATTCTGAATTTGTTGGCAAACCAGGAATTAGCATTAGTGAAGAGAAAGTTTTGATGTTTTTATTTGACCTTAATTGTCTGTGATTATTTATACAGTGGCAGAAAGTGTTACAGAACAAAACTAAAAGGGAAGATTACTATTTTAGGCAGCAGAAAAATACATTTCAGGAACTTGGAGATGAGTAGAAAAATGTAAAATACATTATTATAATATGTACACTTTTTCCAAGACTTTACTGATTTCAAAGTATGTTCACATCTATCCAACTTGTGTTTTTGGCCACCCCTTCAAAGTGCTCACAATTTCGCAGTTACCCCGAGGAGTGACAGATGCTCTTTCATTCCTGGGCTGTTCGTGACCCTACCGCAGAGAGGCAGGAGGACGTCTGCCCCACAGGGAGCCCCCTGAAAGGCCCCTCCCGGCTGCCAGAGAACAACTGATAACAGAGCTGGGCAGATTTTCAACCCCTTGCACAGCCACCTCACCCTGCACTTCCCGAGGTCACGCTTTCTGCACGTGGCAGACATTGGACTAGACTCAATGCCCTCCTGAAGCCAAGGGAACATTATCCGTGCTGCTTCCCACTCACCTCATTGCCCAACCTCCAACCCACTGCCCCGTAAAGGGAAGAAATCAGATTACCAAGAACAAATAACGGTAAATCAATTCTGGTTCAGTTGTTTCTTATCACCTTATTACTCTCTAGGTGTTTATAAGCTAAAAATTGCATTATCAGTGACAAGAAATACAGATAACACATACTTTATGAATTCAGAGTGTGATGCAGAATGGCCACACGGGTAAAGTGCTGGCAAAGTCCTGGGCAGACAAGGCTGATCACAGACTGAGCCCCTCCCCTAACTTCAATCCCCATCCCAGACAGACTTTGCTTCACAAACTTTCCTTTCGAAGGTGTCAAAAAAACCCCGGCTCCTGTCCTTCCCCTGGTAATTACTTTTCCCTCAGTTATTTGCTACCAATGCTACCAGGTGCCAGGCGGGTGTCTCCCACGCAGTGATGCTGGCTGGGACTGCTCGAGTTCAGCTTCCTGTTCTCCCACTTGTGTCCTTGCAGCCACCCATTAGCAATGGGCCCCTAGACCAGTATCACCAGAAAGAAACCACTCGCAAACCTCACGAAGCCTCAACATCACTGAGAATAAGGGCCAAATAAGGGCCCGCATCCTCCCAGGCAAAGCTGATGACAGACAAGCTCCCATCAGCTGGACAGATCTATCCACGGGATGCACCGCAGAGCACGGCCCATAAAACACCACTGAACAGAAGCAGCCCATGTCTTTGCCACGTTTACTACCATGAGTGTATTAATTGTAAACTTTAGGTTACCACAAGGCCTCCTGCCTGCAAATTGTAACAGGATCCTAGTGTGTACCTCCTGAAAGTGGCACTTCTGTGCAAAAGCATTCTGCAGCTCAGATTGCAATGGATGCCTCTGTTCCTTTGGCTCGTCAGCAGTTACGTTAACTAGGGACAAAAGAGGGGATAAGAACTGGGAGGTGACTGCCTCATGAGCAAAAAAATGGTAACACTGATGCTTTTTTGATAGCATGGCTCACTATAGGTTACTATAATACAATTTCAGCAGAAACAACAATAATGTACACAGCCATTGCTGTATTACAGGCCAGTAAAACAGGAGATAATACAGCTAAAAGAAATATTTTTGTAAATGCAATGTTAACAGACAATACCAAGAGTCATGCTTTCATCTTACCTCATACATAACAGGCTAACTTAGTCACTAATTTATTGCAAATCACAGGTCTGCCAATATTTTAGATGAGATTTTACTGGAGGCATCACTGCATTTAGACACAGTCAGAAAACTTAGCAGTTCATTACAATTTTTGTTCCTGTAATGGTAAGTTTTTGTTCTGCATCTCAGGTTAAGAAAGGTTTTGTCTGCAATACTCCTCTAGCTATGACAGAAGCTCCAGAGCAAGAGCCAGAAACCTGCAATGAAGGAGACAGGAATCTCAAACTGCTTGAGTCTGGTGCTGCCTGCATTTTACTTTTTCACTGTCAATTCATATATCAACTTTTCAACTGAAACGGATTGTATTTAACAGCAATCACCTCAGCAAAGTCTACGTGGTCTGAATTTACAGCCCACTTAAGGGAAGAAATACATCATATATGGTCTGATAGTGGAGTGCATCCAAAGAAATCCTCTACTGAGATGCCCCGTGCAGTACAGATCCACCCCTCAACCTCTGCTGTGTGGGGAGGGCGCCCTTCCTCAAGGCAGAGGAGTGGTTTCTCGTTACTGCATTGGTGGGTTTGTTCTTGTTCTTCTGTACGTAAATCACTAAATTATTCCCCAAGAACACCCGATGCTGTGTGTGACAGCGTTTCTGTGCTCTTGTGATAGGGAGCCACAGCTCTGAGATGGACTCACTGCCTCGGTAATGGGGGGAGATACGGTCAAATCCCCCAAATGAATCACAGTTAGGCAGTAGAAGGAGCACAGGAAACAGGACATGAAATATTCCATTGCTGCAGCTTCTCCTTGCTTTTGGAAAGTAACTCCTTTTTCCATAACCATGTTGTCAGTGTATTTCCAAGACTAGTTTTTAAAGCAGAGTCTCATAACATCAGTCTGGTCTTTAATACATGTCTATTTACTTCATCAGTGGCTTTTGAAGCAGCCTTCAAAGACACCTGCTTAAAACAGGCTTTCCATCCACTAATTAAACCTTAACAATCCCTTGTAATGAGCAACACATTTTTTCCTCAAAAATGTAAATGTCTAAGGTGGCTGCTCATGTCAGCACTGAAGGGAGAGGTCATTTCTGAAGGATCCTCCATCACAAACATCAGAGAACAGTAAAGTCACTGAAGGGCATCTGAAGCAGAAGCAATTTTCTCACAGTCCTGGCACCTTCTAGTAAATTAGTCACTTGTCAGGGAAAATGACAGCTATACAGCAATAGAAAAGCTGGTAAAGCTCTTCATTTACTGTTAGAAATGTCTGTGTCACTGTCAAGCTACAGTACCATCCCCACCCTGTTCTACTGTTGAGTGCCCTGTGTCAGGGGCCTTCTGCAAATCATGCCTTAATGAAGTTTAAATAATAACTACATTTCTTAGTTCTAAATACTACTTCTCTCTTACCTGCATGATTGTTTTCCGAGTACGTTAGTCCACTGAAGATGATACACAAAATGAAAGGCTGTTGTAATTAGTGTAATATCATTCCAAAGCCATGAAAACTGCAGCTCCAGACAGCTGTCATCTCTTTAGCTGTTCTGTCTGTTACTCACAGACCACTTCTGCTCTCCTTTGCATGTTACATAGTACATTTACGTGCAATTTCAAGAAAAACACTCGTGGAACAAGGCCTGTGCATACCTATCTCAGAATGAAGCTTCAAAGTAATTTCAAACTTAATTATCCCTCAGCACCATCATCATTCTAAATACATGCACATAAACATATGCTTGCTTTCTTTACAAATAATTCATATTAATTCATTGCCCTTTTGTAATTGGCGAGATACAACAGTCACTGAAAACTGAGATCCTCTTATTTACACAACAGCATAGGGACAGCAAAATAAAAAAAACTAAAAGTGGATGCTCTAAGGAACAGCAAGACTGATTATCTTCAGTGGTAAAAGGGTAATTGCTGTTACATGGTAAAACAGAAACTGGGCAAACACATACAAATACTCTTTGGAGAATAAGCACTTACTGGCTAAAAACGCTGACACATGATGCAAGCCAATTACTGTGTGGAATGGTGGTGATACCTTGAAGGAAAACTCATTTGTAGGATGGCTGAATACTGCAGTAGAGCATCTGTCTGCAACACCTGGAGCTCTTACAGTGATGGCACAGATTCCCCTGCAAGGACCCACAGACTCACATAACTGCAGAGTATAATTTAGAACAGAAGGGGCCTCTGGAGATCCAATACCTGCTCTAAGCAGGTCTGACAAAGTTAGAAAAGTCTGATCACAGCCTTATTCAGTCAGGTTTCAGGTACCTCCAAGGAACCTACAGTCTATCCAGGCAATCTAGGTATTTCCCTGACCACAGCCAGACTCTTATTGTCTGTCATTTCACCATGCACCTCTGAGGGGAGCGTGGCTCCCTCTTCTCTGTGAGCCCCACTCTCATTAGACACCTCCAGGCTCAAAAACCCAAATGCCCAGCCTCACCTCACATGTTATTTCAAAAGATCTCCAAAGACCTCCTTCCTAATGAAGAGCAAGAACATCAGAAGTTCTCCAGTGTAGAGATCTACAGCCTGAAGAAACCCAGCAAGGCGTGCAAGCAGAGGCTACCCTGGCACAGCACTTGTTCAGGCAGCCCAGCTGCTCTCAGAGGGTTCCAGGGGCAGCAAGGTGAGGTGTTAACAGTAGCTTTCTCTTACTTCTGTAGCTAAGATACAGAATTGCTGAAAACACAGCAGCTTGTTTTTCAAAAGCCATATGGTCAGAGCTAGCAGCTTGGTTTCAGCTGCCTTCTCCATAGAGATCACTCCCTTGTTTGCAGGAAAGATCTTGAAAATATTCCATGGGTTCCATCTAAGAGCTCATTTTCCTGAAACTCCACTCATCTTTGCTAATGCATAGCAGATCAGTTCTACCATTGCATGTAATTGTGAAAGCCAAAGCTGTTACGAAAAACACAGTTAACTACAAAAAGTGAACACGGCACTGAAACACATTTTGCTGGAACCCACCAGGATACAGGATTCCTTTCCCAGGAACAGCACAAAGACTGTGTTGTTCAAGCAGTCTCCACAGAGCAAAAATAAGCATGACAGTCTTCTATTATACCATTATGCCACAGTAAGATTAATACGAAATTCCTGCACCTGCTGGAGCATAAAGATTACCTTCCCCTCCCAAGAATACTGAGGAATACACTCTAGGACATCTAAATTTAGAGTTCTCTTTCAGAATCTTGTGGAAAGGCTTATGGTCAAAACCCAGTTAAAGGTATTTACTCCTCCAAACTTTAGTTTAAACCACATTTCTTCTTCTACAACCAGCCCACACAGACAGGGCTTTTCTTTCTTTTCCTTTATTTCCAGATTATATAAGAAATTCGCTTCGTCTTTAAAGAATAGTTTCTACCCTTGTCAAGGAGTAAATTATTATGTAGTTTCTTCACTTAGCATACCTGTATAGTGATTTTTTCAATAAAAATAACCTTTTGTTAAAGGTTTCATTAGATTTCCCAGGAGACTGATAACAGGCAAATCTCCAGTCACCTGCAGGAACTACTACAGACTCTGGGCACAGACTCTGAACAGTGGATTTCTTCTCAACACTTCCATTCAGACAGGGGCATCACTGTATTTTTCCAAGTGCTTAATCACATCAATGGCACGAGCCCAAAGCTTTTCCCCATGCTGAACTTCTCTATTAGTCACAATGAAAAGGCCTCAGGCAAATTTTTAGTAAAATTTAAAATCATGAGGAAATTACCCTTTCCATTTTTAGCACCAAGAATGGATGACTTCATAAAAGTCTACAGATAGACAGTCCTTTTAAAGCGCAGGTGCTTCATCTTTAAGCAGAAGAGCAGCTACTGCAGCTACACCTGAACACCAAGCAGGTATCTCTTCCTTCCCACACTCCAAGCAGACTGTCCTGTTCTTGGCACTGCACTGTGCACCCGGCAGCAAAACTGTGCAAGGGTTCACTTCCTCAACCCTGAAGTGCTTCAGTCACTCAGTTTCCAAATCAGCCACTCTAAGTAGTAAAGCCCCACTGAAACAGCGTCTCACCCTCCAACCCCTGGAATATTTGCAGGCTGCATGGAGAAGGCTTACCCCTTGACTGTAACCCGTGCCCACAGGCCTCGCCATGCCCTGGCGCGCTCTGTCTCACTGACTCCGGCACCAGCACACAGTGACCCCAGCGCTGGGGCTTCCACCTGCGGGGGGAACCGTCAACAGTTACGTGGTTAAAACTGGACTGCAGCCAATACATCCAGGGCAGTTAGGAATGGTGACACACCATAAAGCTGTACGCTGTGATTACTCCTGAAATAAGCATTCTGACCTGAAGTCCAGATGCAAGGTTCACCCTCCAGAAAGCCACAGCCATTTTTGTAGGGTGTGTCAGAGCCAAGCAAAACACGCAGGGAACAGCTTCAATGGGCTTTGCAGTCAGGCTCTGCAGGCCCAGTCTCACACAACGCTGTTGCACCCAGCCTGCACCGTGCGGGGACGTGTGCCGAGCTCCGGCACGAGGCAGTCCCTGCCCACAGCGCTGCGCCGAGCGGGCGACCCCTGCTGAGGCACCACCTTCTGCTCCCGCTCTGCTCTGACACTGTGTCCTGCAGGATGGGCAGGCTGGAGATTAAATGCAAAGATACACGGGTTTTCTGTTTACTAATAGTGTGTAACAGATGGGTCACAGACTGCTAATGAAGAGTAGTGAGTAATTGCCCTATTGTACTATCTGTCTAATCAGAATTTTTCAAAGTGCATATTATTCAGAGGAGTGAGAGCATCAGGGGAAAAGACAAGAGTTTTTGCAATAAGCACACAATCATGATTAAGGCAGTTGAGTGCTTGTGGTCCCAAAATAGCTTACATTGATTTTTAAATACATCAAGGGGGTAGTTCCCAGTAATAGCTTCCTTAAACATATCAGACCCCGAGGTTACCACTTCGAGGAGCTGTGACTATTGGTGCTTGTTCTGATGATGCCAGATCTACTGAAATCTCCAATCTGAGCTCTATTTTGACACGTTTTTCAAGGTATGTTATTCGTTTATAACAGCATTTTCCAGTATTATGTTGTTTTCTGATGAAAATCGTGCAGGACAATTGCACAAGAGTAATTTCTAGAAAAGTGGACACCCACTAGCAAGAGACTGATTCCAAACCAACACTTGTTACCTATACACTGGACAGATGGGAATATCTTCACATTCTCTTTCCTCATACAAGGTGTCTGGGCACGCCTGTCCCCCATTGGCAGCATCCTGAATGACAATCCTGTACCGGGACTGCTTCACCGCGGTGGCATTGCCTGTAAAATAAAGAAAAAATTGCCTTCCAGACATAGTTTGCACCCTGAGTTAGCGATCAGGCTGTCTTGGTTAAAAACAGGCTTCCCATTTCATTTATATTTTGAAATCATGAGCTCTCTGGCATCAGCCAGAGAAGGAATGGTGTGTTGGATCAAAAAGCTGCTATTACTTGGTTTAAAATTACCAGTAGTTCAGTAGAAAACCACCTGGAAGGCTGATAAATCAACAGCCTAAGATGCATCAAAAAATGTCTATTTAACAGAATATCAAATGAGACAAGAAAATAAGCAAGAGCAAATACTCAAATACCTGAACAGGAGAAATGAATAAGAAACAAAAAAACCCAAACTGTCATAATGGAAGATTTTGTTTCTGAAGAAACATTCCCGTGGTCCCATGCTGCTATGAGTAACCCAGCTTTATGGGTCTAGAAATTACAGATGATAACTTCCTGATAGGAAAACCACTGCAGCCAACAGAGGCCAACTCTCTACTTAACCTGAGTCAATGTAAGATCAATCCACTTGGAACACAGTTCACAAAAATCTACAGTGCAGAACATAGCATGAAAGACAAGGATAAGATTTATCTATGTATCTCTACAGCTAAAGCAAACCAAAATCTTGGCTGCATAAGTTTTAAGTACAAGCTGCGAGCTGGTTTAACTGCTGCGCATAGCATTAGTATTTCTGCTAGAACTGTACTCACATTTCAAAAAGAGATGCTAGAAAAGCGAAAAGGCATCTCAACACAACTCCGTAAAGGATTCCAGACCAGGCAAATGTCTTTTAATAGTGGGCCTCGGCAAAGTTGTCCAAGAGAGGACAGCAGTGTGCAAATGAGCCCGCTTAGGAGTATTATTTTTCCAGCTCAAGACAAGGCCAAAGCTGCATTAGCAAGATTACAGTGCAGGAGAGCAGAAGGAAAACTTGGGATAAGTCACACCATCGTGCACACGAAGAACAAGTACAGACCCAATAGAAATGGTCAGGTCTGAAAAATCAAGTTACAAAAACCTTCACTCGAACCTGTGCTATGAGAGAGAGACCACTGCAAAATTATTTTGGACCTGTCAGAAGGCTGCTCAGCCCAGCTGCTGCCCTGAGGCAGGACTGGTGCACCCAGGGCCATCCCCCTCCTGTTCTTTAACAGGCAGTGCCTGAGGCAGCTCTGCAGCTCCCTGCAGTCTCCTTCCAGGTGCCCGGTTCAGCGCTTGCAAACCTCCCAGAGAGCGTTTTCATAAAACGCAGGCACTCGCCAGTCCTGCAAGTCAAGCCAAACCTTTTCATCTTCTGCCCACAGGATGTAAAAAGAATCACCTAATGCATAACCTTTACAAAATTTCAAGGGCTTATATCGATTGTGAGTCTTGCCCTCACTGAGCTGAGGAACCCCAGTTCTCCACAGATCCCACTCAATCAGCTCTCACTGCTCATTTTCCTACAACGCTGTGCCCAAGGACTCCCGGCTGCAGCCTCCCCCCCCCTGCACACTACAGGAACTCCTTTGCTTTATGTACAACACACCCGTGAGTCTCACAAGCCCAATACGAGTTTTAGCATCTCAAATTGTTGACTGACTTTCTAGCTCATTGTATCCCCAGAGGTGCCTGAGATAGTGCTATGGCTTCACTTCCCATTCTGTCTTTGTTCAATCAATTTTTCCTTCCCCAAGGTACATTTTGAGAAATTTCTCCATGATTTCAATATGACAGATCATTTATTATGCCCGTTACCTCCTTCAAGCTCTGCACCATCCACTAATGTTGGTATTCAAGCACAGAAGTTGTTCAGACAAATATCACATAGAACGGGACAAGAAGGGTCTTCCTTGGCTCACGTTCCAGTCTGATCATGAATAGTGGGTATCTGCCAGGTGAAGCAGATTTGCAGAGAAGGACACGGAGTCCTGATGCACAAGCTGACCATGAAGCAGCAATGTGCCCTTGCAGAAGAGCCACAGCATCCTGGGCTGCATTAGGAAAAGCATCACCAAGCAGGTCAAGGGAGGTGATCCTTTCCCTCTCACCAGCACTGGTGAGACATCTGGGTGCTGTGTCCAGTTCTGGGCTCCCCAGGACATGACATACTGGAGTGAGTCCAGTAAACAGCCAACAAAGACTCCTTGTGGACTGGAGCATTTAGCACACAAGAAAACACCAGAAAAGCCAGGGTTCTTCAGCCTAGAGAGGAGGCTGGTGGGATCTTATCAATGTGTATCAATACTCCATGGCAGGCAGGAAAGAGACAGATTCTTTCCACAGTGACATCCACAGAGATTTTTCAAGAAGCTAAGGACCTGTTTAACAGTGATTTAATTCAAGGCACTGTTTCTCAGCTTCCTGGAAAAATTTCAATGCATCAAAAATGCACCCCCTCCCTTAACCAGAGCAGCTACACTGTCAAGGAAAGGAGACTGAATTTATTGGGTACTGTTTGTTGTCAATACATCCATCCTGGCCAGCTTATCAGAATCTAATTCTCAAAATGTTTATATCTTGAGAAATCACTTGTTCTTGTGATTTTTCTACATAAAGATAGGATGAGTATCTACAATTTGCTCGACCTTTCTTGGAAGGCTGGGGTGGGCGAGGGGCTGTTGATTGGTTGGTTCATTTGGCCTTTCTTAGTATTACTGAGTTTATTTAGTTCCTCAGGACATAGCAGTTTATCACTCAGAAGATGCCAGATGCTCTTGCATGACTTTATTTTTTTTCCCTCTCTATTCACACAGCCCTACTGTGTTCCCCACTGGGAACATCTGATTTATGAAAATATTTATTCTTTAGTCCATTCCTCTCCTGGCTGCAGACAGGAAACAATGCCAGCATTTGCACATTTCCCATGCTGGTTTTCCCTTGTTTCTCAGAAAGTAACTGACATACATTTAATTCAGTTTGCTTTTACTTTTAATCCATTTCTGTATGTTATCGAATATCCTCCTATAGCTTAATTTGCATTTTTGACTTCTTATTTCTAATTTTTGTGGAACAATTTGACAATCAAAAAGGAAAAAAATTCTGATGAGAAAAGAAAAAAAAAAAGGCTAGGCTCTTCTAGCTTTGTTTGATATTTTCTCTCCGTGGTTTGAAGTCTGAACATGCAAGTCACACACAGGCCTACACGTGCCCTGTTCCGTGCTCCTGGCTTGGTATTATAATAATTGCAGGATAGAAAGTAGAGTTCAGTAGGTCTTCAGCCCTTCATACAGTCTGTCTTGGTGGCTTCCAGGTCTTTTATAGCCCTGACTGCACAGAACATGCTCCCAAGAGGAGCAGCCACGACTCCTCTCAGTTTGTTGAAGTCTGTCTTTCTTTTAAATGTCTCGCTGATATTGTCATCATTCCCTTCCAGGAACCATGAACTCTATCACTTTGTGATGATTTTCATTCAAATTATCTACCACCATTAGAATCTTAGCCATTTCCTTCCTATTAATCACTACCAAATCTAAATGAGCTTCCCACAGTAATTTTCTCCACCTCAAGAAACTAAATTATCCTCAATATTTATTGCACATCACTCAAACCCCATTTTCAAAATTGAATTTCCTCATTGGCTTTTCTACAGCATTCCTTACAAATGTTAATGAATATATTTTTTATATCTCACTGAGAATTGCTATAGCCTGATTTTTCCACAGCACTATGTAGGACTTTCCTTTTAAAGCCAAACTTCAGTTGATTTCAAGTATGGCTATGACTGCTCATCCTCCTGAGGAAAACGAAGCCTCCAGATCTCAAGAGACCCTTAACTTCTCTGTCCTTGACTCTGCACCTCAGATAAAGCTGTTTGAGAATTTTAGGGGTGCCTTGTGTCTGCTTCCACTGCCATCTCCCCGCCCAGCTTTCGCAGGAAACATTCAGCTCCATCCTCTTTGTTCATGACCCGAGGAAAAAGCACAGTCTAGTTAATCCAGCACTGAGCACACAAATACCAAGGACAGCCTCTCCAAGACCTTAACCACCAGAACTAGAGCTGTCTTTCAGCGTTCTTGTGCAGACAAGACCTTTTGAAGAGTAAGTCTTCAATTTGACCAGCTCTGAATGTTTGTTTATGCGAGTTGAAAAGTGGCAGATATTTGACAGAACCTGTCTGACACAAGGTAGAGGTCACTGGAATTTCTTATCGTGGCATGCCATGCATTTTATCCACTTTTACTCCATCTTGTATCAAATCTGATTTAAGGCATGGGGAAATAAATATGACCATTACTACCCAACATTTCATGTAAACGTGTTTAGAGAAAGCTAACTGCGATATTTCTACCCTTCTCCCCAACCAACCAGTGCTCAGAAGAGAAGCAGCACTTACAGGGACCATCTATTTTCAGGAGGGAGATGAAAAACATTATTTATTGTGAGATGTTGGGTTTTTTAATCTCCCCGTTCTAAATCTATGCTGACAGAGCAGGAAGCACATCACCCATGCTGCAAGCAGTTACCTTCCCAAGGCACTCTCACTACCAGGTATGGAGGACAATCTACATGGTGCCCACTCAAACCACTTCATATTCTGAAACCCCCATATTGATTCTTTGATTCCTGTTTGAATTCATCCTCAAAGATCCACTAAAACAGATATATTATAGGAGACTGCGATACACAGTTGTCACCTTTAAGTATCTGAAATGGCAGAGAATCAATAACTTGCAACAACCTCCCTGTTCCTGCCTCACCAACAGGTGTTGGGATTCAATTGCTCTTCTTTTGTAAATTATGCTGTCTGTCCATCTGTCACTGCCCCCAGTTCACCACTGTCTGCATTTCTGAGGTAGGACATAAACCTTCACCAGAAGACAGTCTGTTGCCTGATGGCATTTAAATATGGGGAAAACGTCAGGTTTTTTATTGTTGGAGAGTAAAGCTGGAGGCATTTTCTCAGATAAACTACAAACAGCTCAACTGGTGAACTTCTCTGTAAACCTGATTTAGTGACTGCATGTTTGTCTAAGCTCTGATCTCAGGGTGGTATACATTTAATTTTAAACCTGCCAGGTTCGTTGCTTGATCTGCTTAGTAATTCACCATCTGTATATTGTTTTCATTAACTACAACTTTTCTATTAAAGAAAAAATAAACCACAAAATCCCTAACAACTCACATGCATATAATGGTTTTGAAATTTCATTATTGTAATGTTTTTAATTGCCTAATGCAAACTAAAAAAACCCCTCTTGCAATGCAGTCACATCAATAACAGATCAAGCAAAAATCAAACTCCCCCATCTAAGACGTTTTAATTTAGAAATATATTAAAGTGATAGCACTGCTAAGGAGGTTAAATAATTAATTTCTTCTCATTTTAATTGTAGGCTATTATTTAATAAACAAAGTAATTTACCAGGAAATTTATTCTACTGCTTCATAGGCAGCTCATTTAAAGTCTAAAAATAAATTGCTAATTAAAACAGGATTCACTACACTTTTAGAAAGCAACTCATTTTCCTGTAAAACCTAACAAGGGTTGTGCTATAGCATCCATGATAATCTTTGAAGAGCAAGGAAGCCCCCAACAAAAATGAAATATTCTGATAAATGAGAAGGCTTTCATCTGAACAATTAATGAAACACACAAATTTGTCACAAAAAACATCAGTTCATTATAAAGAAACTTTGCTGAACACCCAATGCCCAAAAACTAAGCAGCTAGATCAGAGAGATGCACGGTCCTTGAAAAACCATGATGTACAGGAGTTATTGGCACAACCCTGCACGTGCATCCGGGTTGAGCAAGAGAAAGGAAGGACATCAATCTGTTGGAGCGAGTCCAGAGAAGGCCATGAAGATGATCCGAGGGCTGGAGCACCTCCCGTTACAAGCACAGGCTGGGAGAGCTGGGGTTGTTCATCTTGGAGAGAAGACTCCAGGTAGACCTTAGAGCAGCCTCCCAGTACGGAAAGGGGCTCCAGGAAAGCTGGGGAGGGGCTCTTGATCAGGAAGTGCAGGGACAGGATGAGGGGGGATAGTTTTAAGCTGGAAGAGGGGAAATTTAGATTAGATATCAGAAAGAAATGTTTTGCTGTGAGGGTAGAGAGGCCCTGGCCCAGGTTGCCCAGGGAAGCTGTGGCTGCTCTATCCCTGGAGGTGTTCAAGGCCAGGTTGGATGGCCAGGTTGCATGGAGCAACTTCATCCAGTGGGAGGTGTCCCTGCCCGTGGCAGGGGGTGGAACTGAATGGGCTTTAAGGTCCCTTCCAACCCAAGCCATCCTGTGAAATTAATTTCACACAGTGTAGCAATTCCATGTACAGTCAGATATTATGTCAAGATCTTGGACCTCCGACTTTGAAGGCAGAAGCCCAGAAGGAATTCATTCCCTGTAAAGAGAACTCACACCTCCAAACGTGCTCACAAGAATCCCACCCCTCACCACCAACAGCAGGAACAACAGCACCCCAAGTCGAAACTCATTTAGCTGAATGCCCTAAACATGACTCAACTGCTGTGAACTCCAGCTACCAGACATTTCTAGCGCAGCTCTCTAACTCCTCCCCAGAGTCTGAACTCTTCTCAGGCCTTACCAGGCCGACAGGCTGTTGGGCAGTGACTCCACTCGCTGAAGGGCGTAACAAGGCAGTCCTTCTTGCAGGGGAGCAGACAGGGCCGCGCGGCCTCAGGTCTGGCCGACTCGGGGCACCTATCAACACAAACACAAAGATAAAACATCACAAAAATCAAAAACTCAGTCTCCAGGCTCTCACGGGGCTGTGAGCGCTGACACCGCTCTGGGTCACAGCAAGCCTCATCTTCCCTCTCCTTTGCACTCGTGTAACCCAACTGAATTTTGTACACTTCAAAGATTAAAAATAATAATAACAATAATAAAAAACGTGGAGCTTGGCTTGATGACTACAGGCTAAATGTAACTGCAAAATGTAAAATACAAAGCTTGCTGAAGCAAAACAGACATATTTATTACCAAAGGAAGTGAGTAGTTAAGTTTATAAAGCAGTGCTGTTTTAACACAACATGCAAAAGCCTTCAAACCACTTGCATCTGCGTGTAAGGAATGATGTGATATTGCTCCACTCTCAACCCCTAGGAAACACAACAATAGCTTAAAGTGATCTTTGATTGAGGCCTCGACTTTTATTTAACAAGTTGTACAACATAGTTTAAGAGCAGCTCTGTGGGGGTTTTTTATTCATTTTTAACTGAAAAAATTTTAAATGAAAAATATGTTGTGCATATTCTAATAAAAGTTTCAGGGAGACAGTTAATATATAACAACTCAAAAGGTGAAAAAGGAACAATTTTCTGGGATCAGGCACACATTAAAATTCAAGTAGGGGAACAAAAAGGGAATTACTCTTAATTTTTATTAATTTCTAGTAGAAAGATCACTCAAAAGTACTTAGTAATGTGTGTGCAACCCAGAATGATCCCATTTGGAAGAGGAATATGCCACTAAATGTACTAGGGGAGAAAATAAATCTTAAGTCATGATTCTGTTACTGAGATAGTAATGAGATACTTAGAGGTATAATTTAAAAGAAAATAAATACAAAGAGACGTATCATCTCATTAAGTGTGGTTATCCTGGAGGGCAGATTTCTGTTCTCTTACAGAAGATGTTGAAAGATTTTTTCTGCAAAATTTTAGTTTTATTGCCTTACTGTGCCTTGCCCCTTCTTTGGATACAGGGTAGTTTTCTTCATGCAATCAGGAAAATTGCAGAATACAAAAAAATTACAGTATGCCAACACACAAAAATTATTTCTTTACTTAATGTTTACCATTTCCAAAGCCATATTAACAGCAGAATTTCACCACAACAGTTCTACACTCAACATTACTTTGGGTCAGATTTCTTCAAGCCAAACATCAAGCACAACACAGCGACAGGCTGTGCCCGCAGCTCAGCCCTGCGCCGGTCCAGGCCCTCCTGGACAGGAATGGGCAGGATGTCATTCTGAAACACTAAGGCTTTAGTCCTTCACTTAGAAAGAGCTTCCTAAAATCTTCTGGAGGCCCAAGGCTCCTATTTTTCAGACGCCCATCACCGCAAGAACGGGGTGCAGCGGCCACAGAAACCACGGAGCAGCTCCTTTGAGGACTCAGCAGTCCTCTCTGATCTGGCCACTTCCCTGGCACAAAGGATGCCACAACACCAGAGCCAAGGAGAGAACCCTTCTGAAGCCACCAGTACACAAACCTCTTCTTTTGGCAGGATGTTTCCACTGACACTCTCTTTTCCCTTCATGCACTTCACTTAGGGATTTCCTTACCCTCTTTGGTTCCATCTCCCTGTGCACCACCTCAAAAGTGAACTATTTCTGATAACATATAACTCTGTACACAACATGTTTAATTAGGTAAAGTTACAGCATATCAATGAATTCTAGATCTAAATGAATACTAGTTTCTTTTCCTTTTATTTAATTAATCTCATTAACCTCAAGAATCTTAATTAACTTTACTGAAATTAACACAGTCTGCTTATACGAACAGGATTGTTTTGAGAGCTACAATAAGAAATTAAAGTCGGTTGTAAATCTCTAGACTCATTAACGGTGTAAAAATAATTAGCAACGGCTTGAGTTTTTGATATTAGGGAAAACATCTGTGCAACTTATTTTCCTCATTTAGCAAAGCAAAGCAAAATTCACGGTATTGGTACTGCAGAATACATAATTTTGTTGTGTTGGTATCACATTAGAGAAGCAATGTAAATCAACCGAGTCATATAGATCACACATATGGTGCTGCCCTATTGTGGTGTAAATATAAGGCAAACTTTATTTACTTTTTCTGTTTTATTAGAGCATTGTTAAGAAGGTATTGATGAATGCTCTATTCAGATGTACTTTATATTTTCCTCACACCCGTCCTTCAGGAAAAATATTTGCATAAAACTGTAAATTAGGGTAACAGAGAGCTACAGAAAAAAAATCTACACTACTAAAAACATGCATTTTGCTTGGTTTTAGACAGAAAACTGAAAACGGCTAAGTTATTTATTTTTGTTACATATTAGTATCCCTTTCACAATGGTGACGGAGGAGCAGCTGGAGAATTACTCTAGAAATGAAATTATTTTCAGTGCTGCAGATTCCGTACACCAGCTGAAAATGCCTCCACGTCACATATTGTATCTACAAATAACGACAGATGCCCTTTCTTTAATTACCTCTTAGGTGTGACCTGGCCAGAACCGCTCTTCATGCAGAAGACCTTCCTTGTCTGCACGCCCACTCCGCACGGGGCCGCCCTGCTGCGGTTCACGGCTGCGTCGGGCGCGATGGCCAGCGCACCCCGAGAGCACGAGCTCCAGGAGGAGGCTTCCCAGAAGAAATGCGCACACGGGTGAGCGTTACAGGCACGGTGCTCCTGCAGGGCTCGCTCAGGAGGACAGGGCTTTCCACCTGGAGAGAGCCAAGAGAACACCATCGTTTATCTTATGGCACGTGGTAAAAGGAAGACATGGAAAACCAGATAAAAATATTCGGTTTGGTTAAGATCTTCTGGTTTTTTCCTTATTTTAAGAAAAAAAATAAAGCTTAAATAAAGTTGTTGACCTTTATGGCTGCAATAACAGCCTTCTAAAATATTGTTCCCCCATTAAACTAGCCTTGCATAAAATTGTATTCTAACGCATAATGGAAACAGAAATAGGCAAAGTATATTTCTGAGTTATCTTATTGATGCCCCAACACTCAGCCAAGTTAATTCCATTTAAATGCCAGTATCACTCAGCAAACATGCAATTAGGTTTAAAGACAAATTAACCATTATTTTTGTGTTCATTCTCCTTGCCAGTTTCCCAAGGAGGAACATTTCTTTCTAATATTTGGACTCTACCGATGCGTTGCCTCCAAGAACTGCGTTGTAGAGGGTGCTGAGCAGCACTGACAGAGGAATTGTACCAACTGACACCCCCAGTTGCAAGTCAGGGTGGGGAAAACCTGAAAGACACGGTTTGAGAGTGAAGCCTTTACTTTTTTTTCAAGCAGCACCCTTTAAGTTGGCATTCAAAGTTTTTTGCTAAGCTACCACACTTTGTTTACAACTTGTAATAAACCCGCAAAGCACAGGAGCCTGCACGGCCTCCCAAAAAGCTTTAACTTCCAGTCAGCAGCCTGAATTTATCTAATAAAAGCGGCAGAAGTTCATAGCTGAAAAGCTAAGGAGTAATGCAGTGACATTCTAACAGTTAGCACTGCCATTTTAGGAAGAAAGATGTAAAAAAGACTAAAATCAGAGCCATTCTTTCCAGGAGGGAGAATGTGGTACTTCTGACAGGGCCAAAGCGCTGCAGGTTTTGAAAGACCTGAAGTGTTGGTGCCAGACACCACAAAGTTCAGAGCACCCTGATGCCCTACTAAAATCAACAGGCGATAAAGAGACATTACTCCTCGAAGGGACTCCTGACACCTTGCAGGGCTGAGCCTTCCACATAAGGAATGACCCCAAATGGCCATGTGAACAGCACTGAAAAAGAACGAGAGGGACAGAAATTTCCTAGCACACTACTTGGATAATCACATCACATCGCTGTTCATCTTTTCATGAAAATGGGCTGTTCCACATGGTGCTCAGTCCCTGAAACGTTTAGGATGGGGATGGAGCAGTAAATGCCCCAGGCAGCTCACCTTCCTTAAGATTTCAACTTGGCAGGAGAAGAGCAGAGCAGTTATTGTTCTCGTGTGTTTGAGCACATGTGAAAAAAAAATGTAGGAAGCAAATGGCAAAATGCCTGGTCATTAGGGGAAAAAAAAAAGGAACAGAAAAGATCTAACTCAAATTTTGAGCTTCCTGGGGAAAAAATAAGGTGTTTTTTTCAAGAATACCCATGGTAAGGAAGCTCTGCTAAACAAGGGAGAGTAATAACAAGGCAGTTTTAACTTCAGAATGTAAGAAATGACATGTGTCCTTCCAACCCAGCAGCCTGTCTGCAGGACTGAAAGCAGGAAATGCTCTTTAGCAAAAGCACAAGAGCCCAGCCACTTTCACAGCTCACTGACAACTTTTGCACAAGCAGAGCAGCACAGCACACCCATCTGGCTGTGCCAGTAGCTATCCACGGATTTCTAATGGACCTGGTGTTCATCAGTTCCTCTAACCCACCTCAAACCTGCTGAGACCGCCTTCCTCCACAATCTCCTCTTGTACCAAGTTTCAGAAGTTCGTTGTGTAAAGAAACCGTTTTTAAAACCTGACTTAAACCAAGCTCCTCTAGTTTTATCAACAGCCTCCTGGTTATCCTATTCTGGTATGTGATGAACAGCTTGGAGAAAACCACCCAAGGGTTTGAACTGAAGTCAGCCTGTGGGAGGGCACCCAGAAGTCCTCAGACAGCAGAGCCACGGCTCACACTGCCTCAGTTGATAGTGGACAAATGAAAAATCACACGCAAAGTCATCTGAGGCATTTGACTTTAATAGTTAATTATTCCTTCCTAAGAAATGTATTCATTTAAACCACAACATTTTTAGTTTACTGTGTTTCAGGTTGAGATGATTGAGCTTATGTATTTCCAGAATTCACTATTTCAATGCTTCACTTCCATAATTCTATGTTTATCTGTTATTTGCATTTTGCTACTTCCCTAGAAAATACGAAGCCAACCGCATTTTTCATTTTAATTCCTCTCCAGCTTATAGACTTTTTTAGAAGCGATTATTATCACTTGATCGACAATAATATAGCAGTTTTCATCCTAAAGGGTCTCAATTGTCTTTGCAAGTGCTTATGAGGATGTTTATGTGAATACAGACCATCCACATGAGGGAGGGTTTGCAAGTGGGTGGCTTTAATGATAATGTGCAAACCAGCACTTAACAGAGCCTGGACTGGACTGCATTTGCATCTGGAAGTGCTTTGCTGCTGCATCAGCTGCACATAGTGCTGACAATAGTGGATATTTTTGTTGTGTCAACAAGGCTTTAGTCTGTTGGACCTGGCCACGTTTCATGTACCTGATGTGACACCTTTCAGATCGTGCATCATAAACCAACACACAACTGAATTACGTGATGTGTAACCATAGTTAGAAACTACACCTCTAATATGAAAGTCTGTGTAAATAATTGTTATCACTGATGCTGATCCATTAAAATCCAGATACACATTGTGTCCATGAAGACCTAGAGGAAATGATACCTATTCATCAAGAGCTAAAAAGGCAAACCAAGAAGGTTAATACATTCTACCTTTGCATTAATAAAATAAACAGGTCCTTTTCTCTTTCCTCATTTCTCACAGCTCCTTGTTCTTTTCTAGATTGGCACTAATAGGTTCCTGTGTAAAGACTCGCATGATGAGTTTGTGTCATGCAGCAATTTCATTGGTACAGGATGTAGCTCTCCTGAAGCAAATTCACAGCCAGATTGGCTCTCAATAAACAATAATTCATAGGCTGAATTAAGTAATTTGGAACCATGACAGAGTTTCTCCAAGTGACACACGCATTAACTCCAGCCCATAAAGACCTTTACTCGCTGGGCATGAAATACAGACAAATATTACTATTCCTCATCGCTAGAGCATTAGTATTGGCTCTGATCTAAACACAGTCTGGCTGAGGAACGCAAGTCAATTCATTACACAAATAAACAGTGATTAACCCAGAATGTTTACCGCTCACCCTCGGCTGGTAGGGCCACGATGGACCTGCTCCTGCTCTGGGTGCCCTCTCCGCTTTTACCAGAGCATGAGTGGGAACACAGGGACCATGGGGACCACTCGCTGACGACACAGTCTGCTGCACAAGGGATCTCACAAGCCACAACTTCAGGACGGGGAAGCTCTGCGCAGAAGTGATGTGGGACTTCTTCATCTGGAGCAAACAGAAGAAAACAGACAAGGAGGAAGGCTCAGCTTGGTTCAGTATCCCTGGTCTGTATCAGACAGGCTGCCCTCCTGTCAAACATCCGCCTGCCCATGGAGGAACACACTACAAAAGAGTACGTGATTGGGCTTCAGGCTGAAAAGTGCAATACCCGAGCAACTAAAGTATTTCTTCAGAAAAGCCAAAAAGAAAAAATGTTTCAAGCTTTGTGTGTGACATCCTGGCTGCAGCCCCCTTCATACAGCAAGTACACACAAGGAATGAGATAATTTGATCAACAGAAAGCTGTAATGTTAATTATCAACAGAATTTATGATAATTGCCCCATATTTTCCAGCAATCTTCACCTACAGAACCTATTTTCCACAATCCAAACTGTGCAGGTGCCCGCAGAAGGGACTTTTCTTTGGGCTCGACTCCAGAGACGTGTCTGATAGACAGTCCTTCTCCTGCAATCTCACCAGTATGAACCTCTATTATTTCTGACCTTCCTTCTCATCCAAGAACTAGGGGATCCAAAATTATGGATCTATTGGACCACCCTCCAAAGCATTCTTTCTGTTGGAGATGAACCAAGCGACCTGGACCAAAGCACACCTCCTGATGAGAAGCATCTTTCCAGAACCCCTTTGTTTTTTGAGAGCCAATAAGGTACGACATTGGGAGCAGGAAGGAAAAACCTACCCACCAAAACAACCTGCTGGCAGAATGATCATCAAAACAAAGTATAGGAGGGATGTCAAGTGCAGTCCAACATACAGAACTATTGTTTTTAAAAAGAAAAATAAAATACAATTTTATTTTTAAGATAACAAAGGAAATGTTCGGTAGTTTTAATAATTAGATAGAATTTACAAGCACGTCATATTCATAAAAAATCATGAAATCTAGTACTGAATTATACCTAATGCCTCACAAATAAAATTTAAGGAATGAACAGACATGGCTGACTTTATTACAGTGTTCTGTGGCTTAGTGTTTCTGGACCCTCATGAATTTTCAGCTGCATAGCCGAAGTTTCTGGAAGCTCAGGTCTCCCTGTTCTTAAACAACAAGTTCACGCTGAACTTTACCCCCTCTTTTGCCCTTAGAACAGTTACAAAGCTCTCCTTCGAGGTGTCTTTAATGACAACCCGAGGAGCACCATCGTGACTGTCCAGGCTCAATTACATGGAGGGAAAAAAATTAAAACTTATAATGGCAACAAGTGGCTCTTTCACCTCAGGCTCCAGGACCAAGGTCCGTCACAAGGCAGCCCAGGTTGCCTCGCTAGGCGGGGCAGAACACTGCCCTGCTTTGCAAGGCACCCCGTGCCCAGGTGGGTAAAGGAGAGGCAGGCTGCCAGCAAGGGCGCAAGGCAGCTGGCAGCGCGGTGCCGTTACCTGCAGTTGCATCCCCAAGTGAAGCCAGGTTCAGCACCCTTGAGGCACAAGTAAAACTTTACAAGCACATTATGAGAGTAAAGGAGAACCTGGCAGGCAATCAGATAGCAAGATATGTTTAAGGATACTTTACTTTTATACTCCTTTTTCATCACCTGTGCCTGTCAGGAAAGGTTCGATACGCACAGTCCCTGCACTACTACTGCACAGCCACTCAATAAGGGAATGGACACCAACACCCTCCCTACATCCCCCAGTACTGCACTGGCACCCCTGCAAAGTCAGCTGAATACATCACTGGCTTCAACCAGCACGTTACCACCACCGCTGCCTCGCGCGCTCGCAAAGTGCTGAGAGCTATCTTCAGAGAAAACAACACAAACCCACCAAATAAACCCATCAGCCTTATTCCAGCTGTCTTCCCAAGCCATTTTATCATCAAAATCCCTGCTAACATTTTGACAGGTTGTCTGTACAGCAGCAGATAGCAGGGCAGATGGAGCCGAGGAGTCAGCGGCACAGCAGCACCAAGAGAGGATGAGGTGGTGGAGGGGTTAAAAGGCCTGTCCTCCCCTCACATCGCTGCCACTCACAGGGCAGTGTGTGAACAGACAGCGCCAGGCTGGAGAACGAGGAGGGAGCACATCCTGCTCCCCTCCATCCTGCAAGACATTACCTTCATTACACAGGGACTCCATGGCCTTGGAGCACCACAAAGTTCACCAAATTCTGGATGTAGCCGATTTCCCACCAATATGACTGTGCCAGAAGTGTGAGATTTAGAGAAAACCCTCCCTGCTGAAGGACACAGGAACCTTTCCACTGATTTGACTCTGAAAAGTTCAAGACACTCCACTCATACGACAGCCCAAAACACCTGGGTCACTGCCTCTGCCCATGAGCCACAGATTTCCAAGTGCCCATCCCGTGGGCAAGGGAGGCAAAGGAGCAAAATTTGCCTTCCACTTCTTCCCTCTGTGATTTCTTTTCATGCTGGATTTACAGCAGGTGACAGCAGCAGTAATGTTGCAAACAGAGGCTGCAATTCATGGTTCCTCAGCAAACAAAGGAAGCTTTGAGTTTTGTTGTAAAGCGTTTACCACCTGGTGTACGAAGGTACAATTCAACACTCACTTTGATTTACTTTGCAGTTCTGTTCGCTGTGTTCAGGTTTAATTACTGGCTTGTGTCACTGCAGAAGGGGAGGGTTCTGCTGTACCTGCTGCCTGGCAGAGAATTCTCATAAAACCACCAAACACTACAAAGGAAAGCAATAATCTTTCATTTTTCATGAAAAATACAAGCACAGGATAGATGTGAAGGGTGTTTTATGCATTGTCACAGATTTACAGAGAATTTTAAGTTCTCTAGGGCTTCCAAATTGTCCACTCAGTAACTCGGAGGTGTAATTCTTATCTCAGATATTCTGAATAATCATTCTAGAGGAGGATCTCTCCCTCTCCAAATAAAATTAATGCCTTTAAGCACCTAAATTATGCATCTGAATGCAATATGAATTTCCCTCCAAGTATGCATTTAGATCTCAAGACACAGCATCTGAAATCAGCCCTTGAGAGCAGCAGGGTGGAGATCACAGCAGAAGGGTGACAATCTTGGAGAAAGCCCCTTTCCCTCACAAAAACAGAGGAAAGAACAGCACTGAGCACAGCAGCTACAACCATGGCCCCTGCTAGAATTTTCTAGATGAGAACCCGTAACATTGCTCTGAAGATCATCTTGGGATGACCAGGAATCAAACCTAGATAGCAATTCTGGGCCCCAGCCTCTCCTGCTTGGAGAAGCTCCTTCTGGATGGCAAACTCACTGCTCTCAGGACCAGATGCAGCCCAACCCATCCAACCAGCCCAAAGGCCACCTCCACTATCTTTGTTGGCTCTCTTCAGAAACAACTGACACTGATTTCACCACTTTTCTTCCCTTTGACACATCCAAGAGCCCAGAATTAGTCTCAAGTAATCACGTTTACTCTGAAGAACATTTTAGTGCTGTAACAACAAACAGTACCAATCCAGAGCTGTTCCTGAGAAGCGACTGGAGATGTGGATAGGAGTGACTGAGAACTTAACAGGTTCACCCTAATGTTGAGGACATACAGCGAAAAGTACGTGGGGCACAGACCAGAGTGAACCTTGGGAAGAGCTGTCTACCCTTAGGGTAACCACAAACAACTGCTACAACACCTGCACACGCCATGCACCACCTGTAACACAGAACTGACACCTGCATTTCACAGTCACAGCTACTCACTGGTTCGTGCCAGTCACGATGAACACAGTACCTTGACAATACTCCTCTTTATAACTTATTCCATACTAAGAAACATAACACACCTGAGAGTCAAGGGGAAATTATTTGTACATATCATGAAATATTTGAAGGTTTTCAAAGCTTTCAAATGTTTATACTCCACGTTAGCAAAAAATCCAGATCTTTCAAAAAAATATATGTAAAAGAGATGGAGAGAGAAAAAGTGAGAGCATAACTAAAGCCCATCACCTGCAAGGCACAACACACAAGATTCAGCCTCTGATCTACCTCAGGTATAGGGATTGAACCGGCACCTCTGGCACCCCAGCAGCCACAGCGTCCCCTCTCACGTGCTTTTTATGTCATGCTTTAAGCACAGCTTTTCTTTTCAGTCTTGCTGAATGCTTGCTTTCCTAAAACAGGTTTGCGTTAAGAAAACTGTAACATTCTTCTATTCAAAATGTCTTATTGCAAGCATCCTGAGCAACTCTAATGACACTTTTTAAACTGATTGCCTTGTACTTGAACACTGCATTAGTCTCTCCCTCCCCAGCAGCCTGTGCTCCCGTCTCCTGTGGCAAAGTTCAGTCACTCCTGCCACAGTTGTCCCTCCTGGCTCAGGAAAAGGAGATGTCCGCTGCACAAGGATGCGACCAGAGCAGCAAAGATACGGATCCCATCAGGCAGCAGGAATCGAAAGATCAACTCAATAACAACCTGAGTATCTTCCTTTTGACATTCACCCCCATGCTGTCTCATTTTTTAAAGGGAAAACTTGTAACATTCCTTTGAAAATATCAGATTTGCACACGTGGAGCTGGGAGCGACCTCTATGGTGGGGAAGGGCTCAGGATGAAGGAATTGCACTTCAGACTGTTCTGTGTTGCTACCTAGAGGTTTAAGAAATTTATTTTTGGCACAAATGACTGTTGCAAAAATGCTGCATATTTAATGACAATTACCGGTTTGACATCAATATTTCTCCTCGTAGCATTTGAAATTATTCAGTGGAAATAATGAAGCTGTCATCTAAAATACTCTACTTATTGTAAAATTTTATGTTCCATTTAAATCTCAGAAAAGAATGACAATAAACTTTGATTAAATACTTGCCTGTAACAGAGTAAGATGTCAACAGGCAGCAGTAAATTTAGACAGATTCCCATTGACTCTGTGCCAGTTTGCTAACGGCAGTCGCGCTCACGGAAAGCGTCTGCTGACAATACCCCGGCCTGGGCGCCTCATCAGCTAACAAAAACGTTACCTTTGAAAGCAATAACAATCAAATTGCAGCAATACGAGGAATTTCTTATCACCATTTTGAATGTGTTTATCTCACCACAACATCACGGGTTCATTTTTCCACGTTGCACAACCGCACCCAGGGCTCGCCATGCTCAGTTGTTACCACGAGACCAACACTGCCCTTCTCTGGAATCCCTGGCTCCTGGTTGACTTCTCCTAACGCCAGTGAGCAGGTAAGAGCAGTGCGGAAGAGCAGTGTCAGTTTGTCAGGGAAAGCAGTGGCGTACGGAACAAATCTAATTGCAGTGCTCCATCACTGCTATCAGAGCCCCACAGCAGAGAAGGGAAAGGTAAATGCAATGAAGACAAATTGAGGTGAAGATCTATCACGAAAAAAGACGAAGAAGCAAAGAAGAACAAGCCATTCACAATGGAAAAGAGGAAATACATAAATACAACCAGGATCATTCTCATAAAAAAACAATAGATGAGAATCACTGAGGATTTGAGTCAAAGGACTTAAACGCAACTACAAAAAACAATGCATTAGATTAAGGAAAAAAACATTTTTAACCACATAATGCACAACGAAAAAAAGGAAACACCTTCTCAAGTGAATAAGGCATGGGAAATTAAGATGAAAAAGTATGAAAAACAGACAGAAGGAATGGGAACTAATGTGAAAAAGAAACAATGTCTGGAAATACATTACGAAATGACCATAAATCAATCCCCAATCCCTGTCTCCCTGGCCATGATCCTGCCCCTTATCTATGTCTACATCATCACTACACAGATCATAAGGAAAACATGATGAAGAGTATGGGAAAAAGTGCTTTGTTGGCATTTTTTTCCTGCACACCCTTTCCTGCCATTTGGATTTTTTTACCCACAGCTGTGTTCCCTCTTTACCTAAATGCACGTAAGAAAATTGGTTTGTGACTCTAAGGAAGCTTCAAGAGAGCAAGCCCAGGGGAAGAGGCATCAGAAGCAGCTGCTAAGTCTGCGGAGAGCACCTCAGCAGACCTCTCTCCAGAGGACTAGGCAGCAGCTACCAGGCTCCAGGTTACAAAAACCACTGCACTGCATGAGGTGACCTGCAGGAGAGATTGGCTTCCACCTACTCCCTGTCCCACACAGAAAGAAAAGCCCTCTCTCAAAGGAATTCGCTACACATTCACCTGCTGGGCTTGGGCGTAAAAGCAGAATTAATTCCACCTTGTGGCTGTTTGCACCACCCTTCCTGAATTAAGAGAAATTGCTCACCTGGCAGCTGAAAGTAAACACAGTTCACTGTATTCCCAGAGAAGAGCAAAGAAATTCAGGCTGCTGTTCCTAATAACCAACATAGTGCAGCAGCCTGAAAGAACTAAACATAATTCATGCTACTGTTCTGGGGTTTATTCCCCTCTCTCTCTTTACACCTTTTTTCTTTTTTCTCCATCATCCCTCCTTGTTGTAAATGAGGAATCCACACAGGTGGGTTGATCAAAGACTGATTGCAATTAAGATTTATTGTTGAATTTGGTGCTGTAGTATAATTGAAACAGGTGTCCCTCTATTTTCTTCTCTACTGCTTTGTTCCAAATGCTAATCAACACAAAATATTTCAGAATACAATTACACAAATGAGTCAAATATATTAAAATATTATAAAATATATATTTCCAAAATTTGAAGAAAAATACAATTATGAGTAGACTTGCTTATTCCAATAGTGTAGAGTCCACTTCTACTTCTATATCTGTGCAGCGAGGCAGAACCATTTTAGTGAAGGAATTCAAGCATTTTAATGTAGAATAAAGAAGGTGGTGTTCTATTCCCACTCTGCATCACAGTTATAAATTTCTAAACATTCCATTCTTTTTCAGACTTCAGGTGCCATCTTCACACTCAAAACTCTGAAAAAAATTACAAGGGGCATATTCCAAAGGTCAAACTACAGTAACAGTGCTCTCACACAGGATGTGACCCCAGAAAGAGAAGCTGCAAGAACTGGCATGGAACAGTAAAACACTTTTATCTCTTCTGGTTTGATTCTTATGGTTCTTGTCCCGATCATGTTCCTCTTAAGGATGAGGCACCTTGCTGGCTCACTCAGAGCCACTCAAAAGCTATGGCTGACTGTTATACAAGAGTTATTCCCAGAAGAAGTTAGCAATCTGCCATATATTGGGAATAACAGACTCTTTTTCTCTTCTAGCCTCAGAAATTGCTCCAAGAGTGAGTCTGTACTAACATAGGACACTGAAAAATTTTAAACAACAGTGCAGCAGATGAGGTTTATCTAAGTTGGCAAAAGCCTTGTTTTCAGATAAAGTGAATGCTAATGATAATAAATAACTGCAAATACCATCTGGACTCTTTGAAAAACATCTTTCTCCAAGTCTGAAATTGAATCTCTACAAAAGGAGGATCAATGCAAAAGAAAATGAAAACAGTAAATTAAAACTAGATTTATGCCAACTACTTAAAACTAAGAGCTTATTTAGAAGCAGTTAACAGAAAAACGTGTTCTAGTTCAGATGCAGAGTCTGGCCTAATCCCATAAAGCAACTCAGAGCTCCCACAGTCCACCAGCAAATGTTCAGAACTGCAGGACTGTATACGAGGCTACTTTTATTTTTATTATTACTACTAACAGTAGCAGTTTGTTTCCTAAACTCGTCTCTAATTGTCACAAAACTCAGAACAGAGTGGTACTCCCATGTCCTATTCAATAACTTTAAAAAAGATTGCGATGAAGCAGAAAATTCACCCTGTAACACAGAAGATCATCAGTCAAGGGTCTACACGAATGACAAGTCTGTTCTTGACAAACGCAACACAAACTGCAAGCCACGATCTTTGGTTATTGAGCAAAACCCCCCAGTGCACACACCAGTTCTGCCAAATACCAACCACGCAGCCGAACTGCACAGGGTGTTCTTCAGACAGGTTAAGTTACTTCTGGTTAACGTATCCTGACCTATGCTTGAACCATTTCTGCATAATAAAGTTGTAGATTTTAGAAAGAGTGCTTAATTTCCACTGTATTTTGCATAGATCATTTAGTACTTAAAATGAGTACAAATCAAATGTAGGAAACACAATATTAATAATATTTTCTGAGTGCTTCCACTTTGCCCGTGAGGTGGAACTTTAATTACATCATTAATAATGATGCCTTCATTTTCAGTCCGCAGTGCATCATTCCTCCAGTGCCACTTGAAGTGCATTTGGTCTCTAAACTGATCCATTCTCTGGAACGGGTTCACTGATTATATTGTAACAGCAGCCTCACCCTGCTTACAGCTCAGCTACAATGGCATCAACAGAAGAATTTAGAGGCAGGAATTGCCTATTACAGCCTTAAATATGGAAGGTTTATTTAGAAAAGTTTCCTGATATTTTCTGTCTCCAGAAATTTTACATAGATCTAAAGTTGACAGGTGTTCTTTGAGGGGGGGAGGGGGAAAGGGTAAAAAAAAAAATCTAGCCTTGTTTTCCCCTATTATCCAGAGTACAGATTGTCTCAAAACCAGAAAATGCCGAAAAGCTGGCATCTGTGACTATAATTTACCCAGAAAAAAAGAAAAAACATTGTATCCAATGAAGGTTTCCAAAAGGAAATCTCTCCCAGTAAGCAGCATAACTTTGTATTTCCGTAGGGTAATTAAAGGGTGATCACATCCAAAGAATATTATGTGTGTCACTTCCTCTGTACTCGAAGCCTTGAGACACAACTCGGCTCCACCTGAACCTCACACTCGCTGTTACTGGGCCAGATAAGGCAGCAGACTTTGCTTCCTTTTCTCTTGGCTGATGGAACTATTCCCCATGACAGTGTTCCTTCTCCCCCCAGGGTCTGGATGCCGATGGACGCACTGCTTGGACATTTACCCAGCAAGGTGAAGCATCCTGACAGCATTGCCCTGGGAAGTGGGGAGCTGCCAGCAGAGCGGGACAGGAGCCCCGCAGCCCAGAGCTCTCCGTTCGGTGCCACGCGCTGGGCCTCCGCCATCGCACGCTGCCAGAGGCGGAACACATCGGTGCCTTCAGCCGCTCAGCCGGGTTCAGACCTCGGCACACCCTAAGCAAGACTCTGCCCCCTCGTTCAGAGCACAGTAAGCTGCATGCACACCTACAGCTCTCCACTCTTCCAAAATAATATTCCCTGAGTGCTTCCACTTTGCCCAGCTGCAACTTTAATTACATCATTAGTAATTTTTTCAGGATTGCGTGGTGAGGTAAAACCTGAAGACTGTATTAACAAGACTAGGTATTAACAAGGCCCCTGTGCACGCTTGGGTTGTGTCCTCAGGGTGCAGCCTCTGCTCACAGGAAGGCGAGAGAGAAAGGGGACAAGGGACAAAGCAAGGGGATGGTAAGCGGAGAAAACAACAAAGGAATTCTCTCCAACATCAAAATTTCATCAAGCTGAGGCTTCCTCAGAGGTGCTGAAGCCAGGATCGGGCACCCAGCTGGCCATTCAGACAGATGGTGTTTGCCAAGCTCAGCGGCTCCCATGCCAGCAGTCGCCCTCCCACGCTGACCTACCCCTTACGTCTTTTTTTCTGCCTTGGAGATAACAAGAACCACAAAGGCCCGGAGAGACACCACGCAGTCACTCCCTGACAGGTTCTCCAGCTCCTGTTGGAGAGCTACTACTTTAACTTTGCTACTGGATTAAAGGAAGACTGAATCAGTAAATGAAACCAAATGAACGCCTCCCTCTCCCTTTGTAAACAACCTCAAGTGAGAAGGCTGTCAGGAGGCATCTGGACCCGCTTCTCAAATATAAGAACTGAAACAGAAAAACTGGAGAATATCTAGATAAAATTTGGTTTTCTACCACTAAATTTCTTTGTGTGAAGAAAGCAATAACCTCTCCATAAGTTAGAAAATATTTCTGTTCTGATTATTCAGCTATTAAAATGGGAAAGTGCCATTTTATGACAATTGCTTTCGGCAGGAGATATTTTACACTTATATTCTGAAGGAATATGCACATAAGGAAGAACAATATTAAAACCTTCAGCGTTAATCTGTATTTTCAAAGCTAAGCACATTTTGACAAACTTTCTAATAGACACTGTTCAAAATTCATAACATATATGAGCATGATTACATTACTCTAATTTATTTTTTTCTCCTCTCATGCGCAGCAATAAAATTTTACCTTTGAACTTATATTTATTACAACTTTTACTCTACGGAGGGCATGCAGGCACAGAAATATAATAAAGCTCTGCTAATTCCATACATTATTGAAATCCTAACACTGCAAATGGTATCTTACTGTCTTCATGCATACTTAAAATTTCAATTCAAAACCCATTTCATTAAAAGAGCTGGTTAAGCAACAGGATATGCTTTTTTTAAGTTTGTGGATTAATGTCTTAGAATTATATTTTACACATATGGGAGAAAAAAAGTTGGTAATACTAGCGTTTGTTTAGGTGTTGTAAGCAAAAGCTTGATAGATGCTAAATAATTGAGTGCTCCATCTGTCAGACTCCTAAGCACCATAAAATTATAGAGAAGTGCTAGAGAATAACCTTTGCTTTACTCACAGGCTGCTGTAATCTGGAGCTACTTCCAGAGGTAAAAACCCCACTGACTTCACCAAACTGGGAAGGGTACAGCTGAGCAGGAACAGCTTCAAACTACATGGAGCACGAAGAAGTGAGAGCCCAGAAGGGATGTCAGCCATAAAGCTCAGTGGCCATCGTGCAACGCTAACGATACCTGGTCAATGAAAGCATCACACCTGACACACACAACAAGTTTGGGGCATCTCTTAAACTGGTTGCTGTACTACTAAACAATACAGCAACCCAAGTCTGTGAGGGAGCAGCTCGTGCAATCAAACAGATGACAAGTGCAAAAGGTGACTCTAATTGCAAGCATAACATTGGCAGAACCACCTCTCTCTCCCCAAAGGTCACCACGCACATGAGCTCCAGCTTCACCCATCAGCAGCCAAGATAACGGCCGCTCACACAGAGCCATTGGGAAAGAAGACAAGGGGATGGCTTTCTGCATACAACGTCCTCATCACATTTCTGGTAATTTTTCAATCATAGATAAGGCATGAGTTGAGAAATGGCAGCAGAACAGGCTACTCTGAAAATGTAATAGAAGCAACTTAACAACCTTTACATTTGGCACAGAGGCATCAAAAATGATATCTATTATCACTGCTCTAATTAAATGGCTGGGACTCAGAAGAATTGTGTTTTGTTTCACTGGAAACATGGCCACATGATGTTTGATGGGTCCTAAACCCACAGGAACAGATTTGTCCACCACAGCCAGTCTGCAGAACACCCGCAGGATGAAACACATGGAGACAGAAATGGTCCAAACGGGGTTTCCAGATACCCCACAAGGTCCATCACTCCCGCTGTCCTGAAGGCAGACTATGCTGGTTTGACTGCCAACAGCCAGCACTGCTGTCAGCCCCTGACCTCAGCTTCTCTAACCACAAACCTCTGGGGTGCAGCAACACAGTGACCCTCCCAGAGGGTTCCTCTGTTCCCACCACAGCTATGTCCCTACACGGGCTTACAGACCACCACTAAGGAGCAAGGCCGAGGCTTTCCTATCCAAACCCTCTGTCTGTGAGTCAGCAGTGGCCAGATTCAGCCTCCTGAGCCAGCTGCAGGACAGACATGCAAAGACATCAAGCCAAGTGAGCTTTCTGACCATGAAATACCAGAACAGGCGGGAGAAACACACGAGGGCTGCATTTTAACTCCAGCATGCAGATGCAAGGAAGCTGTTGCACCGGGGGACTTCCTGGAGTTTAGCAGGGTGAAACCAAGCTCCCACAGGCTCAGCTGATCGTATTCAGGCTACTGAGCTACTCTGTGCTTTGGCAAGCCCAGGTGGGACAAGGTAATCCTCACCTTTGCATGACTTCCCACCAACAAGCAGTAAGGCAGGGAGCAGTTTACTTCTGAGACCAGCTACTCCAGGGACAGAACCAGAGTTTAGCAGAAATCATTCAGGAATCTGGGCTCAACCACACTTGGTTTAGAGAGGAACACACTCGCTTGTTAAAAAGTAAGGGTGAAGGGGTTTCCTTAAAAGCAGGTAAGCAGAGCAAGGTTACTGCCTGCTCCTAGGCAGTTAGGTGAAATGTATTCCACTACAGACTTCAAAGTCACCTCACTGGCAACATAAACTTCCCAACATACTGAAAGTCAGCAGGAGTGTTGAATTAATACACATACACTAACAAACACTCCTACAACCAGCAATGTTTAATCTGGGTTTCACTACCTGACACCAAAACTCATGGATGCAGCGTGGGTTGGAAGCCTTGAGACAGGGGGAGAACTAGAGGGAAAACACTAAAGCAGTGAATGACAGCAAAGAAGTCAGGGGGAAGAGTCCAAATCTGGAGGGAGCCTGTACAGAACACTATCACAACCAAGGCAAGGCAGGTGATGTTAACATCTGGGCTGAGACAGAGCAGGTAATACGAGCACCGGGGAAGCCTGCCTCTATACTCAGTGATTGTAGGGCTACATTGCGATGATGTGCAGAATAATTCCCAGCAATATATAAGATGTTACTGCTTAATGTGCCGAGTATACAAAGAGATGTAAACAAAATGAGTTTTCAGAGAGCCTGCAATACTGTCTGACTGCACAGGGGAAGTTATTACGCACCAACCGACTGCTGGAAAAAGGAACTTCTACACACCTTTGGGGTCTTACCCATGTATCTTAATGTTCTGGACCATGACAAATGATTGGATAACAACTCTTACTCCCCTTGTCACCATCCATCTTCTTAGGAGGCTTATTTCTTCAAATCCTGATGATGAACCTCTGTAGTCACTTATCTGAGCAGTGAAATTTATTGCCTTTACTAGAAAATGAAATTCTCCTCCAGGAGAACTGCAATGGACACAAAAGGGCAAACTTCCACCCTGGCGTATGTGGATGCATTTTCTTTCTCTTTAGTGGGAACTACATATATTTATCCCATGTCAGAATTTGGACCAAAGGGTATCTCCTGTGTTAAAAGCAATGGCTGATTTCCAATTAAATAAGCTACAGACCATAGAGATTTTCTAATGAGAGAAAAAGATGAGGCCCCAACCTAATTCTGTTTTCAGTGTAAATATTTAAGAGGGCCCCTAAAGCAGAGTCTCCAAAATACTTACTAATTGCACTGGGCTGCCTCCAGGCCTCCAGTTACTGTCACTGGCAGGGAATGGGCAAAGTTTGCAAGGGACCAACCCACCAAGGGTTCAAAGATGCTACTGTTATTTTGGGAAAGCCTTGAAGGACTCAAGAGACAAGAGGACTGTGGAACAGAATATTGTGGCGCTGACTTGGACAGAAAACACTCCACAGTCTGTAGACTTCATGAGCAGCTGTATAAAAACATTCTGGCACAGCTGGGAGTATCCTCCAAACTGCTAAACTGCAAAAGAGCAGACCACTACTAACTCCACAGCACTTCTGCTGTCTCCAGTAGCTACACGAATCTGTAGCAGAAAATAAAGAGCAGTAAAGTTGTAGAGCCCCATCTATAAATTCAGCTGAAAGACTCGTAAGTGCCTTCTTTTCTCGTGTGTTCAACAGCAAGAGTTGGTTCCTCAAGAGAGGTCATTCCCAACACAGGGAACAAACCAATGCCAAAGGATGACTATGGGATTCAAAAGTACATCAGTGAATAAAATCAAGCTCCTACTTTTGTCTGATCAGCTAAGAGAACTGGAAAAACTGTGCAAGTCACTTGTGGTCCTCAGAAGAAGCAGCACTAAGAAGAGTCTTTCTGGATTTCGTATCAAGTTGCACAGTTGGCCAGTAATTAGCTTGGAGTGAGAAACCTCCCCTCCAGCTCCACAGTACAAGAAGGGTTGAAAGAGCTGCAGGTGCCCAGAGTGACACCATAAATATTGATCACAGCACTCGTTCCACTTCATTAGCCACAAAGTGAGCAATGGTCCTCAAGGGAGAGGAAAAGGCAGATCCAATTTTAATCAAACTGCTGTGGAATATTATTATAATTATTGCTCTTTACTCATGCCAATTGCAGCCTATAAAAAAAAAAAAAGAGATGTTTCTGTACAGAGAGCCAAAACCTCCTGCTGCCAGGAAGGTGCATCGACATTATGTGAAGCAGCCCAACATAACAATGTCCAAGTGAGCTCTGCAATCAGCAAAACCAGTTTTTCAGCCCAGCACCTCACCCAGGGCTCGTTACAAACACTGGTCCAGCCAAAACTTGGTGGCACTACAGCCATGGTGTTTCTGAGATATAAACTGGTCTCTGGCAACGAAGCGGCTGTACAGACTTATTAGCCCGCTCAGACTGACCTACAAAGTACAGTACATAAATCCTAAACCATTAAACCTTCAAAATATATGTCTGGGAACACTGCCAGGGAATATTTGAAAGGGATTACAGGAAATGTATAAGTTGTCAGTGAAAATGAAAATATGGATTTCAATTGAAACTCTGTATAAGGGTGAATTTTTCCCTCAAAATCTGTTAGTCCAGCAGCCATGCTGAACGCAGGGAAAATCGCTCAGCGGGCTCAGACTACACAGGGCAAACTGATACAGTTCTAAAGCTACATTTTTATCTGCTGAAATAAAACATTTTACTTTTTTATTTTTCTCCTTTAATCAGAATATAACCTCATTAAATGACAGTGTGTGAAAAGAACATATAAGCTAGAAAGAAAATATAAAAACTTTCTGAATAAATTAATGTTTATTGCTTTTAGACTTTGATATTCTGGTCTTCACTACTTAAATGCAGTTTAAATGTATTACTTGCCACGGCCTTTACATTAAACCCAGTAAGCCTGCAATTTGCGATAAAATTCCTTATCTCTCTCCTTCTGAACCAACGCAAAGATCCAAGGTTAATTTGCAGATAATATTATTTCATGAAATAATTATCTTAGTCTATATTACTTAAAATAGCTAAATTGAAGAAAGATGTTTAAAAAAACGAAGCTGGCGCAGCCGCAGGATGAAGGTCTCTCCACTCCCACACCCGCCCCCACCCTGGCAGCACCTTCAGTGGGGGCACAGCCTGGGTACCCCAAGCCCGGAGCAGCTGCCCTGGTGCCCAGGGAGCCAGGATGGGGATGCTCAGAGCCAACGCACGTGCCCAGGGCACAGAGCTCCCTGTGGTGGGAGGGAAGGGACCCAGCCCCCAGACGCCAACAGCCAGGCGGCTTTGCCTCTCGCCAACCTCAGTGCCGGCTGAAAAATGGCTCTCTGCAGCCATTCCTTCTCATCCAGCTAATTTTTCCAAACACCCTCCTATTAAACTATACAAATATATTCATTTAGTAAACATCCCATTAACCAGGTCAGCGTACAGTATTCGGAGCTTATTATAGAGTAGAACCAAATCAGTCACAGAAGCAATTATGCAATTGTAGAGCAGACAATTCACTTCAATCTTAATGTGAAGCTAGGGATGTACGTGCCAACGTTCATTCACACGACTCATTCATTTCCAGGTACTGGGCACCATTCTTTTTACCCTCACTTACACAGTGCTCTCATGTAGTTTGATTTGTAAGCTTTGTGGACTGTCAGAAAATATGAGCTCAGTGCTTCCCCCGTCATGTAAGGGATTTTGTTATTGAATTTAAGAGGGTTTCTAAGCTTCTATCACACAACTCAGGGATGAAGTTGGGCTTGATGTTCAGATTCAAGACCTAAAGTCATGTTTCTCTCACAAAAAAAAGGATCCTTCCAGAACTATTTAAAATAGGTGCTTGTAGAGATATCAGAGCTAAGATTATTGGATACTACAGTTACAAAATGGGAAAAAAAAGGCTTTTAAAATCACAGCTTTATTTGAAGGCGTCCATTTCTTTATGCATCTTGGGAAAGCAGGTTGCCATATAATATTAACAAACAAGAACATACTCTGTCAACCACATGCAGTAGCACAGACATCTTGAAGACCTAAATAAAAAATGTATTTGAAAACCTTGTCTAGTCTGAGTTAACAGACTCCTATGATATAAATTAACAGCAGAGGGGGAATTATTTTCCCAGGATTTAAATTGTATATAGCATTAAAAGTAAAGGCCTTAAGAGAGTCATTGATAGGCAAGGAACTGCTATCTTTAGATCTATGCGTGCCCAGAGAGCACTGTGCTAAATTTACAGTCTCAGGGAGAGTCACCAAATCAGTCAGCTTTATTTGTAAACCACAAGAAAAGAACAAAACGCCCTCTGGGCTGTAGTGTCCTTTGACACAGCACCAAGCACACAACAAACCCGTGCTGATCTTGTATGGAGCTTGGGAAATCTGATCAAACTCGGGGGGAGGCAATTCTGGCTACTTACAATGTAATAGAAATTTTGCATCTGGTAACAAGACACGGAATTTGAGCTTACAGGATCATCTTGGTTTCCACAACAGACTAAGGGCAGCCAAGCCTATCTCCCACCTGCTTCAAGCATGGATGGAGCCTCTTCCACTGAACTGCCCAAGAGTCTACATTACATCCATGAGGACTTCAGTCCAGGTCATCACATTTTCACTACAGAACACCTGGTATTTCACAGCTCACACACATTTGCCAGGGATGAGTGGAAACAACCCCCAGATTGGAGATGGACTCAAGTGCCTCAGGAGATGAGACAAAGGGAGCGCAGGCAGAGCTCACCCCATCTGGAAGTGACTTTGACCCGCCAAAATCTGGGTTCATCCAGTCCCAGCAAAACCCCTGGCCAGGGGCAGATAAATATGCTCGCTTCTTTCAGAAAAGTCAATTTCAAACTGCATCTGCCTCCCAGTGGATACAGCACCTGAATCCCTTCAAGCACCATAGGCCACAGGACCAGGACAGGAACTGACTCCATGTGACTGTTCTTCCCCTCCTCAGTGACAGGAAAGGAAAAAGCACTGCTTTCTACTTGCAAAGCTGCTGCCCCAAGCCATGTGGATGTGTTGACTCATTCACCTTGCTTCTCCTTTCTTCTTTTCCTGGGCCTAGCAGTCACTGGGTCAATGTCAGGGTCCATTGGTATCAGCACCATCAGGCAACTGATGGTAAAATATAGACTATGGCTGCCAGAAAGGAACTGAACAAATTCAACATTACAGTCCCATTCCCACATCTCCGGCAGAATTTTTGAATAATGCATCTGTTTTAAGAATCATGGTAAAAGGAAGCACTAAAATCATACAGTATGGGAAGACCAAGCTTCAAAATTGGAGAAGGCATCCCAACAATACAGGATGATTCCGTTTCTAAAGAAATTCCATCTCATTTATATGTTCTCTTGACAAGCTTCCCTCTGACATTTGCAAACTGCCTAAAGATAAAAACTGAACAGGCTGTTTATTTAAAAAGGAACTATGAAATATCTTATCCTGTTACTTGTTTTACTCTTCTAAACAAAGGCAGTACCTAATTTGAAACAATTACAGACAAGCTTTATACAGACAGAAAGACAAACACCTAACAATGGCATTTTAAACTGCTCTCATTCTCCTCTAAGAGGTAATCTTTCTTGATTCTCTAATTCACATTCACTCCAGCACTTCACAACAGCTACCATTTATTAAATATGAGATTCAATTCACATATAAACAAATGTGATAATGTAATCTACACTTAAGATAATAGCTAGGCTTCAAAGTTTTGGAGGAATTAGGAGTTTTCTCTTTTTATGGCTGCTCTTTGCATTACTTCTTGTCACAACCTCAGAACTCCAGTCCTGTAATCTCGGTCCACTGAACCCGTGTTTCCACATGAGCTGGGATCTGTGTGAGGATCAAAACCCATCCCACGGAGAGCACTGAATTCAGTGGGAAATCTGCCAGCAGGAGGATGTTAAAGAGCATTTAAAACCCACATCTCGTGGTCATTTTCCCTGCTCTGCAATTTCTCTACCATTTCCTCGCATTCTTCTCTTTCCATTACGACTACCTTACTAATCGCAAATTGCTGCCTAATGAAGAGTACTGACATTACAATACTTAATTAGAATTAAGAGGAAGATTTACTTTAGAAACCTGACAGACCAATATGCTCCAGAGCCAATCTCAGTAGTGCAGAACTAGCCCAAAGTTTCCATGTCCCAAATTCTTAATTAAAGTTTGTCAAAACTTCTTATTTCGGGGGGGGGGGGGGGGGGGGAGGTGACTTCCCCTCCAGCATCCATTAACCTCAAAAAAACAAGTGACTAAATTGTTTTTAATCAGCTCTACTTCATAAGCAGCTTGATAAAAGAAACTCAAAGAAAGTACAACACTTATCTTAAATTTCCACCCAGCAGCCTTCACCACCACATATAAAGTTGGCTCTCACATCATTGCTGTCCAGCACACAACAGGCAGTGCCAAAGAAATTTCAGCTACAGAAAAAGCTTTCTATAGGGCCACCCAGCAGGAAAGGATTGAATTACACAAAAAATGCCCTTTTTTTTTTTCCCTCCACTAAAAGGGCTGAGGTCAGAGATAAATGTGAGAAGCTATCTATGTCTTGAAGTTAGACTCAAGTTATTTCTTTACATAAACCTCAGGAGAAACTTAACTGCTGAACCCCCCAGCACAGCACAGCCAGAGCCCAGTGCAGCTCCCTCACCTTGTCTGAGGAACAGTGAGCACAGAATACCTCATGGCTGCTCCCAGCCCTTTCTGCCACCCTGGCTTCTCCTAATTTCTCCTCTCCTATCACCACACTCCAGGCCCTCCCGTAGACCGAGACAGAGTGAAGCCCCCAGCCCCACACACTGCAGGCTGGGACAGGTATTCACTACCAGGTCTCAGTCTCCTCCCTGCAGAATCAGGTGTAGTTTATTTCTTTTAATATTATCTGATGGGAACAAATTCCCAGATACCACCTCAAACAGAACTGAACTGGCTTATTTTGAAACATTTTTTTCTTTTGTAAGTTATCTGGTATGAGTTGGATTCCAGCCCACTGAAACTCATGTACAGAATGCAATAAAATACAGTCAGCCATTCCTTTACCTTTAATTCTGCTTAATTTAAAGTCTTTATACTGTTTGGACTACCTCAAAAAAAAAAAAGTCTTGGCTAAAGTGATTTTGAACTGAGAATTGGGCAATTTTCTGTCTATTAAGAATCTGAAAAATATCAAAGGCATTAAAGACTCTTTTCTGGCTTGTTTTAAGCCTGGCTTCCTAAGGAAATAAGGATCACAGAATCATCATAGAGTGGTTTGGGTTGGAAAGGACCTTTAAAGGTCATTTAGTCCAACCCCCCTGCAGTGAGCAGGGACATCTTTGACTCGATCAGGCTGCTGAGAGCCCCATCCAACCTGACCTGGAATGTTTCCAGGAATCAGGTTTCTGCCACCAATCTGGACAACTTATGCCAGCATTTCCCCCAGCCTGTGTTGATAACGGGGGCTACCCCAACCCAGGCTTTGTTAAATCTCATGAGGTTCACACAGACCCGCTTCTCAAGCTTGTCCAGATCCCTTGGATGCATCCCATGCCTCAGGTGTGTCAGCTGCCACTGCACTGTTCATCCATCTGCTGAACAGCAGAAAATTTTGAAACAGTTTAATGTAAAAAAAATTTGACAGAGGGGTTGGTCCCTTAAAGATTCAAATACCCACTTGAAGTAGCAGCTCAACATTGGAGAAAGTCACAAACATTGCCAGCACTGAGGAAAATTATCCCTCTGCTGGCTGGATACAGGCTGGTCAAACACCAGTAAAATGCTACAAGATGTAGAACATAAAACTTTCCCTATTTGCTCTTTTATTAAAAGAAAAAAAAATAGCATTTTGTAAACATTTCTGCAGACTGTCACCTGTCTACTCAATACGAAGATTTCAGAAGAGCTGCTTAAATGAAAGGACCATGTTTGCACAACCTGTGCTGAGCTTTCTTGCAAACTCAGCTACAGGATCCTCCAGTAAAGTTGTGTGAATGGTGTCATATAGATATGCTGTAATATCTGGTTTGAAATAAATGGCCTAAGATTGATATTAATGCAAAAAGGTTTGAATTCATGTGTCTCAAGGGGATATTATGGGTAGGAAACTAAAACCCAAGAAAGTTATCTGGTCATGGCTGTGTAAAGAAAAGCACCACGTCAAAGCCAGGAGAAACCACCATTGATGTGAATGCTATAAACAGCCAGTGTTTATTTCCAGAGACAAACGTCTCTGTATGTAACAAAACCAACAAGGGCAAGACTAGAGCATAAAACTTCTCAGAGACTGTTTAGGATGAGAGGGATAAAAAGGTGTTGTGTGTTGTGAAGCATTTCCACTACTTATATTCCTCAGCATTGAGTGCCCAGTGCTGTGTGCTTGGAACACTTAGCATAAACATCACCAGATCATACTCACTGCCTTAAAAACCTCCTCCACTACCAGAAAAGCAGTGAAATCCTTAACCCCTTTTGGAATCCATTTAACCCAGATACCAGAGCCCTTATGGATGGCATCCACCCTCACTGTCACATCTTCAATCTCCTCTTCCCCATAACTTCAGCCTCCTTTGGGTCACAGATCCAGAACCCTGCCCTTAACACTTCTCCAGTCGATCCTTCCAGCGTTCTCTCCTGTCCACATACGTTAATTTTAGAACTTGCCATCTCCCTTTTATCTACCTTTCAAATACATTTCATGAAGGATTCTATTTTGCTCTTATCTCCCTTTTGCTGAACCACTGTTCCCTAAGAAATACAATAACTCTCTAAAAAAAGAACACGAACTCAACATGTATGTGAAGCTGTGCTTAGTTTAAAGAAAACAACCAAACAGGTATTTTAGGCTGCGTGCTTCATTTCCCTGAGAAAACATGAATTGCTATTGACACTTATAGCCATTTTTCTCATTTCTTACTGAAACAACCTGGGATTGTTGTCTACAATATATTGTGAGGGACAAAACCACATAGATCTATTTAAAGACTTCTTTTCCAGACTTAAAAAATTAACTATAAATACTTTTGCAGCTACAAAATACAACACAGGAACGTTATTTCAGTTTCATAACGGAAAGATTAGAGAGCATCAAACTCAGTAACGACTCTCTAGACATTAAAAAATGGTTTATAAATAAATAAATAGTTTAAAAATATACATTTGCATTAGCCTAGTATACAAATATTAATCCTTCTATATAGTTTCTTCAAATATCTTTCACCAATGCAACAGATTTACAGGTCACTCACACACAGCGTGCTCTTTAGGTGACCTTTATCACATACTCAGATCAACTTATGTCAAACTTATTCCATAACATTTAAAACATAAAGGGCAATGCAGATCTTGCCATAATAAGCAATGTTTATACTTTTCTTAATGTTATAATTCACATTTCTGAAAAGGCTACCTTGAACCTTTGTTCCAAATCTACAGGTGTTTGAAGCTCAGGTTCCTTTAAAAAACAAAGATCAGCACCTGCTGCTCCCTCTCGCTAATGAAAGCGGGAGCAGAATCTTTGAAACTCCATCTGAAACAGCCATAGGGAAGAAACGGCCTTTGCCCTTACCATTTTAACACTGCTCGAAGTCTTGAAAAACATATTTTTGAGACATTGGGTATAATAAAGGAGCACTAGATACCGAGAAGAATCATGGTTTTGCATAGAAATTAATTTAAGGGTGTTCTGCACCACAAGCTCACACTTAGCTTGGCTGGCATGCAAAACACATTTTCACAGGTAGCTGTAATACCTTATACTGACAAGTACAGGGAGGATGAAAGCTGGCTACATCCCCAATCAACTCCACTGGTACTGCTGTCTGCCACCTACACAGCCCTAACATCACCCCTGGATCCCAACTGTAGCTGTCTTCAGGATGACTGACACAAATCACACACCAGCATTTGACAAAGCACAGCCACCCTTCAGCTGGAAATCACACAGCTTCTTTCCATTCAAACAGAAAGAAAACTAATCAAAGTACATTTGAATTTATCTTCTAAATTCAAGTCCACCACCTTCCAGCTTTCCAACATTAGATATTTCAACCTGTATTTCAGCACAATGCACCTGACTCTAAGACACAGAGACCTAAGCAAATGTAGCTACTACAGTAATTGCTCACAGACATTTGAGTTTGTCTTCCTTGGCTTGTGAGCCATGTTCGCTATGATCCTGAACAAATTAAAACTGTTTAAGTGTGACTATGCAAAGAAAGCTCTTACTTTTCAGCAACTTGCCATAAAACTAATCTAAAGCTGATCTTTTTCTTTTGTAGACATCATTTTCAGTAGAGGATACAAAGGCAGTAAATAGGCTTGCATTCATGATGGTGTCTGATTTGTGTTCCTAACAGTCAGAACAGACTGGTTTGGGATCAACAGCTCCAGTGACGGGGTACGGTGGGGTAGATCACAAACTAAGAGGAGGAATGGGCAATGAGGCCCCTGACAGTAACGGAACCTGTGGGCTCAGAAGAGCTGGTGTCTCTTTAATTTCACTGACTGTACATGCAAGTGTGTTGAGCAACTGGATAATTTTACCATCCCCTACAAAATAATTCCAAATATTAGAGCTGTAAAGTTGTTTCACCTCCAGCTTTCATTTACCTGGACAGTCTATGACACACACGTGTTAATCACACCCTCCTCAGGCAAAACTCCCATCGCGTTCTGTTCTGCTCATGCTGACAGTACACGGATTTGACCTCGGCAGTACGTAAGTCTGTCTTGTTGAACTTCAATGATTTAAGAAGCCAAGACAAAACAGTTCCTAATCCATTGACCTAGCTATTCAGCTTTCAGCTACACGTCGTTCTCTCATCACTAGAAGCACTCTCCACCCGCCCCTCTCGGGAAGCCAAAGCCCTCACGGGTACAGATCTGGGAAAACGCATCACTGAAGAAAAATTGATTTTCTTTACTCCTTGTGTTAAGGTCGGATTAAAGACAGGTGCTATCTTGAGAATAAGTATTTTAATTTTACAAACAAAACTGCTTCTTGTAGTTTCTGAAAGTTTCAGTTTCTAAAATGATAAATGATCACAATCTACACTTATGCTACTCTTACAGGAGAAAAAGCCTAGAGCTACTGTTAGACACGGTGTTCTCACTGGACACTGCATCAATGGGGTTTAAGATCTTATTCTGCTACATCAGAAAAAACTTATCTAAAACTCACTTTCA
The DNA here is from genome assembly GCA_033558185.1 of Dromococcyx pavoninus. NCBI lineage: Eukaryota > Metazoa > Chordata > Aves > Cuculiformes > Neomorphidae > Dromococcyx > Dromococcyx pavoninus. Next base: position 452,688 of record JAUMJL010000276.1, on the reverse strand, counting down.
ATAAATTGAAGACAGTAAATCTTTTCTCAGAAATTTAACAGACTCCACAAATTCATTCTGTATCATTAATCCATTACAAGATGAAAAATCAAGAATACTCCTCAGGTAAGAACTTGGCTCTGGTGAGATTTACACTAAAACACAATTTCTCATAAAGCTGCAAGCATCATGCCCTCAGCCAGGAATCAGAACAGACATCACCCTATTGGCAGCCCCTTCCTTCTGGAGAATTAAGGCACAGCTGTTGGGGATGCTCCTGCCTCTCAAGATGCCGGGCACGAGTGGAGCATGTATCACCAGCTGGCTCTGTGGACAATCACTCTGAGGGACCACGGCACATGTTGTGATCGAACTCGAAGCAGAGACAGGTAACTGAGCACACTGTTATTAATATTCTACTCCCGAAGAGTCTTCGGCTTCTGTAAGTGCAGAGCTTCACTGTCAAGTCCTGGCAGAACATAATATTGTATCTTAAAATAACACTGCTTTGATTACCTTACTTTCCTTTACTCTTCGCTTGAATTCCAACAGGATTTCAGTGTCTGCTCTGTCAATAGAGCTGTGTGAATAATGGATTTCTGTTTGGGCACTGAACCAAAGAAAAAAAAAAAGGAAAAAACTTTAACACTGTTTTAAGTCGACCGAAGAGAGAATGAGGGAGGAAAAAAGTAATATCAAGATAAAGCAAAATGTCTGTTTATTCTAAAAGGAATATTTTGCTTTGGTATTAACACCCTCTTTTGAAAATATTCTGATTTTTTAATTTGGTTTCAGGCCTGAAACCATTTACCAAAAAGGAAACATTAAACAATTAATGTAGCAAAAAAAAAAAAATTATGAAAGAAAACATTCTGACTCTCTGAAATATTCCTCTCCAGTTTTTACAAATAAAACTGTTAGATGGAGCAGAAATTCGGGAATAGATTTATTTCACCCCAAATGTACTTTCCCAGTGAACACTTTAAAACAAAATCCCTAATTTTCTAGAATGTGCCACATTTTAAATACCAACTGCCCAGAACCAGAGAGATTGCACAGGAAAACAAAACAAACTATCCTGCTGAAATAACTCTCGGCAGTGCTGCCAGCACAGCAGGAGCAGCAGGAAAAGGCTTTCTGCTCAAAAGAAAAAGCAGCAACAGGTCTAAAAGTCTAGTGAACACCCCTATTTTGTGGGTTCCTTCTATTCACCACCCTTTGCAAATATGCCCTGGGGTTTGGGGGGGCATTTAATGTTAGCACCTAAAAAAAAAGGAAAAGCAAAGCCTAGGCTTGATCACCCAGTGTAACAGTGCTGGAAGGAGGACAACTGGTTTGTCTCTCCACACCAGCTCCTGTTGGTGCTGCTCTTCGGTGCCGCTCGCGCAGCCCCAGCTCCACGGTGCCGAGGCTCGGTGAGCCTGGGCGAGGGCTGCTGCCCCCGGGTGAGTGCTGCTGCCCCCCAGCCTCGATGCCTCCCGCAGCATGTGAAGCCAGCAGCTCGTTCCACTGAGAGTGAAAGAGAACACCCTGTCACTCTGGCCGCAGGGCCGCAGCACATCTCCTCTCCATCTCGGCAGACCGTCTGCAGCAGGGTCAGGAGTGCCAGGACCTGCCAGACAGTGCTCATTGATCGTATACAGCCGAGAAGGGGGCACAGAAACCTCCTGGGAGCACCAGGCAAGGCAAGAACTGCTGAAGAGGTGGTTTGTGACAGGTCCCAAGCAACAAGTCATTCGGGTGCTAAGGAAGAGCGGCACCTCTGGCCCTGGGCCTCTGCTCCTCTGCATTCAACTCCTGCATCTCTCAATCTCTGTGGAAACACTGCATGAATATGGAGATGACAGATAATCTGGCACTGTTATAAACACTGTCCTCGAAAAATTAAGCAACCCCACAGTTTTAATCCCAACAAAAACAAAGTAACTGATACCGAAGCTGACTGTATAGAAAACAAAGGCAAATACTCATAATCTTAGCTCAAAAGGAGCTACTTGTTAACTAGGAGTAGAGTAAAACCACCTGAAACCAGCAAAATCACATTGTATTTGCATTAAACCTTGTTGTCAATCTGATAATTTCTGATTAGAACAATGAAGCCTTTGGGTATAAATTATTTCTTATTTTTTATCATTTACACACTCTGCTACTCACTATCACAGAGAAATCGTCTTTGTTATTAATAGTTCTTCTTGCAGGAATCACAGAACAAGCAGAAGCAAATTAATAAATGACGATACGGGAATTACAACAAAATAGATTGACGACTTCCGGGTATGATCCTGAATAATAACATTTTACAATCTCTTCAAAAGCATTGCAAATAGGTGAGATTTAGTTTACAGCACATTTATAAAATGCCTGAAAAATGAGTTGATAAATTTATGAGTCATACTTATTATTTAATGAATTTATTGTTACAATTCCTTTTACATATTTTCTCAGTGTCGTCATAGTCACTGCTCTGTTCATAAAGTACAGGAATATAAATGTGCAGATCTAAAGACAAAATTTGGTTCAACATTTCTCTTGTTTCAGTCTCTTTTCCTATTATTAATACAGCCAAAAATAGACATGGAAAATAACAATTAAAAGGGTTCCCAAATTCCTCCATCAGACTGAACGGAGCAATATTTACATGTTAATTTCAGTTGTTTGTCTTAGCATCTAAGTCTGGAAACTACCTAGGAAAGCACACCAGCTCCTGTTTAGACTGAAGCTTCCCCTGCTGACCCTGGCCCAGTCCTGCTGGGTAAGGTTATCCGCAGTTTTCTGCACACTCCTACAGCGCTGGATCGCCTTTGCCTCACCATGCACAAAGGAATGAGCAGCAGAGCACACAGACCATGATTTGGGTCTTTGTCTTCAAAAAATTAAACGCAATACATTTTGGCTCCTGTCCAACTGCATTTTAAAATGAGAAAGTTTTGACTGTGTTCATGGCTTTGCAGCAACATTTAAGAAGAGCAAGTGAACTGCAAAGTTTTCAGAGAGTTATTTTCATCCCATGAATGCACAGCGAAGTTCGCCAGTTCTAATCAAGACTGCCCAAATGCAAATGTCAAATACTTGCAACTGTCTGATCAAGGATACATTGCAAACAGGAGATTATTCAAGTCCTTGTTGAACAACTTAAAACAACAGCTCTGAGAAAAATCACAAATAATTCCTGGGTTGTCTGTGAATATTAAAAAGGAATTTACAAATAAATTCTTTGATCCCAATTGTAAATCCACGTATCCAATGTTATATAATCTAATTTTTAATATCATCATCCATTTTCCTGTACTATTTCCTGTTCTATACTGGAGGTGTTCAAGGCCAGGTTGGATGGGGCTTTGAGACCCCTGATCCAGTGGGAGGTGTCCCTGCCCATGGCAGCAGGGATGGAACTGGATGATTATTAAGTTTCCTTACAATCCAAACCATTCCATGATTCCTTTGGCTTCAAAGCCTTCCCCAAAAGTATCCATTGTCTTTCATTAGCTAAATAACAAACTATTTCCTGAAAAATTTTGTTTGGAGGAAGCACACAATGTAGGTCTTTTCCCATTCTCTGTACTATTTTATTGCACTTTGGCACATATTTAATTTCATTTGATTTATTACACCCTGTCTTCTGATGCTACAGAACAGATGCACTTGAGGGATATGGACCAGACACTAAGAGTTTCTTGCAAGCATCAGATGCATGTTCAATAACTCATTATCAGAGATGAGAGACACTACTAGGTGGGAGCAGACAGACACCAAACAATGGCAAAGTAATGAGATGATTACAGCCTTGTCATTCCTCCTCTTCTACGCCAACTGCTACAAATCACAGACTCCAGCTACTCCATGAAAAAACACTACAGACAACACATGCCTTGCGGATGCCACTTCATTATGGACCTCCTATGTTAAACTGCTTAAGAAACAGGTCACTTCTGTACCTCTGGACAAGTGAAGTACGAGCAGTGCATCACTTAAATCCATGCAAGCCCCTACAAAGAGTCAATGCTTTGCCAAGGAAGCCTCCAGAGAAACCCTGCAGAGCAGGGCCAGACCCACCCATGACTCGCTCCGACGCTGTTCAGGCTCCAGCTCATCCCAGTCGCAGTTTGTCACCTGGCTCAATTCACAAAACCCTCTCACCAGAAAGGATGGCTTTTTGAAATGGAAAGACAGGGCATCACAAGGGGTTCCAAAGGCAAGGCTGCGCTTGGAGAAAGAGGTTAGGTAGCCAGTGCTCCCTGCTCCCCCTCTCCCAGCCCCCTGCTGTGGCACGGGCTGGATGGGAGAACAACCTTGGGGTGACCAGACCTGGGACAGAGAAGGGCTCTTGCCTTGTGGACTTCACCCACTGTCGATCAACATTTATTAGAGACAAAGATGCACCTCCAAGTTCCACCTTGCTGGAGGGAAGCTGAGGCCAAGGGAATCCCACAGGTCCTGCCAGCAGCAGCAAAGCCCGCTGGACAGAGGACTGGAAATAGTGGCCAGTTCCTTCCTGCTACAGTCATGAAATTAAATGTCATTTTTGGCAAGGGAAGAAATAGCCTCCTCATAAAAAAGGCCTCAGGCCTCTGAGCCATGGAGATCAGTAGGCAACGGCCCAGCATGGGCAGGCGGAGGACACATGCGCAGCGGTGCTGTGGCTGCAGGGAGAGGAGAAGGCAGGCAAGGGCAAGAAGCTGTCACATCAAGCTCTTCTGCTGACACGAACAGGACTGCGAGATCAGGTACTTCCAAGTGCTAGAAGTGAACTAATACACTGCAGCAAGAGGAGCAGGGCATCGTGCCAGAAAAGTCTGGAATTTACATGGAAATGAAGACATCTTGCATGCAGGGGTATAAAGACCCAAGGTACACTAATTAACATTCTCTGGGCCCAAAAGAACTTCTTAAGATGCTGATACGTTGGATTTTGTCACTTGACGGAGTCCAAAAGAATGTATGTTTTTATCCCTTCAGGCATTCAGTGGGAATGCTGAGCAGCAATGCCAGGCATGGATGGCAGAATGACTGGATGAAAGACTGGATTTTAAGAAATGGAGCTGAAGAAAGAAAGGTGCTTAAGTAAATGAAAATAACAGCACATAATGCAACTCCCCTAAATGCTTTCAGAAGAGCAGTTACTTGCACAGAATTTTGAACTGTATAATGCTATGCATTAGTACAGGCCTTATGCTATTCCACCTGTAATTGGTAGACTCAGTTTCACTCCCTTCTGTCTTGCCACTACCAACTACTCCAGTTAAAACACTTTATGCAACTCTGCTGCTTACTCCAGCTTTTATCCATAAAAATACACCACTTACTGCAATGGAAATCTAGTTAAGAGAACATTACAGAAGGAAAAAGTGTTATAAACAAAGCAACAAATATCCCTGGATTGACAGGAGAAGAAAGAAAATTGACTTATTTTTTTTCACAACTTGGACTTGAAGGACTCCACCAGTCCTATCCTGCTGGATCAGGAATTCAGAAAAGTTTAAAACCAGCAGTAACCAGTGCTTCTAATCTGCCTACTGATCTGGATATTTCCTTGTGAAACCTTCTCAGAATCGGACAACAATCCTGACTAATGACAATGTTTGCCTCAGGGTGACAGGGGGGAAGAAAAGCCCAACTTTTTTTTTTTTTGGTAACTACAACATGTACAGAGTAACTGAAATGAAAAGGATTCTATGAGATTTCCAATATGTTGTTGAACAATTAGGTGGAGACCCTTCAAGGCATGGCTTCTCAAGGATGCTAGCCACAATGAACAGCCTGATCAGAGATCAGTGAGCATCTGCCACGTTCTGTACTTTCCTTCCAAGTCACAAGTCTGTGCACAAAAAGGGATGTTGGCACAGTTTTTGCAGTGTGAAGTACATGGTGCTCCTCAGCAATACCAGACTCCATCTGTACTCACCACGGCAGGAGACGACCTACAGTTATGATCATCCTTGGCAAGAGACCACTCAGACAATTCAGAGGCAGCTCCTTACTTTCCTCTATATTCTGGTCACATCATTTTATAACAGTTGAATATTTTTTTGCCCCATGTTCACAAACTTAGAAGAAAACTACATAATTTAAAATTTATTTCAGGAAAATCCATGCTCTTCAGCCAAAGTAGCCATCATTCCATTCCATCAGAGTCTAATGACACGCTATTTTTAACCACCTGCCAATTAACCCCTCTTGTTATCAACCTGAAATAGTTTCCTGTGATTGGTCTCAGCACCATTTCAGACATAATACCAGACTCTAAGCCACTTTTGAGCTGATAGCACAGTCTCACTGTGACTAAGGACTGCAAAATCATGCTCCATGTAATTGAATCTAAAGATCTGACAACACTGACCTTATCAAGAAATGAAACTTTTGGCTGAGGTTCAAACCATGCACAAGAAATAAGCTCTTGCTGGTGTTTGTAAACGTCACATAAAACCATACTTATTCATTATTAACAACCTGCAAACTGAACACACTGCAGGTCTCAAACTGCTGCCAAGTAAAGTACTGCTTAGTACAATCATTTCATTTACATCTAATTCTGGTATCAATTTTGGCAGCACAACCAAGCGTCCCTTCTCAGGATTGGATGAGCATTACCGTAACAAGATAAACATCCTGACTGCACGCTAAAAACTGAGGATGGAAGAAATGCCAGGGGCCAGATTAATTTTGTGAATGCCTATATTGCTGCTGGCCTCAGTGACAGCCCTGCTGTGCACAAGATGTACACAAAAGGGATTCTAGGGAGAACCAGGCCATTGATGTCCTGCTTTTGTCATGGTAAGGACAGCAGTGACAACACCTGACCTGTGCTGGTGAACCATCTCCTTTAGGATAAAACAAAATAGAAGGCTCCAAGTAAAATCCCAGGTAATATCAGCACTAGGCTTTCATGGGCATCACAGCCAACCCAAGAGTCTGAAAGTTTAATAAAAATTCAGTAAGCAGCCTTTGTAAATAATCCCAATTTCTCTGCAGCAGAATAACGTTTTAGGAGGAGGTAGGAAAAACCACAGGGCTTTTAGGACGAGACCGTTACTCACCTTTCTTGTTCTTGCACACAGCCTTCAGGATGCGGTTTCCAGGCCCACATTTTCCATGGTCAGTCACACACACTCCTTCTGAAACAACCCACTCGTAACACGTTGGGTCTTCACAGGGAAGAGATTCAATCAAATGCGGGCAACCTGCCAGGGTGCCCACGGGATCCGCGATCACTTGTCTCTGTCTCATTCTAAAGCCTGGATAAAGAGAAACTGAATTCACTAGGTAACAGTAAAAAATATTTATACCAATAATCTAGTAGCAAGAGGACTACATAGGGCATCTGGAACTGGGGGGCACAAAGGCAAACAAGAGCACAACGCTTACAAACTGAATTGATTGGGCTGGCACTTGGTTCGATGTGCCCACAGCCCAGGCACACAAAACCTAATAAAGAATTCCAACAACCCATATTTTTCACATCTCTTTTCCTTTCACCAACATCTGATAGTAATACACACATCCAAATACAGGAATTTGCCACTGATGCATACATTAATTTAATAGCAACATTAAGATAAAAGGAGAGAAACAATTAAGGAATTGAAGATATAAAGGACATCCATATTCTGCTTGAGAATCCACTAATGAAAAGGCTTGTTGTGAGATACAGCAGAGCAGTTTACTAAGAAATTAGTATTCTGCTTTATGAAAGTGTAAGGATTTCTGATACATAATGCATATCAGACCTCTTTGAAATGACATCCTATTAAATTGGAAGATTCAAATGTAAAGTGGAAGAAAAAGGTTACAGAAATAATGAAAGAATTGATTACATAATCTACCTCCTTCTGAATAAAACCAAAAGTCATGTTGTTATATAAAATGCAGAACTAATACACAAGCATCTTTCAGCATGTTTTGTTATGTAAATGACACAGCATTCTAAGAAAGGCAGAAAAAAATAAGTGGTGGTCTTTCCTACAACAGCCTCAAACAAGGGGCAAACGTACAGCATTAGGGGAGGCCACATGGAAATGCCTTGGCCATGAGACAGAAGACAAAATCAAAAAGCAAACATTCCAGAGAACATAACAGACCAAACCTTCACCATTCTCAAGTCAGTAAAAAATAAAATATTCAAAACAATTCAAAAATTAAATGATTTTGCAAACCTCTATATTTAATCACATATTTTTATCATTTCTTTTTTAATTTGAAAAATTCTAACCAGCTCCAACCACTTCAAAAATTTAGATGCTGTTTTCAGAAAAGCAAAACCAATATTCATTCCCCGACATTAATTAATTAATTAAAAAAATACGTTAAGCCCCCAATGTGGAATGTGATACCTTTGTTTTTGCAATCTTATCATAACATTCCACGACCCGCTTTAGATCCCCCAGTCCGCAAAGCAATACACAGGAGCAGGCATCACCTCTCCGGCCGTGGTGGTCCTGGCAGTGCTCGTGCAGACAGGGGCCCCAGGGCGACCAGACAGAGACTGCGCATGGCGACGGGCACGGCAGGGAACACGGCTGGGAGGCAGCAGGAGCAGGGCCCAGGCACAGCTTCCCATCGACCGGCCTAGGGACTAAGGGAAAAAGGAAAGGAAGATAGAAAAGTAGGGCTGTAACTTTGCCCTGAGCAAGACACAGAGTGCAGGACATCACTGCCGGCCAGAATCCATAGAAACCCGGGGCCTCTGCAGGGCCCCATCTCCCAGAGCAAGAAGTCAATCCTGGGTTCAGCAAGGCACGTGAAGTTTTACCTAAACCACCCATGTGCAGCTGGCCAGTTAAGTCTGTGCTTAATAGTAAACAGGTGCTTTAATAATAAACTCAGTGCTGATCCTCTAAAATGCCAGAGCACCAAAGTGGAATCAAACCCCCTGCATTCGCAGCCAAGGAGCCCTTCCCACTGGCCTGAAGAGAGAGACGAGCAAGAATAACACAAGACAAAGAGCTTACACTGCAGCTGGAAGCCTGGCAGAGGTGGGGGACAAAGCCTGAGCACAGGGGACATCCCCATGCCCATCCCCTGCAGGGGCTGAGCCACCCTTAGCCCACGGACACAGGGGCCACATCCTTGTATTTATTCACCTGCTTTCAATAAAACTGAGCAGAGCTCTCAGCTTCTTCTACGGAGACATCAGCAGAGAGCACCTTTCCTGCCTGAGACAGCCACTGACGTGCCTGCTCCCAGGGCAGGCACGGAGCTCTTCATCCAAGAAATGAGCCAACCCAAACTCTGCCAAAGTACCAGTTTTGTTGATATCAACAATAAATCTGGAAAACTGATTCCCTTTGTATTTTCATTTTTCATAAGATATTTCTACTTTCAATTAACTTTTCTCGCCTTTTTATTCGGGGCAGAGGGAGGAAGGAAAAGAAGGGGAAAGGATCTTAAATCTATCTTCTAAGTCATTACATGATATTGCATTTTAATTACATTATGGGCTGAATTTGGCTGTCTCTTTAGAAAAATCAATATCAAAGCAGTATTTCAAAAGGCAAAGGCTTGTTTGAGTTTACACTGCTATGGTATTACCAAGACTTCATTAATTTTTATAGCTATTGAGTTTACTTTATCCTCATTTTTATTTTTAATGTCTATTTTCCTTGGCTTACACGCATGGAACCAACTTGAAAAGAATTTATAAACAGACGCCAAATATGAGAGTAATCTTTTATTTTTCTGATATTTTATCATTTTCTTTTAAATTAACCATTTGAAGAAAAGCACAACTTAAACACAAGACTTGGGTGCTCAAAATTTCCACATCCTGAAGCTGAGACCTAAAACCAGTACCAGCGCTTACAATTCCAGCTCACCAGAACAATGTGAATAAACCACAGCTGAGATTTAATTCTAACTTGGAAGATAATATGTTAGTAACAAAAGACCATTTTCTGAATGATTCTGAGACACTGTAAGGTCTTTGACATGTTCATTTAGAGACTACAGCAAGGTAAATCCAACTCACCTGAATGCTAACACAGACAGAGCTTTTCCAGGGACCTTGCAAGTGAATCAACAGTCAGAATGAAATAAACAGTACAGCTTTAAGCATAAGAGTGTTCATTTTAACAAGTCTCATGAGTGACTTAACCAGCCTTTCAGCATCAAGCTCTGCAGAACTGTATTACTTCTGGCGAGGTCACTTGGAGAAATGAAAGGCAATAAATACAAGTGCATTTGGGCAACACAAGGAATAAAGTCCTGGTCTGCTTTAACTTAAGGGACCATCTTTAGCAATCGCTCTTTCCTCCTTACTCATGTTTAGATGGTTCATGTATTGCACATTAACCATTTAAATGTGGAATTCATTAGCTAAAGCAGGTTGGTTCTCATGCTTGGAAAACCAGCTACAAGCAGTGGTGCCAAGGGAATTTTAGAGTAAAAATGATTACAAGAAAGTTCAAGGGGTAGGATTCTGTTGGCAGGCATAGCCTTACAGCCACTCCTGACTCAAGAAAAGCTCCTTGCTATTTTGGAGACAACCCTTGCCTTCCTCTCCCTGTCCAGCACCTTCCCACCTCGTCCTCCCTAGGCCAACGCCCTGTTTAATTCTGGCACCGGGAGCTTTTTTCCCCAGGACCAACATTCTACTTGTCCCTAGAACGAGACTGCTTGTTTACTCACTTCTTTAAGTAATTCTATATATACTGTAAAATGTATACCAGAAAATACACAGAGTATGTTATTTTTAATCAAATATCGAAATATATTCTAGGTCTGTGCTGGTTTATACTCACTCTACACTGACTGCAATCCTTCAGTGAAAGTCTTCAGGAATAAGAACAAAAAGCAACAAGACGCATTAATAAAGGCACATCCAATACCATCCTTTTCCAAAATCAGATGGGTATGAAGGGCCACACTTTCCTGCACAACAACCAGAGTGACTTCATGGGCCAGTGAGGTCCTCTGTAAGAGAATCTGATCCCTTCTTCACCCAGCAGACTGACAACTCTGATTTCCATCAGCTTTATTTAAAAGCTTGAGGTCATTTGCTTTTGCTATTCTTTCATACTGCAATAAATTGTTATTATTTTTATTATTAACTATAAGGTAAGGGTTTTTTTTCTGTGAATCTTTCAAATGCCAAATTTCTGATGCGCTGCAGCCTCTAAACAGGTGCAGAGGGCTTGGTTGTTAGGGGATGCCCTGTTCAGGTAAAACCCTCCCGTTATGCCTATGATAAAGGAACGCAGTTGCCAGGCCAATCTTTACGTACCAGACAGCTTTCTAATTTTGCTCAATAATTGCCTTTGCAATGGCATTTTTCCTACATCCATACAGAAACAGAGGGGTTTTATGTCGCTATTTTATTTGGAAAAAATATTAGCCTGGGTTTTGGGGGGAAGAGGGAAGCAGAAGCCAGGGAAGAGAAGAGAGGGAAGCAATATCTCTGATTCAAGTAGCAACTTATTTATTACACTTGTTCTTACTTTTTAAAACCCTGTGTTGTTCTCAATCTATAGAACAAACTTGAAAAAGCAATCAAGCACTAATCTGGGAGCCTCTGAAACATTGCACATTTCTATAGCTGTTATATTGGATCTATCCTTTAGAAATGTAACTATAGCTGTTCCCAGCACCAGCCTCTGCCTCAAGTCTGAATTTCACTATTTGCTGTTATTTTCAGGTTATTGCTACCAGCAGGAGATAATAAATTGGGTTCTAAAGCATCATGCTTCCCTATATATTTTTACTGAGATAGTGATTTGGAGGAATAGTGGAAGAGGAAATCAGCTCCAATATGATTATTTCCATAATGTAATTTTAAGCCAATAAATAAATTATCTGTGAATACAGTCATAGACACATACTTGCAGGCACACGTACCAACACTATGTAAAAAGCAATGATGACCAGACAGAGGAAGAAATGTATAGAACGGCACTTGTTTGCAGTGATTCCTTTCAAATTTAGTTTTTCAGCTCCTCAGGAGGTAAATAACATTCTTTTTTCCTGGACTTTAACTTCATTTTTCTTTTAAGAATGAAGCAACCGGTATTTCTCATATTAACACCTAAATGAGACATTTCTAAATATCATTAACATACCTGGAATGCGAGTAAAGAATATTGGGACTGTCTTTTTCACACTGGTACAGCCATATTTATTAACCAATAATTAGTTCTCAAAGAAACAAATCCAGATGTTTACTGTACCTTTTGGCCAAATTAATGATTGCCAGGGTACAAAAAGTAATGGCATATTTTTGTAAAAGTTCCTACTGTCTTTGCCAGGGCTTACAAACAAAAGACACTCTGATCAATACAAAGGGAATTTACTTGAGAAAATCACAAAGGAATGAGTTGTGTTATAAAAACACCTACATGTCTGTAACATAATAGGGATAAACCAGCACAACATTTGTAAGTATTTTCTCTAACCTGAAAGACTTGCTTTTATAGCAAAAAGAAAAAAGATTAGACAAAGTCAAAGTGGTGAAAATAATTTAACCAGGCTGGAAACAGTGCCAACCCCAGCCCAGTGCAACCCTCCATCAGAAAGCTTAACACACCCAACGCCTGGTGGAGAGAGGATGGAATGAGAAGAATCAATTAGTTTTGAAGCCACAAGGCAGAAAGTTGAAGTCCTATTTTCAATTAAAATCTATTTAATAGACAAGAAACAAAGTATGAATAGAAGGCTAATCACAGCATGAACGGGGGTTAATAGCGGATTGCCAGGAGCAACAACAGCTTAATGTGCTTCAGAACAATACAGATCCTCCCAATTTCATTGAAGTGACCCAGACCATCAGCACTCCATGGAATAAAAAGTTGCCCTGTGCCCATATCCTCTGCTGTACAAAAGGATCCTGATTCCAGCTGGGACATTGTGTTGTTTCACTGCAGCAGGATTTGTAGCTATTATCAACAGAAACCACAGATCTGGCAAACATTCCGAGTGAGCAAGAGGCTTCCCACCAGCAGGACTGAGCAGAGCAGAGCTGAGCTGACAGGTCCCTAAGGGTGCCCAGGAAAACAGAGGAGGCAACAGGGATGCTGGGAGGCCAGCAACAGGAAGGGAAAAGGGACCCTCCAGGATGTCTGGGCCTTGCTGTCCGTTATCTGGAAAAGCCTCCAGAAGCGGGAAGTCACCAGGAGAGCCAGCCAGAGAAGATCAGAGGAGCCACAGGGAAGTGAGGAACAACACTCAAAGGTGGGGATGTACTTCACAAAAGCCTTCCAGGGGTGAGAACTCTGCCCATCACTAAGCTTGAAATTCATTCAACAGGAAGGAGCACCAAGGAGCAGGAATCTCTTCTGTGAGCACCACCTCCCTGGCAGGAGCCCTCGCACCGTCAGAGAGGACGTGTCTGTGACACCAGGATGTGGTAAGGGTGGCCCAAATCCAAGCCTGTGACACGCTGAGCTCGTCCACTCGTGGCAAGGCCGTGCCAGCTCAGACCTTGGCCTGAGAGCCACGCAGAGCCAGGCCAAGCTCACAACCTCCACGTATCCTGAACGCCTCCTGTTCCAGGACCAGCCCAGTCACCGATGGCTTTGTTAGCTCTCCCCACTGTCCCAGTTTGTGCTGTAGCCTCGTTCACAAAAATCCTTTTGTTTTTCCATCTGACTCAAAGCTATTGTTTGAGCACAAGGCAGCTTCTCATCCTCATAACAACAACCAGACAAAATTACTCAGAACAAACCATCATTGTTTTGCATAAAATTAATCCAGTTCCAGTGGCAGGAAATAATGACAAAAACCCAATTGCAATTACAATCTGAACTTTCAAAGATAAAGCCCTGAACTAAAGTTTAGTATCTCGTGTGATCTGACTGGAGAGCATATTATTTGCTGCATACCAGAGCCAACTATAGAAATACAAGTATTTATAAAAGACTAAATATTTCATGGTGATATCAAATGGCTTGTTGACAAAAAAGGCATATTTATATGCCTTAGAAGACACACTTCTTTCACTGTCAAAGTCTTTCTATACATTATTCTCTTCATCATTTTACATTAATTAGTTTCTAGACATGAAAGAACTGAAAATATTGCACCTCGAAAAGACATTAGGGAAAATGGTTTTTTCCCTATTGGATCCAAATTAAAATTTCTGAAATAAACATTTAAACACTACTGTCAAGCACCGCCACGATCTGGATAAAATCATTTCCTCTTTTGCTTCTAAAGGGTTTCCCCCGAAGAAGCCAGCTGTTACATATTTATTTTTCCATTATGTGAGTTGTATCTCATCAATTCTGCTCAGCGTTTGGTGAGCTTACAGATCAATAACTCGGCATCCCAGCAATATAAATCTGATGCAGACTTGCCTGGATATATATTACTCTTCAGAGGTGTATTTCTCATCTTTTCAAGCCAGTTCGGTCATCCCAATGATAAATAATGAGTTTGGGATGAGCAGGGTCCTTAGCCGAAGCGGGAGGGGGGTGGTGTTCTTCCACCTGGGAATACGGTGTCTGATTCTGGTGAAGCCCCAGGCTGGATGCTCCAGCTGCCAAACCACAAGCCAGTCGGACAAAGCTCTTGTCACACCACTGCCAGAACTGACCATCAGTTCTCCGCTCCCCGTGGCCCAACTCAAGCTTTTTCATTACTAACACATTCTAACCCATTCCTTTTAAATTTCATGAACCAGACAAGGACAGCAGGAGTTAAACATCAAAGTCCCTAAATTCTCATTTCCATAGAGTAAATCAATCTTTGCATTCCTGCAGCTGCACGAGTATAAATTTGAAAAAAAAAAAAAGCCAACAGTGTGCATTTAATAGAGGGCTCATATTGCACACAGGGATCACATCCACTCCAAGAGTGCCTGTGCTGTGTCAGCTCTTCTCCATCAGCCCAACCTTTTCCTGGTGAACACACAGCATGGTAACAGCCATAAAGGACAAGAACCTCCACAATCAACACATCGCTTCCAGTCAGACCTGGTGGCTCCCAGGACAGCTCACACCCAAGTGGATGATGGCACATTCAAAGAGGACTCTTCACAGGTATTTCTCCACTCCTGAAAGTACTCCCACAGGTTATTGAACAGATGCAACACGTACCAATTTGAAACTCTAATCCCCCAGAAGACATGCAGTGTATGATCACAATTCAGAGCAGAACAAAGGACTTGTAGGGAAAAGAAGCGAGATCCTCATCGGGAAACAGAGCATACAGAGCAAACAAGGCACAAATGCATATTTTAGAGCTAAAAATTACAGAAGTGGACAAAGAAAGGGATCAGAGTAAATACAGAATAAAATAGGACATGAATGAAAGGAGTCCTCATATTCATCTCTGTGCAACTCCAAAGAGGCACAAATTTCTGGAAAATCAAATACAGTGCCAAAACATCTCCCCTGTGAGCATTAAGAATACTCTGAAATGTTCACTCATCAGATAAGCAAGAATTAGGTATTTTTGTCTATCAGAAGTAGGGAGAAAGCTCAATATTTTTTTGAAAACAGGAATGGATAAAGGCCATAAAATTACCATTTTGAGACTCATATAACTAGAACTTAAATGAAAGTGCAAGGCAACACATTCACTTTCAGACCATTTGGGGATTCTGTCAGTAAAGTGGCTTGTAAGACAAAAATACATATGGGAATACACACAGGGATGGATCAGAAAGTAACTATTAGACTTGGTAAATACTCCAGCAACTTTTCAAGTTTTGAATTGTAAACAGACTAAAGGAGATTTTGCTGCTACAGCTGGAGACACACAAGTTTATGTAAAAAAACAATCTGATGTAAGAAGAATCAGGTGGAACTGCATCCTAAGAATAAAGTAAAAATGGGTACAGATTGGTGAACTACAGTGGAGTAAGTGACGAAATCAGGTCTACTAACAGGTGAGAGCTGAACATTTCTCAAAGGAAAGCAGAATAAAAAATAATAAAGACTCGTGTACGAAATAGTTTTGCAGAGTAACGCTAAAAGGTATCATAGAATGTTTTGGGTTGGAAAGGACCTTAGGGATCATCCAGTTTCACACCTGCCACAGGCATGGACACCTCCCACTGGATGAGGTTGCTCCAAGCCCCATCCAACCGAGCCTTGAACACCTCTCTGGGCAACCTGTGCCAGGGCCTCCCCACCCTCACAGCAAAGCATTTCTTCATAAGATCTAACCTAAATCTCCCCTCTCTCAGTTTCAAACTGTTCCCCCTCATCCTGTCCCTGCACTCCCTGATCAAGAGCCCCTCCCCAGCTTTCCTGGAGCCCCTTTCAGTATTGGGAAGCTGCTCTAAGGTTTCCCAACCGCCTTCTCTAAACTAAACAACCCAATCTCTCTCAGCACATCCTCACTTTGGAGGTCATTTTCGTGCCCCTCCTCTGGACCCACTCCAACAGATCCATATCCTTCCTGTGATGAAGGATCTAAGGATAATGAAAGCACAACTCACATATCTGCTACTGAAATTCAAAATCTAATAAAAATAAATATATCTAGACAAATATGACCAAGATACTCATCAAGCAAAAAAAGAAAATTGTAAACAAAACTTTAGCATCTTGTAGAGGTGTGAGAATTTCATGTGGATTTTCAGACGGAAAATAACAAATATTAAGGAGATAGGAAACTGCAATTATTTGCTGATGAGATAGTAATAAGAGAAACATCTATTAGCCAAGTTTACTAAGCTGGATAAACAATAAAAAAGAGTCAAGGAAGAACAGTATTTCAAAAAGGTCTTTTCAGTCCTATAATTACAACTTAAGCAGACAGGCTCCAAAAAACATTATAAGGAAATTCTGAAAGTGAGAGATAAATTGGATCTCATTCAAACAAGTAAAAAAGAAAAAATGTCAAGATATATAAGGCACAAATTTTAGGAAGGAATGACAGGGCAGGCGGATCCCTGGTTAGAAAGCTACAGAAAATATGGAGAGAAGAGCAAGCCCAATCACTAGGGACAGCAGGGAACTAGGTTCAAAAAGAGAGGAGATGCTTCTGAAGAATTTCATAAAGGATGCCACCCCCCAGACTACTGACAAAGACTTACAGTACCCAGATAAATCCAAAAAGCAAAATTTAATTAGAAAACAAAAGGACACTCCCTGGCCTTCATCAGAGAAGGTAAAAAATTCCTGAGGAAAAAGATTAATTGTAGGAACCTCATATGTTTATTAACTGTTTGAGCATAAACACAGACACCATTTACAGACTCTAACAGGAATCTTAATTCCTATATTATTGGACTTACCTATTGTGACTGAGAGGACAGTTGCATTGCAAGCAAGGGGAAAGATTTCATAAAATGATTATTGCACAATATTCTCCCTATTTTACCAAATGTCTTCTCTGTTGGTACAATGGGAATTGTTAGTGATGTTCACCCAGATTAATTAAAACTTATTGCGGGAAAATACATTTAAGATGACATTTTATAAAATCAACAGTCACAAAATTCTCATCTCAAACCAGAAAGGCTTACAAAAAAGAAGAAAATACGTGTCCCATGTCTGCCTTTGAAAATAAACTGATGATCTGCATTTCTCCCTTATTTAAAAGTCCCCATAGGAGTGAACAGATTTACATATAAAACAGAGGCATGAAGAAGGGTAACCAGCACAGTCTCTACAGCTCGTTCCAGATACAGGACATGCAGGCACAGGATGTATCCAGAGATAAGGGCAGATCGGAGCTGTACCAAGCTCACCTCCATATTCTATGCTACATTTTGTGCAAAATTTGTCTCCTCCTTAAAAGCAACATCATATCAAACACGTAGATTTGCTGGTTCCATCTCTGGATATCAAAAGAATAATGAAAAACTTTAAGTATTAGATAACCACCTCTCTGTGAAAATCAAGCATTATAAATTTAAATGTGTTAAAATTCAATGAGATACTTAAAAACCAAGGATTTCTTTCAAGCTAATTATGTTAAAGTTCAACCTAAATTAACAAAAACCTAACAATTGGATATAGAAGTGGATTCCGTGGACAGAAGAGCTCATACTAAAAATAGCGCAGTCTCTCCAATTCGGTGCCAACGCGCTGGCTCAACTGCATGCACAGAGACACAACACCTCTGACACAACGTTGTACACATGTACCAAGTGCTCCCTGCCAGCTTCATCCTGATTTAACAGCCTTGGAATGCAAGAATATTACAAAGAACTTCAAAGACTGGAAGACCTTCTGCCTCCAAATAGTTTTCACCCATGTTAAAAGTATGGACTTCCTCCTTAAGGCCTAAAAAATACATAACTTCACTTGGATCAAGACAGGATCACTTCTTGGGGGAGAAAGATATGAAATCTTATCAATGCATTTCTGAAAGCAATATCTGAGTGAAAGTTTCCCATTTCCAGTATCTTCAAGTTGGAATTTTATAATCAAAATATAGAAAGATTTCAGCAGACTTAACCTTCCGAATAACTGATATATGGGGGCTCAAGAAAACAGGGGATCCCCTTCTAAATATACACATTTTAATAAAAGAAGAAATAGATAGGAAGACTAAGCAAATGAAAAATAGGAGAGATATCCTTGGGGGATAAAAGGGCTTTGAGCAATATGTATAAATATATCACAGATGGTACCTGTCTCCAGCAAGGATTCAACATATTTTATCCAAGAACACTGCTGGAGAGACCCCGGGACAAAATCTTCTTTCTCATATGTCATTGGGCCTAGGTCCAAATTCTCATTGGAATAACCAGAAGAATAACAACTGTGATGGATGGTAATATCCTATTAGACTCGCTTGTTTGATTCCTGAATGATTCCTTAAAGGGCACTCAAGAAGTGATGAAAGAAAAAGTACAGTACTTTTGATGGTAGCAATTAGACTCTATATTATAAAGACTAACTTCCTCATCATCTCCCCATGACAGAAAAAATGGGACAATAAAATATGAGATGCCCTAGTGATGAATAAAAGTGTTCTATTGGCTCAGATTGCCAGAAGAGGGGCTGGAAAAGATGTCATTCCTTATTTATTCAAAAAACGAAAGCCGATCAGCCTGTAAATGAGACACACGGATATTACCGATCGGAGGGGGCAACAGGGAAAGTTTCCCCTCTTCCTCTTTGCACGCAGCTATGCTGACAGCAGATGGGGTCTCACTTTCCAAGGATTACTGCAAATCCTCACTGCTGCCTTGTCATGGCAGCAATAACTCATCTGCCCTACAACTGCTCTGCACGCTTGGCATTTTAGTTGCCTTCATGAATTTTTTTGTTTTAAAAATGAAAGGGTTAGAACTGTAAAAACAAGGAAGAGGCAACCCAGTGTTGTCTGCTTGTTGAGGGGAGAGCTTGTAATTTTTAAGTTGAACTGAACTTTGAACACGTGGCAAACTTGCAAGTGATCACACACTGGTTATACAGCACCAATGCTGTCATAAATTATGTTGGTGTAAAGGTTTCATGTGCACTCCTCTAGTCTGACTGAGTAATTCTCAATACTCAAAAGGAATAAAGAAGTGTGAATGCAGTCAGCCAAAGCTTGCTGCTCACCCGCTTGCCATACAGCAGCTGTAGGGACCACAGAAGCAGGCAGAAGGTTGAAGACAGTAAAGAAATTTTACACACTCCTCACCAACAGCACTTCACTTACTTTAAAGCCATGGGCATCACAGTCTTGTGCAGAATAACACAGGGGGTGTTGTGTTGGGAGAGCAAGGCAGTGCCAGATGTCTGGGAGAGGTGAAGCAGCAAACATGCACGGACTGAGCAGAGATTAAAACAGCTCTGGTTTTCTGTAATCTCAGAGTCTACGCAGGATGATAGGACACACTGGGCATCCAGCAAACATTTGCTTTGCCTCTGTAAGTAAATAAATCTAAGATATGATATTGTGTTCTTATTATCTTACATCTCTGCTCAGAAACATATTCTGCAAGAGCACTACACAGAGCAAATAAAACAGTCTAAGATGAATTATTCATCATGCATCTGTACCTACTTGTTATTTGTCTAAAAGAAAAATAACTCACTTCCAGAGCCCAAAAATCTTCTATCTGCTCAGAAGTTGTAACAACATTATTTTTGCTTTTCCCCTTCAAATCACAAGAAAGATTGTGTATCAATCTGAAGCAGAGGCTAAAGCCATATCTGGAATGGAATGTGACATCTTTTTTTATACTCTAAACCAGGACTAAAACCACAGATAAATGGATTTGGCCACCAAGGGGATGAGCTACCTAATATACAAGAGAGGAAGAAAACAATTCCAAGCAAAACTTAGCTCCTTCATCATTTCAAAACTCCTGTACAAGTACAGCTACAGAATTTGCATCACCTCTTCCCGGAATGCTGTGGCTCCTGGCAGTTCAGTTCCTCACGGCCCTGAGGATCGTGGCCTCCTGCTCCCCCTGACGCTGCGTTACACCTCCCCACGTCAGCACGGACACAATGAGGGCATCAGCTGGCCAACGTTTACCCATGACTGCATGCCACCTTTTTTTTCCCTCCTCCGTTTCTCTTATGTAGATCTCCTTGGGGCAGGCAATCCAGAATGACCTGTGCACGTACCTCCCTTCGGCCGGTGCGTCCCCCTCTCGGCGGTGACCTGGGCGCAGTAGACTTCTCGAGTTTGTATGCCGCCCCCACAAAGGCCCGCATGCTCATGATGGCCAGGGTCCTGCTGCTCAAGGAGGAGAGGCACTTGGCAAGCTTTCCATTCAGATGTCCTCCAGGCAAACCTTTTGAAACAAAAGAGACTGGGTACAACCAGTTTTTTAAAAGACTCTGCGCGAGGAACTGGTACTTTATTAGATGACAAAATACATTTGGTGTAATCAGTATAGCAGCACTTCCCAGCTAAAAATAGGAATGTTTTGAAACATTTTGGATGTTCAATTACAAAGGTTAAGTATTTGTTATTTATCTGGAGTACTTGTGTAAAATTTTTCACGTAGCACTAATCTGCAAAGCGTTCTGAAACACTAAATCATCCTGACAAACCCTGTGAGCAGGGTGCAGAGAAGGAACGAAGATTAAGAGGTTCGATTAAGTGCAAAAACCAGTTCTGAAACGTGGCTGAAACCGCTAAACCAGCTCCCTGCCAAGAGCTGAATGCCTCACTCTGAAATGCACTTAATAGCTAAAGCCCTGCAGACATCAACCGAGCGCCGGGCGGCTTTCCTACAGGTGACAGCTTCATAAACGCCGGGGGCACCACCAATTTCTTCAAGGGATTGCCTAACGTAACTCAGAACTCTCACTGCCGTTACCAGAAGCTGTGATACACAGCAAGCTCTAGATAAAAATATTTTCATTCTATATTCAGTTCACACCTGGACTTCAAGGACGAAGAATAACATTCTCGGGCAAAGAAATGTGAATGCTGTACAGACAAATGTCATTGGTCTGTACCAGCTTAAATGCCAGGAAGAAGTTATTAAAACTATACGGAAACTAATATTAACTTTTGCTTTCCATCAACAGGTATCTCCCTCCCCATCACGTCTGAAAATGCAGAGCACATTTCTAACACAACAGTTCTCACAGGCATCATTAATTTAGATTCACAGGTCACAGTATCAGTAGAGTAAATAAGCGCCCAAAGTCTTTGTTAGCTTCCCAAACGCAAATCTTGGGCAACATTGTTTTTATACCCAATCTGTTCACACTTCTGCGGCTTTATTCCTTTGCTCCTCTAAATTTCATAGCTCACTTTTTCCAAACAATCTTCGGGGTTTCTGTAATGTAAACTATGTAAAATAATTTCTTTCTTGTACCCTCAAGACAAACAGTCTCTCCTCTTACGACAGATCCACGGTTGTTAAAATTTTGTATGTTTGTTATACTGACTGCTCCCTGGAAGCTGAGGCACAACGGAGCACCTGTGCCAAAAAAGCCTTCCACGCCGTAAGCCTGCGTGTTCTCCACAGTGAGTGCCCGTTCCCTACGGCTATGGTGAGGAACCAGGCACCTCAAAATCACACGAAAGAGAAATACATTAGTTTGCTTGAGTACACATCAATGTTCTCGTAGCTTCTTACGTTGTAAATACAAGCATAAGAACAATTTCTAGGCACAAAGCACTTCTAAATTTTGTAACATACTCGTGGAAAACATTTGTGAATATTAGCAATTACTTTTAATTTACAGGTACTTTTCTGAAGAGCTGTCACGCTCTTTCAAATAATGTACAGCGTCATTGGCAAATCTGGATACACTCAGAGGGATTATTACCAACAAAGAAAACAATAAAGAACACACTTTCCATAGGACAAGCATGAAATACTTGAACTCCCACAACATACAACTCACAGGCATGAAAATTTTCTTCTAGTAGTTCCTTCTGGAAATTCCTAACTGCACTGTTTCGTGGCTCTGCACTGTTAAATGTTACCTTCCTCATCGTAAAGGCAATGAAAGGCACTCTTCATGAGACACTGGGTGAAGAGGATTCATCCTGCACAGCACTTCTGGACATCATGTTCTCCACATCTCTACTTTCAAAATTAGAAGCTCAAATACAGGACACACACATCTGTCCACAGCCATGGAAACAGTTGTTTCAGGGAAGCATTTCTTAAAACAATAATTGACAAAAAACTTGACTCTCAATACCTAGCTTTGGTAGCCAATTGTGAACTCTGGATCTTAAAGACTCATTTCCAGAGGTGTGAGCACCTGCTGCTCCTCTTCAATGTGAGATCTGGGAGTTAACACCTATGAAAATTAGGCTATCAGTGATTAAAATTATGCAAAATAACTAAATCTCTGCTCAGAGATAATTAAACTTCATCAATTCCTGAATGTAAAGAAAAAAACCCTTTAGACATTTTCACAGGGTAACTGAGCACTGAGCTTTGCTGCAGAGCAGTCTTTAATGCCCAGCGGTCAGGAGCTCCAGTCAGCGCCCACTCTGCCATGCGCGGCTTAAAGCCCCATCAGCCTCCATCAGCACATCTCGCTCCTTCCCAGCTGGACATGCCCTCAGCTCTCCAGAGTTGTCTGATATTCTCAAACAGACAGGAGTGAGAAAAGATAATGGAAGGCTTGTGAGTGGAGATGAGGACAGGGAGATCACTCAGCAATTACTGTCAGGGAAATCAGAGAAAGATACTGAGAAAATAAAACCAAATCCTCACACAGAATCTCCCCATCTCTCCCTTCTTTCCAGGCTTAACTTTACTCCCGATTTCTCCACCTCCTCCCCGAGAGTGGTGCAGGAGAACAGGGAATGAGGGTTCCGGTCAGTTCACAAGTTGTCTCTGCCACTCTTCTACCTCATGGGTGTGGGGTCCCTCCCACGGGAGACAGTTCTCCATAAAACTTATCCAATGTGAGTCCTTCCAATGGGCTGCAGGCTCCAGCGTGGGAGTTACAAGTCCTGCCAGCAAACCTGCTCCAATGTGGGCTCCTGTCCCCACAGGTCCTGCCAGGAGTCTGCTTCAGCACAGGCTTCCCACGGGGGAGCAGCCTCCTTTGGGGATCCACCTTCCCCAGCATGCGGTCGTCCATGGGCTGCAGGTGGAGATCTGCTCCACCATGGACCTCTGTGGGCTGCAGGGGACAGGCTGCATCACCGTGATCTTGACCAGGGGCTGCAGGGGAAGCTCTGGCACCTGGAACACCTCCTCCCCCTCCTCCTTCTCTGACCTTGGTGCCTGCAGAGCCGCTGCTCTCACATATTCCCACTCCTCTCTGGGGCTGCAGTTGTTGGTGGGTTCCCCTCCCCTGCTCCTGTCATTCCAGAGGTGCTGCCACCATCGCTGATGGGCGCAGTCCAGGCCAGTGACGAGTCCTTCTCGGAGCTCCTGGCCCTGACTCTATAGGACACAGAGAAAGCTTTCACAGAAGCCACCCCTGTAGTCTCCTTGCTACCAAAACCTTGCTACACAAACCCAGCACAGGCCAATACCATCCAATCATCCTGTCCACCTTCCCTAGAGGATGAAGGGCATGGCACCTCAGGAAAGGAAAGGGACATTATACATTAAGATCATCAAAGCTGACCAGCTGCAGTGACTCGTGACCCCTGTGCCAAACCTGCCAGTGACAACAATTTTAAATGTCAATGGATTTAACATTTCATTTCAACTCCTATCAATATCTAGTTAGATTGACACACACTCAGTAGAGTTGTGACCTGTGTTTATCGACAGACTTTTTACTACAGCTAAAAACAGCTCAGCTCAGCTTTGGCTCCCCAGTAGGGAGTTGTATCAGTCTGCTTAAGAACAGAGTCAAGCAAACCTGCCAGCTTGAAGCAACGCAGCGTGTGCTGGGGGTGGGTAAGGACAGAACCTGGCTGACAGAGCTGAACAGCTTCTCACACCATGAGCAGTGCTCTAGATTTCCCTGCTGCACAGGTGAGGGAGCAGTCGGCAGGTGCTGTTTCTGTTACTCAAGGCAAAATGTGCTGCCACACTGGGACACCCAACCCAGCCACGGGAGCAGTGTCCAATCAAAGCTGGAGAACAAACGCTTCATCATAGGTGGCTCCTGGTCTGAGGGGAGGCAAGGAAGCCGCCCAGATGGATGGAGGTCATCTCTGGGTGCCCAAGACCAGTGAAGGTCAAAAGGGCTGGAGACCAGTGTTGTTGCCACCCCCCAGCCTAATGTCAACAGCCCCCCAGCACAATCACTGCATTTCCTTTCAGGATTTTATTGCTTCTCACTAAGGCTTTGTCTTTAATTGGGGCACATAATGAGCCTCATTTACACAGTGATACTATCACACCCATAGCTCAGTAGTAACTTCGAGTATTTTGAAAAAAATAGGTCTTAAATCTTTCCTATTTTTCACCATTTAAGTTCTGAAAAGCCTTGAATTTCCAACAAAGCAAAGAGGGTTTTTTTTTCTAAATCCCTGCCTTGTAACGTAGCAACCACGACCAAAATGAAAGATTTAAAGACATAATCATAATTCTGGAAAATCTATCTATTCCCAGTGAACATGAAAGCTACACATCCAGGATAAAAATGATATAATGTATTGTTTTAGAGCTGATTACTCAGTGACAGCTATGCAACAAACAAGCGCTCAATAACTTTCCGATTTATAGCAACCTCTTGGTCTCTCTAGTCTGTAAGCTCTTAGTGCTTACGCAAGTTTTATACCTGTATATATACTCATTCACTTTAATTGAACTATCCCAAATTTATATCACAATAAAAGAAAGCAGAATAACCTCCTATGTATTTAAGCCTTTTAAGCGCTTAATCTAATCCCTCCAGAACAAATAACCAAAAGTAAAACAAAGGACAAAGCTCTGGAGCCCTACATGCCGTTAAAGTGTTTTATTTTCTTGCATTTAAACTATTGATAAAAGAATTCATTGTAAACTTCAGCCATAACATTAAAAGGCCTTCCCATTTAACAGCAAATTTACACTAATTGCTATGTACCTGTGATGGGACCTCTACCTTGCACCCTTGCCATGGACACAGCGGTAATACTTAACAGAGCAGTTTTGAAGCTGAAGATATTTTTTCCCCCCCTCTGGATCCCTTTAAGAGGCTGGAATATAATTTCCCCCTCTCCCCCTGCTGAGTACAACTCCGCAAATGTTCCCTTTTGAGTTGCTGCTTTCCTTTGTTGGCGGATGTAGCCCCCAACAAGAACCTTCATTCAGTCATGGGTGATTTCTCTCCCTGCACTAAAAAACAGCCTCTAGAGAAACCCCTTCCTTCTCCTCCTCAGACTTGCTCTCTTTCTGATCTATGTCCTCACCCGTTTCCTTTGCTGTGCCTGGAGCACACTTTGCACAATTCTTGCGCAAAGAATAAAAGCCTACTTGTCTTAAAATCAACCAAAAAATAGCAAAGAGCAGATTTCCAGGAACTGAGAAAATAAACAGGACTCTTGCCTTAGAAGATTTTAAAACTAATCAGATTAGGCAAACACAAGCCAGAAAGAATGAATGGTTTGTGTTGAGACCAGACAACTGAAGGAGTCTTTTATTTCTGCTACTGAATCTCCTTAAATTCATCATCATCTTCTTGCAAGAGGAAGAAAGAGAAGATAACTGTTTGCTAAGGCCCAGCAAAGCCACAGATGAGGTGGCACATATTTAAGAGGAAAAAATTATACTCTTTCTAGGTATTACACTGCAAAAAGAATATGCTAAATAAGGAGAACAGGAGCATCAAAGACTTCTTACATTATTTCATGAGGATTAACACTACACCCCTCTATGGCTGAAAACTACTGCTTTCCAGTCCGAAAAAAACTGTCAATACCTCCGTCACCAGTTCCCCAACACCACCACCAAAACACCAGGCTGTAATCCATAACAAAGATCAACATATCCTTTACCAGCTGCTGACACTTTAATATACTTTAGAATGTCTGACTTCTGTTCACTGGCACAACATTCCACTCCCCACGTCCTTAGGTTCAGCAGCCCCACAGCGCACACTGCAACATCACAGCTTCTCATTCCTGCAGTATCAAAAGGCCAAATCAAAGACAAGTACCCAGGTGCTACCGTAAAATTCCCCTCCCTACTGCACAGTGAGAGAAGTCATAGCTTACACCTGCATTTTGAGCTATTTCACCCCTAGAAAAAAACAATTAACTAAACACCAGAGGGGTTTGGGGAGGGTAGGAAGGGGTTAAGTGGCTCTGTTCACTTGCAAGTCTGATGCTCCTTTCCTGGGCTTGCTCCCAGCTCAGCTGCTGCCTTGCTGGAGGTGTTACCTGAAGGAGTGAGGGAGTGCAGGTATGGCAGGAAGGCTCAGGGAAGCCTGGCCATAGCAGCAATGCAGCAGAAGAACAGCAGATTTCTTTCTACAACAAGAGCAGCACCTCCAGAAAAATCCCAGTTATGCAGGTTCTTACATGTTGGGCTTTTCTGGTTCCACACCGAGGCCCTGCAATCGTTTGACTGTAACACAGAGCAACGTCAGAAAGTGGAAGCGAGAAGGCAGGAGCAGACACGTGCCTGCTCGCTCCTGCTCAGCCACCAGCCCTCTGCCCCAATCAGGTGCCAATGGCACCCACACTCCTACAGGAATCAGCGAGACAATGCCGTAATCTATTGTCTTTGAAATTGATGTGCGTTTGGGCAGGAGCAAAAATCACTGTCTAAGAGTCTTTTCATAGGACATAATCAAGAACAGATTTTTTTTTTATCCTTCCTCTCTTCTGCTAGCAGGGTGCATAAAAATGATCAGCATTTGATTTTGAATGAACTCAACAATACAGACACTTTTGCAGGTTACACCTCCCTAAGAAATGTATCTTGCAAAGGCTTTATCAAAGGTTTTGGTAGCATCTGGCAAAGCCCCAGAAAGTCACGCCTTGATCACTGAACAGACCTCCTATTAACCATACTCACCTGCAGACAGGGAGATCTGTCTGCAAGCACATAAAATTTTATCAATCTTGAAGCATTTTACAGTCAATCTCAGAACATGTCACTTGAAAAAATAAGCAGTATTTTATTTCCTTTGCAAAGCAACTATCAATTCCCTCTGTTAACCTGGCCAAGCGTAACGGCGTCGACTGCAGACCAGAAAGGCGAGATCCTCACCTTCTGCCAGAACAAATACTGCCTTAAACCAAGCAGGCACTCGGGGACTGCAAAGTTTCCCATTTCAAGAAGTACCCAAGTACCAAGTAAAGTCCAAGCTGTTATCTCTGATCAGTTCCCATTTTCCTCAAGGAGAACTGAGATTTTTTAGTGGGGAGGTGAAGGGGAATCATTAAATTTTATGTAAAAAATTACAATTTCAAAGCCAATAAAAGCACAGCTGTGGAGACCTGCCCAGTCTCTGAAACAGCAATCACTACGAAAGCCTCTTCAGACAACAAGAGGACCTGCTCCCAATATTTAAAACATGAAAATATAAACTGCACTGGGTGTGATTTAAATTTATTTCTAGATATAAGTCTAATTATTGCAATAGTAATAATGATAATAGCAGTAATTATAAGAATATTACTAGCAATAAATAATAACAGCACTACTTATAGTTAACAATGATCAAATCAATCATCTTTTAGACACAGAGAGAAAGCACGACATGTCACCCTCTCCGTGCACAAGGAAAATTTGCTCTGCACGTGGCAGTCATCAAACAAGGGGGGTCTTCACTTCCAAAACCTGGGCTAAAAGCACTGGCTATACCTGGGGCAAGGCTGTAGCAACTCCTTCCCTCCTGCGCCGCACGCCTCCCTCTCCTCCAGCTCCGGGCAGTGCCTCCCAGCACCCAGAGCCGGGCTGCGCAGGCGGCGGTGCCGGCTCCGAAAGCCCGGGGCAACATCTCCCCAGCCGCAGCTCCGCGAGCAGGTGCTCCATGAGGACCACTCCGACGTTTCACAGTCTTTGGCAACGACACAGGTTCTGAAGGTCAGAGGGGCAGGATCTTGCCCACAGAGGCTGCAATGAGAACATAGTAGAACAACTGAAGACGTTCTGCTTAATAGATTCCTTTTTTTTTCCAGGCCAATTCCCAAAGAAGAAATCCATCGTCAATTGGGGTAAACCAGGAGACCGCATCAACACCAACACAATGAAAGTGAGAGGAGCTGCAATACAGCACACAACACATTTCAAGGGAGTTCTGAGAGCAACCTTGCATGCCGAGTAGTTTGCAAATAACATAACTTATTTATTTCAAGTTAAAACAGATGCAAAAGCCACTATATTTGCTCCTGTGCTGTTAGAACGTCACAGTTTATCAAGGATGGAAAACAAAAGCCAAGCCCAGTCACCCGCCAATCTGTCCATCCAGGTGTCAGCACATCCTGCTGAGCAACTCTGCACTTTTCAAACAGAATTAGTTACACACTAATGACAAAGGTGTTGGTTCTGTGAGGCTATTATCAAAAAATGTTGTCAAACAAGGCCAGAAGGTTTCCAAATCTGACAAAGCACCAGAGCCCCAGGAATGCTGCAACGGCGGCCGTGCTTTGGGACCCAGTTACTCCTGCTGACATCAGGTCAAGACCCTCATTCCTTCTGTAACACATCAAGGCACCACACAAGGTCCAATACAATGGAAAACCAAATTTTAACAGCTGCCAGCTGTTGAGGTTTGGTATCAAGACACAAAGTCCCAGAATAAAATTTTTAAGAGTTTCAAAGTTACTTCCACAATATAGAAAAGGGTGGCAATGAAAGCAACACTTTTGGGAGAAGACAAAACTCTAGGCTAAGGTCACTGTTCTTCCTTGTTCCTCTTCTTCTCTCTCAGCCAGCTGTTGGCTCTCCTGCCCAGCACGCACTGTGAGGAACCCTGAAGAGCTTGTCTGCTGCTGCTCACCTCACCCAGCTGGAGATCAACCAACGAGTCACCACTCATGTCCCAAAATGGGAGAGAAACTTTCCTTGTCTCTCAAAGCCTCAGACCAAAGAGGTAACAAAGCAGAAACAGATATACTGAAAGAGGACTGAGGTGTGTACGAGCAGAGACATCACTGAAGCACCAGAAAGGATGAGATGGGGGAAAAAAAGATGAAACCTAGGAAAAAGGAGTCACCAGGAGAAAAGGGACCCAGACTTTTCGACTTGTGTCTAGTGTTACATGGGATAATGCAAACTGGCCTCCAAAATTATGACCATACATGAACTCAGAGCAAACTCTCTAAATTTTTCTCCAGCTTCCAGTTGCTCATGGCCAGGCTTTTGCAAGGAGCAAATACAGGTGCACGTCAAAGGTGTGAAACCCACAGCTGTTGCCAGGGAAACAGCAATCACCCCACTTGGCACTGCTCATAGCACAGCTTGACTAAGCTGAAGTCCTCTAAAGAAAACAGACCAAGGCAATTCAGGATTGCACGGCAGCCTCCTGTGGGAGCAGAGGAGATAAAGGACATTCACTCACTTCTTCACTCCAGAGACTGGTCATTATATCATTATATCTACACTTACCAACCCAGAGATTTTGAGTCTTGTTTGGAACATTACATTAAGTGGAGTCACATGAATGGTGACTTTATTTCCCTTTTAAGACTTTTTGAACATTTACCAGGTGAGCCACCCATGCTACAAGATTAACAAGAAAAAAGAATTCCTGATTTTGAGTAAATAAAATAGTAGCACATACAAATCACTGTCCTAATTGATTGTACTAGAAAACTAGAGTTTATCTGAGAGTGCAATGTAGAGGGTAACCGATCTCACATTTTAAAGAGTGATCAGACCAGTATGAAAACCCAAATCCAATTTGGGTGTTGCACAACTGCAGAGGAGACCTAAGCCTGGCCTGGTCTTTACTGAAATACCAAACAAAACCAAAACCTTTTAAAATGTGCTTTTGGATCTTCCTTAAAATTAATATTGCTAGCCCCAATTCTGAGAAAGA
Source organism: Dromococcyx pavoninus (assembly GCA_033558185.1). Lineage (NCBI taxonomy): Eukaryota > Metazoa > Chordata > Aves > Cuculiformes > Neomorphidae > Dromococcyx > Dromococcyx pavoninus. The sequence continues at coordinate 422,521 of JAUMJL010000276.1, read as the reverse complement.
CAATACCTGCCACACCTTTCCTAGTGGGTTCAAACCTATGCTGACACTCCGGCCACAAAAGGCACCTCTGCCCAGCAACCATCCCTGCTATTTGCAAAGAGCCTTTGAAGCCTGCAGAAGCTGAATAGCTGTTTCTTTCCCTGAAAATCCCTTCACAGCTCCTAATATGAAAGGCTAAAGAGATAACTTTGTTGACCTTAAGGCGAACAAGGCATGGAACTGGCAATTGGCAATTTGCATCCTTCTGCTCAAGTGGATGTTTTTGAGGGAGAATTACATGCAACAGCCTAAAAGAAAGCAAATCTAATTAACTTGTACCTACTCATTCAGAGCCTCAAAATCAAATTAATTGTGACACTGAGCAACACAAAGACAAATGTAAAAACACTTTTGCATGAAATTCAGACACAGTCTTTCAAGTCACAGATGTATTTAGGACAATCTAACACAGATAAAGCCCAGACGTGTGAGACGCTTGCTGATCTGAGGCTGCAAAACAGACATGTATTAGAGCTGCTGTGGCTGCATCTTGAACAGGCAGGAAGGGGAAGGAGGTCTGGGGACAGGAGACACTACATAACCCTGTTTAAAACCAACTTTCCACGTAATAATGGATCAGGGTAGATCTTCCTCTTGAGGGTCAAATTGGTAACTGTGATATAGTACAGTAGCTCTGTGATTTTTTTCTCTGTTACACACTTGGATTGATGCTGTAAAACCAGAGGAACTGTTTCACAACCTGTGTTGTGTTGCCTGTGACACAGGATAGAGCCGTTAGTGAGCAGATTGAAGGGCAATAAACCACCTTTTAAAAAAAGGTTAAACCTAAGGAAAACTACTCTTGCCTCTTTCACATTCACATAGTCCCACAGCTACAAGCAGAAAAGGAAGAAGAGGAGACGCAGTCCCACAACACCAACAGAGCAGCACCGCTCTTCTCCATCTCCAGCCGCCTCCTTGCCTGCAAGACAAAGAAACTGGGCAGCCCAGCCTGAAACACACAGTTTTCTGTTCTGGACAAGAAGGAACTCACCAACAAATAGCAAATTTTCCAACAGCTCAGTGCATCCAGGCCACATGGAAGAAATATTTGCCTGGACACAACCAACCAAAGGGAAAGAGAGCTGGGAGTCCTATGATCCAAATAAACTTTGGTGTCCAAGATATCTAAGTACTGGTGTCTCCAAAGGTTAATACACCAGATCCTCTGCTTCTGAAAGTGTTCTTCTCATGGAAAATGGAAAAAAAACAGTCATTGTTCATTTGTTCTGTCTGTTCTTAATAAAAGCAAAGGAAATGAGAGACAAAACTTTTTTAAAAAAACACTAGAAAATAAAACCTCCTTCTCCTCTAACAGCTCGGCGATTTGGTTTCCATCCTGAGCACCAAGGCTCGATTCCTACACCTGGGATGTAGGGGAGGAATCTGAGTACACATCCCCTCTCCCAGATCAGAGTTGTAGCCATCAAACAGCACAATACAGCACAGAACTTCTACCTCTGGACTGCAGAATTCTGCAGTCATTCATAGAACAAAGACTCAACACCAGAAACTGCAAATAATTTTTCATAAAAACATACAACAGCACAGTGCCCAAGTGCAACGCACCAGGAAATGGATAATGGAAATTCAAATTACAGAGGCAAACAAAAGAGCTGAACGCTGCTCTACCTCAGCCTTGACGGATCCCCTGACTGAATTTGACCTGAATTTTCACTTACAAAGCCAAAATAAACAAAACCCCAAATCTAACTCTATTATATCATTGTTGTCATCTTACACATAGAATGAAGAGTTTAAGAAATATGTACCTAAAAAGACACTTAATCCAAATAAAAATAATAAAAAAAAACCCTAAAACTGTTTGCTCCTGACTTTAACTTCTCAGATGCGTAGTGAGCACACACATCAGCTTAGAAAATCAAGTTACATTTATTTAGGATTTCAATGTCCAGCTACGGACACTCATCTCACTAAATTACAATTTAATGTCTAACCTAAATAACTTTTTTTTAAAAAAAAAAAGAACACGAGTGCCTTTATGTCACTATTCAGTAGATTTTTACAAATGTGACAAGGTAGAACACTAAAAAAAAGTAGAAGTTCTAGCACCTCTATTTCTTGCAACTGTTTCTGAGATTTTTTTTTAATGCACGGAAGTGCTTACGTTTGAATTTGTTATTGGATATGAGTTTTAACACAAAACTAGAAGTATTTTTCTGAAATAGAATGAAATCTGAATTCTATCTGAAATAGAATAAAAAAATACCCAGCTTTTTAAAATAAAAACTTTTAAAAGCTTCAAATCAATTCCATAAAATCACTCTGGTTTGATGTTATTCCTTTCATGTTAACAAATATAAAGTTACCACACCAAAACTGTTTCTGAGCAGAATGAACCTGTCACAAGGTCTATTGATGTTTTTCTGCTCAGTTGTCTTCAAGTGCTTCCAAAGAGGTCTGTCCCTCTCTTCCCTCTTCCTTTCTCCCTTTTCCTTTAATTTTGACAAACATAGAACCTCTAGACTGAAAAGCATATTTCATCAAAAACATTCTCAATCTTTGTTTCCTTGATGCAGTTCGTCCCATCTCCCACTGCTTGCACTGCTCTCCAAGCAATCCCTCTTTACAGTTTTACCTTTAAAACTGCAAGGATTTTTGCTTGCACCACTAAGGCTGGTACAGACACAGAGATCTTTGTAGGATCAATCACTTAAATGGAAAAAATATTTTCCTTATAACGCAACGGATTCTTCAGCTCCAACCTGATGGCTCACCCTAAAACCAAAGGATGCTCTTGGCAGGGTTCGTGGCACAACTTAAGCATCAGTTATGCTCAGCAGAAATGCATCAGGGCCTCTAGAATGATCCGAGGGCTGAAGCACCTCCCTTATGAAGACAGGCTGGGAGAGCTGGGGTTGTTTAGGCTGGAGAAGAGAAGGCTCTTAGAGCAGCCTCCCAGTACTGAAAGGGGCTCCACGAAAGCTGGGGAGGGGCTCTTTACAAGGGCCTGGCGTGACAGGACAAGGGAGAATGGCTTTAAATTGGAAGGAGGAAGATTCAGATTAGACATTAGGAAGAAATTCTTCACCATAAGGGTGGGGAGGCCCCGGCCCAGGTTGCTCAGAGAAGCTGTGGCTGTCCCGTCCCTGGAGGTGTTCGAGGCCAGGCTGGATAGAGCTTGGAGCCCTCTGATCCAGTGGGAGGTGGCACGGGTGGGACTGGATGGGCTTTAAGGTCCCTTCCAACCCAAACCATTCTACGTCCCACTCTTTTACCTCAGTTTTTCAAAAAATCTAACTTGTATCTCTCATTGGTGCTGACTCCATGGTGTAAATCAAAACAGGAAACCTCAGCCAGGAAAATAAAAAAGCACAAATAAGGCACTTCTTTCCAGTTTTACAGCAGACACCTGGCTGCCTGCCAAACCCTGCCACAGGGTTATGCAAACGCGTTTACTCTTCTTTATCAGTAGCCAAAATGTCATCGCTCTTGTAAAGCAACATCTGTAAGATCGGGTCCCTTCTTCAGAAGAAGGCAGGAAATGCACTGCACAGCAAAGCACGGAGGACGTGAACAGGGGATGCTTAAAGGGAGCTGTTGTCAGGGGTATTTGATGACAATGACTCTCCAGCCCTGGAATTAAACACAGATTGGATTTTATGCTGTATTTTTAGGTTTGGATTTTAGGTCCAAAAGGAAAAAGGGAAAAGGAAAAATGTGTGACTATCCAGCCACTGCAAAATGACAAAACCTTTTGTCTTATATTGAGTCAATGGGCTTTCCTCTTGCATTTGGAGTTAGAGTAAGAGATGGATCTGCAGTAAATCTGAGACACAGCCTCAGCAGAAACCCTGCCAGGAGGCACCTAATGGAGCTGTACGCTCCCAGAAAGAGGGCAGAGCAGCAAAACACTCAGAAAGGAGCAAGGAAGAACCCAGCTCGCACAGGGGTAGAGCCACTAAAACTAAAGCTCCTGGGGCCCTCTGCATTGCCATCCAGAAATTCAATGTATAACTCATCCAGTAGCACAACCAGGACAGAACATTTATAAAAACAGTGTTTTCCATTTCCAATTCTTACAGCAAATACAGCAGTGAGTGTGAGGGCAGAGTGAGTGAAATTTTAACAAAGTCAGGATCCCCTTCCCAGAGCCTCAGATAAGGAATGAGATACAAGAAGAGCTAACACATGCTAGCAGACATAAACCTGCTGCTGGGCACCCGGCAGCATAAATCACGAGTGACTCCAGTAAAGTCAAGTCCCTACGTGAGCATAATATCTGTATGTTTAGAATCAGCATACATTTAGAGACAAGTAATAAAGACAGGATGTTGGAAACTGCTGGAACTGTTCACAAAGCTTGACTTATTTCCAACCAGCTTAAAAAAAAATATCCTCTGCTAGAGGTGTAATAGGAGGGGGTAAGGGAAAGGCTAGAATGTGTATTTTCACCTCAGTATGTGTGCAAAACCACCGCAGACATTAACAGGGGTAGAGAATTGGACGTAAAATAATCCCTTTTCTCTGCCATTTGAGCTTGTGCCAGGTGCCAGGAGCTACAGGTGACTGAGAAACGGATTGATTTCTGCAAAGTTTAGAAGCAAGATTTTTAAGAACTTCTAATATCCTTGAAAAATAGGACACAAGATGATCTCCAGAAATCTTAGCTTTCTCAGAACTCAGTCAATTTCTCAATCATCTATAGCTTCTGGCACCTGCCCAAATCCAACCTGAAGTCAAACAGCAGAGCTTAGATAGCTTAAATTTAAATGCCAGAAATGGAGAGAATAGGTTTTTCTATTATTTACAGCTCATTAGTGTAACCTTCACATTTGAATCACAGTGAAGCAACCAACGTAGACTAAGAGAAGTTGTTAGACAAAACACATGAGGACAAGGAAGAAAAGCCACTCAGGTACCAAGTATGAGCATGGAAGAGTTACACCCAGATGGGAAGGCTCCTCAGTAAGGAGGAGGACAATCACAGGTTTGCTCACTGACTTGTCCTTCCAAAAGATACCTTCCAGTAAATTTGCAAGGACAAACTTTTCAGACTTATTTTATCCAGTGATGATTTGTAAGAACAAAGGAGTTTAAGCTGGTGCAATTTCAGCCTTTTCTACTCAATATATGCAGTACAAGACCAAAAATGAAACCTCCCTCTCCCACAGCCAGGACCCAACAACGCTACGAAGTGATATAGAATTCCATTTCCTCAACGCTTCCTCTAAACAACAAAAAAAAATAGAAGAGAACTATTAAAGAACATAAAATTAATTAAACAGCCACAAATTGTAGAAGTATGCAAAATATTCAGCATATGCCAGCTTTTCAAGAGCGGAATTAAATCAAAAAAAAGATCATAAAGAAAATGCATAAAAATTTGCATCTAAAACTGAATAACAGGAGTGCATTTGCTCTGGCGCTGCCACAAAGCAAGCACCCCTTCACACATCCACATGGGATGAAACAAACCCCGAAGTACCCTTACCTCAGCGCTGTGGTTTTCCCATCGCTTCTCACACACCTGACCTCCCGGGTTTGGTACCCGATCTGCACCTCCCCAGGACGGTGCTGGGGTTTGTAGCCTTGAAGTCCTGACGTGCTCTGCTCTCCAGAGTCTGAGCCAAAATCCAGCATAGTCTTCCCCGCCAAGTCAAGGTCCTCAGGACGGGGGAGGCGGCATTCGCCCCAGGATCCCAGTCGGAGGCTGTAGGTGTGCTCCTCTTCCCCGTGAGGGCAGGTGGGAGTGCCACAGGCTCTGGCCTCCGTCAGATTGGGGCATGGGGCACCCCCGTAGAGAGGGGGAGCGATGACCGCCCGCGTGCGGTGCTGCAAGCTCTTGGCACAGCCTGTGCTGCACTCCGACCAGCCGGAGAACTCAGACACGACACAGTCCCGCGGGCAGGGCACCAGGCAGGCTTGCTCGGTGGGCGGCTGCGGCATGAAATGCTCACATATTTCATTGGCTACAACAGTTCTGTTCAGCTTCTGGAGACAGTGGACTCTGCGCCGCTGCAGCCCGTGCTGCGCGGTGACGCAAGGCCCAGCTCCCACCTCAATGCCAGCAAGGGGGACAACCCCACACGTGTCCCATCCCGAAACTTCCCACTCAAACAGCTCCAGGTGCCAGTCGCAGACTTTAAAGCACCTCCTCTGGCTTTCAGGTTTGTCGCTCTGGTCACAGTTTGCGTGGTACGTTGTCCAGCCTTCCACGTGGGTGCACCACACAGCCCGGCTGCGAACGCCGCCCAAGCCACATTCCCCTGCACACCGGCCCCAGTGACCTGCAAAAGAGAGGATGCTGAAAAATGCCATGCAGTGCCCCGTCACAGACCTGACCTCATGCCCAGGAGCATTCAAACCATACCCTGCCATGAATTAAAAAGGAAAAAACTACCAGCTGGTCCCTAAAATTGGTTAAATGCTTTCTGAAGGTGTCAAGCCACTTCTCCACCCAGTGTACTCCCATCACTTGACATCAACCTCTCAGAGAAACCTGGTGGTAAAAAATGGTATTTTCCAATGCCCCGGAAGATCTCAAGTTAAAGGCTGGTCAGGCACATTTCTGTAGCAGTAAAATGCATCCCAAAACCTGAAGAAATATGAATACTTAATTTCACTTGTACAAATTAATATAAAAATGACCACAGAGGAACAATAATCCAATAGGAAAAGAAAGTCAAGTTCGATAAGAGGGAAACCATCTTAAAGCAATTAGTCAATGGAATAAACTGCACTAGGAAGCAGCTGAATCATCATCTGTGGTGATAAAATGGTGAGGATAAATACTATGAAAATAAGAACATACTCTTAAAAGGAGTATGAAATGGAGGAAGTGACTTTATATGATAGTGTAGGTTCCGCGGGGTGCTGCTCCAAGGGCAAAGCCCCCATGGCAAAAACACCTCACATGCATCGACTTCTAAACTACCCTGGCCTGTAGGTCGAGTAAGTCGTTCCCATTCACAGCACAAGGCACTAGAGGAGATGGCAAAGCCAGTCATTCGGGGAGAGAAACAAAGCCAAAACTAAAACACAACCATGTCATTTTTAGTTCTGGAGCACATAAACATATACATGTAATCCTATGAATCTTATTTGAGGATTTGCAAGTGAACGTAATCAGACAAGGCTAAATAGAAAGATTTTTCTGTGACAATATTAGACAAAAAATCCACCAAGCCAAAAAATTGATCTGAGGGTTATAAAGTACAAAATCGCTTACAAACTCAAAAGGCAGAGAAAAGCACAGGGGCTGAATCTTAACATATTAAAGGGATTTTGATGATTGTGTCTCAAGAGGCTCTCATCTCCTTTCTACGTTTAAAAACTTTCCAGTACCTCATAACAGAGCCATTTTGCCTGGTAAAAACATTGCATATATAATTCTTACTTGAAAATACACTGCAGCTACCCTACCTTTTGTATTTTTTCAAGACATAAAATGACCTTAGAATAAACAGATCAATTTACATTAAGTAATGCTACTCCACTCAAGTTTTTTTAAAACTGATTTTAAAACTCCCAGAATCAGCTACATGCTTACACTACAAAACCAAACACACACAAAAACCAAAACCAACCCCATAACGGGTGCAAGCGTAACACCAGGTATCTCGTTCAGTTGATGGGGCTTTTGTTGGTAACCCCATTGTTCTTTCTTCATCAACAGAGGACTTAAACCTCCACAGTCAGGAGTCTGACATCGTGTAAGAAAAAATAAGAATAAATAAACAAAAAATCCTGTTCTTTCTTTCATTATTAATAAAGGAGGAAAAGCAAATAGGACTGGATTTATCCAAGCTCCTCCTCCAACACATCCCGCACTGTCCCCACATCCCTGCCGCGGGTGCTCCTCCTTCCTCAGCCTCCAGGCCCGGCCCAAAGCTCTCCCTCAGGCTGGCACCTTCTCCCCGGGTGGACACGCAGGGGGCAAGAGGGGTTTTCAGAGTTGTCAGGGTTTAGACAGCTACAGCTTTTACTCAATCCTTCAGCTATGTAGAAAATCCTTGCCCCTTTTATGCCTCTCTCACACCAAAAGGTGCGAGGCAAGGACGCAGCCGTGACACACAATTGGGAAAAGGCAGCACCAAAGCGCACCACGCTCTACATGCTGTGCCACACCTCCGGCAGGCTTAGGATTGAATTCTGAGTGCTTAGAAACCGAATATTCAAACCAATGAATCTCTAACTAACTGTGCTTCTGAAGTTCCCCTACATTAAGAGGTCCATTGACAATTTAAATGTTCATCCTTGACACTTCACCTCCATTTAAAAGGGTATTCTTATACAAATGACACCAAGACTCAAAAACCAGACACGGGATTATGTACACACCGTCATCTCACTAAAAATAACAGTCAAAATTCAAGCCTCAAGTACTAGGTGGCTTTGCCCAGAGACAAAGCATCACAAAGCAATCATATCATGAGCTTATTTCAACATTCATTTCTCTGAAGCAGCTCAGCGAAGGCAGTTTCATGTTTTGAGATGTGGAAGCTCCAGTACAGTAAAAGTCTGGGTCTCAAAGATTCAAGAGTAATATTGCCTCAGTTCAGCACAGTGCATTACAGTATTTTAGCCATCAGTGGAGGCTTGAAACACATCAATTAAGGATTAACTACTTATTTCTTAAGATAGCAAATAGCATTAAAAAGAGCATTAACCCTCCCGGCGGAGTAAGAGAAAACTATCACAGGAGAGGACTGGTCAGACCATACTAAGCAAACCAACCACTGCTCTTTCTGCACAGAACTCATCTCGTCAGTACCTCTTCACATTTCTGGCTGTTACTCACCAACTGCTCTGTGTAATAGCTGTGGATTTCCCAGTCCCTGCATTAACGGGATCGAGAGAGAAGCAGCACAAGCCTTAGCAAGAAGTGGCCATTATTTAACGTCAGATGCAAATTTAGAAAGAAAAATTACCCAAAAAATAAGGACCCACAAGTTATTACACTATTGTTAGACACATCTCAATTTGCAACTATTCTCTGCCAAACATGCTAAAAATGTAGCCTGTACTTGGGATACCAAAAAAAGAAGCATAAAAAATAAGTTTAAAAATAAGATGCAAATCGCATTTCCATAGTTTTTTTCACTTCCTGACAATCTCTTCAGGACATAGCAGTAAACTTATCCACAATGTTTCATTGCTTAGTTAAATATCCTGTTCAGTAGCTTAAATGAGGAGGAGGATGTAAATACTTCACAGTCAATAGCCTGCTTTGTAATTAGAATTTAACTATTTTTAGGAGAGTCGTGTTAAATTTACACTTTCCTAGAAATAAATGAGTCAATTAAAAGAAACATCTCAGCACAGTGTGAATAATAGTAACAATATTTTATGAAAAACCCACAGGAATTTAGGCATCAAAAGCCAGAACTTCAGAAAGACACTTTACAACTCCCATTCTGGAATGGAAGACCACTGGTAATTAAAGCAGAAGAATAAATAATATGAAATATAGCCGGCAGTGATCTGTCTGTAGAAGGCACAAAAAGATCAAGACAAAGTATGGATATCATAGCCATTGCATCCAACTCTGATACTTGATCTCATCACAGCAGGACATAGTTGGGAGAATGAGAGAAAGAGGACGTGTGTTTGAACCAGGAGCTCCAAGCTGGATATAAGGAAACAGCTCACCTCTAAGAGGATAACCCTTGGAACAGGCTATCCCAACAGAGAGCAGGATCTCACCCCTGGAGGTTTTCAAGATCTCACTGAACAAAGTCCCAGGCCATCTGGTATGAATTCAACGTTGACTCTGCTCTGAGCAGGAGGTTCAACCACATAAGCTCCCATAGTCCTCTCCGACATGGATTCTCAGTGAAGAAGCATCTCACTGAACATAAGGCTTCGTCCACTAGGACCTACTGCTATGCCAAAAAAAGGGTTTCACTAAAAAAATACCACTGAGATCTGCAAAGTACCAAGGAGCCTGCAACAGCACTAAATCCATTAGACAACAAAACAAAGGTAAATTGATTCATATTATTATTTCCAAAAATAAGAAGTCAAGCAAACCTTGCTTGACTTGTATAAAAATTGTAGGAGACAGTGGGATGTCTTTATGGAAAAATGTCTCTCACAAGACATCTATAACACTACAGGTAATAATGACATGAAAGGCATTAATAAATCAAGTTAATCTAATAAAGAAAAACTACACATTGTTATGTTTGTCATCCCTCATCAGACAAAGTGCCACACTGTCATCCCATACAGCCTCTCCAATCCCATTAAAGCACGCAAGAACACTGCAATCGCAGTTTACTGGATGCAGTGTGCACGGATTTGCCTTTCCTGACTGCAAGACCTACCTATAATTACGCAATGATTATGTCTGGAAGGCTGCAGTGACATCTGCTCTGTGACACACAGGTCACACAAGCATAAGGCAAGCAGGCTATTCAGACCGTAATTACATATTCCAGACACAATGCAACACCACTAAAAATCAAACCTAAAACAAGAATCCCAATAAGAGCTGCTTACTAAGTATGTTACTGCTTAATAAGAACTGCCACAATAATTATGCTGTTTAATGTGACACATAGCTTGATTGCAACCATCTCACCATCTGAGAATTCATTCAACAATAAGTATCTTCCACAATTATTCGGTCCCTGTGGCTAATGTACTAATTTGCAAACTCAGGACAAGATTAGCAATCAGTTAAATTGAGTACTGTGTTAGTAATTTATTTCAACCAGGTAACAGATCTAATCCAAGTCACATCTGATAGATAAGATAGTGAAAGAACACTGAAAAAAAATAATGGACAATCACCTGAATAGTCCTCTACTTTTTCTTTCAGTTTAGGTATTAAATATAGGAGCAATGTTCTAGACTTTAATGCTTCCGTTTTAAGCAGAACGTACTAATTCTTAGACAGAGATCCCAAATATCATAACAGAGACGTTCGGCTCCTTTAACGGTTGGGATGACTCTGCCAGGCGCAATCGTAACTCCAGGAGATCACCACAGCACAGACATTAATTCAATACTTCTGCTGGAAACGTTGCATAACCACTTTGGATGTCATTCTAGCATCCTTCTACCAGAGCATGTCTGTATGAAATGGAAAGCTCCAACCCTTTCTGTGATCTTTGAGAACAGATAACGACTGACTCAGACAACACAGGAGCTTTAATACCAACAGCAATACAACAAATTCATCTTAACTATTAGCAACAGCAGCAAAAAATAACTTCCACTGAATTGGTTTCCCCACAATTGATTGTTTTAGGAGAAGTTTTTATGAGATTTATGTAAATTTTATGTAATTTTATGAGAATTATGTATTTTTTATGAGACTTGGAAGTGTATTTATTAATTATGAACCAAACTGTTAGAGATCACATGAACTATCACATATTTTATCACCACTATTTTTTTCAGCACAACGCAAAGACATTAAATATTATGCCAAGAAAAATATTTCTAATGAGTCAGACAAAGGTATCTCTATGCTGACGGAATTCGTATCATTTGCACATCATGCTCTCTCTGTGTCAGTGCACTCAGCCCAGTAACATCTCTTCCTGCAGACTGAACAGACTAAAATCTTCAAACACATTCATAGAACCATAGAACGGTTTGGGTTGGAAGGAACCTTAAAGATCATCCAGTTCCTGCCACGGGCAGGGACTCCTCCCACTGGATCATGGGGTTCAAAGCCCCATCCAGCCTGGCCTTGAACACCTCCAGGGATGGGGCAGCCACAGCTTCTCTGGGCAACCTGGGCCAGGGCCCCCACACCCTCACAGCAAAACATTTCTCCCTAAGATCTCATCTAAATCTCCCCTCTTTCAGCTGAAAACCATTCCCCCTCATCCTATCCCTGCACCACCTGACAAAGAGCACCTCCCCAGCTTCCAGGTCCCAGATGTGGGATACCAGACCTGATACGATTGGGTATTTCATATTACAGAGCAATATTAGCACAGCTGTTGTCCATGTAACTGCCCACTTCCCTCTTTCTGGAACAGCCCTCCTGAAAGCCGTCCTGGCTCCTCCTGCCATATCTCGGCCAAAATACAGCTTTTCCTCCTCACTCATACTTAACTGTCTCAATTATTTAGCTATTTATTATTAACAGCAATTCAGTAAAACACCTTCCGCTACAATTTGTATAAAAGATACTATACAAAATAAAGGACTATTGTACTACTTGCAATGTGTCACACAGGGGATACAAAATTCCTCCGATTCCTACGATTAATTTTAAATACCTGCAGCACATTTTTAAACTTTCATGACCTACACAAATGAGTAATTCAGCAGCTTAGTTATTTATCTTATTTTAGATCTGAATAAACGTGAAGTTTAGTGACTTATAGCCATGCAGTAGTTTGTTCCAATTTTACATTTCAGGTTTTTGCCTTATTATCCACACGCAGTAACACTCAAGACACACTCCACCAAGAAAGACATTCTGCAGGAAAATGTAATGAAGACTGCTGTTTATGAAAATTCAGTGATTTACTAACCCCTTGGCACTTGAAGACAGGGCTTCTCAATATTAAGTACTAATGTAAACTGCATTAGCTGAGCTACTCAATCATGTGCCCACACCTCCGAGACAGCCCAGGGAAAAATATTCTTTTCTTTCAACCCTCAGTTAAAAAAAAAAAAACAACCCACACATCCCATAGCATTTCTGTAATGCTCATCTGACACATTTCTGAGGGTTCCTGAGAACAGATTTCTTGCCTTGATAACAGTTGACAGTAGGAGATGAGACCATGATGTATATAAATTTATGTATACTATAAAAACAAAAAGTATAAATAGATGTTATCAGTAGATTACAACTATGAGTAGTTTACTGCACATGAGATTAAAAACAACTCAGAACTGGATTATACATAGTTATAATCAAACTCTGACCTTTTTAAAATTCCAAATATCTATGAAAACCAATTCCTTTCAAAACATAACAGCCTTTATAAGGTGTTTGTAAATGTAACCTTAATAGAAAATGCAGCTGAAAAATGTTACTTCAGTCACTCCACCTTGATTTTGAGGCTTTTATTTCCCAACAGAAACCATTATTTCCCTGTGAAAACCACCAAGAATCAACATAACATGGGTTACACAGCGTCTTCTGCAACACAGAAGGTGGGGAACCAGAGGAGATACACGGGCAGCCTAGGCACCCGTCCCCACGATGTCTTCTTCCGAGCCTCAACCTCCTCCCCAGCTATGTTTGTATCTTCTCTCCAGCCCCTGGTACAGCTCAGACCCCTTCAAGTACAACAAAGTGAAAGGCCAAGGAGTTCCATTCTGCTGTTTAAGGGGAGGCAGAGGGGGCATTGATGCACTTGTGGATGGGGCTATCTCACAACAGCAAGCTCTGCACAAGGTTGTTCCCATTTTTCCACACATCTGCACCTCGCAGCCTATGGGTCATTCTCCCAGCACGCAAAGCCCAGGTTTCACTCCAGGCCCACCCTCCTCCTCCTGACACCCCAGCGATGGGTAGGATGGTGGCAGAGGGTCACACTCAGCTCTGGAAGAGCCCACCCCACCCGCATCTACACAACGACCCCTATTCATCCACGCCAAGGATGAATAGCACTAACGGACTCCTACAGGAACCACCGCAGGAAAGGCGGTGCCGAAGGTTGGCTTCTCAGAGACTGGGCCTCTTTGGGATGGCTGCGGGGGAAGCGCTGGCAGCGGTTCAACGTCTGCCTGGCATGTGAGTCCCAAGACACAAAGAGATTCCTCTTTTAGTTCTGCAATAACTCGTTACCTGGCAAACACAAAAGGCACTGCCACCCCTTCTTCCGCATTGTGACAACTGTGGTTCCTAATTTTCTTACTCTTTCATGAAGCTTAAATTGTATTTGTTCAGTGACATAACAGCAACGTTCTGTTCTTCAGAACTTTAAAAACTTAAATAATTTTTTCCCACAAAAATTGTTTCACAGAAAAAGTTGTGAAATAATACAGCAATCTGTACACCTGCAGAGCCTTTCTGAAGTATAAGAACTTACTTCACATAGTCACAGAAATGCGTGCATCCCTCTCCAGATATTTTAAGGGAAAATTAATTTCTTTCTGCTCAGCTTTACGCCATTCCCAACGTAGATATTTTATAACCCACGACAGCACAGAAGCCAGTATACTTTTTCAGATATTAGGGTGATCAACAGGCCATGGTAGAAAGAACCGCAACCCAGAACTGCTACCAAGCGTGGTCTGGGTTAAATGCTGGAATTGCATTAATTCTCCCTCAGCGCTCTGCAGAGCCGACGTGCACATCCCTATAGATGTGTTACTGGGGGATGTTCTCCAGGTGGGACCTCAGATGAGCCACAACTAGGGCAACCCTTCTGCCCACGGGTACTCCCCTTGTTCTGGAGCAGAGGCCCAAAGCTCTGGGAACAGAAAAGGAAGATGGTAAAACACACCGCACAGACACAACTGCTCAACCATATGGGCCAGACAGTCATTATTGTGAATAAGCACTATAAAAGAGCCACATAATGGGCAGGGTTTTCCATGGTGCTCAAACTGCCACTAATTAGTATTTCTGCATAGATGGAGAACACCAGTGATAACAATTTCCTGGCAACAGATAGCACAATTAATTCATGTGAAAAGTACTATTTTTATATGTGTGCACAATCAATTTTATAAAAACTGGACAGAGGTTATTGTAGAACTACACAAACAGCTTTTACTAGGCATCTTCTCTTTTTTCTACTTTACGGTCCATATTCAATTATCCACTTTTAATTACATATAATTAGGTTTCCATTTACTCTAGACACTCTTATTAAATGCTCCAAATTCTAGAGGCAAAGCATTCTGGAGAAGCACAATTCTCTGCAATATTTTTGCAGGAATAAACAAGAGCAGGTGTGCCAGAGTTTGGAATGCAATGTTCTCCAGTAGTAAATCAATCTGCCTGTGGCGCCGAGGCTGCGCAGGCTGCGGAGAGAGAACGGCCGAGCACTGGGCAGCAAATAATCAATCTAAGAGGACCAAAGAGCTTAAGTTTCCACAAAGTGTAAATCAAGGTGAAGGGCCTTAAGATGCAAGAGGTTTTCACTTCAGGGAAGAACAAAAGGCATTCAGCAAATATGAAAACCCTGAATGAAAACAACAAACAAACAAAGAATCCCCACCAACCCCAAAAACTAAATAACTAAAAGCAATTCAAAAAAGTACAATTGGGGGGGAGGGCAACTAATGTAAAAGGAAGGCAATGACAAAGACATTAATTTCCAAATTGAAATAATCTCCCCTCACATCATAAACTCAGCTTCTTGATTGCAAGGTCCAGAAGAACAGAGTAACTGAAACACTTGAGTCTGCACTTGCAGAACACGATCACATTACCTCGTTTAGACTTACAGGTGTCACAATTAGAAAAATCATGGGAATGTTGTGACAAGAATTACAAAAGTATAAGTCAGCGGAGCATATCTAGATGGGTATGTGAAGAAAGACAGCTCTCCATCACCTCTGGAGGCATTGTTCCAAATGACTGCACGTGCAGGTGAGTGAAGGTAAAATCTTGTCAGATTAAGGTCTGTGCATGAGGCCAGACTGAGATACAGAGGTCGGATGAAGAGGCTGCCATTACCCCACGATGGTTTTGAACCTGTTTTTCTCAAACCAGCACATTAGACATTTTAATTGCTGAAGAGCAGGACAAAGCATTCACTCCATCTGGAGCCCCTCTGCTGCAGCTCTGCTCTGCACCCCCACCTCCCAGATCACAGCCACCAAACCTACAGCAAGGGCAATAAAGCTTTACAACATAAAAAGCAATTTTCTACTCATTCTATTTTTTTAATTTAGTTTTTTCCTTTTCCAGCTAAGTTGGATTCCTTGGAGCAAAATCCAGTAATGCTGTAAGGATAAACAGAAGAGAGTACCCTTGTCCTGGCCATAAATCTGTGTCAGTACATTAACAGGAGCCCAAGCGTTGCAAGCAAAAAAAAGTGAAACAGAGCATCAGTTCCAATAATTTAAAGATATAAATGTTCAAACATCCAATCACACCCTAAAATTATTGAGAGGTCAGCCTTCCAACACAGGTAGATCTTCACTACCTTTTTGGCAGACGTTTCGCTTACATTATTCTGAATTTATAGTGATTACAATACTTCTGAACAGTCTTCAGCTCTCACTGAAGTCCTAATAGACAGGATGCACTTTCACATACGTTTTCACACGCTTCAGCACAAGGCATAAAATCACATCCTTTGAAGAAAATATCTCTCCTGAGGATGACTCTGTTAGCGCAGACCCACGTGGGGTTTGAGAACCACTGAGAGCTGTGACAGGGAGCACGCAGGTGTTCTGCTGGGGCTGTTCGCTGAGCAGAGACAAACAACTTTGAACTTGGAAATCTGGTCACTGTTGCCATAAAAGACATCATGCTATGGTTTTTTGAAGTAAAAGAACGGTAACATGGGAAAATACCTATTGTGTCGTACACAAATTTTAACCCAAACTTAAGCACCTGCTTTTACAATGTTAGCCCACACTTTGCAACTGAAGATCTTTAGAACCAAACGTTCTTATACATAAGTAATCATTTAACAAGCCTCAAAAAATGTAGCTCTTAATAGATTTAATTAACAGGTTAATGATGTGCATAGCATGCATGCTCTCAAAAGCAAAGATTTTCCCATTAAGCTTGCTTCTGTTTCACAGGAGCAGCTTTCTGTGGAATATCTGTGCTAATGTAATTACACATCTGGTACTTCTGCCGCTTTCAATTGCAGAGATATTTGTAAACAGTGCTACTAATTTGCACACAAGTATCTAGCTACAAATAAAGATACTTCCATGAAAATGCAACTGAAAAGAGTTCTCCTTTGTAGCCTGAGTGGTCCTGGTGAATATATAAAATTATCATTTAGCCTGCAAAATAAATCTAACAGCCTGTTTTCATGACTACCTGTGAAACCTGCATAAACTAAGCTTGCCTCAAGTTCCCCTTGATATAAAGGGGTCAAGAACAAAATTTGTAGAGTTTCAAATTAAACATCAGCACTGGTAATCATCTTTGTTCCACAGTGTTACCAATACGGCAAAACTAATGTTTTAAAATATCATTTCTTGGCAATGTCCATTCATCATCCTCACTGCAACTGAGAAATGAAGGAAAACCAGGCCAGAATAATGGAAAACCCACATTCTCTCTATCAGTGTTGTCATGAAAATGCAGTGATTATTAATTTAAATATGCTTCACAATGATCACAATTTCAAACATGATTCAAGAAGATAAAAAGCCATTCCTGCCTCAAGCTGCTTTCAGTTCAGTTTAGGTCACGTTTAGGTTCATCACGGCAGCAACTGAAACCCTGTAGCTACTAAATATTGACAGAAGCTGCTGCTGCTCCAAGTGTTTCATTAAAGTAACAGATGAGTCTCAAGTCCTGAGAGGGCGTTACTGAAAGCAGACCCTACCAAAGCGACGTTCCAACATTGATGTGCCCAAGCTCAGGAATGCCTGCATGGGAGAAAAGATAAGCAGAGACAAACACCCCTTTCTGCTCCATGTTTTAAGGCACATTGAATAAGGAAAAGCACACATTATTTAATAAAGGAAAAAGAATATCGATATGAGTGTGCATAACTTTGCTGTCAAATACACACACCCATCTATACACGCTGTGAGGCACTGCCATCTAATTACACCATTGCACTCCCATTTTGGAATCGGTGTTTTTCACTCAGTTTGCATCCGATGCAACACGAGCGTATGTGAAATGTCATGTTTGCCACATGATGGGCTCTGAAATACTGGAGCCAGCTCCTAATCCTCCTCTGAGGAGACACTTCGGGTGTCCTGGAGGTTTCACTGGAGGCGGTGGATACTTCTGAAGAAGACACAAGGTCAGGAAATGCGCAAACCCTAATGTCTGCTCACCCAACTACTCCACACCCTCTGACAGTTACCTGGGCAGGCAGAACGAGGAGCGACTGCAGGGGGACAGGGAATGAAAATGCTTCATCAACACTCCTGAACCACAAATTTCAAAGGGCTTTTAGTTTTGCTGCTTTTACATGAGCAAGCTGTTTCCAGATGAACCAGTGCATTAGCACGGCCAGGCTGGTCCATTAACCGGTAGAGAGAGACTCGGTGTCACCATAAGCAAACAATAAACTGCAAAAGAAAGAGCTTTCCTGACAAAGAGAGTGGGCTGCCTGGCCTCTTCCAAAAGGAAATCTACCTGTCGGTCTGCTCCCCAGGAAGGTTCGAAGAATTACAAAGCTGGCGCATCTGTTCATGAACTGCAGCACCAATAAATCTGTCTGCAGCCTCGACTGACGGACAACACTCAGCTGCAGATAAATCAGACTGGTAGTTCTGTGAAATAGGAAAAATCAGTTCCTCCTCTAAGCACACTGAAAGAACTGCTCTTAATCGAATTTTAATTCCACTGGGCGTTCCTTAACTCAATCAAAGCACTTGCAGATAGTCTGCTATTAGAAATGTCTACTCCTTTTTTAAGGTTCCCTTAATAAAAGTTATTCAGAACACTCTGAGGTAAATAAAGCCAATTTGTTTTGAGATCCTTTTAACAGTAAGCCATATATTTTATATATACGAATAGAAATGACTGGTGAAATGGCAAAAATCAATAAAAAAGGGAGCTAAGAAAATGTAATCCATATTAATTAAATGTTAAAAACATTTACAGTCTGTCCTATTTGAAGTTTGGAGATTCATCTTTTAAAATTGACCGTAAATGACTCAAGTTCTTTCCCAGACAAAGAAGAAAGATTTTTTTGTTTAAATCAAATCTTGATATTACTGTAGATATAGAAAGTATGTTCCAAAAAGTATGAACAGAAGGCATGTATATGGCTAATAATGTGCATAATCTTCAGGCGTTTTTACAACAAAGAAAAAGAATTTACATTTCTTTAAAGAATATTAACTGTTCTCAGGATATGTTTTTAAAAATTTCACTTCCAATTATTTCTTACACTAGAGCTGGTACATTAAATTTAACTGTTGTTATTTTACTCCCTTAAGAATAAAGGAGAGGAAAATATACCTTGGACCTCTGAGCTCAGTCACTGAGAAGGGAATGTTGGCAGGTTTGTCAGAGATCCCCCTACTTAAAGGTCTCAAACAGCCCCATCAATCAGAGCCCAAACCATTTCACTGCATCATCTTCCCATCCTCCCAAGTACTCTAACTTAAACCAAAAAACCAATCTTGACAGGTAAACTAAGCGACTCAATACTTTCATATATTAATATTTACACATGAAAATACATTTTACTAATGATTACTCAATCAACATTTCCATTCACCTAGATTTGTCTGGTTACAATACTGGCTGCCAAAGAATTTTCCCCTGGTAAGGATGGATGTGTGATCACACACCACATCCACATCACAGCATTATTTATTTCCACATGCGAGCAGCTCCCACCAGACTAAGAAGGCAGGAGCTTCCCACCGCGTGTCCAGACTGCTTCACATTAAATTCTGCAATAAAGTCAGAGCCTAAAAGCATATGCACTCGTATTTTCTGGATTACATTTTCCTGTATCAACTTTGCTCTCCAGGATATATTCCCACAGGATCCTACGCCTCCAAACAAGCTAAAAGTCCATGCTCCAGAGATCAAGCGAGGACCTTTAATCCATTATTTGCCTTCCTCAGTTCCCTTAGGATCTTAATCTCTGCATCCCAATGTCAGCGTGGCCAAGGCTGTTGACCTCACCCACCTGACCAACTCCCGTGGCAACATCCCACCCAGCAGGGCACCACCCCAGCTGGCCCACCAACGCCCCACAGGTGTGGAGGGCTGCAGGCAGGGAATGACACGCGACTGAGCGAGACCAAGAATCACCTTCTCCCAGAGCAGATCAAGGAAAGCCAGAATGCCGGTAAAAACACGAGTGCCTGCTGTAATGCAACACAGCCAATGAGCTTAGTTCCAAGAATAGATCAGCTTCAGATATTTGTGGAAGTACAAATACAGGTGTTTTGCATTAGTCCTCTCAGAAAAATCCTTTCCACTTTTTTTTTTGAAAAAAGTTTACTATGGTTCTCTGACTGCAAAGTTCAGAATCTCTGGTATTGCAACGGACCATCATCTTTTCAAATAATTCATTTCATTTCACATGTAGTAACTGAAGAACACTATGCATGGCAAAGATACTTACGAAAACAGCTGCCTTTAACTTTTTAAATGCCAACTAATTAGAGCATATCAGAAACTCTAACTTAGATTAAGGCTGTACTAAAGCCCTTCTCAAGTTCCAGATGTCAATACACTCATCCATAACAACAAGTCTGTAAGGTTTTTTCATCATTTATGGACAAACTGATTTGTCCCATCGGAACTCCAGCAAGGCTCAGAAACAATGTTTTACAGTCACCTCAAACTCCTAAATCATGCAATTATAAGGAAGCTGCTTATATAAGCTAAATTAAGATACTAATCCAGCATCAAGTATATCAATAAATGGCACACAGCAGTAGTAACAGCATGTGCCACCTTCCCCCAAGGATTGCAGCATTCAACAGCTGGACCATTAGAACAAGTCACTGGGTGCCAATCACACTGACAAGAGATGGAGGGTGGGTACTGATCACGATGCTCATCCTTGCGTCAGGGAGGAAGAAGAACAGCTGCTACTTCCTGTAAAATCCTTCATATTTCCTCTCTTTAGGGAATTAAAGCCCCAGACAAATGACTTGGTTGAGCAGGCAAAAGAATTTATGCATTTCTTTCAGTCTACTTTTATGTCTGGTTTTGCCAGCTCAAGGAGAGAAACACTTTCACAAGACCAAACACCTTCCTCCACCCAAGGGGGTTATGAGCATCAGGACCTACAGTCACTTGACAGAAGTACCCATGGCATCATCTTCCCAAGGAGAAGACAGAGGGCCTAATTCTGGTCTCCTTTACACCATCAATTCAAGGTGAGCACACTTGGAGTCCACACTCCTACCATGTTCTTCATTTATCTCTGTCCTACTTTTGGGATGTCAAGCCGATTGCTAAGTTGCATCGATGAACTTCACTTTGCCAAGAAACATTTTCAGCAATGTCTTTGAATTTCCAAAAGGATATCAGACTGTTAATTTCTTTTAAGATGTCGCAGGAAAGAATTCAGTATTGATTTGGACTCATTTCCAACTGATGCTTAATCCATATTACAATAATAATGTAAATTTTCACTAAGGAGCGGTTGGCTGCTGTGGTCAGATCACATGGCATGCAGGCAAACTCAACCAGTGAGTAAACAGTGAGGGAGAATGGAAAATGTGCTGATTATGTAAATGTAACTGTTTGAAGTCAAAGATGTGGGCCTGTATTCCACTGATAAAATGCGTGAAATAGAAAGAAACACTGCATAAGCAATTAAATTTAACTTTTTAATCAATAAAGGGGAAACTGGGACCAAAATCCACTTTATAGGATTTAGGAATCAAAGGTTTCCTCCAACTCAAAGACAGTTGCGATGCTGTTTAACCAGAGAGGAAGTTATCATAAGACAAACATGTCACATCCTATCTTGATACCGCACACAAGAGTCATCTGTCATTAGCTCAAGGTAATTTGGTGGTAATGATGCTCCTGATCTTTAGTTCTGGTTGGCATTCTTTGTAAACAAACCTGTGCTTGCAACAGTTCTGACAGCAGTACCTCACAAGAGTTTGCCAGATGAGCCCACCTGTCCTTGTTAACACTTTGGATTTGCCCTTTGTAGGTCCAGTATTTCTCCAGGATTCCAGAAACAGGAAGCATATTGTGCCTTTAAACTTGGACTGCATTTCCAAAATGCCAGTGTAGGCAGATCTTGAGCTGGTATCAAGGTGTCCACAGCTGCAAAGCATCAATTCTTCCACCTTGTCCTATGAGACAACCCAAGCCACCAAACTCTGAGTCAGAGTCATTTTGATTTCACTGCCAAGCAGAGTCCAGTTAATTTTATTTTCTCTCCTTATTAATCCATTTTTCTACTTTGCCTCTCAAACATGGCACAATCTACCTCCAAACATAACTCATCTTCACAACACTTCCCCAAAAGCTCAGTGGTTTCTGCAAGCACTGCACGTGCCAGAGTCCCTCCACTGCCTTTGTGCACACCTGTACATCAGCTGTGGCTCAGTGTTTCACTCCTCGAGGATCACAGCCAAATCCATTTATGCGCTTTGTAAAGTACCCTACAGTGTTACAGATTTATCGAAACAACCAAATACCTTTGCTGATGATATTTTCACATATGAAAAGACACTGAGAATACACACATAGCAGACAAGGTACGTATATAAATACACTTTTATATGTCTTCACTGATGCAAGAACAACTGAAAAACAAATGTACTGCCCAGTTGAGGCTGCAATGGTCAGGTTTCATTCTAAAAAGCAAAAAAACACTTCAATCTGCAATGCCTTTGATAGTTCACTAATTAATGATCAAAAATGCACTTGCTTAAGCATAATTTTCTGCTTTTATATGGATATCTTATTTGATTATAATTACCACACAGTGTAGAAGTTTATTAGGGCCAATCATTTCTTAATGCAATTAAAATCCCAGGGGAACAATACGAAGTAATATTCATTGGTGAAAACGATGAGAGCTTATAACCAACTGGGAGCCTACTAGGCTACTGCAATTATTCAAAAAAAAATAAAATTAAAACAAACTACATGAATTTTCAATAGATTTTCGTGAATACTTGAGTTAAAACAATCAGTAGGTGTCAGAAGTTACAATATGAGCTCATCTTCAGGCTCCTTCTACCTCCTCTAGAATTCACTTCTTTGGAGAAACGATTATACAGCCTTTTTCTCTTCCTCGATGAAATCACACACTCTCAAAGCAGCTCTCTGGGCTATTCCTCTGCTTCCCAATCCTGTTAACAGAACACCTCTAATTCTTTCCCTTTCACAATGCTGTGACACTTCCTATTAAAATGAGCCCAAAACCCATTTCTCCACAACACAAATAATTATTTGTTCTTTCACCCAAAGGTATTAACACGAAGACTGGAGCGTAAAAACAACAGGAAGTCTCTATGAACAGATTCTCTGTACATACATCTTCTGCTGTTCTTTTATACATTTTTAGAATACCTCTACCTCGGAGCTGGTAAAACAAATTATTCTCTTCCCCATTCTGTCACTCTCTCTCTATTGTCATCCTAGAGGTGTTCCTTATCTTTCTCTGCCCAGACAGGAGCCTTTCAGAGTTTAGTAGGCTCTTTACCCCAAGACCTGCTTAAGAAAAGTAATACATAGCACGCCGATGGGTGCCAGAATGTGATTTATTTCCCATTTCACAGTTTCCCCTGAGAACCCAAGTAATCACTGCAAGAACATCTCATCACTGCCACTGTTTTAGTCCATTTGCTCCCAACCTCAAGAGTGCCTTTTAACTTAACATCTTGCATTTAGCCAAGATAATACTACAGTATTCTAAGAAACGTTGAATTCTGAGAAATAAATCTTTAGCAAGTCAATTTACATTGGATGGGTGTTGCCAAAAAACAGATTTCCACTATTCCTTACACCATTTTCTCATTTATTTAAGCATTTTGTAGTTCCACTGAACAAGACCCAGTACCTGATGTGCCACACAAAACTTGGAGAGAAACTAATTAAAAAAACCCTAGTTCTAAAGAAGATATCTTACCTTTTTTTAACAAATACAGACCTAAGAAAAGACAGATTAAGAAAACACCAGCTGTCATTATGTGAAGTGAACAACCTCTCTCTCCAGGCACCTGCTCCAAGCGCAGAAAGCAGAACCCTTCCGTGCAGATATTTACAGCCCGCACGGGCAAGGGTGCCCAGAGTCAGGACAGCTCAACCGCTGCCGGTTCCAAGCGGGAACAGAGGAGGAGAATCACCAGAAAGAAAGAGTGGGAAAAGGTTGGCTTTGATATAAATCGGCTTTCTGTGATTGTGTCTACAAGTTACATCAGAGGAATATCGTAACAGCAAACCATGACTGGCACTCAACTATTTTCCTAAGTGCACTTAATAGCACAGAACACACGCATTTCTTCTTGTGTCAATATTCTACTGCGAGAGCTTTCCTCTCGAGGCTTAGAGAAATCCTTCCTCCTCTAATCCTGTTTTCCAGTGACAACTTAAGAACAGAAATGGCAACAATTTCCCCTTTCTAATTCACAAATTGCCAAGACTTTTTTTTTTCCCACTGTTCCAACCATTCAGTAGCCTTCAGCATCCACCCAGAGCACAAGCTTGAACACTTCAGCCCACCAGCTGCTCGCAGGGCAGCATGGATGGGCAGAAAAAGATGGGAAAATGCTTCTTTTTAAATTATATCAGAGTATCATAGAATGTTTTGGGTTGGAAGGGACCCTTAGAGATCACACAGATCCAGCCCCTTGCCATGGACACCTCCCACTGGATGAGGTTGCTCCAAGCCTCATCCAACCTGGCCTTGAACACTTCAAAGGGATGGGACAGCCACTAGGAAACCTGTGCCAGGGCCTCCCATCCTCATAGGAAAATACTTCCTCCTAAGATCTCACCTAAATCTCCCCTCTCAGCTTAGGCCTGCTACCCCTCATCCTATCGCTGCACTCCCTGATCCAGAGCGCCTCCCCAGCTTTCCTGCAGCCCCTTTCAGTCCTGGGAGGCTGCTCTAAGGTCTCCCCAGAGCCTTCTCCTCTCCAGGCTGAACAACCCCAACTCCCTCAGCCTGTGCTCGTACAGGAGGTGCTCCAGCCCTCGGATCATCTCCATGGCCTCCTCTGGCCTCACTTCAGTCGATCCATGTCCTTCCTGCTGATTTTTCTTTCTCTTCTTTAAAACGAATATTAGAGTCATCTTAGATCAAGACCTCTTAGCTCAAGGCAGTGATTCTTAACCTCTACATCCCCACTAGACACCTTAGTTTTACAGAACAGTTTGCAATACACAGAATAGCAATTTATTTGCGACAGCCAGTAACACCAACCAGCCCGAGTATTTGCAACAGCATGCGGAACAAACACTGCTGCGCTGCTAATTACAACACTTGCCAATTATATACTGCAACAAATTATAATGCTATTTAAGGATTAAAATATATCTGCACTAATAAATTAGCAAGATACATATATAAGAAGAGATCTAGTAACAGCATACACATTCACTTCAGACTTCAGGCATCAGGTAATTCCGTGTAGCAGACATTTTAATGGCAGATAAGGTACCTTTTTTTCCAATAAAAGACTGGTGCCAGCTCCAAAACAGAATACGATTTCATCCAAAAATGGAATACTGTACAGCTGGAGTCAATGCCTGTCAAAGTCACTAGAACACTCAAATAGATTTGTTCTGTTTTTTTAGGGAAAAAAAAAAGCTAATAAAATTCTACGCCAGCAGTACGGCTCAATGCCAATTAAACAACACCTCAGGCATTTTCCCTTTGGATGCCCATTCTCACAAATGTAAGTTCAAAGGGAAGAGCTTTTTCAAGCCTCTATTTGGGTATATAGCGTGTTTTCTATGAAATGGAAATCAGTTGATCACCTTCTAGTCGTGGCTAGAAGTGAAGAAACCAAAATGAACCAGTGTTTTCAAAAGGCCAAATATTACTTTTAAATGTCCCACCTAGATATTCAGGAATTTGCATTTTCCTGTTACCCTGTAATTTCACAACACTTGCTTCACATATTTTCTGTAAATACGTGAGAATGCAGACACACAAGGAGGAGGAAACACATGTAACTAATTTTTATTGGCTAGATGTCAGGACCTAAAGACAAATCCATACTTCATATTTGTGACGTTTCTATAAGAGGAAACACCAGCGCTAAGAGCATGGGGTGAGCACTCACACACTGCCTGGCCACAGGGGGCCCTGAAGGGAAAAACCCTCCTTCACTAACAGAGAGCACAGGTTTCTGGAGAGGCAAACTCAGAGCAACCAGGTCATGCCCACACATAGATCTTCTCCCCAGAGAAGCTCCTTTCACAGATATATAGATAGAGGTGAGATTAAAGCTGATCTTTCTGAATATCCGTGAATCTTTCAGCTGTTTCAGTAGAAATCTGCATCTTTGAGTCACTCTCAATTTAGGGCAGAATTTAAAAAAATACTTTGCAGGCCTGGTGTGTATAAAGCCTTTTGTTTAAGGAGGCAGATCCTGTTAACTACCTGAAATGTTTTCAAGCCTCTAGCTATCCCTGAGAAGTAGATGCTGAAGTGGTCTATTGTATTGAGCCACAAAATGCTGAAAGCTGGGAAGGTTCATGAAGACAGGTGGGAAAAGACTTAATTCAGTAAAAAGCTGGTAAATCAGGTTAAAAACATTCCATTGTGAACACCTTTCTCAGCAGAAACCCAACAATCAGATCACCTTGAATCTGGCTTTCAAATGCAGTTTTCACCTCTGCAATGCATCCACTCCTCATCCACACCAAATACTGAGCTTCTAATTAAACAGCACAGATTTCACCCACAGTCCTGCCCTTAGCAGTGCTGTCCTCAGTCTCTCTCTGTCCCTCCAAAAAAAGTACATTAAAATCGAGTATTTCTAAACATTATTGTCCCGATCTTGCAAGCAAGTGTCAAAATCAGCTCAGTGTACCAAAATAGCAAAATCCTTGACTCACTGGCTTAAATTGATTCCTTTCTCCTTCTCATATATAATCTCTTAAAATCTAAATTCAATATTTTTTGCACACCTTATAACGCATTCATAAGACACACATAGCAACTCCTACCTCATTCCCTCCTCCTCACCATGAAATGCACTTCAGTGCAGAGTAAAAAATACCTCATTTTAACTGCAAACCCAAGGAAGAAGGTCCTGCCTGGCCAGGGGTGCAGCTAACTGCCTGAAACCGAAGACCTCACCTACCTCAACATCAACACCAGTCACCCACATCTTGCATTTCTCCTACACCCAGTTCCCTCAGCTGAAAAAAACTACATTAACATGCTTTCCAGCCTGAATAAGTTTCCCCTTGCCCACCTCCAACACTGTGCATGCTCTGGGTTTCCTCAAGGTAAATGATTGCTACAAACACAACACCACCGTCAGGTTCTCACTGACTTTGGCAGAAGTCAGCAGGAGTCAAGGTTGTCTCCTCTCCCACTCCAGTGAACAACAAGGGTATGAGGGGTTCTCCTTTCCCTACCAAAGGAACAAATTCTGAAGGGACAAAAATCTGCTCTTGGCAACGGCAGATGCAATTCCCACAAGAATCAACTCAGACCCAATTCACAGAACACACAGTCTAATCTGAGACAGAAATGCCTTGAGAATATTTTATGGCAAAGTAATCCTTGTGTTGATCAACCAAATTTACAGTTATTATAAATCAAGAGATCAGAAAATATTTAGTGACCACCTTATTCTGATTGCAGTTTAACCTTTTCTGAATGTGAAAGATAATGACCAAACCCCCTTTAAACCAAAACAAAGCAATAAAACTGGCAGTACACAGCAGGATTATTTCCTCTATACCCAAACAGGGGTGATGCACCTTTTCAAGTTATTTTCATCCAATTTCTCTTGATTCCAAATTCTCTTGCAATGACAGATATCACAAGAGGAAACAGAAACTTTTCTTTTTTTAATTGGTCCTCTTATCCTCGAACCAATTTTCAAAATGTGGAGAATTTTGTCAGGCAGCATTTTTATATATTACACTTTCACCATTTAAGAAGGTCCTGAATGTTGCGAGGATCATTATTACATGACGAAGAGTGTTAGGCAAAGCTTTTTATCTTGGCTGCTATTAAATGTCCTTTTATTGCTATATCAATCAACTAAATGATTTCCAAAGTTGGGTGTAAAATAGCATGTTGGTAGAGCAGGCAAAGCTGACAGTGGGTAAAATTGTAATCTGTTTACATCTTTGGACTTGATGGCTTATCTTGCTGGTGAGGCATTTTCTAAAGCTCTCATTATTGTAGTGACTGGAAGACAAAATGAAAATGAGTAAGAGATTGTCTGTTGTGCATATGACTCCTTGAATATTTTGAAAACCAAACTGCTACAGTGCAAAACTCGGTCCCATAAAAACAGCACTAAAAAACTTTTAATGTTTTAACAGTAGGTAGGGGGAAGAGAGAGAGAGCAGAATAACTTAGGAACCAAATGGAGCAAAGCCGTTAACGATGATGACCAAAAAGAAGATGGAAGTGGATTCTTCGTATGGTTTTAGTAAACCAGGTGAAAAAAACCCCTGGATTTTGAATTAACAACTTCAGACTTCAAATTCAACTACAGCTTTTTCACACTAATACTGTGATCCAACACTGCACCCCTTTGAGCAGTCCAGCGCTTCTGTCATTGACTTAATGCTGAAGCACAATCAGTTTCTTTTATTAGACATAGCTGATTTCTTTCCCCAAAACTGGATATTCAGCAAAAAGTATCCAAATGCCATTTATTAACACACACCATAAAACATTATAGTGCAGAGAAAAAAAGCACAAGCGTCAGGTGCATTTCTTCTACAAACTGCATTATGCAAAACACTGAATTTATAAATGCACAAGCAAAGAAGCAATTTGAAACAGATGGGTCACTGTTTATAAATACAGATGGAAAATTAGTACAAACGCTTTGTCACATCACGCTTTGAACAAAATAAAAACAATTCTCTTGCCATACCACTTCGTTCTTATAAAAACTGAATTTGCAATGTCAGAGAACTTTACTCCTCTAAAGAAACACCCTGTATGCACTAAAATAGCTCTGCTGCAAGGTCCCCTTTCCATGAAGGGAAGAACCTCCCAAACCTTCCCGTGCCCTGGCCATTGTGTCCAGATGCCGTTTGGCACAGCAGTGAAACCCCCGGCGCCGCTGGTGCTGCTCAAGGTCCGTGACACTCCTCCCACCACGTTGCGCTGAGCACAGCCCGTGCTCCAATTAATCCCACTGCCCTTACGACCCCGTCTCCAAGGCCACCCAGCTCTCTCAGCACTGTCAAAGGAAGGCAGCCCACACACCTCAGCAGGTCCCCACCACACACCCATGCATACACACACGTAGGATCACACACCTGCAGCCACACCTGTCTGTGCACAACCCCCCCGTAAAGAGTTTCCTGTAGCTTAAACCAGCTGCTTTAGCACCAATAACCATCTCCTGCCGGTGCAGGACTGCCCTGCTCCTACAACCAGCACCCCACAGCCACTCTACGGCAGCGGCGTAGAGACCTGGTGATGTCTGTGAAGGGTGCACCATGTGGAAACAGGGTCTTTATTCCAAGAGAAGTGTATTCCAGAACTGGGGACTGGGCTGGGGACATCAATGTCACGGAGCTGGATCTCTCTGGAAACTGCTCTCTTGATCTAAAGCTCCAAGTAAGGTGATTGGGAGGCCTGGAGCGTGCAAAGCCCAGTTGTTCCTCACAATGCAGAAAAAGCCCTCTTTAGATGTTTTACAAGCTATTATATTTTCTCTCTTTCCCTCATGTATATCATAGATTACACACTGCTTTTCATCAAGTGCTTTTTATTAAGCGAACCACCGCTTCTACCAGTAAATTTTACCATCTATAAGAGTTTCCTATCCTTCACTGTAGAGTTATTCTGTATTTTGTTTTATCTTTGACAGGACAGGTTGTTGACAAAATTTCAGACACAGCACCTGCTTTGAAGAATCATAGGTAAAACAGTAAAATATGAGACTCAGAGGTCCACGGTTATTCTTCTCCTAAAGGCAACTCATAGGCTTCAGGCAGTGGTTGTTCACACATCTCTGATGTATGGAGGACTAAATGCCTGCCTTTATTTCCTGGGTTTA
This sequence comes from Dromococcyx pavoninus, assembly GCA_033558185.1. Lineage (NCBI taxonomy): Eukaryota > Metazoa > Chordata > Aves > Cuculiformes > Neomorphidae > Dromococcyx > Dromococcyx pavoninus. Next base: position 392,773 of record JAUMJL010000276.1, on the reverse strand, counting down.
AATGTCAGGGAACAGAGACAGAATGATAGCATGCGCTTTCATTACAAAATTCTTGGGAAACTGCCAAACTGCAGGTTATATCAAAAGAAACTGCACCCCAGTAGGCCACATCCTGCTGTAGCCACTCCCATTGCTTCCTCACACTCATGATAAAACAATTTTACAAGAGCTTGTAACACAACAATGTGTACTAAAGCCCCTCACTACTGCACAGAAGCACACGCACCATAAGTCAAAAAGTCAAAAACTCAAGGCCAAATTTTAATACCCATCAACTCCAATTTACTCCACCAGCTGAACGGGAGTAAAATGAGAAGTTTCAGACTTACTGAGAGATTCGGTAGAAGTATCAAAGACGTGAAAAAAGCGAGCAATATCTCCACATCAGAATCACTCAGGGGTGTCAGCCAAGAAGGGCACAACAGCAAGACAGGGTGATTCTATCCAGCTCCTCCTCTCTCACAGCACGCGCAAAGGCACCGGAGCGAAGGACACTTCCACCCGCTCGCTCTTCCACAAGAACAGGGAGAGGTGTGATGGCCAGAGGTGAGCAGACACACAGAGGTCCTCTCTCCCTCATTCCTTCCAATCAAAAAACACAGCTCCGTGTGTTAACCTCCCACAGCACCGCAGCAGGGACAAGCACACCCCAAGTCATTCCGGCACCCACCCAACAGGACTGGAGGAGGTGACACGCTCCCACACCAGGAACAAAGGCCCACACAATATACACCAGAAAGTTATTTTTTCACCACAATATATGAATACATAACACTAACGGCAGCAAATCAGCAAATGTTATTTAAATTACCAACCTCTAACAGCCTTCAACCCCTAAAAATGTACTTCAAAGCCAAGTTTGCACAAATTAACAAGAGCAAGGGTACAAGGGTGCATCAGTGAACCTGCACTGGGATGAGTAAACATGGCAAGACTAAATCTGAAAATACTTTCCATAACATTGTTCAAATTACAGGGTAATTGGGATTGTGGGTGGATTTTTAATACATCCAGTGCCTTGGTAAAAATAATACATTCACCAGACACTTTGGTTTCAAATGAGGAGGAGTCTGTAAAGTTCCAGCCTAATAATTTATTTGCAATTTTTGTATACTGTAGATATATAAATACACCTATATTAGCTCTTCGACCACTGGGAAATTGAAAACACAATTAATTTGAAGTCTGAAAAGGAATGGTATAAGGCAGGCTATGGCTGGCACCTCAGATCTACCCTCAGAAATCACCTCATTTGCACACAGGGCTGTCAAGATCTGTTGCAGTGAAATTCTTACAGACCGGATGTTGCAGCCCGCCTCCTCCTTGAGTAGCTGCATCAAACAACGGTGGAGCCTCTTAAAAATATGGTTGTGAGACTGGGCTGTTATGAAACTGGGATTTTAAGGAAATATTCTTAAAGTCACTGTGCCTTCTGCATAAATTTTGTTTGGTTTATGGAACAAAGGTCACACAAATATCCTCAAATACATAAACTGCACAGCTTTCAGTTCCCAGGTAGTGAAATGCTTTGGGTCACAAAAGCCACATCTGGAAAACACCAGTGAAGGCTTCCCTAAGACAACAGTCTTAGTACACTCTGGGCACCTCACTATACTTTTGAATATAAAGGGCTAACAGATGGCAATGTTTTATTTCATAAGACTGAATCCAGTAATAGGAACGTAAATGTTGCCTCTTCATTTCTGCTGATGCAAATCCATTAGAAACTCCGGAATAAAAAAGCAGCACATTTCTTGTAACAATTTAACTGTGATTGCTCAACATTTGACACAGAGATAACAAGTGTTATCTGGGCTTCATCTAACCTCAATCAGCTTTGCTCAAAGAATTAGCAATACTGCAACTCACACTGCTATTCAATTAAATAAAAAAATATAGATTCCAGAAAGGAGAAAGTTTATATTGCACCATTGTATATTATTCTCCATGAAGATGTGAAACACTTTAAGAGTATAACATGTACAGTTAACGAGCACACACATGTGTGAGGCTAATATATTACTTATTTAAATATACGTGCTTTAAATGGTAACCTCATTTACATTTGTATTCTATGACATATGAACAGAAGAGACATTTATTACAATAGTGCTACACATCAGTCAAAATTTATTAACCAGTATTTTCTGACAATTCAGCCAGTCAGTTTCAATTATTTATTATTCAACATAAAACAGATGCTTTTCACTTTTTTCTCAGATCGTATTTTCCTGTCTTGTCAATAGGAAGTCATATTTGCTATACAATTTACATAATGTGTAGGCTTTCCTGAATCATCAAATTAAGCTGAAGTAGCAGAGAAGTGACTTACATGAATATCAACAACTCCTATTTTTCATTCTGGGTGACATCTGTACAGAAGCTAAGGTGTGCCCAAAGAGCTGAAAAATAATGCAGAGTCACAGACTCATTTAGGTTGGAAAAGACCTTTAAGATCAAATCCAACTCTAAACCTGACACTACCAAATCCACCAGTGAACCACATCCCTAAGCACCACATCCACCCTCTAAACACCTCCAGGGATGGCGACTCCACCCCCTGGGCAGCCTCTGCCAGTGCCCGAGAACCCTTTCCGTAAAGAAATTTTTCAAATTTTCTCAATATCCAATCTAAACTCCCCCAGCTGCAACTTGAGGCCACGCACTCTTGTCCCATCACTCTTCCCAAGCAACAAGAGCTCAACCTCTGCCCGCTTCCAACCTCCCTTCAGGGAGCTGTGGAGAGCGATGAGATCTCCCTACAGCCTCCTCCAGGCTGAACAGCCCCAGGTCCCTCAGGTGCCCTGTTCTCCAGACCCTTTGCCAGCTCCAGTCCCTCAAAGGAGAGAGGGGCCCAAAACTGAACTTGGTCTGTCCAGGCTGGAGAAGAGGAGACCGAGGGGGAACCCTCACAAGGGGAGGAGGAGGAGCAGATGCTGATCTCTTCTCTCTGGTGACCAATGACAAGACCTTCACACGGTTTCCCCTCTAACCCTTCCTGTGGCACCCAAAACTGCCCCCAGTGCTGAAGGTGAGGTTGCACCAGTGTGGAATTTTGTTATAGGAACCATATCTTGGCACAGCAAAGGAAAGCTAAATCTTTCTGGGAGAAAAAACCGAAGTATTTTATGTTTCTCCAAATTTATCTGGAAATAATTGCTTTACATAATGATAAAAACCCCACAGTTCTCCGTGCTTAAGTGTAAAACAATACCAGACATACACATCTTCACCAGCAACGAGAGCGTGTTCCACTTTCCTGCACAACTCATTACTGACAACACCCAGAGAAAATCTTTATAATGCTGTTTCTCATTTCTTGAATTTTTACAGCTAATATGTTCTCCATCACAAATAATGCAGTGATCAGAACAGAGCTTGTAAGAATATCTGGCAATGTAATACCTACAGAGTTTAATGAATTTCTCTCCTACCAGAAGAAAATTATTGATCACCAATATTTTTTCAAGCATTAGATCAATTTTTACATCATTTGGCATAAAGTTTCTAGAATTAATTTATGAGAAGGTACAGATAACAAGCTTTGAAGGTAACAAGATATTGATTTGTGCAACTTTCAATGCTAATTTTAGGATCTGATCACAGCTAATTTCATTTGACTCGTGCTTTTTTACTTTTAGATACCTACAAAATAACTTGAAGATGAAAATTCTTTGACAATAACTTCAGGAGACATAACCAGAAAATAAAATTGGGAAGTTTGTGGAGTTTTGTGCTCACTTGTGCACATTCACTTAATGCATTAATAGACACATGCTGGCTTCATTAGTGACAAAAATATTGCCTGGAATAACCTGACAAAGAGGGAAGCAAGAAGGGTGTCGGTGCATACCCACCTCAAGAGTCTTGACTTAACATATAATGTGAAAAAACTCAACAGTAAAAGATGTAATTTTACTTTGGTCGTGTTTAACATCATCTCACGTTGAATCATTTTGTGTATTAAGCATTTCATGCCAAATTAATGCAATTTACATCACTCAAATAGACTGAGCTCTGATTTGATACATCTGAGCTTTCACAGCACCTGGCTCTGTCGCTCCATTCCCCAGGATACGGCGGTACTGGGGAGGAGACTCTTGGACAGGGATTTGTTAAAAGCCCAATTCCTGATCTAGGGTAATAAGAAATTGGCAGCCAAATTAAATAAAATCTAGAAACCATCTGTTTTAGAAACTTAAATGATTAATTTTAGGAAGATGTTGTAAAAATGAAGTTATTTTTGGCATAGTATTTATTTATAAGACATATCACCAGCAATCCAGCATTTTTCATACCAGGCTTATAACTACATTTTCCAGTTATCCATCTGGGCCCTTTTCAATTCAGTGGTTTAATTAAAACTCAATGGTATTATCAATCTGTTGCATTTTTCATTTTGATGGTTATTACATTTACAGTACAGCAGGAGAACAAATTAAAGTAGGAAGATAAATCTCATCTAAAAATTTCATTCTGTATCTTTAGTAACTTCTGTTGTCATAATATTTTCTAGCTCATTCACATTTATAAAACAGTTTTAATGATCTATTTTTTATGATTACAATAAAGGGAAACAGGAAAAAATTATTTTTCGATAGCTTTACACATCTCGCAGCACATCTCGCGCCATTCATCCATCAGTCTGGTCAACAGATGGGCTTTACACAGCAAGGATGGGCAAAGATCCATGATGGAGCTCATACTAAGAGTTCCCTTTCTACCTCATAAACCTGCAGTTTGACCATAAGTAGCCAAGTACTGATCTAAGAGAGAGAACCCGAGACAGACGTAGGGAAAAAATAAGAGACTCCCCAGAGAGGAGAATGGTGAAATGAAAATTGTAGTGGTGCAAGGTACAAGAAGTTTCAAATTAATATTAAGGAAGAACATAGTCGTGCCTCCAACCTACCTGAACAGCCCTGGAGGACTCTTGCTTGCTCTAGGCTGCAGATTAAAAATTAGTCTTAAATTTCAGGCCACAGCTTTGGTTTAGGCTGTTACCAGTGGAGACGGTTTCAAACAGTTCAGACGTTTTTTAGTGGCACGTAACAACAAAACCAGTACACACTCAATTTACTGATAATTTCAATGTTAATTAGAGCAAGCTTTAGACAGTGAAGAAGAGGAGGGGGAGGAATTAAAAAAAAAAAATCACCAGGCTCTCAGTAAACTTCCTTAAAAAGCAGGAAGTCCCAGCTACTCTTTCAGCTCTCCCTGTCACTCCTGCAGAGGCAGAGGGGTTTAACTGACCTGAGCTACGCTGCTGCCCAGCTCTTCAAGACCTTACCTGGCTCACAGCACTTCTAGAAACACAAAAGCCTGTTTGACATTGGTGGTCTCTGTCGGTCCAGTAGTTTATTCTGTCTTCTTTCCATAGCAATAAACTCCCTAAAGTTCTAATTATTATCAAGAGGAGACACCCTTGTAGATGGCAGAAGTTAAAGACACGCATCAGGTCCCCTGGCCGGTGATCAAAGACATTGAGGAGCATATTCATCACTCCCTTTCCCTGGGCTTCCTGCAGCATTCTCAGCATGCTCACCATTTCTCCTTTTCATTTCCCAGGTTAAAGCCTCACAGCAGAGTTTCTGCCACACCAGAGCTGTTTGCCTGGCTCTGAGAACAGCAGAGCATTTAGAGCAACACCATTAAAGTCTTGCTAAAGCAAGATCCAGAGCTGGTTTTGATTGCAACCTCAGCTAAACAAAAGCTAAATAAACCCTCTCGGGGTCACACATTCTATGTCAGTGAATGCCTCAGGTTTGCAGGAAGAAACATTCCAAACATTCCCTATAGAAACATAAAAACAAGGTTTACTCCAACAGGCATTAACAAAAGTGCAGGGAAAACCACAGTTATTTTTTATTAAATGGTAGGCAGAACTGTTTGCCAACAATGTTATTTCCTTTCAAAATCAGAAAAAAATATAGTTAATAGCAGTGGGCACAGCAGAAGTGAATGGCTGTGCAACGCCAGCTCCCTGTGAAAGGTTTACTAGGGTGCACCGTGGGGGAATAAAGAATGTTACAGGCTTGTACCATCCAAAAGCAGACACACACTTGCCTGCATGCTCTTCTCCTTTTTCTACCTCTCTCTGTCTCTGGTTTTGAAGAAATAAGGTTTGAGGAAAACCATTACCTAACTGATGTACAATCTTCAGTTCACTGCAAAGCCAAGAGGACCATAACTCAATCAAATATGAGAAGCTATAAAATCAAGGGAATAAACAGATACGTAACTATAATGGGGAAGAGTCAAAATAAGCTTTATTTAAAAAGCCACAATTCAAAACCAGAGGAACCAGAAAGCCCACAAATACAAATGCAGTTATTCACTACACGAAGCAGGACATTACCAAATCCCCTGGCTCAGGTTTGCACCCAACAGCAGTTCAGTGTCTTTAACCAGAGAAGACACAATCTTAACCATACATAACTAGTAACACGCTCCACAACCAGTAATGTTTCAGAAAAAGATCTTGGAGCCATCTGAAGTGTGGTAAGAAAACACAGATTATTCAGTTCCAATGGAAGAGACACCAGAACACTGGGAAATGCGGGTGCTCAGAGCGTGTCCGGGCAGAGTGTGGTACGTGGGGCACTCCACTCTGTTTGGAAGACTGCACGTCTCCACTTCAGAAAATGATAGTAAAGTCAGGGAAAGTCCAGAGAAGCTGAACAAGAATTATTAAAGCTTTCTTTCAAAAGGGGGATTACACAGACTGACTCATCGAACTGAAAATACTATTAACATGCATATGTGAAATATTTGCAATATGAAAATCAGCAAGAGGAAAGGAAAAAGGTAAAAAAAAATATTCACCATTCCTTATATCATTATCTGACAGGCAGCAATCTTAAAACCTTACAAAAATATAAGGCATAACTCAGTTAGAAAGTAAGAACTCTAAGGAAAATGAATATAATTTTTTAGAGTAAATAGGATAGTTAGCAAAAACAAACATGGTTTCAGTGTGCACCATGGCAGATTTACGAAGAATTGAATTTTGGACCTTATTGCTCTAGGATGCTTGGATGACAAAAGTACAAATTGTGAATTAGACAGATGATTGGAGAAATGTCCATCAGGGCTGTTAAGGTTATTATCCCTAAGATGCAGTCACCACCTTCAGCTCAGGACTTCCTGAAGCTTCAGGTTGCCAGAAGTGGAAGGGGCTGCAAGAAAGCCTCTATATTTGCCCTTTTCTTTCACAATGTTCCCAGGCAGCCAGCGCTGGTGACGAGGACAGTCTCCATGGGACTGTGGGATTGCTCACTGCAGGTGCTCCTGGGGTCTTATTGGAAGAAAGGGGAAATGAAGGTTCGCAGAAGGTCAGCAGGAAACATACCTTTATTCTCACACACATCATCTTCTGGCCTCACATCAAAGAACAAACTACTAAGAAGCATTTATCTGATTAATGTTTTCCAGCAATCAACACGTCCAGTGGGACATCATTCATTACAAGTTGTGTCTGGATTTGTGCTGTTCACCATTATTTTTCCGCAGACCTCACACAAAGTCAGTGGAAATTTCTGCTGACCCAAGCGCTGGATCACTGCCAGCGCTTCCACAAAAAGAGGCAGTTATATAGCTTAAGAGAGGAAATATTATTTAACTGCTTGGCCAAATGAGATTCCAGCTTGGGTGCTGATCTTGATTGCTGAAGGAGAACAAAGAACAGCGGAGGATACCCTGATAGGCATGGAGTCCATAAAACAGTCTGTAGCATAACAGGCAATGTTACCTGTAATAGTTCTATGTCTAAGGCTGGATGCTTGGCTTTTCCTCTTATTGTCAGCAGAGGGTTCCTTTGGCTAAATAATTAAACACCACTATTTTTTAAAAAAAAAAGTTTAGATAACACTCTTTTCAAAAAAGCATATTCAAGTACTAATTTTGCAGCTGATCAGTTTTGACACATCTGGCTATCAAACTGTTAAGCCTTCTGTGAAAAGACTGCAGTCACCCGAGAACAGCCTGCCAGGAGAACCTCTTCCAGTTGGCATTGCCAGTAACGATTTTAACAGTACCTGGGCAGTACTTACTGTATCTGTCACCCGCAGCCACCGCCCACAAGGGACACATCTTACTCCACATACACAATGTGTCAGTCACTTCAGCCAACTCATGTACATTTAACTTTGAAAAAATGCTAAATATATATATAAATATTAAATGTACATGTAACTGCTATAGGGTCTTGTAGTGGGAGCACTAACTGGTTATCTTTCTGAACAAGACAGTGGAGGCACAAAACGGGCTTGGCACTCAACTTACATTAAATTTGGATATGAGTCAGACACCCAATTATCCTTTGTGCTGTTGAAAAATCCACCCTCGTCTCGAATTCTTATATTTCCGCAAGAGCTGACATCCATTAAAACATCATTAAGTACGCAGTCAAAACAAGATAACACTTCCAAAAATTACTGGTAGTTGTAGGTAATTGTCTGTAAAATATTTCTTTAAAAACTCAATAATTGGCAGTCAATATTTCAGATATCTCTTCCATATATTTTGGTGCTGAATGTTCACTGGGAAAGCATCAGCTATTGGTATTTACATCAGAAAGAATAAAAGGAAACTACAGCACTGTAGCAGCCTATGCTTTATGGATAGTTACTTGCAGAATTATAATTGAAAGGACTGAACTATCTACTAATTCAAAATATATTTACTCTGTTCTTTAAAAGGGGGATATCTATACTCTTAAAACAACCCAAATCAAACAGAAGTTTTTACAAGAAATGTAAATGATCTCCACAAAGTACTTAAAGAAAAAGCTTGAAAGGACCACACGCTTGTTAAAAAAGATCACAGAAATCACAAAATGCAGAATAAAAACCCAATAAAAAATAATAAAAATTCATACAGATTAGCCTCTAGAATTCATTACAAAACGTAAAGAAGACACGAAAGATGCGAGTGTGACTGCTAAGAATAATATGAGGTTTCAAGGAGCTAAAGGAATCATGCCAACAAAATGATTAACTGCCCCACGGGTTCTATGGGAGTCCTCATGACACAACCTTACCCCATCCCTCTTGGACACCGAGCGCTGCATCCCTTGACCTGAACTGCATGTCTCAGTTTTCCCAGGTACCTGCAGGGCCTCCAGGCGCCAGCACACACACAGAAACAACATCTCATTTGCTGCCCATGCTCCAGACAGCCCCGCACCAAATGCTTTGTTAACACAGTTTTCCCTCCCCTCATGTCTCCTGTGGTCACATCACCCACAGCCTCGCCAAGGCGCAGCACTGGGAAAATACTGTGGAGATTTAGGTCGTGTGCTTCCCACCAGCACCAACTGGGGACACGGAAGCATGCTGCATCTTGAGGATAAAAGGAAAAAAAGGTCAATTGGCAACAGAGCCATAACCTACAAAGAAAAGATCTGATTCTTTAACGTGCCAGAATTACAAACTGATATCCAGAATAATATTTTGGCTTGAAACTGAATGAGATTGGAGATGTGGCCAGTCAGATTATGAAAACTAAACTAAACAAAATACCAAAAATTTATCTGTATGATCCATCACGCTGAAATCACTGCAGACAAATTGTCTATTTCCCTTTTTTCTCCTACTTTCCCTGCAGAGGAAACCAGTTATGGACATGAATGAATAATTCTTCTTTGTTAAAATGAAAACAGTATGTCCTTTCTTAAGGTGACGTACAATACAGCAAGAACTGCAAGTGTTTTCTCATCTATTCCTGCACCCCTTTGAAAATGGAAAGGCCACTTGGCAATAACAGGAATGGATGTAGCTGCAAAGTGCATGGAGGTAATAAGTCGGGGAGGAACAGCCACAGCTGTACCGTGCTGCTCAGGACATTAAGCTATGAGTAAGGAACTCCGTCACCCAAGCTAATCCCATGGTTGGGATGTAAATATCACGTCCAGAAAAAAAAAAACAGTTCCAAGAACCACTCCTAGATGTTGTTTTATCAGAGTTTTGTATGGTAGTGGGGCACCCAAAACTGCCCAAAATGGTCCAGGCTAAAGAGGATGAGCATGAGCCATCAGCCAGATGAACAGCAAACAGGGAACTACATCGAGATTTGGCCACAGAGAAATAAAACAGTTTGATAAAGTATAAAAAGCAGGATCTTCTATCTTATAGCAGAGAGGAGACAGCAGTGCTACAGATCTCACCCCATAGAGGCAAATCTCAAGGGGAGGAGGGAACCCTGAACAACCAGGCATAGGAGACACAGCTTCAGGGGGGATGTTTTTTGTAGTTTTTGAGATTAATTATAGAAAGAGGTTTATAAATTTCTACTGTTTATAAATTTCTACTGTTTATAAATTTCTACTAAGCATCTTGTACTGTAGCGCATCTGGTGCATTGCTGGTATTGGTCTTGAACATACAGTTCACTTGTAGCTGGTCAATTATGTTCCATTAATAAATCAATGAAGCACTTTGATCCTGATTCGATTTGGACTAGATTATTTGAGCAGCAGGCAGGTGTCACAGCTTTCCCTGTCTTTCTGAAAAAAAAGGAGAAACTTAAACTGGTCCACAAAATTTTACTCCCAAATATTTTATGACTAATTCAGCCATTTGAAGGAACTTACTGATGGGTTCCAGAACCGACCAGGAAGAAAAGGATCTCTCATGATTTTAGAGAGAGTAAAACACTTCTGCTTTAGGAAAATAATGCCATGTTGACTTTAAGCAAGCCTGACCACTCTAAAAATGCACGGCTTTGGGCAGCTAATGAGATTTAATAAAAAGTTTATTATCTCTTCAGTTAAAAGCTTATGTTTCAATAAAGGGAGGCCTGACAAAACTGTTTAACCACAGATATTCTGTACTGTCTAGGTCTGTTCATTCAGCTATTTTTCCCCACAGCAGAAAGGCAGACAAACAGCACAGAACACCCCCGGAAGGCCACTAAGCAGGAGGGCGCTTGCTAGAACAGCAGCAATTAGCGTCTCACAATTTCTTATATTGGATTTTACGGTTATTTTTCTGCTGCAAACTCTGTCCTTCTGCAGTTCCACAAAGCTTAGGCAAAGAGTACACCATGCACTAGAGTTTAACTCCCTGCTGGTAGCTCCTCATAACAGCATTTGTTACCAACTTAGAGAAATGGGGGGAAAAAAAAAATCTAAGAAAAGTATTGTAAAACAGTGACAATTATGTTCCTTTTTATTGATGGCCCTGAGCCTGCTAACGTGCTGACAAATACCCTTCTTCCCACGCTCACAGCCCTCAGCACAGCGTGTCTTACACATCCACAGTCCTTCACTTTACAGCCTTTCCTCTTTCCCAACTGATACGGGGGGGATTCAGGCATGAGCAGGTAGGAAACGGGGCCATGTTAGCACTGCAGGGGCAAAAGAGGAGAGACTGCAGCTCTTAGTAGCCCCCGCTCTTCTTCCTTCTTCAGGAAGTATCACAAGATGAGGTGGTTTCTTTAAAATGAGGAAGAATTTGGATGGCCCCCTGCCCTCACTATTGGCTCCCTGTGAAGGAGCCACCAAAGCCCTTTGGGAGCAATGGCTTTCTGGCACCAAGATTCACGGAGCAGTCTGTACGCTCAAGACAGAGTCCGATCTGAACATGTAGAAGTCAACAGGCAAAAGATATTCCATGGAAGGGAAATGTATTTATTCCCTCTACGGCCTTTCTGCCTTACGTTAAATTTATGAGCTTTTATGTTCTGTTATATTTTCAGCTTTCAGCTCAGAAAACCACAGTTGTGGCATAGAACAAAAAAATACCATAAAGTCAAAAAGCATAAAAAGAGATTTAACTGTCTCCTCTTAATTTCTTTCTTCTCTCTGGGATAAATCTTTCACCCAGGCTGTACAGCTCAGCTGCTCTTGGCTGGGGTCAGGGGAAACGCTGCACAGCCCCTGGGCTCCACCACGGCACAAACCAAGCCCATCCCAAGCCCACAGCTCAGAGACAGGGATGGTGCCACTTCCTGCCACCCCACAAACAAGCGCAGGCAGCAGAGAACCAGGGTTTCTCTGGAGCCCCCACCCTGCCCATGCTGCTGCCATCCCAAAATGCCCACATGGGTTCAGCACTAAAAGCCACAACAGCTCCATTCATCCCCGATAGCTGCAAAGCACCGAGCCCTGACAGATGACAGTATGGAGGTCAAATCTTTCCATTTCTGCTTTATCACATACACCAAGTTTTTGATGAGGCCAGGCAGGGCTGCCAAACAAAATCTCTGTCTAAAACTCTTCCCAAATTACAAAAACACCGTACTTTATTTAGCTGTAGCTCTATCAATCTCTCCAGAGCAGAGCCCGTTGGTGCCGCCTCTCACAGCCCGTCAGGCGGGTGGCACCACCCACCTGTCACCATCGCACCCGCTCGGCCTTCCAAGATTGTTCTTGGAAAAGGGCACCAACACAGTACCTGGGCTTTTGGTTTTGTACCAAAGTCTAGAACATAATTATTATGTTTAGCAACACAGTACAAGAGCTACACAGTAGATGTTTTATCTGTCATCCTGCCTGGTTTCTGACTGAAGGGAAATCAGACACCCAATAAGGAAGACTCCAAAATGGGCTACAATGAACTGAACAGGTGAAAACAAAGCTCCGTGAATTAAGCTTTAGAAGTTTGTAATTTTTACCTGCAAGACTAAACTCCACCCCTTTCTTACCTTTAAAATTCTATTCTAAGCAGCTGTGAAACTTGGAGCAACTTCTTAAACCTGCACCTGAAGCCAAATACATTTTAAGAAGATGGACTTCTGTTTCTTTCAGATATGTAGAATTGTAGTACTCAAAGAATATCTATTTTACCTGAGTGTGGAGAAACCAGAAAACAGCATCAACATTTAATTTTAATGTCACAAAGCAAAATTCTCTTTCAGAGATCTTTTCAGAAACTCACCTCCTGCTCTTTGAGAGGAGGGCATTGGCTGTATGGAAACTTGACAAGAGGGGGTTTAATTTCAAAAACTCCATTCATATTCTCACCTGCACGTGGCATAACTTCCTTTGGTTTTGTTATACAAAAAATGCTACTGCCCTCATTTCTGAACACGGCCATCAAAATACTGATCAGCTATAAGTTTTAAATTGCACAAGAGTATGTACAACAGAAGCACAAAGGACCAGATTTCTTTCTTCTCCTATTTAATTTTTTTGTCTTCTGTTGGTATTGTACAAGAATCTCAGATCACGTATGTTTTCACTCTGTGCTGTGTAGAGCCCATCCAGCTTTTGTTAGAGGACGCTACACCCGGTGCTGGAGGTGCACTTGGAGCAAGGACTGACTGTGAATGAAGTTGGGTCAAGAGCATCCCAGGCATACGGTGCTAACACGGTGAGACTTTCACTGCTGGGAAGCAAATGTGAAGGAACAGTCTGGAGCACATTTAGTGTTCCTGACTCTTGTGATGTCATCTAGCAGCACAGATGATGCCACGAAATGTGCAGTCCTTGAGGTTGGCAGAACAGATGGAGATTTAACCTTTACTGGAGACTCTGGTTACACAGCCTCTGCATCTTACATAATTCATACGATCTGATCATATGGGAGCTTCAGCTGTGGAAACAAATGATGCTGAAACAAGATCTGATCCAATCTGTTCACTCACCACTGTTCAAAAGCCGGGAAAGGTGAGCAGGTCACCCGGCAGCCCACAGCCCTTGGAGGCAGGGGAATTTCAGCCCCAAACACTTGTTTATTACTCTTTATTGCATTTAACAAGACTCAGCATAGGTTTGTGGTGCATTGCATTTGCTTCAGCTCATCAACTTTAACCCAATTTTGCTCTAAAACCAAGCAAAAGATACCCCCAAATTACAGTTTGGATGCTCTGCAGATGAAGATACAAGTCAAGCAATCACTGTATACTTTATCACACAAATATCTAACAAATGGTAGCTGGCTCCTAAGAAAAATACTTAAAAACGGGTAATGGTCCTTCTGCAGAACTGGAGGAGTAAACAGGACCTCAATTTTAAATACACTGAGAAGAAACTTTGGGCTGAGAGCAATTTTTGTGCTGACTCTCAGGAGGGTGATGCTGCCCAGGGAGGTGTGGTACAGGTAAGGCAGGGCTGTGGCCGCTGAGAGTCCCAAGGCAGGAGCAGCGTAGGCCGCTGCAGCCACGCTCGCCTGAACGCACAGAGCACCGGGGCAATGAGATGCAGCACGAGTACGTTACCTCGGTCAGCCTCAGGAATACAAATACCATGCCATTTTTAGCATGCCTTTTTAGACAGCTGGGGCAGCCTGAAAGCTCCCGCAGAACCATTTAGGAGAAGCACATTAAAGTAAGCCAGCCCTGGTTCAGCTTAATATTCCAGACTAAAAATTGCTTTATAAAAGCTGATTCATGAACAGACCAAATATTACTGTTCTGGGACACGCAACAAAGAGCAGGGCAGATGGTCAGGGAGGGCAGCAGCTTTGCTCATCTGATTTTAATCCATCACCACAACTCTGTCAGAGCCCTCAGTCCTGTGCATTTCACTTACTCACTGGTTCGGTTCATGCGAGGCATCCAAAAAAAGCCCACTGAAGAAGATGTACAGCTCATATTTACTATTCAACCCTGCCAGCACTTCTGTTTTTCTAAGCAAGCTTGGAGAAATGAATTTGCTCTTGGCTGAGAGAACTTCTGCCAGGTTTTGCATCCTAAGAGTGTTTTAATCGGATCACCGTTAAAACTTTTCAAAAAACAGTATTTAATGAAAACAAGCAGATGTATAACTGCTGAATGTCACTGCAAGATTGTTAACATGTGTCATCACCAGGTTTTAATAGTAAAACTAAAAAAAAAAAAATTGAGAGTTATGACAGGGAAATATGGTTGCTATAGGAGTCCAGCTTCCACAAACACCATCTCCCCAGCAGAGAGGAGCTCCTACGCGCAGACGGAGTCGGCGTTCGTGTCAGTGTCTATGCACACAGTCACCCACACATGGGCTGGTCCGCTACCCAGCCCACAGCACCCTCCTGCCCTCACATTCTCACTCTCACCGCATCTGCTGCAGGGCAGGTCCCTTCCTGAATCAGAGAACTGATTCAACAGAAAATCCTCAGAAATTTACAGAAACAACAGTTTCCATCACATCAGCTGTTGGCATCGACTCATCCAGCACAGTCACCCAACCCAGCCCACTAGGCAGTGGAGCTACAGCTTAAAACTTCTGCCCAGGGGAGACTACAGTTCCCTTTGGCAGCAGTTCTGCAAGGCCACGCTGTAGCCTCTTGCATAAACACATCCTCTTAAACAAGTTCTGAGCTATGAGCCCAGGCGGTTTCTCCAGAAGATAATCCCACTTATGAGCAAGTGTTGTTCACACAAATAAAAAGGAAGAGCTGAAGGAGAAGAATCTGGAAAGACACGCTAGGGATGCAGTCAGAAAGATCACAGACACCAGACCCTTTCACCCAGCCACGTTCATGCTTCAAAATACCCACAGCCACATTATGACTCCTATTTCTAAGGATAAAGCTGAATAAAATGATCGACGTTTTTTCTCTCTCTACTTTCCGTAGGAAAGAGAAGCAAAGAGCCTGTCTAAACTTTCTTTCCTTCCTTAATGAAACTCTTATTGATTTTTCATCCTTGTGAATCATTGCCTTGGAGCAATTTCTTTTAGCCGCAGGTTCTCACATTTAATTTGTATGTATGCTTAAGGGAAAGTTTATCAATAGTCTCCAGAGAGACACTAAAAGAGGTTTATGAGAAAGTTATGAAATTTTACATATGGCATTTACCAAGCAAGCTAAAAAAAAGTCAGCCTAGAATAATTCATGACATTAACAATCACCAGTTTCATGTAACATCCCATGCCACCTCCGTGCAGCTGTCAGTACATAAAAGACAACAGAAGTCAGACCGAATAGATTTATGATGATAAAGAGTAAAAATAAAAAACACTACAACAGAAATTCATACAGATGTATGGATTCTCCACAGTTAATAACTACCTGAAGACAAGCTGACAAGAAGAAGAGTACATGTCCATAGGACAGCTGAACAGATATGGGCACTAAAATGTATATTCAGGCCAGGCAGGATAGAAGTGTTAGGAATAAAAAAATAAAAAACAAATTAAAAATCTGTCAGGAACACACTAACAGACAGTTTTGGCAATACCATCAAAGACAAAAAGAAACAAATCTATGATAACTTATTCTTAAGCTAAAACTTCACAGTTGTTTCAATTGTTCTTTACATGGGAAAACAACAAAAAAAACCCGCTATCCTTTGCTTAGAAGTCAATATTTTGCCTTATCATAGAATCACAGAATGACCTGAGCTGGAAGGGACCCACAAGGACCATCGAGTCCATCTGTCCCTGCACAAGACAACCCCAACACTCACACTGTGTGACTGAGGGCGGTGGCCAAACGCTTCTGGAATATTATCAGGCTGTGACTGCTTCCCTGGGGAGCTGTTCCCGTGCTCCACCATCCTCCAAGGGAAGAACCTTCTTCTGATGTCCAACCCAACCCTCCTCTGACATCTTCCTGCCATTCCCTCAGGTCATGTCATTGGTCCCCAGAGAGCAGAGCTCAGCACCCGCTCTTCATCCTCTGGTGAGGAAGCTGTAGACCACGATGAGGTCTCCCCTCGGACTCCTCTCCTCCAGGCTGACCAGACCAAGTGACTTCAGCCTCTCCTCGTACACCTTCCCCTCCAAACCCTCCCCCAACAGCACTGTCCACGAGCAACAGGACAGGCTAGGACTGGTTCCAGAAGACGTGAAAACAAGGCTCTTTCACAAAGTATCCAGGCTTCAGGGGAGTGGGGAGACAAGATCTATAAAAAATAATACTTTCAGAAAATACTTGTATCCAGTCTGTTGCTTCATCAAATAGTGAGTCTACCTGCTGCCCTCGAGAGGTGAGGCAGGAAGAAAGCTCGATGGAAATCATCTTTTTTCTAATTTCTCACGTCTGTCTTTCTGCATCAACTTGCCAGCACTCTCCCAATGGCAATAACACAGTCGTCCTTAAGCATTTGCCAAATTACTGGCTTGAGGAAGGAGTTCAATAGGGTTATCCAGTTAGTATCCATTAACCTCCCCCAGCAGTGATCCATAGCGGAGCCTGCAGCGTGCTGCCCACGCAGCCGAGAGCAGGGGAACCGCTGCCAGTCACAGGGTTAAACTGAAGAGCAGGCTGTGAGAAGGTCATATTCCACAATCTGAAGTGTGCCAAGGGAAGAGAAGCCCTTGAACTGCACAGGAACAAGCACTGGACAAAGCTGAAGGAGACTGCTTATGTGGGATGCTCATCCCACCGCAGAGCAAAGGAGCGACACCAGCAAAAGAGAAAAAGGAGATTTTACAGAGATAAGCAGGTTACAAAAATTCATCTGTTGCTCATGACAATCAGGTCTTCTACCCTAAAAATGTTTAAGAACTGTAAAAAGTTATACTGGGATGAAAAAAGGTTAGGGAAATTTTTAAACTCTCAAAAAAGAGCAAATACGAAAATACTGAGATTAAAAGAAAGAACATTTATAAAATCCTACGTAAAGCAAACATGAAAAGGTTGCTCATCTGCAAGATAACTGAGTAATGTAACCTTTCAAAGCAGCAACAAAAAGCGATTAGACCATCCCCTGGATTGAAAATGATTGATTATTACTGCTAATACTGAAATTGAAGTTGACTGTAATGCTTTTTATGTAATTGCTTTATTGAATGCTGTGTAGCTTTATCCAGTAATATATTCAGAACACTGTGAGTTTACCATTCCTTTTGCTCCTGATGCACCAAGACACACAGACATATCATTACAATATATTTATCCCAATGATACCTTATTTAATGGCATATACTGAGGTCAGCTCCTAAGCTTTCAGTTAAGGTCTGTGGGGAACCTTCTGCCTGCAGAATTATCTGGGAGATCTGAACACCAGCAACTTTCCATCCTCAGCATCTGTTCACCAGTTTATTCCATAAATTGTATCAAAATACCTTAAATCTAATTTAGGGCCTGGTGTGCTGTAATAATTCAATCATTTTGAGGACTTTGAAAGCTGGCTCATCTATTTAAAAAAAAAAATCAATCAAGGACAAGTAAATCACAGTGAAGAAGATGAATAAGTAAGACTTTTTTTAATATCAGGGTACATTAAAAATTTTGAATATCTGTAGGCAAAACAGAGGGGGGTTATTTGTTTTTATTCAAAAAGCAGCCTTCAATATTTAAATGCAACTTCATAGAATAACATTTTCTCACCTGCTTTTCAGTTTCTTTGATTTCTTTTCCCCTGGTGTCACTCCCTTCTTTTTTGAAGAGAGTCCTAGCAAAGGTCAGCAGTCAATTAGCCATCAATAATACCCAACGTGCGAATGAAAACATCAGCAGCCTGAGCCCCCATTACTAAACCAAGCAACATGTTGGAAAGCTCGTAACAAAAAGCATAAAGTACTTTAGAGTGTTCTGAACATAAATATAGTGTTACCTTTAAAGCAATAAGTATGAAAAATATCAAAGAAGGTGTGTAATACCAAGCTTTATCATTTATTGCACACGTATATTGACTTAACCGAGACACGCTCACTTATCTACAAAGCAAAAATTGGGTTTTAAGTGCTGTACTTTGCAAGGCCCTTAGGGCACAATAACATTACTGTCATCATTTACTGTGACTTCCCCGTCTCTCATTTGATCCTTCTCCAGTCTTCTTAAAACACTTCAGCTATGTTTCTATTTCTGCCACTACACCAGTGTCCTTGGCCAGATGGCAACACAATTATACACGGCTGAGATACAAATACAGGCAGAAAATACTGCACAGACAAGAACACACAGACACTCATAGAAATGCTCAGACACGCTGCAGCTCGCACCTCAGCACCAACCACACAAGGACATCCCTGCCTTTGTGTACTTCTTGATGTTTGGAGCCAATTCCAAAAGTAAGAGATTCTTAGCACTGCGCACAGAAATGCAGAGGACAGACTGGTACTTTCTTAAGAGAAAACTGGGATCAATACTTGAAGAATGCATGAACCCTCATTATCAGGTTTATACAAGTCTGAAGCAAATCCACGTCAGTTACCTGTTAAGCACAGGCAACTCCACACGTTACAAGCCCATTATCACGCTAAATTCGGGAAAATGCATCTGCAGACTCAAGAATTTTCACATTAACGGTGATTTAAAATGAGATGTTATACTCCGGTTATGGAATATTTAATGCCAGTTGGAAAACAGATGTACTGAAATAGTTTAACCGAAAAGATCAAAAGCTTAGATAACTTACTCTGCTCATACAGTTTACACATTTAATGCACCAAGCTGCAAACACTTTATTAAAATTCATTTTTACTTCTGCTTGAATTCAGGATTACTTTATTACTATAAGCAAGAATATTAAGGGAAACAATAAAAACTTTACACAAGCACTACCTAATGTGCACTATATTTAATAAAAGAACTTCTGAGAAGTTCCTAGTGTTTCATCATTACAGCCTCCTTTTAATCCTTGTCTGTAAAAACTCCAATTCTGTTCTCCATCCAGGCAGCTGCTTCAAAATTATACAGCTAAAACATTAAATTTATTAAATGTACAGAAATTATTTTTCTATATCCAGTGTCTCCATTGTGAAGATTTTCAATAGCTAGAAGAAAAGTGCTTATTTTGCTTAAAACCAACTGGGTAATATAAATCAACTTAACTAATGGGTCAAAAGATCTTAAAGATGTCACAAGTACTGAATTTATTTTTGTCTTCAGCAGCTTCAAACTTGTGAAATTTACGGTTATAAATGTCATACTGTAGAGAAGTAAAATACACCTCACCCATAGGTGGGTATTTTTAAACTATTGACATTTGAAGGTCTTTGGATCTCAGGGGTGACAGAACGAACCCCAGAGGGCATCAATCAGTGCAAACGTTCAGGTGACAACAGGAACACCAGCGATTCCCTGGCCCTGTGTCTGATCACGTGGCTGGCACCACCAGCCATGTGTCACACTTCTGTTGACCTATTCCACAGCTCAATAAAGTCCTAATAAAGACTGACTAAAGTACCTACCTTGCACACTTAATTGTTTTAAGTTTATTGCAAATGTAATACTTCAAATGCCAGGACTATTCAGCAAGTCATATGGTGTGAACTATTATTGCAAGTAAAGCGTAGGAACACTTTTGAAGTTGCTGTTGGCTGTGCCAGGGAATACGAATCCTTTCATTACCACTTCATTCTGTACAGAATATAAACATAAGTCTGAGCTTGTTCGCAGTCACTTTGGGCTGTGCTGGTGGCATCTGCCCTTTCTCAAAATCTTCTGCTGGAAGTCTGACAGTTTTGCTTTAAAGAGACACAGAAAAACCTTTTAAAACCAGATCCTGTGGAACGCAGTGAGGGCAAAGAAAAATATAAATCTGTGAGTGGGCAAAACCAAGCAGCAAAATACATTGGCTGAAGAGAAATAACACTGGTTTACTGGTACTTTCCCTGGGAACAGTTGGGTACCAAGTCACGCAAGCTGCGGCGCCGCAGCGACGCACGCTCTGCATTCGAGGCGTAGGGCTGGCTCCTCGTTGAACATATGCCCTTTCAAGTGAAATTAATCACTCTATCACTCCAGCAGCATCTGGAGCCATAATCATTACCCAACTGCTGAGAAAGAAATGAAACCACTAATCGCACGGGGAGTAGGGCTTAGTGTTCAGAGCAGGAAAGTTTTTATTAAGTTCTCATTGGAACAGTGATTTTTCACGGCCAGCCTTCCAGGACTCGCCGCACAAAAGCTGGATGTACTTCAGCAACTGTCTACAACTCATCCCCCAGCACATACAGCCAATATATTTAGAACCGCTACAATGAGGGTTTAACATGCTTTTCCAAATTTAGCTCTATAATCCTGAATTGCTGTTACACACCAGTATGACACAGGGATGCATTTCACCGCAAACTTTAAAAGGTCTCTAGAAGGAAGTGCTAAAACCTCTGAACTGGTAGATACCAAGCAACAGGACGGCCCAGATATTGCCTGTAGATTCACACACCACACTCCTATTGATCTCAGCTGGAATTCTCTATGCAAACCGAGGCTCGTCTATTCACAACGACCAGATATAATGAAATGCCCGCTTAATTTTAATCACCCTTGATGTGATGCGTAAGACAGAACACTATGCCAATAATCTGGATTACCATGATTCCCTTCCAACATCTCCATTTCATGTTTTTGGCTTTTACTATTCAAATTTCTTTCACAAAGAACAAATGAAAAAGGATTAAGCAGGATTAGTCACACACACACCGGGAATAATAAAAAAATTTCGGGAAATGCTGCGAGGGTGGGAAGGCCCTGGCCCAGGTTGCCCAGAGAACTTGTGGCTGCCCCATCCCTGGAGGTGTTCAGGGCCAGGTTGGATGGAGCTTTGAGCCCACTGATCCAGTGGGAGGTGTCCCTGCCCACAGAGCTGAAACTGGATGGGCTTCAAGGTCCCTTCCAATCCAAACTATTCTATGATTCCATGAAATACAGGTGTCTGTGGACAGACTACCCACAACTCGTATCCCTAGAAAGAGTTGGCTGCATTCTCTGCATATTGAGAACAACAATACACAGCTTAGGAATTTCTAATACAATTTTGTGCATTTTTACCCATAATAATTGCATACCAGACAAGAGCTGAATGAGAAAGTGATTACCCCTATATACCAAAAGCGTTCAATTAAGTGGTGAAGTGAAACTCTTATTCTAACAAACTTAAGATGTAATTATTTTAAAAACACCCTGCAGGGTTCTGAGTAAGGGCAGCAGAATAATTAAATCTCGTACTCCACTGAAACAGGCTGAAAATGTGATCATCCATTTTTAATGCTTCACCTATATGTAACAACAGAAATCTTCCCAACAGTTGCATTCAATTAAAAAAATATTAACCCCAAGGAAGAAGTACAAAAACATCCCCATCTGTTTTTCTTGCCACTCACTGTGCTTCTTTTGTGAGTGAAATATGTACAACAATACAATCCAAAGTTGAATGAAAAGTACCACAATTCCAGTAATAAGCTATCTTTTTTTTAAAATGAACAATTTAAAAGAAACCACTTTTGCAGATTTTTCCCCTGTGACCCGCAGCTCTGTTCCCATAGTAACTATTGGAAGGAAAAGGATAAGACACCTAACTTATACTTTTCCCAATATTACCAAAAAACAGAAAAAACCACCTTATTCTCAAAAACTATTATTCTCAGGAAGGGAAGGGGGACATTAAAAGATTAGTGTGAATCTCCTGTGTAATCTAGTTTAAACCACCACCTACCGAACATTTTATGTAGTTTAGAGAAAGATGTTTGTTAAAGCGTGCAGTCTTTGTGTAGAAGAGCTATTGAAACAGTTTAGCAAGCCCAGCAATGACAAAATTGCCAGGCACACACTGTAAGATCTCACATGGGAACCCAACGAGAGCGCCCACAGCCCTGTGCTGCGCAGCTCTCGTCTCCGCTCAGGAACTCCCACCTGCCTATCATCCCCAAGCACATAAAGGGTTAACTTATATGTATATTTCAGAGCCATTTCTTGTCCCTCCTTATCTGGCCTTTTTAATCCGTGCTTCCTGTATCACTGCTTTCTTCTAGGCAAAAATACAGAAGCCAGCGGTTCTTCCCCTGAGCAGAGCCACTCCGAACATCTCACTGGTGCCTTCAAGTCCCAACTGGAAACCACAGCCAGTAAGAACATCCCAAGCTCTACGAACAAGGGAAACGACACCAGCCCAATGATTTCTGCACCTCTCATGACGCCTCCCAAACTCCTTGATGAAAGGCTCCAGTCTCTGACCAGTGGATGCCACTCTCTGGGCCACCAGGGCAGGTTCTTCAGCCACACACCATTTGCTAAGCCATCAGTCGTGCGGGTTAAAGATAAATCCAGACCTTGCAGTGGCAGGACCCAGATGGGAAAGAACGAGCTGTTGTGCCAGCTGAACAGGAGCCAGCAGTGGGCTGAGGTGGCCACAGGGCCAACAGCATCCTGGTTGTATCAAATACAGC
Source organism: Dromococcyx pavoninus (assembly GCA_033558185.1). Lineage (NCBI taxonomy): Eukaryota > Metazoa > Chordata > Aves > Cuculiformes > Neomorphidae > Dromococcyx > Dromococcyx pavoninus. The sequence continues at coordinate 369,793 of JAUMJL010000276.1, read as the reverse complement.
GTGGCCAGCAGGAGCAGGGAAGGGATCACACTTAATCCACAAATGCATAAGGAGCAACTACCAAAACAAGAGTTACTTAAATTAAAGAACAGTCTAGCTCAAGTGCAAAGGCATCATCTGGTCATGGGTAAAAATAAGTGGGTTTATCATTGTAGAACAATTTTCAATCATCAATTTCATGTCAACAATTTAACTAGTTTTAGAACAGAACTTAATGGGGGAGGTTAATTATTCATTAATTGTTGCTGATGTCAGTATACCAACCCAAGAGAATCAGTGCAGTCCTAAACTCATAACATAATGAAGAACCTTATAATCATTCAAAGTTTGATTAAATCAAGGCTGAATTTCCACTTCAGAGTTTAAATATTTAAAATTCCATCCACCAAGACAGCATAAAATAACCTACAATTAGAACATCTGCCACAAAATTAGAAGTTTGGAATCGTCAGGCAACCAGAAATATCATAAAACTTTCAAATGCCAAACAAAGATCACTAAAAAGACATTTGCACTTCATTCATGAATTGTTGTCCAATCAAATTAAAAAAAAATACTTAGTCTAGGTCAGATTATCATTCTTCGCCTCGTAGAGCTTTTCAAAAATATTGCACAGCTATGTTTGAATCTCTTTTCAGTAGGTCTGAGCTCCACTGCCCTTTGAAGATCTGGGCTCCTTTCAACGTTTGGTGTACCCATGAAGAAGTTTGTCTTTAAAGACATAGGGTCAAAGGGACTTCCAAACAAGTACCTGGCTGTCTTGAAATTAAGATCTTGAGAAAGGGCATTTTACAGCAGTATTATCTGAGCACAGAGAACAAAAGCCCTTTCTCAGCTTGGCCGTAACTGGCTCTCCCACATTCACAGCAGTTCAAAGGCTCCTTTGCATCATAAGTCATTCTCCGAAAAGTTCATTTAGTACCCTTTCCATTACGGATTGTTTCTGAGGGAAGACTAATGATCAAAACCCATTTGCTAACCCTGTTTGAAGAATGGCTTTCAAATATGGGTAATAACTCTGAACTACAGTTTTTTTGTGTTCACCTGGGGCAAGAGAACTCACGGCTACCACAAGCAGTTCCCAGAAGCGCACAGATACCAGCAGAGTACGGACTTTCTACTTAAGTTAAAATCTCTCTGCTGTGATCAGCTGTGTTACAAATACATTTCCCAGTCTGATGTCTCAGTTTGTGCTCTACCATTTGTAACCAAGAGCAGGTCCCCACTGGGCTAAATCACCACCTCGATCCACTTTTTGGAGAGTTACAGATGGAGAACTCACTGGGACACCACATTTGGGTCCCCTTCCTCCCCTCCATAGCAGACAGAATATTTTTCCCATGTTAAATAGCCTTTTACCACAATTAAACAACTATTTTCCTAAAAATCAGGACATTTTCATCCTACAAAAACATTTTTCAATATATGCCTTGGTAAAAAAAAAGCCACCTCAGTGCCTCTACAGGTTTTGTGCCTTGTTCCTTTCATTCTGTATTTTGGAGGAGACAGCACCTGCACTGCTGACATGCAGTTATGGAGGAGCTGGAGACACCAGCACTTGATGGTGAGGCTGCAACACGCCCATGAGGCAACTGCAAGCATCTCTGTGAAAAGCTCATTTTCAGCATTTTGTAATCCTAATTATCAGTGCCTCTCCTGTAAAGCACCCAGAATATTTCCTGGGTTGCTCATAATTTAGACTTAATTTAGACTTTAGGACTAAGTTTTAGAGTTTCACCAAAAAAATAAACCAACTAGAAACATGCTGTGAGTTCTTGTGTATATCAATATTCTACGTGCAGGTTTTAAAGCTTAAATGGCCACCACTAAAACATAGCTATATTCACATTACAGAAATTCCAAGCACTTTTAGGACCATTCAAGAGTTGAAGAAAATAATCTCTGTGAAATATGCAAATTGCTAATTGGCTACTGCATTAAACAATATTAATTTACAAGGATTTAGATCCAATTAAATTCTCTCAAGATTTTATCACTAGAACTGCTTTGTTAGATAGGAAGTGTCGGAAAATTATTCATCTATTTGAGGTTGCTGAGCAATCTAATTGATATAATTATTGCTTTCATGTTTAGGCTGGTGGTCATAAAGGAAGCGTTGACAAGAAGTGTCTTGAAACAAAAAGATACATAGAACAAGTATTAAAACATTAATAGATTATCTCTAGAAAGCAAAGTCTAAAAGTAAATGGGTTTATGACAGGCCCCAAATAAGCAAAAAGCTTTGAACACCGAGGGAAGAGTACGGATAATCTACCTTGCACTGCTGAGTTCTTACATTTCAGAAATACAGAGCCTGGGATTTCCATAGACACAGTGATTTCAATACAATTGCTTTCACCTATACCAAGGCTACCAAGCCCAGCATGAAAACGTATGAGTCTTTATTAGATAAAGCCAAGGATTTAGCTGGAAAAAATCCTGCTTTATAAACTTCAGTGCCAATACAATGCTTCCCCTCCCTGACATGCACATTAAGGATGCATCTCTGGATTTCGACGTGCTAGGAAAATTTACTTCAGCACATAGAAATCCATTTTCTTAAAGCCAGAGCTTTCAGTAGCATAAATGTCTTTAATTATGAAGCATGACATTTCAATGAGAAGTTGAATTTCTCTACAGTAGGTAAGTAACTGGCCATGCTTGCAACAGGCAACTCAAGATTTCAAACCAGAAGAGATTATCTCCTTTCCCATTAGGTATTGCTCATTTTTCATTGGATTGTTTCAGCTAAGAAAAGACAACAGCTGTAGTTCTTCTTCCTATCAGAATGGATCTGCTCAATTCTGACACTAAAAGCTCCTTCATTTGAGGCTCCCAGGGCTGTGCTTTTATTATTTTTTTTTTTTTTTTTGTACTGGGCACAGAAGTCCTCTAACTATGGGATGACTTTTGTGTTATCAATATACAAACCACAGAACTCATTAGGTCAAGGACTCCATGATCTACATTCCAAAGTTATTTTATTATTAATATTCTGCCATAACAGGTTGTGTTAACCCTTCTACCTCTGCAGATCCACCAGCTCCATTTACGTTACCAACACTCACTTCCCAAAAGACCTGCCTGTAATTTTTTGAAAGATACACCTTTGTGATTAACTGTACCTGAAAAATCCCTATGAGCAAAGGACTGAACACAAAGAAGCCACATACGGCATCGTGACAGCAAGCTGCCACCTCAACTCTGTGATAACTAATTTCAAGGTCACTGCATTTTACTTGGATAGAAATGCTTCCAAATGCTCCAGAAATGAGATCTGCAACACATGCAGAACTATCAAAAGAAAGCCATTAGTTTAACAGAGATGCCCTGACACTGCAAAATACAACCACCTCCTTTTAACCAAGATTTTTCCCAAATGAGTCTCCATTCAGCATACTGAGAGAAATCTCAGTCCATTGTGTTATTTCTTACGATGATTGCAGGATTTCGAAACGTTGCTGCTTCACTACAACTGCAGAGAAAGGAGAGACTTCACAAATAATACTTTGATTCTTAGCGAAACAAAAGTGTTTTCAGTGAAAACTATTCATTCCAACCTAGACCTAAACATTTTGGGTTTAGAAATAATTTTTGCCTAATTTTCAACAAATTACTCCAATTAAGTGATTTTTTTCTTTGTGTTTTTTGCCAAACAGAACAGTGCATTTGGCTCAAGTTCACAAGTTACTTTCATTTGGAAGACATTTCACTCAAAGTTGTTTTCTACCTCTCATTACTACATAAGCAGAGAAAGTGCATCAAAATACTGCTAGGATTTATAGTTTTTAAAACTATTCGTGAGATCTCAGGTATTTATGATTCACTGTGGGAGTCACACAAACTGACAATTTTTTTCAGCATCTGGAAGATAGACTTTTACAATGAACTCATGAAGGGGCTTTCAGCGCATGGTACCCCACGTCCACACAAACCTGGGCACCACCTCTCGTTACCTCTAAATCCATCTGCCTCAGACACCTTTGAAACATCAATGACTCTTTACTGTCAACTGGAATCATCAAGTCAAGTTAAATTTTTATGACTTCCAACACACACCCCCTGAAGACCGACGTAAATACCTTCAGAACTGAAGAGAAGACAGATAGTATTGAAGGGTCTAATTTGTCTCAAGAAAACAACTACCTTTCAAAGCTTGTTCAAAAATCACGTAAATAACAGCGAACTGGAGAAAGACAGTTTGTTCTTGTTGCTGATTTCCTCTTCATCCTACATGCAAGTACCAAGAAATGCAGTATCAGATGGTACTTAACCAGCACTTCACCAGCGCTCAGTCTCCCATCCCAGCCACCAGGGTGAGAAGATTGCATTGATACTGCCAGAAGGACAGAAGACCTCCCAGATCAATGGTTTCATTATTCAGCTAATTCAGTCTCTTACCTTCTACAGAACTATAACTAAAAAAAACAAATAATCAAACCAGCAGAAAATTCCTCAAATAAGGGGGGGAATTATTTTTCCATCAAATTTAATTGCTCTGTTGCACAACCATAAAAGGCCAAATCTCAAAGGAATCCTGGGCAATGAAACCCTGGTTCTGTTGTGTGTTTTGATGGAGTACTTTGAGTAACATTTCCCAAATCTGCCAATCTCTTCACTTCACCGAACATTCTGTTGTTGTGTTGTGCTACAAAAAAAGCACCCGATGCATCGTGCTTAGCTTTATGCATCTCTATCACACCTTTGGTGATTTACCTCCTCCCTCTCCCCAACAATCGCAGTGTTAGCAATGTGTCTTCACAAAAGTTTCCAAACTTTGTGCGTGCCTGATTTCAAACATTCAAACGCTGCAGTCATCCAATCTGACCGACAGGGAGAAATAATTCACTCAATGTACCAATGAAATTAGAAACAGATCAACCAAGAGTATGGACTTCTGGCTCAGTTCATCCTGAAAGATGCTGGTGTGCCCTTTTCATGCAAACATGAAAAGAAAATTATTAAATAGTTCAAAGGAAGAAATATTAAGACGATGATATCAGGGTTCAGTAAAAATTTTACTCTTGGATTAAAGTATTAAGCAGTCCAGAATTACACTCTAAAGTCACTCTGGTGCACAACTGCAACAGACAAGAAGATTACAAATCTAAAATAGAGCTTAAATCTCTCTACTTTTCCATTAAAAAAGAATTTAGAAGATCTTAGCAGGCTTTTTTAATTTATTATTGAGTTGAAACAGAACAGAGTAAGGGTAATCATACTCAAATGCAGGAATCATCTAGGAGGTAAGCCAACGTAGCTTTTTCCTACCTGTTTTCCAGACAAACTGATGACCTCTCCTGGCTTCCAGATCAGCTGTTTGTAGCATTAAGAGAACAAACAAAAGGAAGGACTTCCCCAGGCTCTGCCATGCCCAATGAGGAGAAACCCAGTTCTGTTGTAGAAGCATAATTCAGATAATTCAGTCGCTTGGCTTCTTTGGTCCTAGAATTAACAAAAACAGAAAAAGCTTGCTAAAAGACTTCAAACACCAAGGCAGCAGGCATGCCAGACTCACTGAGGAGAAGCCTGTTACAGAGGCTCAGTCTGGAGAGAAAGAAAAGGAAAAAGGCAGTGGGGGAGACAGCAGCGGGTCAGCTCCTGCAGCCCCATCCTGCACACACAGCCACCGGAAATGCGTTTAGCAGGTCCTTAAGAAGAAATCTGCCACTACAAATAAACAGCAACAGATCTCTGATGTGTCCCTTCTTTTCTCCATTTAACTGATTTTAGCATGAATATTGTCATTTATAGGCTGCCCCCACTGAAGCTGAGAGTAGATTCCAGGTGCAAAATTCAGCTCTGAATATAGACCCCATGTCCTACGTTTACGATCCCCAACAGCTGAGATACCAGACCCGGGATTGTTTCAGCCCCGTACCACGTGTGAACAGGGGATACGTAAAAGAAACACAGGATACACAGCAGGAGAAGCAGGGAAGCAGGGGTTGCTCATCAGTTCATGATGGAACAGCCTGAAAGGGAAAACTGGGCAATACTTGAGCACTTAAACTTGTCCCTGATGTCTGAGCTCAAGCAGCAACCAGTTAGTCCAGAGATGTCACTCCAAATAAGGGGTATTAATTAAGCTCTCCAAAACTTCCAATGAACACCAGGACCACATTGGGATTGAGACAGGAATGATCAAGTCCTGTTGTTGGAGGAGTTTTACATGATACAACTCATTAAAATAATCACCATGTGGCCCTGGAAGCACAGAGGAATGGCTCTGTCACTCAGACAAAGCAGGAGCCCAACTTCTAAATGCCTGCTGCAGCAAACAACCACATTGTTTACATTCCATAGAGTGGAAGAGCTCCAAAACAAGATAGATGAAGATAAATGTAGAACAAAACAAAATCTTACAATTTCTGGTTCATCCCAGTAACTCAAATCTCATCAAAAAAGCCAACCCAGCAGCCACTTCCTTAGGCAGATTTTACACAAGTTCCAAAATATTTTGGATTCATCCACATTCAAGTGGGAACAGTTTTGAGTCTCCAAAAATGATCGTGGCACACGCCACATCAAACAAGAACAAGTTTCTCATCTAAATTTTTGTATTTTTTTTTGCCTTACGCAATATCTTTTATATTTATACAATGTTTAAATTCAACATCTTTCTATTTATAGTGATTAACCCTAATTTTTATAGGTAAAACATGACATATTCATATTAGCATAAGGAGAGCAACAATACCTGTCTTCAAGATTTGTCTTCATTGGATTTTCATTAAAATTATCAGTTATTAGAAGTTTGGTCCAGAAAATGCCACTACATTCCCAACCTATGAAAAGCAACATTGTCATAATACATAGCATTGGTCTTGATAAGAAACCAAAGATAAACCTGAAAATAGTACATGTTGCATACAGAGTAAAACTTTTAATTTCAAGTTGTATTTAAATGACTTTGAAACAGTTTTATCATGATAAATTCACACAATTATATTTAATCAGATATTGACTAGCTATGGTGGAAGATACAATGTAATAACTGTTATCTGGTTTAGTTCATCCTTGCGTTTCAGATGAATAGCATTTCAGGTAAGACCTGAAAAACCATCAGGCTGATCAAACACAGTAACGTGGGCAAGGGATCACATTTATTGCCTTGCTTTTGTTTTCCAGGTTAATGTAATTCAAAATTCACAATTAACTCAGAAAGCATCCCGCCCAGTCCCAACACCCGGTCAATGCAACGCAGACCACCAGGGGCCTCACGTGAAGGACAAGTGAGGCTCAGAAACCTTGGGCACCCTTCAGAAACAAGACGGAGAGGACCTCGTTCCTCTCCAGTGCAAATACCATAGGGAAGTCCTTGGGGGCAGAAGTAGGGCCCTTGGGCATCCTGCACTTAATTTTCTTGCACGTCCAGATGGTTGCTCACCTCACACAGAAGAGCTGAGGAGGAGCCACTCGCCCAGCGCCTTCAGCATTGCAGTTACCATCTATGACGGCCAGAAAAGAGAGTCACCAGCTTCCTCTTACGGGAAAGACAGGCAATTGGTGACATTGGCTCCAACACTGTTCACACCTGAAAATGCAAAACAAGCAAAGAAATTATTCAGTTGTTGAGGTAAGTACTGGAGGGGAGCCAGCATGGCCAGCCCTGCGCAGATGACGCTCGTCTGAATTGCAAGGCAGCTCCCCAGGCCCAGAGGAACGCCGCAAAAACAACACGCCTCACACACGTGGGGGAACGAAATGGGCAAATCCACGGAAACCTCCAATAACAGCTGATGAAGATGCTGAGATTTTTAATGAAGCAAGAGTAGAGCTCATCAGCTGTTTCTCAACATATCGCCTTCATCTCCACATTCAAAGGGTCAGTGAACAGCAACAAATCCCTGGGAATAGCAGCCTCCTGCCCAAAACGAGGGTTTTCGCATATGTTCATTTTTTGGGCAGGACTACAAAGATAACTGGCTGCTGCTCCCACAGAGCAAGAACAGAGATTACATTAACTTGGAGAAAATAGAAATAAATTAGACACCACGAGACTGATTCTAATCTCCTCCCCCCAGCTGAGCTCAATAGCGGGCACTGATCTGCACCACAGCACAATGACCATGTGTCTGTAGATGCAGGGCTATAGAACACACGTTGGAACAGTAGCTGCTCTGCCCCGATGTGATAAAAAAATTACTGCACAGACAACATATGCTATCTACAGAAACACAAATAAATTACATTATGAAGGCCACCAACATTTCACATGAAATTTAGTTACAGTATATCTCAGCTTCCAAATGCATCAGTATGGCCAGTTGTAAACTGGCAAAGAGGAAAAACAGAGAAAAAATAAATTTCCATTTTAATATTTCACCAAGACCAGTTATGACTAAACTCATGCAATTGTTTAAATACGTTTGGATATGTGTTTTATTCTGAAAAATATCTTGCTTTTCCAAAACTGATTATCTGAATTTATTCCATATCCTCCATGATATAGGCCTGGCCAATTAATAGTCTGCACTAACAGACTGTCACAAAATTAAAAAATGAGGGGTTGTTTTCATATATTTGAAGGATTAAACACAGTTTTGTTTGGTTTGTATGGAATCTTGTTCAGAAAAACAAGGATATCGTATATTTGCCATAATGGCTGGGAATACACAGGCAGTCTTGAAAGAGACATGTGCAACTTTTCTAATGAGCATAATAATGCATTTACATTATCTAATCCACTGCTAATTCTCTTACTGACAGGATTGAATAAAATTATTTTTAAATAACAGAATTCCATTTAGAAACCTACATTTCTGCTGACAACAAGGCATTCAAAGTATATTATCAAAATAATACAAATAAATAAAAATGCATACAGCTGAAAAATAAATATCTTTTTTCTGAAGTATTCAGAATTTAATTTTCAGCACTGATGAAATGTTGAAAATTCCAGTCAGCAGCCAAATTCCGGTCTAATCCTTGCTGACCTAGGGAGGAAAAAAAGCCTCTGGGAAACCTTTCCCATTTTCCAGCCACTGCTCAGACAACCATGAGCTAGAGATATGCACTCCAAGGTGCTTCCAAGTGACAGGCCGTGTGCCAGTCCAAGACATGGCAGAGTCCTCAGAAGCATCCAACACTGAAAGACAAAGGATCGATGGTCCATTTCTGATTCCCTGCTCTACACACCCTGCACTGTGAGAGAAGTGACCACTTGCTCTTTCTGCAGCTTTCCATGGAACAAAAGATTATTTAATGGCGCAAGGACGGAGCTCCTCTGCTGTGAGGACAGGTTGGGAGAGTTGGGGTTGTTCAGCCTAGAGAGGAGAAGGCTCCGGGAAGACCTTAGAGCAGCCTTCCAGGACTGAAAGAGGCTCCAGGAGAGCTGGGGAAGGGCTCTTGATCAGCGTAGTGCAGGGACAGGACGAGGGGAAGGGTTTTCAGCTGAAAGAGGGGAATTAAGATGAGATTTTAGGAAGAAATGTGAGGGTGGGGAGGCCCTGGCACAGGTTGCCCTGAGAAGTGGCGGCTGCCCCATCCCTGGAGGTGTTCAAGGCCAGGTTGGATAGGGCTCTGAGCACCCTGATCCAGTGGGAAGCGTCCTTGCCCATGGCAGGGGGGTTGGAACTAGAGGTCCCTTCCAATCCAGATTATTCTTATTGTTATTATTTTGTGGCTTAAGGAAGTTCAACCTGGCTCTGCTCCAACGTGCATTTATACAGTATATATTACTGAACTTAGAAAAAGATCAACTTAAACTGATCTAAAGCTGAGACACGGTTTCAAGCTTGTCATACATCACTTAAATTACCCCTGAATTGACCTGGAGCTGTGACCTTCCTTGTCATGGGTAAATCTGACCTACTTTTTTTCTATGAGAAGGGAATGCTGACAAGGACACCTGGGTAGCACTCTCCATTTAAAATACAAAATGCAATTAGAATAATCCCAAACACTTTAAACAGCAACCAAAAAAAAGCAATTGCAGATCATGTGCATGGCTATGAATCGTTTGGCAGGTGTCTAGCACAAAGATAAGCATCATTAATCATGAATAAATTTCCTTAACATAAACGCAAGCAGTAGTTATGCAACTGTTTGCCTACTGCACGCAGCACAAACCCATGGTTTGTGACTGTCCAAGATAATCTGGATGTTTATAGCACACTCCTTATTCTCAGATACCAATAAAACCTGCATTGCCTTCTCAGAAAGCTTTTATCCCAAAAGCTAATTCTATCCTGTCCTAAGTCAGCAGCAAGGGCTGATCCCCACAGACATGCACTGCAGACCATCCCTTGGGGAGATATCTCCAAAAAATCACTAATGCTGGTGCTACAGGTACCGAGTTTAACGAAATGAAAGCGTTAGCACAGTCACAAACACCAAACCAGGAACAGACCTTCCAACACAAGCGCACCCTTGCCCATGGCACACCGCCCCCATTTGTGTTTAGAGAGCAGAGTTATGCTCAATTGCCTTTACCTCCACACAAAAAACAAACACTATACATTCTTCCATGTACATACTCACAGAAAGACAATCTTCTGGTTAAAGTAGGGGCACCCTAAATACATCCACTTCCAGCTGTGTCACAGATCTCCTGTGCAAAAAGTCACTTAAGGTCACGCTTCGACACCAACACTGGATCCTGCAAGTGTTCCCCTTGATTTCAGAGGAGCGCCTTTGCACATACGAGAACAGTAGCTTGATTTTCTATACCTCTACTTCTTCACCTTCAAACCTCAGCCAGGGATACTTACTCTTCTTCCAGGAGTACTTTAAAAAAGCCTGGATAAAAACATACAACACGAATGAGCTACATTTATCCATTATGCTGACAATTGCCTGACAGTATTTTTGCCCCAAGTGGTCACCCATCAGGATACAGAACATCAAGCTCCATGGTTCTTTGTAAATTTGCTATAATAACTGTAAGGGTAAATAATGCCTGAAAGAACATCTGGTGTTAACGCATCTGCATACAGAAGATCACTCCAAACAACCAGCAGATGTTCTAAACCAGCCTGCTTTGGGCCAGGACTAAGCCTGCACAACCCAGATTGACAAAACTGAATGTGAATTTAACTTGGTCCATTCACACATATAAACCTTAACAATTCTCCCCAACACCCAGTTGTCAGAAAGCTTAGTAGGTAGTCATCATCTTCACTAGTTATATTTGAAAGTTCAGGTATTTTGGTGATCTCTACCGTCAAATTATAAGAATCTATTAACTATTTAATCCTTTTTCTTCTATTCAGTCACATTCACTCCTTGTCACAAAGCTACGGAAGATCCTGGAGATTAAAAGCAAGAATATGAAATAACTGTACTGCAATGAATTGCTTCTTAACTCACACAGATTTGTTTGGGTTAAAAAACATGAATCCTAAGTTCTCCTGCTTCAGTTTTTGTACATCCTAAAAACGTAATAAAAGCAAGTTTGCATTTAGAAGTTTAATCATAAACTTAGCTAAGTGGATTATAATGAAAGATGTTTCAGCAAGGGAGCTCAAACCGATGCGTTATGACTACATTAAAGAAAACACCAGAGAATAGACTTTCCATCAGTAGAACAACTTTAATTAAAACAGTGATAGAGCAGAACTGTTCTGTGAAACAATACTGCTGGTTTATCTCCTTCACTCCAAGTACCTTCAATGGACTCTATGGGAACACACTTGACTCTCAGGAACGGAGTCTGCATGATTTCAGACTTTTCTAAGAAAATCAGTTCTGAAGATCAGTTAAATGTAGTTGAAGCAAAATTTCCTTTGCCTGTACACAAACACGTATGGCTTACGTTCTGATGGAAGAGCAGGGAGAGTTCAAAGTCAAGGATTCAAGACTCTGAAAGGCACCATGCTGATACCCCTCAACTGCACAACCACACTAGCTACCTACAGCCCTGACGCCTGTGGAGAGCAGGGTGAACAATGCTCAACAACCAAGCAGCACTCTGACACTTCCTTCCATAAAAATCATTCAGTGCGACCCCATATGCGAGTGCCCAAACACCACCCAGGCCTCGGAGTCCTCAATAGTATTTAACTGCCATGGACCTTTTGGTGCTCTCGGTGTTTTGTCTTAGCACTCAAAGCGGGCTAATTTACCTTCACAAATGTTCTTGAAGCTATTATCATACTTCTCACAGCAGGAACAAGTACAGAGCAATTAAGATCAAATGCTCCAGACTGTCAATAGGTTTCTCTTGTGAACTCAGGCATTGATTTGTTTTCTAAGGAGCAGAACATAGAAAGTCTCCAGTAACTTTTAAGTAACCTTTTCACACTGCTTGTGCACTTTCAGATATTTAATTAAGCACAAGAATGGCTTTAGCAACTCAAACATAACATCTGCAAAGTCCCAGATCCTGCCAAACGCCCAGGGTGCAGCTTAAGAACAAAGCCTCTCACTATACCTGCCCAGCCTCCAACAAGTTGTGGCTTCCACACCTCCCAGGTCAGATCACCTTTGTACCTGACAGTCCTCTTATAAACTTACAGAGTCACACCCTGAACCTGGACGAGCTGGAGGAGGTTATATAGGTTATGCCTACAACCTGAACACCGCTGCACCCGGAGGTCTTCTCTTGGCAGGCTCGTGAGCCAGCACAGAGCACAGCCCACAATAAGCTCAGTGATGTTTTCGTGCACATCCTTTCCATAACAGCAAAACTTTATAGCTTTGAGGGGAAAAAAGTTTCTTTGTGTTTATTTTTCAATGGTTAGAGAAAAGTTTAAGTCCATATGTCAATATTCTGCTATAGCTTTTATCACTGGTACTGGATGAACTAAGGGGCCTTTCAAACTCAGCTATATCTAAGAATTGCTGTCACAGGTGCACAAAACTTGGATTACTGTTAAATTACAATTAAGCAGACAAAGAGAAAAGGATCTGGCACTGCTTCCAATGCCCTATCAGGAACTGCTATTGCCAGTTGTTGTTCAAAGCGGATTACTCTCACTTCACTGGCAAAACATGGCCTGTAACGCACATTCAGAAATACAATACCATTTGAAATGTAGTATTTGAAATTATTTTCCTTTAAGATGCAAACCTGGAAATCAGACTTGGTAAAGAGCAAACTCCCTACTTTAGCAGCATGATCATTCACATTGAAAACAAAAGAAAGCTTCAAAGTCACCAATTACAAGGCAGCAGAGTTTCAAAAAATGAAAAAGAACCCAAACCACCTCACGACCTCTGCTGTAGAAACAACGGCAAATTTTCATAGCATTCCTATTAAACTGCTTTCAGTTCACAGAAATTAAATTGCTTTACTGCAGTGATTTTCCTCTGCATTCTGATACTACTTTATATTATTTGACATTAATACAGCATCGCAGGTTGCAGGTCAGGCTTTTTTTTTTCCCCTTCACTGGAACACGGCCACCACACAGAGTTTATCAATCTTAAACACAAGGTCAAAATAACACAAACAAGTATCACCAAGCACATGAGCTCATCAAAGATTTGGGCTCTGCTTAGCAGGGGAAGGACCATCTGCTTGACACAGGACGGGCGTATCAGAAGCTTATCTCCAGTTTGAACCTCTATATTCTGTACTTCTATGGAACAACCAGACCAGCAAAGTGTGTGCAGACAGCCAAGCCCCTGACCAAACAAATCAGCTACAGAGAGGCAGGAAAACAGTACAGTTTAAACTTGTTACTCCATTCTGGGGAGAGTATGTGGGGTTCAGTTTTGAACCTCGAAATAACGGTGCCTATGGCTAAAATAGCACCGCTCTTGCACACAAAAATACACAGAGGCCAACTTCAATACTTCTTGAATGTATAAAGTTTTCCTTCTGCTGTAACGCTTTAATTAAGAATAACTCCTTTCCACAATACTCCTGGTTCTATTTGTACGTAGCCATTACCATTTTGCCATTTGCACTCCCTAGTTCAAGTCTATACCCAAATGAGCTAATACACACACATCCCCAAGATAAATCCCATTGCAAAATCCTCATTTCCAAAGTGCTGAAATAAACATTTATTCCAATGCATCCTCTGTCATCAGCTGTTTATTTCAGTGCGCCAAAGTACAAACTCACAGGAAAGGAGAAAATATGGAGCACAACGAAATGAAAAAAACACTACAACACTCCAAAAACAGGCAAGCTCGACAGAGGAACATAGTTAATAAAACACTGACACCATGGTTCTTCATTCCCTATCGAACATCACCACTAAAGTTTTCTAATGCAGTCTCCTACAACCAAGGTTTCATCTTTTCTACAGCATAAAACCCTGTATAAGTCGCGTCATGTGTAAGAATATGAACTTTTAAGTAATTACAGCTAGAGCTGTCAAAATAAATTAACCAAATCTATTTTGAGATGCCTTACTATTGATTCAGTTTCCTTCCATTCACTTTGCAATGGATGTTCCAGGCACTGATTCCAACTGGCCCAGGCAGACTGTACTGAACCGGTTAAGAAAATATTATATTACTTTAAAAAAAGAGGGACACTGGTCTAAAGAACTTCTAAAATCTGCTTTGGAACAGAGCAGAGATGCCAATGTGCGCACGTTGCACTGTGAATCCAGTGTTTGCCAATTGCCATACAGAGTTACTCCAACAACCAAGAGTAACAGCGCAATAACACATGGTTTCTGCTGAAAAGCAGCATTTGGGTGAATTTATTTTCAGAAATGCACAAGCTGCTGCCTCTATCGAGCTTCCCCACCCCACCATGCGAGAGTCTTCAGGGAGGTTCCACAGCCCTCGTTCCCAGCCTGCAGCAGCGGGGCTCAGGCAGAAGGTGCCCCTGCAGCAGTGCTCACATCACCCCATCGCATCACTTCCTCTGCAGTGGAAGCAACACCAGGCACGTGCTCCGGCTCCATGCCAGAACCTGGCATTACGATGCACACCTGAAACTCAGGCATTCCCAGGCAATTTGCAGAAGCTGCAGAGCCAGCTATGGGGATGTGTTTTTTATATCAAAAAACATTAATAATATCTGCACATTTATTTGCTTTCACGCCAAGATGAACTACGCGTGACCACAATAAAAATATGATATTGCCATCAGGGCAGTTAGAATGACACTGCCCTTTAAAGCAGCTGGAGCAACTGTTTAAGTAAAGCTATATATCTATTTTAAAATGTTGTCATTGTTACCTTTTCCGTCCCCACTTCTTTTCCCCTGTAGCTGGTTAAAGTCACTCACTATATTTTTTCACAATGGAAAGTCTAATCTCTTTAGGGTGAGAAACATATTTTCCCTGAACACAATCTAATATGATTCACAGAGACATCCCCCACACTACTGCAGTATTGATACGAAAAAATAATCATAATGATATCAGCCGATAAAAGCCCTCAGTATATTATCTAATCAAGGTCAATTGCCCATGCAGGTCATTCTTGCCAGAGTTCACATTACATCAGTGGTCCCTTCATTCTGACCTCCCCTGCTGTCATCCCCATTACAGTTCAATTAACAGAGGAGTCCTGCAGTGGCTTGATTAGCATCTGCAGCCTCTACCTGGCAGTAATTCAATAAGGATACGCCATAGGAAGAGATAATGAGAAGTCAGTCCAGTTGTTCTGTCTCCCATCAGGAGAGCAGATGAGTTTGGTTTATGGGAAAGAGCATGACCCATGAAAATTATCAGTTCATTTCATATTTTAAAGCTTCAACATGCTGCTGGTAACTTAAAGGGTTCTCCAATTTCTCTGATGGTGCAGCCCATAAGGATCCAGAACTGGTTTTCCAGGTGGGTCCCCGATTAACCACCCTCGGCACACTGAAAGGAAACATCTTCCTGGAAGCATTTTCTCTTTGTCAGTTCTACCAAAGGAACAGTTTCCACTCGTGTATCCAACAGCGGTAGGTTTGAATTAAAAAATTAAACACCTGAGCATACAAAATGGGCCAAAACTACTTCCAAAATAATTCAGACAGAATGAAATTCATATTTCCTTCAAACATCTCCTAGGTTCTCCTCCACTGCAGACAGAATTAGCCTGTTTTTTTTCCTCCCAGCCCCAAAGAACACTGTGATCAATGTTATCAATATTAGCAATGCAAAGAGAAGTGACCCCTTCCTTCTCATTAGTGCCCAGCTTCTGGTTCTGCCTTTATACGATCCTGCATTTTCCTGCAGAGTCTGCCCCTCAACTCCCACTCAACCCTCTCCAACTCTCCTGTTGCATTAGGAACACCTACTTCATCACTAAAAACCCAGAGCCGCCTCCAGTCCCTTCATCTCCTACTCCCACACCAGTTGTCACCATGACTATTTGTGGGACGTGGCTCTATTGTCTCCTGTGGAGCTCTCTCCTTTTCTCACTGCTATGGATCAAACGCTGCTAGAAATGTTCAACTCCTCTGCCTCCGCTCTTGAGATTTTCAATTTCTTCCACTGTTTCTCACATTTCTCCACTTCCAAGCACTGAAGACAACTACATTCCTCTTCATACGCAGCTTCCACTGATGTTCAAACTCGGATCAGCTCCTCTGTCACCCAGACAGATCCCTTTGACTCACTGCTCCTAAACCTCACTCTCTTTATCACCTACCACAGCTCCCAGGGCAGAACGTATTTTGCCTTGGGATTGCAGTGTCCTTATCAGTTTTGCAGTTTTCAACCATCTTACTCACTGAAACAGGCATTTTCAACTTGATTTCAAAAACAATTTTCTACTGTGTCTCCTTAATAACACTAAGGTGCAGATTCACTGAGGAAGAGGATGGATGTGAGAGGAGGGAAGAAGAAGAAGATACGTTTCCTCCCTAAGCTCTGTTACTGTCACGTGGTTAGTGAGTTGGGGTGATTTACACGGCTGGGTAGTCCTGTACCTCCATATTCACGCTTAGTTTTTCTCAAGTTCAGCTTCATTTGGAACACATCCCTTCTGAACCTTCTGATCAAAGTAGGCCCAGACAGCTATGAATCACACAAGATAACCCACATTGTCCCCAACTCTTTTATTTTGCTCCTGCTTCCCACCAGAAAGTTACCAAGCTCGTGCCAACTGGTATCAGACCTCAAGTTGTGGTTCACCTCTTTCAAGTCCTACAGCAAGGTCGCTTGCTCCCATTTCAATACAATTGTCTTTCCTTCATTCAGTTCTGCCATCTCTTTCTGCTCTTTAGTTTAATACCCTGCTGCACACCTATTCATGTACTCCTTAATCTTCAGGCCTTTTCCCTCTGGTCTCTAATTCTTTCCCATACTAAACCAGTTGATTTCTCCCAAAAGACAATAGAAATACTTTCATTACATTTACCACCTTTTCTCAGCATGGTTTCTCACCCCTCTTCTCACCTTACCATGCTTTGTTCCTTCTTCTAAATAGCCCTTTGCTCACTTGCATCTCCTCTCTCCTGTTTTCCGATTCCCTGGCTCATTTCATGCCTCCCACATTTTCCCCTTCATTGTTTTCTGCCTTTTTTTTTCCCCTGGAGAACCTGAGAGAGGCAACACTGCAGACATGCGACTTTGTATCAGAAATAGGACACTATAACAATTTTAAACTCGCAAATAATCATCATTTAAGAAATGCTAGGATTAAAGTGGCCTTGTAGGAATGTATTAAGACAGTCAGGTTTCATTATTATATCTATTTTTACCATATTACTAAAATCTATATTAAAAAGCAATTTAAATCTACCTGACTTCTTTTGCTTTTCTCTATTCATCACACTTGCTTTCAACCCTCTCTTAAAACCTTATTCATACTCCTCTCTGAAACAAGCAGTAACAACCTGTAAATATCCAGCCACTGCAATTAAAGACAACATGATTAACTCCACTCTTAATAGTTATATGTACCATTAAAAAAAAATCCAGATTTTTATTTAACTATATTAGGTTAAATAACTTAAAAATGTGATAAACACACTAGGGAGTAGTATCCATCTGGTTAAAGAAAGGATAGACCATCAATACAACAAACACTACCAAACCAGTTAGCAATGGTCACTGACTACTTCTGCTTTAAAGATGTACCTCATTATTAACAGCAAGTAAACCACACATAGTTAGTCCTGCTGGGCACAGCTGTAAGACACAGCCAGGAATATAAAGCACTGCTTCAGGGAAAGGACCGAGAACAACTCCCGGGTGCCAAGAAGGGGCTAACGGGAATATTTTAAAAACGTGGCAGTCAGCAGGAGGCTGCCCAAAGCTCTCCATGCCAGTCAACCATACTGGACTTGCGTTTTGTCCACTGGAGTTTATGACAGTTACAGTACACTAGAACATGATTTTTTTAAAAAAAAAGACACAGAAAAACTTATTTTTCATACCAGTAAACTCAGACTTTTTCGGGTTGATCTATTTTACTGCCCATTTTTCCCCCATGTGCTCCACTTCCCCAAATTAGGTGAATGAATAGGCCAACTTATGCATAAAGGCTTCTGTAAAAGCAAACACAATGGATGTTTACTGGACTTTAGACTTCACCTTCCATGTGTTTTAGAATTTAAATACAAATTCAGTCAGCCTTCAGAAGAAATCAGTGCTGGTAGAAGTTCTCTTTGTGGATT
Source organism: Dromococcyx pavoninus (assembly GCA_033558185.1). Classification (NCBI taxonomy): domain Eukaryota; kingdom Metazoa; phylum Chordata; class Aves; order Cuculiformes; family Neomorphidae; genus Dromococcyx; species Dromococcyx pavoninus. Next base: position 351,327 of record JAUMJL010000276.1, on the reverse strand, counting down.
CACACTTAAGAGAGATTAACAGCTTCTGCAGAGACATGGCTGTACTTTAAACTAAATAATATCTCCATTAACAGCTTCCCAAGTCTGATACTTTCTCCCTCGCTGAAACTATTTGCAAGTGCTACTAGAAACACTTCCAATATTAAAATCTGCAGCCATTCCCAGGCTTGTATTCCACAGTATTTGAACTATTTTACACGCCTCTAGCATTTTCTTCCTTCAGAAAGATGGGAATCTGAAATAAACACATGACTTGACAGTAGCAGTAATCCAATATATCTGATTTCACAAATAAACATAGAATAAAATTTAAATTTGAATGGCAGAAGTAAATACATTGCAAGCCCTGGGCATTTCATTAAAAACTGGCCTACCAGACAATATTTGGCAGAAGCAGCACAGGAACTGGGTCCTAATTTTGCGTATGTAATGTTTTTTCCCTTATGTGGTAAAACCACCGAGGAATTCGGTTACTGCTAGAGCTAGAACTCCATTTTCTATGTAATTTTTCTTCAGTACAGGAGTCTTTAAAGGACTACAATTGCTCTGAGTTGTACAAAAAGACTGATCTGCAACAAGTAGAAAATGTCTCCTGTCCTACTTTTGAGATTGGAATGTTCTTGTGCCAGCGATTGTTTTGTAAGATTGTTGCATCTCTAAGACAAGGGAAAAAACAGAGAATTGTGTGTTCTGTGGGAAGAATTTCCCCTGATTTACAGCAAAAGACACGTTTGCAAATATAAATACACTCAAAGTCACAGGCTCTGTTTTTCCTCTATTTGCTACTTTTCCTGCTAGACAAAATCAGAGGTGACTGGGACTCAACGTTAACGAATGCCAAAAGCAATTTGGCCTCCTCTTGTCAAGGACCTCCATAAACTACAGTTCAGCAAAATGAGACAATTTTATCGTGTGTAAGGGTTCAATTAAATCATGATGTTTTAGTAGTTCTCAGGTTTTCTCTTCTGATGGTTGTGAAGTTCATGTCTTAAAGAAAAAGAAATAAAACAAGGAAGAAAAAGTACAGAGGTAGGACAGAAGGACAGGAGGCAGGAAAAGGCAGCTTCTGATTAATTGAGGATCATCTGATGGTGATGGTGAGGGGACCCAAATCAAAGAACCCAAAACCCAGAAGCACAGAAAGATCCTACAGCAGAACATAAAACCCAGTTTTTTCCTGGACCCCAATCCATCCTGAACAACATGATACGAGTTGCGAATTGAAGACGACTGCTCTACCCAAAGACTTTCAAGCCATTTTCAAAAGTTTGCCTGCTTCCAGCTGCAATAGATACCTAGGGGTAAGCACCTTGCTAAAGAAATCTATTATTATGACAAACATTCAAAAAAACCCACACAAGAGGACTACAGGAACACCACCCAAATGCACACGGTTCTTTATACAAGAAGGACTCCTCTCCCTAAGTACTGTGTAAATTAGCTAAGCTTAAAAGTTGCATTTAAAATTATCCTCAATATCCATTACAAAAGAAAGGTGCCTACCCACTGATAAATTAGCAATTGTAATAAGGGACTGTGAAAGCTAAGGGTAAATTGATTGTTGTTCCTAATTTCCTTTTTATTTTACTCTGAAACTCTCCAAATTCCAAGAAATAAAAGTACAGGCAAGAGGATGAGCAAAAAGCTTGACTGCCATATAAAACATCTAAAAATAGTATTTCTGTATATTTCCATACACTGGAAGTAGCAGTGAATATCATCTATATAAATCTATTCCTAGCAGAGAGTTTCAGCAGCATCCAAGACTTAAGATTCAATTGTAAATTAGTATTTTAGAATAATCAATAAGAGAAAGCACAAGTCACACCTACACAACATACAGCACTTAGCAGGAAGATACAGCTATGCATCACCTTATACAAAATACTATAGAGACATTATTATAAGCCATATATTTTTAATTTTACAGAATTTATTTGTGAAGAACTTAAAAACCTGCTTTTAGAATAACACTTTATTTTAACACTGTCATTAGTGATGTAAGACATTGTCAAACCTGTGGGTCCAGAGTACACATGACTGCTCTCGCTGGTCCTGACACCTCCATGGGCACAGATGGCACCTGTACACACCGAAGGGAGGAATCACCTCACCCAGATCACTGTGATGCACAAGCACCTTCAGCAGGTGAAAAGCAGAACTGAAATATTGATGCATTTCCTACCTTCAGGTGAACAAGCTGTCAGCAGGAGTGAAAAAGGCAGATCCATAACTACAGACAATACAGGAAAAGCTGTAGACTCCTTTGCCAAAAACACCTCGGGAGGCGGTCACCTTGCCCAAGCTATGATGACCCTCCAGACTCAGATCTATGCTGTCAGCACTCACTGAAGTGGCTGCCACAACATTTGATAGTCCCTGGATTCCATGGGAACAGGTGACAGACACGACACCTCCCAAGAGAGAAAAGATGCTAGCATGTACTCAGGAAGGTCAACACTGGAACCACTGGGTAGGGAGATCTCATGGCCAATGTATTAGTCTTTCTCTTCCTTGCTAGCAAGACTGACACCTGGGGTACCGACTACAAGCCCTACTGGGGTATCAAAAGCATTTAAACCACGAGGGAACATTATGCAGACACTGACTGTCTTATACCAAGCAAAGACAGAAAAAAAGAGGTTTTCTCTTTCTGTTTCTAGGTTAGACCAATCACTATCAGAGATTTGAATGACAATCCCAGGAAATGATTGCATCTCAAAGAAAACTTGCATCAGCATCATCAGAACTCGGCTGAGTGAAACAGTCGTATTCTAATGCCGGTTTGTCTTCCAGGTAATCAAAGCAACGCTGCATTCAGCCAGCAACTTCTCTATTTTAAACTTCTATTTTCAATTCCCCCTGCAAACTATGAGGCCCAAACCACTGCACAGCCACAAGGGTGGGGACTAGGAGATGAAATCTGAACAGAGGCCTGCCACAAGAAGTTAACTATTTCAAGAAAACACCTGTACACGAAGCTCAGCATGGAGAGTCTGTGTAATATGGAATCACACCCAATTAAGCACAGATTAGAACCTGGTTAAACAAGAAGGAAAAGAATAATTACAAATTGCTGAAGTGGTATCCCAGGCTACCAAAAACCCCACCCTTTTTTCAGTAAAACAACAGAAGAGCCACCACGCCTTAAGAAAGTCCCTTGCTGAAGCAGGTGACGCCTGGTGGGTGCAGTGGCAGAGCCCACCCATGCTCAGTGGGAAAGAGGGAGCAGGAAATCACCAAGACCTCAAAACATGACAGAACTCCAGGCAAGGGAAGATCTTTGGATGAGAGGCAGCAGGACACTGATCTGTCATGTGCACAACTTGAGAAGAAATCTCACAAAGCCCATCAGGCACACAGATGCCAGGTCAATAGCTACAAACCAGCTCCAGCCAATCTGCATTGTTCTGTTACTTCTTATCACCCAACACGTGCCAGACTCACCGTGACCACAATGAAGAACATTAACGTTATAAGTGACCTCATACAGAATAAAGACCCCAGTTCTAGTGGTATTTCAGTGAAGGCCTTACGCACCCAAAATGACATATAAACACTGAAACACAAAACAAACACTGTCCATGTTCCTCTCTTTACATATTTGTTGTATTAGATATTGTTTATTAAAGCAAAACAACCTGCAGAGTGAAGTCAAAAGTACTGACTTTCCCTTTTTCTCCTCCCGTCAGCTGCCAGGTTTCTTCTCTCACACACAATTTCTCATCAGTTAAGAACCAGGAGTTGCTCTCAGAGCTAAAAATAAATATATTATTCTACAAACATGGGCTCATTAAAAATGAAGTTACCATAGAGTGGTATCACTCTTTCTGGTTTTGTACATATACACCTTTCTAAGTGTACCCTCTCCCAAGCCTAACCTCAATATCTCTTCAAACAAACACACCAGCAGCTGCTTAACTGGTTTCCATTTCAATAGAGAAGTTTCTGTGAATTCAAAATCCTTTCAAACATTACTTATTACTGTTTTACTAATTTCTGAACAAATGAACTGCTATCTATTTTCCTGCAAACTTTTTAAATTTTATTTTCTCTAATAAATACTGACACTGTTTAGGTAGCTCCATATGCATATCCAGTCTAATTTCCTGCATTAAACAGGCCAGAGAACCCTCCTGAAAATATCTGCAACGAAGCTGCAACTTCTGCATAAGCTATGATATGTACTTTAAATATGGATATTTTGCCCAGAGAAATCATGGCTGCCCCATCCCTGGAGGTGCTCAAGGCCAGGTTGGATGGGGCTTTGAGCCCCCTGATCCAGCAGGAGGTGTCCCTGCCCATGGCAGTGGGGTGGGACTGGATGGGCTTTGAAGTCCCTTCCAACCCAAACCATTCCATGATTCTATGTGACCTTGCTTTGAAAGGTCAAAAGTTGGGAAAAAAAAATATATATTTACCTAAGTTCTTCTTGCAGTTAATCATCATTTAAAGCTATAAATTTGAATCTTAAAGTGTGAAGGCGTACAAGTAACGAATCCTGTGCCTTCTCCAGCCTTCCATTCCAACACAGCAGTACAAGTCTCCCTGCCGAAAAAAAAATCACTGTAACCTAAAAAGCAATACTCTCAAATGTGAGCAGTGATTTCAGGTGCCTCTCACAGGACACAGTAAAGGGGCTGCGATTGCAGAAAGCAATCTCCAAAAGGCAGCCTCTTTTACAGTCATCTCAGAGAAATGAAAAAGAAATGTATCCAAAATTATTCACATTACATACACTATTGCAAGTTCTCTTCTGATTGCCTCGGGGGGTTAAAACAGCAGCCTGGAAAAATGTGTCCATCAGGCTCACTGCGATTCTCAGACACATTCAAGAAAAAAGTTTACACTTACGTATAATCCTGACATGTCAGGTGTTGTTTCGGAATTAAAAAGACATTGAAAGTATCTTAATAAAAGTGATTATGTGCTGCTATAGGACATGAAAAATATTAAGATAGATTAAAATGTTTTAAAAAAAACACAGCTTATGCACGGGCTTAAACTTCTGTAAAGTGACCCTGTTCTGATCCAGTTCAAAATACTGTACCAGAGGAAAAAGAGGTACTGGTAATGGAGAAAAGCTATACAAAAAAACTGTGTCTAGATAAACCTGCTGCATACGCTTAATTAGTGTAGTATGTATGAATTTTTCATGATGAAAATGTCAATCTCTTTCAAAAAAGAAAATCAGTATGAATTAAAAGTTATCCCTAAATCTTTCTTTGAAAGTCTAAAAAAAGCATTAGATAAACCCTGTATTAAAGGCATTCACCCCATTTGATATGAAGTATTACAATACTGGACCTGGTTCTGCCATCACTGAATTGAAATGAAATTTGTGAACAATTTAATTCACTTTAAAAATTAGTTCCTTTGTTAAAGTCTTTTACTTTATTTCCAGAAGGAAGACTCTGTTTCTGGATAAAGTCCTGGAACATGTAATGTGTGCAGATGAGCAGTCCTACACATAAAACACACTCATTAATGTACTTATTAAATACGTTCATTAATAACTCCATCTCCTGCAGCCTCTTAGAAATATCATAGCAAGAAAACAGGTCTATCTTCAACCAAACTGCAAAGAAGGGGAAAAGAAACAACACAAAACCTCCAAATCTACAGCTGCAATTTTCTTCTGATTCTGAAATACTTTAAGAATCTTTAGTGAACTGAAGGGTTTTTCAAGAACTGTACTTGCAAAGAGCAAGGGGCAGGCACACACAAACCAATGGAGACAATAAAATTGAGATTACCTTAAAACTGCCACGTGTTTACATTTTAGAGCCTACTCCAAACCACAGCAGATTCCCACACACACAAACAAATCAAGCCTCACCCAGAAGAGAAAAAGGCAACACACAAAGCACCTCATCTTCACATGTGCTCTCTTCTCAAATTAAGCCACAGCTGCTCAGCACAACTCCTTATTGTTTCAGTGTCTCGAACAGATGAGTGGCCTTTTATTTGTCTGAAGTTGGGTTTCTGATGTAAAACACAGCATTATGAAAATTACCAAAATTACATCTAAGCAGTAGCTACCCACTCTCCTCACTAAAAGTCATGTCTTCTTTTTAAAAACAATTAATTCAAATCAAATTCAGTCACAAAAAGATTACTATTTCCTTTACTAATTCACCTAATTAAGAAGGTGCCCCATGGACACACTGAAGCTTGGATTTGTACAGATGCACCCTGGAAGACCACCCCTCTCTTCTCTCTAGCTTCCCATAGAGCCTCAGCTGTCCCATCATCTCACCATTCCCCCCAGTCCTCTCTCACACCCCTCATTCTCCTTGTCCTTCTGTAGGTCCTGCGGCACCTCCAGCTTCAACCCCAACAATTGGCCAAGGAAGAGGCAGCATCTCCTGCTGCCGGCTCCAGATCACGGACATGCAGGGGTATCAGCAACACACAGGGTGCTCACCACATGTCTGCAGCCTGCCCATCAGCAGGAGCACTTCACTGCTTGTCTACTCTAGGCAGTCACCAGCTTTCGTTCTATAGAGAAATATTATTTCCTTTAAGACATCTGCCCCTCTACAAAAGCTGGTTTAGGCTGTGCAGCAGCCTGAACAAGAGCACTCACAACCCAGGCTAAAAATAAAATTTAATAATCCATTATACAGAGGCTCATAATCAATTAGCATATATAATTTGACAACACATTCTATATTACTTGATATGAAATTGATTGTCTGCAACTGGATTGGTACAAGATCTCCAACTGAAATTAAGCACCCTTGCTATACCAGGAAACAAAATGCCTCCATAAATATTCCCCATACAGTCCACCAGTACTTTGTTTCTTCTCCTTAAAGATCAGATCTACACATTATGCCATCACATGAAAGCCTCCTTTCTCTCGGAAGAGGAAGTTCTCTGTCTTTCACAGTTGCAACATAAAATCTGTAGACATCCTCTCAAACGCCTCCAAAGGGATGCTCAGAAACCCCACTGAAAACAGGAAGCACCCCAACAGCTTCAAAGAGTACCGTTTGGAGGAAAACTGGCCGGCATTTTTAGGTTAACACAGCCAGTATGAATCAAACACGGGACCATCGCAATGGTAGCCCCTGCGCATCAAGGTGTCTCTGCAAGGCTGAAGCTTCAGTGCCCCAGAGAGCTGTGGGAGCACAGACAGTCTGAGGCAACATTCACTTCCTTTCCTCTCACTCCACGCAAAGCCCAGCAGAGAAACAGCCCAACAATCTGGGTGCTGCGGGGAGGCACGGCCAGCGCCACACCTGTGGAGCACAGAGGTGCCCACGCAGTGCCCAGCGGCTCTGGAGCCACCTCCTCACTGACAACACCTCACTCATCCTGCTGTCAGCCCAGACCAGGAGCTCCGTGTCTGAGCGAACCCGGGCTCTCTCTCTCCCTGCTGGCACCCACACACACAACGTGCTCTGCAGCAGCTCTCCTGGGCAGCCTCACAAAGCCGCTTCTCCTTTCTCCTCACAGCTGTAAAGCAGCACACAGAAAACTGAATCATAAGGGTAGACAAACAGTACATCACAGATCCTAGTGTTTGGGAAGCCTTCCTGTCTTTTGAAAGAAACTTACTGCTGAAGCCTTAATTTGTGGGAATTGAAAGCCTCACAACAATTTACAATGGATTAAGGTTCCTGCCCAGTTAAATGCCAGTACTGACAGTCCTAGATGAGTTCCCATCTTATGAACATCCATCAGCCACATGCTTACACACAACATGCCAGAGCACACTGCACTTTATCTGCCTTCCCTCACTGCCAATTAAGGTCCTCTGGGGATGCAAAACCCCACAATTCAACTACAGGAGCTGGGAATTATGCTAAATCCTCCAAGAGCCTCCAGCAGCTGATGGGCATCTCCACACCTCTCAAAGACTACAAGCACCCCGGTTTGTTCAACTTGCAAGTGACATGCACAGAAAAAATAAGGACCTCTTTCCATAGTTATTCTTGACAGGGATGGCTGAGTCATTGGCCATCTTCCCACCAAGGACCTCAACCAGCTGTTGGAAGGGCAGTGGCTCATCACAACCTTCCTTCAGCCTCATCTATCCTCCTAAGCTGACAGAATATATGTTCCAGCTTATGAAAGCCCATAACCATGGTGTGAGACACGATTCTCTGTGGAAACAGCCCCTCTACTCCCCGATGAGACATCCTTTGCTGCAAGGCCAGCCCACTGCCGCTCCACGTGCACCCTCAGGCAGGGAAAGCATCAGGTTGATGCTAGTAGAGGTTACGTGTTCAATGGCCAAACATGAAATGCGTCACACGGGAAAAATATCAAAGTGTACCTGAAATTTCAGACAGTCTTTAGCTGCTGATTCCTTTCGGAACATCTCCAAGGTATCAGCTGTGAAGATGAATTCAACAGCACTTCTGCCCTGTGGTCTTACATTACCAAGCCAACCCCTTCCCATCACCACCTCATCACACACCGCGTCTGAGACCAGGGTGTCAGGCAGCATCAGAGGCTGGCTGGGCAGCCAACGCCCTCTCCTGCAGATGGAGCTGCTTAGAACAGTTTTTGGTTTTATCTCCACTGCCTTTCTCCTCCCAAAGAAAGGCTCTCCTCCTCTTACCTGAGCCTGCTGCCAAGACAGCTGCACCAATTAGTAATTCCTCCTCTCCTCAGTTCTCAGAGCTAAATTACATGAATGCATATTTAATATAAGGAACATCCTCTTCTCATGTACTCTCACAAACATAGGTAGCTCTCCTTTCCCTTACAGCCTTCCCAATTTCCATTTTATTTTTAATTCCCATCCTCCTTCCAACCTAGCTGCTTTTAGCCCATTTACCAAGTGTATCAGCAATCATCTTCGACACACATATGTTTTACCAGACTCACAGCACACAGCTTGTTTTAGCTACTCAAAACCATTACTTGCTATCTAAAAACACAGATGATTCACTTGATTATCAGCATTTCTGGCAATGTATTTTCTGCACTAAAAGCAAGGAACAAGGCACATCTGAGGCAAGATTCAGAAGCTTTCAGTGATTATTCAGTGCTTCACATTCTTGCAGAAGTCCTGATTTATTCTGTGTCCAATCTCTGTGACAGCTCTCAGATGTTCTGTCTGAGAAAGCCCTGATGGGCAGCGTCCTTAACCTGTCCTAGAGAGTCCTCACCGCTTACTCCTTTCTGTAACTAAACAACACAGACCATCCAAATGGACACAGTCAAGCTATGAACTAAAATTGCCAACAATAATCAGTTAGTCCATGAAGTGACTCAAGCCGCTCCTGGGATGGACGCAAGCCCACTCCGAATACCAGCATCACTGGGAAACAAATTCATTTGTCTGGGTTGTGCTATGCCCTGAAACCTTGACATCTTTCATTTCAAGCTATCAGTCGTGGAGAGCTTATGAAACACCCAGTGTCATAACCTGCACTATTGCAATGCACATGTGTATCACCTATTACTTCACAGCATGGGAGCAACAATCTCCAGTGACCTTGAAGTTATCTCTTTCTCGTGAGGGACACACAGTATCATTTTCATAAAGTAGTGGCAACTTCTGGAACCCCAAATCATATTGATTTTCTCATTGTTTCACTCTGTTTGTCTCCTTATACATCAGTAATCCCCAATGACTTCGACACCAGTAGCAGACAGCACAAGCATTCTTCTTTCAGTTTTCTGCTGAGCAAAATGCCAGTAGCTGACAACCTCTGCTTCACTGGTATCACTTTGCTATTTAACATCACTAAACACAATCTGATTCTGAACCTTTCTCAGCTGGCTTTTTTATTTTGAGAGCTTTTTCTTCAAATTTATTGGATTAACGACAACTGTGCCTACCAATGGTATGTCCAAGCTTACGTTCCTCTACAAAGTCCTTAAGCTCACCTCTCAACCCATGGCTTACTGCTAGATGTTATTCTGTTGGCTACACAACCCAGACATCAGATATATTTTTGCCAGACAATCCCCTGTTTAGGTACAGCACAACCAAACAAAGCTGTCTCAGGGAAATGAGTGGGATAGCACAAAAACAGGTACAAGGCTTTCCCAGCCTTTTCACAACTTTTGCTTTGCTAAAGGATATCAGTATCTCCAGGACCATTAATCGGGCTCTTTGCATCACCTGACCTGTATTTCTCACATCTACAAAAGCACTGACAGCCTCTGCAGTTTCACCGAGCACCTGAGGCAGCCTTTCCTTTTGCTATTTGAGCACTTTAATGACAAACCTGCCACATATTATATATACATTGATAAATAAGAACTCGGTACCTCTATATGATCTGTTCTCAGCAGAATCTGAACTACAGCTCTACCCATCACTATTTCTTTCCCCATCAAGGCTCATATACCAAACTTTGTAACCTAAAAAAAAAAAAACCCTATCTTTAACACAGACTCAAAAAACAGCTGCTTGCACTCAGGGACAGGAGCAGTTTTCACACCAGAGCCTGGTAAGTACCTTTCGAGGAGATTCCCTTAGCAGCAACTAACTCATTTAGAGCTCTAAAACAGCTTTGCTTTTGCAGGAATGCAGGGAAGTGTTTGAAACAGTCATGAGAAGCGTGAGAAGGGCATAACACACCAATGGTGGTCAGGGTACAGTTTTAGGTTTATATCATCTCTGACTTAACAAGTATCACGTGGCTCCGTAACACCCCATTGCTCAGCCCAACCACACGCAGCATCTCCCCTCAAAGATGAAGAAGGAGGAGTGCCTGGAGGAAGGACATAGTTTTCTCCTTTCTCACTCAGCCCCACAGCCCAAAACTTTCTCTTCAGCAAAGTCAGTTGTTCTCACATGGGTTTGACAGCACCAGTCAGCAGGCAAGGCCTCCAGAATCCACCGTGCTCAGAGGTGTGTCTGAGTGCACAGCCGACACACAGAGCCACCCATCACCTGCCCTTCTCAGTGCCGAGACACTGCTCTAGGATTTCAAAGAGTTCACCTAAAAATTGATAAAACAGAAGTATAGATATCTGTGTTTGTGCTGTCTGTAAAAGATAAGATGAATGATTTTTGATGACCAGCTGTAAGCGCTAGCTACTTAACATTCCCCTTTCAACTGTGATTTCCATCCAGTATCTACCAAACCCTGAAAGCTTTCTGTCAATGGTTAGAAAAGAGGAATCACATTATTTAAATTACAATGCAGCACCATCACAGCAGCATTACAAAGGGTATTATGTAATATGCAGACTTGGTAGAAGAAAAGGAATTCAAGCTTAGAAACTATTTTGCGCTAAGACAGGGCTAAACACCTGACTCAAAGCAGTCTGCTAAGTATGGAAGTGAATAAGCATTTCCAACAGGAGAATAAAATGGCCAGCATAGAACCAGAAGCACAGGACAAATGGAAATAAAAAGACAAATCCTTTCCCTTTTTTGTTCTCATTTGATGGCTCTCATTTACTGTTCCTCAAAATCCCATTCGTAAAGGCTTAAATTCTGCCAGACTGCTGCTTTTTTGTCTCAGTGTAAGTATTACAGCTTATTCGGTATCTCCTACTGTCTTTCTTCTTAATTTCTTTGTAAAAATATTAGTAGATTTTCTGGGAAAAGGAATAACTGTCAAGATCTGGGGTGTAAACTAACATGTTCCCGCCTATTAGAATTAAACTATGTTTGACCCTCATGTGATGGGGTTCGTATGGTTAAGATTAATGAGTCAATTATTTCTAGACGAGGTACAAGGCACCCAATTGTTTCACTATTTCAGTATTAACCACCAAACTCCTCCTGCAGCATTTGATACCCATAAAATAATTGTGAACAATTTTTCAGTAAGACATCATGAGTATTAGGCTTATTCTAAAAAATACGAAAAATCACCAAGATGAAAAGGAAATGGGCTATGTGCACAGTTCAGGCAATCCTCCAAAGCCATTGGCCTTAAAGCTTTTCACTTGACAAATCCAAGGTCCCACAAGACATTGTGCGATGCAGCACAATGAATTGTTCACCGTGGGGAGCTGGGCTGACAGCACCTGACGCCATCATGTGAGGCACTGACAGTCCCACACACCCCGACGGGGAATGGAAAAGCTACACACATGCTAACATTTTTACTCAATGAACTCTTCCAAGTTCTGTAGTTCTCTGTATCAAGAGATTTCCCATAGCACAGCACAGTATTTTTTTAATATTTGACACAGACATCACCATTTCATAGTGGGGACAGCTTCACCGAAGAACGCAGTGAGAAATCAGGTGAGGCAATGGTGATGCTCCACTCCATCACTCTTGACAAGTGCACAACAACCCATCAACACAGAATGTATGCTCTGCAACAGCAATACTCAAGTGGACAAGGAACACAAAATTCATGATAAAGCCCAGCTACAGGAATTCACTCATTCTCTTCAAGTCAAACCACCTTTTAAAAAACATTTCAAAGAGGAGACAGCGTCGAGTTTCTCTGAGTAATGAGAGGAAACTTCATGTGAAAAACCCTAATGTCTCGGATTGGACAGAGCGTTTATATCATGTAGTAACACGACACCAATGTGCTCCCTGGGAGTTGTTTAAGGGACAGGACTTCTGGCCTACAATGGCATCTGCAAGAATGAGAGAATATGGAAGAACACATTTTTGGTATCCTCACCTCCTAAGGACCCACAGTATAATCTCACGTTTAGAGCTGGCCTAAATTCATACTGAAAAAAAATCTTTCAAGTTCTCAATATATAAAAGCTTATTTAAGCTGGTCTTTAAAACAGTAGTTTTGAAAATAGGCACTTGAATACACCAGAGTAAATCAGGAGACATTTTTAACAAAGTTCATTATAAACTCTTTTAAACACGACCTGCATTTGAACTTCCATATCTTATATGGCAAGGATTTGCTTCAATTATTCTCTTAACCCAACTAAAGAAAATGGATAAGTCATAAAGACCTCCAAAACAGGCAATCGGAGCAAGTGCCTTGAAACCAGGTAGCCCTGCAGAACTTAAACTTAAGGGTTTGATCTGAATTGAGGAAGGCAGGTTTGCTATAATTTTCTGGTTTAACCCAAAAGGTAAAATGTAGAAGTGGGGCTTCCCCACTCCCCACCAGCCCAGGAGCAGGCCTGTCCTGTCACGGGAGCACTGGTCTCCAGGGGAAAGTGTCCCTCAGCCTCCCCAGCTGTGCCTGCACTCACTCTCTGCTCAGCCCCTTAACGAGAGCTCTCGTGTGAGGACGCTGCAGGCGCTCCATGAGCCTCACAGCAGAGCTGAGCCACCACCTCCCCCAGACTGAGCCCAGCGACAAAGGTGGCACAGTAGCTGCTGCTCAGGTACACACCGACACACTTCCACTCTTATGGTAAGTGAGAAGCAGCTCAGAGCCCAACGAACCCCTGCCACGTTTCCCAGAGCAAAAGTGTAATAAAAATGGCAGAGCTCCTCTCAGGGAAGAGGATTCAGAGAAGCTACGCTCTGCTGTGGACTTCTGGGCATTACTGTGCGGGAGAGGGAAGAAAACTCAAATTCAATAGACTAAGCCACCCATCACAATCTTCTCCCGTGCTTTTGGAAGGGGAGGTCTCAGGTCCCAGTAAATTGGCAACAAAAGCAAACGCCACCTGCCCCAACTAGAAGAACGGCCACATCCTGGAAAGGTTTTGCTGCTGTCTTCGACAACATTAGGATCAATACCACCAGGCATTAACTCCTCAGTGTATTGGTAACCACAAGGCGACATCCCCTAATTGAAGATGCACAAAGCACTTTCCAGTAATCAAATTGTGAAAGTCAATAAAAATACTTTGTAAAGTCCATGACTTTTTCTTTTTAAAATCAGCAGTCTTTGAAAACACTCTGATTATATTTTTTCAACATAAAAAGCTAATCAGACAGATATTACGAGATATTACAAAAAGAAAATGAGATGCTTTGCCAAGGGTTCAGCCTGCACCTGCAGCACTGCCTCTGCATATGAAACGTGGCTGATGCTGATCTTGTCACCTTATCCATTTTTGCAGAAACAACTATCAGGGAAACAGAAAGGACAATGTATTAAAACTTTCCACAGCCACCTTTAACTATCAGGAACAAGATAGGAGACAGTGCATTAGAGCTTGCCAATTTAATAACGTATTCCGCAGGTAAGATATTTAATCAGCCAGAAAGTGATTGCAACAACTGGGAGATTGAAGCCTGCCTGTACAATGTTTTGTCAACAAGAAGAAAGACTCTTTAGGAAAATTTCCTTAAGCCCCACCCCCTTGCTTACAGTAACAAAACCCATGCATTTATACATACTTTTGGCTGGGGTAACGGGAATCAACCAGCAAAACACAAAACACAGTAAGGGAGGAGGAATCTAAGCCTTTGTTCTGAATTCAGCTCCCATCTTTGCCAACTATCACTTGAAGCAGTGGTTAGGACCCGCTCCCCCACCCCAGTCCTCTGTTCCCCATCACTGCCCCCCTCCTGACAGCTCCTTTCTCCACATCTGACCACCCTCCTCTCCACAGTGATCTCCTGATCCCAGCACTAGTCCTCTCCCCGGCTGCAGCTCCTGCTGCTTTGCCATCCCCAAAACAGGAGAAGTGAGGGTCATCTCTGTCCCATGGGGAACCCAGTGGAGCTCTGTGCCAGGAGGAACATCATGGAGGCCCCCAGAGTGGCCCCATGAGGGCACCTCCAGTGCAGAGATGCTGTCTTTGGCAAAAGTAGGAAGGCACTGAGCAGGCAGGCAACAGCACATCTCCAGGAGATGCTGCACAATGCCAATGGGATCGCAGACACCACGTGCCAAGGAGACTTGTGGTTCTGGGCTCTATGCAGTCACCCAAACAGCAAGCAACAAACACAATTTAAATTTCTACGGCAATGAACATTAAAGCATATTTGCATCCATTCATACTTGTTATCTGCAAAATCTTCTGTTAGTGCTTAACTTACTCCACTATTTATACCACTGCTTAATTAGGCCCCAAGGGTGACTTTTAATCTAATTTACACCAAACAAATCCTAAATCACCAGCACTCTCTCAGATTTACTCCAATGTAAACAAGGTGAGAAGCTGCACAAAATGCCTAACGCAAACATTTTTGTTTCCTTGTGTTTGTAGTTGCCAAGAGCTTCCATGGATTTCTTTCAAAAAAAAGGGTTTTAAATCACCTTTTCTCTACAGACTCTTGATTCACCGCTTCGCAGTGTGGTCTCTAACCTGCTGGTTTAACCGAGAAAAACTACAGATACAGGGCACTGCTGCTCTACAATCACAGAACTCCTGAACAGAGGGAAAAATTAATCCGTGCTGAGTACCACACTGCTGCCACAGGACTGCTAATGTTTTACGGTTGACTTAGGTTAAAACCTGTGTGGTTGTTTCTGCAGCTGAGTGCAGGGAAACCAACGCTGTCCCCCAGGACACCTCTGACACAGCCACCACTCCCAGCGCACAGGGCAGGAGCCTCCTCTGCGTAACGGTTCATTCAAGAAATCAGTTCTTGCCTGATCCAAGCTCTCTCTAGGAATGCTTCTCAGCTGCCAGAGAGATCAGAGCCCTGGTTTCTCTCTATTTGCACTTTGCTTGGGGCAGACAAACGCTGCCACAGGAAAGTGCAGGGATGCACCACCTCCCTTCATCCTGGCTGTGACGCACGCGCAAAGCTGCTGGCCTTCTCCGGTCCCACTGCCACAACGCTATCGTCTGGAAAGACAAGAGAAGGTGTTTGACATGTTATTTCCCTGTGCCCAAGAGAAATGTATTACCTGCCCAATAAACCTGGTTATCTATTGAACAGACAAGCCGCGTCCTGCGAGCCTCCTCAAAATCAGGTTGGTTACGTACCGGCAATCATATTACACAACACTGCCCGATTTATCTTTTTATTCAAAACCACTCTTTACAGAAGACAAATGAAAAGCTAAACAACAGAATCCCTCATCGCTTCCAGCATCCTTCAGCACTAGCAAAACTTGCTCCAGTAAGAGTGGAAGACAAATGAGATTATTTCAAGACTGCAGGCATAAATTATAAATATATAATAAATGCTACAGAACACACTATTTCACTCAGCCCCTTCTCACACGCGGCCAGGTAACAAAATATGTGCACAGAGGGAGACAAGCGGGATAAAGTCAAACAGCATTTTAAGCCTTGCCCTCAGCAACTAACACTTGCATACATATATATATTTATTTCTTGTCATTATTTTTAAGATTGTGCCCAGCAAAATCCTGCTTTCTGGTCAAAGTTGTCCTCATTTCTCAACATCTAGACAATTAAAATTAAAGCAGCAGCTGACTTTACAGCACTGTAGCCCTGGAGTACTCCATTTTTCAAAAAGTTTCCTTTGTAAAGCCTGAAAACACACAGCTCTCCGAGGTTGTTCTTCCATTATCATTTTTCAAAGCTTGCCTCCGGGTTTGGTTTGGGGGTGGTTATTTGTCTCTAATTTCCATGCTGAAGTGCCAAGAGGTACAATAAGAATAGGTGCACGCTGCTAATACTGCCACTTCTCAGTGGATTTACTTGAAAAACAGTAGAAAGGCTAAAATGAGTGAAGACTGCAGTTTTCCTCTTCATTAAACTTTTCCTCATCTATGCATAAACACCTACTTCTCCACTGAGGTTCCCAGAGTATTAAACTAATTTGAGAAAGAAACCCAGACAGTGCCTTACTTACATTTTGTTTATAAAAACACAGCTCTGTGCCCGCAGCAGGACAGCAGCGACAGGATCTGTAGTGGTCCTGCTTGGAAGGGAAGGTTATTGGGCTGCAAATAAGGCTGGAGGTGCTCCACCAGAGAAGCAAGACCACAGCCAGCCTTCTCCCAGGGAATCCAACCCTTGCACCCACCCAGGAAAAACACCAACGGACCCTCATTGGGATGGCCTGCTACAACCCACCCACGGGGCAGCTCTCAAGTACTGACCACAACGGGAGGAGCTGGAGGAGGCACAGACCCCCCCAGGAGCACAAGGACACAGGGGCTACGGAAGAACCCAGCACTGAGGCTCTCCAGCTGTAATGCCTGAACCATTCCTATGAGGAAAAACAAACACAGGTGGGGCTGGCGCCAAAGAAATTGTTTTATGAACGCCTATGCCTAAGCATAAGCTTCAATTTTCACTTTGCTTTTAAGCCCCAAATTGGAACCTTGTTCCTCACAGACTTGCTGTCAAGTGTTCCTCACTTTCACAGATAACAGCAAACTCACAGAAGTTAAAACTAGTGGTAGCTCACTTTGGAACCCACGCGCTATTTCAACTCTCACAACCACTGTAAGAGTAACTTCCTGTATTTAATATGTATTCCTGGATTTCACATTATATTTGGCAAGATATCGCAATAGCTCTAATTAGATCTAATTCACAGACTTTCTAATTTAAGGCTGGCTGCACAAAATAGTAACGATCATGTGACTATGAAAAAACAGTGCTCTGAATGATTATGCATTGAGCAGTACATGAGAAAAGTACTTTCAATGAAATATTATTTCTTAAAATCCTATCAGTTGCATTGACTGTAAAACCACATAACATTTTTTCCTATTTAAATATTAAAAATTTCATTAAAAAGTTAAAGCATTAGGTGTGGGATCTGATCACTTTGTTCTGATGCCAGCAACAATTGCCCTGTTAAGCATCCTCAGCTTAAGGAAGCATTCACTCAATTTACTTTTACCATCTCATTCGCAAAGCAAATAAAAACTAGAATAGAAACAACTCTACAAAAATGTACTCTAAAAAATATTACATTTGAGAATTTTGTCTTTTATGTGGCAGCTGGAGCACAGTAATGTTTTGAATGGAAGCAACAGTCAGTGCACTTACCCTGCTCACGGATCCCAGCCTCGCGGTTACATGGGAAAAGGGATTCCTGTGATTACATTAAGCACAGGTCATCATTTAAGATAAACCAATAGAAGTGAATTAAGGCCACAACATATCACTCATGGTTTAAATACTACATTTCTTTGACAGCCACACACAAATGTAAGCTGTTAGTTCTAGCAATTAGCAGTTTTCATGCTTTGTTAAGATCATGGCACCAATCCAGAGAGAGAAAGGTAATTCACAGAGAGAGATCCCACCACAGCCGTTGCCAACCCAGCTGCCAAACCCTGGCTCTCCCACGTAACCCTGCGCAGCAGCACCACAACCCAGAAGCGCTGCGTTATGTAAAGCACAGGTATCAGCCGCATACCTGAAACAACAAGGACGCTGCACCGCCTCCAGCCTCTGGTAACATCGACTGCCCAGGCTTCGCTCTGGCAGTTCATGGCACCATCCCACTGCCTTACTGAGATTAGAGCTCAGTGACTCCGAGTTGCCTGTTTATCTGACTTTAATAACGTCAGTGCAGCTTCTGCCACCAAAGTTCCGCCATAGTTTTAGACCAAAAGTTAAAAGCAATGAAATTCCAACAGTCTGTGACTTGCACTCGGAGCTATATTTAAATCATGGGCGATCAATTTCTCCCCTCTCCTGAGGACGAGTCATTAACCTTCTCCCCAGCAGTTCAGCATCTGCTCAGCACGGCTACCATCGAAGACGTTAACAGTCATGGTAGCTTTGCCTTAAAGGTTAATCACTTCAATTCCTTTTTTTTTTAAAGGAGAGATAAAGATCTATTGGACTGTTCATTGCACCTCTCTCAAAACACAGGGAGATTGTTGAGAAAAATCTTTGGTTAATCACCTGGAGGAATGAAAAAGCAGGGAATTTTGCATTATTAATGAAAATCTCAGCAATTAGGTAAGTAATAGCCTCCTTCCATTCCACACTGTAGTTAAAGTTGCTTATAAGGCTTCCTGATGGACCATATTTCCAGCCCTATCAAAGCAGCTTTCCCAGTTTCAAACATTCTTCTCTTATGTACTTGGGAGTTGCAGGGTTCATCTGTGACTGTCATTAAAACTAAGCTGGAGTGATTTACTTCAACTCTTAGTGCCTGATTATGAAGATTATCTTTCTCACATGTATTTTACATCAAAAACACGAGAGATACACCTCATAGAAGCTCCCTATTCAAAATATTCTACTGAATGCCAGAATATTAATCCAAGTCCCAGATCTGAATGAAGGCAAGAAGAGTTGATTTGATCCCTCATCCTAAGCAAATCTCCGCCCCCATTCTTCTGGCTACGGACTCTCTGCTGAATTACCAGAAATTCCACTGTGAACATTAAAAAAATATCGAAGAACTTCAGTCAAGCCCAGAATATTTCATTAAGCCACTTCTGTTGCAGTCGGAGCTTTCTGATAAAAAAAATGTTTTGCATAAGGATGTTGGAAAGTGTCAGGCATTCAAACACTGGAATCTGTCCCCACGGATGTATATATGCAATTCAGAAAGCTGTAGGAAAGATACACAGGCCATATGTTGTAAATTCAGAGGAGGAACTGCAACTCTCTCTGAAATACAAATTACCTTCACAAAGTGACAGATCACTCAACACATTAGTATGAAAATAAATATAAATATTGAGCAACCTTTCCCACTTAGTGGACATATGTTTCCCATATAAGGACTGGGTATAACGAGCTTCAATTCAATATATTAACTGAAGCATTTCCCTTTCTAGCCTGCACAAGACAGCCTCCTCTGACTACTCTTGGGTCTGTGCTATATGCCCCACATAGGCTTGTTCACTGTCCGTACTTAGATACTTTCAGCTATAAAAGCAGTTATGACACACACACATTGATAATATTCACAAAAAGGAAATACCTGATGCCTGTTGGGGGGGGGGGGGAAGTGTGCAAATCCAGTACATGACGTGCACTCAAGTTCACTGGTCTTCAAGAAACAGCATTTTATGTACTTCTCATTGATACTCTTCGCTCAGACACGACCAACAAACAGAATAATAAAACTACTAAATGTCAGGATGTGGCACACTGGCTGCATTTATAGTATGGTAGCACACTTGCACAGCATGATGTCCATTTTTAGTAAGTCTTGCTACTTTTTATACCAATTCACACTTTTTAAAAGGTGGAGCTTTACGACATCCCAATAAAGAATTCTTTTTATATGTCATTAATTCAACCACAAAACTTATTACAACAGCAATAACCAACAGCTCCAATTGCAAATAAAAACCCACGTAGCCTATATATTCAAGGAAGATAAAAAAAGGAAGAGTTACCTGCATCGCTCAGCTCAGCCCCCCACAGCCACAGAAAGGTGTGGTAGAAGTTTAACCCACAAGTCTACAAGACATCTGCTCTGCATGTCTCCTTCCACACTGCTGACTTCAAACACCCAGAAACAAACCAAGCCCAGAGTAAAAGACAGCATGGAACAGAAACACAGAACAAATCATGGGCATCAACATACACACCCAGGTGATCCGAGAACGTGTACTGTGGAAGAAAGCCAAAATCCCAACTCTATTTGATCAACATTCTTTCCATTCCTTAATCCTCATAATCTGACTAACCCACCCACACAGACACCAGCACGTTTACTGTCACCTACTCTAGTACACTGTTGACATAAAACAAAAAAACATAAAAAGACCACAGAATCAAGTTATACCCTACAAAGTAGAACTCCCCTGGATATAATAGCAGAAACTCCGGATGCCCAAACCCTCAGACCAGATGCTGTTTCAAGACTTCTCTCATTTGTGGTTTAAACCCTCTCTCAATTTTCAGGCTAAAATAATATTGGACAAAATTGTGCCCAGGTCATCTGATACCAAATTATCGTTCCTCCTGAGATCTGAGGCTGATCTCTCCTTCTCTTTGTCATTTATTTATGCAGGAGTGGGAAAGAGAGAAGGGAAAAGAGCAGGTAAGCAAATGGAGCAGAGTCATCACATCACCTCTCACGATGACTGGAGTCAGAGATTGCACATGGAATTTCCAAAATACACATTTCTCAAAGCATCTTAGAAACAACCGCTAAGGTTCATAATGAAACTTTTGTCCCCTTGTTAGGGACAGGTGTCCCTTACTAAGACACCGAGTTTAAGCTTGAGAATACAATCCCAAACCCCGGGTATTGGACTGACTACTAACACAACACTGCTTCTCACCACATGCACATTTTCCCCCTTCTGATGCCTTACGGACCATGACGATTTCACAGGGAACTCCAGTATTTCCATGGCTAAAGCTCTGCCTTCACATTCTTTACACTTCAGTTACCTGTTCCTAAACTAAATATATCTCGTGTTCAAAACAGACAACTAGAAACGTCAGATCTGAGCTCTTTCCCAACCAACCATTCTGTGAACATGAGTGTGTTGCCTACTACTCCCCTTTCATTTTTACATTTTCTCCTCAAACTACAAGGACCTTTTCACACGTTGGTAAAGAGCAGCTTCACTTTTTCTTAGTTACTACCTGTTTCAGAGAAGCCTGTAAAACTGACAAAAACCTGAACCATTTCAATTCACATTGTTTTAATGCCATTATGATACAGATTTCACGCTACAGAAGGAGTTCAAACAATACATTTTTCTGCTTTGCCCTGCGTGCTTTATGGCCTTCCCAAACTCTCTGGACGACTTCTTCAGAAATTCAAAAGCCAGGAAAAGGTCCTCAGAGCTCTTAGACATTAAATGGCTCAGAAGAACCCTGGCGTAGTTGTATGAATACCAAAGGCCATTTTTCAGGACCAGCAGTGGTGGGAACACACCAAAGGTTTTTTATTTAAGCCAATTCCTTCCTTCCAAACCATCTCGCAACAGGTCACTTAACTGCCCCAGCAATGGTCTTTAAATGCAAATGCAGGGCTTTATCATTTCTCCACTACTCAGCTGCAGTACAGCTGGTCAATTAAATATTTACTACAGAAATTCTCAATATTTAATTAGGTATAAATAGCATTCTTTGGCAATTGTACCTGTACATGAACATTTAATATGACAAAGATGCATTTAAAGTTGTTACAAGTTTGTGGATAACAATATTGCAATGAATTAACATCTTGTCAGTGACTGCTGCACATTACAATCTCGCTATTATAGCCAAGAAATGGATTAAAATAAAATATTGCTGCCTTCAATCAAGTAATAAGGAAAATACACATGACTATTTATGAAAATATGGAAAAATCTGAAACAAAATATTAAAGATGTTAACTTCATTTGTCATAGCACATTTACAGTCTCAGATATTATCTAAAATACTTAAAATACTTATTTAATAAACCAAACCTTCACATAAACTTGGTCATGTAATGGCTAGTAACAACTATTTTGAGATTCCTGTTGATTTTGATAACAGCATTCTAGAAAGCTGGACTCTACCATTCTACAAGCCAAGGTGAGAAGAGTCAAATCTTCATATTAAAGATATCCCCCCCCAAAAAAAAAATCACAAAAGCACAATTTGTTCATCGTGCTCCTAAAGCATCACTGCCCCTACACAGATCAAGCAATTTCTAATCAAGTTTCAACTTCCTTTCAGATGCAGAAAAATAAAAGCAATGGTGCAAAGCCCAAGTCTTTGGGTAAGAGATCTTTATCGCATCTGGACTCTGCAGAGTTATTCAGATATAGTTTCAAGAGTCCCTTTCTACTGAATTTAGAATTGGCCATGAAAATCAATGTACCACTGAATTTCATGGTCACTTTCTACCTGCATTCCTGCTTGCCCAGTACTGTAAAAGGTAACGAATTCCACCACTCCAACAGTCTCCACCAAAGCTGTCCCACCACAGACTGCAGCTATCAGTGTCAGAATGCTTTGCTATTGGGCAAACAACTGCCAAAAGTTTTGATTATGCATCTACCACAAGCCGTCAGAAATCCATGATATTTGCACCCAGAGCTGGTGGGTGCAGAAGCCATTTCACGGCTGCTCTGCCATTCTGAAGACACATTTCCAAGGATGAGCACCTGAACCTTTACTATCACCTGTAAAATAAAACTCAAATGTTTCTGGAGGCAATATTTTTTAATTGTAAAACAATAATCCTACACATTGGAAAAAGCTATTAACATTATCCAGTACTAACTGCAAATAAGTTATCTATTTTTCACACATACATCTTAATAATTTACATATGCCAAAATGAAAAAAAAAAAAGATACAGACACGCTTGCAACTCTAAGAAATCCTGAGTCTTTCAGTTTAAAGGCAAAAAACCTCCCAGCTCTCTCAGGTTTTGCTGTTTCTATGTGCTCATGTGACAGTTCCAGTTTTCGTACAAACACCACGCTGAGAGGCTGGTCCACAACTAGAATGACAGCCCGGACACAAATGCAACCTGAAATACCAAGTAACTGCCAGGAGCTTTGAAGACATCTTTTCAGCTCAAGGATCAGTTATCTTCTCTGAATTCAACCTTCACAACATCAAAGACGACATTAATTTTAACATGAGAGATATGTCAAATAACGTTAGTGAATCCATCATCACCAAGCAATGTACTACCCTCATTCAATGTCGGGTTGTTTTGAGGTAAGGATCCCTGCTGGAGGTTACTGGGAAGGAGCTGTGACAGAACAATAAGGGATTTGATTAAGGAACACTTGAAGGTAGCCCTAGGTCCTTGCCAGCAGCTCTTGTGGTGGTTTCTCCTCTGCATGAACCCTTGGAGACCCCAGGAGCAGGTGTGACAGCAGCATCTTGTGGGCAGAAGAAAGTACGGCAGTAGCAGCTTCCTTCCAAAGCCCTAGGAGGGGATGCATCCCCATGTGCATCTCCTGCACTGCCTCCAGCACGGTGGCCACCTGAGACCTCACTGCCAGCACTGAGCCTCAACTCCCTTAGGCTCAACTGCTCTTCCTGGGTATCCCAGCTGTGCTGCTCTTTTTTTCCGCTACTACTTCACTATGTTATTTTAAACAAGAACACTCCTGAAATAACTGTAACAACAAGCAGCTTAAACGTGATCAAGTCACACAACACAAATGCATCAGCTGCACTGTCCTCAGGGGGCAAGACCTCCTCGGTTAAAGCAGCCTGTTCACCTGACCTCTGTTACTGTCACATAAACAAAGCACTGTCTGGTTGGTTTGTTTTCAGGTGGGTTTTTTTGTTTGTTTGTTTTGGGGTTTGTTTTTGGATTTGGGGTGAGAGGGTACTTGTTTTGTTGGGGTGTTTGGTTTGGTTTACACATATGAACTAGAAAAATTTACAATTACAGCTTAATAGCTTTAAACAGAAATAAGAAATTATTGCCTTATAAGCCAATGTATTGTTTATACTGGTATTTGATTAACCTCTTCTTCCCCCTTCTCCCCTTAAGAAGCTGAAAGTACAGAAAAAAAAATTGATTTTAATAAGTGTTAACATTTACACAGGGATTTCGGGCTTCTGCCTATCATCACCTGCCTGACTGGATTTGAAGACCAATTTTCTACACTACTGAGTAGCTCTCATTTTCTTCCATATAATCAAAGGACATTATTTAATCTCCAACGTCCTATCGTGCAACCATTGCTTCTTTTATTAAAAAAGTCAAAGACAAACAAACACTCCCAACCATTGGTGGAGAGGCTTCCAATAACTCTGAGCTCCCCACAGGAACTATTCCAGGGGTAGCTCACTAAAACATTGTGTCTCCTGCACTGACAAATCTCTCACAGAAGATGTTCCAATTCTCAAGTTCAAAGTCACGTAGTCTTTTAAATTCTGTTTGCAACCTCAAAAGGTTCCTCCAAACAATTTTATATCCTACTTCGAATCTAGATGGTATTTAGCCCATTCTGGACATTTACAGCAATTTTCTACTTAGTTTTAAACAGACTAATATTATTTACACCTACAACACAGAGTGCAAGTCTTGTTGCCAAGTAATTGTATGTGCAATTGCTTCTGTGGAGCTGCAATTTCTTTCCTGCAAATACATTATATATTATTTAATAGTATATATTGATATCAAAGTACCTATGTATGGTATCCATATAAATATATTATTAACTCACTGCTTTACAAGTGCTGGCCAGTCAGTTCATTCTCATCTCTACAGCTGCAGCCACTCCAGCACTGCTGTGGTCAAACTCTGAATTTACCAAGCAGCAACCAGAGATGGGAAGGCAGAGTAGAAACAACAGCAGATACGTGCTCGAGTCAGTCAACCAACTCCTACAAAGATGTCAGTGAACCTCTGTGGAAGAATAAGAATTTACAAGAACAAACCTTAATTTTTTGCATCCAAAACAATAGTAAAGCAGGGCAAATGATGACAAATTAAACTAAACACAGTAACAATTTGTATTTATTAAACAAAATATGCAAATTCATTCATATATAATGTTATCACAACTCATTTGTTTTAGCTTCTTTAAATATTGAAGTTTTAATGGAATAATTACACAGACAATTTGGCATACATACAGGCATAAATTTAGACAAGCTAAAGATGCACAGAAACACCCTTTTTGGACTAATCTTCAGTGTGCCACAGCTGCCACTTACACCCATTTACAGGAACTGAGGATGTGGCTGTCTGTGCCATGTCAGCTCAGCTCAAAGAGCAAAGTCCTCCAGGGCACCGATTCATCGAGTCAGTCGCTTGTGACACTGGCAGCAAACCCAACGCAGAACACCAACCATTACTTTCCACCAAATACAGACATAAAAGAGCTAAATAAGTGAGAAAAAACTGCTGAACACTGTACACAGAGGGCAGACTCCCTTGCAGGTTCCTGATCTGTTGGCTACCCAGAGCATCCCTCGCTGCACTGGAATTGCTCCAAGTCTATTTCACTCCAAGAATATTTCACTTTTTTTTCTAATAAGAAAACCAGAAATATTTCCTTGTTGTTGTTTCAAGAGAACAGAATTTCAGAGTCATTTTGATAAGCAGAAGAATACAGGATACTGTCAGAAAATGTATTTCTTTGATTTCCTTGCTTGCCAATACTACAATGCTGGCTGTATTTGTGAAAATGGAACTAAACTGAAGAAAACCTTTCAAGGCTAGTTAGATGAAACACCCTTCTAATGTAAAAACACTTCCCTGATAGCAACAATAACTTCAGACCAACCTAACTGGGGCAATCTCAAAGCAAGCAGGAGAACACCACTGTCGAAGACCCACAGACAGGGAGAGGGGGAAAAGAGAAGTCCATTCCTGCTTTCCTTTGATTGGCCATCAGTCATCCTTGTAGCTTTACCTACCTCAGGAAAACAGATTTGTTATTACTTATAAAGTATACTTAATTTTGAAACAACTATAAAATCTGGACTTTGTTCCATTTTAAAAAGCGGATGTTTTTACAGGATTTTTCTTTTTTTACTAATTGAAATGTTTTGCAACTTCAGACTAGCAGAGCTTTCTCAATCACTGAGACTGCTGAAAGGTTACATAACAGACACATGAGGTAACTTGGAAACCCAGAGAGGCACAAGTACGTGCACACAGGGTTTTTCTTCACAGGAATACCAACACATGACAGCAACACTTCTGGAGCGCAGGAAAAAAGAATCGAAACTGCACATGAGAGGACACAGTCGCTCCCAAGTGCTTTTCACACAAACAGACAGGGTTCAGTCCCATCGTGATGCACCTGTTGTTCGCTATTCAGTGCCACAAAGGATTTCAGTGTTTCCAGAGCACGGGCTGCAGTACAGACAGGACACGGCATGGGATGAAGGCTTTCCATACCTTCAAAAGAAAAATCAATATTCTATTAAACTTTTGAAGAGACCGTAAAGGTCCATTTAGTCTTATTTTCAATTATTCTGCAGGGTGTCAAAGGCCTTTGCAAACACATCTTTATTTTTTTAAGCCTCCATTAGCAGGTCTCTCTCCATCTGAGACACACATCAGGGTGCACAGCTTCCTTGTCTAAGTACTTCCAGATACCTGGAAAGCTGAAGAACTCGACACGGTGTCAGATACCAGTCCTTAAAGGACTCAAGGCTAACACAGGAAAAACAGAAAGGTGGGAAGGTAGGAATAGAGAGAAAGAGTCCAGCACAACAAGTACTTCCAACTTGTAAATGTAAAATAGTTTGCCCAAGCCCGCACTGCAAACCAGTACTACTAGCCTTGGCTTCAGAACTCAAGCTCCTGGCGATGTGCTTAATCCTTTTAGGCCACATTAGCTCAGTTTCAAACTAGAAAAGACTGCCTTCCAGTGCTGCACAATTGAATCAATCACTGATTGACTAGTAAGAAGCTACTGATTTATAGTGTGCCTGAACTAACCCGAAGTAAGTGACAGCTCTGCTAGAAGAGAGAAGCAGTGAATACAAAGATTAAGCTCTGTTCCAACAGAAACAACCTACCAGATTTTTTTCCACAAGCAAGTAGATATTCTAAAAGCTGAGGCTGTGTTTGTCTGAATTAAGAAAAAAATAATATCAAAATAATAATGTTAAAAGCTGGAAGCAGATTCTATTCAAGTTTTATCATTTTTGCTTAAATTCTTTCAAGGCCTATTGATTTTTCAGACTTTACATTGCTACATTGCTAGAGAACAGGAAGGTATCTGAAATAGTTTATTTCTAGACAGTGCTTCTACACACTGGGAAATTTCTAAAGCCAAATACAAAACCACCAGCTTTCTTATTCTCAATTTAAACCAACAAGAAACTTCACATTCTCTTTGGTGGGTTTCAACATCTTCCCATTTTGCATTTTCCCTTCTGGTTGCAGTCATTAGAAAAGGCAATGACGGGGAAAAGGACACAGAGACTGAGAAGACAGAGGAGCAGCTGTTAGCTCAGTGAAAGGTTTTAACTTGTGGTTATATTTCATACACATTTGTCTTACAGAAACCAAACTTCATTACTACCATTTGTCATGAGAATAAGAATACCTATGTATTATAGTATTCTCAGAGGTTGTTCACAGGGTCAATCACATCAAGGATGCCAACTGTCATTATGTCATGGTCTCCATCAAGGACCAGTAATGAGCAACACGTATTTTATGTATTTGTATCTGGTACCCTAGTTACTAGACAGCACGACACAAGATCAGTAGAGGAGACACCTTACATGAAGCTAGTCAACAAGTCACCAAAGAGGTGGAGGAGAACGGTTTTATCCTTCATTGAGCCAAGGAGTAATTAAGTAGTCAATTAAATCCAGGAAATTATATACATTTGGATCACCAAAGAATCAAAGCATTGTCTATTCTAATTAAAGCAAGTGCTCACACTGACTCCGGGATAAAAAAATAAACCAGATCACAGTTGGAATGTCAAATTTGCCTGCACCTTTTGTCAGACTTCAGCAGAGAGACTGGTCATAAACACCAGCAGGCCTAAGAAAATTCTGCAGTTGGCACTACAGGAAGCACCAAGAACACAAGAAGGAACACTTCACCACCACCACCACCACCACATCAAGAAAGGCTCCAGCATACCATGCAGACAAACCTTCCCAGTTTAACTTTCACAAATGTACAAGTGAAGGTATTCTCTCATGTCTCCATCTGTGAATTTACTTATTTGAATTTCATAGATAAATGACTGTCTGCACTTTGTCCCACCTGTTCTGAATTAAGCACGATCTGGAGTTATCTGGACAGAAACAAGCATCTCTCTTTCAGCAAATCCATTCAGCAAGGGCAGCTGTGCCCCAGCTCAGCCACAAGTGTTCCAGACAAGCAAAGACTGCACACAATCCCCAGCTGCAGATGCCAAGGTTGGAGATTGCTCCTAGCCCAAGGATCAGGATGAATAGAAAAGTGCTGGGAACCAGAAAGGCTCTCTATCACACAAAACAAAACACTGGAGAGCACATTTGACTCCTGAGCATCCCCAGGGAGTTTATTACATGTATCAAACATCTTGCTGAAAGGAAGCATCAACAGTGGTTTCCTTAAAATCAAACACAACTTTTTTTCCACAGTCTCTTTCGACTCTGTTTGTACTTTTCTCACACTGTTTTCCTACTGGAAATGCCACTTCATTAAGTGAACCAAAGCCGCCATCATCTTCCCTTATTCAAGTATCTTCATAAACTCTGTTTGCTCTCCTGGCATCTATTGAGTATAATGTTAATGATTACAGGGAGACACAGTTTATCTTTTGTTTCTTCAAGTTGGTAGTTCATCATTCAAAATTTGTACTACCAGACTATAGTTAAATGTTATCTGAACTCCACAGCTGTCTAATTTACTTCCTTTTCTCTCTCTTCTTTCTCTATGCGTGGTTTTCTCTTAGAAAAATGCAAGCTCTTACAGATTAGGCTTCCTTTTTTTTAAAATAAAATACAGCATCTTATACTCACTCTAGGTACTGCCCAAAAGCACAGCAAATACTCAAAATTTTGTCTTCCAGAAAAAAAAAATTAGATATTATTTTTATTTTATATTTTTGGGCATGAATCCTTCTGGAGGTCAAATATTTCATTTATTTTGCAAAGTGGTTACAGAAAACTCAAACCAGCAATGTCAAAAATTTTCCCACCCTCCACCATCATCATCCTAACCAATAGCTTTTTGTGAGAATTAAGGCATTCTGGCATGGGTACTACTTCTGCTGGTTAGGACTGGTTTTCCATAGGAGGCAATAATGGAAATTATTAAATTCCATATATTTTAAACTGCCTCATACAAGTTCATTTTTCTGAGTCACAACTTCCGTCATTTTAAGTCCCCTCTTCCACTCCAAACCCTATGGGAATGTGTAACATAAGAGTAAAACCATGGATCCCACTCAAAGATGTCTGGAGATCACAATCTGCACTTTTCACAAATACTCAAACACCACCCACCACTCATTAAAATGAACACTTCCTGCTTTTCTCTTCATTTCTTCACTCCAAGCGCTCCACCATCTCCACTGTGCTTACCACAGACTCTCAGGTGCAGTAAGGCACAAAGCTCCCCAAAACCAGACTTCCTCAAGCCTGCACAGACTGTGCAGGGAGTTCAAACTCAGCTTCCAACCTTTCAAGCACTCAACATCAACCCTCTGTATTGCTCAGCAATCTATGCTTCCCTCAAGGCTGCATGTAGAAAAAAAGCTCAATTCATAGCCCTTCCTTGCCAAAGCAGATGCCGTGTCACCTCGAAGCAGAGCATCACATCAAGTGCACAACTCTCCACTGAAGAGCATATGTACACACAGCTTAAACTCTTTAGACAGAGGTTTTAGAGAGATCAAGGGCAACTATGAGGATGGGAAAGAACAAAAAATCCCTAATATTAATATGTCCATTTAGCATTCTGACAACAGGACTTTTTTCTTTAACTCACTTCCTTAGTGTTGCTTTATGACTAACAAATGAGAATCAAAATCTTCCATAAAACCATGCAAAGCATCCTAAACGTTGCATAAAAATGAAAAAAAAAAGCCTAACAAATAAAAACAATAACAACTTTCTCACACTTACACCATAGTCGCTGTAAGTTCAACTACATTAACCTTCATTTCACGCAAGAAAACTCCACCTGGAGATGTCTGAACACCCCCTTCTACACTGATTGCACCTGGGCTACTGTAAGATATGCACAGAATCATAGAATTATTTAAGTTTACACTAACACTGCCAAGTCCACCACTAAACCATGTCCCTAAGCATCATGTCTGCACATCTTTCAAATGTCTCGAGTGACGGTGACACCACCGCCTCCCTGGGCAGCCTCTGCCAAGGCCTGACAACTCTTTCAGTGAAGCAATATTTTCTAATATCCAATCTGAACCTCCCCTGACACAACCTGAGGCCATTTCCCCTCATCCTATCACTTGTTCCTTGGGAGAAGAGAGCAGCATCGACCTCGCTACAACCTCTTTCAGGCACTTGTAGAGAGCAATAAGGTCTCCCCTCAGCCTCCTTTTCTCCAGATTAAACAGCCCCAGTTCCCCCGACACGCTCCAGCCCCTCAATGTCTTTCTTGTGCTGAGGGCCCCAGAACTCACCCCAGTACTCAAGGTGCGGCCTCACCAGTGCAGAGCACAGTGGCACAATCCCTGCCCTGCTGCCCACGCTGTGTCTGACACAGACCAAGATGCCATTGGCCCTCTTGGCCCCCTGGGCCACTGCTGGCTCATGTTCAGCTGCTGTTGACCAGCACCCCCAGGTCCTTTTCCACTGGGCAGCTTTCCAGCCACGCACCCCCAAGCCTGCAGTGCTGTACCCAGCACCAGGCCTTGGTGAAACTCACACAACTGGTGCTGGCCCAGCCAGCCAGCCTGTCCAGATCCCTCTGCAAAGCCTTCCTGCCCTCAAGCAGATCAACACTCTCACATAACTTGCTGTTGTCTGCGAACGAACGTACTGAGCGAGCCCTCAATTCCCTCATCCAGATCATCAATACAGATACTGCACAAGACCAGCCCCAGTGCTGAGCCCTGAGGACATTACTTGTGACCGGCCTCCAACAGGTTTTAGCTCCACTCACCACAACTCTCCGGGCTGGCCATCCAGACAGGTTTTTACCCAGCAAAGAGTACGCCTTGTTCATGCCACGAGCAGCCAGTTTCTTCAGGAGAATGCTGCAGAAAGTCACATCTGAGGCTTTATTAATGTCTAGGCAGACAATATCCACAGCCTCTCCCTCACCTGCTAAGCAGGTCTCCTTGTCATAGAAGGAGATCAGGTCAGTTAAGCAGGACCTGCCTTTCCTAAACCCATGCTGACTGAGCCTGATCACCTGGTTATCCTGTAGGTGCCGCAGATGGCACTCAAAGTGATCTGCTCCATAACCATCCCTGCCACCTGGGTCAGGCTGACAGGCCTGTAGTTCCCTGGATCCTCCTTCTGTCTGTTCCTGTAGGTGGGCGTCAGTCACTGACCTCCAGTCAACTGGGACCTTCCAGTTAGCCAGTACTGCTAATAAATAATGCAAAGTGGCTTTGTGAGCACTTCCGCCCGTTCCATCAGCACCCTTGGGTGGATCCCATCCGGCTCCACAGACCTGTGTGAGTCTAAGCGGCGTAGCAGGTTGCCAACCACTTCCTCTTGGATTATGGGGGCTTTATTCTGCTCCCTGACCCTGTCTTCCAGCTCAGGGGCTGGGTACCTGGAGAACAACTGACCTGACTATTAAAGACTGAGGCAAAGAAGGCATTAAGCACCTCAGCCTTTTCCTCATCCCTTGTCGCTCTGTTTACCCTCACACACAATCCAAAGTGGAGATCATAAATGCACTGATATAATTCATTACATGACATAATGCACTAGAGCAACACTTCTCTCTGGGAACCGAGGTCAGCTTTGATAACCTAACCAAAGTTCAAGGAACTTCAAAACACGTGCTCAAGTGCCAGTGGGCACTTTGCTGAACTACAATCCTAGGCAAATTCAGATCAAAAAAAAATGAGCAATGAAAATCAAGATCAAGAATTTAAAAAGTCATTGGAATATGAAAGCTAGTTATTAGTATTTTTCATCTCAGCAGGAGACCAGTGACGGAACTAGAGGGCATGAACTCAAGCTTCGTCAGGGAAAGTTTAGGCTTTATGTTCGGAAAAAGTTCTTCACTGACAGGGTGATTGGCCATTGGAATGCGCTGCCCAGGGAGGTGGTGGAGTCGCCGACCCTGGAGGTGTTTAAGGGGAGACTGGATGAGGCACTGAGTGCCACGGTTTAGATGATGGTTGGTGTTAGTGTTGGGATATAGGTAGGACTTGATGATCTCAGAGGTCCTTTCCAACCTTATGATACTGTGATACTGTGATAAACAGGTACATTTTTAATAAACATTTACAGGTCTGCCTGATGAGTGTCAAGTATTTTAAGACTACAAGTAAGATTTCACTCATTATTCTAAATTACCAGTTAGAAAGGAAACTGAAGCCTATCTTCTAAAGTTCCTTTTCTTCATCTCAGAATGGTTCATAAATGTGGCTTTACTAGAAGAATTTTGGGTTTAATCTCACATTAGATAAAACCTTTCTCTATTTCACTCCGTACAGAAATATTTGTACAATTTTGATGAATAAAGAAAAAAAGAACATGGTCAATTCAAAAATAATGCTGTCACAGCAAAAATAAAAGATTCATAATGAACTGCAAAGACCTATTGTGGCAGCAGTGCTCAAACTCAGGATTTTTTCATTTATTACCACCCTGTCCTTGTTCAACAGCACACTAATGAAGTTAATCTAAAGGCTAAATTTCAATTACGAATCACAGAACCGCATCTCTGCTCCCTGATTGTTCAGATTATGCGAGCCAAGCCTTCTCCAATACAAAGCACAACGGTTGACTGCAGATAAAAGTTCCTGAAACATC
This sequence comes from Dromococcyx pavoninus, assembly GCA_033558185.1. Lineage (NCBI taxonomy): Eukaryota > Metazoa > Chordata > Aves > Cuculiformes > Neomorphidae > Dromococcyx > Dromococcyx pavoninus. Next base: position 318,312 of record JAUMJL010000276.1, on the reverse strand, counting down.
AAAAATATTCAGTCCAGAAGGCAAAATCTGACAAACACCTGTTTTCACATCCATTCAATAACTCTGTGGCAAAGTAATGATTTCTAATAACTTGACAGACTGCTCACTCACTTAAAATATGCTGCACAGGTTTGAACAATAAAAGGAACAGCAAATGTTTAAATCTCTCAGGCTTGCAGCCAAGACAAAGTCTTCAGACAGTGTGGAAAAAAAAGGGGTTCCATTTGCTAAAATAATTTAGGAGAAAATATTTTCCTCTTGAGTACCTACAATGCATTTGTCCTGGAACAAAACCTGAGAGAACTGCCAAAAGAAAAACAAGATCAGCAAGAGGCAGTGCATCACTTGGCAATTAATATGCACAACTACAGGCCAAGATGTGTTGTTTCATAACATGTCAACATAGCTCAAACAAGGAGTTGAAGGTGCAGGACTGAAAAAAAAAACCACAAAATATGAATAATAACGGAAACCTGGGTCATTTGCTTCCAATTGTTTCTGCGAGCAGAGGAGTGATGGATGCTCACACGGACACCAAATCACATTGCTATCACATCTGAAAGACTGATACAAAGGAAATATCACATCTGGTTTTTAACAGGAAAATAAAGAAAAGTTGCACAGCCTATAGTTTTCAGGTGAGGGGAGGAGGCATGGAAGGGCTGATCACTTCTGATGGGAGCCAAAGCAGCAAATGGGAGCCAGAACACAGGAATGCCGTGAGTTCCAACCGATTACAAACCTGCAAAGACAGCAGAGCCTTTCAGTCAATCTCTTGGAAGTGTTTTCATCACACAGTGCATGCAATTTCCAGTTAATATAACAACTCCAGGGTGAAGTTCTCCATTTCTCATGGGGAAGGAAACCCGGTGAGAGTAAACACACCATAGAAGCCTTTATACGACCATCACTAGGAGTAAAAACTTTGGAGGGTTTCTTCCAAACCAAGGACAAGAAAGCGATAAATTCCTGCTTTACACACATTATCAGTTCATACTCCAAGACAGTCGAGCCCACAGACAGAGAAGATTGCAAAGACTTGTTGCCATCCCATAGCATCCAAACTCAGGTCAAGCACATTCAAGTCCTTTTGCACTGACCAGTAAGACTTCTTTTTTTTCCTTTTTCAAGTTAGACAAAGTCAAAGATTCACAACCACACCTTCACAGCAAAACTTCACACTGCAAAACTAAAGGTTCCAACACTCCTAATAAAAAATACTAGTCCCTGTAATTCTTTGGGATATCACAGAATCACAGAATGGTTTGGGTTGGAATACAAGTTGATATAGGCCCAAAGAGTACAAGTTTTCTACCTCCTGCCTCAGACTACTTGTACCCCTTTTCATTGCTTCTAGGTTTCAAGTACATGTCACTCAGTGAGAAGTTATCAGACAATCCTCAGACCTTTTAATAAATTTAAAATAAATTAAAAAAATAACCAAGTCCCAAAAAATAAAGACCTATATTAAAAAAAAAAGAAAAAAAATCCAGATTGCCAAGATATTAATAACATTATCTGATTTGGTAATCTTGACTACTACAACACTGATATATATATATATATATGCGCCTAATGATTTTGCATTTACATCCCTCCAAAGCACTAAATCTTCTCATTGTCACATACCAAAACAGGCACTTTGTTTTTGTTCGGCTGGATGCTGTGCAAGCTTTCTGCCATGCCCTAGTCCTTAAATAAGCTGTTTCTCAGCAACATGCTCATATTTGTCAGACTGAGCAATAAGCACACACAAACACGCTTAGCAACACCCTCGGTGCAAACGGGGCAGTTGTCTTTCATAGTCCTTACCGAAATACATCTTAATTAAGCAGCAGCATTACACCACAAATGAGCCAGAAAAAAAGGCCAACAATAATGACAGACCACCAGAAAGAATCTGTTGTCTTCTGGGTAAGCTGTTCCACACTAAAACTTATTATCTGTAAAAGCACCTTTTGAATCACTTTTGTCTTGCCCTGTGGAATACCTTAATGTTTCCACCGGTAATATAATTTCTGGCTTGCAATACTGCCCTCGTCTATAAGACTGCACGAGAAGGTAAGAGAAAAGATGAAAAAGGGGGAACAGAACTGCTGTTATTATTAAACCTTTAAGTTACAGAGTTAATTCCAGCTAAACATTTTTATCTGCTGCACTGTTTATTTGAGGTGGATATTTTTTGTCCAGCAAGGAAATCTAATTGTTGCACCTGAGTGTCAAACAACTCCACAGCCATCTATAACCCCGCCGACTGCACTTCTGCTACAAGTAATCCGTTAAGCAGCACATCCCCAGCTGGGGACTGTAATTAGGGTGCAAACTGCCATACAGTCCTCTTGCCAGATTGATGAAGGAGACCTCTTACAAGGTGATCCAGAAGGCAGTGTAGAGACCATTAATCATTTGTCCGTCGAGGAGAATACAAAAAGCTCTGCCACTGAGACCATTACACTGGAAAAATATCTTGACAAATCTAACACCTAAAAAAACTACTGAAGTTTTAATTATAAGGTCAGACATCAGATACTGTATTACTTGTAAAAGTTTTAGGTAAGTTCACGTCAAACAGGAGATATTCAGATTTCAGACAGAATTTGGTACTCATATTTTGCTACTCCTTTTAAAAGCTTGGTAACGATCAGCTCTGAGTTTCTTCAGCTCTGCTAGCGGCATCCCCACATAGCAAATAAACATAATAGTAATCTACAGAGCAACCTTAAATACACTGCCAGGCTGCTGGTATTTCAGCCTGCAACTGTGTATTTTGGGGAATTTGAATCCACAGAAAATGCAGATATTTTCTATAACGTGTAATTGCAGGTATTGTTAGCACAAAATTCAGTCTACAGTGGGAATACCAAATTTTGAAAAATTGCCTAATGCCATCCTGAGTATATAAACCTTGACTCTGCCAAACATCAGCTAAAACTATTTCATGATATTAAGCACATTTAAAAATATCAAGTATTTAAAATTGAGTTCAAGCTTAAGTGTTTCCCTCCGTGATTCTTTTTTGATCCAATAAACAAGCCCACGCTGTCCTTACAGAACTCATGAAACTAGTGAGATAAAAACGCAAAAAATCAAGATCACCATCAAAGTTTGAGCTACTTCCATCAGCTTTACATTTCACCTGAGCCCAGCCTAAGGAGGAGCCAGCTGGGCAGGGAAAGGAGGAGGGAAAGGCTCCCTGCCTTCCCTCCCACAAATTACCTGGAATTTAGTAAAAATGCCTAGGAGACTTCCCCTGCGTCCAAAAGCAAACGCAATCCATCCTATACAGCCATCTACCAGAGTAACAGGAAATACATTCCCCAGTAGAATGTGCAAGAGGGACAAAACTTAATCCAAACACATTATTACACAGTCCAACAGGATTTGCTTACAAACTCTAAAATCCACCCCAGTGAAGGCAAGCTCTAGGAACTTAGACTAAAATGCATTTGGCAGGCAAGTATTTTTTAACTGAAAAAGCCAAATCATCAACAAGCACATCTGAAAACAAGAGGAGGAAAAAAATATCCGCAACCTGTGGCTATGAAGTTAAATGAATTTAAATATTTAAAATAACATTCCAGTTTGCAAATTACAATGCCTCCCCCACAAGTCTCCTCATTCCCCAGACACAACAGGAATTTTTCCAAAGGACACAGTGTGGGAGGGAAAATATAATGAAAGCATCTCAGGGGTGAGGAAAGCCCAACAAAATTGTTAGCATCAAGCTTTACAATGAGGATTCTTTCACAAACATAACTATAGACACAACACAGCTTTTATTTGTTTCTGCAACGCTGGGAAACTTCTGAATTCCAGAATCCTTGCTTGCATGAATAAACATGCAAGTAATATTCTGAATATATTAGTGAGAGAAGGAAAGCAGAAACAGTTTCATTATCATTATACAGAATCTTACAGGCAGCTATGGAAATCCAAGTTTCTTAAAAATTATTGCCACAACGAAAAACCGTAATCCATTTCAATGGCAAGTGCTATCATATAACACCGATTTCCTCCATACTTACATTTTTCCAATATAGCCTGAACTAATGATAAGACCTCAGCAACGCAGCAGGACCATGCATGGGATAATTCACATATTCTAAGACACCATATCTTTTTAATAGGAGTCAGGAACATTAAAACATCAACTAAGAGAATGGAGCATAACTGGTAAACACAAAGGTGCAAACACGAAGATGACAAAGATGGAAATTAAGTGTGGCATCATTTACTGAAAGGCTGCAATAACAATCTAGCAGAGACTGAGAATATTTTCAGAAAATTATCTCTTCACTGGTGACCCCAGGCAATCCAGCGATGCACTGCAATATCTAATCCTGCTGGTAACATCTCTTAAAGTTTGATCCTGCACATCAGGGGCAACGGGACAGAAAGCATTAAGCACAGCACCACAACTGAAATAATGCTTCAATATTTCAAGCAGTTAATGCCCCAGTTACTACTGCATTGATGCGAGTTTGGACTAACAAGGAAAAAACTTCCTCCCCCACTTTTTGAGTCTTGCTGTGTCATCACTTACTGGCATTAATACTGCTCTCATCCTTAGGCAAGCCCATAAAGACACTGATCCTTTATATCCTTTAAAGGGAGCAATTAATGCTGCTATTCAAAGTTTCTAACCTTTAGCTCTCAGTCCCAGTAGTGTTATTCAGATTTTTCTTTTCAAGTTTAGCAGAAAATGGTAACTATTTGTGTCTTCCTAAAGGCAGACATGCATTAATCCTAACCACAAATTGGAGTCAATGTTGGAAAAGCAATTCCCAAAGTCCTCACCTTCAATAGTGCTCCTCACTCGGATCAGACGCTTCCCAAATTCTGCCTGCTCTTCCAAATTGCTTCAGTGTAGATGTTCTCCTTCCAGAGGTATTTTAGCAAATCATTTCAAAAGTGCTTTCACAGCTGCATGAAGTTTTGCATCCCAAACTGCATTCCCCTCATCATCCTCTGCAGGTGGATGACTTTTGCTATGATTATTTGCTGTGAAGCCACAGTGCTAAGTTCCATTTTCTTTATCCTGCTATCAACAATCCTCCCCTCAGCCTTCCTGTCCCCCTTTCTTCTCCACAAAATTACTCAGCTTCCCTGTTGCCTCTTTCAGGACTACTCACAAGGAGCATCCCAGAACCAAAATAATACCCTTATTAATTGATTTCTTCACCTAATTTGTACCTTTAAACCGCAAAACACAGAGGCTGATTCCTAGAAAACTGCCCCACAAAGGTATCTTGCACATAATTTTCAAAGTATAATTAACATACGCCACCTTGTATGAGGTGCCACATACCTTGCACCCCCCAAAAAACTACCATACATCCTACCCTCCCATTATCTCTCTCAAAAAAAAAACCCACAAATCTGATAATTCTAGCCAACCAATACCATTTTGCATTAAACCTTTCCTGATGTGAAAGTCATTACAGCTCATCTGGAAGAGCTAGTATTTCTCTAGACAAGAGAAATATATCCCATGGCCAAGACCCTCCCAAACAGCCAGGGGAAAAGTTGCACCTATTTCAGAGCTCAGCTCACCTGCGCGAGGAAAGAGGCAATCAACTTGGCAGTAAATGTAATTAGTGTTACAATTCCTGCCTAAATTGGACATCATATAAGCAGATATATCAAACAAATGTGACATGGTATATTACCATTGATGTGCCTAAATATATAAAGGAGGTGGGTGGCTTTTGGAAGGGTGGGAGTAGCATGTTTTATATTTTAAGGGAAAAAAACAAATCTCGACACCCCTCCATCATTTCTGTCTCCATCTTGTTTGTTCACTAAAGTTTCTTCTCTCCTTTCTCGTTCCCCTTTCTGTCATGGTCAGAGTGACAAAAAATATCCTCTTTTCGTTGCAGCTCACTAAAATTGAAGCTGCATCATGTCTCTTTTTCACATCTTTTCTTCCCTCCTTGCCATTCAGAGGCTTCAACCCATTTGCTTTCTGAACACGTCTGCAGTCCCAATCTGTTTCTTGACACCCGCTTGCTTGTTTGTCTCTCCTCTTTCGCCTTTGCACTCACAAAAACTCTTGCCCATCCTCTCCATCTCCGTTCCAAACTGCCGCCATCTCCTGGATGTCACTCACACATCTCACTTCCCTGGTCCCAGTACTGATTTCCATCATCTTTGCAAACTTCCTCCTATGAGCAATTTTGTATTATTTTAAATACATTCCACTGCTTGCCTTTCTGTAAACCATAGATCTCTGTCACTACTCCCTGTCAACTCGTAAAGCTTCTCTATATTTGCCCATTCTTACACCAGGTTAGTGTAGTGCATTGTCCCAACCACGTTTCTCTTGATCATTTCAGTACACTGACCAAACATCTCAGACTCATTTCACATCTCTCTGTTTTTAGCAAAACAAGACAAATTAATAAGCTACTGCAGCAACCTCGGCAAAGAAATCCTTCCTTAACAAACTGCAGCCCCAAGTTCCAGAGAGACAAAAAAATTACCCAGAGCACCATCTAGAATTGAGAGATGTTAACAAAAGACTCTGAAGACAACTTATTTGAGAGGTACTCTATCAGATCTGTGTTTTTAATACCTAACTTAGACGTGATACTGGAGAAGAAGAATCATTCCCAGCTTAACACCAAAGCAGAAGCAACAGCATGACAGCAATCCTCCAAACTCCCAGAGCTGGATCTGGAGACAAATGACCTTTTCTGTTGAATGGACAAACTGAGGGAGAAAAAAAGAAAAGGGGGGATGGAGGGGGACCAAAACCAGCACATCCCTTCCCAAAATAAGAACTGAACTAGAACTGAATGCTTATTCTCTTTATTGCTTCTGCTAGAAAGAAACACTAAAGCTTTCATTTAGAGGCAGACAAGTTTTATCCCAGAAAAATGACCTCTTTGTTTCAGTGAAATTTTTGTTATTTTTATTATTTGTTATTTTGTTGTTGGCTTTGATAATTTTGTTTCAATTTCCATTTCAAACAGAGTTTTATTTTATCAGACTATAATGAAATTCAGCAATGTTTAGACAAAATTCAGGAAGTGCCCAAATCATTACACTTCTAAAACAACGACCTTTCACTAATAACACACTCTCCACAGATCAAGGAGTGTCCTCCCCAAATGGGAGGTCTGGGCTGCTCTGTTCTATGCAATACTTGAACTGTCCACTACAGCACCTGAAATGGAAAAAAATCTAGGCCAAGTGCAGGTATTTATGACCTCTTCTGATGGAAAGTTTAATATTACTTTACCCCAAAAAATAAGTCTTCAACTGGACTTGTCTTTGCAGTTCCAGCAAACAGAGCATACTGCTGTTCATCTCCTGACAAATTACTCTCCAGGAGAAAACAAATCATCCGTGCTGAGCTTCAGAATGGCTCTGGAAAAGAGCTCTGTTTCTACCCACTAGAGACATAAAGGCAGCCACAAAACCGACTCCATCCCAATGGAAAGCCTCCCTCGCTCATAAACACGAGTTTTAATCCCACTCATTAGCGGATGAATTGTACTCACCTCTATTGTGCTACATCTGCAGGTCACTCTTCCATCCATTACATTTTTTGCTGTGGGCGTATTCTCTGTTTTATTAACAGCTGTAATATAATTCAACACATATTCCTGCACAGGACAGGTTATTTCCCCAACTGTTCTAAAGCATCTCATGAGATGGAGCACAGCTGAATTTTTAAGTACCAAAACAAAACACAAAAAACAACAACAACAACAAAAAAACACAAGAAGAAATCCTACTGTGTTCTATTGGGATGATTTTGTAAAATAAGGTTTACCATACCTGTCAAGCCTCTCACCTCCCAAGATTTCTCTTTCATGAATGAGTATGACACACTAAAAACCGATGCTACATCAACTGTACATCACTGGTAGAGAGTTGCAATCACAAAGCCCACTGCTCCCGCCGTTACTAGAGCTGTATTTCGTGTTTAGTACAGGCATCTGAAACCAATTACGAAACCATAAATATTTGCAGCCTACAGCTCTCCAAGTATCTCAGAGGCATACACTGATGCCCTGGAGTTATCACCCCCACATTGCAGTAACCTCAGCCTCACTGCTCCGCTCTCTGCCATCTGCTGACATTAATTTTGCAATGAAAACCCAGCAACTCATTGAGAATGGGTGCCCAGGCAAAGGAAAAAAACTCTATCTAGAGACAGACTATCACTCTCCTGTTATACATGTATTAACCAAAACACAATTTTTATATATATATATTTACACACGCTGCACACTCTGCTCTGGTGCGTTCCACTCTCCACAATCTCCTGTTGAAAGCGCAGCAGACAGAAACCCAAGCCCCTCTCACCATGTGCTGAAAGAACACCAACATGAATTACAAACTATTGTGGGAGATGGATCAGAAACAGTCCAAAATTATACCCAGCATCTGAAGATCATTTCTTTTGGAAGGCTACAGCAGTCTGAAGCAGCCAAGTGCACGCAGCATCTTTCTGGCCATACCTGGCAACTGGAGACAGACAAGTCCCCCCTCACTCTGAGTAAAGGCTGGGACCAGAAGCTTCATTCATTAATTTCAGACCACCTCCAGTCTTTCAAAAATATTCACTACCAGAATATTCCTTCTCTGCAAAAATATCCACACTTTCTATTGCAGGAACTGAGTCAAGAGGGTGACAATTTCTCCACTTTTTAGTAGTTTTTAAGTAGTTTAAAATGTTTGTTTCTTTTATAAAACCATTTGTTTTCCTTTTCTCCTCATTCATCCTACCCTCTCGGGTCACATCTCCTCAGCTAAAATACCTTTCATATTTTTCTGCACTGCAACTGGATTTGCATGGCCTGCCTTTATCAACAGGCACTCTGGATCCCCCAGGGACATGGGAGCAGATTATCCCACCTGCTATCCCATCTCCAGTAGTGCCAACCTCGCACATGCATGGATACCATACATCACACACATGTTCTGGCTCCGCTCAGCACCCCAACAGAGAGCCTGCTTCCAACCCTAAGCCAAGGAGAAGGTGCTGTAACAGGCAGCCAAGTACGGGGAGCCACAACGTACCAGATAAAATGAAGACAGCTTAAGCAGGCAGAATTTACTACACCATTAATACTCACTTCTTTCTTTGCTTTCTGAGTCCTTGAATGTCTCTTCCCTCACCCGTTTCATACACTTTCTCAAAATAGCCATCTGCTATGGGAGTACAGGTGAAAAAACCCATCCCCCTTTTAAAGCAGCTAGCTTATTCTCAGACCCAAAATACAAGCCTTGGCTAGATGAGACTCAACAGAGAAGAGAAGAGAAACAAACAAAAAAAGTCCCCTCCCAAAAAAATAGAAGATTTTTTTGTTTCAGTCAGGATAAAAGCTTAACAAAACTCATAACAAAAAGGAAGTGCTACTAAAAGCATTAAAAAAAAAAATTATGCAGCATGTCCTTAATAGTCAAGTGTTTAAGCTAAATACAGCAGAAGGACAAAGGAATGCCTAAAGACGACTCAATAAGGAGGTATTCAAAGTAGAAACAGCATTACCAGCATGTTTATGGTAAGCTTGCTAGTCCAAAGCACAGTACTTTTTGGTTCTCATGTTCAAAACAAGGCTGCAGACAATGAGCACTTGTGTCAGACACAGAAGTACGGTAGGACAGTTCATCGGTAACTCAAATCCTGGACCTCTACAGACTCACAGAGTGAGCAGAGAAACCCACATTCCTTGCAGTTTCTGATTTTAAATGAGTCACACAACTTTTTTATCCCCCAGGGTTTTTACTTTTTTTTTTTTCAAATAAACAGTACTTTATTTTGCCTGTAGTGTTGTACCTGTTTCCCCTGCCATAGTACCATCACGACCCTAGAGGCAGCTTTGGATGTGGTGGGATGCACAGCTTCCAGTACGAGCACAGCAGGGTACAGCATCCATCAGCACCACCCTCGCCTCAACCAGCAATCACACCTCTATTTCACAACGTGCCCTCCCACTTACTTCACTTTACATGATCAAATAACAGAAAAGCTAGCTTTACCAATATCTGGAATGCTATCTCAGTAATAAATTAAGATTTAGGTTTTCTAATGCTCAGACAAAAGGCTGGAGCGAAGTGTGGGCAAAAACTCATGGCACGGAAAGACCCAGAAGATGGCAAGCGACAAGCCACATGGGCAAGAGACTGTTGGCCAGAAAAGTCTGATTTTGTCATGTCAAGAAACTTGATTATAATGAGGCAGGACAATCCACCCACAGCTTCTTATCTTCTCTGGCGTACAGGCAAAACACATAAGCTCTCGCCCCTAGGCAGTCCCAGCAGCGCTCCCTTTCCTCAGATGCACCGGTAACGCAGGAGCCTATAAACTGTGGCCACAACAAGACAAATTTTCATTTCCTATTGTGTTAAGGAAAGGCAAAGCAGCTATATTTTATCAGAGCAACGTTTGTGCCTCACCACACTGAAAAATAAACCCTCGAAATTCAAGAAAGTTCCTAACAATTGACAACCCAGACATGTACTTTTTGGATACACTTCAAGGCACCCCAGCAGGACAACCTCCCTCACCTACAAAATGCCCCAAAAAAAGAATCACCTTTGCACCAGTCAGCTCAAGCAGACAAGTTTCTGCTTTTCCCCCATCCAGCCCCTCGCCAGCGGTGAACCCCAGCACAGCACGCATTAGAGCACAGTGTATATCTCTAATGGAGAACAGAGAACTTGCCTCCCTGAACAGCAGCCCGGAGGCACTTCCATCACCTCTTTAATCTGCAACTGCATCCCTGTTGCTCAGCTTTCACAAGCCCTTTCAGTTAAGGCTTATGGATGCAAGCAGCATTGCAGGGCAGGTAGGCAGAAGAGACACAGGTATTCCTGTTGTCGGGGCAGCACTGCCAACTCACAGTATTTTTTATTGTTATTCACTTTTTTGCTCACAGCCTGCGCAGCCAGACAAGCTTAGTTGCCTTGGACACCTGGATAGGACCATTCACATCACAGCACATCTTTCACCATCACCCTCCTGCCCACCTACCAACAGCAATGGGGAATAAAACCCTTCCAAAGTGCAACCCCCTCCTGTTTTTTCCACACCCCAAGAAGCACTCTCGCTACCACTATGCTGTTACTCAGCAGTGAGCTTGGCACAGGGTACCTGCAGCATCTGGCACATTTTACCAGCTCAGCCCAGGCTCCTCACGTGCTCTCTGTTACCAGCCGCTGGGATAGCTGCCACTGTGCCCAAATGCAAAAGGATTCAGGGTCTAAAACAGGCACAAGAGCTCTGCCCATGTGTCTGAGGACAAGGCATAAGAGACTGAACACTGCTTAGGGGGAGAAAAAAACCAAATTATACTGAAATGCAAGGAGATCTGTGGGAGTCCCCACTTCTTACTGACAAACCCCAGAACTTCTGTGCCATCAAAGGCAGCTAAAAGCAGCAGCCTGAGTGCTTCCTACCAGAGCAGCGTGTCAGCAAACACACGTCAGTGTGATCCTTATCAGCAAGGCTTTCTAGTGAAGATACATCCCTAGAAAGCAGTCACTACAAATACAGTTTTCCTGAATATCATTACCGATCCAGAAGTAATGAAATAGCAAATAATATGGCCCCAGGGTACAAATCAACCACCTACCCTAATGCATATAGATGGAGCTTAACAGCTCTTCTGGTCTTCCATTACCAGAGTGAAATGGGATCTCTGAAACATCACCATGGCAAAGCAGAAGAGAGTTAATGAGTGGTGTTTACTTCCAGTTCTCAAGAAAAGGCTTTTTAATGCTGCAATCTGAAAAGAATTTGATGTTTTCGTGCATGAATATGAGTAGACACAGCTTCACCTCACACACACAAGCCTAAAAGTAGAATGTGCAACCTCCAGCTCTTCCTTGATCCTGTAGCAAAGGCTTTGCCTGACTAGTAACAGTGTAACTTCATCCAGTCCCACCAAAGAAAGCAGCAAAACTGTCACGACTTACAGCAGGATCATGCTCCTCTGGTTGATATTCTCATCAGTTCAAGCAGTAACTTCCACAACGCTCTAAAACCGACTCAGCAAAGATGTGATGTTACGCGTTCTGAGTTAGTGACATCCCCGCGAACCAGCCCGGCCAAGGTGCAGCGCACACACATCGCACACCTCGACATAGCCGCACCCCTCTTCTTTGAGAAGTATCCCTGGACTCAGGCACATCACTTTAATGGCATTTCTGTCACCTTTGGCATGACATTACCTACACTCGACTGAAATCTTTCCAGAAACTAAGGAGTTCACCACTTTTTTTAATCAGTTTCCTTAAAGTTTGAAGATTTTATCATACAAGTGGAGCACTCAAGCAAAGCACCTGTGTGACACAAGTCACAAGAAACAGCAGCTCTCTCAGTCACAGTGTCTTCTCTCACGTAGTTTCAGTGATTCCTAGTTCTAACAGGTATATTTTCCCACTCACCCGCACACACATAATAAAGACACCCCCTGCACTGCTTCTTTCAAAAATCACATCCTTGGAACATCAATTCTTTAAGCTGACTTTTTGTTTTCATTAGAGGACTTACACAAAATATTTCAATTATATAAAAGAGCTGGAGGCAGCAGTCAGCAAGTACTTTTATGACCGTCATCTATTCTTTTAAAAGCCTTCTCCAGGAACGCTCAGGCAGGCACCTGAGTGGGAGGGAGAGACACGGAGGGAAGGAACATGTCCACAGCCAGTCCTGGTTCATATCTTCACACAAATCAAGTCCAAACTCTCTACGGCCTGACCTTGAATGAACAACAACTCACAAAATAAATTAAACGACAAGCATGACAAATGAAGAATAAACATTCCAAGTAAAGAATGGTTAAGGAACAGCCGCGTTAAGAGTGCCTTACTTAAAATCCCGGAGGAGAAAAGATAACTCAAATACATTTTCAATAGGGTGGGCAGACGAAAAAGTATCATTTTTATAAGCCATCCTGCACGACAAAAAGCGCAGACCCAGAAGATGCGGCGCTGCGAGCAAAAGCTGCGCTACTTCGAGAGCTCCTAAAGCAGCCGGAGTTCTGAGCAATTCCCTCCCCGAGCCCCGGCGGGCGGGCGGTAACACCGCTGTGTGCTGCCCGGAGCGTCCGCAGCCACGCGCCTTCACCGGCTTCGGGGCTTCTCCCCCGGAGCAGCCGGGCACCCCGGGAGGAGCTGAGCATTCCCGGAGGAACTGGGCACACCGGGAGGAGCCGGACACCCCCGAAGCAGCTGAGCATTCCCGGAGGATCCGGGCACACCAGGAGAAGCCAGGTACCTCGGGAGAAGCTGAGCATTCCCAGAGGATTCGGGCACCCCGGGAGAAGCCAGGCACCCCCGGAGCAGCTGAGCATTCCCGGAGGATCCGGGCACACCAGAAGGAGCTGGGTACCCCGGGAGGAACCGCGCATTCCCGAAGGAGCTGAGCATTCCCGGAGGAGCCGGGCACCTCCCGAAGAAGCCGGGACCGGCAGGTACGGGCACCCGCGCCCCCCAACCCCGCAGCGACCCGGGGAATTCCAGCCGCAGCGCTCCAAAATGAGAAACAAAAACCCACAACTTCTCCGGCGCGGTGCGGCGGGTCCGTCCGTCCGTCTGCCCGCCCGTCCATCTGTCCCATCCATCCATCCACCCACCGTCCCGTCCCGTCCCGTCCCTCTCCCCTCGCCTCCCCTCGCCTCCCCCCGCACCTGCCGGCAGCGCAGGAGCGGCGCGAGGCGTGCGGTGCCAGCGCCCCGGGCGGGCGCTGCCGCGGGACGGGCGCGCGCTCACCCGCTCGGCCCCGCGGCGCGGGGGGGACGCGGGCGGGGCCAGGGGGCCGCTGCTCCCGCCCCTCCCCGCGCGGGAAGCGGGGCCGCCTGAGCGCCCTCTGCCGGGCGGCTGAGGACGGATATCGGAAACACGGGGCGCCCCGAGCTGGGAGGGACCCGTGGAGCTCCGCTGCTGCCCCTGCCCCGGCGCTCGCCCTCAACAACAAACGCGGCTGGAACATCGTCGGGTGGAGAAAGGGGATCCTTCCCCTCTGCTCCGCTCTCGTGAGACCCCATCTAGAGCCCCACGTCCGGCTCTGGAATCCCCAACGTACAGATCACAGAACGGTTTGGGTTGGAAGGGACCTTAAAGCGCACCCATCTCCCACGGGATCGGGGGCTCAGAGCCCCATCCAACCCAGCCTTGAACACCTCCAGGGATGGGGCAGCCACAGCTTCCCTGAGCAACCTGGGCCAGGGTCTCCCCACCCTCATCGTGTCTAATATAAACCTGCCCCCCTTGCAATTTAAAGCCTTTCCCCCTCGTCCTATCACTACTTGCCCTTGTGAAAAGCCCCTCCCCAGCTTCCTTTTACGCAGAAAAAGGATATAGAAGTGTTGGAGCGGGTCCAGAGGAGGGACAGGAGGTGGTCCGAGGGCTGGAGCACCTCTGCTCTGAGGACAAGCTGGGAGAGTTGGGGTTGTTCAGCCTGGAGAAAGTGAAGGCTCCAGGGAGACCTCATAGTGGCCTTCCAGTACCCAAAGGGGGCTCCAGGAAAGCTGGGGAGGGACTTGTACAAGGGCTTGTAGTATAGGACGGGAGGGAATGGCTTTAAATTCTTTAAAATGTTTTTTTCCCTTCCTTGAGAGGTGAAGCAGGAAGAAAGCTTGATGCAAATCAAGCGACCTCAGATGCTCCTCGTAAGACATCCCCTCCAGACCTTTCACCAGCTTTGTGGCTTCCTCTGGACAAGGATGCCCTACCTCATCCCACCTGGCCCCAAGGTGGAGGTGTAGGTCAGGGTCTCGGCTGAACCTAGGTGGGAGCCCCCAGCCTGACCTCACCCTGGTGAGGGTCTCTCTGGCCGCACCTTCAGAATTCTGGCTCCTGGGCTGCTTCAACAGCATCCACATGGAGCCACAAACCTCGTGGAAGATTGAAAACCCACAGAAAGCTATTTCTTAGGCTCTTAAGATAAGGAGAGACCAAGGTTTTCTTTCAGTTTTGGACCTCTCACTACAAGAAGGACATTGAGGTGCTGGAGTGTGTCCAGAGAAGGACAACGAGGCTGGTGAAGGGGTTGGAGAAGAAGTCCTACAAGGAGCGGCTGAGGGAACTGGGGTTGTTTAGCTTGGAGAAAAGGAGGCTGAAGGGAGACCTCATCACTGTCTACAACTGCCTGAGAGGGGGCTGTGGTGAGGCGGTGCTGTTCTCTTCTCCCAAGTGATAGGCAGTGGGACAAGAGGAAATGGCCTCAAATTGTGCCAGGGGATGTTCAGATTAGACACCGGGGAAAATTTCTTCACTGAAAGGGTGGTCAGGCATTGGAACTGCTGCCCAGAGAGTTGATGGAGTCACCATCCCTCGAGGTGTTTGAAAGATGTGCAGATGAGGTGCTCAGGGATCTGGTTTAGTAGTGGACAGGTACAGTTCGATTTGAAGATCTCAAAGGTGTTTTCCAATCAAGTGATTCTATGATTCTATGAGTTTTCCATGTACCTTATTACAGACACAGCAGTTCTACAAAATAAGCCAATACATTTTAGTTTAAGTGTTAATTGTGTATTTAGCCCACACCAAATTCCCAATGCTACATTTTTCACCAACCTTCTAACCTTGTTCACCATGTGGTCTTGAGGAAACTTCTAGTATTTCCATAACAACCCTGGATAATCACTCCCTACAAGCTTTGCCAGAGGAACATTAGTTCCATTGACTTTCAAAGTCATCGAAGTCATATTTTCAGGAATTTAATTAGTGCAAGAGATCACCAAACTGGCTGAAGTCCTCGATTAAGGAGGGAATATTTATCGATTGCAGGAAGAGGAGACAGGGCGGATACTGAATCCATCACTTTTTAAATACATGAAGTGACTTATCTCATTTCACTTGCACTGTTTAAAAATTCAGCTAGGCATTATTCAGTGCAACCAACATTTTTTTTATATACCCAGTCTGTAAGTTTAGGTGTTATCTGGGAAAAATTAATGCATACATCCAACTTAGCATGTACCAGCTGATTGTATGCACAATGAAATTACTACAATATTTGCTCCAGGTTTTCACACAGTTCTTATTCCTGTGTTGTTACAGAATGTTCATTCTCGCACTATGGGGAGTGTGAAAATAATTATGAGTACAGAGAATGAGAAATAACTCCACTGACAGGAAGCTGGTAAAAACGAATGACAATCAGGCCCTTTAAGACTAATATGTGACCTTTGCGCAAACACTGTATCCTGGGGATAACCTATTCAGGCTTGAAAATTAGCTCACCAGACATTTTCTATTCAACAAGAACAACGTATATAATGTTGACATAGCTGTGTCACTCGTGTTTCTCACTTTATTTTTTTCTTTACCAGAAATATTAAATACTGGTAAATCCTACGACAAGGATTGTTTGTAGCACCTACAGATTCCAAATGAAACCAGAACTGCCTTGTGATAGGTTCTGTATCATAAACAGGTGTTCCTAACTCACAGAGCTTATATCTTACCAAGGCGGCAGACAGCAGAGTAGAAATGAAGGCAGAGAGATGTGACGATATTTACCATTAGGCATGAAATCCAGATCAGATACTGAACCGCGGTTTCCTGCCTCCAGGTTCAGTCCTGCCCGTTGCTCTCATGAATTATTAGGCATTATCCTGAAAGTTTATTGGGAAAGGGAAGTCATCCAGAGATTGCACTTGAGATGGTCGGGAATGTTCCAAGCTAAGTTTTGTGGGAAATGTTAAATTTGTCAAAGACAATTTGTTTTTAAAAGGTTTTTTCCTCTCAGGTGTTTTTCAGGTTGGAGAATCCTGCCCCAAAAGCCCAATAGTGAGTGGCAGAGGGCACCAGGGCTCCACGAGCCCCAGCTTCCCTTCTCTGCTGCCTGCAGCTTCTTTCCATTGAAAAGTTTTAAAAGGTCTCATTTTTGTCTGATACGTAATGGAAAACACCTCCTGAAAAGTCGGGAATTTTTCACAAGCAACACTTCTGTTTTTCCTGACTGGCCCTGGACTACAGGCAGTTACACTGTCTGCCTTCCTACAGTTCTCGCCCCGTTGTCTGCCGAGAATAGCTACATTTTGCACCCCACAGTTAATCAGCAGCTGAAGCATCTGGGAAACTGCGCCACTGCAAGTCTTAGCTTAATTTGCCAAAGTAGGTTTGCATTAATGCAGCTAATCTAGCGTCTGGCTATGCGAGCTTGAACTTCCCCCCACAGCCCCAAGAGCAGCACTGATTAAAAGAAGAGGCAGCACAAGAGGGCAAGAAATGAATCCTTACTGTCCTAGAGCCAGCTGAGTGGCAGCTCTGTTCAACATGCATATTTTGCCTTTGATTCTCTCTCTTGAGGTGTTAGTTTTCCTCAAAATCTTTATGGAGGATTATATACACCTAAAAGATGTGTAAGAAATTAATATGGCATGAATATGTAGGAAATGCAGGAAATAAACCTCCTTTACTCAGTTTGAAAAGTTGAAGTAAGAGACCAAGAAACAAAAATAGGAAAATAAAAGCACAAACATAGAGCATGAAGGAGCGTGGAACCTGGAGTAACCTGTCAGGCTGTATTTTAGCACAGATCGCTTGTTGTTTCTTCTTGCTTCTGCTGTTTGTAATCTTGTTACGTGGCTCTCGCCTGCTTTGTGGGGCTCAAAGAAAGAAAAGCAGTGCCTAAGCGCTGTGAGCAGTGTAAGTGTTAAGCCAGTTCTTGCTTATGGATGACTGGCTCAGCCCAAGACGAGAATAACAAAGCCACTTGAATGACAGCTTGGATCAAGTTCATAATGACCTGGTTTGTACAGGCCAGGTGTTATGTAGATCGGAGCTTGTTATTGTGCAAAATTTTGGCAAGCCTTGTGATGCAACAGCCAGTTCCAGCAGAGCTGGGCAGAGAGCCACAGACTACAGGCAGGTCTGTCTTCAGCAAGATGGGCAAAGAAGCTGTCTTTTTCTGTACTAGGTACCTTGGGGATGTGAACCAACCTGCCTGCACAGCATCTGGAATAAAGCTTATAAAGAAACAGAGAACAGTTTCAAAACATGGAATTCCAGACTTAAAAAATGAAAAGGAAAGCTTGTATAAAAACACATCCCCAAGTTTATTGTCTGTTTCTTAGGGAGCAAAAATTCAGAGCACAACGGTACGAGATAACAAGCCTCCCACTACAGCATTAATGGAAAGTGAGCAAACTGTGTTACAAAATGTCCCTATCCGTGTATTCTGCATTTGTTGGGAAGTCTTTCATAATACTGTATGAATTTCTATATATCTAGAGTAATGCAGATGAAGAGCTATTTGAAATGGGGGCTCACCTACGATTCTCACTCTTTACCATTAATATGCACATACTGTGATTTGTCACGTAAGCTGGTTGGACTTCAACATTATTCTTTCTGCAGATGGCCATTTTTAAAAGAGGAAAGCACAAAAAGAAAACAAATCAAGGAAAGTATCTTGGGCACAATTTTTGTAGTAATAAAGAATGTTGATCTTTCAGGAAATCTGAACACTTTTCACTAATACTCAGCATTTATTCCTGAGCCCAAATTTAATAAAAGGGACCGTACAAACCGAATCAAAGTCAGTTAGATGAATTAATCAGGTTTCTATTTTTTGTTCCAGTGAAGACTTCGTAATGGTGATGATAGTGATGTTTTTACGCTATACCACATAAGCCAGTACAATTTAGAAGGGGGAAACAGAAAATTCTGAACTATGTAAACCTGACCAGGATATTATAACTGCAAATAAATGGCAGCCTTTTTCCATATATGAAGAATGGCTTTTTTACTGGAGTAGTATCGGCTTTCATATTGAAGTCAATGGCACCACAGAAAAGAAGCAGAAAGGCATGCAGATAATGCATGCCTGCCACAAGGGACCTGCAGCCTACGGGCACAGCTTTAGACCTGGTACGTAGGACAGGCACAGAGTAGGTGTGGTTAGCCGAGTGTTAATGCTTCATGGAAGGGTGGATTATGAACAGCTTCTTGAATATCTCATTGTTCCAGACTTACACCAAGGTTTACAAGTTATTTTTAACGGTCTGTTATAAGCTGGGATCATGAGAACCTGAAAAAAGAAATTATCCTCTCGTCCTTAGGGGCAGAGCCTCAGAAATCGATGCTAATGAACAGACTGCAGCATGAGGAAGCTTGCACTCCCCCTGCCACACCAGTTCTGTGCATTCACAAGGGACACTGCAAGTGCCATCATGTGTAATTAGAAACTGGGGGGGGGGGGGGGGCGGAAGGATATCATTCATTCACACTTCTCATGGTGTTATTTCTTTGTGGCAGATTTAACAGAGATTAAACAGGCATTCAGTTTAATACTAGTCCTATTAAGGACTAAATATAATTTATTTTTAATTATGGAGTTATCGAGACACCAGCATAATTGATGGCAGGATGGCAGTCCTGTTGTGAACATATCCTTAGATGATGACTGCTTTAGTAACAGAAGAAATGCACGCAGGCAGGATATTTATCTTTACTAACATTCTAGTTAGAGTATAGCTCCATGAGTAGTTACAGCCAGTCTTAATGTTGCTGTAAGTCCAAACCTGGCACCCCTTAGTGAGTACAACGCCCCAAGTCCCAGTGAGCAGCCCTGCCCAAACCTGAACTGACTGCTGACCCCGGATTTGAAATCAATCCTCCCAGCGGCACCGACTGTGCAGAAGTTGATCAGCACACCAGCCCCTTCTTCTCCACAAGCCATCTGTCCCTTCCTATTGTTCTCAACCCAAGTTCTGCTCTTTGTGTCCCATGTTTCCTAATGGACACAGGGCTCCTCTTTACATGACTTTATTACACACAGGTAGTAGAGGGTGTAAATTGCACATCAGACCTAAAATATCAGTGCAGGTTTAACCCCATTGCATCACTCAGCGGCTCTTTAGTCACTTAATGGGGACTCCCTCTCCTTCACCTCTCCTGTTCCCACTTCCCACTGTGTTCCATACCACAGAGGATTAAAAATGTTATATATCACACAGGGGAGAAAAAACTAGAGCAATCAAAGACCTTTTCTGTTAACAGGAGTGAAAATTTCCTTCATAGCTAACTGGTCTTGGCCAGCTTCTTTTGTAGACAGGTCAGCAACCCAAGTGCTGGAGGAGGACTAGGGTTTGCTTTCTGTACTTAGCAAGCACCGTGACACCCCACAGCTGCATGGCCAGAGCTGTCCCTTAGCCTTTTACACACTGAAAATCTTTCCAACAGCAAGTTAAATTCTACAAAATGGAGAAGAATGTTTGAACATTTACATTAATCTCACTCCAGAAGAGTGGATTTGCATAGAATATCACTAGTTAAATAATCATAATTCATTATCATTTAGACTTGGGAGCCAATGTCCTACATTCCTTCCACCAAAGGAGAGCATTAACCATTTGCACTCCAGATCCTTTTGGGACATACCCTCTGTCTGCACATCTGCAAACACACTTAAATAAAATTTCGTGTGTGAAAATCAGAAAATGCTACCTGCCCCCTACACACTTTATCTCTAAGAGGGCATTTTTCATTGTCATCAACTCTGGAACCATTTGTCCTGTCCAAATTTCAAGGTCATCTTGAATGTCATTTTTGAGAATGAAGGATCAGACTTTTTGATGCCAATGATGGTTTGAAGAAGGAGGAATATTCATCAAATATATAATTGCTACAAATCATAGCACAGCCCAGAACTGCTGCAAAAGACCAATTATCTTCTTGGGTAGAGCCCCTGGTGTTCAAAAATGTGATACCCTTGTTAAAGTTCAAGGAAACACGATACTTGTATTGGTGTGTAAGAGAAAGCTCTTTGTAAGTACCATGGCTTGCTGGTTAAAGGAAAACGTGAGCAGGGTGCAGCATGAAGCAATGTATCTGCCACCTATTCACCAGGCATGGCAGGGCAAGAATTCCACCTGCCATGCAAAAGAAGAAAAGCTTCAATGGAAGCACTTCGCAAGCTATTAACCTTTCCTGATTGGAGTCTTGCTTTACAGAAAGAGCAGCCAGTATCTACTCGAAGAAGGGCTTCCCTGCAAATAGTAACTGGCAATAATTTAGTAGCTGGGGAACCTGTCAAGTATTAAGGTTTTTGTGTCCTGAGACATTACTTATTTAGCAGCAAGGGTGATAATAAAAGATAAAGAAGCTCCTGCTAGTGACTATTTATTAGATTTGAAACCTAACAATGACTATGGAGCAGAAAAATAACATCAAAGATATTTTCTTAAAATTTCAGGTTTGCTTTGGGGTTTTTTTGCTCTTTTCTAGTGCTTCTGTTCCACTGCTTTAATTAAGTGTTGAATACAAGGTAAGGGATTTGCTCAACACAATCAATAAAGGCATTCTGATGCTGATGTTAAATTGACTTTCTATTTTTAACACACTGCTTAGTTATTTCCTATCATCCTTAGTCACGCCTTGGGGTTCTGCAGATGTGCACCATCAGAGGAGATTCCCAAGAAGGGCTTTGCCTCAAGGAGGCTGAATCCTGTTGCACACTTCTGAGCATATCTACAAGAGTTTAAGGGTACCTCCAAACAAGTCAGTAGAAGTTTCTGCCTGTAGACAGCTGTCCGCAGAAATCTGGTTCAACCCAGCCACACTTATAATGAATGGCTTTCACTCACTACCATACTTTACTGTAAGCAGCTGCCTTTATCTGTGAATATTTTACACAGCCAGTACACGTAAGCATTTCTAACACTAGAAAAACCTCTGCCTTTAAAATACTAGAGAATACCTTGCTACAATTTCTTATTTAAATGAACTGTTATTAAATATCCTCCCCTCTCAACACAAAATAGGAAAGTGTTCACACTGTAGATGGCAACAATTTTTAAGAAAAAAAAAAAGAATTTATTATAAGATTCCAGAACTAAAAACAGGATGAGAGAATGAGCAGAAATTCAGTCAACAGCTTAATATTCAGCCACATTTTTCAGAAGATTTCTCTGATTTCTCTTGCACTAAAAAGCAGTCATCACTTTTCTGTCTAAAGAACCGAAGATAAGAGGGATGTTCAACTAAGCTAGGAACCTTCCCTTCACACTAGGTCTCTCTCCTTCCCCAGAGGCTCCCTGTTCAGCAGCTCAACATCACAGTGTTATTCAGAATTTGTACTCACCTGGTGTACCTCTGCAAATCATTCAGGAACACCTGAGTATATTCTGTCTGTACACACAAACACAATAAATGCATTACATACAATTTTCCATTACCTCTCCAAGCTTTTCACATCTTTCTAAAATTGAACTTCTCTGCATTTTTTAGTATAAAATAACATATTACATTTAACCAGTTTCCAATAGTAAGAATTCAATTCAAACACAATTCATATCTATGTGAGTGGGATATATGTAGAAAAGAGCTAAACTAAAGTTGAAGTACAGCCACAAAAGAGGTTTGAAACTATTATTGCTGCATTTTTTAAGGAAGATTTAAACATTTTTACATCATCCCCTACTTTTTTCTTTCTGTATTTAAGGATGGTGGTGAATCTGTCTGACACTTCCAGTCAAGCCAGGTGTTCAGGTTCAGTTTTCCCAAAGGCTCGCTCCTACGCACATCGCTTTCCTGCCCTGCATTACAGCCCACACGCTTGTGTTTGCAGCCTCCTAACAACATTCAGCAATAAGCACAGTGTACCTGGCTCTCTCTTCTCTGCACGTTTCTCCTGTCAAGGCCCCAGACCGGTGTTATTTCACCAACCAGGTAACTGTGCAGCGAGTCACTGACACATTCTCCCCTTTTAATGATTCACAAAGGCGTCCCGCTCAGCGTAATGAGGAGCACAGGCAGGACGGGCAGCGAGGGACCCGAACCTCTCTCGAGGCCATGATCTGCTGTTGTGTGCCCTCATCCTACTGACTGATCAAGGCAATGGCTAACAGCCTTAAAAGTGTTCTCCTCGCTCTGAAATGTTCATCAGTTATTTTGTTCTCTGATCAGTAGCGATTTATTTTCAAGTCTGGATACAGATAGAAGAAGCTGAAACAGTTCACTGGAACCATGGTCTTACTGACTGCTGAGTTTCATGTTTGAGTGGCATTTCTGTATTTTTTTTTAACAAAAATATTTTTAAAAGACGCTTTGTAGTCCTAGGACCTACATAAATGCTGAAATATCCCTTCCTTCCCTGTAGCCCTGGTTTTCAGCACCATAATAGATGTATTTACTAAGAAATGTGGTGGTTTTATCAAATGCCAAGAAACAATACAACTATTTTAGGCAAAGTCTCATTGATTCCGAAGGACATAACAGCTGTTGGAGCTCCCTGACTTTAGTCTGTGTTGAAGCACTGCAGGATTAGTTATAATTAACTGTCATTGTGTCATTTTTCTCCCAACCACTCAGATTGAAAAAAAAAACACCACACCAAAAAACCCTGGCAGCAACCATAATTAAAATGTAAAATGTCTCCATTGTTTCCTATCCTAAACTTCTTTTTTAACTCATAGATCTCACAAGCTCTTCTCCACACACCCCTCAGCTTTCACACAGATACTTGTGCCTTGTCTACCACACATCAAAATAAACATTTTTTAACAGCAGCTAAAGAGTTAGTTGTGCAGAAGGTGTAAGAAGCTGAAGAAAAATATTTAATATTAAATAAATGCTTCCTTGCTAAACCATATACACGCCCTGGTGGAATAGTTTTGTGGATACCTATTGCTGATTTATTCATTTATATTACTTCAAGGAGCCTGGTGGAGCCTGTAGGCACACATTCTAAAATAATTTCAAATTACATGAATCCTTCAGTGCACCAGTGACAACTAATGGCAAGTCACTAGTTGAGCGTGCACCAACTAAAAATAACACAGAACTACCTTTAAGTTGGGTTTCTCCTGGTTTAGGATCGGTCCATATGCTCTGCAGCAGCACCTTGGGAGCCAAGAGAACTCACCTCTCCCATCTGTATTATGTGACGGCTTCCACCTAGTGTATCACCCGCGGTAATTTGCTTGCAGAATACAAAGCCCTTGTTGACAACCGTATATATAAAGATACGCTTAAATCAGGTGGCTGTGAGTGATCACTAACTGTGACTGTTAACAGGCAAAATGCTGTCACTTTTGCATAGATCGTCCCAAAATCACAATCCTCACGTGAACAGATTTTATTTAATCAGGGTGGAAATGCATGGCCTTGCAAAAATTAATGCAATATTAATTAAAGTAAATCATACTTTATTTTAGAATAATCTACTTTCAGCTAAAAAATCATTCTTTAACCTTCCTTAGTCAATGTTTTATGGGGAATTAGGAGAGGAATGGCCATGTAGGAGAACAGGGCTCTCATGCTCTCCCTGAATAGCATCATCATTGCCACCAGCAAAGACAGAATACTAGAGAGACCACTGCTCTGATCCAGCAAGACGTCTCTTTTGCTGTGCTAAGAACCAGGAAATATAAGCAGATACCGCCTCAAGCAAGAAAGATTTATAATTCTTTAAAAATCCATACTGATGGCCATTGTTCTCCCACTATTTCTTTGGCCGACTCTCCCACCTTAAAAAACAAACAAAAAAAAAGCAGGTTTCATAATAAAGACAATGATGTAACACAGTATCACAAGGATGGAAAAGACCTTTGAGATCACCGAGCCCAACCTATGACCCAACACCAACACTGAGTGCCTCATCCAATCTGTTTTTAAACACCTCCAGGGACGATGACTCCACCACCTCCCTGGGCAGCGCATTCCAGTGGCCAATCACCTTTTCAGTGAAATTTTTTTCCTAATATCAAGCCTAAACCTCCCCTGACGAAGCTTGAGACCATGTCCTCTTGCTCTGTCACTGGTCACCTGAGAGAAGAGCCATCCATTTGCTTGCAATGTGCCTACAGCCTCCGCTGCAGGAGGTCACTGAGCCTCAAGGCAGCAACCACTGCTCCTTTTTATGAAATACTGGGAAGTAAAAGGGAGCAGCAGAGCCCCAGCACGCAAGGTAACTCTGAGCGGTAGCTGACAACTGAAACACTCTGTGTAAGGGTTTCACTGTCTTGTCCTGCAGGAAGCCTCTACCAAAGTTAAGGTTTTATTGCACAAACCGAGCGGGCAGGCCTTACCGTGCACCAGCAACTTCATGTCTTTATGATCCACCCTGGGAAATGGCTGCATTCTTTCTTCCATTTGGGCAGCACAAGGCTTTCTTCACCACTCTGAAGGACAAAACAGTCACTTTCTACAGTCTCTTTACAACTTTCTCAAACTCATTACTAGGAAAATTTACCCAACTAAAAGATGATTTAAACAACATTTAACACAAGATTCAATGAAAAAATGCCTGCCCCATTCTGTCTCCTCTTGGTCATCTCTGAAACCCTGTACTCAGCCACAGATTGCGGGGGGAGCTCACTTGCTCTGCCATGGCAAGGGAGTACGACAGCAAAAGCAAATGAGACACTATGCTATTGCACTTCGAAAGAGGTGAAGGAACAGTTTTGTTTCTTTTCTGCTTTACATTATTTCTGGATATAATACAAGGATGTCTAATGAATTCAAAATTATGGGTTTTTTTGTTATATATCTAGAATTAGGTGAGCACAAACGAAAATCGATCAGAGGAAATCCAGTGCTTCCCTAACGCCTAAAAAAGGGCAGCCTGGCTTAAATAAATTGAAGTTTTAGAGAAAATCTGAGATTTACATGCAGATTTCATTCTGTCATCCTCAAGAGAAAACACAGTGAGGAGAAAGGGAATGGGGAGAGGAACTCACAAGCTATTCAGTTTAACTTAATCCCCAGACACTTGCAGAGTTTCATTTGCAGAGGACCAAAAAAGAATTTTTTTCCTAGGTCGTTAAATGTTAATCTAAATTCATCCGTGCTCCTCTTAGCACGCAGATCAAGTCCATAGGATTGCCAGCAAGTGCCCATAATTTGATTGATGTCTTCTCACCCATCTAGAAACCTGAAAAGAATCCTTGTAAATGATTAAATATTTGATTCCTAGCAGCAAAAGTAATAGAAAAAACCCACGTGACTATAGAAGTGGTAAGCCCACTGGGTTGGGTCCTGAGCTAGTGGCAGGTCCATTGCCTTTACTGAACAAAGCAGAACAGAGGTGGTTTTAAAGTTTCATTTGCTCTCACAACCACTGTGGCAGTGAGAAGGCATTTTGACCTCCAGCACAGTAAATTATTTCCAGATCTGAGAAGCAGCAGAGAACATTTCACAGCCTGAGATCACTGCAGCAGCTACTACATAGGCCAGGACCTCCACACATCCAGAGACGAACTCCCTGGATACCCAGGGAGGCAGAAAGGGACCTTAACATGAGGCAGTAACCCACCTCTAGGCTTAGAAACAAGGATTTCAGTGTTATATACATCATAAAAGCTAAATTCTTAATCCTGGCACCAATAAAAGACTGGTCATTTGCTCCTTTTGAGGGGTTGGTTGCACCCATTAATTTGAATAGAAGAATGGTGGTTATTTAAAACAGCCTTTTTGAAAGCAAATCAAGAAAAGATGGAAAAAATGAAGACTAATGAGACAACTTCAGAAAACCACTTTTTCTATAAATGATTTATTACAAATGAAATAACCTGGAAACCAGGATTCACAACCTCCCAACCAATCATCCATTTCATGTAAAGTTGCTGTCTTAACCTGCCAAAAGAAATCAAGTGTAAAAATGTAATGAAAGAAATGGCACCTTCCTCTTGGACTTCTAGATGGTGTTTAGCTTTAAAAGTATAATCTAAAAATAAGTACTGCTCCTCACTAGTCTCATTGTACTCTCAGACTCATTCTTCTTCATTTAATAGGAAAGAGATCTAATATCCATTTGGCAACTTTTAGCCGGTGGAAACACACGATTTTAATATGTGTAAAAAATATTTCTTCCCAATAAGGAAGCAAAAGACACCTGGCAATTAACTAACACATAGAATCCATGGCTTCCTAGATTGGCCTTCTTTCTACACTGCCAGTATGGCATATGTCAAACAACCTCTGAGGCAAAACAATAGTTAAATGGAACCGTGAAATAATGTGTACTTATAGGAACAGGGAATTTCAACTTCTGTGCTGAAAAGATGACACGATTAATGGTCTGATTATAGCATATTTATAAACCTTGCACTAAATCCCATTTCCATATGTGAGTGATACCTTCAAAGTTAACGTGACCCAATTATCTGCTCTGTGAGCAGAGGTTGCATAAGGGCGTTCGCTGCGCCGTACCTGGCAAGTACGGAGTGACCATCTCTGGGGCGGTGAATGCCAGGCGTTTATTGGTCTGAATATCAACAGTTCTGAGAACCTTTCCTTCAACTCTGTTCAACAGTACCCGAGGACGTCCCTGTAATGAGAAATAGCTGCTGCAGACTGAACACAGCTGTAACATCCAGAAACCTCCCCTCCCTTATGAATACATTTCAATGCAAGCACTTTCTCCGGAGTTTAAAGTTGAAGTGCCAAGCATTTGAGGACTTAATGCTAAAGGAGATTGCACAGTGCGCTGAGACACAGGCATAAAAAAAATTAAGTAATAGAAAAGGTATCCTATTAGAAATTTGTAGGTTGAAGGGAAAAAAACCTCTGCTTTTTGACAGTGATATTATCACTGTGCCAAATGTAGTAGCTCTGACCTGCACAGTGATCCTCAGAGACCCAACTCTCCTTCACAAATAATCCTGCAGAACAACCAAGCACTTTTTGTATCATAAAAACAGGGATGACCCTTCAGATCTAGATCTTTCCAGGCAAGAAAGAAAGGTGAGAGAAAACCTCATTTATATCAGGTTGCTTCTTGGCTACTCCAAACTTAGTCATGCATTGCTGATCTGAAACATGCAGAGATGCAAGAGGGGTAAAAATGGATATTGTACTTGTGAAACTCTCCACAAAAAAAAAACCTCTGAATCTGTACCAGACTGGCTACATCCTATTGTTCAGGTAAAAGGAGAAAAAAAAAATCACCTTCTGCCCTTCAGACAGTTCTGGAAATGGCCATGGGTTGTATGAAAGAGCCTGACTTCTCAGCTCTCTGACAGAGTGCAAATTCAGCTGCTGTCTTGCACAGTGGAAGAGAGAGGAGGAGATAATGCCACAGCAGGACACTCTTTGAAAGACTTCTTTTTCTCCTATATATGTCATGATTGCACAGATTCTTCTGCAAAGCATTGGCTCGCACAGGCAGGGCAGGCAGGAAAAGAAAAAGAGGAATTATACCTCAGACTTCCTATAACTGTAGTGATCAATACGAGCTAAGAATTTATCAAGGTCTATCATCCCACAAGTAGAGTCATACTCAGTAAAAGGTTAACTGGAAAATATAGAGTATACTGTTGCCCAAAAATTCCTTATAGTTAATCAGTTTGTTACATTTCAGCCTGTACCATGACAGTCCACAAATCAAGTGAAGGCCAAGGAGACAGAAAATCACTCTGACCTAACTGCAGCCTTCGGCAGCCGCAAGAACTCAACAGTCGCATCCCAATAAAACAAAAGGAAGATTGGCCAAAATGCACCATCCCAGCTTGCAGCTTGTCTTATAAGCACATCCAAGATAAAACATTAGAAATAGTGATAATTTATTTCTGTGCATGTTTTCCTAGAGAGAGTTTCTGCTCCAGCACTTTAGTCGCATGCAAAGTCACACTGGGACTGATAACATTTTTCTCTGAAGCATCTTTCTTGTAAAGTGAGCTTTACAAGTGAGTTCAGAAACTAAACATTTGTCTGTAAGAAAGAAAGACTTTCCACCGTTGTAGACCTACCATTCAGTATACTCTTCATCCAATAAGGCTGTATTAGATCAAACAATACTTGATGTTCTGGCAGCAAACTGATTTCAGTATCATAGCTAGAAATAAACCGAAAGAAAATTTTGCATAGGATTAAATGACATGCAAAAAAGTGTCTGTACTTACTTGAAAGATTGAGTTTAAATACTGTTTAAAGCAAATATAAATTGTTCAGACATGTTTAAGTACTCTAGCCTGATGAATCACAGGATGCCAAGAACTCCCAATAAATCTATTTTATCCAAAGAGCTGCATGAATAAAACTGATTGAAAAATATGCTGCTAAAACTGATCACATCAGTTGTTTCCTTACACTGATCACTCTTCCTCACTGCATCCTAGAGACTTAAGTTGGGCCATTAAATTCCTCTTCAATACTTGCCTTCAAGTACCTGCCCTACTTGAGAACTGACTGCATGTTATTTTTAAATGAATTAAAAGGATAATTTAGGAGAGAATTTTCTCTATTTCTGTAAAGTACCTGTGGACTTCATCGGGAATTGTAAAAGCTTGAATTCCTGGACCGAGGGTGGGGTTTGTCATCAGAATTTTAGCCACCTGCCAGAGCAGCTGGTGAGCATCACCCCTGCCTGGGTGAGCACGGATCAGCTGCCCAGGAGCAGGGGCCTCACGCTGGTGAGTGACCCAGCCCTGGCCAGCAAACTGCTCCAGGGCAGGGGGCTGTAGTGCCAAAACACAAATCCCCTGAAGTCACAACATTTACTCTGCAAAGCAGAATTATTTATTTTACCTTCCAGATAATTTAAGGAAAGCGTGACTGGGACAGGAACCTGTAAGGGCTTTTGGTTATGTTCCAGCTTCTGTTGTCATACTGGGGAATGAACAGGGTCTGCGTGCCTGCACCAGAGCACACTGTAACCCCAGTGCAATTAATGATACTGGGTTTTACTCCCTCAAGGGCAGGCATTAAATAATGAGTACAGGCTTGGCCCACGATTGCAGCAGAAAACTTTCAAGGTGCAAGGGTGGGATCATTAATACTTGCAGTACCCGTGCACAAAGGAAGAGAATTAACCTTGCCCACACAGCCTTACCTTTAGCATCACCTGAGCTTTGAACATCTCATTTGTCATTCATCTAAGTGTTCTTTCATCATAATTTTCTAGCACAGAGTTTTATAATTATTTCCAATTACTGTCTATAATATATGCAACTTTCAGCACTGCAGTTATACTTCACCACAGAACTTTAAAACAAACATCTTAATTTAAAATATATTCTGCCAACTGTATGACACTGCTACTCCGAGATAGCTGTTGAACAAACATCAAGCATAAATATTTACCTCATTAGTAACAATAAAAAGATTGTAGTTAGGTAGGCACAATAAAAATTATCTTGAATCCTGTCAATGTCCATCTGCTTCAAAAGAACTCAGTCGTATATTAGTTTTAGAGCTACACGCAAAAATATATGGAGCTGAACTTAATACAGAATACCTCCCCTTTTCTGCATAACACTGCAATAGCTCTTCAGGGTTTGCAGTGACAGGCATTAGGGAAGCAGTACTTGCCAAAAGTCTCTTTATTTGCCGTTGGGACTGCCAGAAGCATTAGGTCTGCAATGGACCTGTTTATCCAGGCTGTGCTGTGTGTTATAATTATGATCATCAGCCCAAAGGACTGCTAAATTAGCAGAGTCAATAAAATCAATAGGATCAGGGGTACAAAGAGGCTCAGGAAGGAAAGGATCTGCAAAGAAAACTCTTTAGTATGACACAGCCACCCTGCGCTTTCCTGTCCTGTTGACTCAGCAGCTGCAGTGGGCGTTGCCGATGGGGTGCCTGGCGCTCACCATCAACACAAAGCGATGCGCAGTACGAAATGGAAAGGCTCTTGTCTTGGAACAAGCCACGGCAAACCTTGTGAGGTTCAAAGCATTTCCTACTCTGTTTTTCGTGGCCTTGAATACCCAAGGAACACATACAGGAGGTCGGAGATGGTAGCAGTGGCACCATTTGTATAGCAGAAGGCCATAACGTTTAAACATGGTAATTAAAACTAGGCACTGGAGTCCATGAGTTCAGCCAGCTCTGCGCCCTAAAGCATTTATAAGCCTATATATCTTGGTCTTAGGGAACATGATCTAACACATTTCTTTTTGATTTAAAAATATATATGTATAAACCAAGCAAAAAAAACCACCCTGAAACCAGGATTAGACTGAAAATTTCTTGCCCAGAAGAGAACAAGGGAAAGAAAAACTGCTTTACGATTCATTTCCATAGGACTGCTGAGGTTCTCCTAATGGTCACCCTGTAACATTAAAGGGTAGCATGTTTCCAAGAAAAGGGCACCAAGGTTTCTCACCTCAATATACGCTCATTAACTCTGATTTCCAACTCTCCAGGAAGTAAAAGACCAGGTTGTAGTTAAAGAGGCTTTTCTGCCAAAGGTCAATGAAAATTTAGTTCCAATGAAATAGTGCTAAACCCCCATATCTGTCCCGATTCTCTCACCAGGCAGAGATATTTGGAGTTGCAGGAACAGGGTTTAGATACTTCTTCTCACAGCACAGCCAGTAAAACTATGTCAATATCTGCCATCAGAAACACCACAACTACAACGCAGCATGGAGCTATTAAGCTTTACCCATCTGGTAGAGGTCAGGGGCTCCAACCCACACATGGCTTCTTATGGAGTCAACTTCGGAATCTTCATGCTATTTTTATTCTATACTTGCTTAAAAAACAATACCTAAACATTGGATCCAAGAACAACGGCCTCGTGCAACACAAATTGAAATCAGTCTGTAGCTTCTAAATTTTGTAATTTATCCATATTTAAATGAATTCTGGCATTTTTATATCTTTTGGGAAATCATGCACACTGAACTGCAGTGATCAAAATCAGCATTTAGAGAATGATGTCAATAAATAAGTCCCTCATAAAAGCATGCTAAAATCACAGGCAATCTCTCTGGCACCATTTCAGCTCCCATCAGGAAGTGGCTGGAGGAGGGCTCCTAGATAACGCTGACCTTCGCTTGTGACCTGGTTTATCTGGATTGGCATAGTTATTTGCTAGAACCTTAGAAAAAACAAGGAGCTGATCAATACAAGGTCAAAATGAAAATGTCACCGATGGCTCTGACTATTCCAAAAAGGTGACATCTGTCATCAAGAGTCACTCTACCAGCTGATGCTGAGGGCATTTCCATAGGCAGCTTCCACAGGCACCGTCCACAAGCCGTTGCTCAGGGGTACTGCATACCCAGCAGTGGGGATCGTCACTTCGCAGGCTGCAGCGATCAACAGAATGAAAAACATGTTGGGAGAGAAAGTAACAGAGATTGCAATACTGGAGAGTTCTGTGAAGGAGTTTAACCCTTTGATACCCTGTGTGCGTTTCCTCCAGAAGTTCATTCCCACTCCAATAACCATAACTGAAGGCAGAGACAGTCAGGATTGAGCACAAGGTTTCAGCTCTACAGTGATTCACATCTCCGGGAGTTTATTCACATACTAACACTCACTTATAAACTGGGCACCCCAACAGAAGGCCTCATTTGCAAATGAAGTGCTCCAGTAATAGACAAGAAGTATATGGTGCACTTCCCAGATAAAACTGCCAGAAAAATGGAGAGGAGTGCAGTGGTTCACAATGTCTTTCTTTTTTTTTTCCCCGAGCCATGGGTATCATTGTTCCTATATTTGTTCCATGAAGAAAGTTGAGCATTTCATTTTATGAGCATAAATGGCCTTGCTCATGCGAGTCTCTTGCAGGGGTGGGTTAAGAGCCAACAGGTAAGGTGAGGTTACCCTGCACCCCCAGCCCACGGCTCCAGACATCAGAAGGGGGTACAATCCACACAGCAAAGTTTGGGGAGGAGTAAGCTTTTCAGCACACAAAATTTTGATCGTACATACCAGCTAGAGCATGTTCCAAAAGAAAGTCTTGAGGTACAACAGCAGTCAAACTTACCCTGGGATGCTCTCGAGAGGACATCCAAGACATTTGGAAAACATTATATTTTATATCACAAATGCTGTTAATCCACACCTGTTTATTGCAGAATCATTATGCAGACAAGGATTCAGGTTGAACTTGACTGCCTTGGGGAAGGTCAATCTCAGACTCAGTTCTTTGTAGTCTGCATAAGGGGTTGCAGGCCTAAAAAAGTATCAAGTACTTGCCTAGGGAAGAAAGGAAACTGGAATGTGAGCCTACATTCCGCTCCACCTTCTCACTCTAGGTATTCAGTATCTAAAGAAAGCCTCAGTTACTCACTTTGCACATTATTTTGAGCTAAAATATGCCCAATTGTTAAATTATTTTGTAAACGAAGAGTCAGCCTGTGAGTTTTTGCTCTCAGAAAATGCTTCATAAAGCCATTGGTTTTCATTTTTGTCATGGGGCGGGTGGGGAGGAATATGCTAATCATGGTCACCAGAACTACAGCTTCTATAATTGGCAGCTCTCGTAGCCTTAATTTATGCGTACTATTAAAAGGTCAGAGTTGGTCCCAGGTCTCCTGTGACTGTCATCTGTGAAATAATGCTGTTGGAAATGCAGTTTGGGCTCTACCTCGCTCCCGCCTGCAAATAAAACCAGGCATATTCTGCACATCTTTCCCCCTGAACACTGACACCTCCAGCAACATAAAATCCAGTGAGCGATGTGACAGCTGCCAAGGTCAATAAGAGTTACAGTGAACTGCTGAGTAAGTGCTGGTCACACAAATCAAAGCTGCATAAGGGCAGCTTCAAACACACGAATCTGCAACTTATTCAAACTACTTTTTGGACTGAGACGTTTTTATCATTTTTCCCCTCCATGAGCCGGTACATAATGAAATGTGATGAAGCCAAAGGTATTTAGTGAAATCCTAGCATCGTGTCCTCTGTGTCAAATCACTGATAGCAAAAGTGTGTTGAAAAATACATTTAACATTTCTGAGAAAGACAATTGTAGGAGGACAACAATATGAATAAGAAAGTAAAAATAAGCTAGCAAAAAACTTCTAAGACACATTGGGCAATGCTATCTAATGATTACTCAGATTCAGCTGTTTAGATGAGTTCCTAAATAAGGAATTCTGGGTCAGACATTTTCAGAGGTACTTCAAGAATTTTGCCTATGCTATACTTAGCAAAAATTTCCAGTATTCATTTGCAGCTGAATGTTAATTTTTAATTATCAAAACAGTAGTGTTTCCCAAGATGTTACCAATTGATTAGTAGGGATAGTAAGGTATTTCTGGCAGATCCAAGGGTTTGATTGGGTTTTATATCTGAACTCTTCACTCAAAGTCATAGACATGGAAACTGCTGTATTAGATCAGAAAAACTTGTATTTTTGTTGTGCAATCATGAAATACAGAGATTTAGAACAATTGCATAGAAAAATCATTCTGAACTTTGTGACTTGAGTAAGGCCTTGTGTGCCAAAACATATCCATTACCAAGTATTTACAGCCAAGCTGAAAAGCCCTGGAAATAGAAATTGTTAACAGAAGCACTGACTGGATGGCTGCGACCAGTAACACTCCAGTAATTACAGTGAAGCCAGTGTTTAAAGCGGAACGGGGACGCAGAGCTCTCCATCATCTGTCAGGCACTTGCTTACTCCTGAATTTTTTCCCTGGAAAGGGAAAAAGGCAGAAGGGCTAGGCAAGGGCTTCTACATTCCTTTATTCTATTTTAGGGTTGCTAATTGATCCTTCGAGGGAAGGTTTACTCCTTTTAATGCAGCCTTTCCATTAACAGAGAGTCCGTACGCGAGCGGCTGGAGGTGTGTGGGTGTGGGAGCCGCACAACCTTTCATGCTGGTCTTCTCTGTGATGACTCACACGGCAGGGAAGTTTGAGAACCTTCCTCACACAGCAAAAAACGGAGCCCTGTTCCCTGCTAATAGCGTGGGGGGTGCTACTGAAGCACACTGCTTGGTTTGTTTTGCCTGAAAAGAGCCTGGGTGACCTAAATTTTCCAGGTGTGGGTATGATAGCAGGTCGAGGAATATGGGGATGGTGAGATGAAGAGACCAGATTGCTTTGGAATAATCATTATCTTGACTGACACGTTCATCCATGGTGCAGAAACATAGCTAGCAGTTGCTCAGCTCCACAGTAGGACATTTTGCTTCAGATAAGCAGAATAAAAATCAGGAGAAGCATCCCTTGTGATATACCACCTTTGCACTAGCATAAAAATAACTTTGCATTTGCAAACTTTCTCTTATAACACAGAACAGTGGAAGCACAAGAAGCGATCGGCCTGGTGCGCTGAGCTGGTAATGCCAGTCACATCACTGCACAGGAGACTGACAGCCTGTTCCGATCTGAATAATGGCTTAATTTTATTGAAGCACTACTAGGTTAAAGAATAGTTTCATCAAATGTTTCACCCTTTAAAAAGCACAGCAGTTTGCCAGGCAAAATGGCTCATAGTTAAGAGAGAAGTATTTCAGTTTACTCATTCCCTGAGCAAACTATAGTTTAATTTAGGTCTAAGCTACTACCTAGGAAACATTTCCATTCTTCTTACTCAAGGATACTGTAGTTACACCTACAAAAAACACTATCTCATGAAATGGAAAGAAGTTTTTTTCCCCTTTCCTCCATGACTTTTTCACTTTCCTGTTCTCTCTGCTGGCAGCCAGAAATCAATGCCCGACTGCACTTTTAGGCATGTCCAGAGCCCGTTGGCTCAAGTGCCAGTTCTAGCAGAAACCCATGGGAAGGTTTCTACTCCATTTCCATTTGAAGTCAGGGCTTCAGTCCAAGTTGAATAAGGCCTGCACATTTTAAGAATGCGATCTCTGTTTTTATATGAATTTCATGTAGAATTTCCTATCATGACTTATTACCGCATCCGGCTGCCTCTTTGCAGCTCAGTGCACAGCCCAGCAGTGGCAGGAAGAATACAACGGGCTCTCCCTGGGCCCCTCAGGCATTGCCCTCAGTACTTAACAGGGGAAAAACCTGGTTTCAAGTAATAATCTCAGTGATCCAGTAAGTTCTTAGTACAAGGACCCCTCAAAATTAAGAAAAATTCTCCAGTCTCTGGAAATTCTATTAAATTTCTTCTTTGGATTTTGTCTGGGAGTTGTTTGTTTCTTTTATGTAAGCTAAATCACTAATAAATACCTGGGTTTGCACTAATTTCCTGTAAATTTCTGATAAACCACATCACTGGGTTATTCTTTTTACTTAGAATACTTGTACTTTTCATTCAGCATAAGGCTAACTTTCAAATGGAGTTTTTATGAAATGTTTGACCGATTTTAGTCTGAAGTGAAACATTAAGGTGTTCGGATTTTGTGCAGTTTCTCTTCAAATACCCCACCAGCATAAGACAAATGTACAGGCACAAGGAATATGAGCCCCAGAAACAAATTGAAGAGACTACGACAAGAGTACAGCGCATGACCAGGCAGAGGAGTTCTCAATTTAAGACCTACAGAGCCCCAGCGCTCAGCAGAAAAACTGCAGAGGGTTGGGCTGCATTGAGCGTTCTTTCTCTTCAAGATCCCGAAAGGGGTTTGTTTTCTCCGTCCCCGGCCATTGTGTAGGTGCTCCTGCAGCTCCCACAGAGGGCTATGGCTGTGAAAACAACCACAGGAAAAGAGGAGCCAGTCCGAGGGCACGAGAACAACTACTGGGATTAACTCCACCTCTCTCAGGCAACAAATGACTACAGGTTAAATTGTTTCCCAACCGGAACCCGCCGCGTCACCAGTCAGAAGTGAGCACAAACGTCCAATAATTCCACCTTTTCAATCAATAACTGTTTTCAGGCCAAACCATGATCATGTTCACATCAGTTCCCAGATGCTGCAGCCACACTCGGATAGTGAATCACATCTCTGGGGAGCAGTGGAGACAGTTCAGCAACGCCACTACGCTCAGTGCCTGGAGATGCACTTCTCACCTCCCTGAAGAAGGTTCAAGTGATCATTTCTTGCAGACGTAACCCATCTCACCGTCTGCAATCATATCAGCATCTTCCTCAAGAAAAGCAATGCTGTTTGACAGGATCAAGTACCCTGCATCTAGATGTGCCATGAGCATTCTGGTGTCAAAGAGATCAGCAGTTACTGAATCACAACTCTCAAATTCGTTATCAGAAGATTCATTTGGTGCAGAGCTCTACTCACTGGCCAAAACACTCAGGAGACCTGAGTTGGTGCAATTGCACTGAAGGCAATGGAATGATACAATTCAGAGAAATCAAGAAATCAAAATATTAAGGGATTCATTTTTTCAGATACCCTCAATCTTAATTTTTCTTTCAGAGTCTTTGCCATGGCTTTGTTCGAAATGAGATCCTACTATGCCTGGATGTCCTCTACCAATCAGACAACTCTGAGCAGCAGAGCCAGTTTAGTGTTCAGCTGCTGGAGAACAAAATCTAAGCAGCACCTTGTAGACACAGCAGTAATCGTGTGTCTTTGGATCGGATCTTTTTAAACTTCCACCTGGATTTTTTTTGCAATTGCTTTGATTTCTATCAAAAGTTCAGTGATTTGCCTAGTATAGAGCCAAAACAGCTTGTTCTTGACCCTTTTCATCTGGTCCTCAGGGATTTTGTTAATAAATGACCTTGCAAACAGAGCACACACTCATGCACTTGCAGCATGAGCCAGGCAAGAGTTATTGGCCAAGGGGTTGAGGGCTGCCTGAGGCTGTATAAGCATGTGTGTATTTAGGTTTGGGCTGGTATATTTAAGCACACATAATAAAATAGACCTTTTATTTTAAAAATCAATAAAATTACTGATCTTAAGTCAGAAAACCATCTTGTTTTATTTTTATCATCATTGTTTCTTTATTTCAGCTCACATTTTGGTTTTTCCTTGTCTTTTTCCTGCCAGAAAATCTGCCAGAAAATCAGTCTAAAACTTCTTTTGAGATCCAGCTTCCTACAGCATCTTATTTTTCTGAGGTAGTTCCTCTCCTTCTGTTGATGTTGCTGGTTTGGTATCTTTCTCACCCAGGTTTTCCTGCCACTTCTCCACCAGGCTGTCAAAATTTACTCTGATGTAATGCCATGGTGAACAGTGATGTCATTGAGAGACTGATAATTTCCTTCACTCTAAGCTACGCAAACCAATAAAATAGGAAACCAGAGAGGTAATGAAAGACAAGTTACACAGTTAGTTCATGTGCTACTAATAATTAATGCCAGGCCCGGACATACCAAGACTATGCCAGAACTAATCTAAGAAGATTCTACTCTTCCACCCTGCTTTCAGATGTTCATTCCCATTTCCATCTCAATCTGCCACCTCCCCATGATGCCACTTCCCTGTGGTGCCTCAGTGCAGATCAGTAAAACTATCCAGGCTAAAACCTACTTCACCCAGATCATTTTATTGCTCTAATTTATGCTGCTGCCTCAAACAATTGCACAAACAACCACAGCACAGGTGGGAATTCAGCAACTGAGACAATGGAGGCAGCTGGGTGCTTCTTAAGCTGGTGTGGCTGGTGTAGCAAATCTTGTGCAAATGATTGTGTTCTCATTTGTTGGCTTCTCTCACTGTAACTCATTAATAAAGCACGTTAAAGAGCTCATCTGGAAAGGCAGCAGCTTTTCTAGCTTTCTTGGTATTATTTCATTTATGACCTTGTGACTTACAAGAAGAAAGAAAAAAGGGAAAAAAAAAATCATTCCTGACCTCTTCAATATCTTGCAGAAACAGTGAGCCTGGCTGTTTGTTACACTTCTATGTTGTTAATACAAATAAATGTTAAAGATACAAAGATCAGTTCCTGTATAAATCTTGGTTCAAGGATGATGGGCAAGCAGCTAGAAAGCGTTTCTTCATGTCTTTTTCCCCAATGTAAAACTCTTAGTAGAAAAATGATAAGGATAAATGGCATCTACCCAGCTCATTCCATTACAGAAGCTGGTTTGTCTGCTACAGATGATTCACTATTTATAGGATCTTTAGTGGTGCCTCACAGAATACTCTCACAGTCAATCTCAAAGACGTGCTTTTTAGGCAAGGTAAGGTACTCATCTTTTCTGAAAGAGAGAAACTTCTGCAGATGAAGAAAAGATCTGGCAGGATAAAATCTTCTACATCTACAGCCATTCAAAACCTACACAGAGCTTGAGCACAACCGAACAAGAATGTCAGTATAAAACCATATATAATGTCAGTATAAAGCCATATATAATGTCAGGAGAACCCTTCCGACTTTGGGGAACTTCAAGATGCTCCAAGGTATAAGAGAAGCCTCTAGCAAAACTGTCATTTCCTTCTAGAAACATTTAGACACTCCCAGCTGGAGCCAAAGCCCCAACAAAAATAACTGCAATTTCTCCCAGCACAAAGGTTTTCAGCTGAACTGCCAGCTCTGACAATACATCAAATAACGAGGTGCAAAAATACAGCTCCTGTTTCCTGACAGGGGGTAGGACATGACCAGACTGCAATACCCAGCACTCACACCCAAGCTTCCAGCTCCTGGCCTGAGAGAAAGCTGGACAAATCTCTATGCGGATGAAAAAATATGTGTATTTAGGGCACTAAAAAGCACAGAGGATCTTAGCAATATCAAGAAGGAGGTAAGTAAGTGTAACTCAGGTGAGCCTACAGCACTGCAGGGCGAGCTCCAGAAACTGAGGGTAACAGCACAGCCTGAGAGTGCAACAGCTGGAAAGTTGCTATGAAATCTATTCCACTGATACATGGGTGCACAACCAACACTTCAGATGCCAAATGCAAAATTGCCCTTTTCCCAGTAAAGCCCAAGAATGACACTTTCTTCTCCATTTCAAAGGAAAATAACAATGTTAATAATGCAAACATTCTCTCTCAAAAAAAGTCTCTGGCCCCTCCAAGAAGCATCGAGATTTTTTTCCCTAAACATCATTATTACACTACATAAACTGTAAAAAAGGAAACAATGATACATTTTGAAAGCAGTTTGGATAACAAAGAAATAAAGTGTTCCATTCTGAAAACGTATCCAAATGGGAGTGTTCAACATCAAAGCATTTGCCAATAAAACATGCAGAACTATCACAGAACACTGCAGTCCTTTTATTTCTCTTGCTTAACATTTCTAAGTCACTGTCACCAACCACTACAAATAGAGGTCACAATGCTTTGCTTTCCTTTTTTAATTTTCTTCCCTTTTTTGAAGCCTTCATGTAGTGACATCCCTTTTCAAAATACCAAGATAAACAATAATAAAGAAACATCTAAACTACCTTTGTGGTCTCATTTTTTCAGAAAATAGAAAAGCATTTGCAAATGTATTCAGAATGTTTCAGATCAGGAGTAAACTCATTTTATGTTTAATACTCTGTATGAAACATTGAAAAACTACATAACTGGTGTCTGCTGGTTAAGTGAGTGGGGTTTTTTTCCAGCAGCACAGTTACAAAAACTTTAAGAAAACAGATGGACTGAAATCTACATTACAAGTAAGAAAAAAACATGAGCTAGATTGGCACAGCACCACCTGAAAACACTGAGCTTTAGCAATCACTACCAAAGGGCAGTTAGAATTCTCCAGGGAACACTGACATTTTTTCCAGCAATAAGTGCAAAATCTCCTTTGTAGTCCTTCCCAATACCTTGGTTCTCGGGCAGCCTCAGTTAATGGCCCCGGTGGCCTCGTGCGGGCGCTCTCCGTCCCGGGTTCGCTTCCGCAGCAAATACAGCTTCTCACATCATTTCTTCCTGCTCTTTCCTCAAGGTAAAGAGGGGTCTCAACAGCATTTTCACTTCAGTTACTTTCAAATACTATCAGAGCTACAAGGCTGGGGATGGTTGTGCATACAAAAGGCGATGCAATGGGCCGACACCTGGCTGAGCCGGAGGTCAGGCGGCAGCAGGTACCGGGACTTTTCTGCCTGTCAGGCAGCAGCTCATTACACCTTCCTGCCCTGTCAAGGGTCCCCAAATGGCATGTTTCCTCTGACTCCAAACATCTAGGCAATTCACTTTCTTTTTCCTCTTAATCTCACTATACTCCCTGCCTCCAAGTCCATAAAACACGTCAAAAAACTTTTACTGAAAAGCAGAGCGAGTCTTCCTTACTTTCCTGTCATTCCAGTTGGAGGTGGGGATGTGATTTTTTGCTCTTGCATGACTTCAGAAGTTTGCTTTCTCTCAGAGCCTCAGTACCAACCCACTTCTATGGAAGTCCCCCTTAAAGAACGGGCATCAGCTTGTCCCAACAAAACCAAATGTTTCCCACCAAGGGGTGTGAAGTACAGCAGGGCCTTTAAACTTGGTGAAAAGACTTGGTGAAAAATCAAAGGAAAGAAGCGGGGAGGGAATGCAGGTATTTAAGAGGGCAAAGAGCTACAGGGAAGAAATAAGGATCCTCTGGGAATCAGAATAGCCTTGCTTCTGCCAGTGTGGCCTCTGAGGTGGCAGATGCTGCAGCAATGGTCACGGGACAGACATGACCTTCGGGATAAAAGACCCTCACTCCTGCAGTCCCTGCCCCACATCTTCTCCCTGCAGGCAGAGCAGGAACAGGGGGCACCCTCTCTCCATCCTCAGATACTACTCTGCCAAAACATTGCACCTGGGAGTGGTTTCAGGATGGGAAGCAGGGAGGGACAGTTTAGAAAAGGAAGTGAGAACAAGTCCTCAAGGCTGCAGGTAGAGACGGAGGAGAAATTATATGACTTGATGGTTCAGATGGGTACAGAAGGGAAGGGGGAAGTGGTCCATGAGTATGCAGAGAGGGTGAACTGGTGGAGGAACAGGACAGCAGTAAAGGAAGAAAAGAGTTTCTGCTCTAACTCATCTCTGGCTGAATGCTTTCTTCCCAGGAGCTATGTTGGAGAGTCCATGGCCAGCAATGCTGCTCCCTGGAGTGATGAGCAGGCCAGGCTACACAGCAGTGGCCACAGCTGAAGCTGTGACCCTCAGTTTTTGCCTTCTGCTGCCTGTAAAGGTAAAGCTTTATCATCCAGGTACCTGGCAACAGTGATGGCAGCAATGGGGTCTGTGGTGGCTCCCTCCTCCCAGTGGCTGGGGGGCAGCAGCCGGCAGTCCTGCAGCCAGGGCAGGGGCTGGATGAGCCAGCTCTGTCCTCTCTCCCCGCGTTGGCCATCGCACCCAAGGCAGATGTGCTCTTGGCCTGGCCCCACAACACTGCTGAGACATTCGTTAGATTCAACAAAGGATGTTTCCCTGGAACAAAGATCACCTTTTTGTCCTGCCGGTAGCCCAGTTGCTCTGAGTTTTATGACACTTCTATCCTTCACAGCCTCCCCTGTGTAGAGCCTCTTCCTCTGGACTCTGGACTCTGTTTTGCTCAATGATGTGTGAAAGTGGAGACCAGCACCATTCGCTGCAACAATTAGTCAGGGCTTTCATTGGTGTCATCAGCAGAACAATTTGGCTGTTATCTTCCTGGTCCACAAAGTAATAAAATGCAAAACTGAATGAATCATATAAATAATCAGTCAATCGTTAATCTAGCATTTATTTGATGTGAAGATCTTTAACTGATTAAACTCTTTTAATATTAAAAAAATTCACAATTCAGAACGAGAGTTCTATAATTGGCAATGAATCCTGAAGTGAATTTTATAGATCAGTTAATGTCTAGATGAGTTAAGGGTGAAAAGTAAACTTGACATTAAACGCTTAGTTAAGAGTGCCAGAGGATTCATCGCTGCCATTAAAGGGATACTGAAGTGAAACTACACTACTTTCTTCCCTTGCTGGAAAAAGAGAAGGCTTAGAAGAACATTTGCTGTCTTTGGAGTTTAGAGGAAAACAGCACAAACGTTAATGCACCCAGCACTCACACCATTAAAACAGATCAGAGAGAGAGAAAATCTAAAGATTTAGCTCCAAATTTGATCTGATTTACAATTTTATACCTCATTGTCCCTGTTACATGCCACTGCCATATGTAAGCCTTGGGTTTTTATAGCCCTGATAAAAAAACTACTAGTAATAGTAAAAATAGTTCATCCTTTCAGCAGAATGTTTCAGTTTTCCAAAACCCACAACTAACATTTTGGCTTTAGCTACTTGGCACCTTCCTTTAATCTTAAAGCAAGGTGCCAAGTAAGGCAAACTACACAAAGCAGGCAACAGCAAGTCTTCATGAAACGAATTCCCCTGAGCTCTGTGCACTCCAGCACCCAACAGGAGCCACAACCATTCACACTCGGACACCTTTCCTGCTCTCAGTTCTAGAGGAAAGTCATTCACAGTGTTATTTCCCACAGTATTACTGCAATAACAACAGGCAGCATGCCCGAGTCACAGGTCAGGCTGCCCCTCATGTCACAAGAACTGAAATTCCAGGGGGTTTTATTTGAGACTTTGAGACTTCAGTGTTCACTTTTCAAGTCTGTCCATGCAACTTCTGCTGCTCAAATTCATCTCTGAAGCATTGCCTTCATAGTATCAGAGCCACATTGGAAAAGCTGATCCAGGAGCCCACTACAATGCAACTAAAAATCATTTGGTAATAAAGGATGAGTGACACAATCAATACTGTCATAGAGAAAAATTCTGAGGCAAGGAAAAAAAGAGGAATTAACTGAAAGGAAGAGCAGATTTCAGACTGATAGAAAAGACAGAACACACAGAAATGCCTTATGAAGACTAAAGAACCTCAATGTCAGACCATGAAGTAGAACATGACACACTTGTCTATGAAGCAGAGTATACGTAACAGCCAAGAGATTATAAACATCATAAGTCATTTTAGGTACCAGGATGCAAGCCATACCTGTCCACTGCATATTTAATTGTACCTTAGACCTACAAGATTGTGGCTACAGGAACAGGATATTTAGTTTGGCACTAGTATCGGAAATCAATAAAAATGTGACATTAAGAAAATTAAATATAACCCCATTATAACGCAGAGCAACATCAATATCAATATCTGATTGAAAAACAATGAGAGATGATCTATAGACTACGGAACCGCATAGTCACTACACAGACTTCATCCTCAGAAGCCTGTGAATGTATATATGTTCGTGGAGATTTTAATAAGGCAACTACAGCACAAGAGGATGACTGGGGGAACAGAAAGAATCTGGTCAGCTTATAAAATCTACACTCTGCTATAGAGTAAAGAGAAAAGGAAAAACTCATTTATGGATCATTGCACAAAAAACGCAATACGCTAACATGCAATACTCACTTGTCATTGGGCTCCCGCTGTTGGCACTCATTTTCTTTCTTTCCCTTAAGGGAACACCTTCACGTTTGGCTCAAAGATGGACCAAATGAGCAAGCACTGGGATTGACCTTCAGAGGGTGAAGCACCCCATGGGGCTGGGGTAAATATTAAATAAGTCCAGACACCCGGGGCTTTTATTTCCCTTGCTCTTCTGAACTGATGAGTTCTCTACTCACCAGTTTCTCAGTTGTGAAGTGTGACCAGTGTGTGGGTGCTTGACTTGAGACAGCAGTGCCACTGCTTTCAGCAATCACCAGTCCAGCTCTCCTGTGATGCACCAACAAGGATCTGGGCATAGGCGGTGGTGCTGGACACCCAGAAATTCTTTCTAATTCTAATGAAATTCTAATGAGAAAGAGGCAGCGCTGTTTTGTTTTAAACAAGCAGACAGCAAAGATACTCATCAATGCCCACGGATCAGCTCCCCCTGCAGTGCCATCAGCTGCTCCTCCTGCCTCTCAGGCTGTGTAAGGGAAGCATTTGTCCTTGGGCAAGCAGCTCATGCCCGGTTCTGCCAAGAAGCCTGGGTGCTCCCCACCAAGCCATGCCAGCAGCTCTTCTGCATCCTCACGTTCAGTGCAACCCCAACCCTTCCTGTTCTCCCTTCATAAGCATCAATTGTGCCTTTCTAACCTCCACTATTTGCCAGTTCTTACTTTTTCTGTTCATCAACACCACTTCATCCTTCCTTCCAAAGCAATTTCCTTCCTCTTTTGCAGGCTAGAGCTCCATCAGAAGAGATATTTCAAATCAGCTCCTTAGAGAACGTGAAAGCCACCCTTAGCTCACCCTTCCCAGGCCACCACCCCCAGGGTGCTCACAGCCTGCTC
The DNA here is from genome assembly GCA_033558185.1 of Dromococcyx pavoninus. Taxonomy (NCBI): domain Eukaryota; kingdom Metazoa; phylum Chordata; class Aves; order Cuculiformes; family Neomorphidae; genus Dromococcyx; species Dromococcyx pavoninus. The sequence continues at coordinate 273,641 of JAUMJL010000276.1, read as the reverse complement.
ACAAGCCCAGGCAGCCCATGGTCGCCACCTGAATGAATCAAACCCCGAGCTGTCCTTGCTCCCTCTTTGCTGCTGCATCAGAATCACCCAACAAGCAGAGATGTTTAAGGTATTTTCTTCCTGCATTGGTAGTTAATAGTCTGTGCAGCAATCCCTGCTCCGCTGACCAACATAAACCATCATTTATGTGGCAGCTTCAGAACCTCTAGAAGAGATGAAACAACTCGGCTTGACCTTTCCTTACGGACAGCAGCAGCAACGTGAGCGGGGTTGCTCTGGCTGGTTTCTTATCTGCTCAATAAACCTGAACATGGTTGTAACTTTGTCCAAAATACCTCCCTTCTGCAGGATTTTCTTGTGCTTCTCCTCAGTGCAAGCCAGAAGACTGCATGCAGTGGTAATATTTATTTAGTTACATGAGGTTATGCCGTATTAAAGATGCCTATTACAAAAAAAATTAGCAAATAGAATTAAAACATTAGATTATTGTTCCCTTAATTTACAGTGAGAAGCTTCACGACTTCCAAGACCTGGCAGCTTTTCAAACCAGACCTGTGAGCTGTGATATGCAAACGGATCCTGATCTGAGACTTTTTGCCAAAAGGCAAGCTCAAAGAGCAATAAATGGAACAAATCTAGACTGTCTTTGGAGCTTCGCCAAGTCTTCTTGAGTGACACCACTTGCAGAGACAGGCAAGTGAAGCATCAATAAAACAGCAAGCCAATAAACACTGCAATCTCTCTGTTGTATTCATTATACATTCACAGCTCTTCCTAAACTTAGATAAGAACCAATAATAATCCATTCGATACCCTGAATCTGACGCCTAGCAAAGAAAAAAACACAAATACAAACAGATTTATTTATGCTCTTGTTGTATATAAACTTTTCCTTCTAACATGATTCGAAAATCAAATCACTCCTGCTGTTTATTTCTTTCTGAAGAGTTTGAATTGTTCCTAAATTATACGGCTCCCAATTTCAAATCTTCTCTTTATCCCAGAGGTGTGCTTGGAGAGCCTCACTCCACAGAGAAAACCAGAGTTAAAAAAATTGTAGAAACATCCAGATAGCACTGTCTGATACCCTAGCTAAGAATCTAAATGAGAGCCCAAATGGAAATGTTCTATGGAAATAAAAATACATGAGTGTAAGTTGCAGATGCACCACAGCAGCCAGAGCAGCTGTTCCTGCCAAGACACCAGATCTGCAGCAGCACCTTGCAGAGAAACACCCACGCAGCTGACAGCAAAGTACTGTGTGAAACACAGAAGCTTGTATCAGACACGTCAGGCCACGTTGGTCTCACAGTCTGCAGCACAAAGTTAGTCTGTAATGTGAGTGATTATGTCTGTCCCTGGTATCTGGACTAGATTACATCTTGCCCCAGAAGCACGAGATTTTGGGTCCACCTCCCATCACAGCATCTGCCACACCCCTTTTAAAACTCCAGATGCTCTCGAGACCCTGAAACTCCACTTGAAGCTCTTGGCTTGCAGCTGCAGAGAAAAGCTTGCTTTGAAGTCTCCCTCCTTGAAGAACCAAGACTCTGGGGCAACACAAGCCATGGGCTTGAAGGCTGAAGCAGAGTGACTTCAGTCCTGCTGACACAGAACAGGAACTCCAAGAGAGACTTGGTGCGGGAAGAAGCAGCGACCAAAGCAAGTGCCACCAAAAGCTGCGGTCACAGCAGTGCCCACCTCACCAGCAGCACATGGCTGGGGTCAAGAAGGGAGGATCTTCCCTTGCCACCCTCCTCCTTCCCTGTACTGTCTCCACCTTCCTGCTACACCCACGCAGATGCTCGCCGAGCTTTTGCTGAGCTTGTTTCATGCTCTGCTCTCCATCACATCGACTTTTGCTGCGGAAAACTGCAGGGATCCTGCAGGGTGCAGGGCCACAGCTGGAAGGGGAGACCAAGACCAGCCTCACCCCGGCACAGGGGGGGAAGAACTCAGCTCCAGACTGGCCCGTTGTAGCCTTGCAGGAATATGGTGCCACACATTACTTCTGATATCAGTGGGAAGAACAGTCTGAAGAGCAGGAATGTGATACATGGTACCACCAGAACAGTTGGCAATAGGAGCAGCACATTGCAATCCTTGTTATTGCCTCTGAAGAAGCAGAAAAGTCTGGCTTTTCTTTTTTTATTATTATTTATTAATATGTAATTTCAGTTTGGGCAGACAAATATAGATAGATTCAATAATATTTGAGATTAAAATTTTCAACCAAGCTATTTTTCACTATTTTAAAATATTTCACAATCTGAACACGATCAAAAACTTGCTTTTCTTTATTATTTAAACATGAAAAAGAATACCCATTTTAAGCTTTGAGCATATAATTGCACTTGTTTTAAAAATACACACACGAGAATGTAGGCTGAGATTTTTTATTTTCCCTTGCACAGCACCCAATAAAATCTTACGCCCTGCAACAAAAAAATTACTAGTGTAGCTCTCACCACATCAACCTCACGAATCACCCTTTAATTCTAACAAAATGAGACAAGATCAGCTTAGAACTGAAGTCTCTCAACAGTATTTCATCTAATAATGGATATCAAAGGCCTGATGCATTTCAACTCTGGAGAAACATCACTTCAGCTGTGGAAACTCTCACCAAGAACTATATTTTTGTTTCCTTCTAGCAGCAATTTCAGATGGATTGTACAGCTCAAAAAAATTCACCTTACTGGCTCTAATGACTTTTTTTGGTTATCAGAAGTTTTTCCAGTTCTTACACAAAGCCCTTCTGCGCAGCCTCTGCCGTGGTGCAAGGCTGATGCCCACAACACTTAGAATATTCCATTTGAGTTAGGGACTGGACTGCACTTTATATGCCTGAGCAGCACTTTGCGAGGCATGTTCTGTCATTCTGCTTTACTTGGAATATTACTTTTTATTTCTACAGTGATGTCTCTCTGAGCCATGCAAGTGACAGAAGGTAACACATTTTCTATCTTCCCTCTGCTTAGAGTGGACAATTTTATAGCTCACGGGGAAGCTGTGCTGGCTGCTGCCAGCAGCTGATGTCCCATGGGTGACTCCGTGCCCGGCAAAGCTGCCCGTTTCAACCCAGTACTCTGCTCTCACCTTTGAATCCTACTTCAAGGAAAGTGCATAGACAAACTGGCTCCTGCACAATGTTTAAATCTGATAGAGCATTATTTTTTATTTTAAAAATAATATTAATATTAACACTTTAAAATATTAGCACCTTTTACTGTTTTAAAAGGTAGTTAATGCAGTCATTATTGTCCAGAGATCTGCATTTGTTTGACTCCAACACTGTGGAAAGCTGAGGTCACTCCAACTTATTTCATAAGAGCTCCAGTTCTGTTTGGTGGAATTGTGCAAAAACATATATGCGTAGACTGTATATGAAGAATGAAGCTACAGGTAATACAGCCATGTAAAAAAAATAATGCTGTGGGCATAATATCATTCTTGAAGAATCAGCTTCAACATCAGCTACAGCTTCCGTATCTATTCTACTGTCACATGTTTTAAATTTTAATCCAGAAAATGGAGAGAGATTCCATTTCCTTTCCTGGTATAGTCATGTTGATAGAAAAGCTTTGCTTCTGCATTATGATAACTATTAAGAGTATATATATTGCATTAGAGACTTGCAGCATCACAGACTATTTGAGAAACCTTCCAGGTTTAAGGTGAGATGTGAAAGTTATTTTTCTGTACAAGCTCTCCTGAAAGCACACACACACAAAAAAACAACTATTAATCCAGCAGCTCCAGGGATTCAGTCTGCAGCACTCGGCAATCTGAATTCAACGCGGAGCATCCATCCAACGAGGCTACGCTGTGCTCCCACCCACTGCCCAAAAACGCCTGAACACAATTATGTGACAAAGCAGGGGATGTCAGAGTGACAGCAAACAGGAAGGTTTAGAGGTTTCCTTTTTAAAAAAAAATATTCTTCCCTCAATTTCAGTGTATTTTGGGAATGACAAAAACAACAGATACACAAGTGTCTTAAGGTAAGACTGTTCATTTCATGCTTTATTTAGCACAATCCTGCGCTGTTTTTCCTCCTTCATTTTAATTAACAGACTGCAATATAATGGAGCCATCCTGAGGGTCTCATAGTTAAAAGCTTTAATGTCTATTATAAATGCCATTTTTAGTGGTATACAATGGTGGCTAGGGAATAAAAACCAGCTTAGACTGAAAACTGTCAGGTTTAGCTTGTAAACAAACAGAAGAGAGATTGAGGTCTACAATTTGAAGACAATCCGGCAGCATTGAGATAACAGGTCACTAATGTTGCCTTACTTTGAAATGTGAAGCCCCTCTCACAAAACTCTTTTATCTGAACACTGCAGTACTTCATTTCTTCATACGCAGGGTATGCACAGCCTGTGCACAGACTAACAGATATAAATTTTGCATCTGGGTGTATTTACAGTCAGAATTTCTGTGTGGGTGCCCCCACCGACAGCAGTTTCTGCAAAGGGCAGTAACAGGAGATCTTGGGGTACCCTCACTGTCCGCCAGCCCAAGGAGATGTCTAAAACCAGAGGAAAGAAGTCATCCAGCCCACTAATGAAAAAGAGAAACTGCTGTCCTTTGCACTTTGCAGCCCTCAGCTGAGTCCAAGGAACCCAGCATCCATGCGAGCCCTCCCGTAATCAGATGCCCCCAGAGGGATGGCCCCTCCGAGCAGCTCTCACTGCACCAGCGACATCTGGGCTGTGCCATCGTGCCCTGGGCATGATCCTCAGCGTTTCTGCAATGTACCAAGACAGACTGTTTTCCTCCACATGACCTTAGGGACTCAAATGTGTGCACAAGTTACACCTCCCAGCTAACAAAGAGTGTTTGGTTTGGAAGGACCAGGCCTTTTGCACCAATCTAACAAGGTGTTGCTCAAACCCACGCATGACTCAGCTGGCCCCAGCAGTGAGGCAGAAGGTGACAACTCTGTTATCAGGCTCAAAAAGCACTGCAGAAGTGAAAAGCCCCTGCATCTGGGCAGAATATCGCTGATATTTCTAGCGCTGACTCTGGAAATAAAACTCTCAGGATCACCACTTTGTCTGATGATCAAGACCAGATTGCATTCCGCTTTCCTAGGTACGCACACACCATTTAAGAAGTCCTCCTCAGAGCTCTATCTATATTAAAGCACCATGATTTCCATCCAAACTCTTTTGAGAGTGATAATAAATTAAAACAAGAAACATTTTTTAACAGCTAATGCCTTAACTCCAGTCATATTGCTCTTCCAAAAAAATAACCCATATGATAATTCAGATATTTTAAAAAAGTTATGAGCCTCATACACAGATTTTCTCTGAATGAAAATAAGAGTCTGCATCAGAAGGGTGGATTTTAATGCTCAGCAAGCAAAACTTACTTTGCATGAACCCAACATTTACATTTTATGAAGTTTACATCAAGCTAAGAGAGGCCGTTAGCATGGATTAGATGGAGAAATAAGCACAGTGTTGCCTCAGGAATGCATGGCAAGATTTTGAATTGGATACAAGGAGATTATTAAATGTGCAGCTCCTGCTTTCTGCCTCATCAGAGGCTGATATAGAGATGAAGTTGCATTTTCTGGAGTGGATAATGGAGAAAAAAATTAAATATATCTTCCTCTTTTCATAAAGATAAAAGACACCCCTGGACTCCTGAGACAGGAGGGGAGAGGTGAGATGGTGTTTCTAGCCCATAATCTGTTACACTGATTTTGGAGCCATAAAAAATGGGAAGGCGAGTCTAAAGGAGCTTGTTTCATTTTCCAAAACAACTAATGCACAGGACAGTATGAACACCTCTTTAAAGCCTTCAACCTTCACTTATCAAAACAGTATGGAATAGTTTTCTTTGCCATTGACCTCAATCGCAGAGGACCATGCCTTAAGAAATGTGATGGTTTGGCCCTGCAGCTTCTGTCGGGGTGTGATGAGATGAGGAGTTTGCCCTCTCTTTGCCATTAATTTCACACTTTTAAACACTGTTTGCATCCTTTAACTGCAATGTTCTCCTTATATGCATATATCCACATCACACTTCTATTAAATGGTAAACTTACACTTTATATTCATAGGCTTTCTTTTTATCACACAATGCATGTACACCATACAGAAAATGTCAAAGCCCCTAAGATCGCTATTGTCATCATAGGAAAATCTACTGGAAAAAATTAGCCTGAGAAACATAGTTACAAACCCAGCAACGTGCACAGCCAGAGTGGTTCCTTCATGAGTACCACTCCAAGGGTCACTTTATGAACATGCTCACAAATCCGTGTCATTGCATAACGTACGGAACATGAGGGCTAACAGGTAAAGGAAAAACAGTGCCTGGACTGGTGGAATCATCTCTAAAATCTAACTAGTTTGCTTTGTAGTGTGCTAAAGACACCGAGCAAGGCAGGAACTCTCCAAGTAAGGTGCTAGGAACAAGCAGGACAGTGACATAACGAGACTACAGAGAAGCTGCGACTCTGAAGGACACTCATGTTTCGCATTTCTCACACACAATCCATTTGCCATTTACAGGTGTTTGTCATCTCACCATCAATGAATCAATGGAATTACAAGCTTATTATGCACAGTCAGGCTTGGACCATAGTACATATTAAAACAAAATATGAGGGGTTTTAACATTGAAACAATAGTTTGCTTGTTTAATTTTTAAACACCTACTCTACCCGAGCACAAATCCTGTTATCAGCTTTTTAAGTTATTACCTCAAGGTTATCTTCAGCAGTGTTTACCATTATGTTCCCAGTTTCAAGAAACTGTCTTTAGAAGGGTTTTATATATTTACCAATCGCAAGTTTGGACCTTAAATCAGTCAAGTTACTTGATTTTGATGCAAAGTGGTGAAAAATGTATGAATTAATTTCAGCAGAGATGAAAATTACTCACCAGCATCTCTATTCAGAGCAGCACCGTAATCTATTGTGGTGGTATTGGCAGCAGGACAAGACACATTACGCTTGCAATGCATCAGAGGCAGGAAAGGAAGTAGCCTTGCCCATGAGGGATGGCAAAGCCAAGCTAAGTAGTCAGACTGTTTCTCCACCCCGCAGGAGGCTGAGGATGACAGCATTATTTTTGTTTATTATTTGGTCAGCACTCTTTGGTGCCTGGTCCTTTACAAGGGAGGAAGAACAAAGAAAGCAACCAGCAAAAATGAAAATGAAAATACCCAGAGCAGCTCTAAGCCAGAGCATTATGAAAGGCAGAGCTTATGCTTCAGAAGTTGAGCATCTTCTGCGATGGCTTCAGGCTAGTGCGTTCCTTTACCTCCTAATCAATATTCAACAAACAAGAGGTGGCCTTCCTCTCTCGGGAACTAATGTGTGGTTAATGACCCTAATCTGGTGTCTAACAGACTGTTAATAGTGGTACAAGAAAAGCCTTAGAGAGAACAGGAGGGCAAAAGAGTCATTTGAGTTAAACTGGTCATGAGCTGCACTTCTCTCAGGAAAGTTATGATGGTTATTTGTTATGCAGCTCTGCCTTATACATGCAGAACAAAAATTAAAGGATTGTCATATTTTTAATATTACATTTATGAAGATGATTACCCAGCTGCTGCTTAATTTCCATCTGTGTCCTGCTGCATTTATACCATTAGTGCCACACTGTGGTTAGACATAGGCTCATATTTTGGAGAAAAAAGTGTGGCTGACAATTATCATTTAACTTTGTGGAGCAGCAACAAATGAGTTTTTCTATATACTGTCACCTATAAATTATAATGACTGCTTTGGTTTTGCTGACTTTTCTAAAGCAAGCAAGAAAGAGAGGGGCTCATGCAAAACCCAGCAATCTCTGTTACATTGAAAGAAGTTGCCTCCCTGGTAAATTGCAAAGCTTCAGCTTAGATGGACTAAAGTCCCAGCATACAGCACACTATTTTTTTGTTATATTAGGACGATATTTCAATACATTGAATATTCATTTGCTTCCTTTCTTTTCTTAAACCTTATTTTTATATAATTCTACATTCATGCACCACGGAACCAGTCTTCATCTGCCTGTTACCCTACACCAGTAACGCACTATTGCTTTCCACGTGGCAAATCAAATACTGTTGTGTAGTCAGCCATTAAAACAGGGTTTTGCAGGATAACCTCAATGTGCTTTGGAAAGGAAGAAGAACCTTGTGGCCAACATGAGCCCTGAACAGAGCAGCAGTTCACTGCTAGGAAGATTCAGGTGACCTCCTCTTTCCTCAGTGAAAAGCAAACTGGAGCGTACAATCTGAATTCAAAGATGCTGGGGGCTCCTTCCTTTCCTCCCACATCTCTCGAGTGTCCTGTCCAAGGCTCTGGAGCTGATTCTCGGGGCTCTGTTAATGGAAGCCCCAAAGGACCTTTTCTCCACGAGCGACCCAGGATTCCAGGAGTCGTTGGCTACCTGAGCGGATGTAACCTGTGGAGCAGAGCCCACAGAACTGGCACTTGGACCCCCCTGAGCCTCTTTTATGCTCCCATGGGAGCTCCCCTTGCCCTAACTAACCAACGCTTGGAGGCACAGCACCAGGCTCACCCACGTTCTTTGTTTCCTGTCTCTCACTCCCATAGCTCCTGCCTTTCCTTCAGCCAACACACCTAAAAAATTTATATCTCTCATGATCCTGGACATCGATTTGCAGAGACTACAGCTGATAGGAGTTGTTTAGACCCAGGCAGGAGGTGCTTCCTTACTGATGCACCTCTTTACAATTGCCTCACTCTGCAAAAACCTTTCTACAGCTGCCTTTGATTTCACCGTTTCTGCTGCAGGGCAATGTGACAGGGGCAGCCCCACAGCAAAGAACATTTTTGGGGTAGTTTCTTTTTAATGCTACATCTTATTACCTATTTCTGACAACAGGTGAACTCCACCAAAGACAGCATCAGAGCATTGCTCCAAAAGAAGCAGCAACCAGCACCTCTGCTGTTACCACTTTCCTTTATAAATAAGTGGACCAGGCTGATTTTTCTAGAATGAGCCTCAGCTGTTTTCAAACTGTCACTTAACTTCTGCCTCTTCAGCCTAAAAACATGTCGCTCCTGTTCTCCCACATATGACACCTTTGATTGCAAATTTTCCTCTTCACAGCTGGTCCTTCACACTTAGAAGAGGTATAAATGGTAAAAACAGTGCATGAGCCTTCTTGTCTGAAAAGCAGAGGAGAACTGAAGGGAGTTTTTCTTTTTCTGTATTTTATTTCTTGATATCTGTTTCTTGATTTCTTCTTTTATAAAAGGAAAACCACTTTCTTCTCTTAGTGGGCATCAGCTTTAAGAGATGCTGACCATTCATATTTTCTATTGTTACAACATGTGTTTGGGCTATTCCTGAGATATTAAAATCAGGCCTATTACCTGCATGCATAGGTTCTAAAAACACATTGTTCCAAACATGCACTTTGTGCTGTCTCAGGCAACTCTCCATAAATCTCTTAAAGCACTAAAACTCAAGGACCTGAGCTATGAAGAAACGGTTATCTTTATCCATATATCAAGCCAGCTTTCTTGACGTGACAAATATGCAATTATTTATACACCTAATAGAGACACTCATTCTGTCCCAATTCATGTGGTAAATTGATCACAGTAAACTCAGAGTAACTACACTGTTTTCAAACACTTAGGCAAAGTGTATGTGCTCAGACATCACTAATGAGAACAGCTTTGCTGGCTTGCTCCCATTCTGTTTGGATGCTCTGGACTCCTTTTTCTACGGAAAAATAGAGCAATATAGATTTAAGGGTATTTATTTATTGTATCGCTGGTCGAAAAGTTGCAAAATTGTACAACCGAGAGAAGAAAAATCACAGGGAACACTAGGTACGTAAATTGTGCTTTTGCCTTTGAAAGCCTCCGCTTCAGTTAATTAAAGGCTGTATCACCCAGAACTGAAAATCAACTATTCTCAGGGGTTTCAAACGCACACTACCATCTTCCTTCCTAAAACATAGTTTTTCCTGAGATAAATTCCTTATTCTCAAAGATAGAGAAAAAACGTAGCAGCAAATCTATCTTAGAAGTAATAGCTTACCCATTATATTGGAATAATATATAAGTGACAATAAGGCAATCAACAAAAGAGCAACATTATTTCTTCAGTCAATCTCCTTTACAGTGATAAAACAATTCAAAGCCCAGGTCATTAAAATGCTGAGGAAAGAAGGGAGAAAGAAACCTGGGGAAGAAGTAGCCCAGCAGTACAAAGCATTCAGAGTACTTACACATGATATAATTTCAGAGACAGTGGCCGCAAAATAGGAAAACAGTTGCAGTATTTGAAAACTAGATCAGGGCAAATCAATGATTGCTGGTCATCAACCACGCCTCACACACATCGTTTATTCAGTCAAAACACTTCTTTCATCCTCCTCAACAGAAATAATAAAAAACTACCCAGTTAAGCTTAAATTCATGTATCTGAGAAAGACAGGATTCAGATAAATTCATTTTAAGGGGGAAGTTTTTCTGCTAATTTCCCTGATAGGCAGCAGTATTCCAGCTTTCTTCTCTGTCCTACCGAGTGATTCTCAATCACAGTTATTGCAGAAGCACTTACATGGAAACAGTGGCAGTAATAGCTGGGTTCAGAGGCCTCTTCTGCCAAATGAAACCAAAAAGCATTCACTATCAGTGACCCTAGAGGTCATCGTCTATCTGGAAGGGAAAAGTAGGAGTTGGCATTATATGTGCCAGGAATTACATGACTAAAACACAAGGAAAAGCTGTTCTTCAATTTTTTTTTTTTTCATTTTTTCATCATTCCAATTAGCATGAAGTGTGAAAGCCCTTTTCCTGCCAGGTAATCACAGTCTGCTATTCTCTTTTGAACCAAATAGCCAAAAGATGGCTTCAGCCCCCAAACCAAAAAGGACCTGACACAGAGGAAGTCAGAAAAGGGATACAGAGAGACAAGCTCCATCAAGATGGTCAGTCGTGGTCTTCACACACAAGGAACCTCACGTGTTGGTTACCACAAATCTGCCAGAGCAACGTGAGGGACAGCAACAAAGACATTTCCAAGACGCATTCTCAGACTGAGGAGGCAGCCTGAGAGAAGCCACTGTATTTGTAAATGCAGCAACACCAGGCTGGTGTCATGGGATGAGCTGTCACTTCATAGCAAGAGATGATCCATGGAGAGAGGCTGTGACCAGGAGGATGGGAAAAAAAATCTAGCGTTTGGCACAGCTACAATTATCAAGGTCAGAGAAAGTGATGCTTGTGGTAACCAACGCACAAGTAATTAAAGTTGAGACAAGATTATTATGGACTTGTTGTTAGGTTCCTAATCAAAGCCAGCTCTGGAGTGTGTCTGTGTCCCACAGTCACTAGTGACAGTGCCCTTTCTCCTCCTTCCAGCTCTCCACTTTTCCTCTCCTGTGCCAACTCTTCCACCTCTTGCCCTCCCTTCCTTTGTTCTCAATTAAAACCAGGCTAAAAACAACAGAGGAAGCAGCTTCTGTCATAACCGACATCACACAGCAAGCATCATGTTAGCTAATGCATTAAATAGACACTGAAAAACGGGAAGGGATAAATTATAGCTTTGTCTGTTTGTTCAGCTGCTCTGCCCTGTCAGTTTCGTGTTGTGGTGTTTGTTTGTTAAGCCCTCCTTGCAAACACCAATGTTCCAAGAGCCGCAGTAGTGACAGCGCCAAGGCAAACATCTCCTGCCCCACGTTATTGGCCTGTTTCCCCCTTGCCTTCACAAGGGTCTGTAATCTCTATCCTGTAGGACCTTCTGCTGATTTTTGTATTTCAGGAGGAAGTTTTGTCACTCCTGGAATTGGTGTATCAATGTGGAACAAGCACAGAATGAAGACGGTTAAAAACTGGAGCCGTATGTAGGATTGTGTGAAATCCAGAAATACAAGAAGAAATCAGGCAAGTTCTATCCCAAAACTGTAGGAAAAGGAAAGGGATACTTCAGTTTTAGTTATGCCTATCATGAAATGCATCTTTTACCAGCTTTTTCCATCCAAAGGATAGATTTGGGGAACAATATAGGCTTTGAACTACTACTTCAAATGAAGATCGATCCTTTTTCAACTTCTTTTTCTAAATGCTTGATGCATTTATGGCAAGTATTCTTGTTCACAGATCACAAATGACAAGAGCCTACCTATATTCTTACACAAAATCACCCGTGAAGCATTCTAGCCAATCATCTATGAAGTCTTAAAGAGGCTCCTTGATATTGTGCCCCCTTTTCCCACTTGTAGCAGTTGAGTTCTGACAAGTCCATAAAGACAGACGTGCAAAAAGGTGGCAGGAAATGGAGAAAAAACAAAGAAAAAACTAAGGAGTGAATTTTTTAAAAATGTAATTAGAGATTCTTAGGGACTTAAAAGACAAAGTATTTCTTTTTTTTAATACCAGATGTAGAGACAATCACAGTCGACTCACATAGGCTAGAATTAATTTCAGAAGGGTTATTGGCCATTGTGCTTAACTCATGGAATTTATTCTTTTTTCTGTATCTAGCTGCAAAGTACACTTTATCAAGGAAACTTGCCAGGATTCACAAAGTTTAAGGACTATGCTAAGGATTAAGCTCATAAGCATTATAAACACTCTTCACAATAGTATTTGGATATTCACGTTTTTCACAAATCACTTGCACAAGACAACCTGGGGTGGAGTATTCTCATTCCAGCAGCACTGAAAATACGAATTCAGAAACTTATCTGAACTTCCTTTTGTTCCCAAAATAGCAGGAATCTCCTGGGGTATAAAACATCTGAAAACATTTGGCCTAAGCTGTTGCAAGAAGGCACAAATAATGGGACTCTGGGGAATGAACGACAGCCACTGACCCTGCCTTCTGAGAGCTCCAGTTGTTGCAACATAGTCGTTTCCTTTCTGAAGGTAAACAGCACAGCCTCTATAAATCAACACTGTTCTAGACTTCAAAGCCACGGGGATATCCCTATCAATACATCACTCAAGTCAGAAATTAGCTTTAACATGCTATATGGTCAGTAAATTGTCAGAGTAGCAGCCACAGAGCAAAGGAGTGTTAATAGGTCCAGTCAATTATTATTTTCCTGGTAAAATAATATCTCCAGGTGATCTCTTATTTGTGCTTCCGAGCTGACGTAGAGTCATGCTTCAAACCACGACCCGCAGGTGCCATAAATCTCAAGCACCTGCATCAGAACACTCACTCACTTCAGACACTTAAAAACTATAGAGCTTTGAAGGAGACAGAACAAACATTAGTTTAAGTCTTCCAAAAGAACATCTGCATCTGCAGCAGCCACATGGGGAGGCAAACAGCCTGAGCTGCTTCCTCACACTGAGTTAAGTGACCTTAGCTTAAATCTTCCTGATTTGTGACTAATGACCCAGAACACCCATGCAACAACTAAAGCAAATAAACAAACTCCTCTTCTGACAACACCTGAATATTCTCTTTTTTTATGTGCCTGGTATCTTTACAGATCATCTTGATACCAGTTACTGAAAACAGTTGCCAGGACCAGTGAGAGCTCTTGGAATAACAAGTGTGGGCAATAGCTTGCCAGAGGGCTACCTCAGCTCCAGAGCAACCCTGACAGCTGGACAGGAGGGCGACAGAAAGCCAGCCCAGGCTTACAGGATAGACTTTTCCCTTGGATGAAGGAAATGCAGCATGTTTCAGAAGTTTTAAGCCTATCAAGCATGCAAGAAAATGCATGACAAACCAGTAGCTCTTCCCCTGACAGCGCAGATTGGGAAGCTGCAAATTCACCTTAAATGCTGGCAGGCACAGGTCAGCGAGAGCGAGGGCAGCCAGCGGCTGATGAAGGACAGCCCCATCCAGGAGAAACTGAGACCAGTTCCTCCTGAAACACACTTTGATAACCACGAAGGACGGCTTCTCGCAGGCAGGGTTGGAGAAGGAGAATGCAGGACACTGCCCTGTTTGGGTGGTGCTCCCAGGGAGTGGAGGGTTTGGTCCTGGTGCAGCAGGGTCAGGCCTGCAGCCCATGCTGCATCCTTGCTCTTGAAACTGGATCACCACTCCGTGAATGCTCAGGTCCACACAGGAACCTGTTCAGTAACCCAAAGGGAAGCGGATTCAGGCAGGAAAGCCTGAACGTCCTGAGGTCCAAGCCCTTCTTCCTGCATCCCTTCTGCCTTGTGCAGAAGAGAATAATTGGATAAAGCGCATAAACAACACTAAGGGTCACTAAGCCTGCACAGATCAGCAAGGGCATGACTTTGTCTGTGTCCTGACCATTTGTTCCATCAGTTCAAATTGTCCACACCACCTTTATGCTTAGTTTGAACATGTTCTCAGTGAACCTTCGTTTCTGTTAAATCCCTGCAAAAAACATATTCGGTTATGATGCTATGATGGAATTATTATAATCAAATTTAACAATGACTAAGCTGTGCATAAGTGTTCCAGTTCATGTAAACACACATAGTCATTTTACCAGGATATGAAATTATGGTCTGTAGCTGTAAATAATGACGGCATAATAGTACAAGGAAATTGTACTTCAAACGGCTTGTTTGAAGCAGGCTTCTCTTCTGAAAAAAAAACAAAACCAAAAACAAACCCCAATGTTCTTTAGAACCATTAGAAGTGCTTTCAGCTACATTTCAACTGCCGTTGAATTTCACAATCTTCCTGGTGAAACACATCTAGAGAATGGGAAGATATTCCTCTTCCCAACAAAGTCTTAGCGTTACAAAGCCAGACTAGAAAAAAAGCCTTCGTTGATTGCCAGTCCCCCTCCTCCCTCCTAGCCTTTTCTTTTCAATGGTGTGGCTATATATTTTGTCAAAAAATCTCTGCTTTCATTTATAAAGAAGTCTCTAACCCCTTTGATCACAAAGAAAACCTTTGAAATGTGAAATGAGTTTAAAGCGATGCAGCAATGTGTGTTCAAGTCTTCAGACACCTGTAATAACAGTGGCTGGATGCGTGAACTGTCCAATTCGCGTCAGCAGAGTGCAAATTCTAAAGCCAAGTTAAACAGAGGACACATGGTCCAGTGATTAGATCATTATTTTGGCATTTGTGATGTGCAGGTTTAGTTGTCTGCTGATCCACAGAGTAATGGGAATTTGGACAAGTCATTTGGCAGAAGGTTTAAGCCATGTCTGCTCCCTCCAGGGACCAGAGCCTGGCTCGCGGCAGGCCAGCCGCGCTCTGCCTGCCACTCGCCCTCGCCCCGCTCTCCACCCACCATGCGATTCGCACAGCACTGCAGCTCTTGGCCCCGAGACTGGGAAACAGGCAAAAAATACTAGCAAACTACCAGATTTGTACTCTTTGAGCAGACCAGGGTCTCAGAGTTCATTAACTTCAGGAACAACGAGAGGATGCAACATTGCATTTATAACAAAAATATACAACAAATTAAAAGCCGTACGACAGAGATGAACAGTGAAAGAAAATGAGACCTATCCTGTAAACACAGCCCTGCGACTCAGGCTCTGATTGAGTTCCCGTATGACATCTTAAAAGAGGCATTTAATGATAGTTAAACATTTCTTTTTCTGACAGCAGATGAAATAGCAAGGTAATGAATTAATTACTGTCAAAGATCAGTGGGGAAAGCTCTGCCTTTCCTAAAGAACACCGTAATGTGATAGGCAGAGGTGGGTGTCTGTGTGTAAAATGAATATTGTTGTATGTATTTGTTAAGTGTGGGTGCATTTGGGTCAGCAACCCTACAGAAACAAACAAAGAACTCTTGAGTTCAGTGCTTTCTCTCACCACAGTTCTGACAGATTCATGGCACCAGTGGTATTTTGTCAGACCATTCACTGAAATAGCCCTGGACACAACTGATACTTTTGATTTCATCAAAACCCTTGCCACGTGAAAGCCCAGAAAGTCCATAACTTTACACCTGCAGACCATTCTGCTGACTTCAAGAGGACCGTGAGGAGGGAGAAAAGTCTGTACCTAGATGGGCTATTAAGAAATCTGGCCCTACACCGTGCTTATTCCCGCAAATAGAGTCACACCTACCTACATGGAGCATCTGTAATTTAAAAGTTTATAAAAAGCCACCACAAAAAAAACAACACAGGGATGAAATCTGTAGCAAAATAACAATCGTATACAAGAATCAAATCTTCCCTCCCATTCCTCAGTCCATTGATGCAAGCAAGAAGGAAATTCTTCCCTTCGGGCCAGTCTTTCACAGAAAGTGAGACCATCCTATTTTTTGCCAAGCTTCAGGGAGCTTACAAGGATAAGGTCGTATCTTTTAAGATGTATCATTAGCTTCCTTACTGCTGGAGAAAATTAAAAAGGAAAATTGCCTGTCACACCCAAAGAGCTAAGCTGATGATGAAGGCTGAAGTCTGCTCAGATTTCCATTCCTGGGCTTAGACTTTAAGGTTACCTTATTTATTTATTTTCATGCACCTCGAGAGCTGTTTAAAATACAAACCCTACCAAGTATTTGCTCTCTTACAAAGATGATAGATTGTGCTAGATTTTCAATGTGCTGCATATACACAACCCCAGCTTCTAGGTGATCTGGAAGGGTCTCAGGTAATTTTATCTTTTTGATGGTATGTAATCTTCAGTGCCAGAATGAGACGCATTTTGTTTTCCCCTCACCATCTAAGTTGTGGCTGGGTTGATGATGCCAGGATTGATGTGCCTAGGAAGAGATACTTGCTATTTTTTATTGCTTATCTGTTATCTTTTAGTTTTATTATTATTTTTTCTGCACACTGTTTGGAGAGCAGTAGACCTATCACACTGCTTCTCTTTCCAAGTGTCAGATTACTCATCCAAGCAACGACCTCACTTTACTTCAGGAAGCCTAAAGATGCATTTGTTAAGATAGGCAATTGGACACATGGAGATAGCCTGCCTGGCACGGTGACGTGGTCCACATGAAAGATGCTACAGAAACTGATGGGTTCTAAAGCACCCTTTGCTCAGCTGGCTGATAGCTGACTCCTTTAGCATAGCTCCTGTTTTACTGATACGTCTCAGGGAAATTTTTTAAGCCTTCAAGATATAAAGAAAAAGGATACATTAAAGTAGCCATAAAAGTCTGTTTCAAACTAACAGAAGCAAAGAAGCTTGTTTGTTTTTAACTTCTACTCATGCCTAGCTACAGCAGACCTTGAGGGTTGTTTCTGCCTGCGAGATGCATAGGCAATGGATTTGTTAGTAACAAGGATGATGGTAATAATAACGTTGGTAATAATAATGATGATAAGGAGAAGGAAAAATCTAACAGCACGCTCCAATTCTCATCTGACCTCATTTTGTGAGCTATATAAGGCCATTAAGTCCACAGAGAGATACTCTGCCTGCCAGATGAGGCCATCTGACCATCCCAGCCCCTGCAGTGCACAGCCCAGAGCCACATGGGAGAACAGGATGTGGTGGTGTGTCACCAACCCGGGAGGGTGTGGAGCTACCGCAGGAGCTGGCCAGGCACTGGTAGATCCTGAACCACAAACACATGATTTGAATTCTCCTGTGGAAAAAAAGTCCTTGGCAAGTTACCTTCTGAACTTCAAAGGCAAGGCAAGTTTAGCAAGTGTCTTTAGTACTTTAGTACTTAGAATTTTCTGGACCTCAGACAGAGAGTTCTTATTGCTGTCTTCCCTATGGCACTTGCTTCGAGTTCTGTGGACTCACTCAGCACTTCACTCCCATCAGATTTGCAGTCAAAATACTGCTGCTGCATGCTGGAGTGTGCCCAGCAACCAAGACCCTCCCTCAAATGCCCTGCTGGCTTTCATCATTACAGAAAGGAGCCACATTCAAAAATCCGAAAGCAACAACCACCCATCAGCTTTTAAGACAGTATTTAGTTGATGTCTGAGTAAAAGAAATTGGTGAATGAGACTCTCAAGGTAACCAAGCAAGGACAGAACATGGAGTGTGTTTGCCTGTTACCATGTAAAGTGTCATTGCCTCACACGTACAAAGGTTCTTGGTGGTCAAGTCATCTTCCAGGAAAGGACTGAAGGCAATAAACCCTATCCTGTGCCCACTCTGTCACTCTGCAGGACTTTAACAAAGTGATGGCTTGATGCAAAACCACAAAAGAAAAACAGAAATCCAGGTTTATGAGGCAATCTGCCCTTGAAACCAAGAGAATTCCAGGAAGCAAATGTCAATCAGCTCTACACTTTCAGGCCTTTCCTCTCCCTCTTCCACCACTCAATGCAATTCTTATTTTTGCAAAAGCAAAGGAGACATTGGGGCCAAAAATGCATTTTTCTTTAGATCACCATGGCAAGCATACACTGTTTAATTTACAGACCAAAACAATCAACAATATGGAAATAGTATTTATCAACAAATTCAGGTTTTATTCATAAATGCAGAAAAGTGCTATGCATAAAACATGATATGAAACTTAGCTTTATGTATTTTTACTAGGCAAACTTAAACTTTGATTTACGTCCATTTCACTAAAACTTTATTGCTTCCTCGTCAGACAGGACAGATTCCTTTCTGTATCTTAGATGGTAAATATAGTTAATGTGCTGAGGCTGCAATGGATCAGCAGTGAAGCTGTTTAATAGTGACATAAATTATTTCAGTGACTTTTCCTGCAAGTGAGGGATGACTCCATGTGCTATAAACTAATACCAAAGGAATGATGCTCTTTCATGCTAGCAAAGTGCCTGAGCTATATCCTGTTGGGGATGCTACAAATGCGGTGTGTATTACAACTATATGCACTTAGGCCATTTTTCTTTGCTGTTTTTAATGCTCTCCTGCACTGAAAATTGAGCTTCAGTGTCTGAATGAAGGTAAAGCCAATTACTTTTTTTGAAACCTCTCCTTAAAGTCTGCAAATCCCAAGAGATTTTTAAAAACCTTTCCATTAGCATAAAAATATATTTTAAAATAATTATGCCTGTAGAAACTAAGGCGTGTGAGGCCCGAATGCAGCTGGGTGGCTGGGAGAGCCACGTGCACGCGCCCGCAGAGGCTGCTCAGCTGCTCCATCTCCATTAGCCAACCTCTGTTTCCAGAGACTGTGTTATGGTTTCCAGAGCATTTTGTTCAACTCGCAGTTCAAGTGCGCTTCTACTAGGAAACCAGTTTCTATTTTTCCTCAAATTGGTCACTTATAAAAGGCCTTTCATCATGGTTCAATAGAAATCCCAGGAATACAGGGGAGAAGAAGAGACATTCATGTCTGTGCCACAGATTGTGTGCCAGCAGACACTGAACTGACGCAGAAGTTCATCCTGTGAATATTTTTCACCTATTCAGTGCAGCTGTATTGTCTGTTCACTTTTGTCCTTGCCTCCATGGGAATTCATTCTCTTTCATCACCTCTACATGTCCTTACAAACTTAACTGCAGTTTCCCCCTTTCTGCACCACCCATCAAGACAACTTTGGCAGCACCACAGAAGGTCCCTTTGCACTTTGGTTTTGTTTCTCACCTAGCATGAGGGACCTCACAGAGGACGCTGGGTTCTCACTCCTCACTTTCTCTTTCTTCCCCAAGCACTACTTCCAGCTGTGTTTCTCTCTCCCCCTCCATCTCTTTGTAGGAATTTAACTGGCTTCCTTCTTTACCCTCTCCTCTATCTATTTCTCCTCAGACTAATGCAAACCTCTTCCCCCTGTACCTCCAAATGCAACCATATCCTCCAGAACCACTTTCTTAGTTTCTTTCTCCATCACCAACCTTTTCATCCAGTTCCATCAATCTCTGCCACACAGACCCGACACAGAAGCTCCAAATCATTCTTTCCCAGAGCCCTCTTCTCTCCCTGTACCCACACACCACAGTGCCTCACTAACACTTGGCTCCTCACATTTTCTCCTGTATTTCCTGCTATACCTATTCGTCGTCTTTCTTTTATCCAGAACTATAACTTGTGGCCCTGTCCCTGCAGATTCCTGCCTCTCCTTTCGTGTGCCTTCTGAGCTCCTGGCACCTTCATCTCTTCAGGTTCGTGTTAAGTCATCAGTCTCTTAGCACTGGTGTTACCATCTTTCACTGTCATGAACCTCCCACATTTCCACACTGTCATTTCCTGCACGAGCTCACCCCGACAGCAGTAACACCACTTCTCCCGGGAGCCCTCGGTGGTCGCTGGCAAAGCCTCTGCCTTGTCCTGGTGCAGCCGCAGTTTGACCACCTCTCCGTCTCCCTCTCACACACAGCTCTTAGTGTTTTTCCACTCACACAAAATTATTGATTATAAAAAGAGTTAAAAATATATTTTAAATGTGTGAGAAAAAGCCTTCTTAAGTTTGTTTACTTGTTTTCACACAGACGGAAAATAAGCACCTCCACCATGAGACACAAACAGCAGCCAGGATCCTCTCCCACCGTGCTCTGCCTGCCTCTCCCTTCTTTCCCGCCCATGCCAAGCCTCGGTGCCACCACGCTGACAGCAACAGCCACATCGCTGTCCCGCTCTCTCAGCATTGCTCAGCATCTGCGTAGGAAACACAGGCCCTCCTAGGTCTTTATTCTCTTTTCATCACTCCAGCAGACAATGCAAGGAACATTTCAGTTTTGCTTTTAAAAAAAGTACAGGTGATCTGCATCCCTCCTCCACCTACCTCTATGAACAGATGTTTTTTGAGGGAGGAAGGGGATTGGCAGAGTGTCTTGTAACTGGTTTTTCATTTTCTATAGATTTATAAACTACACTGTACTATAAAGCATAATTTATGATACTAGCTTACTGTAAGGCTAATAAAAGCACCGATGTAACAGCTATTTTCCCATTGTTGGTCCTGATACCCAATTACAGAACATAAAAATACACAAGCACCGAACAAAACCTTGGAAACTGTGCTGACAATATTATAAATGAAGTATAATCATAAGGAAACCAAATTACACAAAAAGTAAATATAGTGATAAATGTATTGCCCTTCAGAGTATTTCTTCCCAATGTTTCCCAGAAAAGTCTTCAGTCATGTCTCACAGTCTAAACTCTTTTCTGTAAAGGCTAAAGACCACCTTAAGACATTACAGAGAGTTCTTAATCTGAGACATGCCTCCCTCACTTCCAACTTTATTTTATTGAATCTATGATGAAAACTCAAGTTATCTGGGATGGTCTGAATATGCAACCTGTTTTGCTGAGCCGTGCAGCTCCTGACTTGTTGGAGCACAAGGCGGCGGGTTACCTGCTCAGTGTTAAGTCTGGGTGCAAGGGTGGCTTGTTCAGACTCACACTCTGCCTGGTCTGAAGCAAGAACATCTCTTAAAAGAATGTTCAAAATGCCACATCAGAAAATTCATGTTTTGCCTGTAGTTCTGAGGGAGATAGCACAGAATTTCATTACCAGTTACAAGCTTTAGGGTTTCCAGTTCCTTCAATGCAAAAGAAAGGCGCCCTTCTCTTTGAGTCCTCCATAGATCTTGAAACAACCCCTGGAGGAACTTCTGCTTTCCAAAACTGAAAACAGCCACTGCTTTTCTTGTCCCACTGCCCTGGTCATCTCCAGAAGATTAAATTCCCAGTGAGCCTCTAGTGGCTCAAGTTTCAAGGAACCTGTACCTTTCCGACTGAAATTCCTATACCTGAGAATGAAACTGATCGTGTGTTTCCAGAAGGTGCAGGAAGAAAACACTCAGCTTAGGTGGCTGATGTTAGTGGATGCAGTGCTTTGCGCCCTCAGGCTGAAACAAGAGCTCAAGGAAGTTCTCCTTCCTCCACCCTCTCCTCCCTTTAATATTTTCTTATTACACACAGGTTTCCAGTCCTATCGCTTCTCATGTAAAAATAATGTCAACGTGGAGGAGGCAGACAGAAACCTCACTTCAAATGCTAACATTAATATTTTTCTGATGTTTATTTCATCTGGAATGGTCTGGAAAGGCACAGTTATTTACAGTGACTTATTACTTACATTATTAGGTATGATAACCACAAAGAATAGACTGACATAATTCAAAATCAAGAGAAAATGACAATGAACATCTCTGTGATGCCAGCTGGCTTTAGCCTTGCTAGAAAGGCCCTTTCCACCCTTTTCTTACCCATATGTGCCATGGTAGGGCTGGATGCCCAGAGGATTACGCCATTTGTCCATAATTCCAGTACCACACCAGCCCAGAAGAACTGGTAAAAGGAGAAGAATTCATTCAGGTGATCCTTATACATTTTTTAGATAAATAAAACTAAGATTGGGAGAAAAATGCGAAGGAATTTCTGATGAATCATGTTTTGTCCTAAAAATGCCAATTTATGTAAAGGAGGCTGAAACTGACAGCCTAAATTACTGACAAAGTCCAAATGATTTCTGAAGTCTAGACTCAAAAAGTTTTGGTTTTCAACTCTTGCCTCCCATTATTACTTCTCTTTTTGGCTTGAGGACACATTCAGAGAATCAACAATTTTAAAAGCACGGGAGAAGGACAAGAACAGATACACGGGTTCTTTTCATGTATAGACAAGTTTTAAGTACAGGTAGAACTGAGCCATCAGCCAGCCAGGGGTCTGTAGTTCATCTTGTCTCTTGTTTTCCCCTGTGATTTTTTTCTTTTTTGATTATCAAGGAAATCAATAAAGTTATGTCCAGTGATGTCTGAGACTTGTCTATCAACTCTGTATGCATGAAAAGTGATCGTTTTCAATGATACTACAGAAAAAACAGACTGCTGTCATTTTTAAAAGCCAGGCTCTACATCTAAACATGATCAAGGCAATCAGCCTGTAATCAAATGCTTGCTGCCTCTTTAACACCAGGAGAACCCATTTCAGCCATGTCGTGTGTTTACCCCTAGAATGGAAAAACACAGTATTCCCCACTTTTTCAAATTCCAGTTAGTTTAACAGTTTCAAAACAGCCACTTGACTAAACCAGTTGATAAAGCTGAAAGTTAAATGAAAAAATATATTTTCCTGTACTGCATCAGAAGCTCCAGTTCCCCATAGTGAACCAATGTCTTCCAACTGTGCCATGACCTGGCTCTCTTTAACACTTCCTTCATGTTGAATTTTACTTCTTAAGTTTTCTCAGCATCTGTACGCCGTGCACGCAGCATAGCTGGGATCTCTGCTAAATGAACTGGCTCTGCGACAGTGGGGCTACAAAACAGGCAGGGCTCACGCACCTCCCTTCTGCCTCCTGCATCCCACTGTAGCCCACCCTGATCCCAGCCCAAGGCATTGCTTTGTCACATCCATAAGGTGCCAGACAGCAAATGCGGAGAGCCAGGTCAGTTCCAGGTGTGTAGCTTTGCTTCTGCCAAGTCAGCCCCACGGATGAACTGGTGCAGAGACATTCTGAAAAACGCAGTGCAAGGCTGGCACATGAAGCTGCAGTTCATGCGGTTGTTCCTCTGTGTGTCCAGCCGCTTGTGCTGCCATTGGCCTCCAGAAGAGCCCAAGGAAGGGCGTGATCTCCATCCCGGGGTCTGCCCCGTGTGCCCATGCAGCACAACATAAACACACGTCATGGGATACGCCTTTCTCTGTGTGGGCTCCACGGACAGATTTATGACTGAGCTCCCTAATGAATTTCTAACTAATTTCTTCCTCCTTTCCTCTGACCTACGGTGCTCTCAGACCACGACCAGACAGAAAAGAAAACCTTTCAGCTCTAAAGTGTTGGCTTGCGAAGAAGCCAATCCAGCTTTCTTCTCTGTTTTCAGTGGTAGCAGGAAAGAACTGATAAAAAGACAACTTTCTTTTGTTACAACTAGGAATTCAGCCATACTTTTGTCAGTATCTGAATTACAACCACCACTGGTGGTGGAAGACTACAGAAAGATGAGCTGACCTGCAGCACAGTTTTCATTATAATCCCAGTATCAAGTGTTTGGCAGGAAAATGCTACTGTTCATCATTTATCATGACATTTAGTTATTTATTATCATGAAATTTGTTATTTGTCTTTACATTTCAGCATTCTAATTTGGTGAGAAATTTGGTCCTCATTCGAAATAGTACTCATAGATGTCATGAGCTCTCCACAAATAAGCCCTATAGTGGATCATCTGACAGAAGACACTGATTCAAACAACAAAAAAAAATACAACTTTCTACTAAATTAATCTATAACTCTTTCAAAAATTAATCCAGACTGATGTGGATAAAAATCCATTAGAGAGTGAACTACTGTAGTCTTGGAAGTAAAGTGACAAAAGAGCCTGGGTGTTTTGGCTGCTGTATTTTCAGTTGAATCATTTTTCCCTTTTCTTCACACTTGTACCACACTTTCAAAGAAAGCACTTCAACTGCCTCCAGCTCAGGGTAGTCTTACATGTCTGTTATATCACCCATCCACTGAGAAACCATCTGCCCCAGTAACACTTCATCAGCAAACCTCTCTCAATTGTGTTCAGCTTCAAGTAGCATCATTAACTTTTTTTAGAAATACAATTTTTTTCTAGTAATTTCTGTACTTTTACTCATGAATATGCATTTTTATGTCCTTAGGAAAATCCACAACAGCACACACACAGTAAAGAGGGGTCTCACTCCTTTCTGCATTGCAGTGCTGTCAGTCATTCATATCTGTGCAAAATAAGTGCAGCATAAACAAAGTGCCAGGTCTGATCCGACGTCAACTGTGCGAGGCATAAATAAAGTGCAAAGAAGGGAATGACTGACCACAGAAACTTTATAGCACGTTGCTGGGTAGGTGCAGAAGTATGGAAATTCTAAGTGCCAATAACTTCATGTAAACAGGTTATGTAGAAATATAAGGCTGTATTTCCTACAGGTATCCAGTATTTCTAGTACACTTGTCACAGCTCCCTTAATACATTATGTCTCTGAACATACAAAATTGAAGGTTTTACACCATCTGTACCTAAAAGATGTATAGGACAGCAGAAGGTACAATGTCTGATACAAAAAAAAAGTATTGAAAAATGAAGTCATTTCCTAAAAGCCAATCAAAGCTGATTTCTAGCAGAAACAGTAAAGGAATACCTCAACATGTTTATTCTTGAAAATATTCTCACTGGAGAGATGGACTGTCTTAACCCTCTGTTAACATCCAGGCACACTTTAGAGCAATCCCTGCACCAGTGGCGACAGCAACTGTTTCTAGCTTTGTCTGTACCTGCACTCCACCTACTCACATGCTCCATCGCTGAGGGATTCTTTCCTTTTATTCTTATTTTATTTTCATATACTTACTTCTAGAATAAAAGACACGGCTGTTAAGGAAGCTGCAGGTTCCAGTGGGATCCGGACCAGAGCAGCAGCAAGGAGATGAAGATTCAGGTTGTAAGTCTGTGCCTGCCTTGCAGTACAGTCTGTTTACTCACCTGTTTATCAACTTAGCACTCTATAAAAAGGATGCATTAGTAGAATCCTCTCCCATCTAAACAAGTATTAAGCATTGCTATAAAACAGGAGATACGGTATAAAAACACACGAGTCAATACATTTTTACTGAACATCTAACCTGTTTCATTGAGCTGTGCTGCTTCTGCCTGACTGAAGCACAAGAAGGTGCATTATCCACTCATCGTTGAGCCTGGGTGTGGGCACCGTTCGTTCAGACTCATGCTCTACCTGGCCAGGTGGCCTTTTCAGTTCCTTAACTCACCCTTGTTTGAAACGTCCCTCGCGGGAGTCTGCACCACCCACTGAATCACTAGGAAAGATAAAGTACATTTGAACTGGTAATTCAGATGAAATGAAGAAAATGGAAAAGAGTCAAATACTTCAGGTTCCCCTTCCTAGCACTGAACAGCCCTGATGACCTCCTTCCACACCAGGTAAGACGAGGGCTGCTGGAGCCATCCCGCTGGCTGCCCGTGGGCGAGGGCCGTCTGCTGGGATGGATCTCTGCTTTGAGGGTACTGCCTCCTCCCCTCTGCATGACATTCTGATTAATATTTAAGATATGAGTATAGCTGGGGCTGAGCCCTGAGGGACACAAAATGCTGCTCAAAGCAGAACAAAGGCCCTCAACAGCTATTGCTGTGTAACTTGGCATTGTAACATGTACCTGAGTAGCCAGAGGGGCACCAGGAGCCTCCTCTGCACCAGTAACAGACAAAACAGCTCACAGTGGGAGCCAGAAATTGCACACTTTCTCAGAAGAAAGAAGCAGAGATGGTAACAGGGTGTTGAAAGGAAGTACAGATGAAAACTTTGGGATATAAAACTTTCCTCAAATTAACTTTCTTTAGAATATGAGTGCGGAACAAGTGAACAGAGCTCAGAGAAATAAAAAGGCAGGTGAGTGGGAATTGTGTTGGGTCCAGAAGGCCAACCATGAGCACACATTTGTCTCTCTTAGATATCAATTCTCTATATATGACCAGACCTTAGTTTAAAATATTGAACACTGTTTTCATGAAGAACCACTGTAGGTTCTGCTAAGGAAACATAATTTGTCAGCCTCACCTGCGTAATGGATTTGCTCTATTCAGAAATTAACATACTAAATTCTACTTAGACTTGCGTCTTAGTAGAGTTTACGATGCAAATGCATAAATAACAAGTTTTCATCCATCATCTTTCTGACACGCGAGCTAAAGTCATTTTTAATCTCTGCATAATAAATGGGATTAAGCATTTGCTACATATGGTTTTATCATGTCAGTTTACAAGAGCCCAGTGGACAAGTTCTCCTGAATAGCAATCTGCCTTTTCCCACTCTCCTTCCTTGAGCACTCGGTTTAATATCTGAGCAAGGCAGGTACTTGACAGTCTGCAGAGGAACTCTGACGGGGTTCATGGGCTACCATTACAAACAGAGCTTTTAAGCTGTAAAACAGTAGAAGGGCAAATTATACAGAGAAGGAAAAGCAGGTTAAACAGTTAGAAAGAACTGAAAAGCACAAGTAAAAGTTGTTCCCCTACATAATCTGTATGATGAAAATGCCATTAGGTGAACATTACAGTTTTGCACTAGAATGGAAGGAACAGAAGAGCACTCACCCTATAAGGCATGTAAATAACTACTTGAGACAGTTCAAGTTCAAGACCAAACAAAGGAAATTCATCATCATGCTCAATACCAACACCTCTTCATTTCTCAGTCTTCACCTCCACCCCCAAAGAGGCTTTTCACCAGATTCATTAGCTGTTCACCACTTGCTGACTAGCAGATACACAGAGCTGCAGGGGCCCTGCACAGCACCAAGGCTGATGCTCAAGGCCACAGGTGTCAACAGATTGCTGATGTTGCATATCCAACCCCGAAACAAGCAAGAATACAACTGGTGAGTCCTCAGAGAACACAGGCGAAAACAGACCGTTAAAGCAGTTTAATAACATCAGGCAGAGGCACTGCGAAGAAGGGAGGCCAGAGACTGTACAGCTGCCTCGTTCTGGTAATACTAAAAATGTGAAAGTAACCACCACATCCAATGTCCAAGGCACTGGCTGCAAAGGTTCTCCAGCTGCCAGAACTGAACTTCCAGAAAGACTAGATCATAACTGCAAGGAAGTGGTTTCCTCCCCAGCTCTCCAAAATAGTGCTGACATTTGAAGGGGACATAAAAGCGAGCCCTCCCAAAGGAACAGTGATAAGGGTCCAAAGAATATTTGTGTTTGTATTTATTCTTCTACGTGTGTGTGTTTTTTTCTTTTGCCTTATTCTTAAAAGGAGACAAGATTGAGTCTCATTCACATACAATCAAATTTTCAGAATCCCTCAAAGAATTTAACAAAAGAAATCCCTTTCAATAGGCTCCATGCTTCTGTGCATGTAAAACAGTCCTTACAATGTCTCAGGTAAACCCCCATTAGAAGTATGTGAGTCTATTTTCAATTATTCACAATAGTAGCATTTTATTAATAGATTAAAAAAAAAAGTTAAAACTCTAAAATGAAATTTATGCTATCTCATTGAAGACAGAGAAAAGATTCAAACACATTTCCACGTTTCTTCTTCTTTGGGAAATACTGTTTCAGCTCTGTGCACATTTTAAACCTGTTCTCTACCAGTTCAGTATTTTGGTTTTATAACATCTGTACTAGGTTTGCGTGGCAAGGTTTAGCGACTTCTGTGAGAAGCTGCCAGAAGCCTTCCCCAAGTCCAAAAGAGCCAATGCCAGCTGACTCCAAGACGGACCTGCAGCTGGCCAAGGCTGAGCCAAGGTGGCAACGCCTCTGGGCTAACAGTTAAGAAGGGGAAAAAACTGCTGCAGGAGTGCAGCCCCAGAGAGGAGTGGGAATATGTGAGAGCAGCGGCTCTGCAGGCACCAAGGTCAGAGAAGGAGGAGGGGGAGGAGGTGCTCCAGATGCCAGAGCAGAGATTCCCCTGCAGCCCCTGGTCAAGATCACGGTGATGCAGCCTGTCCCCTGCAGCCCACAGAGGTCCATGGTGGAGCAGATCTCCACCTGCAGCCCATGGACGACCGCATGCTGGGGAAGGTGGATCCCCAAAGGAGGCTGCTCCCCCGTGGGAAGCCTGTGCTGAAGCAGACTCTTGGCAGGACCTGTGGGGACAGGAGCCCACATTGGAGCAGGTTTGCTGGCAGGACTTTTAACTCCCACGCTGAAGCCTGCAGCCCATTGGAAGGACTCACATTGGAGAAGTTTTATGGAGAACTGTCTCCCGTGGGAGGGACCCCACACCCGTGAGGTAGAAGAGCGGCAGAGACAACTTGTGATGAACTGACCGGAACCCTCATTCCCTGTCCTCCTGCACCACTCTCGGGGAGAAGGTGGAGAAATCGGGAGTAAAGTTAAGCCTGGAAAGAAGGGAGAGGTGGGGAGATTCTGTGTGAGGATTTGGTTTTATTTTCTTAGTATCTTTCTCTGATTTGATCAGCAATAAATTAAACTGATTTTCCCAGGTCGAGACTGTTTTCCCCTGACAGTAATTGCTGAGTGATCTCCCTGTCCTTATCTCCACCCACGAGCCTTCCATTATCTTTCCTCTCCTTTGTCCTGCGAGGAGGCGGGTGACGGAGCCGCTTTGGTGGGCACTGGGCGTCCAGCCATGGCCAGCCCAACACATCATCATACCATTTACTTTTTCTTTCTTTTTTCACCTGTGATTTGCTGCTCAAGTTCCCAAACAAACAAATAAAATGAAAACAAGGGAAAAGAGATACATCTGGCATAACATTTTCAGCTGTGCAACCACCTACAATGCTGTCAAGACAGAATTGGTATTCTGAAAGTGAATAAAGTCTCGTAGACACAAGCCTCAAAGCTCAGACCCTGAACGACTCTCCTAATGTACGGAAGTGCTGGACATTGCTCTCCTGCTGGATATATGATCACAAGGAACAGCCTGATTTTGTAAAGGGCTCGGCTAAGCTTCTTCATTCCTACCTCCCTTTTTTTTTTCAATAGGAAGGGTCGTGATTCTGACTTAATTCAGTAAAATATTTTGAGATCAATAGATGAAAAGGTTGATACGTGCATTTAGAAATATTACTGAGTACTTTGCAGCTGATTACCACGTGCCTGAAAGCATGCCAAATGCCCCATTTCGTATTCTACAATTTAGAATGAGCCAGCGAATGCTGCAGGATCATGATTAAACTTTTAAATGTCACATCTCCTAAACTGCAATATCAGTCAGTCACTGAGACAGTGTTATATGACCTTAGCTCACATCAGTGAATGAATTATACAACTCTTTTCCCATCATTTGTTTCAATAGGATATGTACACCTCTTAGCTAGAGTCAGTCACTGTGTTCCTTATTTAAGGAGAAAAATAAACAGCCTTTATTCAGCTCCACTTCAAGGAAAAAAATACATATATTTTATACAGTGAACAGTACAAGGTATTATCTCTATACATACCAGCTCCTTGGGAGTTCATGCCTATAAAAATCAATAACAATGATGTCAGACTGAGTCTTGACCTATTTGCACCACAGGAACCGTCTCCTACAAACTATGAGAAATGATGAGCTGCTAATTATGAGACAAAGTGATGCAAGGCTATTTTGTTATATCCTAACTTTTTCTTAAGATTTTTTTTTAACTTCATTATTAATCTGTCCATCTAAGTTAATGCCTTCCTTACCAAACAGTATTTGTATTCAGATTTGGAGAGACAAAACCATAGGATACAGTTCCTAACATCCCATCTGCAGCATCACAGCATTTGTAAATATTAAAAATCAATCAAAAGAGAAGTTGACTGGCTTGATGTGCTCAGTCACAGATCAGAGCATTTGTCTGATCTCTGGAAACAACCACAAAAATCCATCTCAGAGCAAGGAAAATAAAGGCATTGTTTAACTTTCTACACTTCTCTACCCCACAGTAAATGTTCCTTTAAACAGGGTTCTCAGGCCCTGGCAGAGGCTGCCCAGGGGGGAGGTGGAGTCCCCATCCCTGGAGGGCAGATGAGTTTCTCGGGTATCTGGTTTGGTAGTGGACAGGTACGGTTGGACTCAGTGATTTCAAAGGTCTTTTCCAACCAGGCGACTCCATGACTGTATCCACGGCGGAGACGGGCATCTTCCTACAGTTACATTCACTGACTGACAGTCACTGGTAGCTGAAGTCGAATAATCAGAAAGAATTCAGATTCAAATTGTCCTAAACCAGTTCAACTGCACTGTACCCCAGCTCTGCCTTTCTCCAGACATCACTGCTCATTCTGATGCCGGCTACGAGCCCTTCACCAAGAGAGCCTGACTTTGCTCACACCACTACAGCCTGCCCCCAGGCTGCCTGCCTCTTCGTCTCATCAATGACAAATGAACACCCCACAGACAAACCAAATCCAACACAGGCTGGTTCTTCTTGTGGAAAGGCCGTACTCTAAATACCTAAATACCAGACACTGAAATGAAATTCCTTTCCAAATGGGAAAAATAATAAACGTACCTCAACTTTTCCAATGACTTAAATATTGAATCAGAAAGTGATGCATCAGGAACCTTCTAGTGAGTTGAAACAGCCCATGCCCCCTTCTGAACAACCTCCAAGGAGCAAAAATAAAATGTGTTTATTTTTGTCTGAAAACACAGCAAATTGTTTTCTTTCTTTTAAGTCCATTTGATGACAATAACAAACTCCCCTGGGATGCTTCTGAGGTCTTCTTTCGCCAAAATCCGCGGGGCAGTGTATTGAGCAGAACAGAAACAGAAGAGATCTCTCCCAGTGTCTTTCAGAAGCCAAACTCAGACCTTGATTTGGGGCAGGTTCATTTACATGTCTGGAAAAATTTCTACGTCTCTACATAAGATTGGCAGCAAGGAAAGCCTTAGAAGATCAGCCAAAACCCTGCTTGACCTTGGGTTGTAGAGGTCAGTCAAACTCTGCTGGATGGCAAAGCTTTAATCCTATGACAGAGAGGGCCACAAATGGCAGATAGTGCCAAAGTCTGCTCTCAGCCTCTGTAAGGTTTGAGCAATTCCTTTTACATTCCACTGCAAAAGCAAAATTTGGAGCAGTGGCCTTTAGCCTTCCCCAGCCACACATCACACCCCCTCCGTGGGGTGCCCCTGTCCTGCTGCCAGCACTGCAGGGAGCAGAGCTCCCAGAGGCTCCCTTGGTTCTACCATCTCTCCTCCCACTGCTCTCTAATTGTGTTTTTAAAGGAAGCACACTAACAGCTAGGATGCTGCTGATTAAAGGCATAAATGCCTTCAAACTGCTTTTAGCTTTGTCTCTTCTTGTATTTCTAAAGCCTGGGAGGGTTAAGATGCAGAGACCTCAATAATAATTGGAGCTGTATGACTAAATTTCTGAGATTGTTCCTAAAGAGCAATTTCTTATCTGACTGACAAGGTCCTTCTCCCTGTGAATAGCGGGGTCACAGAAGCCATCAGTCAATTACCCTCTCCCAGTCCAACGATACCTTTTCACCTTTCTGACTGAAAGGACTTAACAGTGTTATTCACACTTCCACAAGTGTAAAGTTCCTCATGATCTTTATGGATAAGAGAGATTCCTCAGATAGAGGCTGGAATTCTTGTGATGTACTGCTTGCTTTTTGGCACACTTGCACTGCTCTGTCGTAGCACAGGTGCAGTTACAAAGTCACCAGATGTTCTTTTATTCTTATTTGTTTCTCAGCCTTTTTTATTTCCCATTTCTTCAGTGGCCTCATAGGCTTGAATAACAGAGAGAAGGAAAAAGCACTCAGCAGCATATGCGTGCCCAGCTCCGTTCTCTTTACTGGAACCACACTAAGGATGAATTTAGGCATAAACTCTTTTCATTAGTTGTACAGTAAGTAGAGATGCTAAGCAACACTAGTCCAAAGATACTCAATTTACAAGCCACAGCTCATCACAGTAGCATTGCACATGGTTATGTTACATCCAGAAAGAGTGGAACTAGAATTAAAATAGCTGGACACAAGAAGCCAGAGCCCTTAACCAAAGGGAGACAGTAGTAAGAGATGAGTTATGGGTCACAGGTATTGAATTATAGAATTTATTCTGATACTGTGGGCTGCAGTAAGTTCGAAAGTTGTATCTTTGAAGCTTGATCACCAGGTCAGCTACTAAAATCCTCACTCCCAGTCAGGCTTCCTATATAATGGAAGAGAGAATGGAGTTTTGTGTTTAGCTGTTGCTACAAGCACATCACAAGCAGATCCAGATTGCTCACAGAAGCCTGACGGCTCTCCTAAGTGAAACGAAAATGCCCGTGACTTGTGCATTTGAGAAGGTACCTCTTGCTTTGCATAATCCCCTTCCTCTCTGCTGCTTGCACATTGTTCTGGCATCACTGGTCTGAGTGGTGTCCAATATTTCAAACTGCTACATATGGTTTCAACGATGTGGAATGGCTATCTCATTTAAATAAAGGTCAAAAACAGAGGTGTGCTAAGTGCTGCAAATACAGAGCTGACAGCTCTCCATTTCTATTTTCTTTGAAAGGCAAGAATCTTTTCAGAGAGAAGCAATGTTAAGCAGTTACTTGCCCTGTGTGGAATCAAAAATTTCTTCAGCAGTAATAGACTACGTTTAACCACAGTTGCAATTCTACTGTGGTAGAATTACCCCAACACTGATTTCAACTCTGTTCACACAGTAACTGGAGCAACCACTTGATATCTCAGGTTTACAAGGTAGTCATTATGTTCAAGCTTTCAATTGAGGTTGTCTGTAAGAGGGCTAAGAAATAGCCCATCATGGAAGACATAATATCCCAGAGTGTAAAGTAAACAGAGAGAACACTTAGGTGCACTCGTTAAGACACACTTTGGCCAAATATTGCCATGAAGCTGCATTGGATTTTGTATCGGTTAACTCAAACTGTGAGTGTTTTAGAAATGTATTTGCATGAACTGCATGAAAAGAGACTGGTAAAACTAATGCGTTCATCAGTCTCCTTAGTCTAAACTTTGAAAAGCAGTCTAACCCAAAGAGCACACCATGACTCACTCCTCAGCTGGGGCTTCTTCAGTCTATAAATGTGTCTACTTCCAAAGACATTAGCAAAAATTTAAAAATAAGTAAATTCAGGCATACAAAACTGCTAAGATGTGAGTGCACACAGCTCTCTTCTAGAGTTGGTAAAAGAATGCAGAATGTTGAGTCCATCTTGTAGCTCAAAACTGAAAAGACTAATTTATTCATTTTTAAATATTCCAATTTACTTTTATGTGCATTATTTAAAACACATAGGTGGCTGCAGAGGAGAGTGAACCCTGATGGGGTTGGATAGGGTCCAAAAGGCAGTGAAGTGGCACCAAATGTGGTTCTTGCTGAGCTGATATATAAAGTGATTTTTCAGAGTAAAATATTTAAATATCTGACAGATATCTCAGATTCCATTCCCCAACTGAATGAAGGCAGCATATCCATATGAAGCCTGGCCACAGAGCAGATAGGAAGTTAAAGATTCAGGCTTCCCTGAACAACTAAAAAGTAGGCAGAAAAATACTATTAACCATAGTTTAATATTGTGGAGAGGGTGAGAACTGTGACCATGACCGTTGTGCTGAATCCAGCAGAGGCTGTAGAGAAAGTGAGCAGATTGTAGAAGTCTGTAATGGAGATTTTTATCATCTTTGAGACTACTCTGAAACTAAACCAGTGTGACACATGACTGCCAGGAGCTGTGAAGAGAAGGGTCTTGTGTGTGGGCACCTTGAGGAGGAAGACAAAAACTACAGACTTGTAGCACTTACTGCGTTGAAAGCTAGGAGTTTTCACTGCAAGTAATTTCCTAACCATGTTTCACCGATGTAATTTTCAAAGCTTTTATTTTTACAGGTCATCATAATGCAATTCCTTTTCTTCTCCCCATAAAGGAATGTGTGTATAAAGATGCTACTGGGCCTCCGGGCACTCACAAATTGCTACGCTCTGCCAGCAGCAAGTCACGCTGCCCCTTGAAAGAGTGAGACAAAGGCAGAGTAAGAGATGCAAAAGACTGAATGAGATATGCTCAGTGCCAGGTGTATAAAGCAATAAGCACCCTAACACTGACCCAGAAAAGTACTTCTGTCGAGGTGAACTCCAGTTGGAGAGCAGTGTTGTCAATGTCTCCACAAGAGGAGGTTGAGATCGGATATCAGGAAAAATTTCTTTACTGAAAGAGCCATGAAGCATTGGAACTGGCTGCCCAGGGCAGTGGTGCAGTCACCATCCCTGGAGGAGATGTAGATGTGGCACTTCAGGACATGGTTTAGCAGGCACAGTGGGGTTGGGCTGACTTGATGATCTGAGAGGTCTTTTCCACCTGTAATGATTATATGAATGTCAATAGGTAATCAAATCTCAGCGTGTGGAAGAGTCAGGTAACCCATGATCTGACTCATGAATCCCTTTATTGCTCACATTACTATAAAATACATTGCATTTCCATCCCTTACTATCATTTTGCTCACCAACATCACCTTAAGAGCAGAATGAAAAAGGACAGAGAGATCTTCCTGCTTTAGCTAAGGAGACGGTGAGAATACTTAAAGCCACAAAAAGCTTCTAAATCCTGCCCAGTATTAGTCAACCTGCAGACAGTCACATCAGTGAGGTGTGACTTCCTCCACATCCATAAGCAGCTCATCCTTAAGCATGAGAAGTAGATTAGCAGGGAACTTCGCTACCTCTCTTCTTGCAAGCCTTGAGAGCTAATGCACAAAGCAGGTGACCTATTCCTCATCACAGGCATGCAAATGCCAGACATCAAAGAACACTTCTAACTGAATTCTCAGGGTAATTAATTTTCACCTGAAAGTATTTTAACCTTTTAATCCATCTAAGCTAATAGATAGTAATGGCCTTCATTATTGCAACATCAGAATTAGCTCCCCGTCTTTTAACATACAAGGCCTGTCACCACTTTTTGTGAGGTGAGGAAGGACTGACCACGCTCTTGCACAGAGGTGAATCACCAGGCAAATGTCAACTAAATAAACTCGTCAATATCATGTATGAAACTGTGCCTGATAAGGCCACCATTTCTGGAGGATGCCTTTCTCTCCCTGGAGAGTAGTTTCACTTGTCTGAGGAGGAAGGTCCACTGTTTCTAATGGCTGTCAGGCCACCACTGCCCCTTGACACCAGCATCGTCGGTGGGAAGGCCACCTTTCTCCAAGCTCTGCAAGCAGCATCATAGCTTCATCCTCCTCAGCCACAGTGCTCATTCGTGCACTGCACACGGAGTGAAATGTGTCATTCCTTCTCAAAACAGACATTGTCTTCCACAGAAATAAATTTTGGAAGTTTAAAACAACTGTTTCCCGTACAAAAATTGCCTGTCTTTTCACCATCTTCACAGGAAAGATGCTTGCTCTGGCTCCAGGGAGCTGAGAAAACCTGAGAGGACCATTAACACCCCAGAAAGATCTCCCAGTTCCTCCAGTGCTTAGTGTCAATAGCAGTCTGGCAGCATCCTCACAGATCAAAATGGCCTTGAACCAAAACTCGAGATCTAAAATAACGGAATTCCCTTTGCCGTGATGAGTCAGTGTCTGGAATTCAAAACAGGATTCAAATTCAACTTTGCAAGTTCGATACTTGATATAATGAAGTAAACCAGTGCCTCTGACCTGAATATCATGAAAGGCACCGTCCATACCACCCTGCTGAGTGGGGCAGCTCAGGGACAGCATGGATGCTGCAGGCAGTCATCAATTCCCGTTGTCAGAAAGAGGCAAAACAGTTCCATAATGTGAGGCAGCGCTCAGCAATGGTCTGTTCTCTACACCTTATACTTTCAAGAGGAGAAAAATTCACTAGAGTAATTCAAAATTAAAGAAGTTGTAAAGCGTCAAATGAAAAAAAAGCCCACCCAGTATCACACCTCTAATTTCTTCAGTGAATCACAATGCATGAGGGGATTTCTGTTGTCTTCCAAGTCTGACAGCAGAGATTGGATTTATGTAAATTATAAGGTTAAAATAATTAGAGATAGGTCAAAGGTATAAAGCAAAGAACCAAAGCTGACATGTCTAAAATTCTGCATGCTAAACAATCAAAGTGTTCAAAGTCAAAACATTCATTGGTGCTTATTTATACGGAAAAAAATTTAAGGAAGGATTTGCTAAACTATACGGTTGATGAAATAAGTTTTTGTTTGTATATTTTACAGGTCTCACAAGGGAAGACAAAGTCCCACTCTCATCTGTAGCTCATCTGCAGCACAATTAACGGCTATGGAATTGCAGGTGAAAACTTCAGTCCCCTTCCCCATCTCTAATTCAAATACAGCAAGCAGAAATTATTTGGGAACAAAATGTTGCATCAAGAGTAAAGTTGAGAAACAAATCCTTGAAAAACTAAAAGTATACATAATTCAGTTATGCACGTGCTGTGTTGCCAGCATTCTGTCAGAATGCTATGGCTGAAATGCTGTGTCCACAGCCAGCAACACATAAAACAACAGGAGTCAAGTTCTGCTCTTTCACACTGGTCCAGGTCTACAGAGACTACACCAAAAAACACTCAAGAAATGGATTTTCACAGCTCTGCAAAACATCTCAGCCACAAAATGAAGGGGGAGGGCTGAAAGCAAAGTCCCAATTTAAGCAGGTGAATAAAAAATTGCAATTCGACTTTTTTAAAAGGCCGAGTGGTTTTTGCTCTCTCTGGAAAAGTCACCATTTTCCTGGAACTAAAAAAAAAAACCAGACAAAAAAAAAACCAAAACCAAAACAAAACAAAACAAAAAAAAACAAAGAACCCAACATTTCATCTCGAAAACTAAACCATTTCTGTCCAAAGTGCCTTTTCATCAGTTGCCCCACCAGGAGCTCCTCAGAGCAGCAGGATCAGTCCTGTCTCACACCAGGCATTTCAACACAGAAGGAAACATCCAACAGCTGGTTGACAGGGAGAGTAAAGCACTGAGGAACTAAAGTACAAATTCCAGGAAATCATAGCACAAGATGAAATTTTTCAATTTTTCAGAGATTTCAGGAAAGGAAAAGGTATTTTGTGGGTAGCTGTAGTAAAACAACATTTGCCGTGGAGTAAACTTGGTAATGCCTTGCTTACACTTGGTCCCTTGTTTGCTCATACTCATTTGATCAGTGTCCTATGAACACACAGATAGAGAGAGGTGCAAGCAGACACATGCAATTCAGCTGTGCATTTGTGTTATCTGAAATTATATGCACCATTGTCAATATGAGTTAATTAATAACCCTCTTGGCTAGTTTACGAGTGGAGTAGATGTTCGGATAACATCAGATATTACATGGCAGAAAACAGATCCCTGTGTGTTTCATGGTGAAATAAATTACCAGAGACCTGTATATTGACTTTTGCTAGCTAAGACAGTAAATAAATAAATAAATAAATGCATCTTTTTTGTAGTCTGAAGTTTTTTGTCCCTGCACTTATCAGGTGAAGAGAGGAGGGAAAATAGAGCCTGAGTTTGCTTTATGACTTTTTTTTTTCCCCACATTATGCTTGATATATCAGTGACTGATAATGGCCTGCATTTTCTAGCAAACAGTGCCTTTTTCTAAACCTGAACGAAGTGGCACTCCTGAGATTTGCTCTCTTCCTTCTCACAGTGTGG
This sequence comes from Dromococcyx pavoninus, assembly GCA_033558185.1. NCBI lineage: Eukaryota > Metazoa > Chordata > Aves > Cuculiformes > Neomorphidae > Dromococcyx > Dromococcyx pavoninus. The sequence continues at coordinate 235,848 of JAUMJL010000276.1, read as the reverse complement.
CAGAATAATTTTCTACAGACCTGATCCATTTTGTTTCTCCAGTTCCATTTCTTTTTAATTCCCTCATTCACCTCTGTCCTCTCCTCCTACCGAACAAGTCATTTATTTGACTCCATAGTTCATTAAAACGTTTCCCGCTTCAAAGTCCCTTTAAAATAAAATATTACACATATTTACTTCTCCTTACATTAAACTATGTTGATGCACTTTTTGTCTTACAGTTTTCAGATGACCTCCAGCTCCCATGCTCAGGTCACTTTCCCTGTGACTCAGGTCCTTTCGATGCATTGTGCACACACAGCGATTTAGGGAAATTACAGAAGAAATCTTGTAAATACTCCAGATCGGAGAGGGAAAGTTATGCTGGAGCAATGTGAAGGTGATCTCTTGTCTATTACAAATATCCTTTTCTTGCATTTTCCTGACATTGTAACAATTTGGTTAGAATTGAGCTGTGCAAATTTACTTGATTCATGTAATTTCTTTTTGTTGGAATTATTTGTGAGCAATTTACAATTTTCTCAGTAATTATTTGGAAAAGTTTGACAAATAATTTCATGATCCATCCATGTGCATAAGCCAAACTTTGTAAATACAAGCTTTGGGTGAAACTCCAAGCACATCTGACACTTTGGGGGGGGGGAATTATTCTACAATTATAGCCATTATTCTAAGGCAGTAAAGGTCCACTTAGAAGAAAATACTCCAAAAATATAAAAATTAACTCAGTTCAGAGATTCTTAATTTGAATTTAGTATGAAAATTAACTATTTAATTTAGAAATATAAAACTCCAGCTAAAGAAAGGCAATTGAGAAGAAATAACACATAAGATACTTCAGGGATGCCATTCTTAAAATATTAAAGGTACTTTATTTACTCCAGCAACATCTTTAGCAGCACTATAATAAAAGCTCTGTCTGTGATTCCATTCTTTACCCAAACTTCAAAAATTTTATGTATAGCACTAAAACGTCCTGTGGTTTAAAATTTAGCTTGGAAATGAAACATGAGAGGGAAAATTTGCTTAAAAATCTTAACAGTTACAGAGACAGCTTGCAACTCCCTCCTGGAGAGAAAGGCCGTTTTTGTTTTCTTGGTTCCTCCAGTCAGCAGTTTCTCACTGATCTCTAAAGCCTCAGCTTTCGAACATGACTCAAAAGGCACAAGTTAGACCCCTCCAAAAAGGTTTGGGTTTTGTTTTTTTTTTTAAAAATATTAAAGATTTGAGTCCTTGAAGATTTTCAGCACTTGACAGAACAAAATCCTGAGCAACTCTTGATGTGACATTAGTCCTGCCTAGGGGAGGGGCTGGACCAGATGATCCTTAAAAGTTCCATCCAACCTATGCCTTTCTAAGATGCTGTAAGTTCATAAACTCCAAGTTTTTATTTCAAATTTAAGCTGTTATATTTTGGTTTTTTTTGTAGAGGTAGCCAGTATCCCTCTAATGAGAGAACCATTTTTCTTCTACAAAAGTGCAGTTTTGGTGCCAAGATTGTCAGTGCTCCCATAATAAAGTCACAATAAATACTTGGTTTGTTGGATTTTTTTTAACTTAGATAGGCGGTAGACTACCAGCTTGCACAATAACTAAAAGCTTCGAGCAGTATGATTGAAAGAATTAATAGTTTTTGTTTCCTGACGAGACATTTGATTTAGAATGCCTGTGATATACTTCACTTTTCTGAGGCACCTAACACCCAAGATTCTAAAAGCTATTGGTGACATTTATTTTTTTCTTCAAATACTTCTGTAAGGAAGGTGAGAAGTGAGGTTAAGAGGGACTCAAACACACCAGTGAGAGACTCTGTGACATTTCCAACCTCCTATTCTTCTGCTCTAGCCATGAGAATTATTCCTGTACTCAGATCCAACACCTGCACTCTATGATAAACCTCTGGCGCTACTGTAGCCCATCAAGTTAACGACGTGCATTTTAGACAGTCATTTTAACCAGGCCACCATCACTATCAAGGAGCAGTTAGGCTGCAAATGTAAAAATTCAGGCAGCTTTATAAGGTCCCTAAATGTGTATTTACATGATAAATGGTAATAGATTCACCACACACTCATCGTGTGCACAGAGGAAGCAACAGCACACCAGCCGTTCCTAAGGCTTAGGGGAACTCCTCCAGCTTCAGCAGTAGCTGCAGATGGGCAATATTTGCCATTAAGTCAACCTTGATGCTAAGTCTGTGCCAATAAATCAGATTCCTCTTAATGCTGTTCTACATTACCACTGCATCTGAGCCAACTCCACTTCCCAGGCAGTTTAGATCAGATCACTCTTAGTGTCACTCTACACTCTCACTGGTTGCCCACAGCTTTGCTGAAGAACTATCGAGGTATAGATAAAACACAAGCACACAAGTTAAAAGATAAGGTAAGGTGAAAGGGCAACCCCAGAATTCCCGCAGTGTTACTGTACTACGAGGCAGCGCTCCTGTAAAGCAGCCATGCTTTGTTTGACTTTTTATTCAGTCCCTTGGCAGCTTCTTGGTGAGATGCAGGTCTGAGTCCCCCACAGCACAGCACACTCACAGCTGCCAATAAAGCCTCAATCCTTCCCCAGGCTATTTCCTAACAAGTTTCTTGTGCCTGTAGAAGTCTTCTGAGGAGAATGAACCGAGTCGAGAGCCAATACGATGGATGAGCATAGGTTCTCACTTCGGCTTCAAGTAGGTCTTTGATTGGAAGAGCTACTAGAACAGACCGGAAGCTCAAGGCAATTCACTGTAAAACATCCAAACCAACCTGGAATGACCAATTTTCAGAATTTCAGCTCAGTCTTCCCTGTTTAAATTCTTCCTTGACTTACAGTGTGTTTGCCTTCCTAGTGCCCTCAGCTATTTCACACACTGAGGATGCTGGACATCCCAACCCCATTTGCAACTCCCTCTTGCACAGGGGTTCACTTTTTTAAGCACTCATTACTTCTTTCTTATCTGTTTGAAAGCCACCTCAACACCGTCCACCCTAACGCCATCTGAGAGATCCCTGGGGTACTCAAAGCAAGACAGAACCTCTGTGGACAGTGGTGTGTCTTGTAGATACTCCAGAGGCCACACAGAGTCAGCGTGCCCATGGTCAGTACCACCACTTCTTTGGCCAAGGCCCACATGAAAGTCTCTCCTGACACCAGCACGTGCCCATGAAATGTATTAGGCAGCACTAGAAGGCAAAAATAATATTTTTCATCTGCATAAATGACTATCTGGAGCAGAATTTGCACACTACACCTGAAATCCTCAAGGCAAAGATTAAAGCTAAATGTGGTTTCCGGAATACTAGCCTCCTCCTATCTTCTCTCATAAAGAATGGCAAGTATGGAAATAAAACAAAAAAATATGGATTCTCCCCTTGATATCAGGCAGCAGAAGAGCGACTATCGAGGCACAGCAGACTGAAAAGCAGAAAGAAATTACAAAAACATGCAGAGGGGTTCTTTCCTTTCTAGCGCAGTGCCCAAATGGAATAAAAGGAGCTCTACACATCAGCTTACAATTCCAGATGACCAGCTACACCCAATCTAATGAGTCAAAGACTAATTAGAACATTTACTTTATGGCCCATTTGCTTCAGGAACAATGAAACATTATCTAGATCCAGTTCCTCCTGCAGGAGCCAGGAAGGATCTGTCTTTGACAGAATTTAAATGAAAGGCAAAGTGAAATTTCTATTAAACCTCCTCATAAGCAAACATTCATTCCTGTAAAGGCTCACAACTCCAGCCCTGATCCAACAAAATACCAAGCACATCCTAAAGATCAAGTGTAAGGCGGTTTCAGCATTTGCAGGTTTTACAGTGTTCACATTTTTAAAATTAGGCACATCCTTAAATGAGTTCAGAATTGAATCTTGCAGCACTGTGACTTCAGCAGTCGGAATGGTATCTGTTGACATGTGTGTTCAGAGAAGAAAGGAAAAAGAAACTAATCAATTTGCAATTTATGTTCCTTCTTTCCTGTTACATTGTTGACACAATTCCTTATAATTTCTAATTACCTGGAGAGAGGGGAACACTTGAACCTTCCTGCTGTCTGACATCAACCTGTCACTTCCTTAGCCACTCCTTGCAAATGCTGGAGTTATGCAAACAGACGCACTCCAAAATTCAGAAGATGTTGGAATACTAGAGGACAGGCCTGGCACTCAAACCTAGACCCTGCTTCTCCATTTGCCATTCCCTCATGACTGCGTATATTTATGTTTGGATGAGGAACACCCATTCCACTCCCCACATCTTCCCTTCTCTCCCAATTTGGTGTGGAATAAGCACACGGTACTGGCTGTATTTTTCTCCATCTGGTCAGCCAAACAGCCCCATCAACACTTCTGTCACCGCAGCTGGAGGCAGGTACTGTGGAAGGGGAACAAGAAGCTGGAGGGTAGAAGCCAGCATCTCCTTAAATCAGAGCCGCTGCTACAGAAGACAGTAAATGAAATCTTAGTGCTAACCTTTACAAAATAGGCAGGCTGCAAACAAGAATGATTTTTATGGGCCAGACCCTGCTGTTTTTACTCATGTTGGAAGTCCTATTGCCATTAAATATGACTGTACGTGTGAATTAAGAAAGCAATATTTGGATTTTTATTTATGTTGCCTCCCGTGCAATAACCCTGAATGGAAGTGCATTTGTTTATTTTTAAATGCACTCCAAGTTTTACTGTTAAGAGTGGCACTGCCTTCACATTGCTTTTCTGCAAAATAAATATACTGTCTTCCATAAATACAGTCCTGCTTTTCAATTCCTCATTACACCTTCAGATTTTAATCTACCATGCAAATCAGCGGTTTAGTGGTCGTTACACACTATGTTTCTATTATCTTCCTGAGCTTAATTTAAAACAGATACATGCTGTCTTGTGAATACATTGGTTTTCGATGTTCTAAATAGATTTTTAGTATAGATACTTGTTCCTACTCCATTATTTTCCCTTTCACCCTAAATAAAGTTTTCCCAGATCACTGTCGCTACTACAGAGAAATGCATTTTCTATTTTACCTTGAAAGAAATGTGAAAAAGGAAAATGCTGATGGCACAAGAAGCAATTTGAATCCCATGATAGAAAACATAGCCTTAGCAGACAATGCACAGTAATAAATAATAGTATAGGAACACTTTTCTTTTTTTTTTGTTATCAGAAGAGAAATGCAAGGTACACATTTTTAAACAAATACATGTTTCCTTTCGCCCTTTTTTGGTACAAAAGAAAGGTGGTAGGAGGCAAGAGAATAGATCTGAAAAATACATACCCTGTCTATCATTCAGTAGCTACAGAATTGGGTTTGGTTTTTAATAATGTGTATTGGTTCCACTTTTGGTACAGGTAACATATAAAGGACAGACAACAGATAGAGGTCAGACTCTATTACAAGAAGTCATTTTCCTCAAGGTGTTTTGGTACAGTTTGCTCTTATTTCCATTGTCATTACCCCGTGTGCAGAACAGCAAAGGAAGCCGTATATCTTACTGCCACGAACACACTGGGCTGTTTGTTTTAGGCTTTGCTACAAGTTAATCAGATTTAGTGAGAGTGATTCACCAGGTACATGCTCTTCCTTAAGTGCAATAGCGCTGCACAAGATGTGGAGCTTCAGGGATGACAAAGAATACATTAAGTTTTATCCAAAAGGATAGTACATGTCCTCTATGACTACCAGAGCTTATTACATCGCTCTTGGTGTAACAGGGTGAATTTAAAGCTTTGTGAATGCTGCCTTGTGACTGGCAAACTACTTCTGACACGAATCTGAGTGTTGCTGCTGTTTAATAGCTCTTTGGTGACCTTTCAGAAAAGAAAGGATGTCCTTGCTCCAAGCTCTAGCACACAGACACACAGATCACTACCGCAAGTAGCTTCTGCTCTGAAGGGGAATGAGTTCAACCGTTCTGTGGGCAGGGATTTCCTCGTCAGACCCCGTCTCCCAGATTTGCTAATCACAGCTCAGCTATACTTTCTCATTCCATTTCTGGGTGTCACAACTTCGAACTCAAGCTCCGTGGTAAATGAGGTTTAGACGCACAGATGATGATGACGATGCACACATCACAGGGCAATACTATTTTTCTCATCTAACTTCTTATGCAAACGATCATAGAGAAAAATCAACTATTATTGCTTATGAGTCTTACTGCCACCAAAGTGCAACAGATATTGAATACAAACAAATAAATGGACTCATCTGAAAGAGATTCACATTTTTGCTCGATCAGGGCCTTTTGAAAGGGTCCACATTACAGAAGCAACTTCATTAAGAGTCGATTTTTAAGTCACACCATTTCTGTGCTGCAGACAAGGCAGTTAAACATCAATAAAGAGGAATATTTTTAAAAGTTTACACTTGTGTTGCAGACAGTAGATATCCTCTCTGGCTGTTGTCTACTACCATATGTGAAATTATCTTTGTTGGCCACAATGCAGCCACTGATTCTTTACTCACCTCACCCACAGATGAGAAAGAATGGCCCCCACATCCCCAGATAATTTATTAACTGAAATGTTTGTTGTTTCTTCAGCTGTAAAAAAATTTCCTGTTTCTTTTTAATTCCGCTGTGAGTTTTGCAGCATTTCCCATCTTCACTGGCGTGCCCTGCGCTATTCGATTGTTGCCTTACTCAGATGGGGACTACATTTCCACACTGGATTAGGTAGGGACTGTAAAGAAGCTCCATTCTGTATAATAGAATATATTACTCCTAGTAATATTTTTAATACATAGTTAACTGTAGAACACTGTAAAATGCTGACAGCTCAAGCCTGGTCACCAACGTTGCAACAAAATACGCTTTATTTTATAGTAAGTATACACACTGGCTCTTTTGTTTCTATTTATCATCAACTATTTGTCACATCAGAAAGAGAAAGAAATGGGCAATCTGAAAAAAAAAATTATAATCAACAGAAATCGTCTGTCTTACAGCTGAGTTTGTTTCTTTGGGTGTGAATGGAAAGGAATGTATAGGAGTGACACAACAGCAGAAGAGCTTACACAGATTGTTTTTAATGGCGTCAGTATCCAGTCTATATAGACTGGAAAATATGCAGAGGTACACAATGCAGCAAACTACGAACAGCCTGCTTAGAAATCACGGGCTAGCAGTGACCATTACATCATTAAATATGAACAATGTCTTGGCCAGAAAAGCCAGTCACCTCCTATTCGATGTCTCAATGCAGTCACAGGGAACACAGAGGCAAAATGCAAAAGCCAAAGCACAACTATAAATACACAGGGAAAAAGCAACATGGAAGTACTTGCTAGATACATCAGTCGTAAGCAGAGTCAGTCCAGGGAAACAAATCAAGTAACAGAAATTGTTTGCGCTGCTTTGGTTCAAACCCAGACCCACTGGTGTTTTAGCTTTGAGATCAGTGGCAGGCGAGTGTCTAAGAGAAAAAGGCAAATGTAGTGTCTGTCTCTAAAGAGCAGCATGAGAATACCCCAGGCTATTTGTGATTGGGCCGACTCCTCCAAAATCAGGAAAGCAATTGAAAACAATAAACACCCATAAAACAACAGGCTTCCTGAAAGTCAGCCTGCTTTCCTTCTAGGACAGGTTAATGGGCTTCTGAGCTCAGGATTAGTTTCAGATTAACCTCAGAAAAGCTTTTACACGATCTCTTCTGATACTGTCAAACACAAGGTAAAGGGGTACAGTCTCAATGAAGTTATTGTACAACTACTAAAAAATTTCCTGCAGAGCTGTTGGTTTGCTACCAAAAGGAAATGATACGTTGATTAAAGCCCCTGCAAGAGCCTAAGCTGAGTGCAATGCTGCTCAGCATTTTTGTGACTGACTTTAATGATGGAATAAAACATGCAGTAATTAAATTTGCAGATAATATCAAGCTGGAAGGATGGATGAGGACTGCAGAGGACAGCATTAAAATTCCAAACTTATCTAAACAAATTGAAAATACAAATAAGATACAAAACTGAAGACACGTGTAACATACTGTATTCATGTAGAAATCATCAGTTGTACAAATACAACACAAGGAACACCTAATTACTGAACCATTGATTAGGAAAAAGATGTGGAGGCTGAAGGATTACAAACAGAACAAGCACCAGTACTTTCCTAATAAAACTGCCCTGCTGCCAGGGCGTGCAATGAAAAGTCACGCATCAGCACACGAAGGAGCCCTCAGCCGGCTGAGCCCGAGGTCGGAGCACTGTCTGGAGCTGAACACACCAGGCATCAAGAGGGACAGGAGTGAGATGGGCGGCTGGGAGAGGCAAGAATGATCAAACGTTTAGAAAACACATTCTGCGAGGAATGATTGGGAGAAGTGGGTTTGTTTAACTTAGCCAAGACTCAAGGAGACATAACAACAGTCTTCAAATCACAGAGAAGTTTTGCAAGAAGTTACTCTCACTACTCACACAGCAAATATGTTTAAACTGCAGCCAGGAGCATTTAAGGACGAATTAGACAAACATTAGTCAGGAATTATTTGGCATAATTAAGTCCATCTTGAGTTGGCTGAGGGATCTCTCAGAGTCCCTTCCAGCCCTATCTGCTGCCCTTGTTTTCTCAATGTTACTTCTAAAATCTCTATTAAAAGCATGGGTTTTTCTCTCCATGAAAATCTGAGACAGATCAGAATAAAGAATCAATTGCTAACAGAAAAGATCATTGTGATTGTTTTTCTTTAAATTTATATTAAAGGCTAAAAATTTCCAGAGTTACAGGTGAACTGCAGAAAATACCAGGTTATCCTTGTTACCCAAAATCAGCAGTCATGTTTTAGACTAAACAATGCACATAGACCTAAAAAGGGGAATTATTGCAATTACTGCAGCTGTGCATTTGAAGCAATGACAAGTTTGAGGGACTAAACAAATTCTAGATATTCTGATCATTTTATTATCATCTATCTGCCCATTTTAAAAGTCTACACAAAATATCAAAGGTACTTCATGGAGGGAACTTAGGTCAGAGCTCATCCAGCATTAACAAAGCAGACGACACTGACAATGAAAGCGCTTTGCCCAGTGGAAGGTAATTGCCCAGTGTTCATGACGGGATCCATAACACAACATATAAGGACCTGAAGATAGAAAGGTAGAAATGAGTGGTAGTTTGAATTCTTTGGATGAAGGATGCTAGAAAGCGGGACGGTATCACGTGCTGTTTGGGTGTCTGTATGAACACTACTGCATTTAGAACCCTCAGGGCTCACTCAGTCACAGTCAACAGCCGGTGTCATTGTAAGTATCGTCCTGAAAAACAGGATCAGAAACCAATCCTGGAGTAGCTGGCAGTAGCTTTTGGGTGACCAACTGCACCTTGAGGTGCCAAGAGCCTGGAAAACCCATAGCAGCCAGTGGAAAGCAGCCAACTCTGAAAATCTTACCTAAGAGTCTTCCTCTCAGCAAAGTGTTAAGAATGAAAACACTCGGTGAGCTCAGCAGAGTGTTGAGTTTGCTTTAGTCCTTATTTTGAGTCTCCTGCTTTTAACTGCACTTAAGTAATGTCACCTGAAGCACTTCTCTCACTGCATTTTATGGCAGACTAAATGGGACAACTCTCCTCACTATTATTCACCTACTGTCCCATGACAATTTCCCCTTAGCACTCTCTTAGATACCCTCGTGTTTAGTTCTCCAGGAACTGCTTTTATATTTCTGCATCAGTTTAGTTGCTCTCTTTAGGACCCTTTATATTATTTCATATGCCTTTTGAGGTGGAATGACTGAGATTGAACACTTTAATACTGGCAAAGGTGTACTATAAATTCCTGTAATGATACTCATTTTGTCTTAATGCAATCTAACATCTCAATTTCTTTCTAGACTGCATTGAACTGCAGCCTTCTCTGTGCTGTTCCCTGCAATGACCAAGTATTTTTCTTGGAGTCGTTACAGCTAATTTAGAACCTATCAGGTAGTATGATTACTTCCAATTGTCCGTTCAGAATCAGTTACCATCAGCTGTCTACCCTGAAGCTCACCTGTCATTTATTACCGCATGCTTGATCACTGTTTGATCCTTCTGCATTCTCTGTATCACCTCATAGCTAACAAGCCCCAAGTCATTTCACCTTGCCAAGAAAAAAAATAAAAAGTTCTACTTATTCCCTTTCCAGACAATTTTCACCAGTTCCAGTACAGGTGCTCACTCAACTCAACTATTAAACTTTTTCTCAAGTCCTTATTTCTTACCTTCTTAGAGCTCCCTAATCCACAAGAGAACTTCCTTCTTACACTGAGATCATATTTTTAGAGTAGCTTTATCCACATAAACTGTATTTATTATTGTGGTTACAAGATTTCCTCTCTTTACATAATGAAAGAATTCTAATAGGTTGCAAAGATAATGTTTTCCCTAACAGGAACTGGTTTGATTCACTCCTTGATAAAAACTTTATCGAAATGTTTCACAAATTTCTATGCCAACATGATCTCTACATTTCTCGAAGGCGGTAGTCACAAGGCTGCGATTCACTCATTCAGACCATTTCTACTCCTTACATAGTCCCCTCTTCCCTTTATCTATTTGCTTTATCTTTCTGCTTGCCTTTCACTTAGATTTTCAACTATTTGAGGATGGCTTTCACTCTCTTTTATATTTGGACACTGAACAGCACAGTAGGACTGGAGCCCACACATACAAGAAGCACCTTAAAAAGACAATAGTGACTTATTGCATGGAAAATGTTTCAGATAAAGTGATTTACTGCTTATCAAGCGCAAACAGACATTTCTATTGCTTCTGCGCGGGTACTTCTCTGCTCAGTCCTTCTACTAATAAAAATAACTCTTTTCTTTCCCAGGATTTTCTACCATCAACACTGCACTGATCCAACAGAATGCTATTCTTAGATTAACTCTACTGGATATAGAAGAAATTAATCTGGAGACCTCTGCCTATGCCACTACCATCCTTGGACTTAAGATGATATCAATTCAGACAATGATTTTTCTTATCTCCACTTTGGAGTAAGTTTTCTCCTTAACCCAAGAAGTAATTCAGTATAAAAAGTCAGAAACTTCCATCATCTTGGTACACACTCTTCTACTGTAAATAAAGTGAACTTTTTGTTTGCAGAAGTAAATGATGCTTTAAATATTTTTCCCAAATAAAAGACTATTCACATACAATCACAAACAACCTTAGCTGATCAATTATTGACACTAAACACTCGTAGGGGTTGCACCTGGCCACAAAGCTACCTTAGGCCACTCTGTTGTACAAGAGGAACAACCAGGACATTCAGCTCTCAAAATTACTATTTGGTGGTAAATAACCAACTATGGTAGATTCTTACGATCCTCTGTGTGATTGTACGGTAGTCGTAGGAAGAGTAAAGAATGAGACAGAGCAGATGTCCAGGGTGTGCCTGGAAGGTGACAGGGAAATGAGTCACTATTAAGGACCCTACTTCCATTTCCACAACTTCATTTGTCAAAGTCAGGAGTATGAAGTCAAAGACCAGCAAAAAAGAGCGACAACTCATAAGAAGATAGAATGGAGGTCAGCTTGCTGACAGAGGAAATTCCAGAAGAGTCTCCAAAGAAGCTGCATCTTGCTCAGGGATCAGGGACTGGTATGACTCAAGGAAAAGCCTAAAGCAAGCTACATATGTCATCACTTGCTGTAAAGATGCTTTCGGAGAACACTGTGCTTTAAAAAAATGATACAGGCATTGTTCTTAGAGAAAGCAGAACTGCAAGGTCTGAGATTAAGATAGATTTCCTGCCTACCTTTCAGAAGAGAAAGAGAGAAAACTGTGTTTTTTCCTCAAGAGAAATGCCAGATAGAGGCTCTGTCAGAGGACGCTCAATCTGAGATGTGATTCAACACCCTGTTAACTATCATAACAAAACATAGTTATTTTGCCAGTGTCCGCCTTGTCATGTAAGTGCAGATCTGAGCCCTCTTATCAAATCACATTTGCCCATCACTGACATCGCCTGGTGCTTCCTTCACTGCCCAGCTCAGGAAGGCTTCAGCAGAAGGCAGCCTAAACATCCTCTCTGCCTAAACAAGAGATCGAGTTCACGTTTGCAGGTCAGGCCTGGAACGGGCTAAGCACTCTGCAGACCAAGCTAGCAGCAATCCAAGCTTTCCTCTTCTTAAACACTCTCTGCACTAATTAAGAATGTCCAGAAATATTCTTATCCTGTATAAAGGCTGTACTGGAAATAGAAACAGCAAATGAGTCATAGAACTCAAATAGCTTGAAATTCTTTGCTTCCTAGTGTAAACATAGCTTGAGATGCTATTCAGTGGTGACAGAGACAAAACACCCACAGCCAGAGCCAGCAGTCACCTTCCCTCGTCGGGGATCGCAGGCTCGTGGTGCAGCTGACTGTTATCACCTCAGGACAGACAAGGAACTCCACTCAGCAGTGACAGATCTGAAATATATTCTTCAGGCTACAGACTCAGTGCCAAGATGAATCACTCCACTTTTCATCTCTTAGTGTCTGCAGACCTTTTAAGTTTTATACCTCAGTCTATTGCGGAAGAAAGAAAATATAGCACTGAAGAAGAAATGAAATAATGTCTAATGAAATGAGACCATCTCAGGATAGTGAGAGGGTCCAGCAAGCACAACATTCAGTGTATTCTTAAGATCTAGAGAACTTTTACCAAATGGCTTGTTACAAAATGTGGGAATAAATGTGTTCAAATAGAGGGAGACATTGGGATCGTAAGCAATCAGCTCTATCAAAGATCCCTGAAAGCTTTGAACACAACGGTTTCTTCTAAGAATGTCAATGTCAAATGAACTTAAGAAAATGAACTCAAACAAGCAAAACAAAGATAATTTACCTTACCATATCAATCAACATATGGTTGATGGACAGATGGTTTATGATCATACTATAAACACTAGAATCCTGTTCTGGAAACAACCTTGCGGAATTGTTTAGCCGCACCTATTCCTATACAATACCAATGAGTAAGATTTAGGATTAACAGGTCCAGAAAACCTCAGTGATTGTTTACGAAAACAGGTTTTCACACAAGTATTTCATATACTTTTCAGGATATTTTGTACTGCAGTGTCTGATGAAACACATTATTCTCCTATACATAAAACTACTGGGAAATTGGCAATAACAGCTTAGAAAGGTACACGTTTATGAAGTCTCCACTAAGCAAAGCTTACAAATCATAATTCATGTAAAATCAAAAAGCACTTTCAAATAATTTCAATAGGATCTTCATTTTAAATGAAGGATAAGTGTATGCCAGCTCTTTGCTTCCATGTATTGTTTGTTTCACAAAAGGGTAGGTTAAAAGAGATCTGGAAATACTGATGAGAAGCCAGAGTCAAAACTGGCATTTTCTTTCTAAGCTTCTGTTTTCAAAAATAGCAGCTTTGAACTTCATCTTCTGGGTGAAATCGCTCATGCTTATTCTCAATATAGAGATAAATGATTCTTGAGGCAAAATTTCAAGGAAAGCCATCACCACACACGTTAGTTAGCAAGTGTGGGGAGTGCACCAGGGGCTTAACAATGTACTTCAGTGAATTTCTCAGACCAGTGGTCATGGTTCCTGCAGCAGCCCTTCCTCTCTCATTTACACATATGCACGAGGCAGGAGGGGAGTCGCAAATGCAGCTTACAATCCCTCCTCAAGACATGGTACTAGGTTTTCAAGCCAATGATACAATCTTAAAATTATATACACACTGTATAGTATCAATATCTCTGAGCTAGAACTCAGGCTGAGTCTGTATTTGATACACTGCATGAACTTTGTCTCAGCTGGACAGAGGATGATCAAACAGGTTCTTGCATTGAAGCTTTAAGAGAGATATCCATAGCTCACCTTATTCTTACTACTTACTAATTTAAGTAGCAATAATTTTCATATTTTATGCAGTTTTCATCAGTAGATTTCAAAACACTTTACAAAGGAAGTCAACTATATCATCACCATTTTGCAGTTGTGAAATTTGAAGTAAAGGGAGGTAAAAAGCATTGTCAAGAGTCACCCAAAAAACAATAGGCTGAAGGAAAGGTACATTAAGTCTGGCACACAGACTGTGTGGAGAGAAGGATGGAACACTACAAATGCATTTGTGGAAAAGAGGTGCTAAAGGAACACAAGACCCTAAAAGACCAAAGGAAAGAGAAAGGCAAATGTAGAGACAAGGATCATCCATAACTACAATCTTAGCAGGGAGCACACGAGCAGTGCAGTAGGTACAAGTAGACACAAAAGGAATTATCAGAGCCAGTGAAAAGTGTGGCAAAAGGGTTATGAGAACAAAAAATGTAAAAAGGAGCTCTTTGGTAGGGACTATAAAGGGTCCTGAAAGGTCAGAAAATAAGAGGTTGTAACAGTCCAGATAGAACCAATGACACGTGTCGGCAAAAGAGGGTTGAAGCTGTGCTCAGGTGGTTTCTGACCTGTGTGACTCAAGGTTGTGGGTTTTTTTAACTTCAAGCTGACACTGATGCTGCACACTGAGGCTCTGCCAAGTGTGAAACAAAGGAGTCGATTTGCTTTTCATGTTCCTCTTCTGCTCTAGTTAGGCTTCTCTCCAGGGCGGTTTTCTCTTTCGCACTGATTTATTCTCTCTCCCATCACGCTTTTTCCCCTATGCTGCTCTTTAGTATCAAGTTCGATGTTGCTTCCTAGATTTTGTGAGAGTCCCTCCCTCCCTGGACAGTACAAGGTTTTTTCATTTAAATTGATTTAAGCTTTAGTTTTGCAGTAAGAGATTTTTCTTCCCTTCTCATCCCTATGACCAACACTCTGCCCTTTAGCTCAATCAACGTGATAATGGCATTTGTGTTGCTATGCACAAACCACCTAGCCTTTATGTCAGAATATTTTGTGGAGTAAAAAAAAGAGCAATAGAGAATTCATCCATTTCAGATGAAAAAAAATCAGGAAATTTTCTCTTACTCTCTATCACTGAACATGCCTGTGCATTTCATATACCAATCTATATATCAATTTAAAAATGAGCACAATATGAGAGTAATGTCCTTGCACAGAAGCAGTTTTATTCATTTTTTGGGCATTTCTTCACTGCTGGAAAGCAATATGTAGGTGTAAGGTCCTGTAATTGAAATTGCTGTGGTGGAGTGCAGTAACTTACCTTATATAAGCTTGTGTGCTTGTATGCACATGGTACACACCTTTAATCAGTGTGTCATCTAAAACATGTGAGTTATAGACCTTAACACTATGTAGAAAAACAAGGCAAAACCATCCGCGGTTCAGAATTAATAAAACAGTGTCCCCCCTGCATGAAACTACAAACATTTACTTCATCATAGTTGTCTACAGAGGATGTGAAATACAAGGTTCACCATTTTGTCTTCCTTCTCTCTCCTGTCCACATGCAGACAACCAGAAGTTTGTTTATTGATGCTGCCAAGCATATTTCATGCCCTTGACACTTGCAACACGCGGTGTTCCGCTGGCTCCGCAGCCTGGGTGTCTCACTACGTGAGGGCGAGTGTCTCTTCTTACCCATTAAAAGTTTAAGGTGCTTCTGGAAACAGCTTTTCTAAGCCACAGATTTCTGGGTTTCCTTCCAAGCACCCTTTAGGAATCAGAAGCCAAAACTAGCCAGATGCTAAATTTGCTGTCAGAGTATTTACTATTTCCAGTCTGTCCCATTTTTAACAGCTCAGCCAGACTGGAATTTAGCAATGCCATTGTAACAGGTAAGCATTGCCAGTATGTGTAACATAACACCTCCTTGAGAACACCCTGTTTCTTCTGATGTTTGTTAAGCATTATCGATATTTTTACTGATTGGTATGACCTGAGACCTTCTCAATAGCTCTAAAACAATTTTCCACCTTGCACAAGTATAAGCATTAGGCAATTCCTCTCACCACTTCCTTTTTGGTGTCACAGAGTATGTTTTCTAATGATCATCCGCTTATCCTGCATTTTTTAATTTGTTTTGGTAACAAATTAATTAAAGCTATTGTGAATTGACACTGATAGCCCTCTGCTTCTGCAAACAGCCTTCATGAAAAGAAAAACATAAAAGGAAAATCTCTGCACCCTTCCACAACAGTTTCATGGGTGAAAAGCCACTGGGAACTTTAATAAACATGTCACCAGACACAGCTCAGAAATACACAGACACTAAAACCTTTTTGCACATAGTTCCTTGAGTAAGTGCTTGAAGAACCATTGCTCCCCATCAAGATCCTACTCTAAAGGGCTGGCCTTGGCTGTAAGTAAGTTTCATGCCAAAAAAGAAAAAGCACCAAACAGGATGCGTAGAGTCAAGCAGGAACTCTGCAGCTCCTACACGCTCGGAGCCTCTGTGACTCTGTGCAATCTACACACAAACACATTTTCATCAATTGAGTAAATATTCACTTTAATTTTTATACTTAACTTGAGACCTTTTGTATTTGTTTTTCACATTACTGATGAACTGCTAAACTGCCGTAAGAGCTCCAGGCTTGCTACTCTGCATCTCAGGTTGGCTGCTTCACTAGTGAAAGTCTGTCCACATGACCTTTATCATCATCTTCCTTACACCTCTCTTCCAGTGGTAACTTGTGCAGTCAGTGAAGCACAAAGGCTTTGGGTGGAGCTTCCTCTTCGAAGGAAAAATACTATTCCATCCCTTGGAAAATTTTTCCTTCTAGATAAGTTATTTATATCTAGATAGTTATCTAGATAGAGATAAATTAATAAATGACAGGGAAAAAAACTTCTACAATGGAAAAATATTACTGAGGAGCCAGTTGCTGATAAAGCCTTGGAGAGTTTCACTTAAGACATCACCCCCATCTCCTGGGACGGCTTCACACTGCTGCAGGCATTCTGGGGAGTTGCCTCTGAGCAAAGCCACCACCTTCTTTCCTTCAGAGAATCTGTACCCAGAAGGTCTACATTTTAATGACAGTAAATAATCTTTTCTCACACAAGTCATGCTATCAAACTCTTTTATGGATGAGTAAGTGAACAGTAGTGTTTGTAAAATGTAAAAGTAAAATAGAAACCCAAATCAGAGGAAATACTTCTTCAAATATGTAATATTTTAAAAATTATATCAATATGGTGGATGATTGGAGACACATATAATATAATATATTCCTACATATCATTATTTTACTTGCAAAGATTCACATCGCAGTCAGATATTGTTTAACTTTTAGAAATAGTCCACTGTGGGTTTTTTTTTCCTTCTCAAAAGTCCTTGGGCTTCTTTCATATGAGCCACTGTGGATCAAATAAAAAGTTTAAAACTTAAAGAAATGTTTTCACAGTCTCTGGATCTTCTGAGCTCTGCAGGTATAAAAAGAAATTAAATAAAATACAGCACAAGTTAAAATTAAATAATTAAATCAATTTTTTTACTTATACTGTGAGAAAATACCAATACTCCTGGCAAGCACATGTGACAAAATCAAGAACCATTTTTTTAAATTTATATGCAGAAAAGAATATCAGGGTGATGCCAAAAAGTGTCACTTGCAATTTCTGGTATCGAGTCCTCAAGAATGGGCATCCAGACAATGGATGCCTAAAGGTAATGAGCAGGAACGAGTAACACAACTTCTGAAACACTGCCTGGCCTCTCCAGCTGTTCGCGTGCTCTCTTTTCACCAGCACCACACATTTCTGACAGACACATAAATAACCATTAAAGAAGCTCAATAAATGACACAGCTTGGACTACTTTCTTTTGTGCGTATTTCACTACCAACGCTGATCTCTCAAAGGAGATCAGAAATTAAGCTTTACTTATATATTGATTTAAGAGCAAGTTATGGAAGATTGCCAGATACATCTGCTCATTAAAAGACTGAAACCCCCTCTATTGGCTGTCATTTCCTTTTCTTTCAAGAAAGCTCAGGAGGTAATTCTTAGCATGTTTGTTCTCTACTTCATTTGTATGTTTCCCTCCACTATAAAACCACTGTGCAATGTGCATGGATGTTTGCCATAAATCACTACAAGTATTTCCAGACCTTGTTTTCCAACTTACTGAAATAATTAGTGAATCTCAAATTAATCCAGACAAGACACGTCTCTTCAGTTGTACAGTTCTAAAAAATAGCAAGAGAAAGGATTTAATAAAACTTGTCAATGAAGGCTTGTCTGCCTGGAGCTGTGAGGCTCACAAAAGGAGCACAGTTTTAATATTGAAAACAATATCTGAAATGAAAGACCTTATGTGCAGGTCTAAAAATGAATGTATATGGAGGATTTACAGTCAGGATATGTCTCACTGACTCCGCAGTGCATAACAAAGCATGAGGAGAATTATCTATATTGTAATACTGTGCAAACCCAAGGCATCCAAAATCACTCCATTGCTGAATAAGTTCACTCGATACTCAAATTTGAAACAACTCACACCCTAAAATAACTCACATTTTTTAAAAAGGAATTTTTTTCATTTAACCTCTGTCCTTAGGTTCCCTCTTTAGACATTAAGATCCTGTACTTAACGTCAATTAATTACATATAAGACATCTTAAAAAAACAGAAAAGGTCTTTGGAATTATGCTTATGTTGCTCATTTAGGAAACCAAAGATACAGGCTGAAGACACAAAATTATTGCAAAATTTCTCTTTCATATATGAATTACAGAAAAGTAAAAGGAACACATTCATTCAGCTGTATTATTAATACTTACCTCTAAGCCTAAAAGAACTCAGATTCTGTCTGTCAGAATCCTGGCAATGATTTTTTTCAAGTCCTCAAATACTGTGCAATGGATTTAAATCCGTTAAAGGAACATTTCGCTTCAGGTCCATAGCGTCATACTCAAGTCATCCACAGATACTTGAAAATTTAAGTCTGTAGCACTTTCAAAACTGATTACTTCAATGGCATTTTAGATAATACACAGCAACTGTGTCACATCAAACTATTCTTTCTTCCTACATCAAGATTTTGTGGCTCAAAATGGGAATCATTGGGTTGTTTCTGTCATTCACACTTTTAGTGCTGTGCTGTCGTTCATCATTTCAGCTAACGAATAAATAACAGCTATTTTCTCTACTTTTGACAAATCAGACTTTACTTCAGTTGATCCTTGTCTGTTCTTTCAGATCCAGTGAGAGGAAAAGGGAATCACAGGCAGGTACTTTTTCTGAACTTGAACTGAGTAATCAGATTATGACTCCCCCTTAGCAAACGAGAGCATTATGCCAACACCAGCACCACAGGCAAGCAGAAGCAGAGGTTGCTTGACTTCTCTGTCCATCTCTATTCTATGGCTACAAAGGACATATTCAGGCCCAAAGGATCAGAGAGACACTAAGAAGCCAGAATTCCACAAGTGCCAACCCTGTGGCAAAGTTCTCAATTTACTTATTCTTTCAGCTGTTCCTTCTCCTGCCTCAGGACGCACTTCAGCTTCTCACCCGAAGGGGCTGGGAAGGGACATGCTCCAGAATGGTCTATTATGGGGCAGCTTCTTGGAAAGCATCTGTAGCCTGCGTGTATCTCCCAGTTTCCCAAATCCCAGCCCACATACATAACCTGATGCTCTTCAGCTCACCAAGAGGCATGCTTTGTTCATTTCTCCTGAATCTCATTTGTCAGAACATTCTTCCCACTTGTACCAAATTCCAAAAACAAATTATTTTTTTTACCATGCAAAAAGACATATTTACCAGGCGTGCTAAGATAAGTATGACATGGTCCCATCTTGTATACATAGGAGCTCCCTGTCTATAGTGTGCTCCTTTCAAAGGCTTCTCAGGAAGAATCTTTCACTCAGCTCTAGCTATCTGTATCTTCCATCTAAATGCAGCAATCAAACACCTGATAAATCTCTATTCCTTTCTACACGAAAAGAGAATAACCCCCATGAGAACTGGAAACAATTCTTCAAACTGGATAGGCAAAACCAATCAGAATTAGTGAAAACCACCATCAAAAAAGGAGCAGATGACTAGAAAAAAATCCTTGCCCTGCACCCTGTGAGCGGAGAACCTCTTCTTTGTTCTTCTAATAAAAAGACCTACTACTACTGCAACTTACACTGCTGTGCTTTTACCCAAGATTAAACATGCAATTTTGTGTTACATCCATGTTCTGTGATTACAATGAATATTTTAGATTCTACCTGGACCTTCCTTCCATGAATCCAGCTCCAAGCATCACATTGACTTCTAAGGGTGCAGCTAGAAACTATTGTGCCTGAAACACTGCAAGCGAGAACTTAGGAGAATCCCAGCTTGAGGCTTTATACCTTTTGGTGCTGTTTAGCCATGTCCAGTCTTTCATTTTTAGAAAACATTATGATGATGGTTGTGACAAGACAGCTTTGTCATCTAAGAGTTTACAGACCTCCTCCCCCCCTTTCCACCTGGCTTTTGAGTTAGCTTGTAGAATATCAGCAAAGTGTAGTCTCTTTGCCAACTCCCTACAGTCATGAAGACGGGAAACTGCTGTTCATTTTATCAGTACCCTATACTGGTGATGATACTGAACTATTTTGATACTGAATTTTTTTAATTCATCTTCTTGTTTGCTGAACATTTTACAGCTAAGTCATAAACTCCATACACCACTTCCAAGTCACAAAAGAATTCGTAACAACCGCAAACTTTAGTTACATACTCCTGGTTAACACAGCTATGTATAGAAGCTAATGACAAGCAACAGGAAAAAAATCTTTTACCTGTGCTTGGAACAGAAAATAATTTAAACTATGGGGAAATTTAGCTTTTTAGACATCATGGAAAATGTATGAGGTGTTATAGGCTAAATGGCTACTAATAAATTACACAGGCACCTAGGAAACCCATGAGATCACAACAAATGTTCAGGGATTTTCCATCTAATTTAATTCTTAAAATTTAAGTACTAGGGTAGATCTCAAATAAGAAAGAATATTTTTCATTATAAATAGAAAGATGTCCTTTTCCTGGACCTCAAAGAATTACAACATTTAGGGCCAAAAAATCTTGTGAGAATACCACGTTAGAATTACGCTTCATTCATACTAAGCCACAACCTTTATGTTCATCCTCAAATCTTACTACTCTGCTCCTAATCCTAACCTGGATCTAAATTTTCACAAAAGATATTAAGGGATAGGCTGCTCTATCTCTGTTGAATATTGTATCTTTGAATGCTTTATAAGACTTTATTTCAGTCTTCCAATTACAGTAACGATGAAAACATGCACTGATAGCTACTTTTAAAGCTGTGTCCTCTACGAAGTGTTACTCAATACAGTAAAGATCAGGCAAAACACACCTAAGGGCTGTCACAAAGCATTTTCATAGAAGGTCATGCTTTGACACTGTCCTGAATAAATAAACTTGTCATAGTATTAGTTATCTCCTAAAGCAATTCACAGACAAATGATTTGATATCTACTGTTTTCCTGCAGTACGGAAAGATTTACCTCCTCTCTCCACTCCATGTTGCAGCACGAGCTGCAGAAGTGGCATCCGCACCATCTCCAACCCGCACCAGCACCCTCCTGACCAGAAGAATCCTGAGAAAAGCCTGGCTGTGAGAGAATGTCCTTCCAAAACCAAGCCCCTTTTCTCAAGTGCTAGTCAGAGCAAGATACACTTCAAACACCAACATCTAAATAAGTGCTCTCCCTACTACATGGCAGTAATTTTTCCTTAGGAGATATTTTTTTTCTCCTCTGAAAGGATTTTATTTACCTTCCTCTGCTCATTTAGTGGAACTCCCTCTTACACGTGCTCAATTATGGTCAGGCAGGCACAGGATAACCATTTAGAGCCAAAAGGGCGCCCGCAACTAAGTATTAGCGCTCCTAGAGGCTTTGCTGGGGCTTCTTGCTTGGACTTTTCCACGTACTCTGGGGTTAACACCTCTGGCATTACACCCAAAGGTGCAATGCCCAACACTAGGGAGCAGCCAGGTTTTCTCTGTATCCTTTTCGTTTTCAAACAAAAGGAAATTTCCCTCACAGCCTTTGAGTGGCCGCCTTCACACACACACACACACACACACACACACACCCGCCCCCGAGACCGGGGCAGGGGAGACAGAGGCGCTGTTATGGGAAACAACGCAGTAACAGGGCCGTGCCCACGGTTCTGTGCTGTTCTGAGGAGGATTTGAAGGGTCACAGACTCACTTTTTCGTGCAGAGAAGCCCGAGCAGCTCGGGGACAGCAGGCGCTGCTCATGGCCGGGCGCGGCCCCTGGCGAGGGAATCGTGGAAGCACAGAACGGTTTGGGATGGAAGGGACCTCAAAGCCCACCCAGTCCCACCCCCTGCCACGGGGAGGGACACCTCCCACTGGATCAGGGGGCTCAGAGCCCCATCCAGCCCGGCCTTGAACACCTCCAGGGATGGAGCAGCCACAGCTTCTCTAGGCAACCTGGGCCAGGGCCTCCCCACCCTCATCATGAAGAATTTCTTCCTAATGTCTAATGTAAATCTTCCGCTTTCCGATTTAAAGCCATTTCCTCTTGTCCTGTCACTACTTACCCCTGTGAAAAGCCCCTCCCCAGCTTTCGTGGAGCCCCCTGTGGGTACCGGAAGCCTTCTCTTCTGCAGGCTGAACCCCAACTCTCCCAGCCTGTCAATGGCTGGAATGGCAGGAAGATGCCAGAGGAGGGTTAGGTTGGACATGAAAGGTTCTTCCCCCAGAGGGTGGTGAAACACCGGAACAGCGCCCAGGGAAGCAGACACAGCCTGACAATATTCCAGAAGCTTTTGGCCAACACCCTCAGCCACACAATGTGAATGTTGGTGGTGTCCTGTGCAGGGACAGGAGTTGGTCTTGATGATCCTTGAGGGTCCCTTCCAACACAGGATATTCTATGATACTATGAAATCCCAGCATGGGCCACAGAGACGTTTGGGAGCAGCTAGGGGAGTGGGAAAGCAGTCTGGGACACTGCCTGCGAGCAGAGCAGGCTCCCCGGCCTCAAGCCAGAGCCCCCTCCCCTTACTCAGCTCTCGCTCTACAGGAGGGAAATCAGACAAAGAATAATACATTCTCCATCATCTCTTATCCTCAGTTTCTATCAGTTTTGGAATAAAAATCTGAACTGCTGTCCTGAACGCATGTGTGATTTCTGTTGGCAACTGGTGCTACACGTCCTTGGAAAGACATGTCCAGGGGCAGCATTTTCGACCAATGTCTTATACCTGCAGTGTTCTCTCAGGGGACCATTTCTAGGCTGTTCAGGCAGCATTGGGAAGGAAGTAATAACTGCATTCGGCTTACACAATGAAAAAATTGCTTCCTTTATTTATTACTCCAAGATAGAACGGAAAATATTTCATGTTCATTTTCAGAGAAGATGGTTACTGTCAGCCTCACGTCAACTGCAACCACCAGAAATCAAAGCACTGCTATCCGAAGTTATTGGAGTGGCCTCTCCTGCTCCCATTTGGTTCTGAATGACCCTCAAAAACAGTGGGAACTGTTTGTAACTCATCGCTGCATACAGCAAGGAAAACCAGTTGTAGTGCAGAAAGACCATACCTGGGACGGTGGCTGGAGCCAGCGAAATGGAAAAGGTTTGTTCCTGTCAATGCTCAAACCCACTCAGATCACAGTAAAATGGGAGCTGAGTCACTCGAAACCGAGGATTGCTCCCTCTTAGCAAGACTTTAATTTCTGCGTGAGCTGCTGCCTGCATGTATGCAAACACTAGGGGTGACAGAAAAGCAGTCACAGCTCTGGCTGCTGGCAGTCCCCTGGCTCCCCTGAAGTGCAGTCAAAGCCAGCAATCTGTCAGTAGGCATGAGGCCAACATATCTTGCTTTTTGTGTTTAATAAAGCTATTTTTCTTCAGACTAAGAATTGCATGGTTGTTCTCCAACGGAATTACATGAAAGATCACTTGAGCATCTTTAAGAGGACAGTGGCTAGAGGAGCTCCAAAGTGTTCCATGATTATCTTGCAACCTCTGCAAAAGACTGGCATTTTGCAAGAGGTGACTTAATGCCATTTCTGCTCTACATTTCTCAGGGCAGAGCCATTTCATGAGAATACATTTGAGGTTGTTTCAACTCCTATGAGCTCAAAACATCACTGATGATAGTTCCACCTTGGCTTTCACATAACGAGTTTTGGTACAGAAAATTACCCAGCCAGACCTTTCAGTATTAAACAGACAAAGTACACTCAGGATCCAAAGTGGGAAGGATCAGTCAGATTGCAAAGGAAACTAATGATACAAGGAAGCACTTTACTCAATTGTACTTACCTCTGTGCAAAGTAGGAGGGAAAATGTGCCCTGCACAGTGCTGCTATGGATAAAAAGCATCTCACAAAAACAATGTGAATAGGAATATGGCCATCACATAGAGGAGACCAGTGTACAGGTCACTTGCTCACAGCACCCCAAACCTGGGTGCAAAAGTTACAAACACTGCCATGAGCAACTACCTCAAAGGATTTGACATGAATCATCAGCTGTTTAACAATTAGGTTATTAGATCAGATTTAACCTAACCAGAAATCTGGTTAGGGGTTCAGAACTGGAAAATTAAAACCTTCTCTTGTTGGAGATTTTTTTTTTTAATAAAGAGCTTGTAGCTGAATAGTAAATAAGGTTTAGACCTGTTAGAAGATTAAGTGTTCTGCTCTGTTCCTAAGCTTATACTTAAGGCAATTAATAGTTCTCAAGGTCTGAACCATAGGGATATGCATGAATTTTCTTAATTCCACCAGCTGAAAGAGATCTGAATGACTTTTTCCTTTTTTACTGTCACACCATCACTGGTACAGCTTGCAGTGAGGTAAACCAGCAGTAGCACAAGATTATCCATCAGTGATCCATTAGAAGAGTAATGCATCGTATCTGTCACAGCAGATTAAAAATGTGTAAAAAAAAATCCACTACAAAACTCATAGTAAGAATGGGGGCTGTTTGTTTTTTTCTACTTTAACTTCCCCTCTTATTTAACTTTCCAGTTAAAATGGATGAAGTTTAGGAAGAATTAAGTTTACAAAAAATAAAAAAAAAGTTGCAAAACAGCAGATTTACTCCACATCTGCATTATAATTGTTGCTTCTCAGAAACATGAGGCTTATTGTGCATGGGATATGTGGTATATACCATGTAGAGAGACATGTGTTTCCATCCTGGAACCACAGGCATACGTGTGGGTACAACCTCAGTTTTCCCAGGTCAGGATCCTGAGACCATTTTTCCTGACTTCCTCCTCCCAGTCTTTCAAAACCAAGAGTGCAACCCCACATTCTTCTTTTTTTCACTATATATACTCATTTTGTCAGTCTCTGATTCCACATCCAGAAGAAGGAATACAAATCAAGCAGTGTTTCTAGGTGATCAGATGGAAGTTACAGATTGCTGTCGTGGCTAGCTATCATCAGCTGAATGACACTGTGTAGCACCTTTCTTGGAATTCAGCTTTAACAGAGTCCAGTGTTAATCTGGTGCTCCTGGTGCATGAAACCAATGTGCTTCATGGGCCAGGAATGGGTCACACAGCACAGCAGAGCACAGCACAGCGTAGGAGGTTCAGGATCACATGGTGGTAACAGGCAGTTTTGTCTCCCAAATAGTGAGCCATAACACAATAGCAAATACAGAAAGCAATCATTACAAAGTGGCCTGCTTAGGTTTGCCATATGCTTGCTTACAGTGCTACGAATCACTTTGTCAACAGGCACTGTATCTTTAAAGTTCCTACTTTCTGTAGTAATTATAGTCTGAAATCCCCGTACAGTCAATTCACCTCAAGAAAGGTGAATTCCATTGTTAGCTTTGCAGCTTGAATTGAAATCCTCAAGTTCTACTGCACAGAGAACACACGTCCTCTGGTGAGACACTGTCCTTGATGCAGATCCTTAAAGACCCAGGGACAACAACTGTAGCCACATTAAGGATTTTTCTTGATAATATTTCACCTTTCTGTTTTTATAATAAGCCATGATCTTTCTTCCCAATCATTTGAAATAGTCCAACAGATATTATGAGTGTCTGCAAATACAAAAATTCCTCCTGACTCGTTGCTATTCGCTCTTCCCTTTAAAGGTCTGTTGGTCATTCTGCTAGTGCCTGAGTAACCTGCACAAGGGGAATTGCTTATATTATGCTTAAACATAAAGCACTTATAATTACCTGATAACTCCATTCGGCAAGCTCCTCAAATAAGCATGTAAGCTACTTTCTTGTGACAACATATTTTCATTGCTCTTCAAAACATTTCTGCCTTCAGGAGCGCAAATTTACCTGGTGAATTGCCTACAAGTAACGAAAAAAAATGGATGCCTGCAAAGTATCCAGCAGATTTTCTTCTCAAGAACCTGTTAGTGAATACCTCTCACTTGTAGTTTTACAGTTGTGCCCCATTTTATCAGGAGTTTCTAATTAAATTCTCATTAATGTCAGCATCATAGAAAAGGACCTTTAGCATTTCAGGTGGGTGTTAAGCTGTAATTAGGACTTGTGCGATCCTTCTGCCCAAGTTATTATTCAGGCACAAAGAATTGTAAGAGCTTCTTAAAAAAGTAGAGTGTTGCAGTCCTTGTTGTAGAACTTCTTGGTGTGTATTTTGTCCTGTCCACGGTGTCAGTTACAGAAGAAAAAGTCCTGCAGTATCACATCAAGGCAGTTTTCTCAGTTCATCAGAAGACTGTTCCACAAATCCAGCCAATCTGTCAAGAATAACTTGTCTGCTTTAAGACTCATTCTAAACATATTCTTTCACACTTTCTTCTGGAAAAAATCCTGTGCTGAGCCTGTAAATAAGTTTTGCTCGAAAAGGTGTTTTCACAGGACCAGGAACACAAACATGTATGTGTTTTAATTTCTAGGACTTTTTTTCTAATTGTGTTTTATTAATAAACCTTATTGACTTTGTGTTCTATTTTACCATTTAGCTCAGGTTTTTATTTTCTTCTGTCTTGTGCAAACTGTACTTTTATTCCGTGGGAAATTAGAAAGAAGACTTCAGAATTTGATTCCTGATTACTGTTATTAGTTTTCTGTAACCTTTGTTGAAAAGGGTAGAAGACAGCAGCCTTCCTTTCCAAATGCCTACCAACACTGCTGTCATCTCATGTTTTAGGCTACGTGACCCACAACCAAAGAACCAAGATGACAGATACATAATAATATCAAATCTTTACTTGCTTGCATACATAAATGAACCATTTAAACAGCTTCACTGCAAATTTGAGAATAAGAATGTAATCAGAAGCACATTTTCTCCTCAATTTCCTGATGGTTTGTAAGAACAAACTTGCAAAGAACAGTGATGGCGTAAATACAGCATAAGACTTTACAAATAAGACTATTATTTTCTTAACTGTAGTGGACAGAGTGACTTCCAGTTTACTTTCTGAATTTGAAAATGTGGCACACATACAGCAGAAATGTAACTGTCTGTGCTGTACTTCGATTTTACACTAGTTTGTTTCTCTAGAACAGCTTGATAAATTGATTGTATCACAATAGTTAGAACTTGTAACACAGCAATCTCCCTGCAATACAAAAATATGTAATTAAAAGATGTTAAGATTTAAATGTTTCTACGTGCCAGAAAAATCATACTAACCTGTATTAGCCATAGTATTTACAAATTCTCTTAAAACTGACCCACTTGCACACTTTTTTCTTGTAATGACTATGCTAAAAAAAAACCACTGTGTATGAATTTTTCAAATCAATATTAACATTTTTTTCCTCAGCTATGAAAAATGTAATCTATTCCTGTTTGGGAATTATTGTCAGGCAAGCTGATGTTCTGCTGGATGCTGTTAAAGCTTTTCAGTGCAGTAAATATTGTTGATATCATTTCACTGACATGTGGATCAGAATAATATAGATAGTTCATAGCCAATTGTTTGAAATACATTTGTGTATAAGTGTCTAAGAAGAGTGGGAAATAAAACAAAAGCTTGTAAAACGTGCTGTTAGCACCTAGATCAGTAAAGAAAGAGGTGATTGAAAACATACCAGAGTTTTATAGCAGAGAAAGGATTGCTATCTTACACAAGGTCAAATATATAGAAGAGAAATTATCGTGCTTTATTTGAATAAAGTATAAATATTGATCAGATTTAACGTAAGAGCCTGGAAGTAAAATAATTTCTAAAAATATGAGATTACCTGTTAAATATTCACCCAAGAATCAGAATAATGTGACCAAGAAACGGTCTGGTACATAAACTGGAACAAACAGAGAATTACAAGCAGGTTCCTTGCAGTGTAATCGATCAAAGACAGTTGCACTTAAAGTTACAAACGTGAATGCGCGCTGACAGGGCCCATCAGCAGCACAAACACAAGAAATGAAATAGCCATTTCCCAGTGCACTGCAATCTTTGCAGATGATGACCATCTTCTTGAAGGTGAGTTTGCTCATTCTCTCTGATTGTAACCCTCCAAAACTTTAGGTCTTGGAGAAGGAAGCATATCGTTAGTCACAAAAACACTCTGAATGTGCACGTTGTTGCTGCCACACCAAGAAGTTATTTTTGCCCTCCTCATCATAACAGCAGTCAGCTACACCTGTGACTGACAAATAGACAATTCATGACCAGCAAAAAGAAGAATTAAAAGATAAGCGTTTTATCTTTAGAAAACTGAAAACAGGAATAATTTTTATCACCCCTGATTAAATTATTCAGTATATTTCTAAAGTAAAGCATTTTCCAAACCGCGCGAGGTGTCCCTTCATTGGGTCAAGCCAGCGCAAGAGCTATCCTCATGTGGAGGTGGGGTGTATGAGGAGAAATAACTATAATTCATTCACAAATGCATCAATTGCAGTCAGGACAGTAGAGCAGACATGAAAACTACATCTTACTTTGCAGGGTGTAACTGGATAAAAACAATTCCCTGTAATCATGTAATCAGCATGGCAGGCAGTTCTATGCTGTGCTTCCACTGAAGGACTAACATGAGAGACTTGAGAATATTGAAAGAGAAGCATGCAAAATGTCAAGGTGTTTTGTAGACTGCAGCAGCTTTTGAGAAGTGCACAAGGATTTTTTTAAAATCTCATTTAATTATTTTTATTATAAAGTACCCAGGCTGATGCAAACACAGACCCATCGTCAATGAAGGATTGGTACATGAACCATTAGAGGAGTCTGACCTGTACAAACTAATGGGCCCTGACAACATTCATCCGAGGGTGTCACTGACATCGTTGCAAGACCACTCTCCATAGTCTTTGAGAGGCTGTGGAGACTGATGGATGTCCCAGAAGACTGAAAGAAGGCTAATGTCACAAGAAGGGCTTAAAGGAGGATCTAGAAAATTACAGGCCCATAAGTCTTGCTTCAGTTCCTGGGAAAGTTATGGAATGAACCCTCCTGGGGGCCATCACAAGTCAAATGAAGCATGTCATTGGGAAAAGCCAGCACAGATCCACCAAGGGCAAATCATGCTTGACAAATATGATTGTCTTTTGTGACAAAGTAACCTGCTCAGCTGGAATGGGGCAAGCAGCAGACATTGTCTACTCGGATTTCTCCAAGGCTTTCCGTACAGTTTCCCCACAGCCTCGTCCTACAGAAACTGATGTGTCACAGTCTAGACAAGTAGTCTGCGTGGTAGGTGGGGAACTGGCTGACAGGCTGCTCCCAGAGGGTGGTGGTAAATTGTTCCTTTTCAAACTGGTAACCAGTCACAAGTGGGGTCCCCCAGTATCGATACTGGGCCCAACACTGTTTAATATCATCGTAAGTGTCCTGGATGACAGGATCAAGTGTACCCCCGTGACACCAAAAGGAGTGAGGAAGAGGACACCTGAAGGAAGACCTGAATAGACTGGAAGAGTGAGCTAAAAAGAACCCTATGAAGTTCAACAAGGACAATTGTAAGGTCTTGCACCTGGGAGAATATAATCCAGGAGTGCAGCACAGGCCAGGACCCAGCCAGTGGGGGAGTAGCTCTGTGGAAAGGGACCTGAGGGTCCTGATGGACCAGCAGCTCAATATGAGCGAACAGCGTGCTGCTGCGGCAAAGCAAGTGAACAGGGTGCTGGGGTGCCTCAACAAGGGCATCTCCAGCAGAGATAAAGAAGTCATTATCCCACTCAGCACTTGTCAGGCTGCACCTGGAATACTGTGGTCAAGTTTGGTCCCTGTTATGCAAAAAAGATGTGGCCAGGCTGGAAAGGATGCAGAGAAGGGACCACAAAGACAATCACAGGGCTAAGGAAGCCTGTCAGGTGAGGAAAGGCTGGCAGAACTGGGTTTGTCCAGCCTTAAGAAAAGAAGGCTTAGGGGAAGAGCTTGTCCCCACGTTCCATTATTTAAAGAGCAGCTACAAAGAAGATGAAGACTCCCTTCTTACAAGGAGTCACGTGGGAAATGTGAGGGGTAATGTGTACAAGTTACTCCTGGGGAGGTTCTGACTGGATACAAGAGGCCGATTTTTCTCCACAGGGAATTGGTGAATTCCTCAACATTGGACACTTCTAAGATTCCACTGAGCGGGCTGCTGGACCAAAGACCGTGCCTTTGCCAAGAAAGGCAGGACCAGGTGATCCTTGACGTCCCTTCCAACCTGGTATTCTATGATTTTGTCTCCCACCATTGCTGTCACCTTCTATAAACAACTGAGAAAAGAAAGATGAACTAGAAAAAGCAAAATAAGCTTAATTTAAAAAGTATCTTTCTTTCTTACTCAGGCTCATGCATGTGTCTTGTCCCTAGGATACAGCACACATGCCATTTCCTTACTCTGCTAATTAGAGACACCTTATTCCCTGAACAGAGAATTGGAGGCATATTCTCAACTATACTTTTTTGAAACAGAATGACAGTAACATTTATAACCCAGAAGTAACAAATATTCACATAAACACAGCCTATTTGCACATAGCCACTTTAATCAAATTGACATTTCACACCTTTTCAAAACTAAAACTGTTCCAAAAGAGGTCAGCACTAAAAGCCTTGGATATGACACCAAAAAAGTTGTAGTAGGTGGAGCTGAGACAGGAACGTTTTTTAGACAACCACTGAAAGTCTATGGAGGCCTGAAAGGCATGAGATCTAATCATTACATCTGAATACAACTGAAGCAGTGCAGTGTCTGATTAGCAGGCAGAAAATCGACTACCCAGCAGAATATCTGTAAACTATCAAAGGACCAACAAAAATGCACCCAACCTATCTATGGCACGATAAAAGGATGTGCAGACCAGGAAATACCTATCTTAAGCATCTAAGGATTCCTATCACAAATGGAATAAATAGTGATGCCAATAATTGGAATTTCCTGCATGATTTTTCATGGATAATAACTAATTTAAAGTTGCATTATAGAAGATAATAATCAGAAGGAGACTTTATAATACAATGTATGAAGAACTGGCACATAAAGGGGATGCACGGCTTTCCTCCTTTGGATTTTGGCTGTTAAATCTCAGCGTGTATCGTTTAATCAGTACATAGTGTTATGTTTACCTGTCACACTGCTCTCACAAGGAAACCTGCATGACAGATGTTCTGTGAAGAAGTGCTTTGTAGCTTTATGAGGTTCAGTCAGATTTGGAGCAGCCAATAGGTGAACAAGTGAAGTGTGCATTGAAATACCATGAGTGGTTGAGACTGGAGTATTTGGAGTAACAGCAGCTCCACAGAGACAAATGCGCCTGAGATTATGATTAAATTCTCATTATTTTCAGCATTATAGAAAAAGACACTATAACATTTTAAGTGGATATTAAGTTGCTTTCATCTGATGACCAGAGCCCTGGGCCCTCTGGTGTCCTCCTCCTCTGCCCACATTTCAAAGGCTTCTGCTTGGTAGCTCCTGCTTCCATCACCTGCCTGTGTTACATTTTACTATAGGGTCACAGATAATTCACTAAGGACTGCTTGTCACTACTATCTGATAGTTAATGGCATTATAACTTTGCAAAACTAAACCAAAACTCCAGTCCCGAGGCTTGGCCCTTAGCACGAAGCCTGTGGCTTTGCTACTTCGATGGCAACACCCTATTTACCAGGTTCCCAGGCTGCACAGGTAGGGTGCCTCCTGGGCACTGCTGGCCACATAACAGGAATCCACACGCACAAATGTCTGAACAGCATTTTAATGCTTTTGCCACTTCTAAACTTCTTTCTCAACACCAGCCAACACCTCCATCTTTAATAGGAAGGACAAACTCAATTCTCACCAGTATCACTAATAACCTTGCCAGACACATTAAATGGAAATTGTCTGTAAATATGTTGACTATTAGAGCTGAGTGTTGCCCTTCACATAACAAACAGAGCAAAGCTATTTAGGGAGAGCATTTCCATCTAAGAAAAGTGCCAGATATCTTGCAACATATAATTTGCATAACCAAGAGATGGCAGCACTCCATCAACCATTTCCCTGAAGCATTTATTTGAAAATGATTGTGCACCCCTAAGCTTGACACCTCAGTGTATGAACAACACCAGAAGACTAAAACAATGCAATAACAATGGTGTGAGACCAGTGATTATTATTCTGTTGCTTTACAAAGGTCTATAAAGATGAAAATCATTCACTAGTGACTTGAATTACTTTTTACCCAACTTATATTAAGAATAGGGTACAGCAAGTGTTTTTTCAATTTGATTGTCTCATAGATATATCTTCTCAAAACACATTTCATAAGATAATAAAGTGACCTAACTCCCCTTTCACCAAACCTTTAGGAGCATAAGTATATATATAAAATATACACTTCCATTTAAAGTACTCTCTCAGCCTTTCCTCAGCAGCTCTAAATAATAATCTTGGTAATAATCTTAATGATCAAGACACCTTTAAAAATGTAATTATGTTATATGCATGTTATATGCTGATGGCCTCCTGCAGACAGATGCTGACAGAAACTGGAGGAGTTCAGCATCTCCCAAAGGCCTTCAGAGCCCAGATACCATCAGGCTTACATGTATATAAGAGGTTTGTTAGCAATTATAATTAACCTCTTTTACCAAATTCAGACCAATTTACTTTTAGGTTCTATGAACAGCCTATGGACTCCAGCAACAATCTTCAAACAATGCTACATGGGAAATCAGCAGTACAACTATACAGGTGATTAGGAAACTGGATAAAAAGCAGATGACAATGAACTGGGCTGAAAAGGAAATTGTTGAACTGAGACAATGCTGTTGGATGAGTTTTGAGTACAGCATTATGTAACTTAATGAGGGGATTCACAATTGACTAAAGACAACACTGTTTTCCATCTCTGTTCCTTATTGCTAGGACTCATCTTTCTAAGAAAAAAAGCCAGGTTCAAACAACTTTGATTATATTTCAGAAAAATATGTCACAAATAAGTTGTATAACTTCAGTAAGTATCTTACTATTTTTGCATCAAGAAGGCTAGCAAGTGAACATGTTTTTATTCATCTTTAATTCCAACATAATGTGTACATCTTAAATTATAACGATCAGACCACATGAAACTACAGCTGTCATGAGAACAAGTCTCTTAACTGATCATCTCTTTTTGTTTTTTTCCCTAAAGGATAAGGCTGCAGCATCAACTTTCTCCTCTTTCTCATACAAATTAATCTGGTTGTCTACAGTGAGCTCCAGTGTCACTGGAACGATATCCATGGCATTGAATATACTGATTAGATCAAAACACTCCAGGAACTGAACAAGGTCACTGAAAAAACAGATCGGAAGCTAAGTTTTTCTGACTCCTTTTCTATTTACGGGTCTAAAGTCCCCATTCATTATTAGTTCAATACTTTTTCAGAGGGTGACAAATGAAAACTCAATAACGTACATTGCAAGGAATTTATAACAGGATGCTTCTTGAATTATGATTAACTCAACAGAAATCCTGCCATGTAGAAACAAGCTTTAAAAGACCAGACAAAACAAAATATCATTCCTGGCGATAATTTTTTTTTCTCTCTCTCTAAGATGAACAATTTTTCTGGAGCTTCTCTTCCACTCACACTGTGATGTGGTTGTATCAGAATCAATAATCTATTTATTGATAAAAGGTTCATATTTTACTTAGCAATTAGTAGATTTCTACTGCTTTCAGTTGTATTTAGTATTCCTTTTAAGTTTCTCCAGATAGAAAACTTTAGACAACTACTTTGAAGATAATTCCCATATCAAGCTGAAAGCACAAAAGATACTGAAGTTCAAAACTTTAAGTTCTGACTTAGGGAAGATAGGGCAGCTCACTTTTTCCATTTCGTCCCAACTGCCAACACAGGGACCTCAGGGCTGTTCTAAAACACTGCTGTTTAGCTCATTGTCTTTCCCTAGTTTCATATTTTCTACGCTGTAACTTTGCTTTGTATTCCTTTTCCCGGTTCACATCCACAAGCTGCTCCCCCTCCCTTCCCCCCCCCCCAGTCTGCTGGGCACACAATAACAGGTTTCTTTTTTTCATTTCTGAGATGAAGACTTAAGTGATCCAGGCCCGGTTCCTGCAAGATATGCTCTAAATGCCATATTGCCTACATGACTTAGGGATTGCTTTCATTAATTTTTTACAGGAAAAATATAGGGAAAACATGCCACTGTGAAATTTAACACAACCCTTTCACAAATAAATTGATGGCACCTCATAAGTTGTATTCCTACTATTTTATTCAAAAGGGCAAAATCTCTCAATTCACAAAATGTTTAATGGCAAAGGGCAGGACAACATCAGCATTTAGACACAAACTTTCCAGAACTATGAGTTCAGATTTAAATTTGGGGTGGAACACTCCAAGGCGCTGGTGTCACCTCTTGTGTCACAAGGTGCTGGTGTCCTTATTTGGGCTATTTAAAAGGTACATCATGCTTTGACTTCTCCAAGTTATTTCTGCTTTACAACAATTTGAAGACCATCATGATTTTCAAGGCATTATTTGATGAAATTTAAGACCAATGTAAACTCAAATCAGTAGGGATAAACACGTGCCTAATGCTGAGAACATATACAGACCTTTGTCTGCTCAAGAACTAAGTGAATGGACAAGAAGGATATTTTGATTGTGTTTCATGTAGAAAAATGTTTTCACTGTTCTTATCCACACTAAGATAAACAGTATACTGAGAGAGATTTAAGTATAAAGTCCAAATTTTCAACTTATTCACCAGAAAGCAAATGTACAGGATATGTCTGAAGTAAAACTGGATAATATCTTAATTTAATGCAGCCAATAATAAATAGCCTTATGTTGATGCAAGGCGTGTTCTGTTCTAAACCTGATAAGCAATCAGAAAACTGGACTAACATTTGAGGGGGGCAGAACTCAGCCGTGGCAGCCCGTCTCATGCCAAAACTAAGCTGAAAGAAATTTAGAGAAGGTCAATTCATACATGTCAAATTATCGTGGGCAATAATTTTGCTTTCATCGTGCTTTAATAATAATAAAAGCTATGATCCTGTGCCATGGGAGAGGGTGATGGTTCTATCCATTCCTAAACTAAGGCAGATTAAAAGATTAAAAATGCCACTGGCTAATACAACCTTGAGAAGTTTCTCTGATCACCTGCAAAGTGATTTCTGAGTACCGTGAAGATAACCCCGTTTAGAATTAAATGTTTCTGCATTCACACCGATATCTCAGCCCCTCTGTCCTACTTCGCAGACGATTTACTGGGAATTGTGCATTTGCACTGCATTTATTGACCGGTAGTGTGACGTTTACCTTCACTTACAAAGGCAGGAGCTACCTGCTGGCAAACAGTCCTCAAAGCAAGTCCTATCAATGACAGATGCACCTCACTGAAGAGGTGCACACTTCACCCCGCTCAGAGCATCCTCGCCCTTGCCTGGGGTCTTTGTCCTCCCGCCCGCAGCGAGACCCGCTCTGCGGGCTGGGAAGGGAGCGCGGCGGGACCAGCCTCTGCTAGCACCCTCGCTCGTCAGTTATTGTTGATCGAGATAAACCATCATCTCCTGGTTAACGAAGCACACACCGAGCCCTGCGGCCAACTTTCTGCGATATAACGTGTCTCAGATAAACTCACCGTCCCGCGCTCCCCCGGGCAATGAGTCACATCTTCCTAAGCACTGCCCCGAAATTTGTTTACAAAAACAGCGCTTGTTGCATGGGGGGGAGGGGGAGGGAAGGAGGTGTCTGGGTTTCCTTTCTTTATATATATGTATATTTTTGTAAGCAAATGCAACTGACAAAACTATCAGCTCTTTTTATTGTTTTCAACTTACATAAACAGAAATAAGCTGCAGGGAGTCTATTAATAAAGGCCTACACAACAAAACCATTCACAATCTTCAAGGCAGGTTTTAATCTCCCTGAAAAAAATCAATTTTATTTAGAATAAACTAGGAGAGAATGGAGATTACTCCAGGGAATTAGTCTTTAAAGTATGATGGAGAAACAGATTTTCTTCTCTACAGGAGTGTGATGTTGCAGTGCATATAAAATGTACCCTAAAATCACACAAAGACTTCTTTAAAAATCCCAGGCTTATTAACCCTATAGATTTCTAGCAATAAGTACTTCTGATAATACCAAGAAAAAAAATCTAATTAGAGAGACAAATACCCGCAAGAAAAAGCTTGGAGCCTTGAATAAGTTCCACTGCATTAATAAACCACTCCACGAAATCCCAGGAGGGCAAAATATATTATGTGTGTCAACTCCAGTGCAGAAGAACTAACCTTGTGCCCTTGCTTTCCATATCTATAGCACCTCCAAACTGTCACAAAGGGATGAACACAGAGAGTGAAGATACATTAATACAAGTTAAATGACCACCTGGAATACAGCTGCCCAGACCTTCACTCACAGATGGTGATGCTTTGTCTTAAGAGGCTGAACCTTTTCAAACAACCCCAAGAACACAAATTCTGGTTTTGGTTGTACCTGCACTGGTGCATGGCCAAGCACATCATCAGCTTCAGCTGAGAGAATGAAGCTAGTTTTAGTGAACACTGATGCGTTTTCACTCCAATGTGGACACTACTGAGTGTTGAACATTTATAACTTGAAGATACCAGACGCTCTACCTTTACCTGTGAACAGGGACAGTATTTCACTTTTTACCTCTGGTTTATATTTGTCTCAGCCAGATAAGTGAGACCTGAACTCTGTGCTTGTTATTCCCACTGCAAAAATTTAAAGAACCTTTTGATTCATTGAGAAACAAACAGCATGATGGCTGTACTACTTGAAAAAATACTTCTCAGCTCTTTACAGTCTTTAACTGTCTATGCTCCAAGATCCTTCTCAAGTATCAGTGAAAGCCTCCTCCTAACACTTCATTAGGGAAAATTATAATTTGCATTTTGCAGAAACTACAGAGCCACAAGTGCAGTGACAGCCCAGGGTCATGCGTGGTTAGGAGAGTTTAGTGGCCTGGTGGAGTTAACATACATTTTCAAAAGACATTTAGCTTGGTTTTTTTTTTTTTCTAGAGAGAGGTGCAAGGTAAACACACAAGCCTGAATACTTCATGACTGTTAGAAATTGCTTTGGAGCAGTCACAGCCGCTTTGGGCACAAGAAAATCCTGACTCTGAGCAAGGAGAAATGTTCAGATCCAGAGCTGAGCTGAATCTTGTAACCTTCTTTTTATTAAATTCAGATATATTCATGAATATTTAATAGTTACCTTTTTGCTATTACTGCACAAACATTACTCCTGCCTACAAGTTGTTTATACGTGAATTTGATTTTGCTCCAAAGCAGTTATTTTCTATTTTTGCAGAGAAATTTAGTTTTCTAATGGAACCAACCTCCTCTCCACCTGTAGAAAATACTTGTTGGCCTTACTGATACTGGAGCTTTAACAACAGCATCACATTACCAGCAGTTAAACTAATCCTGGTACACTAGAACAAAATGAAGCAGATGTAGATGTGGCTTATATGGTTTGAAACCCAATGCACACAGGTGTCGCAGATTTGCATGGGAGGGTTTGAGCTGGTGTAACTATCGCTGGGGGGAGAAGCTTGCATGGTTTTCATCAAAAGATATTACAACATCGTGCTTGCGGGTATGGATGCACACACAGATCTGGTGGCAGTTAACACTTCTTCATACACCTACACTTCTGAATGAGGTTGGTAGCTACGCAACAGCTCTGCTCTTAACCCCACAGCAGGGTCTCTGCTTGCATTGTCGCTGCAGCATTTCCACAGCGGCTGCCTTCCGTCCTCCTCCTTCATCCCAACTCCCCTATTCTTTAGTGTAGGAAATAACTCGGACAACGGCAATGTCTCTTTTCCTTATTGGTAAACATTCTCTCAGCACATCTGCTGTGATGATGATAAGGCAGAGGCCTGCTCTCAAATGGGAAAAGCAGAATGTCAGTTTACATAATGGCCAGAGAACGAGAAAGAGAACCCACGCGCGCAACCAGTAAGCCAGTTTCTGTCTTGCTTCATTGTCTTAACAGGATTCTTATTGTGTTTATATTTAGAGACATGGGAAACTGCGCTAGCCATGCTACCCATTGTTACTTAACCTCAAACAACCTATGTAATGCGCTGTCCGTTGAGGAACCCGAACACAGACTCTAATCAAGGTGGCTAAACAAGATATAGGAAAATAAAGCTCAGTGCTTCCTCCTTGTTTGGGAAAAAACAAACAGGAAGGCTCCCTCCTAGATTCACCTCTGCAGGAAAGAGTGGGGAATTCAGGTTTGTTTTTACAGGCTCATTGAAGATTTCAGCGCTCCATGATGTACCTGTTTGCATTTTCATCATTCACACTGCCAGTAAATGGATGAGAACACCTCCAATTTATTTCTCAACTGGGAAATTTTTTCTTTTCCTTTTTTCTGAGGGACAATGTTATTAGAAAACTGTGTTTAAAAACAACACTGGAAAACTGACATAAATGAGATGGCACTGGCTGATAATCAGCAAGTTGCTTTTGATAACATATTAGCGTGTTGTGCTTGGGTAGGCTTGCTTGAATGCTGTACAGCCACAAAACATTACCATTAACTTGAATCCACATAACTGATATTAAATTGAATATAATGTTCCTAATGAAAACAGAGTCTCAATTGTTTAAGAGTCTATGACTCCAACTCACATGCATCAGCATTGCAGAGAACAAACAGATGTAAGAGAGCCTGAAACTCTGAATGCAAACCCATTTCACATGCAAAAAATACTTACCATGGCTCCTGGCTAAAAAAAAAAAAAAAAAAAAGTAAATTTATTTAAAAGTACCTTGTAAGGATGACAATCTAAATCCATTAAACCTTTGAACTGGCAAATTTATATAAATGGCTTTTGCTTCTTACTGTAGTGTTCTGTCTTGTTACCTATAACGATAGCACTGAGGTTCCTCAATAATTATTGGAATTTCCTATAGAAACATTCAAACTTTGGATGTTTAATTTAAAGTAAAGTAACAATAGTCTCTGGTATACAGCAGAGAGAAAGATATTGCCATCAGAAAGCAGTACAATTCTTTTTCTTTGAATTATTGGGCCCTGATGTACATAGGGGCCATGAAGACGACCTGTCGGGTATGTTACAGGCTATGGGAATGCACTCTGGAAAAATGACTCTGGACAGATAGAAGGCTAAGGCAAGGTGGTTCAGTTGGTGTCCTTAGCAAACATGTTCCCTTGGTCAGCAGCTTCTTGCTATCTTATCACCCAGTCATCAAACCACATGAGGTTAATGTAAAGATACAGAGAGTGAAGAGACTGTAGCTCCTTCTTACCTCTCCGATCATTTTCCTATACCTCTGGAATCCTCCTGTGCAAAGGCCAATAGCAAAGTGGGAGGCATGCAAGAGCAACATCAGTGTCCAGGAGGAGCTCAGGGGAAAAGTGATCCTACATTACACCTTCCTACTCCACATGCAAGGAGAGAACCCCTTCCTGTTATGGTTTCCTTTCTCTGCTGCTCAGGTTCCATATGCACAACACCTCGGATTTACTGCTAGATGAAAAAAGTCAGATTGCTGGAAGAAAGGCCAAAGAGTGGCCTCATTAGGAACATCTGCAGAAGGACTTCAGTTAGATTTTAAAATCAGACCTTTGCTATTGTTTAATTTAATTACCCTCACTGCTTTCCCCCCCACCCTTAGAGTCTCCCTTTCTTTCAGGTGGTGGCACTGCTGCACCATCTGTGGTTCTCAGTGCAGCTTCCTTAGTCAGATTTTAGAGAGTATCTTCACAAGTAATTAGAACAGTTTTCACTAGCTCATGCTGTCGGTTTTCCAGCTCCTGCATGATCCAAATGGCTCTCAGGGGATGTTACATTATGGTTGGTTTGTTATTTTTTGTTCCAGGCCAGTGCCACTAGACAAAAGCGTTATAAAACTAGCGAGTGGTATTAATCACAATTTCTTAGGTGTCTATGTCTGCAATGTCCCTGTTCTCACTTTCCCATTTTTTTGCTTAGCTTTCATTTTGTTCTGAAAGAACAATAAGGATGCAAAGTACAGAGAACTTCACCACATAAAAGCTCAGCAATAAGCTGAAACGTTTGTAAAGTTAAATTAAAAAAAAATCTGAGAGGAAAATAAGCATTGCATTTCAGTGACTCCATCTCTTTGTTAGGAACGACTGGATTAGTACCGGGAGCTTCCTTGCAAACAGCCAAACTGCCAACAGCTTTGAGTATTCCAAGTCCCTAAATTCAACCGAAGCTTAACTCCTTACCCATTGTGTGTCTCCATATCTAAGCTGACTTCAGCATACAATGCAGAATATGCCCTGCTGTGCATCCTCAAAACAAGGCCCTTTGAAAATAGTGTTTATTTAAATTCAGCTAATACTTATAATTTAAAAATTCAGTGAGATGTCCCTCCATCCCTGTGTCAGAAGACAGGCATTCAATAGGTGTCCAATCATACAGGGGGAGGAAAATAAACACAGTAAATATAACTAATTTATTCCATTTCTGATCTTATTGATTCCAGGTCCAGTGGGCTTTTAAACCCATTAATTGAGACAATAATAAGAAATAACTTTAGCCTGTCTCCCTCCTGGGTCTTTTCAGTACAACGGTGTGGCTATTCAGCATTGTCAAACAATAAGATCTCCAACTGAAAATCCACCAAGACAACTGAAGAGTCTCTAAAAATATGAAAAAGAAAGAACAAACAACCTCTTTCACCAAATGGCTAAAGGCAGCTGAGGGTTGTTAAATGGGTTTTAGAAGAGGACCATGAACCTGGTAAATTGACCAATTTAGCAATAATAACAAGCCTGCATTTACACAGAACTTTACATCTTCAAAGTGTTGTGTAAACATTAACTAATTGATCTAGTCAGAAAAACAACTGCTTCCAGTGTAACACACAAGAGAACGAGTTATTAACTAAAGGAAGCAATTTATTTGAAAATCTATTATCATAAATTATACTGATCTTTTTTTCTCCGTTTTTAAGTTATTCCCTCTGCAGTCTGAGTAATGAGTGGATTAATTTGCTCATGATTTCTGGAAATTTAGTAAGTGCAAACTTAATAGGAGGCTGATAGAAATGTGAGAGGTAATTGATGCTTTAATGGGTATGAAATCTGGAAAAGTACCCCATCGGAATAGATTCACAATGGCCTTTGTTAAAGCACCAGGGCAAAGGCTCATATGTTAGATCACTTGTTTAGACAAGTTCAATAAATTGTGTACCGTGAATATTCTCTGCTTCCGAAACCTAGAGGGACAAAAGACCTATTAAACCAACATAGCACTTCTCTCATTAACTCCACATACTGCATTATTACCTACCTCTTTTTTTATCAACACTTTCAAATGAGTTACAAATTCTGAATTGAACAGTTGCATAGAAGATTTATTTATATTTTTGATAAGTAGTTTGCATCATGCCACATCAGGACAAAAATATTACACAAGTTGTGACCATTGTATTTATTTATTTTTCCACTACTTGGATTGATACAAAAGGTTTCTGTTCCCATTCTTCGTTTGTCTGTTCCTTTAAAAAATACCTGATGTGATTTCTGAATCAGGTAAATCCTATTATTCTGTTTCAGTCGGGAATACAAAGGAAACATTCCACGATCTGTCCACAAGAACCTAATCCAGGTCTGTTTCTTAATGAAATATGCACACAACGGTAACACATACATTGTGTGTTATCAGGAGACAAAGATACCTTGATCTGTGAGTGCTGCTGGGTGTAAGCGCTCTGTTTATCACTCCAGTGTGTTCGAAAGGCTTTTTTTTTTCTTTTTAGGAGAAATAAAATTGGAAAGACACCACTGAGTCTCACTTTACCACAACAGACTGTAACACTCCAGTCCGCAAAGTCCTTGCCGTATATTCAGAGTCAGCTCTCAAGTTCCTTTCCCCTCTCTGTTAACACCACAAGTTCTGGCTGCTGCACTCCCTACCCATCCTCACATCAGCTCTTGAACTGGCAATAAGTAAAAACCATTGTAATGCTGTCTGGCTCGTAAATGAGAAGAACAATAAGGAAAGTCTGAGCCTGACAGCCAGCAGTCCATGGTGATTATAGAGAAAGGGGACTGCACTTTTTACTCTCTTTTTGTTATTGTTATTAAGGTCAGTGTCATCCATCAAGATGCAGAGTTATTTCTGACACAGTTTCAAAGGTCAATTGGTCATGTGCAACGACAAAGGAGATTCATGGAATAACGTACCCAAAAACTGGGGAATGTGTCTTTTCACTTTCTATTGTCATGCTCCTGCTCATATTTCAATGCCAGAAATCGACAGAGAGAGACATTTGAAAATAGCAGGTAAGTAAAAAACAAGAAGAAACCACAAGTAACTCATTGATGTATAGTGTGAAAGCCATGGAAATTTTCCTTCTAAGCTACCATTCCCTTTATTACAAATATTCAGTCAGGTTTTACCCAGGAGAACCATTTCATTGGCCTCCCCATGTTTCAGAGCAGCAGACTTTTTAAAGAGGGTCCTGGTCATACTCCAGTGAAAGTTCAACAGCAAAACTCCAAGTACAACCTCTTGTACTACGAACGCCTTGGCTGGCACACTACTGTCTTTGTTCTTCCTTCTAATAATTTGCAGATGAATCTTTTCCTGAGTTTTAATTCAGGGGAAATCTTGGGGAAAACCCACAGACGTTTCCTCACCCTACCTGCCACATCCCCAGAGTAAGAACTGCTGAAATTGTTAATAAATGGGCAAAGACTGAATCCAACAACCAGCAGGACACTGAATGAGA
This sequence comes from Dromococcyx pavoninus, assembly GCA_033558185.1. Classification (NCBI taxonomy): domain Eukaryota; kingdom Metazoa; phylum Chordata; class Aves; order Cuculiformes; family Neomorphidae; genus Dromococcyx; species Dromococcyx pavoninus. The sequence goes on along the minus strand of JAUMJL010000276.1, from coordinate 192,868 downwards.
CAATCTACTGTTACCCTGCAATAGCTGCACAAAGACAAAGCTGCCGTACCTTGTGCCACTCTCATCCATCTCTCTCTCTGACAGGAGAGCAGGAATATCAGTGCTTCCCAGGTGCCAGGGCCAGGCAGAGAACACTCTGCCTCTCATGGGAAGCCAATGCAAGACGCCCCGACCTCCTGTACTGCACTCCTGTGACAGAGAAACTGACTGGTTTGTTGTTTTTTTGGTAGAAAACTTTGGAAAGGACAACTCCTTCTCCTAATGAGTTACAAAGCCCAATTCTTGGGAAATATGAACAGAATGATTGAAAGCTACAATCTGTTTCTTTGAACTGATCTGTCTATGCCATCTATGGACTACTCTTGGCACTATCTTTCTGAATTTATAGACAGAAATAAGCATGTAGCCAGGCTAAACAACTACATTACTCACCTGTGGCTTGAACCTGTACCTTCAGTGCTGCCAGTACAGTTTAGTTTATTTCATTTGATAACAGCTTATTTGCAGGCCACTGGTATAACACGTGTGCTCCTGGCACTCATAGCCACTATTGATCACTTAATTGTAATGCAGTACCACAAAGTGGCATAGAAATTATATGGTAAATAATTACCAAGTAAACAGTTGCATTTGTTTCATTTAATTTCACAGCTTCACAGAATTTGTCACATAGTGGTTCATAATTTAGGCTTAAACAGGTACTACGAGTGGTAACAAAGTGTTTACTATAAAAGGCTGCAGTGAATTTCTTCTTGCTTCTAATACTTGCAGCATAAAAAACAGAAAATATATATGGAGGGATGCATTATACCATTAAATCTGGAGAACAGAAATAAGTTTATACAGAAGGATTTAAGTGGAAGTGGATCTAGGAGGTACAAGACAGTTGCAGTCTCCCCATTTGTGCTAATCTCATTGTTCTCAGCCATATGGTGTCTTTACCCAGCCCTGATTTACTAAGCTAGAATAAATACAAAACTGATATTTTGAATCAATGGCATTATTCAGTAAGACACAGCCAGTTTAACAGGAATCAGCCATATATGCACTAGGTCAGTGGTTAACAGCCTGGTTTAGAGTCAATGACACACTGACAGACATGTGTGTTGACAAAACAGCCCCTGACAGTAAAAACATTATTTAACTGTGGAATCAAAGCAATCATTAAAGAAATTGTATTCTGTAAAGCTGGACTCATTTTTATCTTATCTTTGCCAAAGGCTGGCTCTTTACCCATTAGGATGGGCAGACCTCACTTTTTCAAACATTGCACACATTGCCTGTCTTACCCAGCAAACACTGAGCTCTCCTTGGAGGAAGAATGCCATTTAAACACTCAGAGTCACAAGGGAGATATTATTCTGTATTCTCAGGGTTTGCCCTTCCTAGATAAAACCAGTACTGTAAACTTAGCAAGAGATTAAGACAAAGTTCTCAAACCCAATGGCTCAACTATTGTTCCTTGATGGCTCTCAAGTGTGGGCTCAAGATAAGGCACTTCTCAGCAATAATTTCTTTTTTCCTGCTTTCTTCAGCCTCCCACTGCCTTTTACACAAACACACTGGGTTGCTGCTTTCACTACCCCAAAAACACACAGGCTAATATAGAATATTCAAAAATGACTACAAAGCAGCTGCAAATTCTGTCTTGTCTTTTCAGAGCTTTGGTAGTGATCACGTTAGAGGTACAAAATTTTAAAACAGCATTATAGGCTTTCCAGTTATTCTCTCAATTCCCCCATCACATTGCAATTCCTTCTATGAAAAACATTTTAAATATTTCATTTTGCCTTCGCAAAGACAGAGAGAACCTGTGCTATTGAGAAACTGAGGTGCACAATTCATTTTTTCTAGCTCCCTGTATTTTTCTCTCCTAGGCTGAGCTCTACAGAGAAAGGACTACTATTTCTGAAATATCAAGGATGTGGGGGCACAAATAGGCCTTAACTGCCCTGACCTGCCTCACCTGGGACCCCTTCCCCCGCCCCTGAGCCCAGGAGCTCCACTGACTGAATCTCCAGGCTTTCAGTCCCTGCCTGGACTATTTTATGTGCATGGTCGCCTCCAGGTTTGCCTCTTGGCTGGACCTTGGCTGGACCTTGGATGCATGTGCTCTTCAGGCACACTTCACCTGTCTGCTGTAGCTTGAGTGTAGCCCTGTCTGGGGCCTCCTCTCCTGGCTGGGCCTTGGACACACGATGTATCCTTGTCTCCAGTCCAGCCCTGTCTCCTTTCACCCCTGACTGGGCTCCCTGGACGAACCCTGGGCCTGGCTTATCATGGCCTTGCCTGGGGCTGCAGGTGGACCCTGTTACCAGCTCCTGGCTCTGACACCATGGTCAGACCCTTAGGACTGTGCCCAGAGGACAGTGGCTCCACTGGGGTCACCCTCAGCACCAGGCTCACCTTCCCTTAAGTGGCAGCTATTCCCTGAGGTAAAATTGTAATCTATAAATATGTTCCAACAGCAGTAATAATGAGTTAAGTTTTCAATCTTAGAGAAAAATAAACCAGAAACGGGTGGAACTTACTCGGGTTTCCCCTTTATACAACTGAAGGTGAAATCAATTGTTCTGAAGTCCTGCTCAACTCTCTCAACAAAGTGCCTTCTGTTACAACTGATGAAGACAGATTAGCTCCCATAAATATCATTTCACAGGATGTGCTGTAATTATCCTAAGCCACAGGTTTAACTAATTTCTGTTTTTAACAGAAGGACACCAATCATTTACAGCCTTGAAGTTTCCATCTGCTAAATATCAACGCTCCTCCAGATGAAAATTAAGAGTTGGAAATTTTCAAGCCCCAAAACTTTCATCAAATGTAGAAATTTGCAGAAAAAACACTGTGAGAAACACTGAGGTATCCAAGATGAAATTCTGTAACATCTGTATGTCTGCTCTGTAGTCGCAGAAGTTGAGAATGGCTGGCAGTCATACCCAACGTTTACTTGTCTCGGAGAAAGAACACTTATTTTTGCTAAGATACACGCATGAACAGCCTTGGGAGCTGACAAAATTGACAGGTATAGAAAAACGCACTTTATTAACGGCAGAATCAAACACATAATGGAAAATGAATTAATTTTACCTGCTTAGAATATGCCAACCATTACATATCAGCACAATGCTGACAGAAGACAGAGATTTGTCCCAGGATTTGTTTCTTTTCCAAAGAACAGTGCACTTATGCTGCACAGAGCACCCTGATGTATGAGGGTTTGCATTGTCTCGTACAATTCGGAGGAGATGAGAGTCAGGTGTCAAATTTTCACTAAGCAATGTTGCATAGTACGTAATACTTATCACTTATTAGCACAATAATTACTTATGAACTCAATATATCAGTATAAATAATCAGTGTATATGTGTTGACATGAGCCCACAACGCGCACTCGCAGACCAGAAGGCCAGCTGCATCCTGGGCTGCATCACAAGGAATGTGGCCAGCAGAATTCGGCCCCTCTGCTCCACTGTGGTGAAACCTCACCCAGAGCCCTGAGTCCAGCTCTGGAGCCCTCAGCACAGCAAAGATGTGGAGCTGTTGGAGCACGTCCAGAGGAGGCCATGGAGATAATCTGAGGGCTGGAGCACCTCTCCTATGGGGACAGGCTGAGTTGAGGTTGTTCAGCCTAGAGAAGAGAAGGCTCCCAGAAGACCTTAGAGCAGTCTCCCAGTACTGAAAGAGGGCTACAGGAAAGCTGGGGAGGGGCTTTTCAGCAAGACCTGTTATGGCAGGACAAGGGGTAATGGTTTTAAACTAAAGAAGGGGAGATTCAGACTGAATACACGGAATGTATTTTTTACAATGATGGCTGTGAAACACTGGCACAGGTTGCCCAGGGAGGTACTGGAGGCCCCATCCCTGGAAACATTCCAGGTCAGGTTGGATGGGGCTCTGAGCAACCTGATTGAGTTAAAGATGTCCCTGCTCACTGCAGGGCGGTTGGACTGGGAGACATTTAAAGGTCCTTCCAGCCCAAAGCATTCTATGATTCTGTGATTGTATCTAGATATGCTGGTTAAACATTTTTGTGGCACAAAATGTTAGGCCTCTACCATTCAGTGAAAATCTAAACTCCATTCCTGTCAGTCACCTGCATCTGCACCCAACAGTCCAGCTCTGATGGGAAGAGTCTCTTCCATTAAAGCTGCATCCTGCCTCATTATACGCTGCTGTAAAGTTACTCACCCCACTGGTTTTAATGGTGTTATTTCTTCATTACATGACCACCTCAGAGCAGAATTTGCTACTGCACGACCTCAGTGTGTCACTCTGTATTGACAGAGCTTCACTGACTGTTTGCCAAACATGAAATTGTTTTTTAACATTGTTTTAAAGGCCTACAAGGTTGTGCGTAATTTCATAAGTCGTCTATTAAAGTGAATTGCTGACTCTAAGCCACTAATATTCAATACTGATCTATTGATCATTCAAAAAAATGCAGGCTAACAGTGTGTGCAACACTTGCTATAAATTTCTGTATAACAGACACACAATGCACTGCTGGTCAAGGTTATGAAAGCTAAGTGAACATGCTTGTTTCAGTTTGAAGATCTCTGTTCCTGATAACTTTATCCTCACAGGCAACAGACAATTTTGCATCACAGTAACACAGCTGTGTTTTGTTTTATTTTATTATTGTATTTTATTTTATTTTATTAGAAAGCACTTTGGACTGTATGTGTATATGGGAACCCTTGTACATCTGAATGTTGAATCATGGTTAATTAAGTCACACTGATAAATTATTTTCTTTGCAAGATATAGCACAGCTCTCACAGACTGATACTCATTTAAGTAAAAAAGCACCTACATTTCAACTTGAGAGAGAAAATATAGATATTCTGAAAGATAGATAATACTCATGTTTTGCTGTCACGTTGTTAATGACATACATGCAGAGTATATGACCACACATTCCCATTTATAAATGCTATCATTTTACAACGATTGCCATTGTATTGTGACCTAAAGATCATAAGCATATTAGAGCATTCCAGACACCTACAGAATTCACTGAAATTACAGGAAAGATTAGCAGAATCAACACTTCCAGCCTTTCCAGACTCTCTTCCTAAGTTTGTTTAAATAAGGGTGAAGATGGAGACATGAAAAACAAATGGAGAAGTCACAAGCCTGGCAGAACCCCCTTAACTGAACATTCTCTAGGCTTCCCCAGTGTCCATCCAAACTTGCCTAAGCATCAGTAGACGCCTGTTGTTTGGTTGATCTTTTGGACTATGGTGTTCTCAGTTTACCATCTGTTATCAACAAGCAGCTCAGGAATCCCAAGCCTGTTTGTTTCATGTAACTCTATTTTCTCAAACAGGTTCCCAAGAGCAATTGCCATTTGCAGTTCTGGACAAAATAACACATTATTACATTTTGAGGCTCAATGTTTTCAGCTCTCTTGAATCTTCCTTAGAGTTCACTCTGGATCTCTAATAAATCCTGATCTCTTCACCCTAAGTTTTTGACAGGTGAACAATGAATGCTCAATCCGTTGCCCACTGTTGGTGCTCTTCCATTTTTCTGTGTTCCTCCCTCCCCTGAGTTCCCCTTTGCTCAATAACTCTGTAATAAACCTCAGTGGGTGAGTTGTACTCGCATCTAGCAATCCATGCCGAGCACGATCTCTGGACCTAAATAAAGAACGTTTCTGATGTCTGCCTTCATGCTTTGGTATAAACATTCATTGCCACTGCTGAAGCTTAGGAAATGTTCTCTTACCCCTGATCTGGACTGCTGCAGGCAGTCTTTATCAGGGAGACAGGGGTCACTGCTCTGCCTCCTGCTGTCACTGAGCCTCTCGCCAGGCAGTGCAAGGCTGCAGCACTGCACTCTGGGCCAGACTGGTGCCAGCTCCCAGCCAGCAATCCCAGTGCATCACTGCCCTGGCAGTGAGCAGCACTTACCCTCACTGTGCACAATGTGACAGAGGCCAGAGAACAGCCAGGGAAACATCAGGTCCAAACCAGCCAGAACAGGGGGGGGAGTCTGGGTAGCCAGAAGGAACTTCGGTGTCGCTACTGATTTTCTTTGCCTTACTGATTATTTCCTTTAGCCTCCCTCACTTTCTCTATGCCTCAGCTGCTAAAATACTCTTTCTTTATTTGTCTCCCTTGCACAGTTCCTTTACCTTCCACTGTGCAGATTCGTGCTTCTAATGGAGTCCATCTACATTTCCCCTCTCAAAAAATTCAGGGTTTTTTCCTGGCCCTCAAATTATTCTTCCGCTTTGTGTAACACCTGCATTGTGCCTGTCTGACTTGTTTTGTATGGTCCTTGGAGCATTTGCATTGTGGTTGTGATCATGATTCTAATAATAATAATAAAAAAATAATAAAAAATGTTTTAATTGCTTATGAAAAAGTATTATGAAATGTTACCATCCTATGGTTGTGTTTTACCCCTAAAGAAGACCAGAGCTTGGGCAACAGGGATAAATGCAGACCCAGTCTGCAATTACACAAAAAACTGTCAATAACACTCCATGACTGTCACTTTTATTACCCAGCTCCCCCTCCCATAACACTACCTCATTTGTAGCCATTGTAAGAGCCCAAATTGCTTTATTTCCGAGTGTATGACTACATTTTAAAAAAGCCTTTCTGTGCCATATGTTGGACAGTGCTCAGTCTCATTAGTATTGCCTCAGCATGTGTGGATTCATGACCAGCATCCCTATTTCATATGGAGGCATCCTTTAAAGAAATTGAATGCTAGAGGGTCTATACATCAATGTTATGAATCTGTATTTTTCATGAAATCTGTAAATAAGGTCAACAGTATAGGGATATTCCAGATGACAGAATCCCTAATAGTTTTTGAGGAGCAGCCTGTTTCCCTCTAAAAAGTCAATTTGCTTTTGACCCATGCCTATGGCTTTAGGTAAATATTGTTCAGATGATGTATGCAAGACGAGCTGCTCATAGCTGGAGAAGGAAGTAATGAGGACTTTGGATCATTTTAAGTGGCATTGTTTGACTCTATATTTTAGGGTCTTGAACATGATGAATTCATAACTAAAAGAGTATGGCAAAAGAGAATGAACAGCAGCGTTGGCCTTGTGGAAGCTATAATTTAGAGAGCCAAGAATGCCATTTCTGTTGTTACACTTGAAAATTTAAATAGCTTAAGCTTCTTTAAAGACTTTGGACCCAATCCTGGTTCTCTGGCAATCGCTGACTTCAGTGAATGGAAGGTCAGACTGTTTCGCAATAGGATTTGCAGTTTCTCCTCCCTGCCCCTGTCAGCAGCTAATCAGAAACAGGCACTGAACTCAGGGCAAGGGTATGAAAGGGATCCACCTCACTCCTGATTGAAAGCCGCAACAACTGGGCAAAGTGAATTGGGGTGAAACCAGTTCCTGGTGGAGAGCTGCCCACTGTACAGAAATCACCACCACTCGAGAGAGGCCAGACAGGGGAGAAACAAAAGCTAATTGGAAAAGAATACAGAGGTGTGAAATAGAGAAGCAGATATGTAGGGAATCAAATGAGGCAGGCAAAACTGGAGAATGAACTCCAATATAATTCATTATAGTTTATGACATAGTAGGGTCTTTGTTCGTCTCTAATACCAACATCCAACAGCATGCAGGGCAGATATTCAGGCCAGTATCATTCTTTGTCTTAGCTTGAATACAGAAAATGAGAAAAGGAAAACTAAATTAACATGAACAAAAGACAACGGAATTAAAGTGACTAGAAAGGGCAAAATAAATTAGATGAGATTATTTATAACAAGAGGGACGTAGTTCCACAGTCCATCACACACCTGCTTTCTATCCCATTCTATAAAGTTCCCTCCCTTCTGTCACTGATGGACTTGGACGCTGTAACTGTCCCCAGGACATGGGAACCACTGATGAACACAAAACTGCTTGACAATAACAAGGGAGGTCTGTATTTCTGTTAATGAATTCTCACCGTACCAATCAGTTGGTCCATAGCAACTTGAGAACTGGTTTCTTTCAAGAGGCAAATCACCAGCCAGTGGACACTGGATCTTTAAATTGTCTTAACCTACTTTTATTTACAGTTCCTTTTGGCAATTGTGTTTTTCCATTCTAGTCCAAAACCTCTTCCTCCTTAAAACTGAATTTAAGCCTTGTCTCTTTCTTTCAAGATTTTATCTCAAGGCTCAGACTCTCTCTGTGATCACATCCAGAACTGTTTAGGTTCCTTTTGTTCTGAGGTGCAGCCACGTGTTCCAGCGACCATTCAGGTGGGGAACCCACCTGCTGGGCCCTGGAGCCAGTTTGACTGGCATTTCCTTTCAACACTAAAGAAGCCCATAATCACCTTGTCACTTTCATGGCACCTATTTTACTGCAAAGGACTTTCCCTTTTAGAGACCCCCCCCAATTCCTTAATTGCTGTCTGCTAAAGACCACTTGTTTTGCAGTACTGATCAGCTTTGGCGTTTATATAACCCTTTGGCAGAGGAAAATTTTTACATCAACTGGGCAGACTTTCTTTTAGAAGGTAAATACCTCCCCTATGTCTTTGGCAGCGGTCTCGTACCTGTCAGTGCAGCCGGCTGAGTCTGTTACCACCTCCACCACAGGCGAAGGTTTGTGGTAGCCTGTGGCTGCAGACCATGGTGGAGGCACACAGAGAACAGCTGACCTACAGAGAAACTATTAGTGGCATTAGTGGAAGTTAAACAGGTCAGTAGCACCATCAAATCCCCTGTTTTTCAGGGGATTTCAAGATTCCAGCTGTGACTTTTCAGCCATCTCTTGTTCCCAAGAATCCTGTGTGTGTTTCAGGTTTTTATCCACACCTACCACACTCTAATTGAATCTTATAATCTTAACCAGTCTGCTGAGTAGTTTTACAGAAGAGAGAGCAGCTTTAGGCAGGGCCTAAAGGACAACATCTCGCTTGTGTTCTTCATTGCTGCTGGTACACCAAAATAATCAATTCTCTACATAACCTTTTCCGACCTAATCTTTCCACTGTGTGAGATGTGATGCACCTTCATCAACCACAAAAGCCATAACAGTGCCCTTTCCATGACTGAGACTTGAATCCATCTCCCACTTTCTGCATTTTTGCGCTGTCGTGTGGTATCTCACTCACCACACAGTAGTTGATGTTTATTAGCAGAATACAGGGATTCATCCTATTTAGGATTATACTTCCTGGACAGGCAAACAAGTCCTGGGCTGTTATCCAGGAGTTCTTCCAGCTTTCATCATCTTCTGGGAGATATTAACCATAGGGACAATGTTAAAGAATTGTGTAAAACTTGCTAATGCTTTTACTCATTCCTAACTATCAATAGCAAAGGAATGTTGGCAAATACAAGTTTACTCTTGTAAGAGTTTTTGCTGAAGTTAATATTCCCATGGAGAACAGGAGCAATGGAGCAATATCTTCCAAAGTTATGGTGCTGCACGGAGTAAGGAGACCTGAATTCTGCTCTCAGCTCCTCTGCCATGTTCTGGATAATTTTCTCAAACAAAATAAAATAAAATTACTTCCTTGAGACTCAGTGTGTGTCTAACAATCCTTCAGCACCTTTTAAAGCTCAAGGGCATCTGTAGTTAAGGAGGACTAAACAATTCTAGTAAAAGCGGATTGGAACAAACGTGAATGGGTGTCAAACTCCTATGCTTTATTTTAAACAAAGCTCTGGATAGAAAGCTGTTACACAATTATTAAAGTCAAATGGAATTCTTTCAAAAAACTTAATATCTGATTGGGATGACAGGTTTTTCAGCATTTTATCTGCAATCCAGTAAAATAAAAATGTCTTTAGTTTGTATGCCCTTTTTATATTCTAACAAAAAAAATTTAAAAGTCTTATCTTGATAGTAATTCAGTCCTCGTTGGCAGTTGGCATCAGATTTCCTAATGTATCTCTTGGAGCCCTTCCAAAGAAGAAAAGGGAGAGAGAACGAGAGAAAGAGAGAAGAGGGAGGAGAGAGAAGAAAGAAAGAAAGGAAAGAAAGGAAAGAAAGAAAGGAAAGAAAGAAAGGAAAGAAAGAAAGAAAGAAAGAAAGAAAGAAAGAAAGAAAGAAAGAAAGAAAGAAAGAAAGAAAGAAAGAAAGAAAGAAAGAAAGAAAGAAAGAAAGAAAGAAAGAAAGAAAGAAAGAAAGAAAGAAAGAAAGAAAGAAAGAAAGAAAGAAAGAAAGAAAGAAAGAAAGAAAGAAAGAAAGAAAGAAAGAAAGAAAGAAAGAAAGAAAGAAAGAAAGAAAGAAAGAAAGAAAGAAAGAAAATCTGATTTATGTTATTTTGGGGGGGGGGTGTCTCTCTAAAATAACACACAATGAACGACAGAGTTTCAGTGATAAATGCTGAAATATTATAAGCAGTTCAAATGGCTGTGGATTCTTCCCATCTGTCACGGACTGCAACTGAGCACTGTAACAGAAAATTGATACTAGTTTCAAACTAAAAATAAATCGTCAAGCCAAGTCTGTCTCTCTAATCCTACTGACACTGCTCGACCAGCGACCTTCCCATGGCCAGGACAAATCATATTCTATATAGAAATCATAAATTCATTCTTCATGCTGGTTCATTTCAGGTCTCCTGGTGGGCAAAAAAAATCAAACACATCTCAGATACCTCACACTGAACCCACCACATTGATGTTCCAGACTTTGGCCATGTTAAGCTCCTCTCCATCACAGTGTAGCCAGAATACTTTTCTGTTTAAGAACTTGTCCAAGTGGAGTTTATAAGGGCTTAGACATTCAGAGCCAATGTTTGTCCCTGCAACATTCATTAAAATAGAGGAAAAAACAACAGCATCTAATTCTAGATCTGGATAACAAACAGGGATATATCCTTTCACAGGTAAAAGAGTGAGTGTAAAGACAAATTCTGCATTCTTCTGCAGAATTCTGCATTCTTCCAAGGCCTAAGCAGGTGGTGCACTTACAGGAACAGTAAAATTCACTGAATGCTGTTACATGAGGAAAGATCAAAGCTGCCTCCCTTTTCCACACAACAGGCTTGGCCAAGCTAGATTAATTTTTGAAATTAGATTCATCCTGCTATAATCTTCATGACAAACGACATCCATTATGTATAATCTTCATTCATAAAGGAAAATGGTCTGATTAGTTCAAATGTTACTTGTTTGAAAAAAGACAGCACTAAACAAACTTAGAAACTGGAACGGGTTGGAAGAAGAAAACAACAACTTCTTTCTTATTTTAAGAAAATCTCATCAATGATCCAGAAAAGAGAAGTGGAAAAATGTTCCACACGTTGGGCTACTACATGAAAAGAAAGTATTTATGCTATATTGCCTTGCTCTGAGATATTTAGAGTGGGAAACAACTCGAGTTTCTCACAGATAACAACTAAAATAACAGATATGCAGAATTCCTGAATAAAACAGGCTTAAGGTACCTGTTGTGCCTAAAAACAGAAGTGGCCAAAAGTAGGGGCCTTTTATAAAAAATCCTTTATGTGACAAGGTCCAAGGCCAAACAAGATGTTTATGTTTGAATCTGGGAAAGAACTCTGGCTTCCCAGATCCACATCTCAAACAAGAGATTTGCCTTTGTTTGCCTCCTCTGAGGATGCTGATTTGCACACACAAATTACCACTGTGCATCTATGTCCATACAGAGCTGTGGGAGCAAATTTAGAGGTTGCTTTCTCAAAGTTAACTCATGAATCCAAACTTATAAGAAAGTCTCCACACAAAAGATAGGTTTCTGAATATAAAGGGTCACAATTTCTAATCAGTTTCATTGATGCTCAGCGTTTCTGGTTGCCATAGTAACCGGCACACACAATAAATGTTGTTTTGTTTAATCAGTCATGAGAAAGAAGTCTGGGCATGGTGAATCAGACTGAATCAGAAACAATTTCCTTTACCATCCTCATCAAAATAACTTCAGTGTAACTACGGGACAATTCAAATCAGAGAGACAGGATTGGGCCATGAAATTCAGATCCCAGCCCTGTTTTCAAACCCCCTTCTCAGATGCTAAGATGAAAGTTTTACTTCTATTTCAAAGGCAGGAGTTTATGTAGGTAGGATTTAGTTCAAGGTTCAGATTTTCTCTCTCTTACACTATAGGTAGTTTGCATCGGGCTGAACTTTACTAGAGACAATAGATGTTCTGAGACAACAAAACTCAATGTCAGGCTCACATATTAAGTGGAAAAAACAGACAAGAAAATAATTCTTTAATGCTAAATAAGGAAAATATTCCAGACTTCATAGCAATGCAAATAAAAATTTCTTATGCCTAGTTAATGCTTTAAGGCATTGATGGCTGGAGGCTGCTTTGCACCAGTAGAAAATAAATACAATTAATATATAGTTATGCATTTTTAAAAAGAAAAACAAAAATCATGTAAATAAAGGGCACTGGGGAAGAGGGAGATTTTTGACATGAACATTCTTAGAAAACAAGTATACAAGTGGCATGCACGTGCCTGGCCCTAAACCAATTGGAAAGGATTACCTTTGATGTACAAAGATCAAAAAAACCCATCTTTTCAGGTAATAAGATCTCTCTCAGATGGACTTCAGTAATATGAACATGTTTTCCATTGCATGGCAATAAAAATAAAACAATGCAATAAAAGTAGAACCGGGACTAAGTCAGTTGCCTGTTTTCCTAGCAGAAGATCAAACAAACTCACAGTTGGTGTTTACAGGTTTTAATGTAACAATTACACATAATGAAAAATTATAAAAGCAACGTGGGTAATAAGACTTGAAATGGTTTTGTGGCTGTGGTGACCTCATAAGAAGCTCCATCAAGCAGCCTGTGATGTAACCAGAACTGTAACAATTCTTTTCCAGAATGTCAGCTTTTAAAGGAGCTTTGGGAATGTGGGTGGAGAAGGGATATAACGTAAAACTTTTTATCTGTTTTCAGTTCCTGCTCAGGTTGTGCCTTGTACTTTATTCCCTTCTTTTTTTGACTGTACCATGTCTCTCATGATCTTCCTTCCTGAAGGCACTAAAAACCCAATCTGAACAGCACCACAGCCATCGCTTTCATCACACTTTTACAAGTAACAATATTTTTTTTCCAAACAAATGTGTTTTCTTTAATTGGGTGTTTGATCTTAGGATTTCCGAGTACTGCTGATTTTGATATATTAGAGAATGTCTCATCACAAGCAGCTGGTAGACAGGTAAGAGAAAAACAGAGGCCCAGTGTGAGAGAGGGACAGAAGTAGGAATAAGACCCTGTGGCTCTGACAGTGAGAATCCTTTCTACCCCCTGTGCAGGATCTTCCACAGTGGTTTCTGAACTTCTAGGGCTCTTCTGCTCAAGGCAGGACAAGCGGAGGGGAGCGCTATCAAATGCTGTGCCAAAGCCGAGGACCAAGGAAAAATATAAGAGCAGAAAAAACAATTGTGACTATTAAAGATGTGTTCCTCAGTGATCACAGTACATTGAACTGCTTTATTTAACGTATTTGTAATGGATTGTTTGCAGTGAGAGGCTATGTATTATGAAAGACTATGCTCAGTTAGAAAAAATGCCAAACAGTTGCTGTTTTCAGTCTTTTGTTTAAATCCTGCTATAGCTCCCATCGGTACCAAGAGTGTAAGTGCAGGGAAACACCTGTAAGTTTAATCATTGCATTTCTATCTATCCAGCTCAGTTACAGAACCAAATTTCCACTGCAGTCTTTGTTTTTTGCCTAATTTTCCATCTGAGCTGGCAGAAGACCAAGAAGGTCAAATGATTTGCTCAGGGTCATGTAATGAGTCAGAATCTTGAGCCCTGATTAAATCCAGGATACTCCCTGGCTCCACCACAAGGGACTTGTCTACTCACTAAACCACACAAGTTCCAGTTGTTTTCCCTCCTCACATGAACTGAATATGAGGAAGTCTGTAGAGAACATGTCTTAAGCAGAAATTCAGCCAGCAGCAGGCTTTCTGTAGTCAAGTGCTGGATTTAAAGTGGTGTTAAATCAATATTCAGAACTCACTGCTACCTAGTACTGTTCATTTCTTATCCCCTTCAAACATCTGTCCCTTTTCCTTCTTGTGGTTATTCAAGAAATAAGGAAAGGAGTTTTTAAAAATCTTTGTTATCAGTGGCCTCTGAAGACAGAAACAAACAAACAAAAATAATATTCAACCACAGAATATTACCTGCAGGCACTGAAGCGATTTCTTTTATTCACTTGGAGAAGCTGCATTGCTATGTAAAATCACAACATAGGAAAAGCCTAATCTAGCTGAATTACAAGCAACACTCAGTGTCTGAAATAATCACCACAGCTACAAATGAAACTTCATGGCAGAAAGAGGGGTCAGACAGGTTACTGAAGATTACTGAAAGGAAAATAAAGAGTATGTGTAATTTCTACTGTAGTAAAGTGGGAGCAGTAGGAAATTATCATTGCAGCTTGAACATCCCAATTTCTTGAACATCTTGCCTGAGTTAATAAATTTGAACTTTAATTAGGTAAAGGCTGAAACTTAACTTGCATAGGAGACCCTTATCATACTGAAATAAAAAGAAGATAGGGAATCCAATGCTACTTTACTATCAATCATATGCTGCAGCAGTCTAGAGAACTAGAGTATACTTTATGTAATTAATCTATTACAGCATTAATTTAAATTAAACACTATTCCAAGTATGAATACCTTTGCAGAAAAATATGTACGTTACAAGAGAATAGATGAGGGACTCCTGATTTGTTCACAGACAAGACTATTTGGCCAGTCCAGCTCTTATCACCCTGACTCTCTCAGACCCTCACCTTTGATCCTGACAAATATTTAGTAAACTCTCCTAAAAAAGCTGTCCAAAGGCTGATAACCAGGAACACTTCAGTACCTACAAGCCAGGCTGCAGTCAGCCCTGAATTCATCGTCCTGTCACCACTGGGATGCTCCCCTCACTAACAAAACCCCACATGCTCAAAGCAAGCTGTTGCAGGACCATCCTCAGAGCAGAGGCACTTCCCTCTTGAGGAGGCACCTTGCATCCACGTTTCAAGCGTTGCTCTCTGCCTAGGGCTTGGTGTGCAACATAACCTTGGTTTCCCTCAGTTGTGAAACTGCTTCCTGTGCACCAGTAGTGCAGACTCTGTCTAGTCTGCACCGCTCAAGTACAGCGCAGAGAACCCACAGCACAGGAACGCCTCCAGTGCACTAAATATAGACACACCTGATGTGATCCTCCTGCAGGATCAGAGCCAAGCGGCTGCTCAAGAGTCACCTGCCAGCTGGACCATACCAACGCATAAACTGAGTACGGAACGGCTGGTCTCAGGAAATGATAAAGAGTCAACTCATAGCAACACACGCTGTCTGAAACACAGACTGTTGGGAATGAATTAAACATGTCCTGCCTTGACATCCCGTAAAATGATGAATAAAGCTCAAGATCATTTATTTGAATCATTTGATGCTTCCCAGTTTGCCAGCAAGATGTATAAATTATTTTATATGCTTTTAGGATAAAGGCTGTGGTTGACAAACTTTGTTGCTTAGAAACTTTAGAACTTGATCCTAATGAGGACATTTCTTCATCCGTACTGGAGTGAGAATACTCTGAAGCACTGACACAGGCCTCCAGAATGAGTTCCCTCAAGAAGGGAACTTGCATTTGTCTGACTTTGTTTTCTCTACAACAAAGATCAATCACTGCATGTACACCTATTGTGTCTGCAGACCTCTGTGTGCTTGTGTCTCTGTGTAGGTATGGACATAGGTACGTGTCTGTGCACTAAAAGCCTGGCACATGACTGAACTGTGTGCAACCTTTGCCCCAGGGCACACACTGAGAGAAAATGAGCCTTGCACAGCAGACACAACACACTTGGCTTCACGCAGAGTGGGAAAGGCCTCCAGGGATGAGCACAATACGAGCTTCCATAGGACAAACCACCCGCGCTTCCACTCTTGGGGAATTCTAACATGGCAATACCTGCCACCAGCAAACTCTTTTTTAAAAGCCATTTCACACTGTTAGAGCTCTGCAAAGGTTCCTTAATTGTAAATAAAAACAACACCTAAATGCTCTAAATGCTTTTTCTTTTTAAATTAGTAATTATCTCTTGGGGGAGTTAATTAATCAAGCAACACAAAACAGATTAATATGTCCTTTCTTTTTCCAAATAAACACTCTTCAAATCTAACAGAAGTTATTCTGATTTTGTGCTGAATCAGAAAAGGAGGAGCGAACCAGTTTTGATTGCACTCCATCTGCTACAGCGCTGCTAAATCTCAGGATTTTATTGCACATAACATGGGCTTCTTGTTTTCCTTCAGGCCTCAGCTGATGTAATTTTGGGTCAGCATGTGACATTTCTGGAGGACAGCTTGCCAGTGTGACTTGGGTGTATCCTGAAGATGCAGAAACAAGAAGTCAAATAAAAAGAACTTCATAAGTATGGCAGCTTCACATTTTCACGATTTAAGCAAATCTCATGATGCTCTAAAGGCTGATTTCTGGGCAAGGGAGGAGAAGCTTACGTTTGTGGTTGGCAAAGCTGCTGTGACTTTAGAAATAATGGCATCAGAAAGCTACTCTGAGAAAACCTTGCACTCACAGCCAAGAGAGAGGCAAAAAGCTTTGCCTTCCAGAACTCCCTGAACAGCACGAAGAGAACAAATCTCCAGATGAGCCCCGGTGGGGACCTTTTCTCTAAAATGCCATCTGCATTTCCACTCTTGGAGAAATGGGTCTGGGGAGCTCACACTGATCCATCAGAGTCATCCTTACAGAAACTATGTAGTTTCTTTGCAGGACACAGCATTTTGTGTTTCCTAACAAAATCTCTCTTGGAAGCCCCAGGATCATGTGGACCCAGTGACATCTCTCTACTCTCCCTTCCTTTTCAGGCAGAAGGGATAATACACATCTGCAGATGGGCATCCTTACTTGCAGACACAGAGTATGGAGCTGGACCCAAATGATTACTATTTCACCCAAGATTTTACAGGCAGAATAACATCTGCCTCCAAATGGAACTTTCATTATTAACAGCTTTTAGTATCAGGCTCACAAATGTCAATGGGAGTTTAGTCTGAAAGAGTTTTCAGTTGTCCAGTAAGTGAAATAACGTAAGTATTTTTAAGTGGCTGAGTTGCGCATCACAAAACAAGAATTGTAAATAAGGAAGTACTTTGACTGGTGCAGAAGACTGATACAGCACCTGACAGCTTTCATTACGTAAATCAAATTTATTTCAGCAAACAAGTGACTGGAATCATGCATCATTTCTGAACGAGCTGACCCTCAGGTTTACATGGTTGGCTGACAGGGGTTTGAAAACAGGAAGCTCCAGCTGTAACATGAGTGACCCAGACAGCAACAAGCTAGACACCAAGCTAAATTGGAAGGCAGGAAGTCAAAGTTCATGCTCATACCACAAACAATACAAAAATAATAAAGTTCCTCTGAGATACATTTGGCAAAGCCAAATGTCATTGTGAGGCATAAAATATAAAAGAATTTATAATATAAATGTTTATAGAAAAAAAAGAGCAAAGAATTGTTGATAAATTACCAACAGTCTCCCAACGAGCTAATCCATCTGCATATATTTTCATAAACACCATATGTACACCATAAAGTGACCACTAATTCTAACAGGATACTAACTCCCGGAGGGTCTGTTAACCAGTCCATTCAAAAGCCCTGGGATTTAATTATCTTTATTCTTTGGTTTGCTAAACATTTATTTTAGTTCCCTCTCACTGCCTGGATGCTGCCAGAGTCCCTGCTCTGTCAGGCACTTTTCTGGTCATCTGACACTATCTTGTAAAGCACTTTTTAATTATCTAGGGACATGCTTTTCATCACTTTTGATCTCTGGAGTCTTCCACGGGCTCACAGCGAGCCTTTAAAACCCACACCCAGGAACATCTCACATCCTGCTCCCATCAGAGCTCCCCAGTGATTTCCCTGGCACCTACACTTAGTTCTTTTGCTGTTATTTTCTGGGGACCCCATTTCTATATAAGCTGTACGGAGGCAAGTGCTGCCTACAGCTGAGTGAAGTTTTTATTTTAGGGGCAGAACAAGCCCAAAGAGAAGAAAGCATAAGCCCTAACATGGGTGCTCGCTCTGCAAATCAGGAATAACGGAGTCCTGAGAAATTCTCATCTGCAGAGCCCATGGTTGCCAGGGCCATGATCAAGATCTACACACACCCCTAAAAACAGCAGCCTGATGCTGCACCAGCATTGCTGCAGTTACACTCAAAAGTGCTTAATTCACTCTGCAGGAAATAATGGAAGATTTTAATTTAATTTCAGGTACATTTGATTTCTCTGGGAATATGAATAATCCCTAGACTCCTGACAAATTAATCTGTCTAATCACCAGCTGTGTATTCCAGCTTCAATTCATGACTCTTCTGCATCCTTGTGTTCTGTAACAGCTTCCATGTGCTATGATCTGTCCCAAGGCCTTGCACTCAAAAACTTGCAAAGTAATTTCTGCCTCTCTCTCCAAGAATAACTATTATCTCTGTTATGTATACTGGGGGGAAAAAAAAGGGTTAATATCTGCTGCTCCCTATACATCCTATATAAAACACTTTTTCTCCGCAGAAGTAAAGGAACTGTAGTCTACAGACACAACATTTTCTGAGGAGGTGACATTTCCATTGTCACATAGCCACAATAGATCACAGCTGATATAATACTTTGTTTTACCACACAAACAACATTGGTGTTTTCCACAAATCTTGCTTAGAGGTCTTTTTCTCAGAAGTTCCTTTTCAATCTTGCTTGCCTTTTTGCTTTCCAACTTCTCCTATTTATTCCCTTGCCTTCTTTAGTACAAAGAATCTCAAAAAGCATTATACCCTGGTAAGAGAGCAGCAACATTTCTAAAGTTGTGAATCAAGTCAGTGCTCAACTAATGATGGGCTGAAGCCAGGGGTTCAGCACATAAACACGTGGCATGTCCTGTTGAATTGATTTCTTTTTAAGCACATGGAGAAACTCTTTTAAATTGCAACATAAAAGAGAAGGAAAATTTAAACAGGAAAGACCGAAATAAAATACGGGAAATTTTATTGAACAACTTTTCTCACCTTAGTTTTGGCAATTTCTGTATTTAAAAAAAAGGGGGGGGTAACATTTGAAACCTGGGAAAGTACTGTTAATTCTCACCTGACAACTACCAATACTCCAATCCACATGAATCCAGCAGCTTTCCAAAAGCCTTCTTTCTGCTAATAGTTACTGGATTACACAGAGGTCATTATCACATGCCGCCATAATTATTAACAATTTTATTTATAATACATGTCAAAGCACCTCAAGGAAATGCAAAACCTACAAAAATAATGAGTTAAGTTTCCTTTGTCATCAATATTTTGTAAATGAAAAATTAAGAGGCCCATAATATAGAGTCTGCACATAGAAGATAATCTGGCATTTCACATTCTGAAGCTTTGTATACGGGTCTTAAAATAAGAGACTTATTTTTCACTATTTACTATTTACAAATTTACTATTAATTTTGCAAGGACAGCTACTGAACCACATTGCTGTGTGATGCAATACTGCGGTGGAGAAGTTTAAAGTGTGAGATAAACTTGTACCTGTGTGTACACTGATCTGGAGTGAAAATTCAGATGTGCAAATCTCTGGAAATCAAACCCAGTAGTCTTAAACTGGATACTCAAAGACTGGCAGTCATTAAAAAGCTGTAAGTGCTCAGGCTGAGCTTAAAATGTGAAACAAACTGAAGATCTAGGGACAGAATGTTGTTCTCCCAGACTACGACTACACAGTATTAATGCAAATTAATATGTTGGAAAATATCTCAGTAAAGTATTTGGTGCAACTTAGTTTATCTTAATTAAATGGTAGCTTTGCATTCTTCAATAAATGTAATTAGTAGAGTTTCTATGGTTTCGGTAAAACTTCTCTGATATAGTTACATTGCTTTAAATCTTTCTTCTACATAATTCCACTTAAGGTAAAAAGTCTACAGTCTTGGTGGGTGGGGAATGACAATAACTGTAACAATGGATAAATGGATTTAATGACAGGTTCATTTTTACTTATGCTTAGTGTTTTTACATGTTGCAATATAAATTGTGACACTGCTTCTATTTGTTTCCACACTCAAGTGATTGAAGTTGCAATACTGTTTCCTGAATTTGCAATTTCAGTTTGCTCATTCTTCTAAGACTCATCTTTCCTCTTCATACTGAAGTTTTACAGAATCAGCCAAAGATGCCTTGTCTGTATCCCAGATTAGACTAGTGAGAGTTAATACAAAATGTTCTGTACCTTACCTAATTGGGCATAAAGAGATTAAAAAGCATTTAGGAAGGGAAAATAATTATTATCCTCTGTGTTTAAATGTGATGATAGATTACTAAACATCACTTCAGGAAAATAGATCTTTTTGCTATATAAAGTTATGAATTCTAATTATATTCTAGCATTCTTGGCATATTTGATCATCATTTTGTAATTCCACAGGTCGGCACGCACTGAGTGCATAGGACACAGAACTCAAAAGTTGTATCAACATTAGACTGCAAAGAGTCTTAATTCAGTGCTGATAGGTACAGACAGCAGAGTTCAGGTCTATTTGCTATTAAAGCTGCTTAGAAGTTTGCTGTCATGACACACAGTACTCAATACAATTATAAATATTCGATTTCCTCTCACAAGCAGGATGGCTTAGGTAGGATTCAGTATTATTACATATTACATATTATTACATATTATTACATATTATTACATATTACATAGTAAAGGGCAGGCTTTCTCACCTACACACTAAGGTACCACATACAGGCTGCGAGATCGTACAGCACGATTTCTCACAGCACGCACATAGAGTATGGTTTATTATTTATCCACATACA
This sequence comes from Dromococcyx pavoninus, assembly GCA_033558185.1. Lineage (NCBI taxonomy): Eukaryota > Metazoa > Chordata > Aves > Cuculiformes > Neomorphidae > Dromococcyx > Dromococcyx pavoninus. The sequence goes on along the minus strand of JAUMJL010000276.1, from coordinate 172,055 downwards.
TGCACAGGTATTGACACACACTTACTCTAGACCAGTGGTGGCTGCCAGCTTTTGTGATGCTTCACAAAATCAATAAATACAGTTTTACTCTCTCTAATGTGCAAACAATCACAACAAACCCCACCTTAACCGTTCAGCAGATGGCTCCATCAGGCCACTCGCAGTCACTTCCAGCTGTGGGCCTTGGGCCGCTTGGTGGCAAGAAAATCTCACCTGCATCCAATCTTCGTACCTCAACTTGCCCAACACCTCTAAGGAAGCTCTTGCCTCAGTCCTGTTGCAGCTGCACCTCTGTGACACAGTACGTGTGGGACAGCGCTCACAGGGTGCACAGCCCCTTTCAGATGGCTCTTTCCAGTAGCCAGCGTGATCTGAACCCAGCACCTTCAAACAATAAAAAGGTGCCTTTCCATCACCTGACCAAATGGAGCAATTCAGTAACCTGCAGATGTGCACATGAGCTCTCGGGGTGTTTTACTGATACGTTCCCCAGTCGCCCCATGAACTAGGATCTCAGCAGCTCTGCTACATGTAGCCTGAAGAACAGTCACAGGCAAAATATGTCTTTTATAGTAGAAAATAATGATTTGCAAGAGGCCAACGATGGATTTGTGTACTCAAAGCAATGACAATAGGTACTTGTCCACGCACTGAACAACGGCAGCTCAAGTTTTCTGTGTGCATCTTTATAAATCATCATGAAAATAAAATCCAATGACGTTTTAATGAATTGAGCAGTTTTGTACAACTTTTTCACTTACATAAAATGAATAAACAACCACGTATACACACTGCTAAATTATTTAAATTTTTTACCTCAAACATTCTTCCTTATTTTATTTCTCTCTCTATTCTTTCCCATAATGAAATTACTTACGACTGACAAAACAGAGAGAATGAGCAGAAATGTGAAGTACAAAGTATTTAACAGCAACGTTCAGACAACAACAGCATGTTATTTTGCTCTGATTTGAGCCAGAAATGCTTTCAGCAGACAGTTTGGACCTTTTCTTTTTCAAGGACAGGGAAAAGATTTTTTGTAAGTTATTAAATCAGAAGAGCCAGGCTCCCCAGGAGTAGAGGACAAGATCAGATGTGTCCAACTCCTCTTCTTCACAGGAAGAGGAGGCCCAACCTGCCAAGCAAATGTTTTATATTGAGCTGGAGGGTTCCAAATGTCTCACAATGGTGTCAGATAAACAAAAGGAGACACGAGAAGGTGACAGGGAAGCTCTCACTCAAGTGTTGCTCTTGTTTCAAAGATGAGTGACAGACAAAGAATTTTCCTCTATTTAACAACAAAAAGAAATCTCAGACTATTCAAGCTAAACACCTATGTGAAATATCAATGTTGTGCAAGATCTTTCCTAAAATAAATGTACAAATATATCTTGTGTGTAAAGAGAAACTCAATCAAAATAGCGTAAATTCTGCTTCCAATGGTAACTTTTAATGAGAAAACCAATACCACAGTAAAAAGATTTCAATAATTTCATTAAATATTAAATTTTACTGACCACAGAGATTGCCCACTTATCAATATAATTTATTTTCTCCTTGAAATATTTGTGTCAGAGGATAGTTATTGATTGCCCAGTGGTAATTTGGGGCACATTTAATAAATGTAGTAAATATATGTTTAGTTTCATGCAAAATTACTGTGAAAATAGATTTCCCCAGAAGAAGCATGAGATGTCAAAATTAAAAAGCAAGGGGCAATCAGCAGAATATCCGCTTTTTTACTGTGATCAATACTGCTTTACTCAGTTGAATCGCTGAGACTGCTGCCTGCTTTACCACAGCTATAACTGCTTAAAAGCACTAGGCAGGGCCTGTGTAGCATTCCCATGAGGGCGCGGGGCAGGCTGGGGGGCAGCTGGGGGTGCCCCAGAGAGAGAGGGGCATGGAGGAAAGGACCGAGGCCAGGGCAAGACATCAGCCCATAGATGGACCTGTCTCTGTGGTGCCTGTGGCCAAGCTGGAGACAGGCATCTCCCAGCAGCACCAGTGCAAGGACTGGTGACCCCAGGGGGGCAGAAATGGGGTCCTGTGCCATGGGCAGGATGGCAGAGGTGCCATGGGGGCTGGTAAGGCTAGGAAGGGCTGTCAATGCCCCTGGCACTAAGTACAAGGCCTGTCTACTGAAACAAAAGTACAGTGGTGCTCACCTCCAACAACAAATTCCTGTGGGAAAGGAGGGGCAGCAGAGCACAGACACAACTGTTAGGAGACAACTCATTCTGATAGAATTACAGACTGCTGTTGAGAGAGTTACTACGCACATTTTCCATGTTTGTTTTTTGATTTTTTGATTTTTTAAGTAAATGGATTAAGAGAGAAGTCAGGCTGTACAGATCCCACAGCTCCATCAGGACCTGCACATAAACGGGAAGCCAGTAAAGGCTGAAATTAAAGCAATCAAAAAGCTGTTTTATCTATCACTGAACAAATCAGCCTGCTTCTTTTCATGGCTATAACCATTTTCCTGATTTAAAAAAAATATTCCTAGTACTTCCCTACTATTTTAAGTCTACTCCTTTCAATAAAGTTACTGTAAATTTAAACCCATCTAAGACAGAAATCAGACATTAGTGCAAATGCTCTTGCTCTGCAAATCAACAAATTTCCCCCTCTACTAAAGTGAGATTTCACAGTCAATTTAAGCTGATCTAAGACTGTGCTGCTCCCGAACAGGGCAATCCGACTTCCTTTTATCTCCAGCTGCGTGTTCCCACCACTTCCCTTGTGTGGGCTCCAGAGATCATACAGCCAAGGGATAAACAAGATCAGCTCACTGATCCCACTGAAAACTAACACTCAAAAGACTCAGTTTTCTGCCAGTTTCTAACGAGTTGAAAACTTCCCTTTCAGTGACAATCTATAGTGAACCCTCACCTAAATTTTCTGTGAAACCTCAGTGTTTGACAAGGGGCAAATAAAAAAAAACCATTACTAACTGAGAGAGAAGCGAGGTAGATTGTACAAAGAGACTGACAGCCTGTTACAGGCAATTACAATATTTTGAAAGAATGATTTTTATTCCAGTTTAGAAAATCCCCTAATCTACACAGATCCTAATGTACAAGAAGTGAACAGTTAAAATGAAACAAATTACAGCAAAACACTCATTTTGAGAAATGTGTTTCAAATCTACAAATACTTAGCTCACATGAGAAACGTAGTCCAAGGAAAAAATCATCACTAAAATGCTGTCATTTTCCTTTTCAATTTTCTTTTCTATTTTTTTTACTCATTTTAAATTTGTATCAATTTTTAACCTGGCACTGGAGTTTTTAATGTGTAATTTCTTATAAAGTATTTTTTTTGCTGACCCTGCTTGTAAAGCAATTAGGAAGATCTTCCTTCCCCTTTTCCAGGCTTTCATGTTTGTTAGATTTTATCTGTGTGGTATGGTGATAATAAGCATACTGTTCCTTTCTGATGTTTGTTTCATGCTGCTTCTGGTTTTATCTATCATCTAATGTGTGTTGTAACAAGAGAAAGAGTAGCTTTTATAGCAGCTAGAGATACATCAGTAGAATAATGGGGAAAAAATAGGTTGCTCTAACTAACTTATACATTATCAAGAGGCTTAATGTTTACATCAGAGAACAGACAGGTAATATAGATAATTTGTATCATCCTAGATAAAAACATTCTAATTAATAATATCAAAATACTGAATTTCCAAAACACAAGGTCAGAAGCGTAATTGCACTTTTTGGCCCTGTTCTGATACTTGCATTTTATGTTTGTTTTTTTTTCCTCAATATAGTGCTTGTAAGGATAGAAACCCATTTGATGAGGTCCATATGCAGGTGCAATCCCCCTAAAAAGAGTGATTAAGAGTTTCTAAGTCTCCACATGCACTCAACAGTAAATTAAGGGCCTCTATGAAGTCTGCTAAAATAAGACTTCTACTGCAGTCATAATTATCATGATATAGGCATACAGATTAAGACAAGTAAATGTCTTTAAGATAGTACTTGTGAAAAACAATCGAACAGTGACAATTGGTTGATACAGACCTAAACAGGATTTGAAGCAGGGACTTAAAACACTCAGACAACCTGTCCCATTACTTATTTCTGTAATATCTGACTTCTTAATGTGTTACTCTTTCATATTGTTATTAACCGGATTATTAAGAATTGCTTGTCTGTGTAGCTTTACCTCTGTGCACTGATTTGTATTTTTAATACATTAACACCCAGTCATACATTAAAAAATTCTGTAAGTTCTCTGCACAGAGCAGCAGGTAAGAGTGATTGTAGGTAAGAGAAGTCATAGGGCCAAACCCTACTGAAACCACAGCTTTTGCATGGAATTCTACCAAAATAGCTGGGGCAAAAAAAGAGATTACTTTCTTAAGAATGGGCAGCAGTTGTCTGCACAGAAACAGGCCAAGTTACTTAAAATGGGATGAGCCTTCTTTCAGGTTGATTATGACCAGACTGGTGGTGTCGGAGATTACTCAGAGACTCAGTAAACTCCCTAAATGTGACAAGATGCTAAAACATCAGTGGTTTCTACTCTGACCTTTTCTACTCTTTATCTTTTTGTCTGTTGTTTTAATCATGTAACCTCTTAGGGAAGGAAATATTGCCTTCTTTTATGTTGGGAAATTGCCCAGAACATTGCAGACATTACCCAAACAAAAAGTAACTATAATAATAACAAAAATAGGAGGAGGAGGTTTACTTGATGGCATACCAGCAGTCCCTTAAAGACTCCCATCAAACTGAATGGAATGGTAACCCGACTTATTGCTGAAGTAAAACTGCCTGTAGTTAATTGCAGCAATATAATTAACACTATCAAAACTGACAACAGAAATAATGCATTGCTATGCAATCAAAAGACAACTGAATGTATTTTTGGAGACAGTCACATATGATCGTTAATGTAGCCACTTGAAAATATCATACATAAAGAGGTACCTTTTGTCTTATCCTGAGATGGAGGTCGAGAGACTTGAGTTGCCTCTCAGTTCTGTTCCTGACTTCATAATCTTCAATCTCATGCTGTGAGGTGAAGCTCCGTGCCTCCGTCTCATAACCTGTGAAACAGAGATAATGGTTTTCTTAGAGCATTGGGACATATAAAAACAAAATGCTGCATAAGAGTTCTATACCATTAATTCACTTTTTCTCCACTGAATAAGGTCTCAAAGAAAAACCTTTCCCTTTGACCTTGTTTGCTGCAACATGCTCTCTGCCAGGCCCCAACAACACATTTTAAGTAGTGTATGATAAAAAGGTCAATGTAATGAAATAAACTCTGCAAATACCTAATTTTCCCTAGATTTAATTACGATGAATCTTCTCTACTGTGATAACATTTTTCAACCTTTATAATTTTACAAAGTGCTTGTACCAGATTCTGTTAGTCCCTCATATTTCATGCTATGTAGTTCTATTTATCTCCCATCTATGAAATATAGAGCAAGCATGACATTTCATATTTTAGAAACTTGCGGTATTACACAAGGAACACTGCCTTCTTGTAGCATTAATACCAACATTATGATTCAGAACCACAGATTCTAAGTCTTTTAGGTTAATTTACTGCAGTAATAAACCAAATTCTTTACTTGCTTCTAGTGCTCTAATAATGCAAAGATTTAAAAAGTATAATATCAAGTTTTCAGTTATTTTTTAAATTCTGTTAATACTCCTGTGGTCTTATACACATGATTTTGTGATCAGCTATGAGAACATCAGCCTTGTGACTGCTGGTGGGGCACCTCACTGAGATCTGCTTGATTTTTGTTGATCTTCATGGGTATTTGGTATCTCAGATAGTAAAGCAACTATTTTGTACAGTTATCAGAATTTCTCCTCCTTAATTAGGAGGGATCTTGCTAAATGTCACATAGAGAATGCATATTATAAAAGAACATAGTCCCTATAGAGAAAAGAAGCTGTAAGTATATCCTCAAAGAGGGAATATGTATTAAATAATCTACTGCTATTGAAAATGCTCTGATAAAGGACTGAGTGGAAACAATGGTATCTCTGGCCAAGACTGTATTTGCAGCTCTGCTAGTGATCTGTGGGTCTGTCTCACCTCCTGCTGTCCACGGAGCTTTTCTTGGGGAAAATTATCTTCATAACTCCGCACTTAAGCGTGTTTATGGTCAAGGTCCTGGGAAAAAGGGATTTGACTCCACATGACTGTTTCTACCATAAGTCAGCTTTCAGTTTCACTTCTGGCTCTGGACATGACTGGAAACTAAACTTAAAAATTGACGTAAACTGAGTGAAAGTTCATTTGTTATATTTGATATTTTCGCACTGAAAAATACTTACATTCAAGGATGTCTCAGAGTACAGAATATTATCCATTTTAAATGCCCATATGCAGAAAAACAGAACAAGTTTCTCATATCAGATCAAAATCATTGAAAGCTTCTCTACTTCAGTTGGTGCTGGTTCAGACTGTGGATATGCATGGAACTTAGCTTTTGAAACACCATTTTTAATTATCTTATAGGACAATCAATCAAGACTGGTAGCACTGATAATAGTAAATGCAATTCTGAGGCTTTTAGTTAAGAAAATGTAGCTGAATCCAGAATTACTCACTTTGTGTTGAGCACGTTCAGTGGCAATTTTACCTTAGGAAAGCAATCAAAAGTGGCTTACAAAACTGATCTAAAAAATGGAAGAGATCAGTGGACTTTTATTTCCCAAAAGACTCTTTAAAATAGATGGCTTGATGAAGTGAAAGTTAGTTAATGACTGCAAAAATATCTTTCAAGAAAATACTGAGACCATAATGAAATAACCTGGCAAAATTCTTAGAAATTTAACCTGTGGAAAGCTCAGAAAAAGGCCTGTGGATAGATTGAGACTTCTCAATCACTCCTGTAGCACAGAAAACGCAAGCAAAACTAACTGATGAAGGAGGCTTTGAAAGGCACTTCCTCCTCTTCTTTACCACTGATCTAGAGGATTATTGTTTTGTTTGATAAACATTTCAAACATGTTTTAGCCATGATTTCTCTGACAAGAAATGAATGTCTTTGCTGTTCAGTGTAGAGGCCATTTGGCTGCCAGGGAACCTTGGTAGCCTGTTTGGCTCAACGCAATTTAAGGACCCTTTGTAATTGTGCATCTGTGGGCACAATCCCAGTTGCTCTTTGGAAAAGTGTTCTGGGGAGATGTCCTGGCAAAAAGACTGCAGGACTAGCTTAGAAATTAAAGCTAAAATGCAGGTCAAGAGCTGGAAATGGGTTTCCAAACTAAATTATTCTGTAGCACTGTGAAACTTATGTTAAAGGATATTTCAAAGCACAATGCAATGCAAATACAAATAATGCATTTCTATTTAAAGAAAGGTATTCCACAGACGCAAGTATAAATGTACACTCCTCTAAAAAACCAGCTGCAGTTCTGGACTTAAGTCCCCCAGGCAAGCTCTGAGCGCAGTTAATGCATAGAAGACTGTGCCTTTTTGCATTGCTTTAATGTTTAAGGTTGTTGCAAACAACACAAATATATTTGCATCAAAAATGTGTTAAAAATAAAATTAAGCTTGTAAAGCCAAGCACTCAAAATTTACAAAATGATAGAAAAAGGAAGAAATCTAAAAATAAAGGTTGTTTCTCATACTGGATTTGTTTCTAATCCCATCCTCCCACCCATTGTCTCCTCTCCTATCCATAAAAAAAAAAAAAATCTAAAATTTATGGGAACATCTATAACCCTAAGGTCATCATACAGAACTGCCATTATGTGTAACCTTGTAAAAATGTTGTCAGCAGTCCCTCTACTGCACTCTATAGCTGGCATTTCAGCCTGTCCCTCCTGCAATTAACAGTCATGGTAATAAGATTTTGAAGTTTAAATCTTTTTAAAGGAGAAAAGCTGCTTTTTCATCCCTTTCTCAAAGCATACAATATGATTGGCAAAGTATCAGGAATAATAAGACAACCAGTTGACGTAAACCCCAGGAGGAACAGAGCAGCTTTTGTTCTGAGCTCTCATCAAAATCTTGGAAATCTTGCAATAGGAAATGGTGCTGGAATGTGGGTTCTTATTCAGAGTTCTTACACGTTAGGCCTGCAATAGCTGAAACATCTTACCTGCTTCAATAATTACTGCATACTATCTCATCTGCTGCCTGTAGCTGAAACAGCCATACAATTAAGTCTTTAAAATTTTCTCGATACAGAAAATACATATTTAATTCTCCGTTAATGCATCATTATTCCTGTCATCCCACTGGAGTTTTCTGATTGTTAATCCCATAATTGCTATAAAGCCTGCGATAAATGATACAATAGCAAGTACTGCTTTTCATGGAACAAAAGCCTTAAAAAGAAAGCATAGCTTAAAGCTCTGTACGTATCAAGACTGTGCTTCCTTGACTGTGTGTTAAATGTAAGGTTAAATGTAAAAAAGCTTTCTGTAGATTAAAACTGAAGGTTGTAAAGCCAACATTACCAAGTCAGAAAAATCAGAACTCACAGTTCAAAAACTCTGCTACATCCACCAGAGAAACAAACTGAGTTATGAAACATTTAAAAAAAATATTTTAACGACTTCACAAGAAAAGAAACAGAATAGAAAACCATACTATTGGTCCTAAACCTCCAAGTATTCATTGCAAATTGGAGGCTTTGGTATGTGTACAGGTGTTTTTGTAAAACTCAGTATTTTACAAAACTTTTCAGTTACGTAAGGATTGGTGTCAACTCCTGAATTTGATATCTTCTTTTTAAAATGAGAGAAAAAAAAGAGTAGCTTGTGAAGCTTGCATTAGTTTTACACTTTGCTGTGCAGGCTCTCACCAAATCCGTTTGTAAGTGTGCATTGTCATGTAATTCAAGGTCTTTGACTTGAGTAACTGGAGTTCCTTCCTTCTAATCCATCTGGTAACTCAAAGGCGTGCACTTTATAAATGCCACTTGAACTACTGTGCTCTTACACTGCATCCCACCTGCGTGCGGTGCCAAGGTTTCTGGGGACATCTATCACAGGTATGAATTCAGATGGTTTGTGTGAGATTGCGTGCACTGCTTACAACCACACTGAAGTACCAATCCACTCAGGTTGCAAGCAGAGTTAATAAAAGCACTGGTTATTACTTGTTGGCTTTGCATTATTTAAATTCTGCAGGAACCCAAGTTAATGGATCAATTAAACCATTCACCTTTTCTGTAGACTCCATGAAAATAAAGAAGAGACGACCTCAAAATGCCTGCTGTGACCACAGAGACATGTAATGTGGTTCAAAACATTCCTATGTGGGAGTGTGGCAGGAAGGGATTACCCAGTGAGAAGACTGAGCTGAACGTCTGCCCATAATGAAGCAGATTTGTTTTGACTGGATGCTTCTCTTCGACAAACAGAGGGAAAAAAATGTTATTTTAAAAAAGATTTCCTTGACAGAGAATTGTTTGAAGCGTGTTTACACTGTTGTGCAGAGAAAAAAGAAATAGTATTTTTAATAGAAATTACACCAATAAATATTCAGCTCAAAGGGTAAGCGCAAACCAGTTTTCATACACAGTCAAAACCAAAACCAGGAAAGCCTTGCAGAGCACTCATAGAATGGCCACTGGTCACACATGGTGTGAGCTTCCAAATAAAAGTAACTCTCCAGTACAGAAGGTGCTTATAAACATCACACCTAACATACCCTTGCAGGCCTCTGAGAGACACAAACACAGGAACATCACAAACAGAGGAAAACCTGGTGGACCCCAGTTCTGCATAAACATCCATTTGACAATACAGATGTACGTACTGATTACTGGAGGTTTAGAAAATGTTTGGTACAACGCGTGATTCCTCCTGCTCCCAGAGCGCGGTGTAAGGTTGGAGGGGATCTTTCAAGATGGAGGATTGAGGGGAGGGGCAGGGGCAGGGGCAGGGGAAGGACTGTGACAGGGAAGGAAGGGCAGGAGCTGCCCTGTGGGGCGGGCAGGGTGCCTCGCAGGGAAACCATGCCAGCGACAGCAAGAGGAAAAGGGAAATCACTCAAAAATTTGATTTCACTCCTTTGTTTTCATTCTGTTTGCCCAGACTTGTACCTGTAGCACCAATTCACTGGTTTCAGCTTTCCAGTTGTTTTAAAAGCACTACAATCACGCCACCTGGTACAGCCAAGAGCTTCAGTTAAACACAGAGAGGGGAACATTGTTTCTCACATACAGATAAAAGACAGTTAAACAGCTCCCCAGATTAACTGGTGCTACATAGCCCAAGGCTATAAAAACTCTTGACTGGGACAGCAAACTTTGAAGCCTGCATCCTGCCCATCCTCCTGCTACAGGGAGCCTTTGTGTAAGATTCATTGTTGGGCAAAGCAGCTGTTGCAGCACAGGAGTCACTTCAGGAATTTAAGTCTTTTTTGAAGAAGTCATTGTTTGATGTTTCTTAATTTTCAGTGTTTAAGAGAAGAGTTGCTAACCCATGGTCCAGTTCATCAAAATATATTCTGAATTCATTGCTATTTATTTCAAGATTAAACTGTAAAATGGCATTTTACAGAGTGTATTAATTCATGCACTGAAACTTCTCAAGATTGTGTACCTTCTGTTTAAATACAATCTCTTCTGTATTTAGTACTCATTAAGCATTCTATCACCATAAATACCTAACGATCTAAATATTATTAATATGGTCTAGATGATGGTTGGTGTTAGTGTTGGGTTATAGGTTGGACTTGATGATCTCAGAGGTCCTTTCCAACCTTGTCATACTGTGATACTGTGATACTGTGTAATATATGCTACTCAATATTTACCGAAAGTATTTTGCTAGCTTGTACTTAACTAATCACAATATACCACAACTAGTTAAAATTTTCAGGTCAGTGACTTAGAAGTCGAAGTGCCTCACTGCTTTCCCTGATTGCTCACTGCTTCTGGGAAATAACTGTTACATTTATGCATGGCAGTTACCCTGGATGACTGACATACATTTCCAAATTTCTTTGTCAACCTATGCCAGTCAAAAATCCTCTGCAAAGCCCTGTTCTGTTGATTTTTCCTCATTATTTTTGAAATTATTTATATTTTGAGGGAATATCACATATTTCTTTTTAATGAGAGGCCTCAGAATTTTTCCCCAATTAACTGATAGGTACACAGACAGCTGCAGATGGGCACTATTAATACTGAAGCCATTCAGTTTGGATGTATACTGCAAAAAAGGGAGCTTCTGCCTAAGCTACAAATTTATTCCCCCCTAGCTTGTTAACCTAGTCCAGGCAAACATTCCCCCTAACCCCAGATAAAGACATTTCTAGTTGGATTGCAGAGACTCCATTAAAACCAAAATACAAACCTAAGAAGAAGGTGTAGTATGTCCTATCTATGAATTCATGGCTGGTAAAACCTTTTCTACCTTGATCAGTATAAGAATTGTTCTTCACCATGTGATCAGAACTTTACCATAGAAATTGATAATGTTCTGAGAAGTCCAATTTTCTGTGCCTCCATGTGTAATCAATGTTCAGAAGCATATTGCATTGAATCTACAAAGCAGTTCAAACCTCAAGAAGACCATCATCATCTGCATGTTCAGTCCTCTTCATTCTTCTCCTCAGGGGCATTCAGTTAGGTTAAATTATTTGTTCCACATGTCCAAAACTCTCCTTCACTGTCTTTTAAATGAGGGACCATTTCATGCTGTGTGATCTCAACTTCCCTTGATGACAGCTCTATCCTACTGGAACTATGAAACTGTCAACATCAAGAGCAAAATGTAGGTGTTCAGAAGAGAGAAATGGCTCAGCAGCTATCTGACAAACTCTTTCAATAGAGGTCAACAACCTCAGCATCTGGGGGAAAACTGCCATCAAACAGCCCAAAATAACACGGCTAAAAGTTTCTTGCTGTCTGGAAGTAAAATAAAAATATTTTGTACGCATTACAGTTTCATAAAATGAGTAGAAAGAACCATGACAGGTGCAGAATAAGACAACAGATCACCTTGATTTGGTAAAGGTAAAAGGTAAATGGTCAACCTTTGGGCAGTAATGCCTTGTCATAAAAATGAGGTAATATAAGGCAACTTTGCATCTGTGACAGAAGGCCAAGAAGGCCACACTAATAGTTTCTCTTCAGTTCTTAGATGCAGTATCGTCACAGTCTATGTAAGGTAATTTAAGGTCACCTTTATCAACAGATCAAAACCAAAACTGGAGTTTGGTTTTGTTGGGGGTTTTTTTGGAAAAAAAAACAAAACAACAACCTAACTTAAGAAACATTAACTTATCATGCTTATTTCATAACCTGATGCATGTGATATGAGATTATCGAATACTCAAGGTTTTCCTGGACTCAAGTACACACACTGTTATCTTCTTTCTGAAAAGCATTAAGCTGATGTGGTGGTGGTTCAACGGCTTGCCTAGAGTCATCCAGCGCATGAAAGGTAAAGCCATTAATAAAATCCTGGAGTCCCAGCTGACAAGTGCTACAAAGCAAGGACTGGAGTATAGTTCTTCTCTAGGTAAATTAAAATATTATGGTTTATGTCAATAGAAATATGGGAATTTCCACATTGCATTAGACGCTAGTGCATGTAACACAGCATCCTTCATTTGACAGTGGCCAGCAATAAATAAAGAAACTCCCCACCCGCCCAGCTCACAGATGTTTTGCTTGTCCCTCCATGCCTGCCATTATATTTTCCATGGGTCTCTAAAAATGCATTTTTGCATTACTGGTAAGAAGAACTAATGGCTTGTCCCTCTGATGTCAGGGATCCCAGCAATATAATCCCACCACTTCCTTTGCACGGGCTCCAATTCCACAGTGAACCAATTTAGGGATATAAAACATCAGAAGATTAACCCTACCAGAACAAAAAAGTGAACAGTCGTCTAACCCTTTTCTGCATGAAACCTATTGCTATGGAAGCAGATATTACTGATTGTGACAGCTGGATGAGTACAATATTCAATTAAGCATTTTCTCCTTTCTGGAATTCTGTGCATTTCTAGCTTCAGTGATCTGAAAATCTCAGCAGCACCCACACCATGTCTGGCCAGTGACCTCCACCTGCTACCGGTGCTCAGGCGCACCAGCTGCGTGGCTTGCTCAGCCAGAGGAGCAAGAGGTCACCACTATTTTAAGTTCATTCACTGTCCCCTTATTTTAGTCTTGTAAAATTAGAAGACAACAAGCTGTTCTACCTAGGCCATTCATTATTTCATAATTTAGACCCCCGTTGTTCGTGCTTGTCCAGAACCTAACAGTGTCAGTCTTTTTGTGCTTGCCCTTGCCCTGAACAGCTTCATGGACCTGCCCTGGGTCCCTTCCCTGAACAGGGACAACCAAACAGATAGTTTGCTTATTTCAAAATGCACTGCATTTACTCAGCATTTTCACTCATTTTCATAAATGCAAGTGTGCAGTCCAAGAGTTTGATCCTGTATCACTTTCCTGTTCATGAGTTAATTTAATTTCATGCAAAGTCGATACAAAACATAACTATTCTGACAAAGTAGTACTTTACATCCATTCTTTACTGATATAAATGACAGTATCAAGTAAACTGGAAAAGAAAAATCCAACCTAGAAAAATACAAGCATATTAATTAAAACACACTGTCTGTCCCTTACTGAATTATATATTTCTAAATCTTTTAGAAGCATGCCTTTTCAAACAACTCAGGGGATTTGCAGTTGCTTACCAAGCTTTTCATTTCTAGGTCACTTGTTAAATCTACCCCAGGTCAGCCCTGACTGAAAATTATTACTGTCTGGCAGCTGTTTCATAGACTGCATAAAATGAATTAGTGGTTTCATTCCATTTCCTAATGGACAAGTGGCCCCATCTTACACTCCAACCTAAATGACACCGAGTTGACTACTGCAGGGAAAGAACTAAATAAACTCTTTTCACGCTGTAGGTAGATCCTCATGGTTAGGATTGAGGCTGGTGGGACCCTCGGGGCTATTATAGATCTACTCTCCAAAAAATAAACCCCTCTATCTATGGAGTTCCTATATTCAGAACATATAAAATGCTGTTTTGGTGAGCTGTTGTGGTTATTATTTTGGTCCTCGGAGGATCTTTGCACGTGGTTCTGTGGGAATATGCTACAGGTTATTCACTATTACAGCTAAAAAGACAGTTGTCCCCTCTGCAACATTTCACAGTTCAAAGGGCAGAGAATGTTTATGTGTGTATGTGTACTTTTATATGCATGGAAGACACCAGAGGAATAATCCACAAAGATTTCTGTTTAAAAGTCATAGAAAGAAAATTGTTATTTGATAGAAATAAAAACATATTTAAAATGTTTAAATAATAACACGGGGGACAAACGGATAAAGATATTTGCAATTTAACGGCAAGAGATGGAAATTATACTTGAATTCTACTTGTGCTCTACTTACACTAGGAATAAAGCAGGTTTTCCTATCTTGAAAGCTGCCAATCTTACACTTTATACAAGCATTGCATTCTTCTCTTTTACAGTAGACACAAGCACAAATGTGCCAAGATTCGTTATTAAAGTATTTTGTGTCTGTCTATTTGTATTTAAAATATTTCCATTATTTTCTCTAGGTTCTCTTGTCTTTTTTCCTTGTACGATCAATAAGTCCCTGTGAATCCAGTGCTATACCTGTCCTTACTGAGCTAGGACAGATTTCCCCCAGGGCCCCATTTTCCTCTGGTTTTCATTTGTCATTCTGCTCAGCCTGCAGCAATTCAAACAGACCTGCTCCTTGACTGAGAAATCTTCACCTCTTCCTATACACCAGGATAAGGTTGCTTTTCTATGGTTTTGTGACAAATGAAAATGAAACAGAGGGTCTATCAACTTCATCTGTCACCATCTCTTCACGCTTTTGTCCCTCAATGACCCTGCTATGTCTGTTCCTCTTTGTTTGCTTTTTCTGAACTTACTGTTCATCTTTCCTTCTTTGCCACTCCTGCTCTCTTCACTCTTTAACCTAACTTTTCCCAAAGCAGCACTCACTCCACAAATAAAAACAGTTAAGGTCATGGTGATTTCTCCACCTTGACAACACCACCAGGATCCAGGCTGTGCTTGGCTCCACACTCCTCTCATAATTTACCACATTGCTTTTTTGAAAAGCCAAATGCATATGTGAGCCTGGCTGTTAGGGAGATTGAATTTCTGTAACTGGCACTTGCAAGTAGATAATTGAGCTGATACTGATCCTTCTGTTATTTTATGTATATTTTTTAATTGGACATGAATTGTTCATAGGAATTTATTTGATTACTATGTGTACAATCATTGTATTTACAGTCATATTTTCATGTTTCCCTTTTATCCTTTACCACTAATCTAACTGCCCTTTCAGTTTTACTCAGTCGGCCTTGCTCACAAGCTCTCCGAGAAGGAATTCACCTGTATGGAAAGTGTTTTCCATGTAATGAACATTGCAAAGAATCACAGGCAGGCTCACCAGTGCTTTGTTACCCAGAACTAAGAGTTTTCAGGGACTTTTGAATAAAGAATCATTTTGAGGCCAGGTAAATGCTCACTGCCATTCCTTGTCCATTTGTCCCTGACTGGAGTGTAAGAAGTTGCATAAATTCTGTTCTGTAATCAACTGGGCATTGTCCAGAAGCAGAGACAAGCTGCTGTTCTTTATTACATTACTTCTATTTCATTCTGTACATCCAACTTACAAGAACAGACAAAAAGGCACATTCAAATTCTACAAAGCATTCACTATTAAAAGACATATTTAGTAGCATCCAAGCTACAATTCCAAGAATTAATAAAACCAACTTTCCAGTGCATTTGTGATTGTGGTTGTATTGCCTAATATCTAACATAACGCACTCAAAATATTTGCTATTCAGATTGCAGCCTTCCCTCATGGGGTACTAATTAAAAAATCAAAGCCTTAGAACACAAACTTTTCTTTTAGCATGTCAGGCACCAGCCTCCTACTAACCCCTAGATTCTGGCTCTGTATGTTTACATTTTGCCTTTACTTGCCTCTTCTTGCCTTTGATTGTCACCTTTCTTATAGGAAACCACCCTCCAGTGGCAATAAAAGACAGCTGACAAAAGGGCTCTTCTTTGTTCACGGGATTTGAGCTGTTTGTATTTGGTTATTATTCAAAGACTGACACTTTGGTAGTGACTGGCTGCTCTTGAACATTCTCTACAATAGTGGTTCTTACACAGCCAGTCAGGAACTACTGAATTAATGATTTTGATTGTGTTTTTGTGATAAGCAGCAGTACAGAACATGACTGATTTTATATGCTACTCTAAGATTCATATTTTCAAGGTACAAATACTTACACTTGATACAAGCAGTACAGTTGCTGTATTGGTCAACAGAGACTTGCTTACCAGCTCTGGCATAGATTCATGGCCTGAACACTAAAATCTGACATTTGTGGCTTAAAATTGCTTCTAACTGAGAGCAAAATCAGAATTTTATGAACTACTCAATACTACTTGGTCTTTCCGTACCAGAAGAGCGCTTTCTCAGCAGTCATTTCCATCTCACATAAAACTGATCTTGCTACACTAATAACACCTGAGATCCTAAAGAAAGGGAAATAAGCTCCTTAGAATTTAACAAAAATGCATAGTGTAAAAGTTACACAAATACTTAGATTTTGTGATCATCGGGTATGACATTTTAACTTCCACAGACATTGCAGCTATCAAAGGAACAGAATTTCAGATCAGAACCCAGGATAACGGGACTGAACCGGGCTCAACAGGTTCCAACAAATCCGTTAGAGCAGTCAAGTGCTTAAAATTCTCTTTTACTGTGACACTGTTCCTAAAGCTTGTTCCTCTGACAGTTAAAAACTTTTTCATGTTTTTGCAACATGCATTCACCACGATATTGCATCCAGTCATTGTTGTGCTCATACTGGTCGAAGTATTTCTTCTCCTGTCCAGGTGTCCACTATCCTGCTTCATTCATTTAGTGAACTGAGAAGCTCTCCTCTTGCAGGAGCAGCTCTCCATTCCACACTTCACCCTGATCATCCTTCTCTGCACCTATTCCATATCAATTATTTTTTCTTGTTAAGAATTGTAAAAAATATTTCAGAAGACGCCTTTCCAGTGCTCTCTATGGCAGCAAAAGCACTTCTTTCTCCCTTCAGTGTACCCTACGTCATACATCATTAAGCAAGGACACCTCATTCTCAGCTGCAGATGAGAAAGTCAGACTCGTCCTGCAACTGGCTAAAACGTTTATGTTTTCCTCCCTTCGCTGACGTGTGAGGATATCCCAATTTCAACAGGGACACTTCATTTTCCGCTGGTAGTGAATTTCAGCAGCTTTTACTGCTTTTTGTCCCAAAGCTAAAGCAGAATAGTAAGTGTAACTGGTTCCAGCAATGAACCTTGAAGAGCTCTACTGATTGCCTTCCTGCAGCCTATTTCCCTTTCAGTGTCATCATTGTTATTTCCTTTTATAAACTTCCTTATTCATATTAGATATATTGTATTAATTCCCACAGTCCATCTTAACAACCAAGCTCTTCGACACTCAAATACCATCATATGAAATGCTTTGTTAAAGTCCAGACAAATGGAACCTATTCTGTTTCCTTTGCCTAGGAAATTAACTAACAATGAAAGCTATTGAGTAGTCCTACTACAATATACCTTATAAACCCAGCTTCCTTTTGGCTCTATTTTTCATTTACTCCCACACCTTTAAAAAGTCTTCCCACCAGAGGTTGTTCTAAAGCTTTGCACGCTAATAAGAAAATTAAAGTAATAATAGCCTATGTTCTTTTTTTAAACGTAGGCCGTGTCTTTGCTATTCAATAGTCAAATGACTTTGTCCTGGTTTTGACAGATTTATTAAAAACTGACTGTCACGAGAGCTCTCATTTAACAGAGTTCTTTCAGAATTTGATGGTGCTGATATGATTTCTCTGGTCTGATCACATGGCACTCCTTGAGCTTTCCCTCCACATCTAGTAAGGCAGTTCTCGTTTCTATGTACTCCCTCATACTCATTCATTAGGCATCTTCACGTTTGTTCACTTATTCGACTCCTCCAGTGTTTTTGAAAGGGGAGAAAAATCTGTAATTCGTTTCTCCCCTCAGCTGAATTACTCTACCCCTTCAACGGGACTTAGGTCCTTCGTAGATCTGTATCAAAGCAGCAGAGGAGACTGACAGGCTATATCATGGAAAATAAGTATTCCACTTTTAATTAAAATACATTTTGGAATCTTTCTAAGACTGACTTTAAGATACGTGTGAAAAACAGATAAAGTATTTTCTAATTCCTGAGTGCATTTTGGCAAATTGAATTGAATAGGATTGAATAGTCTCTTTCCAGATTCAGTAAAATGTTATATATTTTGCATTGAGCATGATGCTAAAGTGGTTTCTCAGTTTGGTTTCAACTTTAAGCCACACGACAATCAATCCTTCCCAAAAGACTTTTATTTTGGTGGAATAATTATTATCAAGCAATTTTCATTTAACATCGTTGCTTAGAAAAGAAGAGGGAATAAAAAATACAGCTTTCAAACCACAGAACAACCGTTGAAAACTTAAAACCACAATACCCAAGAACAGACTGAGCCTGTGATTACCTAACACAAAACGCGGTTTAAACTGGGCAACACACCAAGTTTTTCACAGAAACCCAAGGGGAAAATGGAGTATGAGTATCCATGGTTACAGTGACCCTTGCTTGGCACCTGAAGAGATCTTTCTAGAAAAAGACAGGTAGAAACATTTATCAGGGTCCTCAGAAGTAGCAAAGCTTCTTCCTGTTTTTAGAAGTTTAAAAAAAAGATAAAATTGCACTTAGTACAAACCGTCCCGAACACAGGCTGCAACCTAGAAATATTTTTAGAATTCCCCTCTTGTATGTTTTTCAAAATATTCACTCAGTACTGAAAAATAACCTCAGAACAAGCTACTTAAAATAATGGCAAATTCCTAGAATAAGAAATTCATTTATAAAGTAGATATTTCAAGATTCAAGTCCTTCTTCCCATGTTCAGTTGCACTGAACTCATGAAGGAAGGAACAGGATTGTAGGCTATAATTTTTAATAGAAAAAGTTTGATGTGTAAATTCAGCTAAATTGGAACCATCCCTGTGAAGTGTTTAAGCTCCTACATTCCTTGTACTTCTGTTCAGCTCTGCTATGGAGGGTGATGGCAAAGCTGAACACGGGCACTTGCCTGAAGGGCATTTTTTACTCACTCCTTCGCTGACGCTCGCTCCTGTGTTCTCAGAGTGTATTTGGGGAAGATGTCTTTAACTGCAGGCTGATGCATGACTGAATATGCTGAAGCGTGAACAAACTTGCAGATATGAACAAATATTCATGAGAAATGATTTTCTAGATGCTTCTCTTTTATGTGCAGTGATCTGGTGAGACTGTGAAAAAAGGGAGTTGAACTGAGTTTGGAAGGTGAGTTCCTCTCTCACTGATGGGGAGGAACCCAGCTATTCCACGTAAAGGTCCATGTACAAGCCAAATGCCATTCTTCTTGTAAAAAGAAGTAAAAAAAGTAAAAAGCAGTGAGAGATTTTTAATGCCCTTCATTTTCTAGGATGCTCATTTTCCATTCTTTATGCTGCTGAAGGATTCTACCTCACCTTCTCTGGTAGAGGTGATGGCTGTACAGTTCCTCTTAACAGATTTTTGTGGGATCACCCAGATCAGGCATCAGCACGCTATCGCTCTTCTGTCAGATCAGCCAAAGCACATGACACAATGTTTGTGAAGTCTTCGTTCCAGACTTGACATAAATTTTGTTTATGGTGACTCATTCAGCACACAGTTTGCTCAAAGTTGCCCAATCACTTTCTAAAAACTAATTTGAACCAGCAAGCTGAAAGTTTAGCAAGTGCAGTTGTAAGAGATAAGCTCTTCATATCATTGGCTGGAGCACAACTTACATAGAGATACCCTGAAAACTGGATTTGCCTCCCTGTTAAATCAGAAAAAGAGCATAAATATCCCAATCATTTCTTTAAGCAGTTCTCCTGCTTTCGTAGAGCCTAGTAACTTAATGACTGAGAAGAAATCATACCATGTGGTCACAGTGATTATTTACAAATATTAGGCGCCAAATCCTACCTAACAAGTTTTCAAAACAGCAAGAGCATCTATCACAATTCATAACCAATCAGCGCAAAATAATGTGTGCCACACCACGATCATATCCCTGGCAAATAATGAACAGAGAAAGGAATGTACCTGCCATAAATATCCCTATATCGCTATCTACATCCTTACATTTGGCTATAAATAAATGGGTACAGCAGAATGTATATGTGTATTTAGTTGTGGTATTTAAGCAAGTGGGCTTGACTGCAGCACAGAAAATCTGGCTACATTTAATAGAGAATTTTTTGTTTGTTTCGGAAATGTTGGGTCATGTTTTCAACAGACATCAAACCAATCAACAGTTACTGAGTTATCAAGTAATAATACTTAAGCACTGACTCTGAAATGTAAAGCCAGTCTTATTCCTGCACCTCCTGATAGATAAAAGGCCATATCTATGGCTTATGGCCAGTCTGGCTTCCAGCAGTAATAAAAAATCTGGAAGTTTGGAATTCCAAACTGAATTTTCAGGGAAATAGTGGGAGGAGAGCTCCAAAAGAAAGAAACAAAGGGAATGCATATCACTGAGTTTAGGTGACCTCCCTCCTTGCTGAACAACAGCTTCAGTCACCAGTTTTGACAGGAAGCAGACACAGGAGCAATCCTGACAGGCAGATTAAAAAACAAGTATCCAAGCAGAGGTTTAGCACCCATATACACAGACTGAACTTCAAAGCTGTTGCAATAAACCTAAAACATTTGTGAGCTTCAGACTGCTACACTGAGCTAAACAGGAAGAGTTGTTTCTCCTACTCTGCTTTCAGTGCCACTTTTTAGACACAAAACAAGCGGGCTCATGAGCTAAAAAAATTATTTCAGCAACCTCAGAAGCTCTCAACGTGAAAAGTCAATACCTACTACTGCACCCAAAGAAAAGAATTAGCAGAAATGTGTGAAAATGATAAAGAAAACATGGCACATGCTTGCATACTTTGCTAAATCCCAAGCGCAGAGTTCCACAGGCACCATTTCAACAAAAGATGGATCAAAAACTGTCAGCGCGGAAACGCGACATCGAAACGCTATTTGCATTGTGTAGAGCAAAGAGGTTTAATGTACACAGACCTAGGTGAGTGTATTTTGATCCAGATAACTCTGGGCACTCCTGGTAGCAGAGGGATGAGGACGTGGTCCGATGGGCGTATTTTGAGTCATGGGATAATTCAGGTCGGAAGCAACCTCTGGATTCGAAGCCAGCCCAGGTGACTTCAGGCCCTGTTCAGCCTGCTGGTCTCCAAGCAGCTATGCTGTGTTCACACTGCTTGGAGAAGCAACGCATGGGGTCCCAGACAGAACTGCACCTCTAAAGTGAGGTACCAAGAAATCGTGATGTTGTGAAACTGCAAACGTGTTCATGAATAGCTGAACTGGAGTTTCTAATTTTCTCCATGTGTTCTTAAGACAGGAATGTAGCATGGGTCCATGGAAGTCCTGTCCTTAGTATTCCAAACCGCACAGTGAGCAAGTTTCTAATGGAATTTCACAGCATAAAAGAAAATCATAAAAAATACAGTTCATAGCTAAACAGAAATCCATCATAATGCTAGGAAGGCCAAAATCCTACCCGGTTATAGTAAAGAAATTATTTGTGATATAGTTATGTATGTTTTAGTGTGTTTTCATAATTCTGATCTGATGGCAATTCTGGAAAACACACTTCATGGTGTCTCCAGAAGTGCTCTGATATACAATCAACAAAGATAAAACCTTCAGTTTCAGTGATGTGCAGATGAAGACCTGTTTGTTAAAAGGATTAACAAAGTTGTTCAAAACATCTTTTTAGTCTGCTCTGCTTCCAAACAAATAATAAACTATCTCCAAGCAGTGAGATTTGCTCCCCCATAAACACAGCCAAATGGAAAAAGAACACCAGAACCTTAATGAGTTTGGTCCCCTTTGAATTTTAGCTGATCAGTGTCACCAATATGGACTCAAGCTTCGACAGGGAAAGTCTAGGCTTGATGTTAGGAAAAAGTTCTTCACTGAAAGGGTGATTGGCCATTGGAATGTGATGCCCAGGGAGGTGGTGGAGTCGCCGACCCTGGAGGTGTTTAAGGGGAGACTGGATGAGGCACTGAGTGCCATGATTTAGAGGATGGTTGGTGTTAGTGTTGGTGTTAGTGTTGGGATATAGGTTGGACTTGATGATCTCAGAGGTCCTTTCCAACCTTATGATACTGTGATACTGTGATACTGTAATAATTTCAATAGGTTCTAAAATAAGCACTTTCTGTCTTCAAAGGGCCTCGCAAACATCAACCAATTAATCCCTACAACTCTCCTCTGAGGTAGGTAAGTAGGGACTGTTATCCCCATTTTACAGCTGAGTGATCCCAGTCAGAGGGTTAAATGATTTGCTTCAGGCCACAGATGGAGGTGAGATTAAAACACAAGAATGACTGTGACTACTTTCAGGGGACAGCACTTTGTTTTTTCCTGCTGACTTTTCTGTGCTGACTTTAGACATCTTGGCCTTGTGGCAATACAAAATAAATTCTCCTTGTTACAAGCCAGGAACCATCGAGAAATCTGTCTTACAGGCCAGTGTTATACTGATGCAAAGCTTTTCCTTTAATTTTGTTCTGATATTCAAGACTCATTCCTTTCATACAGGGACTGATTCCTGCAGCAATGTAACATGCCACTAACTGAAGGACATATACTGCTCCTTTGCAGGTTTTATTTTGCCTTCCTGCTTTCAAACCAGTGAATGTAGGTGGCACCCTGCCTGTGAGGAGAGACTCTACTCCCAGGATCAGGGTAGCAGTTGATTGGTTTGTTCCACTACAGCAGAGGCAGAAAGAATGGGAGACAGAGAGCTCTGAGACCCAAGAGCTAAGAAAGCCATTAACTGAAACCCAACTCCTGCAAACGCTTGTAACCGTTCTAACAGGCTAAGATTGATACCTTTCCCACTTCAACAGAAAGATCAGATGGAGAAGGCAAAGCATATCCTCTTCCTCGCTCTGTATACATCTTTGGGCCACTCACAGACCCATTCGTCATGAAGTCAGTCCCGTGCATGGCAAAAAACATTTGAGCTCTATAAGGAAGCCGCTTTTCATCCAGTGGCAAGCAAGACCACACCACCAATTCCCTGGAGTATTTTTTAGAATAGAAAAATCCACTGCTCAAAGCTAATGTCTTGCAAATCCTGAGCACATTTTCTGTTATTTCTTTAAGAAAAGACTCCCCCCACTTTCAGAAGTCTCCCTGAACAGGAATTGACATGTACAGACAAATTCAGTGAATATTTGAAAATAATTCACTCCCTACTACATAGTACAATTTCAGCCATATCACCAGTTATGTATTTTTGAGACACAATCATCTATGTGTCCTGAAAGGACAGCTGCATTAAGGTTAAAAAATAATAATTTATTGATACACCACTGTAATTATTACACTACAGTGGTATTCATATATTACATAAACCAGGGATCACACCTCCTTTGTGTTGTCACCCACAGACAATGGTGTCATCAAGCCAGAAGTTTACTTTGATAAAGACACTTGTAAATTCTTCAAATTAAGTAACTTAAAGTAGTTAAATAAAATGCAATTCATGTTTCTATTCTGTGGCTACTGTATCAAAAGAGTATTTTTCCATTAGAATGGTTTATTAGAAACTATTTTGCTTTTGCACAACCAGCACTGATATCTCCTTTTAGAAGACAAAAAAATAGTTTAATGTTTCACAATTTGAGGAATTCTATCATTAGCATAACAGTGTAAGAAGTAGGATTTTGAATCTCAGAGGGCCTATTTTCAGTAACAGAAAATATATATTACTTTGGTTAGGAAAGGTCTGATTTTCACAGCAACTCTATGGCCAGAAAAACAGATAATGCAAAACACAAGCTTGGAAATCGCTATTTGCTAGCTCTGTCTTAAGAAGATTTGTAGCTAGCTCTGATATGCATGCTCTGCAGAAACAGCTCTCTTCTTTTATCACTTTGGAAATCATTAACTTGCCCTCGGTGGTCCTCTATGCAACAAAGGAAGTTTTCACATGGAGTTTCTGATCAGAGAAACAAAAGAGATGGTAGATAACAAACCAGCAGTGTGAATGATGGTTTTAGAAGACCTTCATCCAAACACCTTTCAGTGACATCTCACCAGATACAGTATCAACTCACAAATCTCCCACCACTCAGCACCACTAGCTTCAGGACTAAGCCATGGAACTAGACCATGCCTCAGTTCCGAATTTCTTATGTTATCTATGAACACAAATAACAGAGTGATAGTCCCATATGACATTAATTAACAAGATCAGTTTTCCCGTAATACGTTTTGCGGACCTGTCTGCACAGCAAAGCAGAGGTGTGATAATGCTTCCCTCCTTGGGCTGTGATTACTTGTGCAGTTCTGTGCATCAGTGCCCCACATGTCGATGCCCTCTGTGCTATCCACTCCAATAAACAACCAACCAACTCTCAAACTTGTCAAAGAGCTCAAGAGCTCATGTCCATATATATATTTTTTGGCTCATCTGCAGGAATTGCCGCAGGTCACTGGCACTACAAGTGCATTTTAATGTCCTGCAGTGCATGCATAGAGAAGGAGCAGTGTTTAATATTCTGTGCCCCCCCGGGATGAGAATGTGTTCTTCATAAAAAATGTATCTGTCACCCATATGACTTTCTGACAAGGTAGGATCTAATTTTTTCCTGAATGCTCATCTCCCCTATATGCTCCGTGTCCTGATCAGTTTTTTAGCATCTGTTCAATATGCTCATTCCTGAACATCTGCTTCACGTGTTTGCAAGTTTGGTTGACTGGAGAGGCTTTCAAGCAGCAAATCCTTCCTGAAAACTGCACAGCAATTGCTGGTGCCATGAGTTGGGTATCCTCAATAAGTGAGAAAGTGAAAGATTATTATATAGACATGATCCTACTCAATCATACATAAAAATCACTCATCTGCTCATTATCTGCCTGGTCATCTAATGCTGGGATGTGGGTTACTTGGAGCGTGCATTTTCCTATTTATATATCCAGAAAATAGTGAGCACATCTCTGGTTCTATGAAAAATAAGGAATGAGTAGCAATAATTATAGTTTTGTCATACTTGTTTTCAAAGAAGTTCAGCTGAGCAGAGTTATGGTAACATAAGGTTAGGATTAGTATCTAAAAATGGGGATTCAGTAGGAGATTTTTTTATTCCTATGGAATTCTAGCAAGGTATCCCTCTCAATTTTTCCAGATATAAACTCAAAGTAGATATTGGGTTTTCTGAAGACTGCTAATCCCTGAGTTATAATTAGTTAAACTTTGTTTTTAATGCAACTTGTATGTGATATTGCAGACCTGCTAACAAAGTGTTATTTAGTATCAAATTATGATGTATTTAAAGTACATAATTGCATTATCGGCCATACCTTACATACCAAGTTTTTTAACAAAAATAATTAATCGGTGTTTTTAATCATATTCACTGTAGTGCAAGAAAAGGAGTTATAGAGCCTTTAGAGAAAAAGAGTAACTCTAGTGAAATGCATGGAAATAATCTTTGCATCTAAAACTGGTGGCTATCTTGGAGCATGTAAACTGGTAACAGGGTCATTTAAGAATAAAACTTTGTCGAACTTTCATTTTATTCTTCCCTTGAGGCTACTAGGGTAATTTGAGCACATTGTTATTTCATAAAGAATGCCCTTCTCCCTTCTTCTTCTTTCCACTCCAAATTCCGAAGGTAAAGAGTAAATCTATGTAACTGAATCCGTTATTGTGTGAGCTGTGAAACTGGCAGATGATGACAGCACCACTATTCTAATCAAAATACTTTCTGCAAATTAGCTTACCTGTACGAACACCAACAGTACTGAGACCCCAGAGAAAACTGTAAAGGAAAGCCATGATTGTGCTTTATTTTTCTTTATATTTGGGTTGGTTTTCTCTTGCAAATCTATTTTATGATTGCTATTTTTATCCTACATATACAATTTCAGAGGCTTTACTTTTTTTATATATATATATATTACAAAACTCCTGGAAACAGATAATTTCTAAGGATATTCACATCTTATATTTAAAAAACTAATTTACCAAGCATAAGATTAAGGAGAAAGACAAGCATTGTTCCTGGTATTTTGGGGCAAATAAAGAGCTCACTGTTTGCTGTTTTTAGATGACAAGACATTAAGCATGGCAAATCCATGATTTTAAATTAAGTTTGCAGCACCGCTGACAGTGTTTTATTTTCTTCCTGATTTCTGTTGTTTTCTTAACACAGTTCTTGTGATGTTCCAAAGCTTTTTGGAGTAACGAACGACCATCACACCTCGGTCGTGCTGATGAAGCACCTGCAGCTCCTCATCAGACTTCCCACCCTGAAACCAGTGATGCCAGAGGAGTCCAGTGGGGCACCTGCAGCCCCTGCAGGATCTGCAGAACATCTCACCCATCCGCAAGGACCATCTCCCAAGGTCCACCACACTCTCTGCTCAGCAGGGATGAGAGACAGCCCCGAGGGCTGAGCTGACTGCAATTTAAGGGTATGCGGGACCTCTCTTCTTCCTCCTCATTAGGATTCCTGGACCAGTGACTCCAGACGTACCTCGCCGGGGGCCCCACAACACACTTCAAAGCATTTCCTTGAGGGGAAATCCAAAAAAGCCCGTTTGTAGGAGGACAGCGGCGGGAGGTATTGAGTGCCCGAGCGAGGAGCATCGCCCCCGCGGGGCCCCGGGGCAGCGCAGCTCCCGCGCACACAAAGGGCGGGGCGAGGCGGGGTCCCGGGGCCGGTGACATCCGCGGGGAGGAGCCGAGGGCGGGGGGGGCGCGGAACTTATAAAGCGCCGTGTCCCGGGCGGGGTGAGGACGCTGCGAGCGGGAGCGTGCGATGGCTCAGAGTGCGGACACCAGCCTGGACAGCCTGGATGTAAGTGCTGGGAGCGGGGCTGCCCCTCCCGCAGCATCGCCCACGTGCGCGCTGTTGGCATCTGCGGCGCTGCCTCACATCCCTCCCGCTTCCCACCCCGCGTGGGTCTGGGGCTGCCGATGGGCAGGGATCCTCCCTGACCTCTTTCAGGTTCTGGCTGCAGTGCTTCGGACCTCCCTGGCGCCGAAATCCGCGGCTTGGCAGGGACTTGTGGTGCTCTGTGGATGGAGCCACGGAGTGACAAAAGGGGGAAAGGAGCGAGGAAGTTTGGAGCGATCGGACTCCAGGGATGAGCATCCCACTGCCCGTGGGACTCCAGGGAAGAGCATCCCTCTGTCTCAGTGCTCGTGGGAATACAAGGGCAAGTAGTGATAGGACGAGGGAGAACGGTTTTCAATTGGAAGACTTAGACATTAGGAAGAAATTCTTCGCGATGAGGGTGGGGAGGCTCTGGCCCAGGTTACCCAGGGAAGCTGTGGCTGCCCCATCCCTGGAGATGTTCAAGGCCGGGTTGGATGGGGCTTGGAGCCCCCTGATCCAGTGGGAGGTGCCCCTGCCCATGGCAGAGCCGTGGAACTGGATGGGCTTTAAGGTCCCTTCCAACCCAAACTATTCCATGACTCTATGAACAGCCTCAGCCTCCCTGTGCCCGGTGCCCGCCCGGTGGACGGCGGCAGCGCTCGCCCAGACTCTGCCAGCGCTGGCAGGGGCTCTGAGAGCAGTTGGGACCGCGCGGAGTCCCCGGGCCGGTTCCAGGGTCCCGGGCGGAGCCCCCAGGCCGTTCCAGGCTCGGGGCGGGCTCGCAGCGCCGGGGCGCAGGCGGGCCGGGGCTCGGTGCCCCCGAGCCAGGTGGCCGCGGCTCCCGCCGTGCCCGGCCCGTTGGTGGTTTTCCTGGAGCCACTTTCGTGCCCTCCCCACAATTTCGCTTCCTTTTTCCAGCGCCGCGCCGTTCGCAGCCCCGCGGGGAGGGGAACAAAGGCTCCTGGGGACGCTGCTCGGGCTCTGCTTAGAGTTACGGCTGCCTTTCCTTTGGTTACGGCTTGGAGTTTCCCTGTCTCTGTGCACGGAGCTGTCAGATGGGGCTCAGCGGGGAATTCTTGCTGTTATGTATTTAGCCTTTGTTGCACCAGCCAAGGGTACCTTCTCCACTTCTTGACCTCATCCACTTAATGGGAAGAGGCTTTGAAGCAGCGGAATTCAAGTGTAATATTTTTTTAGAGCTGTCTGTTGTAAGAGTTAAAGCCGCGGGCAATATTCTGTGCAGGCTCTGGGCTCTTGCACTGGTAGCACACCTCCCATGAAGGCACTGAAGTGCCCAGAACCTCATGAGAGCGCCAAAGTGCTCAGAACCAGCCATACTTCTGGGAGGAGCTTTTCTTTCTTTTCCCTTTCATCCCCTATCCTTAGTTACAGGATCTTGCTCCTTAGAGAAGGACAAACGAAGTTTATTAACTAGTTCTATATATTTCATACATATATTTAATAATTGTATTTCTTCATCTAGTTTTAAAAATTTTGCCCGCTGTGCTCAGCAACTCTTAACTGTCTACGGAGTGAGCTTTCGCAGAAGAGCTAACATCTAATTTTTTCTTTTTCAGCTGTCCTCCGGGTTAATTATTGAGTTTTCCGATAATGGCACGGATGAGATTGGTTCAGGTGACTATGGAGACTACGGAGAGCCATGCTTTCAGCATGAGAATGCTGACTTCAACCGGATCTTCTTGCCAACAATCTACTCCATCATCTTCCTAACAGGAATAATTGGCAATGGATTGGTTATTATTGTTATGGGCTACCAGAAGAAACAAAGAAGCATGACTGATAAATACAGGCTGCACCTCTCTGTGGCTGACCTCCTCTTTGTCATCACTTTGCCATTCTGGTCTGTGGATGCGGCCATAAGCTGGTACTTTGGGAATGTTCTGTGTAAGGCAGTTCATGTCATTTACACAGTCAATCTATACAGCAGTGTCTTGATTTTGGCCTTTATAAGTTTAGATCGTTACCTGGCAATAGTCCACGCTACCAACAGCCAGCGACCACGAAAGCTGTTGGCTGAGAAGGTGGTGTATGTAGGCGTGTGGCTGCCAGCTGTGCTTTTGACAGTGCCTGACATAATTTTTGCCAGTACTAGTGAAGTAGAAGGAAAGTATCTATGCGATCGCATGTACCCTCATGAAAACTGGCTTATTTCTTTCAGATTTCAGCATATCTTGGTAGGACTTGTCTTGCCTGGTCTAATAATCCTGACTTGTTACTGTATTATAATATCTAAGCTGTCACATTCAAAAGGCCACCAGAAGCGCAAAGCCTTGAAGACAACGGTCATCCTCATCCTTGCCTTCTTCGCCTGCTGGCTGCCATATTACATCGGCATCAGCATTGACACATTCATTTTGCTGGGAGTTATCAGGCATCGTTGCAGCCTGGAGACGATAGTGCACAAATGGATCTCCATTACTGAAGCCCTGGCATTCTTCCACTGTTGCCTGAATCCGATCCTGTATGCCTTCCTGGGTGCCAAATTCAAAACATCAGCACAAAATGCCTTGACATCAGTTAGCAGAGGGTCAAGCCTCAAGATTCTTTCAAAAAGCAAACGTGGTGGACATTCTTCTGTTTCTACAGAGTCCGAGTCTTCAAGTTTCCATTCCAGCTAACGCTGCTCCTTGCCATCATTTTATAAACAGACACTGTAAAGTGGCGCAAGGTTTCAGAAAAACAAGACTGACCATAATGTACAGATTTATTTACAGTTGGATTTTTATATTGTTTCTTTTAGTGTTTGTGAAGTTATATTGACTTATTTATATAAATAAAATTTTGTATTGATGACAAACTGTCTAGGCAGGTCCTGTGGATGCATGGTTAGTTCACTGAAGTTTTAGTGCTTGTCTGTATGTATAGGGATGTGAACTAAACACTTTGGGATTGTAGCAAGTGACTGTCAAAAGTTTAGAAAATATTTCTGTTGTTTATATGTAAATATTTTCAGTGTTGCTGTTAAATTGTAAAAAAATGGTTTGAAGATTTTTTTACCTTACTACAAGATGTTTGGTTTACAATAGCTTAACTCTGCTGTAGAAATGGCACTTATAACCAAAGCCACCTCTGTTATCTGCTAGGGTTTTTTCTCCCTGTTCTCAGTAATTGTTAGTTTGCAAAATTTTATGTTCGAAGTAAATAAAAGGATATGACAAAAAGTTATTCTGAGTGGTTTTTTTATTTCAGGTTAAATGTTTTTCTCAATGCTTGTATTTACAGTTCTCAATAGGCAATAATTCCTTTGAAATATGGAGGGCTGTTGTATGGAAAGCAGGAAAATGAGTTTCAGTGCATATTGATTTTGCAGTTGACACCTGTGAGTTCTAAGTCATTTGTGTTTTTTTCACCAGAATACCTTTACTGCAGTTAACATCATCCTTAGAATTAATTAAACTATTGCTTTAAACAAAGAACTTTTTGAGGGCAAAATATTTACAAATGAAAACCGATTATTTAAATAATTGCTCAAGTTTATAAGCCTCTTAGGAATCAAACAAAGATTCCTATATGCAACTAACATTTGCACCATGCGCATAAAGTCAAATCTACATTTCTTCTGACTTTTGCTGTTCTAAATTTGACTTCAAATGTTAATAGTAATCAAAAGTGGTTGAACCAAAGACATTTTGCTATTTGATGTTGCATTTGGACTAGAAATAGTTATTGGTGTGTCTTCTCTGGGGAAGATACGTGGTTTTTCTCTATGGGGCTTTGCCTATCCTGTCTACATCCAGAATTTCTTAAAAGAATATAATCTTTTAAATATTCTTTTTAGAAATAAAGAATGTGTACCACTTCTTTTTAAAAATATATTTCTAGTAGGGACCAGCCAGACTATAGAATTTCCAATAAGTCTTATCTATGTTAGTCATACCTTCATGTTAGAGTGCATTCAGAAGTAATGAATACCCAAGAAGACTGAGACATTGAGAATATTGATATGTTCCTACATTACAAAAAGCTGTTACTGATCTCTAAATAATTAATAGTTGGAAGTCAAAAAAGCAAAAAATAGACAATACCTACTGGTCACACAGGACTGAAATAAGCAACATGGATATTCACAAGCACGGCACCCTAATGATGATGTGGAGCCTGTACCACTATGTTAAATAATCCATTAAATCACGTGTTATTTTAGATGTCTTCATAGAGACAAGACCTTTCTGATTGCAGCTTCCCTCCTCTCCATTTAGAAGCTGCAACCTTGGCTGCATCCTGATTCTATGCGGAGCAGTCATCTGTTTCTATGTGGAGCTGATTCCATTTGCTGAACCAGCACAAAGCCAGGCAGAAAAACAAAAAAATCATTTTCCAGCAATGCAGTGAACTGAATGAGCTCAGTGAGGAATCCATCAAGCACCATAAAAGTACAAGACCCTGTAACCTGGAGTCAAGCGCAGGGAGAGAAAAATGAGATAAAAGGAAGAGGAAGCAGGTTTTCTCTTTTAGCAACTAAATTTTAGATCAGTTCAACTCCAGTGTAGCTCCTCACTCAATGTAACATAACAAAAGAAAGAGAAAGATGCATCCTCAATAAACAAAAGGTCTCCCTTTCATCAAGTTGTTCCTCGTTAGCAGAGTTGAGAAATGGGGAAAGCATGGTATAGAAGCAGCACTTCTTAAATGGTTTATTTTTGTTACTCATTTGTGTGTTTTCTTAATTTAGCGAGGGTTTTCCCGTGAAAAATTTGTTGTTCTAAATGATTCTGATTTTCACTCTAGCCAATCAATCACTGTGATTTATTTGCACTTATAAAATACTTATTGGCCATCAACACACTGCTACTTATTTGTTGAGAAAATGTTTAGAGCCCTCTAGCATTACCTTAGATGATTCCCATTATACTTCACAGTCAGCCAACTGCTACCTCGAGCAGCATGAGCAGGAAAGAGGGTGCATGGCAGAATAAACTCAGCTGTCCATTTTACTGCCAAAGACCACAAAAAGGACACTTTAAACAAACAACAGAAAGCGTTTGTGCAGAAAATAAATTATCAAAATTAAAACATAACCCATGACCCAGAGGGATGAGACCTACATTAGTTTTATAAAACTGCCATTGTTTTCAGCAGAATTAGTGAAACTACGGACGGAAGGACGTCTTGAAAAGGAGTTGCAAGATCATTGGAGTTTTGCTCCAGCAAGGAAAATTAGTCAAAATCCACATGTATTTATTTTTAAATAACTTTAGATATCTATAAATATGAACATAATATATATTTGTACTGGTTACAGAGCAGGTTGAATTAAGTTGTCCTGAGGAAACATAGTAAGAAATCATGAATCCAGTTCTGTCCCTTTGTCTCTGAGTAAGTCAGAGCAAATCAGGCAAACATCTCCCAAAGCCACTGAGCTATTCTGAATATACCATGTTGGCAAAAAAAAAAAATATTCCCCTTTAAAGCAAAATCACCTTCAAGCTGATTTTTGTTGAGGCTGTAACTATTTTACATCTTTGTGAATCAAAAGTAGTTCCAGTAATTGTGTTTCTCAAAGTGTAACTTCGGTGACAAAGGTGAATAGACCTAATTTTGTAATGTATACATTGGACAAGTCCACATACATCTAGAAGTTTCCAAAGTTTTCAAAGAGACTTACCAAGTCTTTTTCCAAATCATTCCTCTCTAGTATACAGAGCAATCATAATGACATTCTCCAAGACATACACAATCTATATTATCGTCATTTTCTTCATGTCATAAAATACCAGCTGTCCCCAAGCAATTTTAACTAAACTCAAGATACGGAACAGAAAACAAGTGTGAGTACTGGTGTGAGTACAGAATTCAGGCAGTAAGGATTGCACCATGGTGGTTACGATGTGCTAACAGCAGTGGTGGACTCATGCACAGATACTCACCTAATGCTACAATGCACATATTCTGAGTGCTTGAGATCAGTTAGAAATCCTTCGGATCACATACGACTAAACCAGAAACAGAACATGTACATGGACTTACTTTTGCTTCCTCTGAAATACTGTTTGGAAGTAACAGAGGAACTTAAAGCAGTGGGACAGAATTACACTACAATCCACTATTTGTCTGGTGTGTTTTTACTGTGTCCACTCAGGCTATAGAGCGTTCACACTAGAGGAGCGTGTGAGAAGACGAGTGGAGGTAGTGAGGGTGTCCGCGCTAACGTCTGCAGGCAGAGAGCAAAGTGGAGTTTCTTGTTTTTCTAGGCTGGTTGTATGACACAATCATTATAGAGGGGGTTCAACTTCAATACCCATACATAAATCAAAACAAAATCACCATGAAAATAAAAAGGAAGTAGAGGGAATAGCACGGAGCAATTCACACAAATGAATGGTTTATCTTACGATGGGTGAGCTCTAGTTGGACAATGTACAAAGTGACCACCTCAAGATGTGTGGTTGAAAAGACCATTTTTTATATTGTTTGGGAAAGGAAACAGCGTGAGGAGGAAGTACTTCCTTGATCCAGTCATGCCTCCAAAATCACCTAACAATGGAGTATTCTCATATTCTCATAGCGTTGAAACTTAGGAAACACTCAAGCAGACAGGGCACTGGAGTTTTTGCTCAAAGGATGCCACTCCCTCACTTTATGTTTTGAAAGAGCTATATAGACTCCTTTTCACTGCCATAAATCACAGGTCAATTGAAATTACATGAGCGCTGGGATTATTTTGTATAAAGAAGGCACAGATTTCTTAAAATCTTTCTCTTTAGACAACAAATTTTCTGTCACTTTTAATTTTCTCGGAAACTCTTTAATCTTTAACAGGATGAAGTGTACTAATCCATTGTTTTGGCATCGACTCTGGTACTGCCTTCCCACTGTTCTAGTTCTAACAGGACATAGAATAAAACAATGCTATGCTTACTGTTTTTTTGTTTTTATTTATATGTATTTTAGCACAAATATACCTACATATATATAAAGATGTAGATTATAAACACTGTTTTCAGTTGTTGATACAAGTGATCCAGGCTCCAGCACAGCTACTACTGACTTCAGAGGAGTCAGGATTCGTTACAGATGTAGTAGATATTGATTAAAATTTTAATTTCTTAAAAGGACAGGTGATTTCAGTGACATTCTGAACTCAGAGAGAGCAGAATCATGCTTCCTAAAGCATATAACCTTACAGCCCAAATCAATTACAAATGAAGATTATGAGCTCCTCTGATTTCAGCTGCAGTCAGAGATGTCTAGTCTGAAGCAGGTGGAATTGTTCTGCTGAACGTAACAGAAATAAATTTTAAGCAAAATGGTTTTCTCTTACTGAAGCTGTGCAAGCTTTGCATACCCAGTTATCAACAGTCTGGCAGTAATTTGTCTTCAGTGGCAGTGTTTGAAAGAAATAGGCCACCATTTGAAATATCCTTATCTTTTGGAATTCTCACCAGGAACAGATTCTCACCACAGAAACGTCAAACTAAGTAGAAATTATGACAATTTTAAGAGTTACATTGTGAAGAGTTCTTTGGCTTCTGTTCTGTTCTGGTTTGGGTTGGGTTTTTTTTGTTGTTGATGCTGCCCTTTGTTTCTGCTAGCCTCTTCTCACAGCTTTTTTCTATTTGACTTTTCCTTTAAAAATATAGCTTTATAGAATTTTTAATGGCACTGTTCTCTTAAGATTAACACAATAGCCTGGACAAGTAAGAAAAAGTAGACTGTTCAAAGAAAAAACACAACCTTCACAAGAGTTCCTCTGCCTTTTCGTGTGCATTTCCCTTCCAACATCTGCTTTTCTTCAGCCAAAGGATAAATTACTTCTATATCGCATGAAAAGTTTGAACTCAAACGTGGGTTTTATTCTCGAGTTTCCTAAAGCGCAATCGCAGCACGTATTTGGTTACTTTGTTGGCCCTTTCCTGCTCAGCGCGCTGTGCTGGGGCCCAGCTGGATAGGAAAAGCTGAGGAGGCCCCGCACCTGCTTGGCAGCCTCACCAGCAATGCCACCACAACCACAGGAACACGGGCTGCCCATAGATTTGCTCTCGCTGCTCATGCACTCTGCAAGGCCACAGTAAGACCAAACAGCAATAATTATCACTGGTAATACTCCTAATCATCATCTTACTAAAGGTGAGCATGACAATCCTCAACAGATATAGTGCAAAACAAACCTGAAAAGTTCTAATTGAGCATCTTCCCTTAACTCTCTTATCACAGCTACTCAACCTTTTATTGGACAGGGATGTCACCTTTCTCACGGTTACTCTTTTTCAGTACTGCCCCCTCTTAGGCTAATATTTGTTTTCTATTCTTGGAGGAAAATATCTAACTTTTAAAATACCTTTACTTGTTCTGCCAAGTCTGTCCACGTGAGTTCATACAAAGAGAGAAAAGTTGGTATTTTGATAATAGAAGATGAAACAAGGACCTTAGTTTCCACAAATCAACTGTCTCTAAAATATGTGGAAAGTAAGAGAAAAATTCTGGGTTTTTCATAGATATGTTTTAATGTGACAGCAATAGAATTCTCTTCCCAACAGTAGGTTCATTGCAAGCCTGAAATCTATTATTCCTGCATTTTGGGAGTGGAGTTACATCTCTCACACTGTTTGAGCTCAGTACAGGAAGACATTGGGAAGAGAAGCTTCAGTTTCCAACAAAAATAAAGGGAGAAGAAGGGATTATTGTACAAGGACGTGTTCTCATGTTAGATTTAACTTGACAGTGAAGTAGATTTAATGAGTTCCTGCCCTCTATTACCCCTTAGTATTTAATATCTTTCTTTCCATGGCCTTTTGGGTCATGCTCCCCACTCCACCCTGCTTGCTCCCTTTCTCCTCAGCCCCAGTGGTGATTCATTAGCAGTGCTATCCTGCACAGAACTGGGCTTTGGTAATGGCACTGACACCAGGCACTGAGCTAATTACTAATCAGCAGGACCAAAAAGAATCCTCTCACACCTCACAGTTCCCATACTTCTCTCCTTAACCCTTAACTACGCACAACTCTCAGCCTCTGCTGCTCATGTGACTCCCTGGCAAATCAGTTCAGCTCTTGAAGACTGGAGTTTCACAGGAATTTGAAGCAATCCAGCTTCCTCTGCTGAGGTCTTCAGTCTCCCTCCCTTCGTTTTCTAATCCTTTCATTTGATATCTTCACTACTCCCTCATTCTCAGTCATGTGGACTTGTCTCCTGCTGTGCATTACCTATTGAATCAGTCACATTTTCTTTTGAACAGACTTAATTGACGAAATAGATAGACAGTATTTATTTTTCTCTGATTTATTTTATATAATTTTAATTAAGTTAGTCAGCTCAGTAAGAGGGCTGACTGCATCCAAGGTAGAAACCCAAGCACTCAGGTACATGGCTCAGAAAGAAAGAAAAGTTGTAACACAGATATTTTTGCACTTTTTCTTTCAACAGCAATGAGCTCTTAATTTGATTTTCTGTATTTGTGAAGCCCACCAGCCACAGAAAATGAACCAACAAAATAAAGCGAATAGACTTCAGTGCGCAAAGTGAACTGAACTGGCTCACTAAGAAGTCAAAAGCTGGAGCACTTGTAAGAGTGAGGGTGGAATCATTCACCTGGGAGCTGTGGGGGAGCAAAGAAGTGGGACCCTGTGTTCTGGGAGCAGCAAGCTGTTAGACCGGTTTAACTATCTTGTCAAAACTTCCTTAAATAAACAGTCAAACTGTTAAACAGACACCAACCAGTTCTCAGATAGAGGGTAAGAGGTTGAAAAGGTACGGAGAGAATGGATGCCCCTCTTCAAGTGAGCCCTGCTGCCTCCAAAACGAAAACAGGATGAGTTGTCGAGTACATGACCATAGTCCTGCAGAGGACTCTTCCCTGCAAGAAAGACCTCAAGAAATTGCAGTATTCTAAATTAAAGAGATCAGTAACAGCGTAATTAATTGTGATGTTGATTAGAACCTATATTGTTCATCATATTTAATGTAACTATTTGTTAAGATGCATCGTAGATCCACATTCATACATGTAGTCCACAAGGCTTTTTGAATGGGATGGATGTTTGTATGATTTTTAAAAGCAGAATCCTTAAAAAGCAGAGAGCAGATTTTCTCCTATTTAACAACAATTACATTCTAACAGGGCTTCCTATTCAAAAAACCAAAAGTACTTAGTTTAAGTGTTAAGCTGTGACTCTCTCCTTCTTATAATCAGCCTGTCAACTAAGGAAAGAAGAAAATGCACCTTGGTACTAAATCTGCTTAGGAAAAAACATTAGATCCCCTCCTCAGAAGCAAACTTAGTTCCACTGAAGGCACGTAGTCAGCCCAGTTATGTTGACGCCAAACTAGATATGTTCAGAGTGTACAGCCGGAATGTGTGGAGCTGAATGGCTTGCTCTGCAGTGAGGGGGAGAGCCTGGTCACTGTGAGAATATTCAGTGTGGTGGATGCCAGTGAAACAGTCTGACCACACTTCAGTCCAGAGAATAAACAGTTGACAGAGTCATGAATACTGGAATCTGCTCACTCTCACTAGTTCCTACAAGCCGATATGGAGGAATTATTATGAAACTTTGCCCTCTGATCAAGCACTTTCTAGGGACTGTAATAAACACGGTAACAGATGAAGGATACAAGATACTTCCTGATATTTAAGAACCTCTCTGCTACTCAGGTGTCTGAAAGAGATCCTGTTCATTCATTTGCCAGTTTCAGTAACAATTAAAAATGAGAACAAAGATTTTTTTGTATCTCTTTAGAATACTTTCAGTTTCTGAAGGTGATCCATTTTAAAATTCTATTCTTAGTACCACACACTTCACTCTACACGTACTCCTTCAGTTGCAGCCAAACTGGTGTCCATTATGTCCTCTATAAGCCATGTTCTGCAAGGAAAACGAAGGCACATCTATTGTGAAGAGGAAGCTGGTACTGAAATGCTGAGTTTATGCTGAGCTTACAGTGGTACCCTTTGGTGCCATAACCGAGTTCAGAAATCAATGCATCCAGAGAGGCAGCTGTGATTACCTGTGCCTGTATCCATCCCGACTGTCCAGACCACGGGGCTACAGAACACTTCCCTTTGACTCGGTGAATATTTATTTATGCAAAGTTAAACATTTTCAAAAGGGCTCACAGGACAAAAGAACCCCAGCAAATACAACAGCGGTGATTAAGCACCCTCCCAGGAGAGAAGGCAGGGAAACCCGAGCTTTTGCCCCGTGTTCCTAGACAAGGGACGTTGTTTTTTTCTGGGAGGGCTCCTCCTCCTGCTCTTCAGTGCTTTGTATAGGATCAAGTGTGGGTTTAAAAAAGCACCTATAGGAGCAAGAGCTGTCCTTTGAAAACAGCTGAGAAGTGCTTTGTTTTTGACTTCTGCTGGGGGTTGGCAGGTCCTACTTTGTCATTTGGGCTATCAGGTCTGAAAGGGTTCTGTGCATCAACACCAGTGGGTATTTAGGGACTTAGATCTGCTACAAATCGACAAAAGCTTTGCAAGATTTATGCTTAAATTTGTGTGTCGGTATCATTTGTAGAAATGTAAATTTGTCTTGTAAACTGAGCTGTCAATAAGTGGAATTTATAACACTACAGAATTCTGTCCCACACTAACAAAATAGAGCTGTTGATTATATTCATACACCAGGAATTCAAGCTCTACACCAGAAAAAATACAGCTACAACACATTTCCTCTTTAGTCTTTCAACAGACTCCATAAGCGAATGGACAGCTCATCCTAATGAGCTCTTTGGGAGCTGAGGTACCCTTAATCCTGAATCAGCAAAACCTGATAATAACTCTCAGCTGCTTGAAATGGAATTATTGTCTGATGACTGGGCTTAATCCAACCAAAAGTCACCAGAAATAAAAAATGTTGTCAGCTCAGGACTTAATGATATATCCTTACCTCTGTAGGCCTATCATTTCTTTAGATACCCAAGAGATCATGTCAATCCTAATGTCTCCCAGTTTTATGAACGCAACCACAAGCCCCTTTTAAATCAGATTACAAATGGTTATTATAACTCTAACACAAGGGAAAGGCCCACCATTTTCTCTAATTGGAAAGACTAATTTAATAATTCTTTTCTTTCCAGATGCTTTGTATTTGTTCCATTACACTATAATAGATAGTCAGGGTTTATGGAAAATAGTTAATTGTTTACAACTTGGAGAGGATGGGAAGTTAGTTCATATATGCTGGTAGCCACACTTCAGCCACACTTCTACTGGTTTTGAATTGCAGGTATCTTCATATATGGATCATAATGGCTTCATTTCTAATTTAGAGTAGCTGAGAAGACTGTGCAACTGGATAACTTAGGCTGTTCTAGCATTCTTTAAATATGTTTTTCCATCTAAAACTGGCAATTGATAAAACCATCAGAAGTAAAAAGCTATTATAATAATTCAAGATGTACAAGTCAGTAGGCACAAAGTGGAAAGTGGGTCATGGATTCAATATCCCAGTGTGATTTTTCACTGAATTAACGTACATTTATATAACTTTCAAATTGAATCTTATCAACAAACTCACCTTGCCTTATTGAAATCATGCTTGTATCTAAATTATTGTTGTTTGTCAAAAATAAGTAGCTTTCCAAATATTAAATAGACAAAAATCTATATTCTGTGCAGCTTTGCTGAATCCAATGTTTAATTATTTATTAGATATCAAATGTATAACATCTGTGTAAGAAGGCTGACATATGTTAGGAACTTTGACTCTGATATACAAAAACTGTCTGCTGAGTAAGGAATCTCTCCATAAATTAATCAGATAAACATGAATATAGCATGTATGTTCTTCTAAGTCTCTGTTTCCCTAGAGATAAGAATAATGCTTATACAATGAAGACAAGACTGAATGCATGAATGGATGCCTTTTGTCTTTGAATTGACAAGGTTACACTTTGTGCCTTCTTAACTTTTTAGCAAATGGCTTGCACAGTTTAAGGATTTCGCAGCCTGAAGGTTAATTCTTCTCTCATCTCTTAAGCTGTTTCTGAGACTGTCAATATTACAGAAAATTACACCAGTATAAATACCTAGATTTTCTTCCATTGTTATAAATTTTGTAGGCAAGGCCTCAAGCAAGAACTTTCTTCTGGAAAGACATATTTGTCTTCTTCATTCATACACATAAGCACACAAGTGTACATACACAAACCCAACTGATTACATTTGGGGTCATAATCTTATTTTTTATCAGGAAAACTACAATTGCATTTGTCTCCATGGCTGTACGTTTGAGTTAGAACCCTTCTAAGGCTGGCTTCTCCAGCTTCTTGTCATTTCGTTATATAACAAAAAAAAAGCATTTCTCCTATCAGTCCCTAGAAAGCGGCGCCTACTGCCTTCACAAAGGTATTATTTCCTTTTTCTCAGCTAGGTACGAAACATTTAGTGTTTTATCAAGATGAGAGAAGGGTCACAGTTGATCTTCTAGTGAACGTGCAGAGCCTTCTCTCCACAATTCTTTTTTTCTCCAGAGGTACCTCCGTAGAGATATAATTTTGATTTATGATTTAAGTTACAACTTTGCAATAGAAAAGGAGTAGCTTACAGGCAAGTATGCAAGGTTGCCCATTCTCACTTCTGAGGAGGTATAATCTTCTTCCAAATAAGGCTGCAGACAGCAGCATATCCAAGGAAACTAGAGAAGCAGACACGTGCCAAGATCATCCAATAGCGTTCTTTGCCTGTGTAGGGCCCATAGTGACATGCATGCAAAGGACTCTTGCTTTTTCAAAAAGCAATCCTGAATAAAAACTCTTCTCATTGAAGATAGAGGCCTTAAGGAACATCCTGCATGTTAACAAACATCTTCAGATAATGCCTAGCTTGATGCTCATTTCCTCCTTATTCACAGACTTTCTTAAATGGAGCTCTTTCACTTCTGCAGCTTAGCCTAAGGAAATCCTGCAGAACAATGTGTGACTGAAATACACACAGGTTTCCCAAATGGTAGCAAGACCCACTGACTCTGCTTCAGATAGCACCAAGACAGCAACTTATAATACAGGCTACACAAGAAAGGATCTTGTTTGCATAGGATTGATTTGGGTTCAAGCTTTTTTCCTTTCAATTTGTACTGTATTATGTAAAGTGTCCTTCACTGAAGAAGATCATTCAGCTGCCAAAAGACATTACCTTTCCTCAAGTGTTTCAGCAGACAGAATTCAAAACCATCTATGGTTTTGGCATTCGCATTTACTCTTCTTACTAAAGTAGCCTGGAATCTCCTTGCAGATACTGAAGGTCTGGTAATAGA
Organism: Dromococcyx pavoninus; assembly: GCA_033558185.1. Taxonomy (NCBI): domain Eukaryota; kingdom Metazoa; phylum Chordata; class Aves; order Cuculiformes; family Neomorphidae; genus Dromococcyx; species Dromococcyx pavoninus. Next base: position 130,856 of record JAUMJL010000276.1, on the reverse strand, counting down.
AAGATAAGCTTTAAATACTCTATTTCTAAAAATAGATGCCATGGCAATGGCACAGTTTTATTAAGGTTGATTTATTGCTGTAGAAGATATCTGGTTTGATGCCCCCAGAGTCTGTACAACCTGTACACACTTACACAAAACCTACAGCACTGAGGACATTACAGCTTTCCTAGGATCCTCTCTGTAAACAAGGGAAAATTCTTAGGACCCCTAGACTACCTGGTTCTCTTCCAGAAGTTATCAACAGGGTGTAACTGATTCCAGTATATGGACATCTTTCCATTGTACAATAGATTTAGATCATTAATTTATTTGAAGACCGTTAACACTTGATAGATGGCTTTCCACTGCTTCCAAGACAAATTAGTTTTTGATTTCAAAGAGAAATAGATCTTTATCCCATTTCAAAATCTCTGAGCCAAGCAATCTTCCTCCTTCTTTATTTCTATAGCATTATCTAGTGTCTTATGCACTCACAGGCTGGTCAAAGCTGTTGCTGGTACTTTTTCTGGTCAGAGCATCCCTAATGAGTTTTTATGTGATTACATTTCTTCTCTTCTTATTGCCCACACAGCACAGTTTCCTCAACAAAGAAGGTGTACAATGTTTTTGTATTCACAGCAGGTATTGTGTGTCACACAGCACTACATATGTGTTAGTGGATATACCTGATTATGTCTTCCCTAGAAGATTGTATTGATCAGCCAAGCAACTCCTAAAACACCTTCAAGTCTAGATTACTTGTTCCATTTTATTTGTGAAAACACCTTATTTCTCTGTTGAGAGGCTTAAACCACATGGTTCTAGGGAAGTTGTATTTTGACTGAAAGAAAGACAGGAAGCAGAGCGTGCCTAACGTACACAGAAGAGCCATAGAGAAGTAAAATATATTACATTTTCAACAAAAATACAAATGAAAGGATTTATGACACTAGCTGCAAAGAAATGAAAAATCCATCCAATAACTGATTTCAGGGACATAATATACAGGCAAATACGGTTATCAGTTCAGATATGATGTATTGTTGAGAAGTAAAAGCAAGGTATGGTGAAGATAATATGCATAAAATGATCTTATAACTTTTTTTCACTAAAATAACGAATAATTAAACTTTCAAGACAGAACAATGAAAGCATCACTTTCTCACTTTCCTTCAATACTTAAAAAGAAAGAGCAGAACTAAGGTACAACGTTTCTTTCTAGCAAATCATATAATTCCCAGTGTTCCCAGTTACCATGCCTTCACTCATCCTCTTAAGTAGAAATTAAGAACATTAGACTAGAACTTTATTCAAACACCTACTAAAAACAGTGAAGACTCTGGATTGGTAACACTTTGGATCAGGACACGAATGCAGGGTGCCTCGCACACTGATTTTCTCTGCCATCACAGCAACCTAAGTAATTCTGATTCGTTTTTTGTGTCAGATAGCTGGGGCTTTTCAGGACAGTTACTGCAGTGGGTCCTGTGTGGTAACTGATGTGCTGAGTAACAGTGATATATTGGAAAGTGAAGTATCAGGCTGGAAAGCTAAAACAATGAGGTATTCAGAAAACAGTTGGAATACACCGTGTTTGTTCTTTGCCTTTTTATACATAAAAATACTTTTGAGTGTATTTGTTCAAACATTAAAACATATCCAGCTGTAAACTCCACTTCAAAATCTCACATCTGCAGTTATAAGCGAGTTATAGTCACAAAAAGCATTTTACCCATTAGGCACTTCTAAGCACATCGTTGGATGCTGTTGCTGTTGGTTTTTTCTATAGTTGAGCTGTTTGTCTTAACTAAAAAAAGTGGCATCTGTATGTAATTTCCATGCTCACTTGGCACCACTACCTCCTTTTGATGACAGTCTGCACTGTTTCCCCTTCTTCTTGTTCTTCCAGTCACTCCAGCTGCAGGACCCAGATGTCAAACTCGGGAACGTAATTTTTCGCGGCAGTGATATCTGATTCTGTTGTTGGCACCTCTGCTGGTGCCTGCTCTGAAGCTGCCTGTGTAGCTTCGTAAGTTTAAACTGCAGACAGTGTTTTTTTATATATATGCTAAAACCCTTTCCGTTGCCTTAATTATGGGAACTGAACATTATATATTCACCAAATATACAAACACACAGATTCCATTATTTCCTTTACTGGTTTCACAAGAACTGCCATGCTTCTGTAACCAGAAACTGGGAGGCAAGGAGAAAGCATCCAAAAGTGTTAATGAGACATCAAAAGTAGTTGCTTACTTTTAATAACTGATCCAAGCAAAGAAAATGTAAATATAAAGAAATTAAAGGCTGAACCATGAGAGTAAAGAGTAAGGTAGAAAGGAAAAGGTGTAAAAAGAAATGCATTAAAAAGGAATGAACAACAAAGAGATGAAGAGAGAATAAACTATGCTAGAATAGTCTAAAGGCATTCTGCCACATTTTCTATAAAAAAGTGAAGTTCTTAAAAAGAACCAAGGGAAAAACTTATTTCCAATTAATACCTCTCTGTAATTTTCTCTTTTTCTTTCTCCTACCTTCTTGTGTTCCTCTTGGGAATGTTTCTCTTCAGTATTTGATTCTCCATCACACAGACAAGGCATTTGTCTCGGTGGGCTTTGCTGCAGGCTTACACGCAGTGACTGGCCTGGAGTACTGAATGAGCCAAGCAGCTCGCATCCTCCCACAAGCCCCAGACAGCACCTGTGTGCCTACTCTGCTGCAGTCTACGTGACAAATTAATCTTCTGTCTACAGATCCCTCCCCTCCTCCTGCATTAATTCTGCTGTGTAATAAACATAATTTTGAGATAGCTCCTGTCTTACATTAATAGTATTACCAGTTGCTTTACACTGATGCACATCATAGAGTCACAAGAACAGTTTATGAAGACAGAAAATGGTGTATTAACATACTGATGAGTCAAGAAACGAACCAGTGTTAGGCTAAAAGAGCTAACTCTTGGGCTAAGAGAAGAGAGGCTGAACCCATTAATGACATAAAAGAACGGCAAGTGAGGTAGAGAGACAGACTGGAAAGCTGAGATAAGAAAACATTAATACTTGTAGCAGTATTTGTGTTATCTTGACACCCCACCTGATTTCTATCTTGATATTTCTGTTGGAATACTGCAGTGATAAACTGCATGTAATTCGCATTTTACAAATAAAAGAACTATGACCAAAAGTTTAAATATTCAAATTAAAAGACAGAATTAGCTTGAAATCCAGGAATACAAAATGTTTGCCAGGATTTAGTCATTTAATGAATGGATTTATTTTGCTGTTCAGTCTAACAAGATGCCAACACAATGATTGTGATCTATCACATATATTTATGTGCATCACAGGTATGGAACGGATTCTGTACAAGAAACAAAACACACAGGGGTCTACAGTATCCATAGAGACAGACACAGACCGATCAGTTTCTGCAGTACAAAGATAAACAGATGACAGAGTATACAATCCGGCTGACATCAGGCTGTGGTTCAAGACCACCACAAGGAGGTATTGCTTAATACTATGTAGTTAATCTGTAGAACTAAAAGATGCTAAAAGTTTATAGGGATACAAAAAGTGATATCACAAAATTAATGGAAGAAAATCCAGCATGGACAACGAAATGCAAAGAGGCTATATTTGGCTTAAGAAGTTCCTGCTCTGAAAACCACTGGAGCCTGGGAAAGCATTTTGGGGAAATACCAACATATACTCACTATCTTCTTTAATCTCCTGTACTTTGATGCTGGTCAGTGCCAAGATGTGGTGTCACTGATTCAGAAGAACCCTTGGTGTGACCCAGTGAAGTTGTTCTTATGTTCAGTTTTTGGGATTTGAAAAGTGCTACTGAAATCATCAGGACATCTAAATTCTTATGCACTACAGGTCTGAACACCCAGCATTTTGTAAGAAAAATAAAGAGAAGGCAGAAAGATATTGAACTTGTATTGTAACTCCAGAAAAAGAGCTGCATGAAACCAGAGGGTGTTTTTATTTTATTTAAACAGCTGAAAAAAAGTCAGCAATGTAGAGACTGGGTTTGGGAGTTGTGGACAGGATTTGAGTTCTGTGAGAGAGGATGAAGCGACTTCATGAGAAAGCAGAGAAAACAGGAAGACCGTTCCGCTCTGGCGCTAGATGGAAAGGTATTGAAGCTGCGACTGACAGCAGAACCTCAGTCCTGAAGTGAGACTGCGGCACGATGGCTTTGGACAGCAGGAGTCAGGGTTTTTTGATTATTTGGACTGTCCAGGTGCAGCGACTCTCTCGCTTTCAGCTGAAATCGTTTCAGCACCTCTGAAAGAAATGTCTGGATACGCACCCTCAATCACCAGCCATTTCTGAAAACCTATTCTCAATGATTTAGGGACATGCAAAAGCCTCAGTTACAGGAGCTGTCACAGCTGTGACTAAAACACAGCTACAGTCTGGAGAGTCCCCATGGCTAACAGCATGGGGACAGGGACAGGCAGGCTGTTAGGCAAGAAGAGGAACCCAGTATGAAAAGACCGGTATGAGAAGATAAACTCCAATATTTTGGTCCTGAAGGTGAAAACAAAGAACATTAAGAGCAGTAGCAAGACCAGAGATACAGAAATAGAAATTGTTTTGCCCCATGAGAAAATGCACTGTAGATTCAGTCACGGCAAATACATCCTGCTTGCCTCAAAAATATTTTACTTCTGCAGTGTGAAACTTTCTTATTATTCTTATAGATCTTCCTACAAATAAACTTAGGGAAATTAGGTGCTGTTTGGAGTTTGTGATCAAAGTGCTAGAAACAATTAGTTACACTTTTAAGTGTGAAAACTGTAAATGTTAGCATACAAACGGAAAAAGGAATGCGTGTCTTTAATTAGCTGTTGTGCATAAAGAAGTCAAAACTGTGACACCTTATCATGCGTAAGATTAGAGATAATACACAAAGTCAGTGCATTTAGAAACGCTAAGGAGATTATCACAGTCTCCCATTTACTATCATTTTTAATACAGTAAGATGTTGTATAAGTCGCAGAAAGCAAAAAAAAATAAACTTGCCTATATGTAAATAAGCCAATTCGTCTACAAACTTGGCCTCCAGTACCTCTGCCCCTGGTGTTTTCTTCTACACCCACTGCCCAACTAATTCTTCAAACTGTTTGTGTGAACACAGAGATTCGAAAGAATGGAGGCCCTTTTTGTCTCCATAGTTCCAGGAGAACACTCTTTACCTGATGACAGCTTTCTGCGTGCACACAGGCACAAAACTGTAAACTGTACTCCCACCCTGCAGCTTTTCAAGACTGTACCTTTGAAAGAAACTCAGGCAAAATAATCTTGAACAAAGAAGGAATTTCAAGAGATTTTGCCAGGATAAAAGGTTGAGTGGGCAGAAACATGTCTTAGATTTCTACCATTACTTCTGGAACAGGTAAAAGGCATCAATATTATCAGTCAAGAAAAAAAAAGAAGTAGTCAACAAGCTCACAGCTCAAAGAGCTCTCCCAATGAAGAATGTAAATCCATTTTAAGTCCACGTTGGTAATCAACAACCAGAATATTAGGAACTTTGGGAAGGAAGAACACAGACTATTCATCTTTACAAAGACACAAAGCAGAAAAAGTTGGCTAGCTGACCCGCTAATGGAGATGCCCCTGGTTTTCAAATTCGGAAAGTCATCTATAATTATGTGGACCAGAGTCACTGGCTGAGGCTGAGATTTGACTAAACTCCACACTGAGAACACAGCCCTCTGCAAATGTATATGTCCATCAGATATCCTTCAGGACAGCTGAAAGGAGTCTAAATCCTACCAAAGAAGAACCAGCATGCACCAAACAATTGGCACACAACATTCAGGTGCAGGTGGAGACGATGTGAAAGCAAGCCTGGAAACTAAGACAAGGTTTTGCCTGCCTCCTCTAAGGTATGGAACAAATTCAGGGAGAGAACAGTCTTGGCCAGCCCTGGCTTATTATAATTACCTTGTTCACATTGTGCTTTATCTTCCAAATGACCATCAGGCAGAGCTGAAGATACATGAAACTTTCCCCCCCAGCAGTTGGAATGTGCATAACAAGAATCCAGAAGAGAGTCTGAGTCTGAGTCTGCCACCGTAAGAGCGGCTTTTCTTTTTGGTACCCACAAATCCTGGAAGACGACTCAGCTCTCATTTGTAATTGATCTGACTTCAGCAGCACAGGTTGCACAGTAATGTGTCTACACTTCTTGACAGGCAGAGAAGAGTCAAGGCAACCTGGTATTGAACAGGACATTTACAGGCAGAGCAGAGGGGATCCCACACTGCTTTTGTATGTAGATGCAAAATGCATCAGTGGTGTTATCTGTTGTTACTATTATAATCCCTGGTAAAAAGGAGAACAGTATTACAATGTCATAAACCTGTACGCAGCCTACTGTGCTCAGGAGAGACCTTGTGTCACAGCCTGCTCAAGTGCCAGAGCCAAGCATAAACAGCTGATGACCCAGACAGTGGCTGAAGATAACAGAATGTTCCCATGCTGACACCGTGGAGTTTTTTAAACTAACTCATGAAAAATTTGACTCCTATAAACTTTGTCTTCATCATGTCCAGTGGAGGTGCACAGTTCAAACTTGTATTTATATGCTTGGAATGAAAACTTTCAAGGAAAGGGAATGGTTCCTAAAGCTAAGCAGGTCTTCTGTGAAACGACAGAACAAGACTCCACCTTTTGAAGAACAGATCCTAACATTTGGAATTGTTTCCAGGCACATACAATCTGGTAGAAATAAAATCAAGATGGGTTGTTAGGTATCCATCGTGGTCTGCATTGTTACAATTTGACCATAAGTCTTAAAGAGTTAATAAGTGCAAAAAAGACTGTGGAGTTCGTGAAACATTCTACCTGCCAGGGAGCAAGATAAGGAAAGAAAATCTTCCAGTATGAGCAACGGCTCTGCAAAAAAACCTCTGATATTGACCCTCAGGGTAACAGAAAGATTGAACGTCACAATCCTGTACAAACAGTGACAATCGGCTGCAGCAGTGAAGAAATTTTCTATGAAATGGATTATAATATGGAAATAAATCAAGATTAAGAGAGAATAGTGAGTTTACCCTTTGAAATAATGGTATTACCACCATCAGCATAATCCTTAGCTTAAATTTGACAATGAAAGCATTCGATCAAAGTCTGAGATGCCTCCCGAGCCTCTTTCTTCTTTTGGTACTAGAAAATAAATACTGTAAATCTCCTTTTCTCTAATATAAAAAAGAAGGCAACCTGTGGCTCCTGGATTATATATGCAGGCACTTTATTTGGAGGGTCAACTGTGAAGGCAACTGCTGTAGAATATACAAAGTCTAGTAAATATAGAGGAAAACTGGGCTAGATTTGAAGTATCTTATATGAGACAGCGGAAGAAATCACAAGACTTCAGGATCAGACAATAAACATATCTTTTCAAAATTCCATAAAAGTGTTTTTCAGAATTTGAGCTGTCATAGGATTGTCCCAATAAAAGCCATTTGGCCCAGGAACCTCTGAGTGGGAAGAACAAAAAGGAGAACATTGAGAATGACCCAGTAGAGTAGGGACAAAAAAGCCCCAGTATTGCTGGGTTTTTTTCTTTACCTTTTTTATTCTGCTCTTGGAAAAGATTAGCCAGGCACATTTTCCGCTGACAGTCAAGCAAGATATAATTAGATGTAGTCAAGTAAATTTGATATGTGAAAATACAATGAGATTTTCTTCCTCTTTCAGCAGCTTCTTCCAGGCAATTGAATACCCACATTGAGGAAGTAATACTGCATGTTGCTAAAATGCACAGATTTCTGGTCTGAGTGTCTATTTTAGTCATTAATTTGGAACTGTGAAGAAAGTTAAGTTTCTCTAACTCCAAAACTGGACCTGCAATGTAATGTATTTCATAATATGTTGTTTGATTTTTTCTTCAGTAGATGGTAATTTTAAATAAAAGCAGAAACAATAAGCTGATAATTTGTTTTATACAGCTTTCAAATTCATCAGTACACTGTCATTCTACAGAATAGAAAGAAAACATTACTATATAAGCAATAATCAGTGGGTCAGTACCCAGCAAATGAAGGAATAATCTTTATTACCAGTATTCAGAATTCTTGCAACATCTTTGTGACAATGGCCTTTTGCCAGTGTTAGAGAAACAGTCCTTGTTGTTCCACAGTTTCTTTAAGACACTACAACCTAGTCATCAGTTGCACTTGGGAAATACACAACGCACAGAAAATTAAGAAAAATGAGTACTTCTTAGCTTGAGCGAAAACTTAATGAACGTGACACAATTTATAGTTTTAGCTACATTAGCAGGTCAAATATAACAAGCTAAAAAATTATGGAAACCACAAAAAGATTTATGTTCACTAAGATCCTGTCTGTAGTCTGTTCTCTAGCTGAGACCAGCTCAGGTTTTCTAGACATTTCTGGCAATGACAACAACGTCTGCAGGACAGATGTCTGCTGGAAACAGAGACAAAAGCGGTGGGATAGAAGTGATCACGCCAGATGTCCAGAGCAAGCAATTATTCAAAGTAAAATTACTTGATAGAAGATACAGATCTTAAGGCACTGGTTACTCTTGGCTACTCTCACACCTCAGCAACACTGAAAGAGGTGAGGCCAGTATGACTTTTAAAAGTAAAACCTACTATGTAGGTTGGTGCCTTTCCTCTCATAAAAAATTATTCCACAACAGTCACTCAAAAGGTTGCTCTTATTCAGTGGCAGCTGACCAAAAAACACTTCTGCACAGAAATTTTGAGATTTTTCCTCAAAATGTCACACTCTTCTACATAAGGGAAAAGTAATTTTATGCTCAAAGTGTAGTATTATGTGAGACAGTGTAGGAAAAACAAATAAATCATTCCTTACCGAAAATACAGTGTTTAGGACTGTCAATTGCTTTATTGTTTAGTTTAGTTTCTTTATGAGAATAAATGGAAATACAGGAAATTCCATTTAACCATATAAAAAAAAATCCACATTTCTTACTGTGAAGATGGTAAAAAAAATGGAATGGGCTGCACTGGGAAGCTGTGGGGGCTCCATCCTTGGAGATATTCAAAACCCAGCTGGACACAACCCTCGGCACCCTGCTCTAGCCAACCCTGTTCTGAGCAGGGATTTTAGACTCCACAACCTCCACGGGTCCTGTCAGGCACCAACCATTCTGTGATTCTGGGAAAGTGGAAAATACCAGTGTTTGGGAGTTTCTTTAATGTCTACTTATTAGCAGCTCTTTTTCAAATTCTTCCATTCTCTCCTTGAGTTTCCAAGGCACGTAGGTATTCTACTTTATAATATCTTTAATCTGGAATGAACCCTTCTCTTCCAAATTGCTTCATGAGAACTTCTCTATGTTCTTTAAAAATACAGTTGCTTGCAGAAACATAGATTTTACTGTTCAGAATCACAGAGGATGGCTTTAGTATATTTTGCTCCTTTTCTAAAACTGCTGCTGTTATGGTAGTTCATGTATCATCTGATCCAGACGAATCCAGTCTGTTCAGAAGAAATTATTTTTTAAGCCTCCATGCAAATCTTAGCTCTTCCATCCTTGAATGTCTACTGTAAACTAAGTATATTTGATATGCAATGCTATGGGTCAATTAAATATTCAAACCTTTTATTTTCACAGTAACACTATTCACAGAAATGCTTAATGAATTAACACTACACAATTCTTACTGTCCTCTCTTCCTGATTATATTAGAAGTACTGAGCTACATGAGGAATTGTCCTCTCAAATTAAATACTTGCATATTGACATATTAAACCTCTTTTTGTAGGTACAGGTATGACTGCAACACATGCATTTCTAGGTTTGCATATGCAGCTGTGCCGAGTGCAAATGCTGGTGTTCACAAACGATTGTAAGTGCCACTATGAAAAATAGTTTAGGTATTTGATTTTTTGCTATGATATATTTTGATAAATCAGACCAATAGTTGTCATTCTATCAATTTCATAATAAAAATGTATAGCATTAGTAATGTAAAATATAATTTCTTAGAAGCAGATTTGCAAGGGCATTCCTGCAACAAGTGACCAATGCTTGGACTTGTTCTGCATTCCATTTCGGTAGGACACTTCGCAGGCAAAAAGAGAAGCTTTGTAAACATCTACATTCATCATTACTAAAAATAAAATGTATGCACTTACACAGGCATTTAATAAACACTTGCTTGAGAATCATATTGTTACAGGAAATACTTCAGTGGGGCTACAACCGTGTCTTCTTTTGAAATTTTATGATATCTTCCTTTGAAAGTATTTCAGTCAAATTTGTTACAGAAAGAGAAGTATTAAAAATTCCAAACAACAAACTTTACACAAAGTTCAAACAACTGAGTTTTTGAAAAAACAGAGCATGTCCCTTCTGTATGATATGACAGTCACTGAATTTTTTGGATGATGTTCTAAATGCAATCAAAGCAGGTTTAGTTTCATTTTGGTTTGTTAGAACTACAAAAGAAGGAGGAAGAAAGAGCAATTTGCAAGGAGATGGAAAACAAGGCAATATAAACAGAAAAAAATAGTTACACTTAATGAGATTTGTTTTCATTGGAACTGCTGCTGGGTTTCACTTGCAAACTAGAGTTATCTACTTTCATTTGATTAGAGACAATGCTATGCAGTCTGAGTTGCTTTGATTCTCTCAACAAATAAAAGGACAAGTGTGTCACTTAGAGAAAATATTCAATTTAAGGAAATGGAAGAACAAAGAAAGAACGTTGGTCCTTTAATATAAACGTGAAGACAATTACATTAAAGACAGTAAATCAAAGTCTGGCAAGGATGCTTGTGGAGATATTCTGTCCTGACACATAGAATTACTAAAATTCACAGGATTACTTTGGGAGAGCACAGTTCTGGCTTTGTTTATACTAAACTCACTATCTCAGTAGATTTTTTTTTCTTTTTAGCAGTTGCTTCTAAACTTGCCCTTTATTGCAGTTTTCCATCATCATCCTTCAGTCTCCCAGTGACTAATGACTTTTCCACGTCTCCTTGCACCGCAGCAGTGCCTGCCACCTTTTTTCCTTCAAACTGTTTACCATAATTAAGTAATTTAAATTATCAAAGCAATTATTCTCAAATGGAATACAGTTCAACATTTGCTGCTCCTACTTTGTGTCTCTTTCTGTCTTGCATTCTCAAACACTTATCAGTTTATCTATCTGAAAACTGATACAATAAGATTTTGCCTACTCCTGTACTTCCAGCTGACACAGCTACAGCACTGCTACCACGGATGTGCTTGTAGCATCCACGTCGTGTCACGTTGTTACATCCTTAAAGTGCATTCCTACACCGCCTCATTATTGGCTATGTCTTAGACATATTATGAAAACATATTCTAAAAGAGTAACTGTATTTATACTACAGTTACGTTACTTTACGTATTTTAGAAAGTAATGACAAAATCTAAAGTATCCTCTGACCATTGGCCAGAAAGCAAAATCTGCGCAGGCAGCATGTTGCCATGCGACTTGGTGATTTGACACAACCAGTCATGCAGCCAAAATGAGGGAGTCAATCCTCTGTCAGAGAAGATTGCCGGGGTGCACCATTAATCCTACCACGTATTGTAGACACATACAGCAATAAGATCGAAGAACTTAGTAAGGACATCAGAATAGGATTCAAATACCAAATATTAATTACAACTGATGTTTTCCCTGTGTGAAGACTACAAAATGTGACTGAAAACTGTATCAAGTTATCAAGGGTTCAGCTGTGGCAGATGGATGTTCAGCTGCAGACTACAGAAGCAGAGCCTGCAGAACCAGCAAACACTGTGCCCACAATTTTGGAATATAGCTCATGGGATCTGATGGTAGTTCCACAGAAGCTGCATCTAAAGACCTCTGTCTCAAAGCACACCACTCCCACCTAGGATTTTATGGTATGTGGCACTACTATTGACTCTACACTCTTGGTGTATCAGAGTTGCCTCCCAGAAAGCACAGGAATCACTTTGTGAAACAGAATGGAAGGTAACTAGGAAGAAAAAGTTCTTTTCACAAATATGTTATGTTTCTAGCAGCAATGGTGCTGCAGTCACGATAGTCTGTGCATATATATGATTTAAGCTGTACAGGCGCAGTTCATCTTTCACTGGACAAAACAATATATACAGTAGTTGCTTTACTTCAGGCCTAAATAAGAGCTTATACCCCAGGAAGTCCAGGTGTTATTTCACTTGAGTCATTTGTCTGGTAAAAGCTACTGCTTCTTCATACAAGCCTTGATTCACTTTATGTTCTCTTTCTTGCTGCTTCCAACTGTTGTAAATTTACAGAGTTCACATGTTAAGTGTGTGGTTACTTTTAATGGATAGGTTGTTGACTTCATCATTTATTTTACTTTTGAATAAATTATTTTTACTCTATCTTTTGTTTTTTAAATACTTCTCCTACTTGGACATGTCAAGCTCCTTCCTTTGCTAGCACAGTAAGCCCACTGTCAGCGGTAACATGTTAATTCAAGAACATGTTTTAGCAGGATTCCCAGGCCCTAATAACCATGACTTCCTGCATCCATAATAAAAACAGTGTGAGATGGCTACGTTCTCACATATCAAACAAAACTCCAGGACAGCCCAGTTAAAAGATTTGCCAACATACGATTTGATACAGCATTAGCAATTTTCTAAGTCTTTCTCAACATCCCACGTAGCTGTTCAGCATGGACCAGGTTAAATGATGCTACTGAAGTATTTGATTTAAATCACTTGTACCGTGACTTGAGATAACTTTGGTAATCTTAAAATAAGAGATTGAATGGTACAAAGTATTTTTTTAAACATTTTGCCAAACCTCAGTGTGCCTCTTCACAACAACATATGGTAGAGTCGTTATTTAAAGGCAGGTTCTCGGCAGTAACACATCTTTCACTACAGGGATTGAAACTGGGGACCCATCTGCTCATATCTGTTAAATTCTCAATACAATTTCAAACATTTGCTGAACTGATGAGACTTTCAAGTGTAGTAGGATTTTTATAACATAGGTGAATAACAGCAACATGATTTTACTTTAAACAACATCATCTTAAATTGATGTCAGAGAAAAGAAAAAAGGGAATAAACAGCTGCAGTAGTGAATAATCTTAAACACAATGACAGGGTTGTGTAATACAGGCTCAATGTTATAAAGCTTTCTTTTTTCCTTTAAACTAAGGAATGTGCAAATGGTAATCACTCTAGTTCAACAGAGAAGCACTTTACAGCACACCCAAAAATGTGGAGGTGATCTCCTTTATTGGGCAACTAAAAATATAAAGAAATTTTAATTTATTTTGTATTATCAGGGCTTGTGGGCAGTAAAAACGCAAATCAAAGGGTTGCCCTGTGTGGTGCCTCTTGGTAAAATAATCAGCTTTGAAGTTATTCTTTGGATAACACAAGACACTGGGTTCGGTAAGGGGCGCCTCCTTAGGATTTACTCCCATTTGACACAGCACGACCAAACATATGTAAATTTTATAACAAACTAAATGTGAAACATGCATTATACTAAACAACCCTATAAAAACTATGTTTGTTTCCTAAATAACCAGGCAGCTGAGAAAAAGACAATGGAAAACACAGGAGAGTAAAATGGAGGAAAATCTAGGATCAGGGGGTGGGGAATGAAAGAAAAACGAACCATTGATGCATCGATATTCCTACACTGGCCACGCACCAGCTGGAGCAATATATGACAGGTCACCAGGTCATCAGGTGTGACAACTTAGACAGCAAAGGATCACTACCCTTATACTGAATAAATGATATCAAATTTATTCTTGATCTGAAAGCCATCATTGCTTGACAGTTAATTTTGTTCATTTAAAGAAACACATCCCAAGTCACGATAACTAAAATGTTCACTGTGACTGAAAATCTTCACTATTTCCTTTACTGATTCTATTGCCTAACAGGAGGAAGATAAAAATTAAGAATAAAGCTGGTAAAAGAAAGAAACAAGATACAAACAGAAAAAAAGAGATCAACAGTAAAATGAGCAAAAACACACAGCTCCTCATAGCAGCAGTACCTTGAGTATGGGATTACAAACACACATACAATGTCAGCCTTTTCTATAGAATTTTTAAATTTAATATATTTTGCCTTTTGCCATAGCTTTCCATCACAACTTGCAATAAAAACCTGCATATACTGGAATGGCATCTTGATAACAGCTAAGGCCTGGCCTAAACCTGCCCATACAAATAAGATATAATCATAGAATTATAGAGTCATTGAATGGTTTAGGTTGGAAGAGACCTTAAAAGATCATCCAGTTCCAACTCCCCTGCCATGAGCAGGGACACCTCCCACTAGACCAGGTTGCTCAAGGCCCCACCCAACCTGACCTTGAATAATTTATGTTTTAAGTAGAACAATTACTTTGAAAATTCAAAAAATCCACACCTCTAGGTATAGACATCCCTGTTCCAGAATAAAGCCATCCCAGAGTGAGAGGAGCAAGGAAATCCTCGGAAATTGTTTCAAAATAGTACATCTCCTGTATGTGTGAACCTTTTGAAAAAAAGCTCACAGCTCCTCCTACCCTGTTCACAGAGGGTATTTTTGCGACTGTTCATTTGAAGGCACAGAACATTTGCAAAAGGTGTGACTTTTTGACATGGCTATGGTCATTATATTTTCCTCCCAGTACTTCCATACAACCTCAGTATTGGAATTTGCAGACTGTAGCTTTTGCTTGACATTTATTTATCACCAGTTGACTCTGTTTTATCATCACAATATACTTACTGGCCAAATATATTAAATTAATTGAAAAATTCTGTGTTGTGATAGCAAATAACATAGAAAAAAAATTGAAAATTTCTGACAATACTTTTTCCACTGGAATATGGTAAAGAAATTCAAATACACTGTGGCTCTCTCAGTATGGAATTTCTAAAATTAGTCTAGGTGATGTTTAAATGATATGTAGGAATGATTCTGTACCAAAATGAAAGAGAGAAGAGGAAATCAATAAAGAAAAAATTCTAGGTGTGAAATCATATTTGTGGAATCTATAGAAACCTCATAAAAGTGAACAAGATCTGTAACAAAGGCATTTTTTGTGACATCTGAGTGAAACTGAGTACACGTGCTCGAAAATCTGTGTCAGGACAAAACCAAATAGCCCAGTGTGGTTCTGTAAAAGTTACACCAACAACTGACAGCAGAGCCTTTAAATCAAGCGCTCAAGCTGGCCTTTCAGAGTTCCAAATACACAACAGGATGATTGGAGGAGGTTTGTAAAAGGCGGAGAACTTCAGAATTGAACACAGACTCTCAGCTTTGAATGTTGTCTCTAGACATCAAAGAAAAAAACTAGTGATGCATAAAAATATACCACAATAAGTGCTGCAATAACTTCTCATTCATTTTGATAGGGGATGGGATTATCAAGCTGGAGCAGATCACTGGAGAATCATTTTGTACCATAAAGATTGTACCACAGCAGAAAAATGTCAGGATACTTTCAATCCTCAGCCACAAACCCTTCATTTGATAACATTCTGGTTGTTGAGTGAATATTTTAATGAAAACGGTATTGGAGAACTTCCTTCCTTTGCGAGCACATGTCCTCACCTTAACCTTATTTTAACATTGTTTTCTGTAGGCGTTTATTGTATTGTAGAGTATGGCAAATCTGATAAGAGAAAAGCAAAGACTGAGACCAGTCTTATTGTATCAGAACAGCTGAAGTAATCACATATCCTGGAAAACCTGGGAATTTCTGATCCCAGTTTCAGACACAGAATGGATACAGTTTTTGATTACAGAAAATACTCTTACAGTCAAACACAAAAGCTAAACTTCACTTGTATTCTCTGATGAACAATCAATACGGCTCATTTCCTGGGCTTTGGGAGAAAAACTGTTTCTTGCACAACCCAGTGAACTGAGAATAATAGGAATGATATGCTTGATGACAGCAACATCACCAAATCTAAAAAACACCCTAGAAGACTGCACTTTTGAATTAAAGGATGAATGTCATAGAGACAGCACGCAGGATGTTTGATCCCAAAAGATCTGCTTCTCTCAGTGCCCTACAAGTTACAGCTGTAGCTGTCACAACCGCCCATTACTTGGATAGTTAATTCTCCCCAGACATTCTAACTTGTTTCTAAAAAGATCATAGCAGTTGTTAAAAGACAACAAATCCCCAGCAATTTACATTCTGGTTTCCAAAGGAAACAAATTTCCTTTACATACATTTTATTTCACTATAGCTTCTTTTCATGTCTCAGGATGAAAAAAAAGTGTAACTGGGTTTGTTACTTCATAGGACAGAATTTTTGAGATAAAATGGAAATACTCCCAGTTCTCTGGGTACTTTTGCAAAGAGAGTTTCCTAATTTCTGCTCTCACCATAAAAAATCAACCAATCATGTAACTGAGAAAAGATCAATGTTGCTTCCACCTGAGCCTGTTACTGTTATTCCTGAAATTCAAAAGAACAGTGGCCTTCATGCAAGAGGAGAGCATGACAGCACATCCATATTCTTGGAGAGTATATTCAGTCCCTGACATCCCATCAGTCCCATGCGCAATAATGACTGTCCAATTGATTTGAATACTTTAAGCACACTCATACTGCTCGCTGGGTTCCTAGACATACCTAGAAGAAAACCAAAGATAGAACAACTTGGTGTGAGCAGAGTTCTTGGCAACACGCATCGCAGAAAAATAATTCAAACTTATAAAAGATACATTCGTCTGCAGGGACTTGCAGCTCTTCTAGAGTTCTTACAATGACCAATCATATTGACATATATTTTCTTTAACCTTTACATTTAAAAAAAAAAAATAAATCCTGCCCTCAATAGATTACAGTTTGACAGAGATTGTCCTTACGGGCAATTCTTTTCAAAATTATTCATAACATACTTCCCTGTGCTTCTGGTAACTGACAAAAATTGGCTCCATGTCAGATAGAATAGTGGTGTGATAGCATTTTCTGTTTGGATATTTAACTAATTTCATTATTTTCTCCAGGGCTTGAGTTTTCACTAAGAAAGCACAGTGCAATAGCTTCCAGTGAAGGCTGCTTCAGTGCTCATTTCCTGAGTCTGATCTTGGCTTCTGAGAGAATTAACCGTTTAGTTCAGTGAGCTGCTAATTCTTAAAGTGGTCAAGATCTCTGTCTTCACAACTATTTACTTCACAACACTGACAACAGAATTTAGTCGGAATCTTTTGAAAGCTTGCTCTGTAAGAGCAAGGACTCCAAATTTCCAAACTGTTAATTACTGATAAATACTTCTGCATGTAAAAATGAATATTCCATATCTATCAATGAGGGGGAAAGGAGACTTGGACAACAAACAATAAGTTTAAGCTCCTTTGGAAACAGCAAGGCATCTTAGGACTCAGCTCATTAATTTTCCCTGGGAGATATGCAATTGAAATTCAGTGAGAGTTAAACACTTGACTCCCTCAGGTTCTTTAAAATCCCAGATGAAGTGATATTTAACTAATTCCCACACTAATAGAAATTAGTCATTTGGCACAACAATGCAATCTAATTGTTGGTCGCTAGATTAGGTTCAGTCCCAAGCATAGCATTTAATGCTGTCGCTATAGGAGCTCGCACATCCTGCCCCTCTGGGCTAACAGAGGCTCTGTTCAGTGGCCTGAAGACCCGGTCGCCCCGAGTGCAGTACGAGGGAAGCAGTTGCGCTGGAGGATGCCTCTCATTACCTACAGCAAGGCCATGTGCATGCATTCAGCTTTCCACAAGCACTTTTTGCTTTTCAGAAGCACGCAGACTCCACATACCAGAAGTGATGTATTCTTTGGGTCTGAGGATCTTCACATGTTCTATAAAATCTGTGAAATTAGATCCCTCTCTGACATGCATGAAACAAAATTAGACATCTCTGGAGAGATTTGCTCTTGACTAGCAGGAGTTTTTTTCCACTTTCCCAGTTTGTTTTCCCTCTTTCACTCCTTGTGTCCTCACTTTGTTGCCAGGAATTTCTGAACTGGTGAGCTCACCCTCCCTCCTCCTCCTTTCTCCCCTTTCCTCTGCCCGGTGAGTTTCAATGGGCTCCTGCAGTTACTCAGGCGGACAGCATTCCGTTGCCAGGCAACTCCCTGAAAAGAAGCACATGCTGCTGCTGCACAGACAGAGCGTGCCCGTCTGCTCCAGTGATGCTGTGGCCTAATTTCTGCCTCTGTTGTGTCAGACACAAGGGTACATCTCCAGAGCAGAGGGTTAGAGAGTACTGAGTTATCTGCACTTTCTGTTTGTTTGTTTTCCCCCGCTCTCCTGCTCACTGCATCCCCTTCCATCGCAGGGCTCCCAGAATCACGCATGCCCAATCCATGTGCACGCGGTTGGGACTGTTCACTGGGCTTGGCAGAATACTGGAAATTTTCTGTTAGCCCTTGGCTGAGTTCGTAGTACTTATGGAGATTGGTACAGCTTTCCTGCAGCTCTCCAATAAGGACAGTAAATTCTCAAGTCCATTCATCTTTTCCTACCTGACTCTCTATTGCCTGAGTGTTTGGGCTTTTTTAAAGGCCTCTTTAGAAATGCAAGTATAGCCTTTCTTATTTTCCCTCCTTTCAGTGCGCTTCCCTGAGAACAAAGAACAGCAAACTAAGAAATTCCTTTGGTTTTTCCACAGCCTGAAGAAAGATCACTGCTTTATCCATGGATTTAGTTTTGGACTGACTAATCTTCTCAAAAGACAGACCCATACAGATTCAGATTTTGTGGTTTGAGCTCAACTCTGCAATCACAATACTCCACTGTCTGCTAGAGACAGTATTATTACATAAAAAAACCAGCAGTCAGACTAAGAAGCAAGTTTTGTTATACTTTTTGCTAGCTTGCTTGAATTTACTGTGAGCATTTTTTTAATACAAAGGTTGCTTATGTTAGTTGCCTTTTGTCAGTTCTGGTACCGACTCAGCAGCTCACTCAACCTGCAAGCAAATATGAACCTCGGAGGGAAGCTGCACTGTATTCAGCCTGACAGAGTCTAATACTGCTCTGGTGCTCTGGGTATTCCTCCAACCCTACTCTCACTTCTGGACCAAGGCTGAAGTCCCAGTCCTAATCTGCAAACCCTTAATTTGGTAAGTGTGCATCTACTTTAAGGGCAGCCAAGAACCTTCAGCCACTGATCCCTAGAGTCAGCACTGCACTGCAAATTCCTGCCAGCACAGCCACATCAACACAAACTGCGAAAAACGTATAACCTCCAGCTGACACTGCTGTACCAGCAAATGCCTGGTTTGGCCTCGTTCATGCCACTAGAGCACCACATCTGTCAGCTTACTTTGTGCCTTCAGAAATGTGCTGTAATTAAACAGGCAAAAAAACAAGTGGCATGGAAAAACATGGAAAATGCAGCAGATGTTGTGCAACCAATAAAACCAGGGACAACGTCTGTGGGCACATTACAAGAAAGACTGTGAGACACAGAGACCAAACAGCTCTGCAGAAGAAAGATCCCAGCATAAGTGTTCCAGTTCTTCCCAATGGCCCAGTACTTAGGAGACCACAAGCACTTTTCCTTGCAGTGTACTCTGTGTGTGCAGAGCTGTGGATAAGATTCCGCCTGTCTTTTTCCTAATGTTAGCTTTATTGCCCACACAAAGGATCAGAACTGTTCAACTGTGAGGTAGCCATAGCTCTGCAACACTTAAATGGAAATGGAGTGGCGAAGCCTCATCCTTTTGGAGCAAAAGGATGTTTCAGTCCCTTAGAGTCTCACGTGCCAGGCAATCACTGCATTATTTACAAAATGTTTTGAGACCTCGTGGAAGAAAGGTGCTACACACAGGCAGACCAACAGTCAGCGCTTGTGTGAGTCACACAGACACAACTTTCAGTATTATATAACTCCTCAAACATCCTTCCTCCCCCAATACACTCTGTGTAAGACGAAACACCTGGGACTTTTCTCCCTCAAAACCACAACTTAACAGCACTAAAGAAACAACAAAATCTCTTAACTACATTAAAAATTCCCACTTGTATTTGAAGTCAATCTTAAAGGGAAAATAAGGCCCCAGAACTGCTTATGGCCATGACAAAGCTAATGAAAAAAATTATTAGGTGATCCCTTGCCAAACAGGTAAAGGACTGAAAGATAACAACACAAGCCAATTCACCAGACAGATACCAAGTTCTTGCTCACTGTCCAGAGGCAGTCTACATGTTTTGCAATCTATTTCTGGATCTTGCATCAATTCAAGATGATAGGATGTTTTGGCCCAGAGCCAGAAAGTGGCAAGTGAAATAATGTTCCAGTACTTGCACTGTGAACACGCAGCTGGCTTCAAAGGGAAATGGACTAATCCTACTTCATTTCCCTTCTTCAGTAAGTGTTTAAAGGGCTTTGGTACGCTGAAGGAAATCAACTAGAATTCATTAGTTCCCTTCTGATTCAGATCACTGCTGTTGGAAAGGGAAACACATCAGGATTGCAGGATCCTAGTCAATTTCCCCTTGAAGCAGCCTTCAAGCCAATTCTGCTCTCAGTTGTACACGCACAGATCTTCACTAATGATGCATACATTTAATGCAATACCTCTCCAAGCTGCCTAAAACATATAAAGGCTATGAAGGGAAGAAGAAATATTAAATAATAGCTGTTAAAAAATGATAATCTATTTGACTGCTTACCACTGAGAACTTTTGCCTGAGAGTGTTTCTGAGAAACAAACTCAGAAAATCAAGACGGGACCTGCTAGAAAGAGACAAATGAGAAAAGAGAGGGGGGAGAACCCAACTTGGAAACTCAGACTAGGAAAGATGACAATGAAGGAAAAGAGAAAAATAGTTTTGTAAATGTATTATACATGTCTTTTGTAATTCAATGGAAAATTACAGAAAATGAAAACATTTATTGTAATAGCTAAAGCAAATCCTAGGGATCATTTTGATCCTCTTTGGAGGTGGTTTTGGAAATGGGAGACATGAAGTTAATCACTTGCTCTGGACAGAAAGTTTTTCTTCCCGTTTGTAATCAGACCTTTCCATTTCTCTCCTTGGAGCTCCTGTCATATTTTTATGAGCCTTCTCAAAGTTACTGGAAGCAATAGAATTTCCAATGATTCCAGGCTATATCCTGTGCAGTTTAAGCATACTGCTTTTGAGACAACGCACCAGAATCAACACGCTTCTAAAGCAAATCTACAATTAAACACCTAAGCAGAAAGTGGTTTGTGACAAATAAAGCAGAATACAATAAAGCTACAGGGTCCATGATCATGGCTTCACTTGAATCAAACAAGCACAGCATGTAAAAATCACTTTTTGTAACTGTAGTGAAGACAAAGAAGTATTCTTGCTGTAATGAATTGTCTCTTAAGCTTGAACTATGACACTTTAAATGGTGAACACCTTCTGAATTGAGTTACCCTATAGTAATTATCCATGAGCTTGAAGCAGTGTATTGTGCAGAAAATGTGTCCTGAAGTTGGAATCAACCAAAAAGCCCTTAAAGTAGCAACACTCTATCTGAGAACAGAGGGATGATCACAAAAACCTTAGTTTTAGAAGGTTTTATTATCTGAAGTTGTCAAGGTGTCTGAGGAGCTCTATGTGACAATTTAAAAATTTGGATCCTTACCCGTTAGCTGCAGAAATTTAGTACAGACACAATTTATATCCTGCACTTATAGCTCTCAGCACAGGAAAATGAAGGACAATTAGAGAGCAAGTAATGGCTCAGTGATTCTGTAGAACACTACCACCTACAGAGCAAGTTAAAATGAGATTATTTTCCTTTGCTATTCTACATCGCCTCAGTTTACAGCTTTAACTTTTATCACTAGAGCATAACTTCAAATGCTATCCAACTTACCCTAGAAAAAGTTATACGATATTTGTAACTTAAAAAGGCTGAGACTTTCATTGGGAAGCACTGGGATAGACATAGCCATAACATAGATACCCTGGGTTTTTTGCATATACAACTTATTTTCTCACCCCAAAGACAAAGTTTGAATGTCCCATCTCTCTTTAGTTGTAGTGAATGGATATCGCACAGGAAGAAATCAGTCACCACTTGTAGATAACATCACAAACAAATAAATACATGAAACAAAGGCATTTCACAGTTCAAACATTCAAAGTCAAAACTAGTTTATTAGGCATTTTTCTCATTTTTGTTCCAGTTTCAAAGAACAAGACAGAAGATAACACAAAGGCAATACTAGCTCAATCAGCTCAGCAAGTATAAGTAACTACATTTCTTTAATCCTTTTTTGTTTGCTGCAATTACGTCTCTGTTATTATTATTCATTTGCTACTCTGATTACACAGAAAGCTTTTCTTTTGTATTCCCTTTGCAAAATCTGCATTCTCCTTCTTCCTACCTCCTCAGTTTTGCTGTCTCTCATAAAGAACCATCTCCTTTTGTTCTTGCTGTCCATATATACGACTTAAAACTCACTTGATACCAGCTCAGAATTCAAATTTCTTCCAATCTGAGATAAATTATTCTGGATAAAACTATATTCTGAATGTATCCAAGCTTTAACAGAGATGAGAATTTGTTTTTTACTGCCAGAAACATTTCAGATTGCAAAACGTATTCCAGCAAAACTTTCCCTTGATTCCAATTGTAAAGAGCCATAGGTTGCTTTTCTGAAAATAAAAATGAAGAGCAGAAGGAGAAATATAGTTCAATAACCTAAGCAACCATGGAGATAGTTACTATTTACAAATGGGAGTCAGTGTATGCAAGGAGAATTGGGCTTTTGAAGACATAACAAGAAAAGAAAACATCCTTTGACTCATATCAGAGACATCTCTTTTAGACTTCAAATGGGAGGCGGCGAAATACTGAGACAGAGAGATTAAATACTGTGGCAAGAGGTAGGACATAGTGACAGAGGAACACCTCCCCTGCTGCTGTTCTTTGACAGGTACCAAATGACCATGTTTGTCTGCAAGCAAGATTTAACACACTGTGGGGAGCAACACAGGCTGCCCAGCAGAGCGAAAGGGAAAGGAAAGCTATCATGGAGCCACAAAATAGCACATGTTCCCACTGCACGCAGTGCAGATGCTTGTGCGGAGCACCCTGGACAACAAAGGCACTGCATGTTCTTTGAGCAACTCATCCTTCTAATTATGCACAATTAGGAAAGGAGGGACAGAGATCATGGATGCCACATAACCTTACAGTGACCTTGGTAACAGGTACTCTGAGAAGACACAATGGTTACTTCAAATTACAGACACAGACTACAGATACCACCACCTGCATTCATCACTAATACCTCCAAGTCCTAACACCTTTTTTAAACACCACAAACTTAGATTTGATATCTGCAATCTAATTCTCACTAAGACGTTTAACCTATAATTTATCAATATTATCCCATTTCCTTGATTCTTCAAATATAAAATATTACAAACCACTAGGAATTCAACATTCCCTCTAAAGAGTAAGGCCGCCTCAGCATGAGGCTCAGAATTTTGACATTGTATAAAAATCCACACGTTTCTCAATTCATGAACAAATGTGCTTGCTCCAGTAATTGTGCCCAAAACAAGAAAAATGAGAGGGTCTCTTTTAGCAGAAATCCCAGTATCTAAACTCTAAGTGAAAAAAGGATGGACTGAAGTCTTCCTCTTCTATTCAACTTTGGATTAGCAGTTGTCTATTTATCCCAGATTTAGGAAGACTACAAATAGAACGCAGCCTATTACTATGCATTAAAAAGTGAGCTTTTTGTATGAGAATGCCCTCACTTGCTTCACTGTACCAGTTCAAATATGTGATGTGTACATACTGAGAAATGTGGAGAAATCAATCCACTAGAACTATTAGAAAATGCTGTGTTTAACACTGACCGGTCCAGCTGGTTTCTGTGCTCTCCACAGCCTATGTAGCTTCCTTGAGTTGTTTTCTAAGGTCTTCTTTTGGAGTCATGTTTACAGCACTAGGACAGGAAGAAACAAAGCAATTGTAAAGCTTGTTAAGAAGTAGTTCATGTGCTATTAAAGGTGACCTTCCCACTTCCAGTTCTATTTGTTCTCCTTCCTCTCCAAAGTGGGTCAAATCTTTCAATTTAAAACCTGAGTACTCCTCAACAGTCAGGTCTCTGAGAGAAGCATTCAAAGCTGAGATGTACTGACTTTCTGAAAAGCATAGAGCCACATTCTAAGAAAGTGACAAAAAATCACTCCATAGCAGGTTGAAATCTACCAATATATTAGAATACAACACAACCATAAGCAGGCTTCATACTGGATAAAGAAACTGCTAATCACAGCAGTGCAGTATGCATTGTGGTAGTTTCCAAGCGCAGAAAACTCAAGAATCACATCCTCTTGGAATGACTCAGACAAATATGCCCTTGTGAGCGTCTGTACATGGCACTGCCACTGACTCCTTCTCAACTGTTCACTATGCTACACTCCAAATGGCCTGGATGATTTTGTCTGAAATGGACAGGGGTGCATTTATAGGAGTAGTGCAGCCTGAGGGTGTGGCATCCCATTGAACTGAATTTGGTGTAAATGCAAGTTACCACAGAAGCCAACCTTTCAGACAGAACTGTGGACAGCCAGTCTCTGCTAGCTCACTGGCAGAAAAGGCTGCTGTCCCCGACTTGCTGTTAAGATACCCATCAGGGAAAATTTGCAGATCCTCAGATTCTTCATCCACACAATCTTCTCTTTTTTGTAGCTTGATCCTTCAAGCAGCAAAATCTTGCACCCTGTTCTTGAAACTAATGCTCATCTTTGCTAACTCTCTCCTCAAGAAAAGCAGCTGAGATTTGGCTTTGTGCTAGTGTCTGTCTTAAGTCCACAACCAAACAAAAAGTGCACCCCAGACTTCATTAGCTGAATAACTACAACAAAAGCAAAACCTCTGCAAACCTAGATAAGTGATAAAGCAAACTGAAAGGCGTACATTCCCTTGTAACCTCATATCTTTCCTATCTTATTTTCCAGTTAGATGGGTTCAAGTCTACAGATCATGGTATCTGGAATGTACCTACAGACAGATGTTGACAGTCACATAATTAAATCATATGCAGCAGTCAAGCAGAATTAACAGGCATGTTCTCAACAATCCAAAAAAAGAAGCCATCTACCAAGGTCTGAGAAACGGAATCTCCAGGAAAAAAACATCCTGCTGTCAGGTAATGTATTTAGTCATTCTGAATGAAGGACAGTTAAACAAAAACCTGTTATCTAGATTTGTACTTTCATTTGTAAAAAGGAAATGGGAGATGCCAGGTTCATCATTCTGCTGTCTGTTTCTCTTATACCAGCTCTAACCATACACTCATCATTTTATAAAAAGCTGCAAAATGTAGAGGGGAAACCCCCACTGTGGGACAAAGCACTAAACTAGCAGTTTTGCATGCACTCCCCACTGTCCTGACCATCATAGAGTTTAAACTATAAATGTCTACAAGTTTTGCTCAAGAGATGAGAAGAAGAACAGCAGTGAAAAGCAGCTGCAGTTTGCATAGTGTGCAGGTCGTACTGGTGACCCCAGAACATACTGAGCTGTAGGTACAGGTATAATTTATTCACACTACCTGTTCAGAGTTGAGAACTGGCATCATATTCTTCCTGTTCCCTCTCTAAGAATCTAACAAAACACTTTTCTAGAAGTCAGGATTTCATCACTTAAAAACATGACATGTTTCGTTTGCAAAGTGAGATGTTCAAAATCAAGGCCCAAATCTTACAGACGTGATAAACTCGGCACTGCATGTAATCCCACCACATGAAAATTAAAGGAACTTGAATTTCTAGGTATTTACACCATTCTGAAAATCCCATTTCAATTCTGTAGAAACTAAGTAACTTCAGCACAAAATGCTACATTCACCAATCTGCTCTGATTAAATTTAAGACTTATACTATATCTTGCAGACATGTGGGAGCCGTCTGCAAATGTCCTTCAGTAGAGACATTTAAATGATAAAGGCATGCTTTCATTTTTTCCCCAAAATGAAAATGACCGTTCTTCTTCTGTCCAAAACCCAGGAAAAATGCCTATAAGCTAAGAATAAATATAAGCAAAGAAAAAAGTCTTCCAATGAAATGTTAACAATTAAAAGCAATTTAGAAGAAAGTACAACCTTTAGAACAGAATTTGCTGAATATCCTTGTCAAAATCCTCTATCAAATAAAATTTGATTTTTCATATGACGGTGTGAAGGCAAAGGCTGAAGTCATAGCTAATGGAAATTGCACTAGACTATTGAGATGGAATTATCTCAGTGTACAGGAGGGGTTTGATCCTAGTGGTGTTTGCCCGAAGCTCACCAGTACAGAAAAGCTTGGGCTCTAATAACAGAATGTGCAGAATGACCCATATTACCTTTTGGCTAAGTACTACTTTTAGCAAGCTTTAGTAGTTTATCATCACTTTATGGTAATGATGACTTTTCTCAGACACAAAGAATTACGGTTTTTATCAATGGTTCATTCCAAATCCCAGTCCTTAAAAGAAATCAGCCCAAAGCAGGTGCACAGAGCTGTCAGACCTTGAAATTTGTTTTGAAACCAACCACCTGTTAGTGTAATTGTGTAGCTGTTCTTCCTGGCTTATGGGATTTTAGTTCAGCTGTTGTTCTCATGCTAACGCTTATTTCCTCTAGGAATCAGTCTGTCCATTTACACTAACCTACAAGTTTCTATGTGACCATCTCCACAGTCTGATTCAATGGGTTCATGCAGAATCTCTGCTGTAGAACCCTTAATTAACAACACACTTTGTTTACAAAATAGTTCATGATTGCCGTAGGAAAATGTCTGAAAAACACTATTTAACATCCTCTGTGTCACATTTAATAATTTAGATGAATCGTCTCTGCTTCTTATTTGTTTCAGACAGCAACAAAGAACATTTAGTCTTAATGAATAATCTCAAAGATCAGATTTACTGTGGTGCCTGACTCAGATTTTACTGATTAACAGAGGACTGTTCCTGCCCCTGAAATAAAGTCTGAGTCAGGATTCCCACTAAAACCTTCTAAAGGTTTTTAACTTCACCGGAAGTTGACTCTGGGTTAGAGTTTAGCAAAGATACTTTCATTTATTAAAAAAAAATCTGCCTAAGTGTGAGATAAAAGTGTAAAAATTACCAGAAGTACAATGGCTTCAGACACTTCTTGTAAACAAGAAATGGTATGGAAGAACCAACAATGCGCTTGCGCTGAAAGGGCCACTCAGAACTGCAGCCCTTTTATTCTTCAGATTGTTGTTTTCCGCACCCTTTGGACATGAATCACCCCAGAAAAACGACTGGACACTTGGGTGAGAACAATAGTTGAGCTGTTCATGAAATGTCTCCTGCAACAGCCAGTCCCAACCATTCCCAAGCTCCACAGTGCCCTCCAGGGAGGGCGGTCAACAAAGTCACCATGTTTCCCTCAGTTTACCTCCGACAAGAGATAATTCCTTGGGAGTAAACAGATAAAGCAAGTAAGAAAAATATAGCTGACATAAACATGAAAATATTCATAATATATTTCATGACATAAAACCAGTACCAGATAAATTATAAAGATTAAATATTCCATGTGTTCTTATTCATGCACAGATAACTGCTATCCAAATGTCTTTTTCAAGCATCATATAAAAGAACAATAAAAAATTTATGGGTAATAGTTCATAAATATATGCAGTACTGTGAGTCCAATGGGCATAACTATTTCATTGTATAAGACATGATTACTAGGTTTATGCATGATATGAAATGTGAGTTGTTTGGTGCTATTTAAAATCATTTTGGGACACAATAAACTGTTGACAAGATATATCCTATATAAATGTATTGCTCATCCCTGACTGTAGAGCATGTTGTCTTGTGTTTATCAGAAGGAACACTTTTAGAATGCATTGGAAAACTCAATTGTTATCATTGTCCTAACTTAAAAAGACTACAACTTTGTATAGAGTTCTGTTAAAAGAAATCCTGCTGTTTATCATAAGCACGTACTTCCCCAAGTTCCTGTTTTTTTTAGAAGTTTTATTAATTGCAAATGTTGTTTACTAGAGGAAAGCTGTGATTGAAGCTCTAAAACAAAGGGAATAGTCCTAACTTTAATCCTTTCAATAAGTCTTTGTTTCCCATTGACTAAAAACTTCCTAAAGGAAGTAGAGCTGCGAAAATCCAGGAAGGAATTAGATTTGCCAAATTCTGTTCCTACTTGGATTTAGACGCAAAGGCTTTGTTACGCATTGTACAAAAGTTTGAGCAAAAAAAGAATGATCAATTACAAAAAAAGACTTTTGCCAAGGTTGAAAATTATTAATAGAAGAGATTTCCCTATCACAAACTGCACATTATGAACTCAAATAAGTTAAATATACATATATTCATTTGCTGCAGCATTTTTTCAGTGGCTTTTTTTTTTCTCTTTTTGTTATCTAAGGGGAAGCTGGATACTGGCCTGACAATCACACACAAACCTAGATAAGTAAACAAATATGGAAGGGAAAAATCAAATACAATCACTTACTTAAATTAAACATGCTTTGCAACATCCAAAATAAGAGAAATCTTCAAAATCTCTTTCCATGACGAGTAATTGCATACTGGAAAGTGCACTATTCTGACAATAAAGCCAAGTTCCCTGAAGACCATTCAGAGATGCTACCAATTTGTTTTGTATTTTCTTCCACATGCTCCTTTTAACTTTGTACCAGTTCCTGCTCTCCAGGTTTTAACTCACTAAACATGTAGAGACTAGGTAAGAAATATAATTTCTTATCCTAAAATAAATTAAAGGAAATTGCCAGCAACACAGTGTGTATTTTACCTGTTCCTTTCTTGGTCAATAGTACACTGGAAAATGAAAGAATATTTGAGCTCCCGTTTTTGTAAAGTGCTACCATCATATCCTCTGTGCACTGCTAGCTCAAACTGTCCAGTAGAGAGGCTGACTGGGCGTGACCTTCAGCTGAAGCAGAAGCAAATGCCTCTGGATTCCTAATGAGACATATTTATGATACTGGTATGGAAATGCCCATATAACATTTGTAACACAAATACACACATGACCAAATTTTGGAGCAGCTTCAGTTTGGGACATTACAGGTGCTAATGCCTAAGTTTGAAGGATATATTGAATATCAATATTCACAGTGACTTAAAATGTGCTCCTGTATGTTAACAGAGATATGTGGAGCACATCCCCAAAATCACTGAAAAGTGTTTTGATTAAATCAAATTGTAACAGGAAAGGAAGAGAAGAGAAGAGAAGAGAAGAGAAGAGAAGAGAAGAGAAGAGAAGAGAAGAGAAGAGAAGAGAAGAGAAGAGAGGACCACATTTCTGCATTCTGCTTTTGATCACAACAGTTGACAACCCCCTCCCTCCCTTTAGACGGAAAAGCCAGTTTTAATTTAAACTACAAACTGTTGACCAGGCCTCAGCTTGGCTTTGCAATTCACTATATGCCTGAGGGATAAATTATTTAGCATTAGCACATGGTATGTCATGTCTTGTTACTTAAGTGGAATATGGCTTCCATCCAGCCGTACCCCTGAGGCCCCCCGATTGGCTGCGGGTGATGTCATTCCCATTTGATAATCCTCTGCAAAGGCCCAGGGGACAGCACTGGCCGCCCTGGCAGGTCCCCCAGCCCCTCCACCTCCTATCCGGGCCCAGCAACGGCTTTGCTTCTACTTATCACTCCAAGGTTCACTGCAGGTACTGCCCCAATTACATGATTTCCAATAACAGTGCGATGAAACAGAAGGTGCACCAGATGCGTTACATCATCCACATGTAGGATTTTGTTTTCTTAACACAAGATTTGTAATAAATTCAATGAGATGCATAAGGCAAAATAGATTTTTGCTGCAGACTCAAACTAAATGGAGAATTTTGAGGGCTTTATGTAACCAAATATGAAATAATTATTGTCAGTAATTGTTCCTAAAATTAATTTATTTTTCTGTTTTCAGTGTATTGTAGAATATTGGCTTCTTCTGAACGTTTGGCAATGGAGTAAGTAGCTACAGTGCCCTTTAAATGGCCATATTTTGTTTTCAGTTAACACCCTCATTATATTTAAAGGGTTTTTCCTTCAGAAACACCTTCAGGTTATTTGCCACAGAGGAAACACTCATTATGCTATTTACTATTGGAAGGCTCCCAGTGTAAAAATAAAGGTTACAGGGTTTGTTTGTTTTGCTTGAATTTCACAGCAAAACTAGTGTAATGCCAAGCATTACAGAGCACTCTGTAGTACAGATGGCACTGTCTGCTCCGCGGTGAGGCACAGGATTTGCATTTGTCTGTTAGTTAAGGTTCAGCAGTGGTTCTGTTCAGCTTTGTGTTCTAAGTGACAGGTAACAGAAAAGACAACACACGTCCTGCAAGAAAAGCACGTGGTTTGTTACTGTTACATTAGCACTTGAGTAGACTACACGATATCCTGCTATCAGAAATTTGGGTTTTTTTGTGGTGAGAAGGTACAAAAACTGACTGTGATTTGCTTTCTCTATTACTGGATCTTAATTCTTTGCAACAGTGTTTTGCATGAGAAGAAAGGATTTTGTGGAAGCTATGCGGTCTTAGGGTGAAGTGCAGAATACTCTGAGATAAGAGGAAGAAGGGGAACTTTGCAAGGGGATTCCCGCAAGAAGAGATGCTGAACCAGTGCAACTGTCGGACAGGAAATGAGAACTCTAATTGATACCATAAGAGGGATCAGTTAGTCAAATGTGAACATTCAAAACTGCAATTTAAATCAGGACAGCTAACTCCTGCTTCTCATCCTGCACAAAATAAACAATCTACGGCCATGGGATTCAGCAGCTGCTTGCAACTTTGATTTCTGTCATTTGAAAGCTGGCACCTGCAGCAAGCCCTGGCCACAGCACCCTAGCATTGATTTTAGCACTGGCTGGAGGGCAACACCTGCACTGGCACTAAAGCTCATTCTCTTCAAACTACTGGACCCACTTCAGGTAACTAATAATAAACAACAGCATTAAGAGAGGGACAGGCGACTAAACTGCCACCAGGGTTGGTACTGTAAGTCATGTTTGCCAGTGAGATACAACAAAATTAATGATTTTAAACTAAGTGAACATAGACAAGGAGTAACAGTTTTAAACTAAGGGAGGGTAGATTTAGACTGGATGCAAGGAAGGAATGTTTAAAAATGATGGTGGTGAAACACTGGAACAGGTTGCCCAAGGAGGTTGCCCCATCCCTGGAAACATTCCAGGTCAGGTTGGATACAGCTCTGAGCAGCCTGATCCGAGTCGAAGATGACCCTGCTTACTGTAGGGGGGGTTGGACGGGATGACCTGTAGAGGTCCCTTCCAACCCAAAGCATTCTATGATTCTTTAACAGTGCACTTTGGTCTGGCTACCAAGCTGAGCACATTAGTCAGTCACCTCACAGCCCAGGACCATACCTCAGGCCACAATGTGCCAGATGGCAAAGCAGAGTCCAACCGCCCTGCTGCCCAACCTCAGCATGGTGGTCCAGTGGCTTTCCCCTCAGCACTAGGCTAGGCTGGAGGCACTGAGCCTCCTCAGGACAGCGTCAGTGTTGGGAAAAATATTTATTTTGCTGGTAAATGAAGTTAAACACAGTTGGAGGCCGGACACAAGCAGAGCTGCCCAGGGCTCAGTGCTGGGTCCCATTCAATATCTTTATCAATGATCTCAATGAATGGATTGAGTGCACTATCAGTAAGTCTGCAGATGACACCAAGCTGTGCAGGACTGTTAGTCTGCCTGTGGGCGGAGATGCTCTGCAGAGGGATCTGCACAGGCTGGATCGATTGGCTGAGACCAACGGGATGAGGTTCACCAAGGCCAGGTTGGACGGGGCCTGGAGCCCCCTGATCCAGTGGGAGGTGTCCCTGCCCATGGCAGGGGGTGGGACTGGATGGGCTTTGAGGTCCCTTCCAGCCCAAACCATTCCATGATTATATGGTTTAGTGGTGAACACATACGGTTGCACTCGCGGATCCCAAAGGTCTTTTCCGACGAAGCCAGTCTACCTCTCTGTCCCTGCTGTTGCCGCCTCCGGGAGGGCGGGAGAGTGAAGCCTACACGGGGCGGAGCCTATGGGGCGCGTGCACCGCCCTCCCCGGCGCGAAGGCGGCTCCGCTCTCGCGATAGCGCGGCGCTCTCGCGCTGCCGCCGCTGCTGCTCTCGCGAGAGTCGTGGAGGCGGAAGCAGCGTGGCCGAGCCGAGCCGAGCCGGGCGGGGTCGGGCCGAACCGAGCCGAGCCGAGCCGGCTGCAGCAGAAATGCCGAGCGCCGCCAGCCGCGGCCAGGGCCAGGGCCAGGAGCGCCGCGCGGAGAGCGAGGAGCCGCCTGCAGCCGATGTGGGTCTCGGCAGGGAGGTGGCGGGCTCGTGTCTAGAGGGACCGGGTCGGGCCTAGCGCGGGGCCGGCGCGGTGGGGACCCCGAGCCCAGGGTGTGTGTGGGGCGGACAGGACCGAGGGCAGACCTTTTGCTTCGTTTTTGCCCTGTCTGCCCGCGTGCCCCCTCGTCGGGCCCGGCCAGCTCGTGTTTCACCCAGGAGCGCAGCCCCTCTGCGGTCACGCATCATCCCCTGACCTCCATCCCCCGCGTGAGGGCAGGGGAGCCCTGTGGGTTGTCGAGGGAAGTGGTGGCTGCCCTCTCCCTTGAAGTGCTCAGGGTCCTTTCTGACCGTTCAACGATGCTCATAGAATAGAATCATAGAATGGTTTGGGTTGGAAGGAACCTCAAAGCCCATCCACTTCCAGCCCCCTGCCGTGGGCAGGGACACCTCCCACTGCATCAGGTTGCTCAGAGCCTCGTCCAACCTGGCCTTAAATAGCCTCTGCCCTCTCGTTGTTGCAGTCACCTGCAGGAGCCCCTGGACTGCTCTTCCATTGCCGGCCCCTTCTGCAGGGGCAGTGGTGGCTCCAGCGGGTCTGGCAATGTTTCTGCCTTACCTGAGGATTGCAGGTCAGGGTGGGAAAATTACAGGCCAGTATTTCTTCAAGAGGAAAAAAGAAGTATTAGTAATGAGCATCAGTTTTTGTTATGAAATCTATTCTGCTTGCTGTAGAAAAGATGAAAATATCAAAACTAAGGAATTCTGAGTATAGCTGGCTTCTGTAAAGTTATACATGGGCTACGATTCATCAAAAGCAAAGAAACAGACCCCACAAGAAAAGTGTTTAGAATACTCAATTATTGAATAAATTAAATAAATTAAGGATTTTTTTTCTTAATTTGGAAATGAGTGGGCTTAATTAACTGGAATTGTGATCTTTTTGATGAAAAGGCTCTGTCCTCATGTGTCTGACCTAACAGATTTTGTTAGCAGTCAGTCTAGGTTGCTTTGGCTGTCATAAAAGTCATATGATCTGGATTTCTTAGTGTGTCTGAATACTGGAAGGAAATACTTAGTCATGGGTCTACTTCTGTAGGACTTAGATGTCTTTTCAGGATAGGGTTTTCACAGAGATTTTTACACTAACTTCTGTGTAGTAAATAATGATCGTAATGTGTATTTGCTGTTGGAATTGTTTATTCTTAAAAGGCACAAATATCTTCTCTGTCTCGTGTGTCTCTAAGTGTCTGAAACACAGTTTATTGACTGTTTTGCATTGCCTCAGTTAAATCTGTAACGATTTTGTTCATGTTTTTGTGTGTGCTTCTTTGACGTATATTTCTTATCTCTGCTTTAGGATTATGCAAAGGAAAGATATGGAGTGTCTTCAATGATACAATCCCAAGAGAAACCAGGTGAGTTAAAAATGAAAAAAGTTTTTTAAAAAGAGGTGATAAAAAGAAGTTATGTACTGGAAATCTGCGATACTTGTTTGAGAAATCATTTGGCAGATTGTGCTGCTGTTCTTTCCCTTGATTTGAATACATTTGGCACTTGTGAGGCTGCATTTGGAGTGCTGTGTCCAGTTTTGGACTCCCCATTGCAAGGAAGACAGTAATGTTTTGGAGCCAGTGCAATGGAGAACTAACAAATCGCTCAGGAGACTGGACACAGGGTCTCTGAGTAGAGGCTGAGGGAACTGGCCTTGTAAAGGAGGCTGTTATTAATGTTTAAAGCTACTTAATGGGAGAGTGTAGAGAAAATAAAGCCAGACTCTTGAAGATGTGTGGTAACTGGACAGGAGGTCATGGACATAAGTTGAAACACGGGACATTCTGGTGAGGCAGAAGGAAAAAAATATCATGAGTGTGGTTAGATTAGAGCTGAGTCCAGAAAGATTATGGAATCTCAATCTTTGCCCTTGCCTGGACCATGCCCTACACAAACTGTCAATTTTTGTCTCTGTCCATAAGTGCAGCCTTTTTTTTTTTTTACTAAATTATTATTATTTATAATGTACTGAGTCCTCAGATGTCATTTTTTTCTTTGTTTGGAGTGATTTCTGCCATTGCTTGCTCCAACAGCTCTGTCTCCGAGTAGGATATCCCTCTGCTTATGCAGCCTTCATTACTCCTGCATCCGACTACCAGATCCATTAATATTATATATTAATATTTATGGGGTTTATAATTATTCATACCACTATGAATTTAGGAAATCTTCATTTTATACTGAATGAGAATTGGCATTGAGAAAGACTTATCAGCTAGAGAACAATCTCTCAGGTCAACATCCCAGAAACATGTGATTTTATATTATTCAGTGCATGGAAAAGAAATGAGGGAAGATAATAGACTAGGTTCTTGTAACTTCTTCATAATGAAATGTAAAAAAGAAACATCATCTGTAATTATTTTTTTTTTTCTCCTCTATTGGTTGTTTTGGTTTGACCTCCCTTAGGAAGGGAAATGCGGAATGCAGGGAAGAGGAGAAGCCATAAAAGCAATCATAGGTTGAAACCAGCTGAAGAGAAACGATATGTCAAGAATGTAATGGGACAAGAAAATCATTAGAGACTGTATTAACAGTCATTATTGAATAAAATACATACTCGCTGCCAAAGAACGGGAACTGAAGTTGAAATCACATTGTAAGCCAGCCCAGCTGCTGGCTGCTGTGGTCTCCCTCTTCCTGATGCTGGGTCTTCTGCCGATCTATTTCAGCGTGCCGGTAACAGCGGCTTGTTCAGCCAGCTTAGCAGGGTGAAAGAAGCTGGCTAGGGCTCTGATGGCTGCTGGAAGGGGCAGGAACACAGCTTTCCATAGTGATGTGTAACCACATAACAATCCATAAATTGGTGTGCAGTCACATCCTGAAAGGTGTAGAACTAAGAGAAAGGTAACCTCTCCAAGTCAGCATCTGACTGGTTGACCTGCACTGCTGACCGTAGGCTGAGAAGTGGCCTGTTGGATCTCTGCTCCCTGTGCTCTTTGGTGCTGGCTTTGGCTCACTAGAGTTTCTGCCAGATGTGTTTCTTCTGCCAGTTTTCCACCCCATAGCAAACAACTGTGAGAAACGCAAACTGGCAGATAAAGATGGTGGATCAGATCCTCCTCTTGTGGAGAAAGTTTGCCCTGCCAACTGTCTCATATTCAAAAGAAACTCAAAAATACTGTGGAGGAAAAAAAATATGAAGGAAAATAGTGAAAGCTACAGGAAATTATATTGAGACAGCTGAGCACTATACTTGGATCTGTTGTCCCCTTGACCCTTGAGCTTGTCCAAAATATGGACAAGACTGAGTAGATTTTCCATTGGACTTAAAATACAACCCATAACACTTCTGCTCTTCTGTTTTTTTAGAAGGTGATTATCCACAACACCAAAACTAGGTAACAATAAAAACTTAAATGCATATAACTAAAAAAGTTCAAGATCAGCCTTGTCCCTTCCTTGGGACTAATGCCCTCTTACTTAAAGATTCAGTAGTTCCAGGGAGCTCTTATCAAAGGCCTCACAGCAGGGTGAAGTCACCACTCAGCATCAGTAGTGCATACATGCTTTTCCCAAAAGTTTTTTCTTGCATTGAGTGTCTTGGAGGAACTACTGCTTGGGGCAGGGGGTGGTGGGGTAGCACAAATCTGTCTGTACTGTATTAGTTTTGTTTGTTTCTTAAGTTTGCGTGGGTAGTGCCATTTCTAAGTTAGAATAACAGACTGTGGTAGGACAAGTGCAGATCCACGTGCGCTCTGGTAGCTGGAGCCCACAGGCAGCACACACGTTGGCAGGAGCTCAGCGGGACGGCTACAGCGCTGTTGCTTTTAGCCGTGCTGTGGTAGCTGTGCTGTCCTGGGGACACCAGCAGGACATGGGAAGCTAAAAGCCTTAGAGTGATCAGAGCAAATTATTCTCCCTTTCTGAGAGAGACGGTTATTGTCCTTTTGCCATCCTCGTAGATTCGTGTTCCTCTGTAGGGAAATCCAGACTTTCTTCACGTGTTCACAAAGTTGTTGCGTAGTTGCTCCATCCTGCTCTGCTGGTCTCGCGCAGACCTGCGCCTCCTTTCCTGGCCCTCTTCGGTCTTTGCTAGCGCTGGCTGCCCTGATCTTCTCACTTCCTATCCTATCTTCTCTTTAAGTCCTGCCTGCTTGAGGCTCTTAGAACTCCTGTTTGCCTTGCCATTTTCCTCCATCAGCCCCATTACTTTCATCTCCCCTCTCTGGATGCTGCTTTCATCTAATACTGCTTTTGACTTTCAGTTTTTTTATTAAACTAATCTTCTCTTTTTCCAGTGCATCCAACATAGTAGAGATGCTGGCACTTCACAGAGACAGCAGAAATATTGATCGCACTGTTCGAAACTCCATGATGCAGATAAACAAACTTAGTAAATAGGCTGATGTGACAGGCAGGAATGGGGGTTTGAGGGTGGAAAAGTGGTTTTGTCCTGTATAATCCACACCGCTTTTTGAGTTTTTATCCTTTCTTCCCATGATTGGATTTCTGAGATAAAGATAAGAATATTTGGTGCCTATGAAAAAATATGGTCTCCCCTTAAGCATGATTTGACATGGCAGTGTAGGCAAGGTAGCATGGCTATTGATTTGGGGCTAAAAGTGTGATTTCAGACTTAGAGTGTTCTGTTTGAACTTTGTTAAAATCTTTTGTTCCCTTGTTTTCACTGCACCAGTAGCATGGTTTTAAAACAGCTTTTATTTTTGCGTTATCTAATTGTCTGTAACTTTGTGTGACATGAAGACAGAAAAATGTAAATGTAGCTGTAGGTGGCAGTCAGAAGTGGGAGGACTTTAAAGGTTAGAGCAAGAATTTTCATTTTTTTCACGGAAGAGAGAGAAATGAACTGCAAGGAATTCTGGGTGAAATGATATATGAGAGTAGAGAGGAAAGTTTCATGCTGCAGTGTATTGCCTGGGCAGGAGAAGCTGAGTGACAAAGACATGTGATTGCTTATGCTAACAAATGTTCGTTACCATGAACTACTGGCATTTTAGAAATGAGAGGAAAAGAAGATGACGGAAAGTGTTGGAGGAGGGAAGCAACCTGACATAGTAGTTGGTACATCTCGCTTTTTTCAGTGGAGCACATTGACAGCCACAGACAGAGGCCGTGGGCGCAAATAGAAACACAGGAGGTTCCCTCCGAACAGCAGGAACCTTTTTTACTGTGAGGGAGACCAAGCAGTGGCACAGGTTGCCTAGGTGATATTAAAAACCCAGCAGAACACGATCTTGGACAGCCTGCTGTATGTGGCCCTGCTTGAGCAGGGAGTTGGGCCAGATGACTTCCAGAAGTCCCTCGCAGCCTCAGCCATGCTGCGATTCTGTGGTGTGCTGTTAAAAGACAATGACTTTATGATGTCTCCTTTTGGATATTGCTTTATTACCCTTTTTCTGAAAGGTGAAATATTTTTAAATAATTTATACTGTATAAAATTTTTTCTGTTCAATGTGTCTTGTTTAGTCGTGATGCAATATGAACCCTTTGTGTCCAAAAGACTTTTTAAAGTATTTATGTAATGCAGGTGGTTCCTGAAACACTAATGATTCATAAAAAGGGTAACACCTCATTCTGTCTTTATGCTTGTGCCTGGAAAATGTTTTAAGTTCCTACAACACAGTTTTCAGTTGACTGAGATAACTTGAACTGTCTGAGTATCAAACTCTTAGAAATACTAAAGGGTTGTGCCAGTTTCTTGTTTCCTATAGCACTATACTGGTAAAGTTTGAACATCAGAAGTTGCTGACAACTTCCCTGTTCCCCTCTCTCCCCTCCCCAGAACATGCACACACACACATTTTTAATATATTTGAGTCAATTTCCTATCGCATTTCTCTGTGCACTTTCATTTTGGTTTGATGTCTCTGGAAGAAGAAACTACATTGTCTTGACCATAAGCTGATAAACATTTTCAGCCCCCTGAAATTCCCAGTGCAGAATAATAGGTTTGCAGGGCAAGCTGTGCCTGGTATTCAGAAACAGGGAAGGAGTCCAGAATGGCAGATGGTAACCTAGGGTAGGCAAACTTTGGAAAAGTTCTGGCAGGAAAAGCCTAGAGTGGGAAGTGTCTTACTAATTTAATGTTATTTTGAAACAAGGGAAAGTCTGTGATGAAAGGCAGAGAGAGTGAATTTTTTTTTTGTTAGGTATCATAGAATCCTAGAAGAGAATCATAGAGTGTCTCGAGTTTGAAGAGATCCATAAGGATCAATATCTCCCTTGAAGATTTTATTTTTTTTTGGTAATAAGCAGTGTTTTTATCCACATATGCACTGTAAATCAGTAAATGTAGCTGTTAGAACTGTTGAGGTTGCATGCAATGCTATATATATCCTCTGGCTGATTTGTAGATACTGTAAGTGTTAGAGACCATGCAAAAATAACATTTGCAAAAGTATCTACAGAAAAATACACTTAAACAAGTACATTTCAAGTAACAGTGGCACAGAATCATAGAATCTTTTGGTTGGAAAAGACCTTTGAGATCATTGAGTCCAACCGTACATGTCTACTACTAAACCAGCATATTGGCAGTTCATAATGGTTGTATACAATTTTAAAGTCCTGATTTATTTAAAAATATTTTCCTTGATAACTTTACTATTCAAAACCTGTCCTTTCCAGACCATACATTCCTATTGTTATTTAGCCTTCTTGGCTACACAGAATTTGAAGGGCTGTTCCTGATGAATCTTGGCTCCTACAGTGACAGTAGTGCTTGATCGGGATGTCAAAGGGGTTCTTTCTGAGGATAAATTTTACTGGGTTTACACAGTAGTACTCTTGTTGCTCCAAAATGCTCCAAAATGTTTGTCAAAATTAAACTTTTAATTTCTAATGCACACTTATTTGTGGTTTCTTTCTCTTCTTTGTTTTAAGTAATTATTATATTGGTATGTTCACCCTTATTATGTAGACACAGAGAATAGTCTGAAGCTTTATTTTGCTGTGTTCAACATAACTTTCATTTTGCACAGTGGGGCAGAGCAGACATCTCTTTGCAGAAATTCAGGTTGGTAAGTGCAGGTAGGATGGTGCAGCACAGTGAAATTCTGTCAAATATAGCGTATTCATTCTGGGTTCTGTCATCCGTGACCTACAGTTAAGTCTTGCTTTTGTTTTAGTGCAGTTTGACCCTGCTATAAAAGTCAAATGTTAAGCTTGAACCAATTTAAAACTACTTGATCAGGTACAATTCACTGAGAAAGGAAATGGGATCTTGTGTATTTTTGGTACATCTATTATGCTATAGATGAAAAAAGTAATGGTTTAGATTTATTATAAATTTTAGCAATGATAGAAATAGTATTTGGAGTATAAAGTTAAAAATGTTTTGCCTCAAAAAAATCAAACCCATTTTTACATGTGTTTTTTTTCTTGTAATTCAGATAGAGTTTTGATTCGAATAAAAGACTTGACAGCGGAGAAGGCTAATGAAGTGGTTTGGGTTCGTGGCAGAATTCATACAAGCAGAGCTAAAGGTGAGATGCCTGCAGGGTCTTAATTTCTATTTCCTCGTATTGTTAGTATGGCCTGCTTATTTATTTTGGCTTCATGACTTGTTAGTTGTGTCTTGCATACAAGAAAACTTTGCCACCTGGTTACTCAGTGTCCACTCAGTGTTCATTTTTACTGGTTGTTTTCTCTTCTTTCCACCTTTCTCTTCTGAAAAGGGGAAGAGGAAATTTTGTTCTAATCTGAGTAGAAACCTGGTATTACTATTACATTGTAGTAAAAGTGAGTTTTGGTTTTATCTTATTACTATGTGTGGACAATTGTAAATAACAGGAATTTTTAAATATTTTAGTCAGTCTCCTTTGGGCGTCAACAGCATGAAATAAAACAGTTACAAGATTCTACTGTAAGACGTATTTTTATGATAAAGGTATCGGTTGTCAGACCACATTTATTCTACTGTATGAATTTTTTCACTTTACCTTTTCTTTGACAGGAAGCAAAAATCTGTGTTAAAATTTCAGAGTTTTAACTTTCAGTTGCCAGTATCTGATTATATCAACTTGAACTTAAAATAAGAAACAAGGCAAAGGGAAGATACTTTTATAGGTTCTCAGTAGTGCGGGCTGGCCTACTTGGCTGTCTGACAACCATATTTCTTCCCTGGAGTCAGAAATTCTCTCTGGAGATCAGTTTGCCATATGCAAACTTAAATAGGCTTTGGCCTTTTCAGTTGACATCAGATGCTGACAACTCTTGTACTGGTTTCAGTTCTTTTTGGCAGCTCTGTAGTGAGATATAAATACCTTGTCTTCCCAAGAGTTAAAAGAAAAGAGCATAAAGAAATTATCCTCACGAGTGAAACATAACAGTAGTCTTAGAATTGGGAATGATGCAAACTAGGGGTGAGAATCTTGTACAGGATGTTTAGTTATTTTTTTTGAGGCGTCATTTTCTTGCCAAAAACCCTTCTTAATGAGTCTCTGTACCACAGTCATTTAAAGTAAGGAACTGCATGTAAATATATACGTGTAATGAACATTGTAATTGGTATTAGAATCTTCAAATTTACGGAGTCCTTCGTGATTTCCTCAGTAGTTCTAGAGTGTGGTCTTACATGGAATTCTCTGCTGTGTATATAAATTGTCAACCCCAAAAGCTGTGAAAGCATTGGTTGTTACAAGTCAAAGTTTTTCAGACAGGAGACACTATCTAATTTGAATGTTACTGTAAGTATACAAATAAGAGTATCCTCATGGCCTTTTACTTTGCAACTGTAGGAGGAGTTCAGATTATTAAGAACATTTAGTATATTAAGGACAGGTGTCCATGCAGACCTTTAAAACAACCTGAAGTTCAGTGGTTGTTTGCTACTGTCTCTATTGCATCTGTATATGATATCTTGCATGATATATGCATTTACTTCCATCAGAGAAATGTATACGTAACATGGCAATTTGAACTTAAAAGAACCTGTCATCCTTCACCTTTGACCTCAGGAGAGATTATTGTTTTTCATGAAATAACGGTGCTTATTTTCAAAACTGATTAACACAACCTGAAGAACGAAAACAGAAGGAGTTGATTATGGGCATGAAGTGTTCTCTGTTTATTGATTGTGCTTCTTGTTCCCTCTTGGGCTGACAACACAGAACAATCCTGACATTCAGGGAATGCTGCTTGGGAATGCGACGTGCTTGTTTACTTAAGCTTTGGGGGAAAGAATCTTAGAAGAAGAGCAAATGTTCTGGAGTAAAAAGCAATATTAGCCTTTCCCACACGCTTAGTGCTGCTATTCCTACCATTATGGAAAGGAAAGTCTTACAGAAAAATAGCATTAGTTTTTCTCAGAAGCTCGATTTTTGACTCCTAAATAACCAACATAACCTTTATTTAACCCTGTCGAGTTCTGACCAGTAAACCAAAACAATGAATGTGAACAACTGCAGAATCCAGCTGTCTTATATATCAGCCACTCATGAAGCCCAATGGCAATTAACTGGAAGATGTGTAAAGAATGGAGTGTTGGGCATTTCTGTGGGTTGTGCTCAAGTTAAAGTGCTTGAGGCCCTGTGTTTTTTACCATAGATTGAATAAATGTTATTTCTGGCTTTATTTTAAAACCATCTTAAGCTACTGATCACGTTTATCATTGAAAAGCAGTTGGGTTCTACCAGGCAGCTGCAACTTACACAGTAAGTTAGATCTGAACTTAGTTTTGGTTTAGGAATGCAAAAAGTTTATTAAGCATGAAAATAGTATGTCTGAATATAAAAGCATCATGAAGAGCAGTTTAAATACTGGACCAGATTTTATGGTAAGCCATATAAAGTTTTCTCCTTGCCAGCAGATGTCGGTAACCAGCAATGTGTTCACTTATATGACCAAACTTTTTTTACTCTTCATACAAATTCCTCACTTAGATCCTTTTCTCTTACAAGGTATCGTGTCATTTGGTGCTTACATCCAAGAAAGGAAATGGATTCCTGTTTGGTTTTTATGTGGTTACTTTTGATGGCATTTTCCATGTGGTGTCTTCTCTCATTTGTTCAGTAACTGAAAGTTCCTTGCTATTTAGGCTGAGTCAGACTTTTTAACCAAGTTTATTTTGAAGCTTTTCATCTTTCCAGGCATTCCTGTGGGACACAGTACTGGTTTGGTTTGTGGAAATTAGAATAGTTTACTGTTGAATGTGAGTAAATTTGGTCTTGAAGTTTTCACTTAAATACAGAGATGACGTCTTCCCTCAGCCTTCTTTTCCCCAAACTAAACAACGCCAGTTCCCTCGGCCGTTCCTCGTAGGTCTTGTTTTACAGCCCCTTCACCAACCTCGTCGCCTTTCTCTGGATGTGCTCCAACACCTCAGTGTCCTTCTTATACTGAGGGACCCAGAACTGCACACAGTGCTCGAGGTGTGACCTCACCAGTGCTGAGTACAGGGGTACCATCACCTCCCTTGTCCTGCTGGCCACGCTGTTTTTGATACAGGCCAAGATGCCATTGGCCTTCTTGGCCAACCCGGGCCACTGCTGGCTCATATTCAGCCGGTTCTCAACCAACAGCCCCAGGTTCTTCTCCTCCAGGTAGCTCTCCAGCCATTCTTCTCCAAGCCTGTAATGCTGTATGGGGTTGTTGTGCCCCAAGTGCAGGACTCTGCATTTGGTCTTGTTAAACCTCATCCCATTGGTCTCAGCCGATCGATCCAGCCTGTCTAGATCTCTTTGCAGTGCCTCCCTTCCTTCAAGCAGGTTAACACTTTGAAACACAGGGACAACATCCCTTAATCCCAATATTTTTCTCACTCTGATGCTTCCTGGTTTTACTGTTACTCATGACAAAAAAGAGTTGAGTGCTTTTATAATGCAGTGTTGTTAATTTCTCTCTGAGGAAGAAGCATTTAAAATCACCGTATTTCCTTGAATCTAAGTTAAGGAGTAAATCTTTATTAGAGATGTGAGGAGAATTATGAAATTATTCTAACAGTCAGCTGAACAGATCATAAAGAGCTTTGTTGACTTGGAAATACCTGTTTTAAAAGTCAACAAAGTGCATTATGTTCTTTATCAGTTATTATTAATTCCTGTTAACTCCTTTTTCTCTAAGCTGTTCATGAATAAATTGCTCTTATAGGAATTTTCGCTTGGGTCTTTTAGGTTCTTGTTATTCACCAGAATCAATACTCCTTTTGTTCCTCTTCATTCTGAATGCGTGGTGTATTATGGAATGAACATTGTTGGTTAAGTCCCTGTGGTGCAAAATCAAGCCTATTTCTCTCAGAGCAATTTAGTAAAAAGAACTCTACAGCTTTAATTTGAGAAGATGAGAAAAAATTTCAAAATAACACACTTGAAGTAGTAGTGAGCAAAGCAATACAGAAAGGTATTGCAGTTGAAGAGCAATACTTTTTTTAAAAGTTATGATTTATAGTTTTTGTTTTGTCTAGATATGACGTTATTTTTAGATTAGGTCACATGTTTATAAATGTAAGGCAGAATTATTTGATTTCTCTTAATGTTTGAGGATTGTGTGTGTACATGCAATGCTGATGAGTTTGATGTAGCTGTCTGGGAAGGGGCGGTAAAGGAGGGACACTCCCCCCCCCTTAAAAGCTCATCTTAATATTGGAGCAGTAGAGCATTTTTTCTCATTCACAAAGACGTTGAGTAACTTGTCCTTAATACACCTGCGTTGTTTTTCTTTGTATTCAGGGAAGCAGTGTTTCTTAGTCCTGCGTCAGCAGCAGTTTAATATCCAGGCTCTTGTGGCTGTGGGACAGCATGCAAGCAAGCAGATGGTAAAGTTTGCTGCCAAGTAAGTAAGCAATTATATCCTGTTGTCAGAGTAAACAATGGTGGGAAC
The DNA here is from genome assembly GCA_033558185.1 of Dromococcyx pavoninus. Lineage (NCBI taxonomy): Eukaryota > Metazoa > Chordata > Aves > Cuculiformes > Neomorphidae > Dromococcyx > Dromococcyx pavoninus. The sequence goes on along the minus strand of JAUMJL010000276.1, from coordinate 86,750 downwards.
TAGGACTCCCAGGGGTTGGGACCATTTTCACACATTAACATCAATGCTTCGTTTGTTTTAAAATGTAATTATTTAAATTGTCAGCTCACTATTGCACTGAATACATTACACTGACAAAAGATAAAATAGAAAACAGGCTTGAAATTCATCCTGAACTGCTGAAGCAGCATTCTCTCACCATAGACAACCTACATTTACTTTCAAGCTGGCTAACAAAAAGTCTGGCAAGCTGAGCTTAGTGGGATTTTGTGTGGTGTTTGTGTGTGTATGCACGTGTTTAGGGTTTTTCTTCTACAAGATGTGCATTGTAGTAATATGTTTTATAGCAAGAATTTACGTGAAACAGTTCCGTATTGCAAGTCCTTACTGAGTTGAAGAAATTGAGTTGCTTCTGTACACTGAATAAATCTTATTTACAGTTTATTTTTGGCACTAGAATGTTTAATGAGATTTAAATTAATTTTTTAATTATTTGAGGGTAGTAAGAGACTGCAGTTAAACAAATGTTTGTTGCAGCAATTAAAATTCCTTTCTTTGGTTTGTTTCATTCTCATTGATAAACAAATTATCTTCCCCTGCTTCAAGTGCTTTCAGGTTGTTCAATACTAAATATGCTTGTTTTTATAGTAGAGCTTTTGATCATGTACATCTACTTGTGCACAAATAGAAATATGGTTTGATTTGGTGCAATAATGCGTCTAACATGTGGCAGTCAGGTTGCTTCTGTGTGGTTCTTGGCACTGCTCTCATGCCTGGGAAGGGAGACCCCACTAATTAGCTGCAGAAGTGCTACAGCCTTCAACCTTCAACCCCAGGAGAGGAGGGATTCATTATAGTCCAGACTTCCAGAAGCCAAGTTAAGAAAGTTAGGATATTGCTTCTGCTGATGAGGTTCAAGGCAACAGGAAAACAGAACCAGCAGTGTTTGTTGTTTGGCAATGCTTAGTGTTGGCAGTGCCAGTGTGAAGCATGCTGTTTACAGGTGTTTATGAGCCAAAGTGGAGTGGTCTGTTTCTTCATGAAATAGTTCGTTCTCTCAGTGCTTAGAATCTTTGAAAAGAATTAAGTGTATAACCTACTTGTTCCCCAGCTCGTCTCCCTCTAACCTGCCGACAGTCTGCCTGCAGTGTCTCAACAGCCTTACGCTACACAGCAGTGAAATGACTCTTTTAGTTGTGATGCTCACTGTCCTATTTTCCAGGTCTCTCCAACATCTCTCTTACTCAGTTTTCTTCATGTTTCATTCCTCCACATCTGAATTTGTTCTGTTTCATGAGTGGCAGAGCTCAGGAGAGGAAAGGTGATCGTTCTTTTCTTCCATGTTCTGACTCTGCCACTTGTAATCTTGCAGTGACTTTTTTTTTATCTACTAATAACTTTTACTTGGTTATTTTTTGCCAGGTTAGTGCTTTAAACTGTGTCATGGAGGTTCAGAGCTAACAAGGAGTGGTAGATAGTGGAAAAGGGTATCTGGAAAAAGCAGAGTGCAAAGCTTCTTTCTCTTATGGCAGCAGTGAGCTGTTAAGTCAGATGGAACCTCATCCTTAGGTTCTTTCCAGCTCCCTGTCATCTCCCTGCTTTTCTTGATGTGACAGGTCTGATTTCCTCTGAGTAGGCAGACTCATGATGTTTGTATTGTGTTTCAACTTTTCATTTTGCTCCTTTTTGTGAGAGCATTTGTTAGCTAAATCCTGATATATTAGCCTTTCTGATTTATAGCATGCATGTTTTACTTATCATTTGTGCTTCTGAAATGCTCACATGTTTACCATCTTATGCTGTGACTGTTAGAACTTCCTCTGTCACGGGCTTCTGGGTTTTGTTTTGGGGGTGTGCTTTGGTATTTTAACACCACTAGTGCAATCATCTTCCTGTGGTACCGTCACACCAACAAACCTATTTTGTTAATATCCTGCCATGCTCTCGCATTCTCCAGTGTTTTATATTCTCCTACAATTTTGTCTGCTGTTGCTGTTGCAGCTGCCTCTTGCCCTTCAGAGGCTGCTGCTGTTCCCTGACTTCCAAGTGCAGTTGTGGTCATTGTGAGTCACACCTGAAGCACAGACCAGTACATGCCCTGCCTTCAGTCACTTTCCTGCTAGTTTTTACCTGCTGTGGAATGATGCCGTCATTACTAGCAGATGAGGCTGGTCTTAGATGTCTAAAAATAACTATACTGTTTGTCTGCCTTTCTCAGTGTCTTTTTTTCATCATCTCCTCTTGTTCCCTACACAATAAATAAGGAAATGTGCATTTATTGAAGAAAACATTTAACTTAAATTACCTTACATTTCAGTTAATTTTTTTAAGCTTTTTCATTGGCAGTATGTAAAGGTTATTTTTCATGTGCTGATTTCTTGTATGTTGGTACTGAGTCCAAGACTTTCTTTAAAGGAGTTTATGAAATTCTGGACCTTGAATTTTTAATGAGAACTGATTAAATCATGAGCACTTTTTGTACGAATTTTCATAAGTAATGAAACAGTTCCTCTTTTAGATATTGGCACATGGAAACCAAGAACTTTCATAACCTGCTGTGGTCTAGCAACATTCATATACTGATTTTCTTCATTATCATAAGAATGTGAGTTCTTTTTTAGTGAAATTCTGGTTTAACTCATTCTTACAAAGAGGTATCTGTGAGTTTCTAGCTGAACTTTCAAAACCTATGTAGCCAACAACATAGAGCCAATCAAGTACTAGGTTTGCAGCTGTGTTCTTATGTCTTACATCAGAAAAAAAAGAGCAGCCTAGTCCTAGGGATGCTGTGTAAGAGAAAGAGTTAATTGTCTCTTTCAGCCAGCAGAGGTGCCAGGTGCTGCTTTTAGTAATTTTTCAATATTTTTTTTCCATAAAGTGTTGGGTGTGGTCAGTTTGGGTTTTCTTTCTCTTTTTTTTATATCAGCATGGAGCCTTTCCCTGCGCCCCCCCCCCCCCCGATAGCCACGTGGTAAGAGATGGCGGTTGGGAGAGGTGGTTAACAGATTCTGGTTTAGCCGCCCAAACAATGTGCCCTCGCTCAGGAAGTAACTTCCTGCCTCTTTGCAGTCGGCCACAGAGTGAAAATCCAGAGAAGAGATTAAAAATGGGGAAAAAAGATGGGTAAGCCTGTATGAAAACAGTGTAGAAAAATATACCTAAGTTCATCAGCTGGATAAATGGGTCATACCAGGAAAACAGCTGGATGTTGCTGAAATGTTTACTTTATCCATTTCTGTTTCATTTTTATATCGGTGACCTAGAAGAAAATGTCAAATTGCAGCTATATAGTTTGCTTGAGACACTGAAATTGGAATGGTAAAGTAGGGGTTAGGAGTATATAGTAACCAGGGTTCATTTAGAATAATCACGTTGATGCTCTTCAGTGTGACTTCGTACCTTTGTCATCATTAGTTCAGATTTTGTGTAAGTTCAGGATTAATATTTAGCAAAGTAAGAGATGAGAAGTGTGAGATCATGATAGATAACTGACGTAACAGGGATCCACACAGTTCTCTTACATACTGTGCTGGGAGAACTCTTGAGTTTTGAAGAAGAGGAATAAAAATGGCATTAATATAATTTATGCCAGTCATAAGACCATTTCTGGAGTATTTTGTCTGCTTTTGTTGTCTTTGTGTCTGAATACATGTCAGATTGGGAAAGGTTTTTGGTGAAGCTGCAAGGTGAAGTGATATGTGGTCAGACACATCTGAGAGACTAAAGAAAACTATTCTATCCAAGAGAAATTGTTAAGTAATTTAAATCCCAGTCCGATGGTACCTCTGTATGGTATTTTCTGTCAATGGAGAGTTCTTTAATCTGCAGCCACAAAGGTATGAGGAGATGCAATGAACAAATGTTCAAGTGAGGCAAACTCAAAAGGGAAATAAAGTGGAATTCTTCTCAGTGAAAATGATGAAAAATCTGTAAGGGATTTTGTTACTTAAAATCTTTAAAAGAAGAGAGACTTTTTTTCCCACTGGGAGATAGCCAGGTTCATCCAGGTGTTAGGATGTTGACAGAGGAAACAGGTTATTATATTTTTAGAATGAAGAGACTAAGAATAGTTGATTACCCAGGCTTCATGTGTACAATGTCCGTTAACTCCCCTTTCTGAGGGCTTAATGGATGCTTCTTGGTTTTGGGCAGAAAGTGTTACAGTTGTTCCTACTGAGTTGAATAGAAAATGTTTATACTTTCAACTATTTACAAAGTTAACTCATTTTTTCAAAGTCAGCTGTATTGCCTTCAGTTTTCACTTGTGTTCAGATAAAGGATCATTTTTTTTTATAATTTATGACAATTATTTAGTGTTTTTAGGTTTGATGATGTATTAATATATTAATTTGTACAGTCTGCTTACAGAAAACAGTGATGAGGGGGGAATAAAGAAAATGAACAAGTATAGATACTTCCATTAAGTAAACCATTTTCTATTTGAGGTCTTCAAAAGTTTCTTCCAGTTCTTCAGACTTTTCATTGTAATTCACTTGGTGAGGCCTGCCCGGGGTTCAGGTTGCAACATGAAGCTGTTGATGAAAGGTGTTGCCATGCAGACTGCAATAATGCAATCCTGTGGTTAAAAGTGAAAGTCTTGGCTAATAGACATGGAGATAATTAAGAGGGGCGTAAGGCATCTAGTGGACATTTTAGTAATTATAGTCTTGATTTTTTGGAAGGAACATGACGTATGAAGAAGAAATTTGCAGAGACTTTTTTAGCATTGGGCTTGATGAATGTATTACTAAAATAGCTTCTTTGAGGATTAAACAATATAAAGGTGTTATGTATCTTAATGCATCACGCATCCTAATTAATTTCTAGTCCTTTTTAATATTAATTACACGTAGAAATATCGTTGCCTTTAGTAGAAACGGTGATAGCTTTGGCATGCTTTTCTGCTACTTTTGTTTGTTTGTTTCAGGGGTTTTTTTTGCAGGGGGAAATTTTATGAAAAAATCACCTGGATGACTTAAGGCCACTGCTGTGGTGAATAGTTTGCTGTAGGTACCAGTGTTAAGTAAAGCATCTTTTGTCTTGTTGTAACTTGAAATGAAATTACCATTTCAGTAAAATTCTTGGAATTACCTGTTGGGATCAAAGCAGCACCTTCTAGGGTTCTGTAGTTTACACTGGATGCACTATGGTAGAGACTTAAGCTTTTTCCAGCACTAGATTGTATTGAGCATGGTTCAAAGACAATTCAAAACACAAGCTTTTACTTCCATACCAGATTAGATTTGTAGTCTGAATGAGCACAAGGCTGTTTTGTAATTATCACATGAAAGTTTAGAGTAGATGATGAATGTTTGTAAATAATAAAGATGGTCCTATGGAGTAGAAAACTTGGTAGTGCCTTTGTGTGCCCAGGCAATAAATCCATATTTGGATACAGGGTTCTGCATAAGTAGGAACTGAGTTGAAATACATCTTAAAATTACGGCAAATTTAATGACTGAGGGATGTTATAGTTTTCAAGTGTGTTCAAGACAAAGAAACTTACTGTTTTAATTGCAACTCCAGTTGAGAGAGAGAGAAAGAAAAAGCACATTAAATCAGAAGGGCAAAGTTTTAAAGGTCTGTTATGCAAGTTTGCAAAGCAATATTACAGCTACAGTGATGTAAAAGTCAGTTTCTTCCTGTATTTTTAAACTGATGCCATTTTGCATGTCTTGAATTCTGAGTGTGTTCTGATCGAAGCTCTGTGATGGCTTCACTGACACCAGTTCTCAGCTATGGGATTTAATTGTGAATCCATCAAACACCACATGTATATTTATTATTTTCTTTTTCACGGTGCAGAGAATTTACTTAAATAAGTTTAAAACATTATTTTTATTTGCAATTATCAATAAGAGGGCTTTTATTTAACAGATTAGAAACTTATATTTTTAATGAAGACACCACTGTTCGTATCTTTAGTGTCTTCTGAGCTTTCATCAAAATGTTGGCATGAAAAAGGAAGCAGGAAAAATAGAGGAGTTCTATTTAGGGGGGAAAAAGTCTAGCACAAAAGTAAAGTTTTTGCTTTTTAAAAAAATTGTTTAGTTGAAAAGTGAAGGGAATTTATAGTTACACCTAATACTATTTAGCATGATATATTCTCTGTTTCTTATCCTCATGTTCTCTTGTGTCCAAAGCATTGTATTGCTGCCTCAGTCTTTTTAAGGAGTTTTGAACAGAATCATTTGTAAGAGAGGGTACTTCTAAGCATTTAGTGTCATTTCTCATCTTTCTTGAATTCGTTGCCTGTGCTTAAATAATGGTGATGAATGGAGAATTTCCCTTAACTTGCATGAATTCTGATTTCCAGCCCGTTGTCGACCTCTGCTTTGTACAAATTTAGTCATTTGTTCTTATTACTGATTTGAGCAACTATAGCTCTTTCAAAGTGTAAATGTACCCAAAACCCCATACTATTTACAAGTTTTATGCAGTATGCGGAATTACCTAATGGTTAAGCAGCTCAAGCACAAGAAGCACCGTGGTTGGATAACTTCTAGAGCAGCTGCCAATGAGTTCTGTGACTTGAAAGTATAACATCCGAGAAACAGTGTAATGAGCTAAAATGCTCAAATTTGTCAAATTTACTTACTTTTTATTTACTTATAGTGATGCTGTTAGGTTTTGAGAATTTTGCTGCTTCAGTTTCCCATTGTTGCTTCGATATCATCAGATCTTTCCAGACTTTGATAATTTTTATTAAAAAATTCTGTTGGATAACTTAAACTTAGTTTCTCATGTTTGCTGTAGCTGTACAAACAGGCTGTGGGGCTCCAATACCTGATTTTGTTCACAGCTCTTGGGCTGTCTTACTCTGGTGCTTTTGGATAGACTGATGCAGATCAAGTGATTTGGATCGTAGTTACCATCAGCAGTAGCTTGTACCTGGTGGTGTTTTGTCCTTACCTCCATTAACCAGGGGTTGCTGCCCCTCAGTAGCACCTCCTATGCATATAAATATTTATCTCACCGCCCTGCAGCTTAGCTATGTGGATTTTGTGAGTTGGGTTTGTTGGGCAGGGAGAGAGGTCTTACTAAAAATAAATTAAAAAAAAAAGCCAGCCTTGTAAGGTTGTTAATTACTCTTTGCTTTACTGAGATCAGCATTTGCCAGCTTGCCTGATGACATCCTTGCTCACTTCTTATTGTTTTAATTGTGGGTCTGCTGCTTTCCTGCTTTCTAAGGGCTTATGTGGTCAAGTGATGGCATAAAGTGCTTTCCAGTCTTCTCAAAGAGACCAAAGAATTGAAAGATAAAAGTTAATGGTAACAGTTACTTTTCATCAAAAGCAATATTGCCTGATATTTGGCCTTTTGTAAGCAGGCTAGCAAAGAGACAGGGTGAAAATACGTTTCTAGTGGGGGTCAGATTATCTGTAGAAAATTACTGGTTTAAAGTCCAGGACCTTACGTATTATAAAAACTGTTCATACAAATTATTTTCTCATGTATAACTCTTGAGGCTTCTGCTATTGTTTGCTTATAGTGCACATACTTTATATCATATTTTTGGAAGACTTTCAAGATGTTATTTGGTGTTTTAATGTATTATTAGTGGTGATTAGTGGAGAGCAATTAAGATGTCCCGTTGCAGAGAAATTACTTAAAAGCATCTTACATCTTTCAGTAACAAGTCATGAAGTTTAAACAAGCGCAGTCAGTTTTGATTTTCCCCTCCAGATCTAGGACTTCCTTTCAGTTTGTTGTTCTGCTGGTTAAGACACATCTTTCAGACCATTGCATCAGCTGACACATGTGAGAGTGTATGTGGCCTAGGAAAAGAGCTGGGCAACTTGTCAGTTTATACACACGAACACAAAGAACTAGTGAGCACTAAGCTTAATCACAGTTCTTTCCCTCCCAGGTCTTCCATCCCAGTTTGAATTTACTGTGGCTGGGAATATTTTAGCAAAGTCCTTCATGACTCCTTTATCAAATATAATAAATATACATCCTTAACTGTTTTCTTGTTCCAGCAGTCTATACAGTACTTGGACACCCTGATGCTCAGTGCTGAGTCTGCTGCAGCATGCAGTGAGGTTTAGTAAAGCCTCCTATCCTCTCTTTATTGACAGCATCAACAAAGAGAGCATTGTGGATGTGGAAGGCGTTGTGAGGGAGGCACATCAGAAAATCGGAGGCTGCACTCAGCAAGATGTTGAGCTTCACGTTCAAAGGGTAAATTTTTGAGCAAACAGAGCACTGGTTAATGGTTTGAGAGATCATCTGTTTAGGCTGTCTGTCTATCTACATATATAAACTTTGTCAGTACGCAGTCCCATATCAGAGAAATAAACTGCTTTACAAATTTGAGTGTATCATATGTAAACATGGAACATTTCTGGCTTTAACAAATTTGATTTTTAGGATTTCCTATTTTTATCTGCAATTTGAATTACAGTACTAAGTGAAATCATGTATTTCACTAGAAGAATTTGGCTAGGAATGCTTGTAGTTCTAGTTTTTAATTCTTAACTGCAGCAGATACTGTGATAAAAAGTCTGCTTCTTTTTAAAGTGCAAGTCAGAAGGTTCCTTTTTATTAGAAAGTTAGTCTCCCCCTTAGTACAATTAAATGGAATGTGTAACTCCCAGCAAAAGTAAAGCTTTGTAATTCGTTTAAATAGAAAGCATATTTAAACCTTTGTGTAATATCCTTTCCTTCTAAAGGTTTTTCACCCAAACTGCACGCCTACAGTGCAGCTGAAACATGGTCACCTCAAGAACAGAGTACAACTGCTATGATAATTATAGCAGAGAGGTGAATTTTAGCTAACAGAGTTGAGGAAAATCTGCAGATTTTGTAGAAACATGTTTTTATACGTGTGCAGATGAGCACATGCTTAATTTTTCCGAAAGAATATCAAATGAACTTCACCTATGACTAGGCTGTAAGGCAAGTTGTTTTTCATTCTCTAATTGTATTTTAGGTATCTCATAAATTTTCAGTCTGAAGTGGCTCTTTGAGGTATAATCAGGCAATAAGTACAGGATGATCTTGCTGGAATCGGTATTTAAAACTCTGTGAAATCTAATTGTTTCAGACTTGGCATTCGTGCCTGAAGGCTTGTCCCTCAGGCAGCGTGTATTTCCACAACTCAGTGCTTCACAGAAGAAAAAAAGATATTTTTAATATTTCAAAAGGAAAATAAGAACTAAGCATTTCCAGTATTGTTGTGAGAATGCACCCATGTTTCTCCAGCATTTGAATAAAATCTCAGTCTTGCAGCTACCAGCCTATGCAAACACTGTTTCAAGCCTGTGCCAGAAATACCCTTTTGTAAATCACACCTCCTTTTGAGCTGTCTCTTATGCTATTTCTGTTCCTGTCTCAATTTCAGATGTATGTGATCAGTTTAGCTGAACCCCGGCTGCCCTTACAGCTGGATGATGCTGTTCGCCCAGAAGTGGAAGGAGAGGAGGTGAAAAGTTTGCATCCTCAAATACTTTTTATTGTCTTTGTAATTGAACAAAAGCATGAAAATGAGGCAGCTTCCTTAATGCAGTGGTTTTGGAGTTTTGAGAGGCTTGCATTTTACCTCCTTTATGTTACGCAGTAACATGTTACAAATCTCCACGGCTTTGATGTCTACTGACCTGCAGTAGAAGGTCAAATCCAGAGGGTTTGCAGTCTCGTGTGTGTCTTCTGGATCATTGTAGATGGGGGCTGCCTGTGACCTCTGGGAGAAGTTACACGTTAAGTGTTACTATGCTGCCACTTTGCTGTGTGTTCTTCCTAGAATGACCCAAAAACTCTGCTGAACTTAGAAATAGCCTTGGCTCTTAGCCAGAGGGTGTTGTCCTCCATTGATTTGGGGGTTTTGGGTTTTCTTTTGGAGGTGCATGGTTTCATTATGTATTTTTGCACAACTGTTTAGGATGGAAGAGCTACTGTAAATCAAGATACAAGACTGGACAACAGAGTCATCGATCTGAGGGTAAGAAATATGCTGTGTTGCATGCTTGCCTGCAAGTGTTTATTCTTCACATTTCTAATCCATGAAGCAATAAAAGTCGTGCATTTGATGGAAGTGTATTGTTGGCCAAAGGAGAAATAAAGAACGTATTTGTGAGTGGCATTGTGAAAATGCTGGGTTTTTTAAACTCAATTTTCACCTTTCCTGACATTAATCAAAGAACACATATTAATAGCTTAAAGGTGACCATTTAGGATTTGGCCAAGTACCTCTGGGCTGTTTTATTTATAAAAGTCAAAGGTGCCTGAATATGGACAATTGCAAGGCAACATTTCTCCTCAAATGTAGGCTTTGATACCCAAAAACGGCAGTAAGAGTTCAGTTTTGAAGTATAAGACAGACATTTTTAATTTAACATGTAACTGAGGTGCATGTCTTGCAAGTGATGTACCAGGCCATGATACCAATCTCATTCTCTCTTTTTATTTCTCAGCATTCATATCTTTTCTTTTTTTTTGAAACACCTTTGTTCATCCAGGTCCTATAGATACAGCCTTTTGTGAATTCATATACCTCCCAAATATTTAATCTTTATGATCAGCAACAAAACACTCTCTACTCTAAATCACTTACAGAACTTTTGTTCTTTTTTATGAAACAGCAGCTAACACTAAACATGTGACTAACGTTTCATATTGACACAAGGCTTTCTGGTCTTTTTCCATATTCGGGTGTCCACAATAAAATTGTAATTAATTTTTCATTAAAGGGTGTGCTTAGCTCATTTTTATGGTCTATATAGTATGCTTTCAGAGTTCTGATAATGGCAATTTATCACTAAATGAATCTATGGATTAGGGAAGTGCAACAAAAAAGTCAGTCGTTTATTTAAAAATATGGAAGAATCCTGGCACTTAGATGCTTAAAGCATTTGAATGTGATCTCCTTACTTCAGCAACTAAAACTACTTGTGCAAATTGTTTCACTTGGACCAAAGTTAATTACCTTTCACTTGACCTTATGTATAACACTGAGCAACTTCTATTTGAGATTACTTTCGGGTTACTCAGTATCTCATCATGTTGGTCTCTTCATCTGTCTTGAATTAAGCCTTTGATGAAAAGAATTCTATACCAATGGTTGAAAATTAAAATCATTTAAAGGTTCATCAGCTTATGGTGGTGTTAAGGCAATGTACTAAGTTGAAGGGAGAGAGCTCTGGGATACTCAAAGTGTGAGTTTCACTTGAACTTCTTGTGATGAGAAAAAACACTCAACAAAGCTCCATAGAAACTTAAGAAAATCAATTGAATTAATGAAATACCTGTATAATAAACTGGAAAGAGTCATGAACACCAAAGAGAACAGAGAAAAAATACAGAGGGAAATAACTGTTTAAAAATACTAGCTGAAAGTAATGGTATGAAAGTGTCCTTGGCAGTAATTCCGTGAGGGCATCTGCAGAGTAAAACCTAAGAAGGTGTATAGTAATGGAAAAAGAAGGAAGACATTAATGCCAGAATAAGTGCAAGAGATTGAACAGAAAGGGGCAGGCTGAGAGCAAGGACATGAAGGCAGTTTACCCATCAAAATAACTGAAACCGCCTCCCCCTCACCCCCCCAAAAAGTAGTAATTGATTTTTGGTGATTTGGTTGCACAGTCTAGAGCTGGAGTAGAGATGGGACTTCAGAGAGCCCGTAGTGTTTCAAATGCACTGCATAAGTCAGTGAAGGAGAATATGTGATGTGTTAAAGCTCAGAGAAACCATTGTTTCTGAAACCATATCTGAAACCATTGTTGGCCACTGCTCTACTGTACCTCTTCCTTCTAGGAAAACCAAATCAAGGGCAGCGGAGAAGAAATATTAACAGCATAGTTCTAACAAGGATACTGTGATGGTCTTTTCCTGCGAGTGTGGGAGGAAGTTCAACCAGAGACAGACAAACCATCTAGTTCTGGTTTCCTCAGTGCCCCATTTTTTTAAGGAAGGATGAGGTCATCAAACATCAGAAATAGCAATATGTTTTTTTGGAGAAAGGTTCAACAAACTAAATGCATAGATTTTGGATAGAGTCAGACTTAAAAGTCATTAATGTGGAACTACAATGATTTTTGTCCTTTTAAATTCAATTTTTAAAGCAGTTAAATATTTTAACTAATTATAAGCAGTGGTTACCCAATGAGTTCATTGCATAGGGCTGGATCATGGTGAAGTGGAGCTATGAAATTCAGTTATTGCATGAATGAAAGGGACTGGATTTCCAGAAATAGCCTTACTCCATCCAGCTATGATGTATACCAAGGAGAGTTTGATTATGATGCAATAGAAGGCGTGCAGTTAAAAAGAAGGGAATTACATTAGTGGAGATATAATTTGTAAAGTAATGCACAAAGATTGCAAGGCTTCAGTTCATGCGTACACGTGAAAATAGGCTTGCGAGGTCCACTGTGTTTTTAAAAATCTTGCATTTTGACAAAAATCTCCCAGAGGTGTCGGATAGATTTTTTTGAAGTTAGGGATGGGAAGTACTTAGATGCCAAGATCCCGAGCTCTTGCTGTAGTTGTTATTCTGGTGTATGCAGAGAAAATGGTGGTTATTTAGGGTGGAGGGGTTTTAAAAACCCTTTCCAAGGAATGATGACTGAGGAAGACATGAGTCTGTTCTTGATGGGTTAACTCATAAAATACAGGTCCCATACATAGTGGAGCAGAAGAATTGGGGCTGTAGGGGCAAGAGTGCTGGTAAGAAAGAAGAGTCCTTGTATAGACCACATTTCTTTCAGGTAACCACAAGTGACCTTGAAGAAATCGCTGTTGACCTAAGTGTCTAGTTTTTGTGATAGCTTGATGAAAGTCAAAACAGTTGATTCTAGAGATATTTGATTTACTGTGCCTTTATCAGAGCAATTAAAAAAAGCAAATTGGAGCACTGATTGTGTTTTTAAATCTTTACTTTTCTGCTGTTTCTAAGTTTAATTGAAGTATTCAGTGGTGTGTAGACTTTCCACGCCTGTAAAAACACCTACAGAAACCATGCGTCACAGTTATGTGGTAGGTGAAGAACAATGAAGAAAACACAAAAAGTGAAACACTGATTTTGGGGTTTTGCTTCTTAGTTTGTCTTCCTCTGAAGAAAAAAATCAATTTGGGTTCATCCAGTTTTAACAATGGCCCTGACTGATGTCCTTGCTCTGGCTCATATTTGATGTCCAGCAGGATTTTAATCTTAATAGCATCTGTCCAAATTTGACTTGAATTATACACATTTGCAGCCCTGATGCTATAATTGTGTCTTCTAATGCACAGCTCACTGTGGTGAAAACATAATCAGTCTTTATAGGGTCAATATTATCATTTTTAAACTGCTGAGGGTAGAGTATGAACTCTAGTATCAAACTTAGTAATTTATGGATGTCAGACTACGTTATATGATAATCCAGCTGTACACTGATCTTAATGCAGTTATTGTCAAAATACTTGATAACTTCAAGCTTGATGTCATTGTGTTGAATTCAATTTACTCATTGCAAAAGCTGTAGTTTTCCTGACTGAATTCAAGCTGTAATGATCAAGCAGATGTACAGTTTGTTTTACTCTGGGTAGCGATTTGGAAGTGAAAACCTAACACAGTCCCAGTCCTTTAGACAACAAACTGCATGTTCATATCTTCTCTTTATACTATAAGTAATATTGAAATTTTAGTGAAAGTCGACTTCAGTCACTTTGGGTTTAAAAAAAAGTTACTAAACATAAATCTTATTTCCTAGCAAAATCTTCATGTCTCATATATATGGTAGAGGAATTGCAAAATTATTTACATTATTAAAAATAACATGTACTACTTAAAAGAATATAGATTACATAATTTTCTCTTTTTATTTAGCCTACTTTATGTGTTCAGTGATTGCTCGTGGTGGAAGATAGGTAGGTAGAGCAGGCAAACAAAAGCAAATCTGAGGTGAGTGGAACAAACTCTGCAGCTGATGTGAGAGTGAAAAGTTCACAACTTTGCACGTCTGTGCCTGAGTCATCTCTTTGAGTATCTCTTTGAGATACGATCATGTAAGGTGTTAACTGCCCTTAATTGTATAGAAACGCATGTGGGTCCCTGGCACCTCACTTGGCTGTAGATGTAACCCTGCAGCTTATGCTGAATGACATGTGGTAATTGTTTTTATACTCTTATAGTGTTAAAATACACTCTGTTCTATGTTTATCAATATTTTCCTTTGTGGCAATTAAATGATAAACACACAGGTGAAATTAGAATGAGGTGATGACTGAAACATATTTCAACATTGTTAGCTAAATGTTAACTAAACACCGTTGAAATGTAGTTCCTTCTGCTGTTGGTGACAAAGGTGATTATTAAAAATGTTTTCCTCTAAAAACAACTCTACAGGTCAAGTTAAAACATTAACCCTGTTAACTACAACAGCATTTAAGTCACATAAATTTGGTTTTGTTTCTGCTTAACTCTTGAAGGATTTTTTACTTTCTTTGCCATAGACTGTGAGGAGTTAGTTTGTCAATATCTATGTGGAACAGTTCATATTAGACTGAACACTACAGGAAAAGAATGTCGTGTCAAAATCTTTTTTTAAGGCAAAGGTAAAAATCAGTTTGTTTTGACGACAGCTATCTGTCTTTAGTTTGCTGTGTCCTACTTAAATGTGTTTGCTGGAATGGTAACTGTGTGACCTGCTATTGCCGGGTGCATGGTGATACACAGACAGGATAACAGCTTAAATTATTTTCTTCACATAAATTCACTCTCTTTTTGTCCTAAACGTTATGGCAGTGCAAAGCACATAATTAAATACGAAAAGTTTTACTCCATGTGTAGATACAGAATCATCTTTAAAATCTTTGGCAGGTTCTAGCAGTACAGAAAACTTTGAGGTCATGCATTTGGCTCCACTGCATGTTGACAGTTGCAGTTCTTCAGGAGCTGATCTCAGATGTCTTGTTGGCCTGTTTCATTCGTACAGGGAGTCTGCAGTGTCACCAATTCTCAACCGTTATCCTTCTTGGTAGTCTGTGAATGGGTACTGAAACTCAGCTACCTTTGCTGGATAGAAGAGTGGTCTTGTCCGGTCTAATTTGAGGTGCAGAGAATTGCTGCTTATTCTTTCCTTGGCCTGTAGTTAAGTGAAAGCTCCAGTATCCGCATCTGTGAGTTTGGCTACTTTCATAAATCCTGTTTTTAAAGCATAATTTATAATTATAGATGGAATTAGGAAGACAGAGTCTTTGCTCTGCATCCTCACTAAAGCCAGGAGTTAGTTCCTGACAGACTACTGATGTTAGTAGAGAACTGTGTTAGTTATTGTCTGGCTATGTTTCTGGGCACACTTTAAGGCATCAGACCAGGTAATTGCTTTTGGATTAGGTTTAGCAATGATTTTTCTTTTTCCTAGGACTGTATAGTTTAGGACTGCATTCTTACCTGCTCTGCTGTGAAACTGGTGTTGATTGATCAGAAGGGCAGAGGAGGCATCATTACTCTCCCACTTTAAATAAACGTTATGTGTTTTGTCGCTTAGCATTTTTAGAAATAGGTATAGTTTATCAAAACCTGTATTGGTAAACCCAAATCTGACCACTGCTGTGGTCATCTCTTGGAAAATGTCTTTTAGCTTCTAAGTATGAGATGGTTAAGGAAAAAAAGAAATAAAAAATATCCCTTTGAATCATCCCAGTGCTTTAACTGCTGAGTTATGCCCAGAACTCAGGTGAAGTCTTAGCATATGTCTGGTTCTTGGAGACCTAGGTGAAAACATGAAAAGTTTGAGGGTAGTCCTGTAACTGTTGCTCAAACCCTCATTTCCTTCATTTTGAAAGTAGGGGCTGTGGTTAATGCTATCAGACAGAGCAGCTAGCTGATATTTACTAGTCTCAACCACTTAACAATCCTGAGATATTTTATTGGTCAGCTGAAATTGCAAATAACTCCAAATTTCTACAGATCTGCAGTATTATTTCAGTTTTCTTTTTTTTTGTTTTTCACTGAAGTCATATCTTGCTGAGAAGATGGAGGGAGCTTTATTTCAGCGTCTCTACCGAGCGACTAAATTTGGGTGCTTATATAATTTGTTTTGATTGGGGGTTTTTCGTTTTGTGGTTTGGTAGGAGTCATGTGAAAAAGCCCACAAGGTTCTTCTTACTCTAACTGAAAAGTTGGGTACCTTTCAGAAGGAGAAGTAAACATTGTTGTGACACAGATTGTCGTAAAGAAATGTTCTCTCTGTTGTTTGCAAGAATTCCTTAGGCTTTACATACGCTTCTGGGCCGCCGACTGTTGAGTCTGTAGTGCAGCCAGCACAGAATCAGATATGGGTTTGGTGTTGACGTAGCACAGTGTTTTCACTACGGGGTTTTTTGTCTTCGTGCTAAAGCCACCAGGGTTACAGGAACGTTAAGTGTAGCTGTTTGCCAGGCAGATAAGTAGCTTGTGTCACATACCTGAACAAAAAGATGATCAATTCAGCTAAATGTGATTTTGGAGCAAAAGTTGATAACACAGGTGTTATGCAGGTCATATGATCAGGTGTTACTTGGACTGTTTTAAATGTTGGGGGTTTAGACCTTGGTTTGGGGATGTTTTTGTGACAGTGTTGTACGTGGTTAACATGTGGCTGTGTTTTCGTATGAAAAACATATTTTGCAGCCTTTAATTGACACAAACACTTCTACCTTATGTAAGGTTATTGAGGGCTTTGCTTGTATTGGGTGCTGTGCATTATTGTTCTAGTTCAGCTTGCTGAAAAAGCATTTTACCAGTTTTAGTGTATTTAATTTTTTACTATAAAACCTTTATTTGCAGAAGTGCATCTCATAAATCAGTGATTCTTTAAATGTAGAATTGACTGTAGTGCCTCTTTCTTAACTAAATATGCCATAAATTGAAATTAGTTTCTCTTGCTGATACTTTTTGTGCAATAAACAGTGACTGATTTGCACTTTTCTCTGTTTAGGCAAATACAATAATTGGGTGTTCCTAAGAGATGTTGATCCTTCCAGCTGCCCAGAAAAAGTAACAGAGTCAGGGAAAACTAACTTAGGATTCATTATTTTATCTTCTTCTTATAGACCTCCACTAGTCAGGCAATCTTCTGTCTTCAGTCTGGTATTTGTCAGCTTTTCCGAGAAACTCTTACTCGCAAGGGATTTGTGGAAATTCAGACTCCCAAAATCATTTCAGGTATTGTATATGTGATCCAGCAGCTACAGGTCTGCTTCTTCTACAGTTGCTCTGTGTACATATCTGCCATAAATTTAGTAAGTTTTCATTTAAAAAAGGTAAAGTTCTGTTTCGATGCAACATAGTGAACTGCTGCTAGCAGGAATCAAAGTTGTTCTTTAGTTGTTCTAACTCCTTTGGATGTTAAAAGAATGATAAGATGTATATTATATATACCCGATCTATGTTCTCTGCAGTACATTTAAAGTTTTAATTTGGTTAAAAACAGATATCTGATCACACACATAGTTCTTCAGATCAGTGTTCTCAGTGTTGAGCACTGCCAGTTCCATTCCTGGTACCAAAACCAAACTCATTCTAATTTGGATTAAAAGTGGCTTCTATCATAAAGAAGTTACAATGAACATATCACTGTATGTAATGGCATCATTTTCTATACCATGTGTTAGTTCTTCAGCAGTGGCTGAATATGGCTGCTTCTTCTGTGGCTGAATAGAATGTGGTAGATAACTTTTCTAGAAGCGTGGCACAACAGTTTCAGCCCGACTAAAAGTGTGGAAATGTAGATTTTCCTCCCAGTTCTGTTGTTGATCTGCTATATTGTTTTCAAAAGTCAAATTACTTGATTTACTAATGGATGTTTTTCTTTGATCTTATTGGTGTCCTTTGAGGTTTTGTTGATGTCGCTAAGACACATGGCATGGAAAATGTAGGGCAGAGTATGTGTATTATTCTAATTGTATGTTCATTCATTATATGCATATATTTTGCCTACTAAATTTCATGCATCTGTATTCATGTTTTTTAAAACAGCTCTTGATTGAGATAAAAAAGGGCTTTTTAACAAAATACATGTAAGCTGCAATTCTTTCAACATGGAAAGTATCGTTGAACTGTAAGATTAGGTATCTTTTTTCCAACAGACACATTTGAAACAGCATGAAGTATTAGGCTCCCAAGTAGTTTATTTACGTAGGACCTTTGAGGAAGCGTGCTATTCTTACTGTGCAGTGGACCGTTGAGAGCAAGCAAGCAAGCATCCTATTGTTTGAATGAGATCATATTCTGCAAAAATAACTGAGTTGATGCAATCCTTATTAAACTTCAAATTTAGATATCATAGCTGTTGTAAAATTTGGAATTTTAAATGCTACCTGTATTCAAAAATAACTATATATTCACTGAAAGCATTTCAGTGGGAACAGTGGTAATGAAAGAAAAGAAACATTAATCTCAGTGGAATGGTTAGTAATGATAATAATTAGTTCTTTACCTGGAGTTATCTTAACATTAGCAGTTTCAAAGTTTATTAACTAATCTTTCTCTCCGGTGTGGTTTTGTTATGAAGTGAGGCAACTGTAGCTCATATCACATAGTGGGTAAGGAAAGGTCAGGTGATGTAGCCGATAGCCTTGGCAGGCAGTTTGCAGCAAGGGATTCAGTGCCTGTGTTCTTGGCTCCTGTTCTCTCAAGGTAACCTGTGAAAACTGAGAAGAAGCTTTACACCTCTGGCAGATGTCCTCTGGTGCATCTAGTTCAGGCTCTGAGAGATACTTACGCCTTCGCCTTCGGTTAGAGATGGTGAGGCAGAACAGGATATGCACTTCCACCTGAGCCTTGGCAGTTAACCCCTGGGGGCCGGTGCCACTGATAAAGGTGGGTTTCCACAGCAGTGCAAGTAGAGGTGGTGGTACCAGCATATGTTCTCTGCTGCTCTCACTCCAAGGTAAAGGACAGCTAGGAATACTAACATTTTAAACTGCCCTCCTTAAACTGTCAGATTTGCAAGACAATGTGTGACATTCCTGGCCATTAATGGATGCAAATATATCTTTCTCTTCTAATATGCTTTGAAGAAAAACCCCTCCTGATCTCTAAATGTCAGGCCAATAGTCTTATTGATCTATCTGTGATTTATTTTTTACATTTTTGTTTTAATAATTACTGCAAGCATTTGCTTTCCAGCTGCCAGTGAAGGAGGAGCCAATGTGTTTACTGTATCGTACTTCAAAAGCAGTGCCTACCTGGCTCAGTCCCCACAGCTGTACAAACAGATGTGTATATGTGCTGACTTTGAAAAGGTTTTCTGCGTTGGGCCAGGTAAGAAAAGTGTTGCTTTATCCATAGTGTGAAGTGTGCAGCGATGGCTTTTAGCAGCCAAGTAAGATAACACACACTGAAAGCTTTGAATGGTTTCACTTCATATAGTTTCACTCACCAAACATAAATTTCAGTTGGGACAACTAATGAGAAAAAAGGCAGAAAAGTTGCTGCAAGAAAACTAAAATGCTGAAATAAGGGTGGAGTGCTCTTCTCTAGTGTCTGCTGTTCTGTGAGGAGAAAGAATAGAGCTGCATTGGAAATTGATAATATAATGAAGTTAGTTAAAAGTGGAACAACACTGTGCTTGCTGAAGCCATAGTTTCCTGTTAACTGTGCTCAGCAGTTGCCTGGTTACGTTTAGTTGCCCAGTAATAAGCAGTTAAAGTAGACAAGCTGGGTTTTATGTACTTCACATTGTATATTAACATGAACTTATCCCTTGTTTATATGTACGTTCCAAACAACTTCATTTAGAAAATGCATAGTTTTAATTGGGCTGTCAGTAAATAATAAAAAATTAATAATTCCCAGTCTTGTGTTCTTGCTTTCTCAAAAGCTGATCGGTTGTGGCCTCTTTAGGTGGTAACACAAGATTTTTTTCCTAAGACCTCCAAGACAGCTTTGAAGATATATAAGCTGGAAATGGTGAAAACCAGGTCAATAAGAGCTTATGAAATTAAAAAAAAAATGCAAGTAATTCAGAAGGTCTTACACTGCTTGTTAATTACCAACAAATGAGTCATGGTTTATAGGAAGACATTTATATTAGACTTATATATCTGAAAAAACAAACCAGAACAGACACACATGCACAAGTCCATTTCCTCTGAAAAAGGCAGTTTTCAAATCTGAAAGTTCTTGAATGCCTGAAAGCTTGTCTGTTTGTATCCCTTTTGTCTGCTGGTCTAGAGAACTACTGCCTCTCTACAAGTTTGTCTGTCTTTTATCCTTTGAGCACCACAGCTACAATAATGTTGTCACTGTTGTTATAAATGATGCTCTGAGGCAATGTTTTCTTTTTATTTTTTTTCAGTGAGAACTGGCATGTTTAAAGACAGCATTGTCTGCCTGATCCAAATGCTGATGTGATTGATTGTCAGTGGTGGTGTTTTGAAAATGGAATGATAATTTCAGGTCAGTTAGAATTTCTGTTGTTTGATTTTACAGTGTTTAGAGCTGAGGACTCCAATACACACAGACACTTGACTGAGTTTGTTGGTCTGGATATCGAAATGGCTTTCAACTATCACTATCATGAAGTGGTCGATGAGATTGCAGATACCTTGGTGCAGATATTCAAGGGACTTCAGGAAAGGTAATGAGAGCATTTTCCATTTCATGAGCAACTTTGTTTTAGATCTCTTGAACGGTGGTATGAAATGGGTGAGCATTTTATCCTCATCCTTTCAGATAAACATTATCTCATTTATAAAAGAACTTTAAACCAGACTTTTTTGCTTTGCTCTTAACTGTTTCTTTATGCCTGAATTTTAAAGTTCACTCGAGCCACAGGCCAGTAAGCTGTCCGATTTTAGCCTGATTCCATCTCCCAGAGTGTGCTGGCTTGCACTAGGAAACTTGTTGCTTACTGTTGAATGGGCTTCCTAACAGAAATGATCTATAATTAGTTTAAAATGCCCTTCTTTTTGTGTTGCTACAGGTAGACTGCTTGTTCTGTTTTGAAAGTAATTTAAATATTTACTATCTAAGAAAGTTTTTCTAAATAAAATTTATTGTAACAGCCAGCATCTCTGCTGTGAAAGCAGCAAAGATTATTTTCCATTATTTACAGATTACCTCATCAAAAAGCCAGGCCAGCAGTTATGGTTTTGGAAGTGGTTTTCGTTTGCTTACAAATTAGACTGTCTTGCAGAAATATAAATCTTTTCATCTGTCTAGAAGGAAATTTCTCTTCTATATTTGAAATAGGATATTACTCAAATCAAAGAAGAATTTGTAAATATTACAAAGCAAAGGGATGATTTCTCAGTGTCTTTGCTATGAAAATTTGATCTAGTCAATTATTTCTGACAAAAGAAATAAAAGAAGTAGCAATAAAATATTAACATGGACATAATTGAAGTAGATGCATGAACTTAATGGAACATTTCATTAGGATTGTAGGCAATTTCTCCATAAGTGGCTTTAAAACAGTTTTTTATGTTACAAGAGGGACCTCTTGTGGCAAAACTGTATTGCCATTGCAAAAATCTTTATTGGGTGCAAGGAGAGCACTTTTCTTGATTGTTTTCTGTTTCACTTCTGTTCTTGTTTCCTCACAGATTCCAAACTGAAATTCAGACAGTGAACAAACAGTTCCCATGTGAGCCATTTAAGTTTTTGGAGCCAACTCTGAGGCTGGAATACCGTGAAGCCGTGGCCATGCTGAGAGAGGCTGGTGTTGAGATGGGTGATGAAGAAGACCTGAGGTAGCAAATGTGTCAGAGTCCTGTGAGAGTGATAGCAAAGTGTCAGATTTGTACTGTGCAACTGAGCCACAAGCTTTCAGAGGAGTAAACAGTACTGGTACCCAGATCTCTTGACAAATAAATGAATGGACGTGAAAATAGTCCTTTCTTTTACTGTAGACTGTACACACAAACACTGAAATCCAAAAGAAAACTTAACAGCATAGAGCGAGAGTAACCTAAACCTTCTAAGGATAAAAGCAGCATTTGTTTTCCTAAGAACTGCAGTCCCTCATGTGAACTGTCACATCTTTGAATGCAGTTAAACAAAGAGATTCTTCAGTCTTAAATTCTTTTTTTTTCAGTAACCCCTTCCCATTTCTTCTTCCCACTGCTCGAGAAGATGGTTAAGTGATAATTGCATTCCCATTGATTGACTGAAAGATGGGTTAATTAAGTGATTATATAAAAACTTTTCTAAAGGCACTTGATGAATGAAAACATTTCTGTACTTTCCCATAATATATTCAGTACCATTATGATAATGTGTAATTTCACAGTTAAACTATCTGTGCAACCAAGATATTTCAGTCAGAAGAATTTGATAGTGCATAATAATATCCTCGGGAGCTGCTTATGGTGCTTCTCACTTATTGTGCCTGAGAAATGGCTGCATGAGGTACAGGCCAATGAGGAATCAGAATATGATGATTAGGAAGGTGTTACATTAAGAGCAAAAATATCTTCAGGTATCAGTTAATATAAGGGATTTCTAGGAGCACTACAAAATATTTAGGAATAGAAATACATATACTTTTATTTTTTTTTAATTTCTGTCTGCACAATCCAAAACATCCAGAAACAAGCACTAAATTTCCTAAAGGGTGCAGAAGATCTTGAAATCTCTTTACCTTTATGAAGTATACGATCAGTACAATCTTCAGTCACTTAATTTTAATGGTGATAATCTCTTCCAGCACACCTAATGAAAAGCTCCTGGGACGCCTGGTAAAGGAAAAGGTAAGTTATTTTAGTAAAAAAATATTGTCATTGAATTTGAAAGCTGATGTCGTGGAGGCATTCAGTTGATACAAATGCCTGCTTCATGTAAAACAACTTTTTACACTGAATGAGAACACAGTATCTTAGAACGTGCAGAAGTTGTGAAGAGTTTCATATTAGCGTAAGCATTTTTTAATTGACTGCATCCCCATTTTGCTGCTGCTTATTTAATCTACTGATAGTTTTGTCTTTATCATTAATAAGCTGTTTCAAACCATTTTCAATCTTTTATATTTATTTCTATCACCTGTCATACTGGGTACATCAGACAGTACATCATTCATTCCAAACACAGTTCTTAGGATAACTGAAAATCCAGATTCTAACTAAAACTGTAGGAGAAGATGAGATCTTTGCTAAAAAAATAAATGCGTATTTCTACACCAAGACGTGTTACTGCTAAACGTTTGTAAGTTTACCCTAGAAGCAGTATTGGAAAACTGAAAAATAAGAACACTGCTTCTGTTGATAACTATTATTTTTTAAGATAATACTGTCTAATTTGTGGAGAGCTATTGGGAAAGCTGTTTGTGGAAAACGTTTTTAATTGCATTTCAAAGATCAGTGGTTATGTCTTCCTCTTATTCACAGCATTTTCTCTTGTACTTACTGTTTTAAACAATCTTCTTTCAGTATGACACCGACTTCTATATTCTTGACAAATACCCTCTTGCTGTGAGGCCTTTTTATACAATGCCAGACCCAGTAAACCCTGTAAGTAAATTTTTTTCTGTCTTCAGTGGGCTTTTTTTCTAGTTTAAATTATTTCATGTAGAGATAACTTGACAAAATAGATAAAAGTATGTTTATATGATCTGCTGTTAGAATTGGAATTCTGATAACAAGATTAAGTCAGTGTTACCTGACTTGTAAAATGCTTACAGTTACTCTTTGCTGGTGAAAACATACCAGAAAGAAACAAATCTAGCTAAAATGGGAGAACTTTAGGAAGAGATCTCTGTGGTCAGAGTACTGATGTCATCAGTGAAAAGAAGCAAAAACATCCTGCCAGGGCAACAAATACTTTAACAGCAAATATGCTTTTTTGTCAGAAATTCCCCAGTTGATTCTTAAATTCAGGGTAGATATCTTTCGAGCATCTTTTGTTGGGACAACTACATCCAAGTGTTAGGGTTTTTCAAAGGGTGTGTGGATGAACTTCAGTTTTTGAAACAACTCCCCAGGGCTGTAATTTCTGGGCAAACTCTGAATACGTGGCACTCATTCTGCACAACTTTGGGTATCATAAGTGGAGTTACGTAGAGGTGCATACTTGCCACCTAAGGTTGGAGGAGCTGTAGGTAGAAAATAAACTCATCTTTGCTTTTCCAGAAATATTCCAACTCTTATGATATGTTCATGAGAGGGGAAGAGATCTTGTCTGGAGCTCAGAGAATTCACGATCCTCAGCTGCTCACAGAAAGAGCCCAGCATCATGGCATCGGTAACAAGTCAAACATGAATCTGAATTTAAAAGAATATAAATCATGATTGGATTTGATTTCTTTAGAAGAATAATGTGGGGCGGAATTTGTTATATGGCAGTAGTGCTAAAATCACAATGTTCTTTCATTCTGAATATTAATCCATCTCATTCTGTTTAACCATTTCATATAGAGAAACTAGTTAGTTACTCAGCAACACCTTGATGAAAAGCAATTGTTTCCAAGGTCTTTAGAGAGAATGTAATGCAGGAAATACCTCCAACAGAACGAGGATAACCAGACAAGCCTCATTCAGTCGTGCCTCTCTGTACTCCCACAGATTTTGTACAGAGTACTCTAGCAGAGTCGTGGCTGGCTGTCATTTTTAAATCTTGTGCTGAGAGCACGTAAGAAGTGTCCATTGGTAAGTTTTAAAAATAAAGATACAGCAGGGGCAAAGCCAGCTAAGAGTGGAAGGATAACAGAGTAAATTAAGTGGAGATCGTGAGAGTATAACGTAGATTAAAATTATGCTTTCAGTGAATGGAAAAGTGAAGTGGCAGGTAGGCAGTAGCAAAAAAAGGAGTAGCTGCCACTACTTTTTTGCTACTAAAGGAGTAGCAAGATGGAAAAATAGTTGCTAAATCTTTGCTTTGTCGCTGCAGTTTATTCAAGAAGGCACCATTTTCCATAAGTTACAATTAAGAGTTGGGCCTAGTTCTTACTCAATTCTAAAATTTCTTCCCTGATAAAGTTATTAACAAAATTATAAAACAACTGTTATAGTCATAATGTCTACATAGTCCTGAATAACTTATATATTTAATGAGTGAAATCCCCCTGCTGGTTTGTAAGCTAAATTGGTAAATTCTTTGTTGTGTTTGCAGTCCTCTAGTCCCTTTTATGTTTGGCTTGGGGTTCATTAAGCAGGTGAGAAACCTATCTTTTTCCTCTCTAGACTTGGAGAAAATAAAGGCTTACATCAATTCCTTTCGGTTTGGTGCTCCTCCACATGCAGGTGGCGGAATAGGTAAGTATCTATTTTATTTTATTCTGTGTTAGCCTGAGCTTAATTTCAACTGCTCAGTCTCAAGCAGGGTTCAATATAAAATTCAGAATAGTAGCCTTGTTAGGTAAATGTGTGGGGCTGTTTATCCCAGAGAGAAATACCCACAAGATGTAGGAGTCAGTGACCATGCAGTACTTGTGAGCAGAGGAGATGGCAGCCTTTGCAGATGATCCAAAATCACCAGTCAGAACTGACATCAAGGAAGCTGAAGCTACATCTCTTCTGCAGAGGAAATAGTCCTCCTAGCACATTCCAGAGGTCAGGCCAAGTACCAGCCAAACAGGAGGTGTTGTGAAACACTGGTTTTCTGGCTGTTTTACACAGGAGGGTGGTGCGTGAGAAACTGTACGCACTGGGTTTCGTCTCAGCGTGGCTGGGGTGCACGTGTAGCCCCAAGGATTTGGTCCTTCCATGTTCCAAAGTACACATGTAACTGCTAAGATTTCAGGAGGAACACAATGACCAGCAAAATATTTATTATCAGCAGATAGTTACATGGGTACCTGTTGCTGAATCTACATTTTTGTACTGCAGAGGGTTTGGAGTAAACCTACCTGTGGGTGAGCTTTTACTGTAGTTGTTCACAGACCTTAACGCCTCTTACTCTGAAGCTGGTAACACTGATTGTGACTGTACTTCTGTTACTGTCTTCAAGATGCAGTTCTCCCAAACCTCCCATTTCAGTTTTCTACACCGTCTTTCTTGAAATACCAAAGTGTTTCAGAGCAGGGTTGAGTCTCCACTACCCCTGCCTACTGATACGAGTTCTAGATGAAGCCCATAGCGTGGCAGAAGGTGCTCTACGTAAAATCCCCCAGTTTTGGATCTACCTCTCTGTTGTTGGATGTGCTACTGCATCCATCTGCGTCCTTGGTCACACCACTGGGAGGCTGCTGTAGGCAAGGCTTCTGAAGAGTTTTAGACACAAGACTGACTGTACTGATGGGCTTTTTTCCTTTGTTGTAGGGCTGGAAAGAGTAACCATGCTGTACCTTGGGCTCCATAACGTTCGTCAGACCTCCATGTTCCCGCGGGATCCCAAACGACTGACCCCGTAACACAAGTGGCTTTGGAAAGTTTGAGAAGATTTGCCCTGCAAATACAATATGATTGCAAGCCTGTCACCTGCTGCTGACGAACCTGTAGTGATCTGAGCATTTGAATATGCAATAAAAAAGAACGTCTCATATCCTGAAGTGCCACAAATAATTATTTTTATCCTTAGCCATTTACTTAAAATGTTTTAACAGATCAAAACTCTTTGTATTGGCAACTGTGCACATTTTTTAATGAAAATGTGATGCTTTGGGTTAGTATCTAGTGTCACATTAAATTGTATCATTTTTCTAAACATTTTAATAAATTATACAACAAAAAATCTGCATTTTTAACTTATGTCAGCAAGATTGACTATTCTGAAGTACAGAATTGGCTTAAAGCTAAAATAACTGGATGCTTGCAATGTAAAAATCAGGAAACCAGCCAGTTCTTAGTTTACATGACTGTCAGGTAGAGAAGCAGGGTGAGAATAACAACGTTCTTGAAAAAGTCTTCAAATGAAATTATGGAAATAGATTGCAATAAATCTCCCAAGGTAAACAAGATACAATACCTGTCTTTCTTTTTTTTTCCTTGGTATCCTGTCCTCACAAGATAATCATGAATCGATAAGGGCTGGGTTTTTGATGGGATTTTTTTAAAAAATGATGTAATAACTGCCTAAATTTTAAATTTATTTTTATTTTGTCCTCTTCCTGGTTTTTTTTTTGAAAGTTGCATACAAACCATAGGTCCATTTTTTATTTTATGTTCCTGTTTGAGAATGGATAGAAGGTTGCCTACACTCAGGGAAATACACAAGCGATATATAATACTCAGAAAATAAATGGAGGAGGAGTTTGATAGCAGGTCAGGGGGTTTTCTGCCTGACCCAGCCTTTAGCATAACAAACAAAATATATCAGCAAGGATTTTGTGTATCTGTTGCCAATGAAAGTGAATTAATGTAAGCCAACCTGTTCATTTTGTTTACTTTACAACGGCTGTTGAACATTTAGAGAAATCAAGTGTTCCTGTAAGTCAGGGTTCTTCTGAAATTCTTTCTAGACTACCTTTTAAGTGAATCACTCACTTGAACCTCCTCAGTTTGCAGCGATGCACAAAGCTACTTCTCTTCCTCTTCATCCCAGCCCAAAGGATGTGCTCTGTATTTGGAGAGGAACCTGTGTATTTGACTTCCTTTATGGGCTGCATCTGATAGTTGTTTTCAGAATTTAAAACACCTGTATAAGTGTGGATGCCAAAGAGCAAAGGATTAAAGTCATTACTTGTGCACTGCAATGGAGTTACTCTAATAGTCACACATATTTGTAATTCCTGACTTAATTTTTGCTTAACATTTTACATGATGGAGCTTGCAGTAGGAGGTGTGGTTTAGGTCTCTGTTAGTGTTGCTACCTTGGTTTTTAAATGTCAGAGAAGTCACATACTGGTTTACTACAAAAAGGTCAGTGAGTCTGGGTATAAAATTGTGTACAATTTCACAAAAGGGCAAATCATCTTTTGCAGCTGCCATTGTACAAGACTTAATTTTAATGTCTAGTGACAAGAGTTCACCATCAGAAAACAATCCCACTAAAGGTCAGTCAGGTAAAGTACTGGGAAGGTGAAAGTTCAACTTTGTTGAGAAGTCACAGAATTCAAGGAAAAATACACTTTGCAGCTGTGCTTATGAGTCTGTTATAATGAATTTCTCATAGAATCTTCCCCAGTTATTAACTTTAAAATCTTTCAGAGTACCAATTTTACAAAGTACTTTACTTGCACTTTACAAAGCTAAGTGGGTTATAAGCACAGCTTGTTATCACAGACTTAATACTGATGAATCCAAGTTTCAAAACAACTGTTCATTCAGTTAAGCCAACTGGAATTAATTTAACTTAATTACTTTTATTCATATGGAACTGGTAATGTATTCCACATTGGAAACACACCCTTCTAAGAAGGAGCAAACTTACTGATTTGCATTTCAGGCTAACAAAAAGTATTCCGAGATCTGTGTTTCTGTGGATGTGGCAAGTTTTGTACATTCATTCCTGTAGAACTGTGCTTATCCCAGTTCTGTTAGAGTGTTATTCAAGCTCCTGTTGTAGTTTGATGTATTCACAGTAGCTGCGCAAGAATGAGAATTCGAATGGGGGCCCCCGATTCCTTTGTCTGCAGAATCCTTTCATGCAGATTTTCTTAGCTAACTCAAAATAATTATGATCATAAATCAAAATGTGTTTGTCCTGAATGTAATCTTAACAGGATACTTCAGTGGGAGCTGCACATTGTTAGAACTTGCAAATAATAATTCCAGACATTTATGTTGCTTTAATAGGTAGCAGCTCTGGGTAGTTCTGGAACAGTCAAACCTATGCAGGCTTTTATTTCCAGTAACTTGCAAGAAGCGTTTTACATGGACTCCACATTAACTGGCAGAAAAGAAGCAGCAAAGTGGTTTATTTTTTTTTTATTTCATGATATCCCCATGGCAATTAAAGTCATGCAATTTGCTAAACTAAGGAACTATAACAGATATTGATAAGGAAGAGCGAGGAACTCACCTGCTGAAAACAAACACAAAGCTTCAGTTCCAACATTTTCCTGTGAGCACCCCTCCGTGTCTCCTAAGCTGGCTGAATCTGCCCAGCGGGAGAGAGGACTCTGACTGTTCTTCTGGAGGCAGAGTGCAGGAGGGGTTCTCCGTGGCTGCAGACCCGTTGGGGGTGCACCCTGGGGGGCAGCTACCGCCACACAGCTGCTTGCTCCATGCCTAGGAAGAAGAAAGGGGAAGGAGAACTTTGTCCTTCCACGGCAGGCCAGTCAGTTCCTCCACAAGCGAAGCGCATCCTGCGCTCTGCTGCCCGAGGGATGGAGGAGAGCACGTTGAGAGCATCCATTGTGGCACTGCTTGGCTGCCCTGGGCTCCAGTCCATACCCAGGGTTCCAGCATATCTACTGTTAACACCCACCCGCAGAGCGCCTCCCATACACCCTGCCCTCAGCGAGGGGTCTCCTTTGAGCACACTCCTGTGTGCCAAAAAGAGCCTGGGAAACTCAGAAAGGCTTGACAGCCACATCGAGAGCACACAGCTCGCCCAAACAGATTGTAATTGTTTGGGTATTATCCCTATCTAGATGAAGGGTAGGGGTAGGTTTTTTGTTTTGGTAGAGCAAAATTATGAAAAAAACCCAGCAGAAACTATCTAGGATAAATTATTATTTCTTCTAAAACAAACCAGCCTCAACCAACTTGTGCTTGTGCACAGTTTTGCTAGTATAATGTCACAAAACATGGGATTTATTCTCCGCAAGGTTTTAAAAAGTTAAGTTGGTTCTACCGTTTTCTTCTTCCCTTTGCATTTAGAACAGCGTGGAAGCATATGATAAATCGTAAACAGCTGCCCAGTTTTTCTCCTGCTTTGCCACCTCTCTAAGCCTCAGCCATACTCAAAAAGAAAAAACAACAGAAGAAAACCCTCACAAATGCTATAATTAGGTACCAAAGCACAACAATCTGCATTGAAGTAACACTGACTTTCAAAAAGGACCTACACAGCCAGAACCTCTGCTCTGACTCTGCAGAGTGGAATCCATACCCAAACCCCCAAATTGCCAGGCAGCCTTTGCCACTGTGCAAATGAGAGGAGACAGTTGATGATAGAGCAGACACACCAGACCATGAAATAATGATACTGCACGAATCCCGGGCTGCTAGCAGTGTTTAAAGCGTTTCAGAATGGAAAAGAGTCAGCCCATAGCTGCCTTAATTACAGGGAAATCCCTGGTTTAGGCAGAGATTAATGACTTTGCAGGTGGCACAGCAGTTCTTCACGGGTATTGAAATGGTTCCTGCTGGCAGGCATCCTGTGCCACCAGCTGCGATTCAGTCACAGCTGTCAGCCGTGGCATCACTTGGCAAACCTTATCTTACACCATCCTACCCATGAGCGCCTCACAAACACAGAGCCAAGTGCCCAAACTAAAGCCCGGCCCTCACTTGGCTTAGATTACACCCTTTTCATTTGCGGCTGGTCCTTCAGAGGTGCAGCCCACCTACCAGGACTTAGAATCATAAAATCATTAAGGTTGGAAAAGACCTCTAAGATCGTCCAGTCCAATCTCATCCCAACCCCATGGTGCTGAAGTGCCATGTCTATAAATTTTTTGAACATCTTCAGGCATGCTGACTCCACCACCTCCCTGGGGAGCCTCTGCCAGCATCTGCCCAACCTTTCGGTGAAGAAATTTTTCCTGATACCCAAAATAATTCTCCCCTGACACAACCTGAGGCCATTTACGCTCACATCCCTATGCCTATGCCTATGCCTATGCCTATGCCTATGCCTATGCCTATGCCTATGCCTTACTCCTCGCCCTGCCCTCCTCTCCCTCCTTTCCCCCCTTTTTTCCCAGCAGCGATCGCTTCCTCTGCCAGTATTTACACCCCGTTCCCGGGCAGGGATAGGGGACAGGAATCAATGACTCCCCTTCCGCCCCGCCCCTCGTCTTTGGCGCGAAACGGTCGCGCAGGGAGGGAGAAGGGGGAGGGGCGGAGAGGGCGGGGCTCTGCGGCCCGACGGTCGTCGATTGGCTGGAGGGGAGGGTCTCTGCGGCCCGAAGGTCATCGATTGGCTGGAAGGACTGGGCTCTGTGGGCTGGTGATCGCCGATTGGCTGGCGTGGCCGGAGCGGGGGCGAACGTGGTGTGCAGGGTGGCGCGAATCGCGGCGGGAAAGGGGAGCGGAATCGGGATGGACCTGGCGGTGGCGGCGGGGCACGCGGGAGCGGTGCAGCAGCACCAGCAGCTCCGCGATGAGGTGGCCGAGAAGTGCCAGAAGTTGTTCCAGGACTTCTTGGAGGCGTGAGTGGAAGGGGCCGGGCCCGGCGGGACCCAATGGGGGGTGGAAGAGGGGGAAAGGGGGAGAGGGAAGGAAGGAGGGGGAGGGGGGAAGGGAAGGGGGGGGAGAGGGGAAGGGAGGAGGGAGGAGGGGGACGGGAGGAAGGGGAAAGGTTAAGGGGGGGGGAGCGCCATTTGGATGGCCTCCATCTGCTCGGGGCCGTCCGGCTCCGTCCTTCCGGTGAGACCGAAAATGCCGGGTAATAAACCCTCTGAGATTCGTTTTGGAGTTCTAGAAAGCGGCTCCTTTATCTCAGCGCTGGGCCGTGAGGGAGTGATTCCATCAGTCACAAGAGCTGGGACAGAAGGTGTTTCCCACCTACGGGTGTGTGTAAACTCTCCGAAAATATTTTGTTCTTCCCAACAGCCAAATCTCTGCTCATTTGAGCCAGTTTTCTGTGAGATCTCAGCCGTTTACTGCTTCCTGACAAGGGGAGGAGGAGCGGGCGCTGAGCTCTTCTCTATGGGGACCAATGACAGGCCCCGAAGGAACGGCAGAAAGATGCCAGGGGAGGGTTATGTTGGCTATTAGGAAAAGGTTATTCTCCCGGGGCTGGTGGAGAACTGGAACAGCTCCCCGGGGTGGCAGTCACGGTTCTGAGCCTGGCAATATTCCAGCAACATTTGGCCAGTGCCCTCAGACACACGGTGTGAATGTTGGGGTTGTCCTGTGGAGGGACAGGAGTTGGACTCGATGATCCTTGAGGGTGCCTTCCAACTCAGGTCATTCTGTGATTCTGTCACCTTGCATTTTAGATAAGGAAAGACATCCTTTGAGCAGTATTGTCAGGGAAAAGCACTACTTGACAAAACACCAAACATCCTATCAAGAATACATACTGCCAGAGGAACAATCTGTGTCTGACGTTTTAAAAAGACACAGTAATTTAAATGGGACTCGACTCTACTTTAGCTTAAATCGAAATATTGCACTTTATGTAATAGCAACTACTTCCTATCTCACCGGTTTCAGGCAGAAAAGCTCTCCCAGCAGGGTGCTGGGGTGCATCAAGAAGGCCATCGCCAACAGAGGTAAAGAAGTCTTTGTCCCACTCTCCTCAGCGCTTGTCAAGGCCGCACCTGGAACACTGCATCGAGTTTTGGTCTGATACAAGACCTAGCTACTATAACAAAGCATGGAACATTTTGATTTAAACTAAAGTAGAGTCAAGTTTCATCTAATTAACTGTATTTTTTTGAAAGTTAGACAGGATGTCCCCCTGCCATGTTTTCTTTTTAGCATGTTTTTTTCAAACGGTGCTTTTCCAGGCACTAGTCAGAGGGAAATGATAGCGTCTTTTTCTCTCTTGCAAACTAGATTTATTACTACAACATATCACCTGGCCATGGGTGTTTTGAGGCCCTGGTTACAAGAAGGACATTGAGCTGCTGGAGCATGTCCAGATAAGGGCAGTGAGGCTGGTGAAAGGGACTGGAGCACAAGTGTTCTGAGGAGCAACTGAAGGAACTGGGGTTGTTTAGCCTGGAGGAAAGGGGGCTGAGGGGAGACCTCATCACTGTCTCCAACTGCCTGGGAGGAGGTTGTGGTGAGGTGGGTGCTGGTCTCTTCTCCCAAGTAACAAGTGACAGGATAAGAGAAAATGGCCTCAAGTTGCACCAGGGGAGGTTCAAATTGGATATCAGGAAAAATTTCTTTACCAAAAGGGTTCTCAGGCACTGGCAGAGGCTGCCCAGGGAGGTGGAGGATTCCCCATCCCTGGAGGTGTTTAGAAGATGGGTAGATGAGATGCTCAGGGATCTGGTTTAGTGGTGGACAGGTACAGTTGGACTTGATGATCTCAAAGGTCTTTTCTAACCAAATGATTCTGTGATACTATATGAGGTAAGGCTGAGTGAATTGAATTTGAGAAGAGAACTTGAGAAGAGAAGGCTTAGGGGAAACCTCATGACCATGTACTAAGACTTAAAGGTGTCTCCCTTTTTGCAAGGAGTCACGTGGAAAACACAGGGATAATGGGTATAAGTTGCTTCTGGGGAGATTTTGATTGGATTCCAGAAAAAAAATGTTCACCATGGGAACAGTTAAACATTGGAATAATCATGCCAGGGAAGCTGTCGATTCCTCTCTGTGAGCCTTTTAAGGCTCAGCTTGACAGGGTGCTGGGCCATCTCGTTTAAACTATAGATCACCCAAAAAGGTTGGACCAGATGATCACTGAGGTCCCTTCCAACCTGGCATTCTGTGATTCTAGGATTCCCATTTTCTGGGCCTGGCACCGCTGAGGCACTGCCCTGCCTGGGGTTTCTGGTGTAGGCACTGTGTTCCCTCAGTGGAAACATCCTAGCTTTGGGTAGGACTTTGTTAAGGCATTTGGTCTCTTTGAGCAAAGTTTTGTTACAGCCAGGTTGAAAATCTGGTTTATGGCTTGGTTGTTGCACCTCGATCCTTTTGAGTCCCTGCGTTTTGTCTCCTGAAGGACTCATCAGCAACAAACAAGGAGACTGTTGAAAAACCCTCAAGGAACACAAAACAAACCCCCTTTTTCTGGTGCAGAGCCACTGTAAACCATAAATCCAGTTCTGTACGAAGTGCAGTTCCCTTGATCTGTGTCGAGGTGTTCATGGAATGGCTGTAGGACAGGGGAGGGAGGAGAAATACTGTTGGAAAAGACATTTGTAAGGGACTGTGGGATGCTGTGATTCTCTTGCACGTTCCTTAACATCTGCGATCCTTTTCTTCCCTCCTGAATTCAGAACTGTTTGGTTGCTGCCTGAGACATAATTGTGAAACGTTTTCCTGAATCACTTCCAGGTTCCAGAACAGTGATGGGGAGGTCAAATACTTGCGCGATGCTGAAGAACTGATTCGGCCAGAGCGGAACACGTTGGTCGTGAGCTTTGCAGATTTGGAGCAGTTCAATCAGCAGCTCTCAACCACTATCCAGGAGGAATTTTACAGGTAAAATGTAGATATTATCAGAGAGCTGAGCAACGCTGTAGTCTCAGACCTTTTAACATCTTACAAAAGAGAAGTTTGTCTGCACAGAATGATTTGGGTCAGAAGGGAAATTAAAGATCATCCAGTGCAACCCCCTGCTATGTGCAGGACACCTCCCCCTGGATCAGAGTGCTCAAAGCCCCATCCATCTTGGCCTTGGATCCCCCCTCTAGAAGGCTTGCTCAGCCTTCTCTGGGCAACCTCTGCCAGGGCCTCACCACCCTCACACTAAAACATTTCATCCTAATATCTAACCTAACTCTCCTCTCTTTCAGCTTAAAACCATTCCCCTCATGCTATCCCCGCACTCCCTGAAAAAGAGCCCCTCCCCAGCTTACCTGTGGCCTTGCAGTACTGAAAGGGGGCCGGTTCTGAGGTCTCCCCAGAGCCTTCTCTTCTGCAGGCTAAACAAGCCCAGCTGTCTCAGCCTGTCCTCGTGCGGGAGGTGCTGCAGCCCTCGGATCGTCTTTGTTGCCCTAAAAGATGGTGGTTTTTTTTCTTACTAGAGAGAAACATTTCTACACAAGTTAATATTTACTCATTTTACCTCTGTGGAAACCGTTAGTTGTCTAAACCAATGCATTTATTCTGGTGAAGAAATAGGTGGTCAGTACGAGAATATAGAATAAACTGTAGAACTTTTTGCTCTGAAATTATTTTATTGAGCCAGTGGCTTATTTTGAGCATCTACTTCTTCATACAAGGATAAAAGCGTCATAAAATGAGACTTTTTAAAATATCTGTTAAAAAAGTCCAGGTAATAAAGCAAATGGTATTATTATGCAGTAACGTCATATTTGGTGTATTTAGATTAGGTTTTGTGTGTTCTTGCTTAGGAACCTGGAAATGTGTGCTACAAGCCTTTGATGTGGTATAAAGTAAGGGTGGCATTTTGATAGCTTCTATAAAATCTGAACTTATTTTTCATATTTCAGGGTTTATTCTTACCTCTGCCGAGCAGTGAAGATTTTTGCTAGAGACCATGGAAATGTTCCTTCAAACAAGGACTTTTATGTTGCATTCCAAGATCTGCCTACCAGACACAAGTAAGCTGATTTAGTAATTTCAGAAATTTGTGCATTTTTACCACTGGAAAAACGTGTCAAAGCAAACCGAAAATGTTTCAGTTGCACAGTGTGAAATGAACCATGCACCGGTACAATTGTGAAGGCGTTGCCTGGTAGAATGTTTTCTGACATAGTTTGTCACTTGTGAATCACGCTCAGGTTCTTACATTCTCCGTATTCCGCAAACAAATGTAACTTCTCTAATTAAAAAAATGATTTAGAATGTGTTGCTTTTTAAGTGTTGGTGAAGTAACTTTTGCATTGATTTGACCTTTAATGTTAATCTAAAAGTTTATATAAATTTATAAAATGAGAAAATATTCTCATAACTTTGTTTCTTTTGTCTGTTAGAACTGCACTTCAGTCACAGACTGAGAAACTGTATTGCATCTTAGTACTTGTGTGGTACCCTGGGCCTAAAACAGTCAACTCAACGGGTGAGTTTAATCCCTATGAATTTCTGTTTTAAACAGAATTCGAGAGCTGACGTCAGCAAAAATTGGCTCGCTGATGCGTATCAGTGGACAGGTCGTACGCACCCACCCAGTCCATCCCGAGCTTGTAAGTGGAACCTTCCTGTGCCTCGACTGCCAGACAGTGGTCAAAGATGTGGAGCAGCAGTTTAAATACACGCAGCCAAACATCTGCAGGAACCCAGTCTGTGCCAATAGGAGAAGATTCCTGCTGGACACAAACAAGTCGAGATTTGTTGACTTTCAAAAGGTACAGTGGGGAGGCTGGGGGACCGTGACAAACAGTGACGTTCTTATGGTAGTTGAAAGGTGTTGTTTGAACTGCTTCACAGAGAAGACAGTTTTGGTTTTGTCGGCATCAAGAAAAGACCTCAAGGAACAGCACCAGAGTTTATTTATGTCTATTGAACGTGTATCTTTAAGGATGGGACGTTACAAATAATATCAAAGCATTTTTGTTGTATGATGTTTATTGTCCAAGTAAGCCACAAAAAACAAATACTCAAGCTGCTGTCAGTCTTCTGTTGCAGGTGCATCAGGTGTAGTTGTTCTGTGTGAGATGTTCTGAAGAGGTGTCTTTAGTATCTGCAATGCTTTGCTCTGCCAGCTTGATTTACTCTGCCAAATCCTCAGCACATCACTTCCGAGGGTAATATTTCTGTCAGTCACGTTAACTGGACTCTTCAAGTTGCTTTTCCCAGCCCTCACAATTGTAATTGTGTCCCCTGTATGACTCTCCTAGATTCCTTAGGTACTGATTAGTGAAGTGGTTTTGGCTATCTGTCTTATAATAAGAAGAATTTCCTGATTGACATGGATGACAGGAAGAAAATGCCATGTACTTGTTGTATTCATTAGCAGTGATGCTGTTGGAGCAGTTTCAAATTTGGTGACATCCCCTAAGTGCTAGATCTTCTCTCCCTCCGCAGGTTCGCATTCAGGAGACGCAGGCTGAGCTGCCGCGCGGCAGCATTCCTCGCAGCGTGGAAGTCATCTTGCGTGCGGAAGCAGTGGAGTCTGCTCAGGCAGGTGACAAATGTGACTTCACGGGGTCGCTGATTGTCGTGCCTGATGTGTCCCAGCTCTCAACACCAGGTTTGTTGCTGCCACCCATGACCTGGGTGACAAGTCCCTCCTGCCGCTCTGGGAGCGGCTGTTCTGACTCCCACTCTAACGGCAGGGGTGCGCGCAGAGACCAGCTCCCAAGTGAGTGGGAGGGAGGGCTATGAAACCGAAGGCATCCGAGGACTTCGTGCCCTTGGAGTCAGAGAGTTGTCATACAAACTCGTCTTCCTGGCTTGTTACGTTGCACCAACAAATCCACGGGTGAGTTCGGATAGAAAGTAGATTTGAAGGTTTCAATGATTTCTCCTGTAAGATTTTACCTCAAATTAGGGAGTGGGAATGGGGAAAGCTTTAAATATCCCATGTGTACCACCTTCCTGTGCTTTTGACTGACTTTATAATCTGATTGGATTTACATAGCAAGCTTTTCTTGACATAGCAATTTTCACAGTTGTGATTATGTACTAGTGTTACCGGTTTATTCTAAAGAGCTAAATGGTCCATTTGTTTCCATTCGGCTTTCATCCATTTCTCCAGCATTTCCTTTTCCTCCAGGAAATCCTATTGCTTCATTTAGTCACAGGAAAAAGTGATCCTTCTTGTTCCCTCTGATTTATCACATAACATCTTGAAATGTTACTACAACACCGCAAGTAGTGCTGACTGTGGCTGGGTTTTAGCATGGTGTGATTATTGAATCTGCATTTCTGCCAGCAGCTTCACTGTCACATAGGATCAAAACAGTGTCTGTTACTTTCTGGGCGTAGAAGTTTCCTGCTTCATTCCAGAGTAATAAAAGACCTTGAAAATTCCAGTTAATGAAGAATACTTACACAGACAAATTTTAGCCAAAGGAAGCCATACTGTTTTGCTTTCTTTTTAATCTCTGGATGAGCATCTCTCCTGAGGTTTTGTTATTAACTAAACTTATATTCCATTGATTTTTGCCCCCTAGGAAATTGCCAATTTATTTTTAAAGGTATAAGGTGATGAGCTGCTTTAGCCTAAAGTCAGCTTTTCTGAATGTGTTCCTCCCACTTAGCTTAGAGAGCAAGTTTGTGTAACCTCCTACCTGCAGAACTCATGTTCAGTAGTGACCGTGTTATTACTTTTATCTTTTTAAATTTGTTTTGTTTAGTTTGGTGGAAAGGAACTTCGAGATGAAGAACAGACTGCAGAAAGCATTAAAAACCAAATGTCTGTGAAAGAGTGGGAAAAGGTTTTTGAAATGAGCCAGGACAAGAACCTTTACCATAATCTGTGCACCAGCCTCTTCCCCACTATCCATGGTGAGAGTCCAGTTGTTGCCTCAGAGAGGGAATGTTTCTCTTGTGAAAATATTGGTTCTTGATGTCTGTGTAGTGCCATTTTGGGAAGTGCTTTCTTGTGTTTAAATCATAAAGGTCTGCAAGACTGGTCAAAATTGTTGGGCTTATTGTTGGGTGATTTACTACTAAACCCTACAGCTGGCTGTTGGATATAAGCTTTGTTTAATGGGCATCCTTCAAAAGATTTAAGGGTTCTGAACACTTGGGCGCTGTTATGCGTGTGCGTGTTTGAAGTTGTTTCTGGCCTGGAGCTAGTTTGGAGACCTATGTTGGTTTGGTTATGTCTGAAAGGTCTGATCAGCTGGATTTGGTCCGTGTTGTGAGCCTCTGTAGCATAAATGAATTCATCTGCTTTCCAAGTCCTGCTTGCCCAAAATCGTATCAAGGACATAAATGCAGTTTTAGTGGATGTTTAGCAAACAGATAAAATCTGAATGGATGTGCCCAAATGCTCTGAAATTCTAGTGGGCTGAAGTTTTTTAATAGGAAAAATGTGGGGTTTTCTTTGGGTTTTTAGTCAGATGTCTTTTCTGGGGCAGGTAATGATGAAGTGAAACGCGGGGTCCTGCTGATGCTTTTTGGAGGAGTTCCTAAAACCACTTCAGAAGGCACATCGCTGCGTGGGGACATCAATGTTTGTGTTGTTGGTGATCCAAGTACAGCCAAGAGTCAATTTCTAAAGTAAGCATCTCGTTAAAATTCAGTGTTTAAATGTTGTCTGGTGTGACTAGAACTATAAATGTGTACTGTGTCTTTTATACCTTAAACAGAGGAAAGGGAAACAAAATTTTTAAGCATGTTTTCCAGGAATTGTTTGGATGTGGTTGAATTATTTGAATAGAGCTGAAGCAGACTCAACAGGCCCGTGTGGTAATAATGAATTAAGAAATTCATTCTTACTATGTGGTAAGAACAAATTAAGCCTTTTTTTCTTGTTTAGGCAGTTATGAAATTATGGGTTCTCAAATATTTTTGAAAGAGACTGAATGTTGAAAATACAAAAATTACTGCATATCTTAGAGTGAATATTTTTTTTCTGTTTCTAGCTTAGTCTAAATTGGTAGCTTCCAATACTTCGAAGAAATAGACAGTTACTAGCCTTGAAAAATAATTACAAAATAAAGTTTTCTGCTATAGTGCTTTTTTTATTTGAATTTCTATTTAATATGGTTTTATTTTATCATGCTGCTCATTTACCTCT
Source organism: Dromococcyx pavoninus (assembly GCA_033558185.1). NCBI lineage: Eukaryota > Metazoa > Chordata > Aves > Cuculiformes > Neomorphidae > Dromococcyx > Dromococcyx pavoninus. Next base: position 47,542 of record JAUMJL010000276.1, on the reverse strand, counting down.
GCATTGTTCTCAATGGAGCTGAGGTTCTTGCAGCATACACTGCAGTTCAGAAGTGTGGAGACACCACAAAAGCTACCTCAGTCTTCCTGGGGGTCAGTCTTGCAGCTCCCTGCTACGAAACCGTTTGTTACCCTTGTGCTGACATTTGTCCTGAACCACAAGGAGCTGTGTTGGCTTGTGAAGTCAGCAGAAACCTTGTGGGAGGAGGTGTGGATTGTTTTTTCTGCTGCTGTAACCACGGGTGAATAACAGACCTGCGATAGGCAGCATTTAGATAAGGACTATCTTGCTAAGGCTTGCTCAGACATCATTAGAGGGGGGAGTGCCTACCTAAAAATTAATTGCTTCCAGAAGGAAGGAACAAGTCACAGAATCATAGAACAGTTTGGGTTGGAAGGGACCTTAAAGATCATCCCATTCCAACACCCCTGCCCTTGTCAGGGACACCTCCCGCTGGGTCAGGGTCTCCGAACCCCATCCAACCTGGCCTTGAACACCTCCAAGGATGGCAGCCACCACTTCTCTGGGCAACCTGTGCCAGCGTCTCCCCACATTCAGAGCAAAAATTTCCTCCTAGTATCTAAAATCTAAATCTCCTCTCTTTTAGCTTACAACCATTCCCCTCATCCTATCCCTGCACTCCCTGATAAAGAGCCTCTCCTCAAGTCCTGATCTAGGAGGATGGAAGCAGCACTGCATTACAGTTATCTTGTTACTGCAGGGTTTGATCTGACTTTTTAAGTTTGTGCAACAGCGTTCCTCACTGTTACTTCTCTCCATAGGCATGTGGATGAGTTCAGTCCTCGTGCTGTGTACACCAGTGGAAAAGCTTCCAGTGCTGCAGGTCTGACAGCAGCAGTTGTGAAAGATGAAGAGTCTCATGAGTTTGTCATTGAAGCTGGAGCACTGATGCTAGCAGATAACGTGAGTCCAAGAAGTACAGAGGTTCCTGCATCCCTGGAATGCTTTTGATTAGTGACAAAGAGCCCCAAATTGTCTTAATGATGCTTTTTTCCCAAAAGGCATTGAATTTGGGTGACATTATTTTTTGTTCTGCTGCAGGGGGTTTGCTGCATTGATGAATTTGACAAAATGGACATGCGGGATCAAGTAGCCATTCATGAAGCGATGGAGCAGCAGACCATATCCATTACCAAAGCAGGAGTAAAGGTACCTTGTGTCGTTCTTCTGGTGTGTGGGCTGTAGGATTGCCTGACTGTTACATGGACTGATCCAGCGTCATCTGTAGATTTTCATGTCCGCACTGCAGCTGCCTCACTGTGGCAGCACAGAGATGGCTTGCCTGCACAGCTTTTGTGCCTCATATCCCAAAAAGATCAGAAATGTTACTGAAGGAAGAAAGAGATAGTAGTGGACAGGAAACAGAAAATGGGAAAATCCTGACTTTGAGGTGACGGTGAAAGAGGATATAGTTTTATGTGTGTTTGTAGAGGTGTAAAGTGTGTATTTGCACTGTTAAAAACAGGGTGTTGTGAAAGCAATTTTAAGGACTTGTTTCAGTATTATTGGCAAGAGTGTGACTGTTAAAATATCGATTCATCAGACTGTTTCTTAGGGTAGAGACCTGGTTAGAAAGGGCATATGAGAAGAATTTGGGCGTTTCTACGGTGCAATTATTGTAATACCTCCATTGAAATTCCATCTAAAAGATGTTATGCTGACCCATTCAGATTGCAATGAGCTGCTTTAGCAAGTGGTCATGGATATCATTCCTTTTTAATTTATTTTTCCTATTGCCAGGCTACCCTGAATGCCAGGACCTCCATTCTGGCTGCAGCAAACCCAGTTGGTGGGCGCTATGACAGATCCAAGTCACTGAAACAGAATATAAACTTGTCAGCTCCCATCATGTCTCGCTTTGATCTCTTCTTCATTCTTGTGGATGAGTGTAATGAGGTAATTTTAAGGAACTGTAGAATTATTTATATCAGAAAAGACCTCTGGAGGTTTCTAGTCCAACTTTATGCTCAAATCAGACCACTGACATCTGGTGGCCAAGAGGCTGACCTGATGAGTTTTGAGCATCTCCAAGGATGGAGATTCTGCAGCCTCTCTAGGCCCCTACTGCAATGTGTGACAGCTCTCACGTGTTAGAAAAATAATTCTACTATCTGATGAGAATTTCTCATGGTTTGGGTTCTATCAGTCTGTACTTCTAAGAACAGCCTGGCTGTGTCACATCTGTACTCATCAGTGAGGCAGTTCTTTTCAAGCTGAACAGACCCAGCTCTCCCAACCTCTCCTCATACATCGAGTGCTCCTGCCCTCTGACTGTCCTGGTGGCCCTCTGCAGTTTGAGGTGAAGCTAATCTCGTGAGAGTGTCTTGCTCCTGCTTTTCTTCTCTGACTGCAAAGTTAAAAGCTTGCAGTACAAATTTGATCATGCTCTGCTGAATGCAAGGATGCTGCCTTTTCATCTTGTAGTGACTTGACCTGCAGCTTAACACCATTAGTCATTTTTACAAATCGCTGGTCGCTAAGGCTAGGACTGCTGCCACCTGTCTTTGTGGCATTTGCCTTGGGAACGCATGAGATACAGAGATTAATGGTGATGGTCTAACTGAGAAGAGACTGATGAAAGAGACAGAGGAGGCTGAAAAGGAAGAAAGCTCCCACGCTGCAAAGTGCTGCTTTCTGCCTGTTCCGTTGGCTGACTTGTAACCCAGAGAGTTCCAAGAGGTTATAAATCCTGAAACTGCCTTCTATCCCTTCTCTTGTATTAAAAACCTTCAGGGCATTCTCCTGGATCTTCTGGCAGAGTCTGGCTTCTGGAAAGACCAGCTCTGCCATGAGGAGTGCGAGTGAGGGAGGGGAATGGGAAGGAAGAATATAGCCCTTGTTCTGATGTTTGGCTGCTGTTGTGGAAGTGATCTGACGCAACAATCATCTCCCAGGTTACAGATTACGCCATTGCTAGACGCATAGTGGATCTGCATTCCAGAGTGGAAGAATCTGTCGATCGTGTCTATTCGTTAGACGACATCAGAAGGTACCTGCTCTTTGCAAGACAGTTTAAACCAAAGGTAATCCTGCTTTTCTAAGTTGTTCGGTATGAGGAGGTCCAAAGGAACTGTCGCTTCAGCATGCTTTTTTCATGCCAAACGCAAAGACACTCAGTGTAGTGTTTTCTCATTAAAGGAGCTGTAAACCCAGTTATTATCTAGAATCACAGCACACTTTGGAACCATGTATTCTGGTTTTTTTTTTGAACTCCAGAACGCAGCCAGCCCAGTGGAGACTGTTACAATCACTCCTCTTAACTGTTTTGGTGGCAGTTCTTAACCTTTATCTAGAACAACTGAGGAGTTGTTTCATAGCTTTCTCATACTTCAACATGGCTGTTGCAGAGATTTTTATGTTTTATCGAGTTACTACTTAATCAAAATTTTGTCTTTATTTTAAAAGGGCATTGTTCCTTGATATTTTTTTGCTTTCTTCGTGGTAAAATACAGAACATAGGGAAACTGCTCTAAGTACAAATTTTTGTGGTCTATCCAAATAGCAGTTTGGATGGGCTGTGTGTTAGATTTTTCAAGTTCTTCTAATGTTTCTCTTCTCAAATGGAAGGAGGGGACACCCTCCCTTACAGAGTTTTGAAAAGTCTCATTTCATTCCCACATGGGGGGATGTTTGTTTTCCAGCTGGATCCGTGTATGTGTGATTGGACTCAGGCTACATAGCACGTGTGCAAACCCATGTTAATTTGTGGAGTGTCTGCCTCTGTGTGTGTGTGTGCATGTAACATGGAAGGTAAATAAACAGAAAATTGAAAAATCTGCTGAAAATTAATTAATGCTTCAATACTTTTTGTAATCTTGTTACTGGAATAATTATTAGAATATAATTTTAACATGTGATTGTCACTGTATTTATCTATAGCATGTGTGTGGAATGACATAGAATATTTCAGATAAATGCAGGAGCTAGTACAGAAAACTCTGGAAACTGCCAATCCAATGCAAGAAGAATAAACTTTAATGCTTTTAACATGGCAAACTATCATTCTATCTTATGTCACAAAGATATCTAAGGAGTCTGAGGACTTTATAGTGGAGCAGTATAAGAGACTACGGCAGCGGGATAGCTCTGGAGTGACCAAGTCGTCCTGGAGAATCACAGTGCGACAGCTGGAAAGCATGATCCGGCTGTCTGAAGCCATGGCCCGTATGCACTGCTGTGATGAGGTATCGGGTTTTTTGATGAAAGTTTGTGTGAATGTTTCTATAAATCTTGTGGGAGTTCTGGCATTGCTGTTTGACTGTGGTATTGTACATATTTAAATCCTGTGGGTGAGCAGGAGAGCTTGGAGTGGTCATTCTCGGTCTGAATTTGTGTGCCAGAAACGCTGTATTTATGGTATGTCCTGTAAAACTGAGATTAGCTGGTCGAAACTGTGAACGTGTTTTTGCATTACAGTTGTATCAGCACTCTCAGCCTGTTAACCTGTCAAATCACAACAAATTGGAAGAACAACCCTCTATTAGCATCAGCCGCACTGCTGGTAGCGTCTCTCCTAAGCTGGTGTACTTTGTAATCTCTCACAGCTCTCTTCTGTCTGCAATCTAAAAAGCCAAAGTTCATCAAAGTATCTGAACTGCACTCAGAGTGCCTCTATGAGTGATCTGAGCTCCTCCTCACATCAGCCAGTGTTGAAATGCATTAACAGTAGTACGACTGCTGTCCATTCAGGCCCTGCTTTAAAACGCTGCAGGCCTTTTGAAATGTTGGGTTAGGGGTTATGTGACACATGCAGTGATGGATTTTTCCAGGTTTTGCTTTTCAGTTCCAGAGGAGAGTCTCATTACTTACATCTGTTCTTTTTCATATTGTTTCTGTTTCTTGCTCCGCTGATCTTTCCTCAAAATGTTCTTGGCTTAAGTAAAAATTTCATCAATGTCACATGTTCACTAAAGCCTGTAAGATTCATCAGGCTGCTTATTCCCTCCATAACCTCGTGTGAACTCAAGAGTACAGGTACTCTTGTATAGTGAGTTTGACTTGCAGAATCTTTACTCTTTAGGATTAATCAGGTGAGATGGGTAGAAGGCCCTTGGTCAGAGTCAGTGGCGAGTTTCAGGAGCTGTTGGGAAAAAAGCTTTTAACACTAGAAGAGCCATTGTGCCTATGTAATACGTGCTTTTTCAAATCTCCCTCAGGTTCACCCAAAACACGTGAAGGAGGCTTTCAGGCTTTTAAATAAGTCCATCATTAGAGTTGAGACTCCAGACATCAATTTAGACCAAGATGATGAACAGCAAATGGAGGATCAAGAAGACCAAGGTGGAGTCAATGGTAAATTACTTGCAGAGAATTTTTTTCAAGGGGGGAGGTACTTCCAGCCTTTACAGCTTTGCTTGTTTGAGTATGTGCTTCTCTTCCGTTTCTCTCCTATTTCTCATCCAATGAGGTCTAGGAATCTTGACTTCTGTTCTTAACTCGCTTACTGCTTCATACTGCTTGTGGCTCCACTCAGCTGGTTGCTCAGTGCAATGCTTTTTAGTGGCTTGGGGTATTAAGCAGTTAAAAGATGTTACAGATTTAAACCAGGGCTTGTGTCCAAACAGGTGAGGCAGAAGCTCCAGCTGGCATCAATGGTCTTGTGAATGGGACCAATGGCCATTCTGAGGACGTGAACAAGGATGCAGCACCCAAAGCTTCTCTTAGGCTGGGCTTTTCTGAGTATCGACGAATTTCTAATCTCCTAGTGCTGCACCTCAGGAAGGCAGAGGAGGGTAAGAATTTATAAAAAAGACAGTAGATCTGAGTTCAACAAGCAACTGTTACTGCATCTCATGCTGTTGCACTTTGGAATTTCACTCTTGCTGAGACACCAAGCTTGTCAGGTCAGGTGTGAACGTGTACACGTGTGGCTATACTACGTCTGATGATACAAATATGACTTCTTTGGACTTTCTAGCTCTGGCGTCTTAGTAATTTGTTAAAACCCAGTAAGTCGGGTCAACATAGCAGATCCAGAAAAGGATTTGTAGCATATGCTGATTTAACCTAGCTGGGAGAGTCAGCAGCATTGAAAACTGTAGCAGGAGCTTCAGTCCATGCCAACAACTACAGCCTAAAGTGTATCCTTAATGAGAACGTGCCAAATGGCTCCATCATTTCTTGGGAAGAGGAAACCTTTCAGTTGCAATGAGGCTGCCCTCGTAGTGAAGTGCAGCAGTTGTCTCATCGCATATACCCAATGCTACAAGGTTTTTGGAAGGGTGTGGAGACTACAGTATCCGTTCAAAGTGCTGAGTGCTTGTAGAAGGATGACTTCTTCAGGTGACAGTGATTGTCTTTTAACCTTACTTAGATAAAAGTTGTACGAGTCGTTAAAACTGCTTTTATTGAAGGCTGATATGATCGCCAGGCTGCTCATTTAATTTGTAAGATGCTTGGATACATATAACAGAAAGCTTCAATTCTCAATCTAAATATCTTTCATTAGAGCATGATAAAAGAGCCTCCTGTACAAAACATGACAGTTCAAGAAATAGAGGAAAGTCTGATGTTTCTTAAACATCTTAAGAAGAATGTCTCTCTTCAGTATTGTAAATATTAATTTATGAATCCTTTCTCTGACAGTTTGAATGGTATCTTACTGTGGCTGTGCTTATGCAAATTGTTTTCTCTGCAGAAGAGGACGATTCATCCTTAAAGAAGAGTGAACTTATTAATTGGTATCTAAAGGAAATTGAATCTGAAATAGAGTCTGAAGAAGATCTAATAAATAAAAAGAAGATCATAGAGAGAGTCATTCACCGACTTACGCATTATGTATGTATAGAGATGTGTGGGTAGTGAAAAGGGGTTTTAAATTAGTGCAGTAATTCATTTTTAATAGAATGCATTTTTAATTTGAGAAATGCTTTGTGCTTCTTTTATTTACTATGCAGTATAAATGCCTTCTTTGTTTAATACCTGTTAAAATAATTATAGAGGAAACACTGAAATAAAGATATGTATAAGTTCAAAGCGCCATATTGTGTTCTTACAGAAGTATAAGTGATATTTTTCTGTATTTCTGTAGTGTTTGTTAGTTACACATTAGGATAGAGAAATATGAACAACACTTTATTCGATAGATAACTTTAAGTCACAGGGGCACCAGGGTAACTTGGAGGAAGAAGTATAAAAATATAAAATACCTCTGAATTTTAAAGGTACAGAACCACTAGAGGGAAGTGTTCCCAGGAAGCACATACAAGACGTTTCCACTGAACATGATTGTTAATATAAGGAACCTGTTGAAGAGGGAGTTCACAATAAAAAGGGTTAAATAATTTGTTAGTAAGAGGTGCTACGGGTGTAAAAAGGAGATGTTTTTCAAAAAGTACTAACAAGCCTTTCTGTTCTTGTGCGAATACGAGTTTTTGTCTGTTGCCAGGACCACATCCTGATAGAACTGTCCCAGTCGGGACTGAGAGGATCAGGAGAGGAGCGGACTTTTGACGAAGATCCATATCTGGTTGTCAATCCAAACTACCTGCTGGAAGACTGAGGGCTGATTGCAGAGCTGAATAGTTGTTACGTGTTGGGAAACGTGTTCTTTTCTTACAGAGCTTGCTGTAGAGCGAACATCTTAAATTCCTGGGAATGCTTTCCTGTGGGATGCACCAGTATGTGGTTAGTAGTGTACAATGGCTTGTTTACCCTGAGCATAATTGTTTAAAGAAATGACACACTTATGTGTTAGTTTGGTTATAAATTCTGGGGTTTGTGCCATCATCCAGATGCAGAGGAGAATCATTCAATAGCTCTTTTCAGCACCAAACTCTGCAGGTGCTTCTCTTTTAAAAAAGGAGAAATTTGCATTGTTCTTCCTTTGTATTTAGTAGATTTTTTATGCTATAGGTGTTCTTGGTTTTCTTATTAACATAAATAAAAGATCATTAATTATTTGGAGATGTGTGGAGGTGGATTTGTTGTCACTCCTTTGTGGGATTGCTATTTTCTATGCCTATGCTTTGAGGCTGAAAAAATAGTGATCTAAATGCGTAACATCTTAAGAGAGACTAAATTTCCTGGATGACAGATTCTGATTTTTAATAAGGTCTCTTAACTTCAAGTCAAGGATAATGAAAACTCTGACTGCTTCTCTTTTTTTTAGATGGAGTAAAGATATGTATGCTCCTGTTGCATTTGTAACATAGAAAATTGAAAATAGCCAGGCTCACAGCAAGGCTTTAAGTCAAGAGGTCAGAAACTCGTATCTCGATGAATGTCTTGGCTTGTAAGTGAATTGAAAACTGTCATCATTTGTGAGGGCTTTTTAAGACTATATTTGTAAACTTGTTTGTAGATTTTTCTACAAGAAAATTTTACTTAAATTTACTTAAATTAAAAATACCTGAATATTTGTCTTGTCAACTGATACCAGCACCTAAGAAATATTTGTAATAGCATGAAAGATACTAAAGCTATACTTTTTAAGTATAAATAGTGTGAAATAACTGTTTCTGAAGCAGGTCCAGAAATTGAGCGGGTTTGTAAGACAGTTGTCTTTTTCCTGTTAGCCTCTCCCAGCTTTGGAGAGATATGTCCTGGTCTAACTAAGCTTATCATTACAGATAACAGTCCTATTTAAAGAATCATAAGTATTTATCACCAACAATACTGCCACATCACTGGGCCCTAACTCGCTAGAGCTGCAGTAACTTCTGACCACTGATTTCTATCATGAGCTGCCTTTTGGCAAATGCTGCATTTCATTAAAAATTGTCACCTACCTGCAAAACTGGTTTCGTCTTGTTCTGTATCGTTCATTTACTTTCAAAATAAGGACAGGAGGATCCTTGTACTTCATTACATGTTTCCCCTTTCCCCAGTTTTTATTTGATAGTAATTCTTCACATGGGAGAAAGTATATTTTCTGCTTCTCTTTCCCCAGCTCTACCAGCTTCAGAGGCAAGGAGGGTGTTCTCTGAGTTAACACTGTGCTGCTGAAAAATAGGCACCAGGTGGTGCTGTGAAGTTCTTATTCAAACATAAAGGGGGAAAAAGAGTACATAGTTTTTGAGAACAGGAAGCACAACACTTCAGTGAGCTTTTCAAGGTTTCCTAAAAAATATATTCACCTGGGAATCAAATGGCCAAAGTACACAAATTGCAATCCCTGTATAAGCTGTAAGGTTGGCTATTGGAGTGATAGCGGAGGTTGAGAGACATTTCCTACTGTAACTTAAAGCTAATATTGCTTGACAGGGCAATAAGTTTCCGACGTGATTCCAGATTTGCTTTAGACAAAATGCTGGTTATTAAAGGAAACTAATTCTGAGGCGGAACTGACTTTTCAATATAGTTATCTCAAATTGTACGGTTAGTCAATTTAAACATGTTCTGTATTTGGGCGGCAAATGTTCTCTGCTCTACAGTTTTGCTGTATTTAAATGTAAAAAAGTTGAGTTCTCTGTCCTGTGCAGTGCTTGAGGTGGATGATCTGTATGTGCTCGCCCTGCTGAGAGAGCATGTGTTCTCAGGGGTGAAGGGAGGAGTACTTAGGAAAGCAATAACATGATATTCAAATTCTCAAATTCCTTAATGTTATGAGGCACAAAGACACACGCTGTTGCTGCTGCCTGGATTGACAGAAATGCCAAAGTGGGTAAGATGCCACATCTCAGTTTTCCTTTATGTACTCATTGTCAGAGCACAAACAAGCCTCTTGCTGTCCTGTACACCTTGAGCCATAGTGGAACCCAGCCCCAGCCATGCAGATAACGCTGCTCTTGTTGTTTTCTGCATCCAGGGCTGTGCTGGAATTCATCTTGGGCCAAAAAAAGCCTATTAGGAGGTGAAAAGCATTGTCTACTTATTTTAGTTTCTTGTGAAATGGAGGCAGTGTCAGCAAATGTCAGTTGATGTTCAAGCACAAAGGAGAACCTGAGCACCTCAGAAAATGTTTCCACATGACCTTTCGCCAACTAATTGTTTGACGGTGTTTCTTATATTCATCTATGGATTGAAAGTCCTGATTTGTTATCATTTTAGTGTCAGCTGGTTCTGGGAACATTTATCTGTGTAATAGATAATCACAGTTAAATATTACTCCTACTGTAATATAAGTAGCATGGAATAACTGTTTCTGAAGCAGAAATGGAGCTGATTTGTAAGACAGTTGTCATCTTTCTGTTGGTCTCTCCCAGCCTTGGGATAGGTGGGGAATTTGCTCAGAATTTTATCACCGTCGCTGGACCCTTATCCAGCAAGTTGGTAAATAGATGGCATCTGCAGAACCATGTCCTGCCTAAGGAAGACCAGGGCCCTGCTGTGGCTGGAGCCCAGGATTATCTGTGCCAACAAGTCCTTGTGGCTCCTGAGCTGCCCCGTTACTTCTCCCAGCTTCGTGAGGTTGGGGTGACGCATTACAAAGTCTTCCTGCCGTGGGCACGCATTCTTCCGACGGGGGATGCCAGGAAGTCAGATGAAGCACAAGTGCAGTGCTACCAGGAGCTGCTGGAGACTCTGGTTGCTGCAGACATCAGGCCGGTGGTAGTTCTGCATCACCAGCGCATCCCTGGCACTGTGGCTCGGCAGGCCGTGGGTAGGGAACCCCACGCTTTTGCTGACCTTTTTGTGGAATACGCAGAGTTCAGCTTCTGTGTTTTTGGGGCGCTGGTCGACGTATGGCTCACCTTCGGCGACGTGCCCCACGTCCTGGAAAGCCTGCCTTACCACGATCCCCAGTTGCGAGCCCAGGCCTTCGCTGCCGCTCACGAGAGAGCTTACGCTCTCTACCATGAGAAATACTCTCTGGCAGGTAAGGAGAGCAGTGAAGGGGATTTTTTTATATGATGACTTCACAAATATTTTGTGATGGGATTGAATAGCAACTGCTAAGTGCAGTCTGTGTGTGAATGTGCTGCCGGCACTCTCAGAATTACATAAAAATCCTCGAGCAACAGGTTCCTTCAAATGCTTTATTTTGATAATTGTTTTATAGTTTACTGGTAATTGCATTTTACTTGAAATAATAGCCAAAACAGCTATGTGCATATGTGTCCATATTTATATTTAGTCTTTTAAGCATCAGGGAAGCATTAAACAACCTCCAGTTCATTTGAGCTAGTAAGAACTAGTACAGGAACTAGTACTTCAAACCCGGACATCATAGTTTTATATGTTTTTTCTCGAAGGGCTGTTGTCCATGTGCTCTTAATTTAAAGACCAGCAGATGCCCCTGATAAACTGTAGTCTTAAACTGTTCACGTACCAAACGTTAAATGTGTTGTATAATGTAAGTGGGACTGGGACTTAGGAAGAATCTTTGAATCCTGCCCAGTCATCTCATTTTTAAAGTCTTATTACTTTTCTCGGTGAGGATTACAATGGCTGCCGTTTCAGCTAAGAGGGAAAGATCACGCATCATTTGGTGGCCGTGCTCATGTGTGTAATAATCAAGCTATTTCATAGATGATATATTTCTGAGTACCTCTTCCTGAGCCACAGACTAAAAGCTTCCTGAAACGTACCTCATGAATAAACCAGACACAACAAATCACCTGTGGGATGATAATAATGTGAGGAAGTCTGCAATGTACTTTCCTCATTGCAGATACTTGGGTTTTATAGTAATCACATCTTAGCTTTTCCTGTGTTACACAGAGGAAGAGAATTTCACCTTTTCTCTGGTGGGTACCTGGGATTTTCTAAGCAGTTGTCCTCTTGAGTCTTCTGCCTGCCTTGGTCTTGGAGTTCTTCTGTCCCAGGCAGACAACCAGCAGAGCTGGCTGAGTCATTATTGGGTTTTTAAAAAAATGTTAATTAATTAATTAATTTTTAATTTCTGCACTTGTCAGGAGTGCTTTCCAGTACAGTTCACACGATCTGATGAGAGCTCTTAGAAGTTGCCCAGCTTCCCTCCCACATCACCTATCCCTCCAAGTTCCTGCCATCCCAGCTTCTCAGCAGAATCTAGCACAGAATGGGTTTTTAAAAATAACCGCTGCAGAACCACCACGAAGACATGGAAGTTAAAGATATTACTTATAATTATGCACAGATCGGAAGGACACCCACTGGGCAGCTGGATTCAGATCCACCTTCCTGCAGGCAGCAGTGTCAAGATGTTCATGAGCAGTCATGATGAGACACGATTTACTGACAAAGATACCTTGAACTCTGAATTTCTGCCTTCTTCAGCTCTGTTGAAATCATAGAGGGTCGTCTAAAATCAGCTACCTAGGACACTGTCTGATAGTCCAAATCGTCAAATCTTTCCGCTTGATTTTAAAATAACTGCAGTGAAGTGAAATTCTTTTAATTTGACTTAACTTGCTACCAATAAGCTGTCTTTTTTTTTTTTCCAAGGTGGAAAGCTGTCCGTTGCTTTAGGAATGGGTGATGTCTTGGATAATGCTTCGTCAAAATTGCTTTCAGTTTATCTTCAGGTAACACCTTAATAGATTTTTTTTTCAAAATTATATAAATTTGTTATGAATTAACTTGATTTTTATACACGGGCTCAAGAGACTGGTTGCAAGTTAAGTAAAATTTTAGCAAGTTGACCGATTGACCAATTTGGTAAATTTTACTTATTTGATTAGTCTGATCATGTGAAGCTTTCTGATTTTAAACACGACTTCAGCATCCTGTCTTGCCCTGTAAGCACTGCTTACGATATATGGAGACATACTTGTTCTCATAATTGGCAGTTTTAGCAATATATACACTTAAATGACAAGAGGTCCTCAAAGTGTCCCCATTGTCATTTTCTTTGCAAGTCTACTTAATACACCACCAAGGAGACTGATACAGTATGTTAAATAACTGCTATTTAAAAACCTGCTGATTGTGTTAAAACACAGACTGAACTGCGCTAAAAGCGACCTGGTTGCACGGGGATAGCGCAGCGTGAGGAGAACATAATCCCTACCAAACCGGTGACATCCTTTCTGTAAAGGTCACACTCTCCACTGGTAGTTGTCTTCCCCTTAAGGGTGTTGATGGAGGATACAGTGAGCAAACAGCAGCACAGGTTTTTTTGCTTGTTATCACAATCCTTCAAAATTTAGTTACAGGATAAGGAGCATTGTAGGCGTGACAGTTCAAGATGTGGTTTGTAGAGAGAGGGAAGATGTTGTATTAGGTCAGCTGACTAAACTGGAAGAAAACCTTGGACTGACAAATAACCCAAAAGCTTATCGGTGTTTTTCCAGCTTTATCAGCTGGTTTAATCAAAGAATATGAGCTATTCCCTTGCAGCTGATGACTTCTAGTGGGATGACACTTGTAGTTGGGAATGGTTAAAGATTTCCAAAGTGGACTTTCCCCAAAGGTTTGTTGATAAGGCCTACCCTGAACCACATTGTTGCAAAGATTTTTCTATCTGATCATCATAGACAGTCTTACTAATTAAAAAATCAATGGTAAATCATTAAAATTAAACTCATAAACACTCCTAGCATTTTGTTTAGCTGTTTGAATTTTACTTTGTTTAGGAGAGATACAAAATGCACCTTCCCATGTCCTCATGCTGTCCAAGGCTCCCATATAGCTGTGTGGCTTCTTGCTCCAGCAATGTGTCTTTGTCAAACATTTCATAATTTTATAAGTTTTTAGTGTAAAACCTGCCAAAATACGTTTTACTCCAGGATGATTCTTTTCCTACTTCCAGAATTCGGTAGACTTTCTGTCTCTCAGCCTTCAGTACTGCTGTGGAAATGGAACAGATTTCTACAAGAAATTGAATGAATTCCAGGTAATGTTATGTGGAACATTGCAGCAGCAGACAACAAGCCGTGGATAGAAGAGGAATTTCATGTTTCTTGATGCTTGTCTAAACAATCAGAGAAAAATAGTGCGTAGTATTTAATGCTTATTCTGATGATTTATGAATTTAACTTTGAAGAACTTTATCACCAGTTTCAGTCTTCTACGTATTTCCTGTTCTGTATTAAAAGCAACAAATGACAAGAGTCTGTTTTTACCATCTGGCTGATGCTTCTTTTCACACAAGTCTCTGACCTCTGGTTTTGCAGAATGTCTGGAAGGACACAGAGATCTTGGTTTTTAGCCTGAAGTTCCTTGATTGTGGTTCCATGGAAGGGAATCCTTTCAGACCACTAGCTGCTATTGTCACAAGTAAGTGGTATATTTCAAGTAGGAGGAAAGCTTTTTAGCTACCTCTGCATGGCAAATTACAGAGGAAATTCAAAATTGTCCAGTCCAGACCACTGCTATGAGATGGAGTAACTTTATGGCTTCTTTCGTAGCCTTCTTGGAAAATAAAGGTGGGTGGTGAGCGTTGAGGGCGAGGAAGCAGGAAATCTTCCCAGAAGTTTTTTATAATTTTCAGGTTGGTCCAGAGGAGGATTAGATTGGCTATTAAGAAACATTTCTTCAGTGAAAGGGTTGTCAAGCGCTGGCAGAGGCTGCCCAGGGAAGTGGTGGAGTCCCCATCCCTGGAGGTGTTTAATTAGGGGTGTGGTTTAGTGGTGAACTTGGCAGTGTCAGGTTTACAGTTGGACTCGGTGATCTTAAAGGTCTTTTCCAGCCTAAATGATTCATATCTATTAGAATTTTTTAACATGAAGTTTTAAGTATCTAATAAAAACCCAGCATACTTCATCTGAGAAAAAATAACTATTAGTTATGAAAAGCACCTTGTTTCTAAGGGTGTAATTGTATGTACAACTCATGCCATGCAGCCTGTGGCTTCTAAGGTGTGAGTGAGTCCATCACTGACCATTTGTTTGTTTTCAGCTATTAATAAAGAAGAGACACGTACAATTGGGTATGATGTTAATGAGTTCTTGGACTTCACATCATCTCATATTTTAAGGTACAATGTTTGTCTCTTAAATCAGATACTATACTAAAATGGTATCCTCTAGAAACCTATGAGGCAGGCCGACACCAGGCAGTTTTAGTGGTGAAGTGTGCTGTTAGTTGCTTAGAGGATCGAAAGGAATGCTTTTCTCCTGAGCCCAGTTTCTTGCTATTACAGGCAATGTAGTCCTCTTCCACTCTCTCATACTTGGTTACCCAAATTGCACCTTCAAGCCAATAGTAACAAGTACATTTTTCAAGCCTTTTCAAGAGCAAAATAGTTATAAATAAATAAATAAATACAAGAGAGGCTTTCCTCGGGGAGAAGCCAATTGGGCCTACAGAAATGCAGGAGATTCCATTGTGCAGGAAGATGCTAAGTGTTACAGAAACAGGATTGATTATATATATATATATAAGATAAATAGCACTTGAGCTGCTCTGCAGTTAGCTGATTGCACTCCACCTTCATCTGCTGGCGGGATGGCAGTGGGCTGGATGGAGCACATGGCAAAGGAACTATACCCTAAGTAGCTTATGTGAGCTGAGTGGGGAGCAAACAATTCTTTTCTGGGTTTGCAACTTTGTGGCACTGGCATTCACTCTGGAGATTTTAATTTCTTTTTATTCTATTTCCAGCAAAACAAATACTCCACAGGAGGACACAGACACTGTTCTTGCCCCTTGCTCTTATCAAACAGTTTGGGAAATGTTTGCTAAACAGTCTGAATTGGAGAGGGATTCCTTTCTGCAAGATGTTTTCCCGAGTGGTTTCCTCTGGGGTGCGTCCACAGGTGCCTTTAATGTTGAAGGAGCTTGGGCAGAAGATGGGAAAGGAGAGAGCATCTGGGATCAGTTTGGGCATGCAGGTCATGTCTATGGGAAACAAACAGCAGACGTGGCGTGTGACAGCTACTACAAAACCAGCTATGATGTTTACCTACTTAGGGGTCTTCATCCCCAACTGTACAAATTTTCTGTATCCTGGCCTAGAATCTTCCCTGCTGGCACCAACAAGACCATCAACTACAAGGGTGTTGATTATTACAACCAATTAATTAACCGCTTGCTAGACTCTGACATTGAGCCCATGGTGACTCTGTTCCACTGGGACCTCCCACAGGCTTTTCAGGTTCTTGGTGGCTGGCAGAATGACAGTATCATAGATGCTTTTGTAAACTATGCAGACTTCTGCTTTTCCACTTTTGGGGATCGGGTCAAGTTCTGGATTACTTTCCATGAGCCTTGGGTTATCAGCTACGGTGGCTATGGCACTGGAGAGCATCCTCCAGGAATCACTGACCCAGGAGTAGCATCTTACAAGGTAGGAACACAAGAATAACTAGGATCTTGCTGTTACCATTGTTGTGTTGTTTTCCTCTGATGGCTCTGTGTTATAACTATGTTCAAGTGTAATCTGGTCTCTGAGACAACAACTTGCTTGGTGGATTCATGATACTTGCAAAAAATGGGTTAGTTAATGGATGCTAGATGTTTCTGGTTTATTTTTCTATTCTGAAAGCTGGTGTTGATGGATAACCAGATTCTGCTGCTTGTTCCAAAACCTGCTGCACTCTCTGGCTGTGATTATTTGGTTTTGTGAAGGTTTTTTCTTTCAGATGGAGACAACATTCCCACGTGGAGATAATCTCAATGCTTTCTGCCCCCAGGTGGCTCACACAATTCTCAAGGCTCATGCCAAGGTCTGGCACTTGTACGATGACAAATACCGTTCTCAGCAACTGGGAAAGGTGGGGCTGGTGCTGAATTCAGACTGGGCTGAACCCAAGACTCCAACCAACTCTGAGGACTTGAGGGCAGCTGAGAGGTACCTACAGTTCATGCTCGGCTGGTTTGCTCACCCTGTGTTTGTTAATGGTGATTACCCAAATATCCTGAAGGTTCAGATCCAGGAAGTAAACCAGCAGTGCTCCACAACAGTTGCACAGCTGCCCCAGTTTACAGAGGAGGAGAAGTCTTGGGTGAAAGGGACTGCAGATTTTTTTGGTCTTTCCCATTACACTTCCCGCCTGGTCAGTGCCGTGACTAACAGGACCTGTACACCAGGCTACGAGAGCATCGGCAACTTCTCCTTGCATGTAGATCCTTCTTGGCCACAGACTGCCTCTTCTTGGATCCAGGTCGTCCCTTGGGGATTAAGAAGGCTGCTGAAGTTTGTGTCCCAGGAGTATACAGGGACAAAGATCCCAATATACATAGCAGGCAATGGTGTGCCAACAGAAGACACAGGGAACCTTATTAATGATACTCTGCGAGTAGATTATTTCCGCCGGTACATCAATGAGGCCCTGAAAGGTATGAAGAAATCTGATTTATTTTATTTTTAATAATGGCAACTAGTTATTCTGTCCCTTCTGTGGTGGTTAATTGTAGAACACTACCACTTACGCGGTGGTACGAGGTCAGCTGCCCATTGTGTGTGTCCTGTGAGCTCATGTACTTCACCCTATCTGGTTTAACACTTTAAACACTTCTGTCACTACTCTGAGAACGGGGTTGAGAGGATCAAGTGCCGTATGCTCATCACCAACATGTTTAATACAGTATATTTAATAAAGTTTTCCTGACAGTGCTGCTCTGTGTATCTCAAGGGAGTATCATGGAATTCTCTGTTCTGTTTTGATATGGGAATACGTTTTTCATATAGACAGATTAACTCAGCCTGAACCCTAATGCCAGTCCCTCCATGCGCTCCCCTGGAGATGGTTTGCCTGCAGGCAAGCTCTTGCCTGTAAAGATCTCCTAGATCGGGGCTGAGCTGCCTTCACTGATTAAGCAGATTAACTGACGGCACCCTGTGTTAGAATTGTTAGGGAGATATAAATATCTTAATCGTTTTGAGCAAGGGTCAGAGTATGCTCATATCTTTGAAAACTGTGTTTCAATCCATGTAAAAATAGTGTTAGTGACTGAAGTTCTGGGCACGTACAGAGATTTGAGATTTGAAATAGAGATTTGGCTCGTACTCTCTCAAGATACACAAATCTGTACTGTTACAAAAGCTTCATTAAATATGCTGTATTAAATAGGTTGATAATCAGTGTACGGCGTTTGATCTTCTTGACCTAGTTCTCAGCACACTGATAGAAGCATTAGAAGAGCTGCAGAAAACACAATTAACTTTGCTGTTTTGCCTCAGCAGAAGGAAAGAAGATGTGAGAAATGAACTTTTCTGGGATGAGAGGGATTTAGGGCTTTTTTGTAGGTAATGTGAGAAAGGATGCTGGACTTCCCTCTGCCGGTATAGGAGACGCTGTTCTTGTAGAAGGAACTCTCCTGTGCTCGGGGGAAATAGGCGAGCACTCAACACACTTAATGTTTCATTTTAACTATTGTGTTAAATCTAGAAGTGTACCATATTCCGACATTGATAAAATGTGCTTGAAAATGAGCTCAGGGAAAGGGATACCAGTGGCACAAGTGTCCTGTACTCGAATATCTCTTGATGAATATTTTTCTCATGCATTTTTATCTATAAGCATCTGCCCAGCTCCTATTACACTGCTGACTGCTTTTCTTGCCAGATACTCTTAAGAGTTTGGGGGGTTTTTTTTGCCTAAAAGACTACTCATAGATGTTTGGCTGGTCCCGCTATTACCCACAGTCGTGATGTTTACATTGTGCTGTGCTGTGTTCATGAAATGTTCAGGTGAATAACAGTGCCTTGTACTGCTTCTGTGACAGCGGTGAAACTGGACTCTGTTGATGTTCGGTCATATATTGCTCGATCTCTGGTTGATGGCTTTGAAGGCCCAGTGGGGTACAGCCTAAAATTTGGGCTGCATCACGTGAATTTTGAAGACAGCAACAGACCAAGGACTCCCAAGGCATCAGCTTATTTCTATTCCAGTGTCATTGAAAAAAATGGTTTCCCGCCCAAAGTTTTGGACACATGTTCTGCACCAGTGGTGTTTGACCTACCTGTGCCATCAATGTTGCTCAATTTACCAGCATCCGACGTTCCCTCCAAGGCCAAGGTTGTGTGGCAGAAGTTTTCATCTCAAACAGACTTTGAAAGGGACATGTACTTTTATGGGACGTTCCCAGAGGACTTTACATGGGGTGTGTCCTCTTCTGCCTACCAGGTAGAGGGAGGCTGGGATGCTGATGGCAAAGGACCCAGCATTTGGGATAATTTCACCCACGTCCCAGGGAATATAAAGAATAATGAAAATGGAGATATAGCTTGTGATAGCTACAACAAGGTGGAAGAAGATATTTACCTGCTGAGAGCCTTAGGGGTAAAGAACTATCATTTTTCCCTGTCCTGGGCTCGAATTTTCCCCAGTGGAAGGAACAACTCAATAAACGGCCATGGAGTTGACTACTATAACCGTCTCATTGATGGACTGGTCAGAAACAACATCACTCCAATCGTTACTCTCTACCACTGGGACCTGCCCCAGGCTCTCCAGGACATCGGTGGCTGGGAGAGCAGCGTGCTGATTGACCTGTTCAATAGTTTTGCAGACTTCTGTTTCCACACCTTTGGGGACAGGGTGAAGTTTTGGATTACGTTCAACGAACCCCAAGTGATTGCCTGGGTTGGCTATGGCACTGGGACATTTCCACCCAACATCAATGACCCTGGCAGTGCTCCCTACAGGGTTGCCCACATCCTACTGAAAGCTCATGCCAGGGTCTACCACACGTATGATGACAAATACAGAGCGAGCCAGGGAGGGATCATTGCTCTGTGTCCCAACATTGACTGGGTTGAGCCGAAGACACCAAGCGACCCCAGAGACCTTGAAGCTGCAGACAGGTACCTGCAGTTTTTGGTGGGGTGGTTCACACACCCGATTTTCAAAAATGGGGACTATCCTGAGGTCATGAAGTGGAAAGTTGGGAACAGGAGTGAGCTCCAGAACCTGCCATCGTCTCGCCTGCCGGCTTTCACAGCGGAGGAGCGTGAATACATCAGGGGCACGGCAGATGTTTTCTGCTTCAACACCTACACCTCCAAAATTGTAACCCATGCAACAACCCGACTGAGGCCCTTCTCTTATGAGTATGACCAGGAAGTTTCAACAAAGGTTGACAGCTCCTGGCCTTCCTCAGCTATTACTGACCAGCGGGCTGTGGCCTGGGGGCTGAGGAGGCTACTGAACTGGATCAAAGAAGAATATGGAAATCCTCCAATATATATAATTGAGAATGGAGTGGGGATAAAAACCAAATCAGATGTTGATGACAATTCCAGAATATTTTACTACAAAACATACATTGACGAAGCTTTAAAAGGTAACGGTGTTTGCTTTTGTTCTATTGGTGTGGTGTGTCTCCTCTCTAGATTTCTGGTGACTTTATTCCTCAGAAGAATAGTTTTTAAAAGTGGTTAGTATCAGTCTTTAGGTATTCTGAACACAATATAAACATAGAGTTTCTTTGTTTTAATGATCTTCTTTACATGGCTTTGTACTTTGTATCCTATAACTGTGAGGGTTCTCTTAATGATCTTAGTTGACCAATGCCAGCTCTTTGAAGCTAGAGGTATCTGTGTGCTTGCATGTGAATTCCTTGTGATTCATTTGATTGTACCCCTGATGCTCTTTCATTTGTTTCTGGTCTTTCAGCTTACAAGTTGGACGGTGTAAATCTGAGAGGATACAACATTTGGTCTTTCATGGATAGCTTTGAATGGTTGAATGGTTATGAGCCAAGATTTGGATTGCACCAGGTTGATTTTGACAATCCCAACAGGCCAAGAACCCCAAAACGCTCTGCTGTGTACTATGCAGAAATCATCCACAATAATGGTATCCCGTTGCCAAAGGAAGATGAATTTTTATATGGAGAGTTTCCAAAGAACTTTTGGTGGAGTGTGGCAACTTCAGCATATCAGGTTAGGAAACCAAGAAGGACTTTTAAAGTGTCTGTTCATGGTTAATTCATTTTGGATGAGCCACCTACAGCTTTTGTAGCATTAGGTTTTACCATACCTGGGGGTTCGTGTGACAACTGCTGTAAAAGGGAAGAACTTGGAGCTATCTAAAGGCACGTGGTTATACCACAGGAATTGAGGCAGCAGCCTGGGCCTCAGAGGAGCCATCTGACATGGGGCAGCAGCTGAACCGAAACAGTGCCTGTTCTGTGACATCGTACTTTGCCTTGAGGCCCAAGAGGCCTTACTAGTTTGGTACAGCAAAAACATTGCCATTTCTAGGCTTAAACTGATAAGTCAAAATATTGTGTGGTGCCACAAAAACTAAGAGGCTGAATTCTTTGCTAGGCCAAGACCTAAATTTGGGTTTTACTAACAATCCTCCCCCCCATCTTCAATTACAGATCGAGGGAGGATGGAGAGCAGATGGGAAAGGACTTAGCATTTGGGACCAATATTCTCACACTCCCTTGAAAATCAGCAATGATGACACTGGAGACGTAGCTTGTGACAGCTACCACAAGATTGAGGAGGATGTGGAAATGCTGAAAAGCCTCAAGGTGTCTCACTATCGCTTTTCTATCTCCTGGTCCCGCGTTCTCCCAGATGGGACCACCAGATACATCAATGAAAAGGGACTGAACTACTATGAAAGGCTTATCGATGCTCTTCTAGCAGCTAACATTATGCCTCAGGTAACTAAAAATGGTAGCTTTCAGGTAACTAAAAAACCAGCAGAACTCAAGTCTGACACTAGAGGCAGATGTGTTGTTTCCATCCACACTCTCTTTCACCAAGAAATAGTTTTTCACCATGTTCTGCAAGGGAACATGGCTTTTACATGAGCAAATGTACTAGGGATGTAGTGATGTGTTACAAGTTACTACCCAGAAAGATCTCGGTAACCTTATTTTTGGCTGTTTCCAAGTACTGTCTCGTCCCTCGTGTGCTTGGAAGTGGATTCCACAAAGATCTATGAAGTCAACTTTCCAGAGACTGAGGTGGGACTGACCAACTCGTAGTTCCCAGGATCCTTTTCCTTGCCTTTCTTGGAGATGGGTGCAGCATTATTCTTTCCCCAGGATTCAGGAAGCTTCACTGATCATCATGGTTTGTCACAGAATGTCCTAGGTTGGAAGTGACCCACAAATATTATCGAGTCCAACTCCTGTCCCTGCATAGGACAGCCCCAACATTCACACCCTGTGTCTGAGGATGTTGGCCAAATGCTACTGGAATATTTTCAAGCTTAGTGCTGTAACTGCTTCCCTGGGAGCTGTTCCAGTGCTCCACCACCCTCTAGGGGAAGAACCTTTTCCTAATATCTAACCGAAAGCTCCCCTGGCACATCTTCCTGCCATTGCCTTGAGTCCTGTCATTGGTCCCCAGAGAGAAGAGCTCAGCGCCTGCTCCTCCTCCTTCCTTTATGAGGAAGCAGTAAAAGGCTGTGAGATCCCCCTTCACCTCTTCTCCAGAGGAAATGTGAAGGACACATAACGGACAGTGACCTTACCTCTGCATCCATCAGCTTTTTCCGTTGAGTGAATCTGACCTCTCCCCATAGTCTCAGAGACGCAGCTTTTGTCTGCTCCTGCCTGTGTGCTCCCTGCTGCTGGCAGTCCCTGTGCTCCCCCAGCGCGTAGGAAGCGCACATTGGCTGTGCCAGAGCCTGCAACCGTGTGTATGCACAGCGTACAGGGGGCCATCCAGGGCCTACACAAGCATCAGATCATGCCTGAGCCAGCTTTTGCCTTCGTGGTGTTGCTCTAGACTGGTCCAACAGACATACCAGCAAAAACAGGTATTCAGTTGGACTGCTTTCACCTGAGAGCCGTTCTTCACTGAGCAATTCTTGCTGTCACAGAGTGGTGGGTTTTGATGAAAGCTTCATCTTCACCAATAGGCACTCCCTAGAGTTCAAGTGATTTCCTTAGGTCCTAAAGAAATTGAAACACTGGCAAAAAGGTATTTATTTTATTTGAGTGCACAAGTGATTGCTACAAACTCAGACTCTGTTAGGAACAGGTAGCTGTAGATCAAAGCACATTTTATTTGTGTTGATGAACAAAACTGGATTATTGCCCTTATTTCCAAAAATAAGAGTGACTGGCTGAGTCCTTTCTCTTGCTGTCTCTCCCCACAGGTAACTCTCTATCACTGGGATCTCCCACAGGCACTGCAGAATGTCGGTGGGTGGGAAAATGATACTATAGTGCAGAGGTTTAAGGAATATGCTGAGCTCCTTTTCCAGAGATTGGGAGATAAAGTGAAATTCTGGATAACCCTCAATGAGCCCTACAACACTGCATATTTGGGCTATGGCCTTGGCACAGCTGCTCCAGGTAAGACTGCTGGGCGTAACCTCAGAGCTTTCACAGCACTGTAGGCATGACTCCGCTTTATGCTGCAGCAGAGTGGGTGCCAGGGGCTTGCAGAGGCAGAGCCAGGAAGACAGCACGATGGGGATAAATGGGGTTTGGACTGCTGTGGACTCCTTTCACTTTTCCTGTTCCCTCCAAGACCCATCCTCCTTCTTCTACTTCTCTAATCCACCCCTCCTCTGCAGCCTCCAGATTACATTTGCTGTCTGGAGCAGACCCCACTTCCAGACCAGCTCCAGGGACTGTGGAGAAGGGTTTGGGCTAGAGGAGGGCCAAGCTCAGCTGTAGGTAGAAGCAAGGGAAGGGGAGAGATGGGAGGTGGCCCGAATACACAACTTTTTGCTCTCCCTGTTGGCAGCCACAGGCTGTTGCCAGGGCTGGCATCCCTGCACAGGCAGAGCTGAACCAGCCTGTGTCCCACTGCAGGGGGAGGAAAGGACAACGTGGGTTCCTGCACAGCATTCCTGCTGCAGTGGCACCTGCAGTCATCTCTGCCAAAGCAGAGAGTCCAGCCCAGGGCTGGGACTGGAGGCACTGGATGCTACACATCTATTCACTCCCTGGCAGGCAGTGCTGGGTGTTGTATACACCTGGGAAGCAGCCAGTGAGAAAGGTGGGAACTGCTGCTCCACAGCCTGTGCCGTCACTATCTCTGCAGGCATCTCCGTTCGGCCAGGGCGAGCCCCTTACACGGTGGGGCACAACTTAATAAAGGCGCACGCGGAGGCCTGGCACCTCTACAATGAGACCTACCGGGCAAAGCAGGGAGGATTGATCTCCATCACCATCAGCTCTGACTGGGCAGAACCAAGGAACCCACACAAACAGGAGGATGTTGATGCTGCCAGACGATACTTGCAGGTACAGAGACACCCACTCACAGCTCTCACTGCTGCTGCTCCAGGGTTTGTTCGTGGTGGCAGCTTCATCCTGGATGCTGGAGATACCCACAACTCAGGTCAGCATCTCACTGCCCCAGCCTGAAAGAAAAGCATGAGGCAGAGGCATTGCAAAGAAATGTATCACCCTTTTCTAGCGGCTGATCAAATATACAGCTGAAATGAGACAAACTATAATTGCAGTGCCAAAGGCTTGTTAAATTTGCTGCCATTAATGGGCATTCCTGCATATCTCCATGCAAATTCAGGTACCAGTTTTTATGCAGCACATGAAGGAGAAATGGTTAAATCTCTTGGTTTGGTACGTATTTTGTCCTTCTCCTTTATTTCCTGGATTAGTTTCTTCTAGGGTGGTTTGCTCATCCCATTTTCAAAAACGGTGATTATAACGAAGTGATGAAGAGGAGGATTTGGGAGCGCAGTCTGGCTCAGGGTCTGAGCCAGTCCCGGTAAGATACAAGGCAAGGCCCATTCCCGCTTTTGTTGTAGCTGCT
The DNA here is from genome assembly GCA_033558185.1 of Dromococcyx pavoninus. NCBI lineage: Eukaryota > Metazoa > Chordata > Aves > Cuculiformes > Neomorphidae > Dromococcyx > Dromococcyx pavoninus. The sequence goes on along the minus strand of JAUMJL010000276.1, from coordinate 23,073 downwards.
GGGCTGAAATCTGCTTTTCTGAAAGAAGTGATCAATTTCAATGACTCTGTTGTCATGCTGCTGTAAAAATCTTGCTGTATCCTCACAGAAACACTCCAGTGTACATTTTGCCTGTTTCCTGTCTTTATTTCTCTTGCAAACTAAATTTATTATTACAACATATCACCTGGCCATGGGTGTTTTGGGGCCCTGGTTACACGAAGGACATTGAGCTTCTGGAGTGTGTCCAGAGAAGGGCAATGAGGCTGGTGAAAGGGCTGGACCACAAGTGTCCTGAGGAGCAGATGACGGAACTGGGGTTGTTTAGCCTGGAGAAAAGGGGGCTGAGGGGAGACCTCATCACTGTCTACAACTGCCTGAGAGGAGCGTGTGGTGAGGTGGGTGCTGGTCTCTTCTCCCAAGTAACAAGTGATAGGAAGCTGCCTCAAATTGTACCAGGGGAGGTTTAGATTGGATATCAGGAAAAATTTCTTTACTGATAGAGTGGTGAAGCACTGGCAGAGGCTGCCCAGGGCAGTGGTGGAATCTCCGTCCCTGGAGGTGTCCAAAAAAGGTGCTTCAGGTCATGGTTTAGTATGCACGGTGGTGTTGGACTGGATGATCTTAAGAGTTTTTTTCCAACCTCAATGATTCTATGGTAAACATGTTTTAAATGTTCTTAAAATTATGTCCTGAACTCGAGCACTGAGAACTCATTGTTGTCTCCTGTTTTCCATTCCCACTGATTACTCTTAAACCTGTTTTCCTCTTCCCTTTAATAGGGGATTGATGTGTTATATTAGATCTGGGCTATTCCTGGTCATTCAGAAAATGTGAATCGATGCTTGTTTTGAAATGAAAGAGATGGTGGAAGAGTCAGTGTGTGCTCTGCAGCAAAGGCAGGGCTCTCTCTGTTATGTTTTTATCTGTGCCTAAACCACTTGCATCCTCCAGCACTCTTTTTTTTGACACGTTATTTCTTCTCTGGCAGTTGCTGCCGTTAACAAGACAACAAAGTCGCTGTGTGTTGCTTTATCAGGTGCCCAGGCATCTCAGCCTGGGGAAGAAGTCCCCTCCTCAGGCAAAGGCTGCAAATGGTTGAACATCATCAAACCAGGAGTGCTGCCTGCATTTTCAGCAGGGGTTACCCAGGGACCTGATTTGCGGGAGAGTTTTCTCCCTCTTCTGGCTTACAAAGGGAGCTGAAACCACACTCTTTTTTTTTCCGGGCACCCTGGAAGCCCCTGACTCCGTTTCTTACGCTGCGTAGGGCTGCAGATCCCAGCTGAGGTGTTCTTCTGTGAGGAGGCCTCATTTATGAAGGGAACCAAGCATTTTAGGTTTCAATGGTGGCATTCACTCTCAGAGCCTGGTTCTCCATGTCTCTAGGGTTGGCCCGTGTTCTTTCCCCGTGTGTGTGTGGTGCCAGTACCAGGGATTGCCAGCGTTACACTTGGGAGTGTGTTCAAAACACAGATCTCAGGGAGAAAGATTAGAATTTTTTATTGTTTCCTGTGTAGAAGCCAGAGTTTGAGACAACTGTGTAGGAGCCTCTGCCATGACCTACCAAGCACTACAGCTGCTGCCTGGAGAGGAGCTCCTCTTGCAGCAGGTGCCTCTTCCCCTGCTGTGTGAGGGCCGCTACAGGGTCAGTGCACACAAGCAAGAGAGCAGTGTTGGGGGGGTGCTCATGGCAGCTCCCCCCAGGGGGGACAGGGCTCCTGGACCTCACGGGCTGCTGGGAGGCACCATTTCCTGCTTCCTTCTGTCAGAGCTACTCATGCTCTTGCAGGATGGTGGCCTGAGACAGGTCTCTCACAAACACTGCAGCTTCGGGTCTCCACAGGGATGCAATGAGCACAGGACAGCCAAAATAGTTGTCACCAGTTCATCCCGGCACATTCCTGACTGCGCATGCATAGTTTCTTGTCTTGTAAGGCTGGATGATGGTCAAACAACTTGTCTGACCGTGAGCAGGACCTCCAAACATCAGGTGTCTCTTCTGGTCAGTGAAAGGTCTGTGCCTCTCTTGGAGAATGTTAGAGCAGGCAGCATGAATTGCATTTTCTAGCAAAAGCTTAGTTTAATTTATACACCACAGCTGCGGAGGGGTAGAAGCAAAAGAAGGGGAAATCCTGACAAGACTTACATTTTGATGGATTTGTTTTTCTCTGTTTCCTATTGCAGACTTCCAGAATTTACTGAAAGTGAAAAAGAAAGGATTAAAGGCACATATGACTACTTTGGTCTAAATCATTACACTACAGTTTTAACCTACAACGTGAACTATCCTGCTGGTGTTCTGTCATACGATTCCGATAGGTAAGAGATGAATGGAAATGTGCACACCTGGAGTCTGGGCCAACTGAGCAATGTAACCCAACAGCAAATAAACCCACGAGATGGATATTTTAAGCGGTTACAACCAATACTAGGGAAAATGTCCCCAACAGTGCCTTGTGGTGCTGTTATTGTCACAGAAGGGCAGCAGCAGAGCCCTTCTTTTTACAGGTGTGATGATAAAAGTGAATGTTTAAAACAGAAAAAAGAAAATCAGAGGATCAAATACAGGAAGGAATCTGGACTTCCAAGGGGTTTGGAGCTCTGAACAGTGTCATATTTCCTGTGCATAATCTGCAGTCTGAACAGCCAGATTGTCCTGGTTTATGGGTGCTGATCCATTTGCTGTTAAACAGTTGTCAGTTCCCTCAACACAGGGGGGTAAATATAAGTTTGAAGCCTGCATAGCTAAATCACTTTGTGTTTAAGCATACATGAGTCAAGATTTTTATTTAGATGCCAATTTCTTTCCCAGCTTCAAAATGTAAATGCCTTCAGCCACATGGTGTGAATGTTGTCCTATGCAGGGACAGGAGTTGGACTCGATGATCCTTGTGGGTCCCTTCCAACTCAGGGCATTCTTTGATGCTGTGATTCTAAACAATGGGACCTTCCCAGGTTTTCTGATGAGAAGTAAGGTGACCACACACACATGGTGAATGTTGGTGGTTTTCTGAAACATTTCCATAGCAAATATGTGAAATTATTTTAACTTCCCTTTGCTGCTGCATCCCAGCCCCGGTGGTTTAGCCCCGTAGATGGACTCTAGGCTGTGTCTTGCATTCCTGGACGTAGGTGTAAATGGCCACGGTGTGGGCTCATGCACTACGTGCATTGAGCAGTACAAGTACAAGTGTCAAAGGACAAAGATCAGGAGGTAACATCACATCCTCAGCCACAGCTCATTTAAGGAGGATATAATCTTGAAGCAAGGCCTGGGCAATGTTTTCTCCAGGCTTGTGAGCACCAGCACCACCTCAGCACGCTGTGCTCTTGCCAGCCTGCTCCAAGGTCACCTCTGGCTCAGTTTCCCCCAGCGCTCAGCATGGGCTTTCTCGCCCCCACAGCAGTGAGGTGCCAGGCACAGGCACTTGGGACAAGTCCCTTGATCCCTGTGTCCTCCTCCTCTGCAGGGGTGTAGCTTCAGTAACCGACCGCAGCTGGCTGAACTCTGGTTCCTTCTGGCTGAAGGTGACACCCTTTGGTTTCCGAAAGCTTCTGAGATGGATAAAGGAAGAGTATAACAACCCTCCCATTTATGTGACTGAAAATGGGATCTCAGAAAGGGGAGCCTTGGACTTCAATGACACTTGGCGAACACATTACTATCGGAGCTACATTAACGAAGCACTGAAAGGTAGGAATGATTATTTAAATCCGATCATCCAAACCTCAAGGGAACTGCAGTGTCTCACCACGACTGATGTGTATAAAGCAAGTTGTGAGGAGCTGAAAGACCACTGCCCTCATGCTTGCATGTTACACAGATTTTGTCTGTGCCTATTTCTGGGACCCTGTGGGTTTAGCAGGAAGTGGCTGTGGGCAGCCACAACCTCGCAGGGAAAGGGGATCTAAAGGAAGAACAAACTCTGGGGCTGGTGGGGTAACTGCAGCTTCCCTCCCGGTCCAGCTGCATCTGGCAGGAGATGGTTTCTTTGTTTGATGGGTTAACTGTTACGAACACCTACTTCGACTTCTGATTTGACTTCTGCTGTGTCTAAAACCTGCGTATTTTAAAAACCAAAACCCCAACGCACACTGGTTTCAGTTACAGCAATGGCCAAGCAGTCCCAGGGAAGGGCTTTTCCAGTTTGCTTCCCTGACACACTGGGAGCTGCTGTCCCCATGTCCAGCAAGGGTGTCACCTTGTTTAATTTCTTCTCTGCTCCTAAATCTCCAATTATTGGAGAAAAGCTTTGGTTTTTGGAGCAGAGCACAGCAGCCTCCAGTGCTGGCAGCACCCTGGGTGCTTACTGGCTGTAACTTGACAGCTGAGCTACATCAGAGCAACTTAGCCAAGGCAACACTGAGAGAGGTGGGAATATGGATAAGGCAAAACGAGCGAGGCCAAGGTGGCCGTAACCTCATGGCACTTGGCACCACCCTGCTGTGCAGTGACCTGGACCATCTTTGTGCCACTGCCAGCCTATTGGCAATGCCTCCTGTTGCCTAGCTGCTCATCTCACTGCTCTCTCTGGTCCCGGCAACAGCCGTTGTGCTCGACGGTGTCGACTTACGAGGCTACACCGCCTGGACACTGATGGACAACTTTGAGTGGGCAGTGGGATTTGATGAGAGGTTTGGGTTCTACCACGTGAATTTCACAGACACCAGCTTGCCACGGCACCCCAAAGCCTCTGCCAGGCATTACTCGCAAATCATTAGCTGCAATGGGTTTCCAGACCCGGCAACAGGCCCACATCCCTGCCTGGAACTGGAGCCTGAAGGTAAGTGATGTGGCATAAATCCTGCTTGTGTACATCTGATTCTAATCCCAAAAGATTTCCATAATCTGTAGTCTCTAAACACATCACTGCTTCTTGCAATATGAAGGGCTCCAGAAGCACACTAAGTCTGGTTACAACTGAAGACATTCATGTGGAATTACACGCTTCTGCATGGAAATCCAGAACAATGACTGCCATGCAATAGCACCTTGATACATGCCCATCTCCAAAATCCAGCAAAAAAAAGCTATTTTATTCTACTTTTACCTAACAGCACTGCCTACAAAGTTTTCCAAACCACACACATTCAGCCTTCCCAAACCATTTTTTCTAAACAATTTTTAATGCTTTGTGCGAATCGGTGTTTTGGGTAAGCCCTTGGAAATGACGTCATTTACGATCTCTGATCAAGAAGGGGACATTAAACGACGACCATTTCAGTGGGGGGGGGGGGGGGGTGTTAGGTAACTGTTTTGATCAGCTTGCTGGGGTGAGCAGAGAACACCCACCTCTTCTGGAGACTCTAGTTATGCCAGGAGCCTCAGTTGTGCCTTTACTCTGAGTGTGAATTGTGTCACTCCCTGATCTAGAAGAATTACAGCTGCTGCCAAAGTACCAAACAGCAACATCAAAGCCTTATATAAGCAGGAAGCAGTGATGCACACGCGTGCAGGGAAGAATCTTCTCCAACCGTGTACTAATGCTCTTACTGTTTTCCCAGGGACAGTGACACCCACAGACACCGTGCCAGGCCCGGCCAACAGCGTGAGATTTTTGGGATTGGATTTGACATCACAAAATGCAGAAACAGCGCTCTATGTGCTCTTTGCTCTTTCTGCAGTTGGAGCATCGGGCTTGGCTCTTTTTGCATTTATGTATGGAAAATTATCCAAAAGATCTCATAAACCATCACACATGGAACTCAGTAAACTGTGAAGCTCCCACTTGCTAAAGCATTTGGTTTGTTTTTTATAAAAGAAAGCCTACAGCAGCCTGCAGGAAAAGAAACCTGCATGTAGTGCTGCAGCTTTGTGCCTTGCCTCAAGTACGGCTCCCCATCATCCTGGTTGTTTGCTCACCAACCTCAAAATACAAAGGAAAACAGTTTTCTGCAGTAACTATTTTTTCCCCCAGGCATTATTGATTTCTTAAAGACAAAAGTAAAATTGCTTGTTTCTATCTGCATAGGGGTTCTGAACTTAAGACTTCCCTCTGTTCTGGCTGCCTTATCTCTCATTGGATGATGCAGGTCTCTTCCAGGGATTTTAGCCCCCAGAAACCCTACTGCTTCTGAAGCATTTTCAAGAGAAGTTCCTGTCTATACTGGTGAAAAATGCCCTAGCAGAATGCATTGTCCTACTGCAGCTACTGTCTTGGGTTCCCCCCACCCTCCTTTATTTCACATGAAGTATTTTTTTGAATAATATATCACAAATTATTCAAAAACCCAACATGAACAACTCCCAAGCGAGGTCATTTAAATGGAACAAGACGTTCATCTGCTATGCTTTGAATTTCAGTATGTGATCCTGCCTCCCTGCTTCTCTGGGACACAAGTTCTGCAGAGGGACTTTACAAGAGAAGGCAGTCATGTTTTCTGGAAAATATTTTATTGAGTGCTCAGGGAATTAAAAACTACAAGATTTTGCCTGCAGTTGCAGAAGAAAAAGTTAAACATAAATTAGTTAACTGATATGCTACTTATAGTGCTTCCGAAACCCTCATTTTAATCAGTCATTGCCGATCACAACCTTTATATTAATTAATATCTGGCCATTAAATTTATGTAGCAGAATATTTATAGATTAAAAAGTGCCTCTCTATGGCAGTAGGGTAAGGATTATGAAAGCTGATAGATTTTCAGTCTTTTTAACTCTTTGCTTCTAGGCCTCATTACACCTACTTGATTGTTCTGACTTAGGTGACTTTATTCTGTACTCCGCTGCAGAAGAAACAACTCCGTAAGTCTGTCAGTCCAGAGCTGTAGTTGACTTGGATCAAATAAAGAAAAACAAAAAAGCGCCAGACAGCAATCGCTGTAGTTACTCAAAACTACATTTGTTGTGTAGAATTTCCATTCCAAGTATTGTTTTCATCCTCTCCATCGTCTTGTGTCCTCAGTCTATATATTTTACCTTCTTTTTTGAAGTCTTCTCCCCGCTTTTCCACTGCTCGTTTCCTGACTGCTTGCCTAGGGTACAAAGGACAGTGAGATTGGACAGTTTTCCCTGGTAACAACTGCATTTATTGCATTCCCTTCTTGCGTAACGTGCATCCTTCCTTATCTTATCCCCAACAATATTCTTCAACCCTTTGCTTCCATGGGAAGTAACACCCAGCTGAGAATTTATCATTCAGCAGTCACACAAACAGACAAGAACCTTGGTTTCCCTGGAAAGCACCCGCCACTGAAATGATACCTGGCTGCTTTGTGAGAAACAGCCTAGCGGCTCTCCTGGTACAGCAGAGCTCCCATTCTCTAGGTAATACAAAACCTTCACTGTCAAAGTCCAACTGCAGTTCCTTGGGTTTCCTGCACATCCATACCGTAACAGTTGGACACCTCCTTTTCAGTGTTTTTCTTCCAAACAGTATTGGATTAAGCGAAGCCCACGTTTGTAGTTACACTTGAATCCCTTGTACATAAATGACTGCAAGACAATGCTTTTTCTACTCTATAATTCAAAATTGAAGCAAACAATAAGGATCTGGCTTAATCGCACATGTAAAGACCAAGAAATCCCACACAGGGCTGCCATGTGATTTACCAGCCACCGGGTTATCCCTTTCAACCACATAGAAGGATGGAAGGGGAAGGCAGCAGTGATGAAACAGGTAGAGTTTAGTTCCCCACTACAGAATCAAAAGCATTCAGAAACATCTACCTCGAGCAGTTCCTATTACCTGCTTTGCTCCACACTGGTCGATGTCGATGGATTTGAATGCTCCTGCTGATGAGGTGATCTCACAGCAGACTGTGAGGGGGGGGGACTTGTGAACAGGAAGTTGCTAATAAATCTCCACACAGCTAAGAGGGGATAAAGTATCGTGCCCAAGAACTTCCACAGGTCACCGCCCGAAGCCTGAACAACAGACGTTGCAGGTCTTCCTGCCTGGCCACGAACAAATAAAGCAAACCTGTCAGATATTGCAGTCGTGCACTTGTAGAGAATATTTCATCCAAAATTTAGAAGCAGCGTGGCAGACACAAGAGAACTTTGGTCACATATTAGACAACTATCTATGCCACCATTTATCTGCTTCAGAAAAGTCCTTCTCCAAATCAATCCTGACAAAAATTAAAGTAATTTTGCAATCTGTCTTACGCACAGAAAAGACCAAAATTCGAGCCAAATGTTATCACATCCGTACTGAGAGCGGATACACAGCTACAGAACCACTGTTTGCATGGAAACCAAAACAACACAAACAAGAAACCAATACCTACCGGCAGCAACACTACTGAAGCACTGGGTGCTAACTCTAGCTCCACTAATTTCTTTCCATAATCTTCTTTGGTAAACTCCCTTCTGGGAAACATAGTCGCCAGCGAAAAATTGCCGTAAGTGTTACCAACTGTCTGTGAAAATAAAAAGAAAATACATTTGATTTACAACTGCTCACTTTAAAACTGCAGATTTGCCAGTTCAGTATATCTTGCCATATTAACCTGAGTTCTATATCAAACTACTGATCTCCATATGAAGAAATGAAAGATTTTTCACATCCTCCTATAACAAGCGATGTACTGCAGTAATATGAAGGCAGTGGGTGGCACTGCCGCTACCAAAACCCCCTTCCAATAAACAAGAAGGAAAGCAGCTGATGACTACACCACAAGCAATAACCAGCTCATGCTACACCAAGCTGCAATCAGCACATAGCTAAGAACACAACACTCATTTACCTGTGCAGCAAACTGCCTTGCTTCTTCCAACCGTGCTTCAGCTGGGAACTGGTTAGTAAAGGAAGATCCATCTGGGAGGCGGAACTGAATCCTGGCTATTGCACTGCAGGACATGTATTGGGGTCAGTCAGCATATGAACACTTACACACAAATGCTCCTGTGGCTGTACCTTGGGTGTATTGAAATGTGAAAGAGAGGGACAGTCCTCCTACTTATGGCAACACGTACCATGCACACAGGGGCAGCTCTCTTCCCCAAAACATGCTCTCCTTTCTCTACAGCAACTCACCTTCGCTCCTTTTGAGATGCTTGTTTTCTGGCCTCTATTTCAGCCTGCTTAGCCTGAAGAGCTGCAGCTTTTGCAGCTTCTGCTTCTTCCTTTGATTTTGCAAAGCGAGCTGCTCTCTCAGCACGATCCTGAGAAAGGACCAAACAGAAAACTTGATTTTTACCACAAAGTGTAGCTTAATATTCACTAAAATAGAGCTACGATCTGCACCCAGCACCCAACTACACAGATGTAAGCAGGCCATATGGAGGAAAGACAGCAGTGCTGTAAAAAGTTACTCCCTGACAAACTGCCCGATATTGTGCCATTCTTTAAGATGACATTTTTCAATGAGTCAATTAATGCAAATAGCTGTTAATAGATGATCTTCCCATGCAAGTTTAACACTTCAGTGAAAACAAAGGGAAAAATCTTATGACAAGTTACACAAATACCATTTTAAGTAGTAAAACAAGGCCAAAACCTAAAAATGAGGAGGGATTTCAGTTGTTACCAACTCTTTATATCCATGTATGTACACACATAGATATACAAATTAGAAAATACCCCCCCTGCCATTTTGAGACCAGTGGTCTTCTGCATATCCCACAATTAAATATTCCCTGTGGTTCTGTTCCAGAACGATGCTTAAATTTCAGTTATATTTATGTTTGAGTGACAGAGAAGTTGGTATGTTCATTCAGATAGAAAAGCTCATCATGAATATGAAAGCAGAAGTTTCACGTTATACACAGGAAAGGCTGCATAAACTCCAAACACACCCATTGTTACCACACAAGGGCACAGGATTCCAAATGGAAAGATGGGCAATCCTTCAGAATTTCACCACTTGCAAAAGTCCCTTGTTTTAGTGCACCAGTGGCCCTTGTGAGAGAGGGAAGCAGCAAGCTATTGACCAAAACAAAAAAAATTACCCTTGCAATCTGTTGTCTTATACGCTCTCTAGCAGCCCTCTCTTCTGCCTTTTCTCTGTTCCTTTCCTCCAACATACGTTTCGTCAATTCTTCTTCCTGTCGTCTTTTGTACTCCAACATTTCTTTACCAGTTTTTCTCCGTTCAATTTCTTTCTTAATTTCTTTCTGAATAAACAACAGCCACACAGAAATTGGACCATGAAATTGCCTTGGACAAGAGTAAGACAAGACTGAAGTACATTTGTTTAAAAGCGATTGAAGCATTTAATCAAATGAGGGTACAAAAAATTGCAAGTGGTTTCATATTTTTATGTTACCTGTTCTTCTTCTTTCCTCTTCTCTTCTCGTCTCTCTTCAAGCTTTTTTGTTATTCTAAATTTAAAGAATAAAGGGAAAAGTCTTAAAATTGCAATATCTTTTATTAACATTTTAAAATTTTAATTTAGCATTTGTGAAAAACACAGAAGAACAGGAACACATAAAAATCAACATGAGCTGTAACAGAGTGCTAACACCCAGTGTAATGGTAATGATTCATTCAGAGGCGGATGTACCATCCGTAAAAGGCGAGGTGGTGATTCGCTACCCACCTTCCAACTATTAAAGAAGTTCTAACATTCCTTCTGTCCTTTTTCTGCTCAGTAAATGAAGAATCTTATATCTTACTGCTGAACCAACTTGGAAGACATACAATTAGCAATATTATTTATGGTCTGCAGTAACAGATACTAACTCTCAATCTTTGTAGCTATTTAAGGCATCTGCTTTCTTTTGCACATCACTTCCTAAAATGGAAAGCAAATAATATATAGCACTGATATAGATGCACATGCATGTGGTCTCCTCTATCCAGAAAGCTTCCTTAGTATAAGAGTTGACTTAAAAGAAACATAGTAATTTACAATATATTTTGAGTCTGGAGAAAAGGTAGGCACAACCAAACAGCATGAGAAGTCAGAGTCAGAAAAATTTTGTCTGTACGATAGCGGCTTTGCTGCTTTAAGAGGAAACTGGAGCTTTGCCTCTTTATTCCCCTGAAAGAAATGCTGTAGATACATGCAAATATGGCATAATTTACAACTAATGCACCTTTTAGAAAGGAACTTCAGTATTTATATTGAAATATTGACTTTATATATATATATAAATTGATAGCAAAATAAGAAAAAAAAAATCCAGAAATTAAGCCTGTTTGTTCAAAAAAAACAAACCAAAAAAAACATCTCCTGAGAAATAAATACAATACATTAGGGTCTGCAAAACACTTACCTTTCTACTTTGAGTGTAAGATCATTCACAGGCTGAGCATCACTCACTGGCTCATCTGAAGAATTAGTTGTTTCCTGGTTTGCTGGACCTGAATTTGCTTCATCTTCAAGTGATTTACAAGAAAATAATGCATAAGAGAAAAATAAAAGCTATTTTTCTTATCATAAGGAGTTATTATGCCCATTATTAGCTATAATTTGCAGCAACTAGGATATCTCAAGGAAACAGGACTCCATCCCCAACGATTTGGTTTCAGGTTACTAACCCAAAGGAACTTATTTAATCGAATCCTGTTTCAAGAAAGCATAGACAATTTTTATTGCATTATAAACCACAGACTTCCACTCATTAAAACTGGGCAGAATGACAAGTTATTCTTCCTTCTAGAATTGCAAAAAGCATTCCAGGATACACAAGTTTTTTCTCAAAAAGTCCACTCAATATATTGCCTTTTATGTACCATCAAATAACAATTTAAGAAAAGGAAAACTATTTCAGAAACAAATTAGCCAACATTCGTGTAAAAATACTAACCATTACCAGCAGAAGGTTTTATTGTCTTAGGCACTGCAGACTCAGGAGAGTCACAAAACTCTCCTGCTCTGCATTGCTTATTTTCTGGAGCACCATCAGACTGAGAGGAGGGACAGGCAACAGATGACTGATTTCCATTTTCCAAAGGCTGCCCTTTTACTGTGTGCATCTAAGAAATTGGGGAAAAAAAACCAAGACTATGAAACTTCGAATATTTTCCACAGGTTCGAAGGCCAAGACTAAAGTATTGGAGATTCAGTCCTATTTAAAACATAAAATTAATATTATCACGTATTGTTGAGTACGATGCAATCATACATGTAACATTTGCTACACAGATGATCTAAAACAACCTTTGCCACAAAGAGACAGCGTAGCGCTTCTGCATAGTGCTTTCCAGCCTGCTCAACTTGTGTACTGAATAGAAGTTCGCAGATTTTGTTGTCGGAATAACATAGAACCAATAATTCATACTTCCCCACAGCACGTGCTAAGGGCCAGGGAGCACACCGGACTCAAGCTGAAAGATCCAGCCTGTTAGCAAGCGTTACCTGTTGAACTTTACGGATTCTGTTAACAAGCTCTTCAACCGAAACACTGCCAGCAATTACTTCCAAAGGAATTCCATTGTCTCCTATAAAAAAACTGGATGGAATGCATACTACAGGATCTGCACAGCAATAGTTAAGGGCAACAAACAACAGAAGTTTGTAAAGTAACTTTAAAAGGAAAAGCAGAAGCCCCTCCTACAGAACCTTCTAGCCCTGGTGACCTCCTGGTCACCAGTAGCCAGTGCCAAGGGAGGAAGAATAAAGCACAATAACAGAAATGCTGGAAGACATTGCATACAAACAATTAGTATTTCCTCTTTTCTTTGAAATGGCTTAAGCCACAATATTTTTCCCCAACACACACGTATCCGAAAATCGATTATGCTTTCACTTGAAAGATTTCATTTTAGTGTGAAACAACATTTTATGCATACAATATTGAATTCACTAAGAAGATCCAAGGTAAGTACTGAATTCCCTTTCTCAGTATCATACAGAATTCCTGAGCTATTTGCAACAACCTACTTAAGGCAGGCAGATTTCATCTAAATGCATGCCCATATCTGACAGAACCAAATCCACTACCTGGTCTTCTCCCCTCTCTAACTCTGAGCTCCAGCTAATAACCTAAGCATTGCTTTTATGTTTTCTAATGCTGATCAGTTAATATGAATGGATTGTTTACATAAAGCTTTGGATAATATTCTATTTGGAGAATTACACAGAATTAACATTAAAAAAAACCAACTTGTTCACTTTGTCTAAGAACTGTCACAAAGCTGAATGGTACCTTTTAGTTACAGTTTATTGCATAGTCTTGTGCCACACAAATTGTTTTTAAAAATGCTGCTTGTAAATCTTTGTTGTAAGAACAGTACTAATTTGTAAAGAGCAATTATCTGTAATCATAATGTAGCAATTAAATTGATCTCAAAGGATACAAATTTGAGAGAACTGCAGGCATGCTTCACTGTTTAAAAGAAGAGATTCATTTAGGAAGAGCAATCACTTCACAACAACTTCAGATTAAGTCTTTCATCAAAAATAACTGTCCTACCACCACACACAAAACTATTTAAACAGTTCATGGAACACCAGAAGCAAATTTGCATTGCATCTTCTCATTAATATTTTGCATAAGTGTTGACATGGTGACAATCCCTGGTAATCACAGGTGACTACAGAAGATTTAGGAAAACAGTGCAAAAAAGCAATTCAGGAAAATGACATCTGGCCTATTGAGTGCAAGCAATCCCATAAATCCAATAAAAAGTCCATACAGCATTAGAAATAATATAATTTTGGGACATGTCAATGCACTTCCTTACATGGACTGGAACACTTAAACGTAACAAAAATAGCTAAATAATTTACCCAGGAACTTCAATACTTCTATGTGTTAGAACAGAGACAAATACGTTTTCTCTGCAGTCTTACAGTTTTTTATCACTCTTAATTTGTTGTGTAACTTGGCAACTGCCTCGAGTCCCTGCGTTTTATTGCCAGGTTTTTTACATAACTTTTGTGTCTCTGCCTGTGGAAAAATGACTACCTCAAGCATTCTTTTATTCATACTGAAACACAGTTCAAAACATGCAATGAATATTCTGCAGAACGCAACAGGAAACCTGGAATTTTCTTAGGCTCTAGTGGCTACAGAGCACCAAATTAATTTATGATCTGGAACCTTGCTTTTAGACTGCCTCCAAATCAGGGCGAGGACTTCAAAAGCCTCTTACATCATCATCAATGAAAGACTAAGAGACAGAATAGGTTCAAACCTTTTGGTGTCAATTTTAATAGCAACAAAACCATCTGAGGCAGCTTCTGTCACCTTCTCATCTTCCCACCTTGCAGCCATCTCAGTAGATTGTTCATCCTCACCTGCAAGATACAGCACACGTGTGAAGCTAAACCCATCACAAAATACTGTTTCTGGTCTGATTTTAGGTTTGCTTCAGTTTCTTGACATTACCTTTGAAAGACCCTCTTGTGGTTATTTTCAAGTCATTTTTATAATTGTTTGATAATTTGGAGACAACTAGTTCACTCCAGCTGATTCACCTTGCTAACAGGCCAAAAACCTAATGTACCAGAAGTCCTTCCAAGCCAGAAAGCACGCAGCTCTTGCAGCCATTCAGCCACATGGTGAGCTGATCCAAGGGAGTAGAAGGGACTGGACTGCAGAGATGGAACACAGGTAGAGGAACTGGAGGTGACTGCAAGTATGAAGATTGGCTTGATTGCATCATCTAATTACACATCCACCAAAGAGTCTCATTTGCATGTTACAGGGAATAAGCTTATGCTTCAATATTGTGTTTCCACTCTTGTAATATGCAAGCTTATCCTACAGCACAGCCAGAGCAAACCACTGCTTCTCCCTGACATTAAGCCTCACCTGCTAACATGCTAAAACTATCCACAGCTTATCCCTCACTATAAATTTAATTACATATTGGTACCCTAGCTGCTAAAAGGTAAAACTACATTTTCCACTCCTAGTACATACATAATGCAGCAAATGAGCTTTCACAGTTTGATGTTTTTTTAAAAAAACCACACAAACCAAAAAGTATTTATTTGCAGGATTATCTGTAACTTAGTTTTGTAGTCCAGACCCTGACATGAACAGTAAAAGTAGGAGGGGAGGAAAAGGGAAGGAGCAGCACACAGGAAAAAGAATAACAATACAAGAAGAGCTACTTCCTTACTTACAAGGATAAGGGAAACTGAAAAGGTAACCTGGGGCCACAGAGTAAGAAGTGTTACTTTAATCAGAGGAAACAATGTCAATCGTACATTTATCTTCCAAAGAACCAGTTTAGTGAGGGTGTGGGTTAATAAATAAGATTCTGATGAATATGAACCATCTTTCAACAAGTAAGCTGGCCTGCATCCATCAGTTTATCTTCAATCTGTATTACCTCCTAGCAGCTCGGAATCGACTGTACTCATGATGAAGAATTTGAGTCAGAAGTATAGAACTACGGCAGGTCCACTACTGAATGACAACAACAAACCATTTGTTTCTTCCCAGCTGCCATTTAATGGAGTATTTTTCACTTGTTAAAGATCAGGAGTTAAATGTGCAATCCTCTGATGAAGCATTTCTGTCTTAAGGCCGTGACTGCCTGGCCACAATGTTTCTCAGAGCAACATGTACCAAAAATATACTGATAACAAAATGTTTTTCATGCACATGTATTGATTTTCCCCTGGAATTATTGGAGCAAGTAAGAAAGTATTTATCTTTATTATTATTATTCTACCTAAGCAAGTAAATATTTAAGATATTTTAAGTAGGAACCCTTCCTCTTCCTTTAACCGCAGTGCTTCAAACTGTGGTCACCCGATACAGCTGTTCTGTGAGGGCGCTTCAGCCTCCTTCCCCCATTTCCAAATACACAGACAACCGCTTCACCACACACTTTTTCAGGACACGTGCTCATCTGATTAGGCTACTAAAAATATCTAAAGACTTGCCTAATGCTAACTTTTCAATACAAACAACTGCTGCTGTAGAAAAAGAATGTCGAAAGACACAAAGAGGTCAGACTGTTCACAGTACTGTCTGAGAGATGTGACCATGAACGAAAATGCTGATAACTCACATTTTATAAAGCGCTACACTGTGAAGTTCAGTTTAATATTAGTCTCATGTATCTTTTTGTTTTGAAAACCCTTTCTCACTTAGTGATTAAGGTTCGTTTATTACAGTTTTGCAGGAGTAATTACATCCTGAAATGAAAACTTCCAGTCACAAGAACAGCATCAGAAAAGGTCAAGAGGTCAAGCTGAACAGAACTTGACATTATTGCATAATTATGCTAAACTCTGAGCTACCGCAACCTCCTTGGAATTTTAGTTCCTATGATTCTCCAATTTCTTATGTTCCTCAAACAAAAGTATCAATTTATTTTACTTAGCGGAAAGACTTGTGCACAATTTGCAATCACACTTGCTCATCTCTTAAAGTTGGTCAGGTAAATTAAGGTATCTATATAGGGAAAATGTACCCATCGTTTCTCAAGTGATTCAGATAATTATAAGAGAGTCTTTTCTACAATGATTTATTTGCTGTACAAGGAACTCATTCAAAACCATCACAGGTTGTTTAAAATACTTAAATTCCCCTATTCCTCAGCAAAAATCATCAGGAAAAAGCGTTTTCCTTTCAGGAGAAGAAGGATAAGCCCAGTGACTTCTCAATGTCCATCATTTCATAACTACTCAGTAAGAGTAAGGATTGCCCATTCTGGAAGTGATGGAAAGCCAGGGCATGAAGCTGTTCCTTTTTGTCATTCAAGTATTTACCTTGAAAAGTGCTTTGATACAGCACGACTACAAAATACTAACAAACTAGCTTGTTGATTGCAAATCTTTGATTTGTGAAAAAATAATCTAAAAATAAAGTTATGAATAAAAGAAGGAGTGCTTCTAAAAGTGTTACTAAAAAGAACCAGAAACACTTTACCCTGAAGTTTTTTCTTCTCTTCCCCCCCCACCCCCCTTCATTTTTTTAACTTCTGGAAAGCAGTTTTTACAAGTGGTCTGGTACTTTCATGATCAGAATACATCAACTTTTGGAAAGAATAATCTTAAACACCTCAATCGGAACAGGGGAGGCATCTGAGGCAGGTTCATCTCAAATGAACAATTAACTTTACATCAACAACTGAAATAATCAGGATTTTTTTAACTCTGCAGGCCACAAAATAGTCTACAGAACAGCTACCAGCAAGGGCCCAGACATTGACCAGACCTGTTTAAGTATCAGGAATACTTTTTCCTTGCGCAGCAGCAGAACCTATTAGCAATTATTTGATGCCACAAAGCAACTTATCTGTTCCACAAACACAACTTCTTTTCTTTGTGTGTACAGAAGCCTTTAATCTAGTATCTCACTGTAAGATTTAAAACCAGTTTTGTAAGGTAGACATGCTTCACCTCATGCCCCCTGGAGAGTATGGAGCAATCCCTTTTACTGCAGCTTCCCATTAATTCAACAGGATTTGTAATACACTCACACATGAACATGCCATGAAGGTTCTAAAAAATACAGAGCGCTAGGATTATAGTTGCAAACAAAAATGTTCAAGAAAAAAAATCTGGTTGAACAACATGCAATTGCAGTCACAAACACCGCCTCACTGTTCAGATAAAAAGCCACATTATTCCTTGCTTGACTGGAAAATATTCTAGAATCAGAGAAAGTAATCCAGTTCTTCATTTCCTAGCGCTTGGTTAGAGAAGTACAGTGAAGAGGGAGAGGAACAGGCAGCTGGCAGCAGAAACCAGAGATGGACCTACCAGAATCCAGTATTTTTTGTCAAGGCTGCATCTAATAGCCATCCTCCACAGTGGCCACGCTAAAACTAAAGTTAATTTATTTTTTCTGTTTCTCTAATTTCTGTTATTAACTTTTTGTCTCCCTGACTTAAGGAAATTTGTTTAATTAATACCAATCAGAATCAGAGTAGGATAATGAGAAAATAAAAACTAAATCTTAAAAAATCTTCCTCACACTTCTCCCTTCTTCCCAGGCTTCTGATCTCTCCACCAGCTCCACCAGAGTGGTGCAGGGGGACAGGGAATGGCGGTTCTGGTCAGTTCATCAGAAGTTGTCTCTGCAGCAACTTCCTCTTCATGGAGAGGACTCCTCTCACTCTTCCCCTGCTGCAGTGTGGGGTCCCTCCCACAGGAGACAGTTCTCCATAAACTTCTCCAATGTGAGTCCTTCCAAAGGGCTGCAGGCTCCAACGTGGGAGTTACAAGTCCTGCCAGCAAACCTGCTCCAGCGTGGGCTCCTGTCCCCACAGGTCCTGCCAGGAGTCTGCTCCCACGGGGGAGCAGCCTCCTTTGGGGATCCACCTTCCCCAGCATGGGTCCGCCATGGGCTGCTCCACCATGGGCCTCCGTGGGCTGCAGGGGACAGGCTGCATCACGGTAATCTTGACCAGAGGCTGCAGGGGAATCTCTGCTCTGGCACCTGAAGCACCTCCTCCCCCTCCTCCTTCACTGACTTTGGTGCCGCTGCTCTCACATATCGTCACTCCTCTCTCCCAGCTGCTGCTGCACAGATTTTTCCCCTTCTTAGCTACTACCTGATGGGCCTGGCCTTGGCCAGCAGCGAATCCATCTTGGAGCTGGCTGGCACTGGCTCTACCGGACACAGGGGAAGATTCCAGCATCTTCTCACAGAAGCCACCCCTTTGGCTCCCCTGCTAACAAAACCTTAACATGCCAACCCAGTACCGAGCATTTGAAACATCCAAGAAATTTAGTAGAAAACTTTTAACACTGTGTACGAAGTCGGGGTGAAGATCAGCCTTTAACCAAATCACAGCAGGTTAAGTTTCATAGGTATAGATGCCAAGTGTTGCAAAACACGTGCATCAGGAAGAGCCATCTTGTTTACCCACTGGCTTTCCATGTAATTTTATACAATATGCTATGATCATCTCATTATTGACTATGAAGGCAGAGAGCCATCAGGTAGGCGCTGTAGGTAAAGCCACTAAACTATGTTTATGCAAAAAATAAAAAAAACAACAGTAAGAGGCTTTCACATCACAGCACCCACCTGCCATCATCACCCGTGGGCTTTAAAATGCTGCCTTAAAGCCTACATTCTCTAACTCATCCCCTCCCCTCCAGCACCAACACAACACATTGTGAGCTGAGATGATCTTGATTTCCAGCAGTATGTTTACTATCCAGCAGAAAATGCTGTTCTCCAAAAATGAGAAGAGTTGTGTCAAAGGAGCTACACTACACTGTGCTATTCTGTTCACTTCCGCTTTGGAAGTGAACTTCCCCATGAAACCAAGCAAATCCCACGGTTCAGTAATTCTTAAGGGAAAAACACCAGTGTCACCTTCACTGCAGTTGTTTTTTCATGAGGTGTCTGAAAAACTTCAGATTACAAGTGCTGTAGGCAACAGTAAAGAGAAAGTTAAAGAGCCTGACTAATGACCTCCTTTCCCTTTATGCATTCTCACTGTGCAGAAAGAAAAGCAACGTACACAAAGAAAATGTGATTTTCTGTAGGTTTCCTCAATTACTATTGAATTTCTTCAATTCCTCAATTTTTTTCAATTACCATTCAAAACTACAAAGCAAACACTACAGGAAACTGGAAAGAAAAAGGACACTGTACACAAACAGCTAAGTAAGATGTAACAGTAAGAACTGGATGTGGGCTTATACAAGAGCACGGTGAAGGGAAAAGCGCAACAGCTGTTTTCGGCACCTGGAGCCGCGGTAAAGCCACGACACAGCACAAGGGCAGGGCCAGGGGCTGGGACACGACGGCCGTGGGGCAGGGCCCCGCACCGCCGAGACACGACAGCCCTGGAGCAGGGACAGCCGTGGGGCAGGGCCCCGCACCGCCGCGACACGACAGCCCTGGAGCAGGGACAGCCGTGGGGCAGGGCCCCGCACCGCCGCGACACGACAGCCCTGGAGCAGGGACAGCCGTGGGGCAGGGCCCCGCACCGCCGAGACACGACAGCCCTGGAGCAGGGACAGCCGTGGGGCAGGGCCCCGCACCGCCGAGACACGACAGCCCTGGAGCAGGGACAGCCGTGGGGCAGGACCCCGCACCGCCGAGACAAGCAGTGACAGGAGAAGCCGCGGGGTAGAGCCCGCACAGGGCCAGGGCAGCCCTGACACAGCAGAAACCGCCGCTCGTTGCGGGGTGCGGGAGGCGGCGGTAAGGCGCTGCCGGGCCGAGCGCTCAGCCCAGGTTCGCCCTCCGCTCTCCTCAGGCCTCCCCGAGGGCTTAGCGAAGGCCCGGCCCTGCTCGCCGTATCACCGCAGGGCCGCGCAGAGCCCGGCCCCCACCACCACCCCCGCGCCGCGCTGCACCTGACACGAAGACAACGAAGACGGCGCGCCGCTGCTTGGCGGCGGCGATGGCGGCGGGGACAGAGCCTCCGAACCACATCATGGCGAAGCCGCGCGCCGCGGATCTCCTCCAGCCGCACTCTGCCTATTCGAGACCCCACAATGGCGGCAGCGCGCGTGAGCCCCGCCCCGCCTCCCGATTGGCTCCCGTCCCGTGCGCCCCGCCCCGCCTCCCGATTGGCTCCCGCCATGTGCGCCCCGCTCCGCCTCCCGATTGGCTCCCGCCCGTTCGTAGAATGACAGCGTGGTTTGGGTTGGAAGGGACGTCAAAGCCCATCCAGTTCCAACCCCCTGCCCTGGATAGGGACCCCTCCCAGCGATTCAGGCTGCTGAAAGCCCTATCCAACCTGGCCTTGAACACTTCCAGGGAGAACGCATCCACAACTTTTCTGGGCAACGTATACCAGCATCTCGCCACCCTCATCACGAAAAATTTCTTCCTAATGTCTAATTTAAATCTTCCCCCTTCCAATTGAAAGTTATTCCCTTTTTTTGTCCTTTTTGAAAGTTAGACAGGATGTCCCTCTGATACCATGCTTGCTTTATAGCATGTTTTTTTTCAAAGAGTGATTTTCCAGGCACAGTTCAGAGAGAAATGGTAGCATCTTGTGTTAAGTATGGTCTGTGCTGAACAGATATACTCACCTCTGTTTGCAGTCTTTCCCTATCTAAAATGCAAAGTCAAACAGAGAGCTGGCTCCAAATCTCCAGTTAGCAGAGATTTGACTGTTGTGAAATTCATAACAACATTAAAATTAATCCTTCAAAAGTAATAGAATATGCATAAGATTTTGGGAAAATTTATACACCTGCATGTAAGTGGGAAATATATTCTGTGACCAGCTCTTGTCTTGTTTGATGGAAATAATTCCGTCATGTGTCTAGCACTGTAATGAAGGATGCTGCTTTCTAAAGAGCAGCAGTAGAAAATGGCATACTCCATGGGAGTAAACATTTAATTAATAAATGGCTGATTGTGGCTGCTTTTTGCTGAGTTTGGCTGGTTTTCGCTGGTTTGGGGTGATTTTTGCTTGTTTTGGCTGATTTCATAGAATCATAGAACCACAGAATCATTGAATGACCAGGAGTCCAACTCCTGTCCCTGCACAGGACAACACCAACATTCACACCCTGTGTTTGAGGATATTGGCCAACTGCTGCTGAAATATTGTCAGGCTTGGTGCTGTTAACTGCTTCCCTGGAAGCTGTTCCAGCGCTCCACCACCCTCCGGGGGATGAACCTTTTCCTAGTATCTAACTGAAATCTCCCCTGGCACATCTTCCTGCCTTTGCCTTGAGTCCCGTCATTGGTCCCCAGAGAGAAGAGATCAGCACCTGCTCCTTTTCTTTCCGTTATGAAAAAGCAGTAAACGGCTGTAGGGTCCCTGCTCACTCTCCTCAAGGTAGAACTGATCAATTGACTTCAGCCTCTCCTCATAAGATTTCTCCTCTAGACCCTTCACAAGCTTTGTGGCCTCTTCCGGACACTCTCTAGTAGTTTGATATCCTTTTTCTACTGTGGCGCCCAAAACTGAACACAATATTCAGCTGTGGGAAAGCTGACCTCCACTTTCTCTTCTCCCCTAGAGCGCGCTACACCATGCTCCGCGGTACTGCAACCCGGGTGTCGCGCGGGGTCCAAGTGCTGCCACCGTGTGGCCACACCGCCGTACTGCAGCCCGGGTGTCGCGCGGGGTCAGTGATGCCCCCCGCTCAGAGCTCTCTGCTGCCGCCGTGTGGCCGAAAGTCGGCATTGGAGTCCGGGCGCTGCCGCTCGGCTCCTCTCCGTTCCCTTCGGCTTCGCTCGGCATTCCTCGGCTCCCTTCGGCTGCTCTCGGCTATTCCCGCACCGGGCGTCTCGTCTCGGTTGATCTCGGCTCGTAACCGAGCCGGGCGAAGCCGAACCCGACCCGACGCAATCCGAGCCGTGGAGAATAGCCGAGCGGAGCCGGGAATAACCGAGCGGGGCCGAGAAGCGCCGAGAGTAGCCGTGCGGTGCCGATGAATAGCCGAGCGGTACCGAGCTCAGTGGAATGGTGCCGAGAGTTTACGAATAGAGCCGAGGGGAGCTGAATGGAACCGAAGCGAGCCGAGGGGAGACGAATGGAGACGAAGCGAGCCGACGGGAGCGGCGATTAGCTGAGAGTAGCCGATCCGAGATGCGAGTTTACGAATGGAGCCGAGCGGCGCCGAGCCAAGAGGAGCCTCATTGGCATCTCCGACGTCCTCGGCGCGCGGCGAATCGTTTGCATCTCTCCGCCCCCTCCCGGTCCCATTGGCTGTCTCGCCGGCTCGTTTGCATCTGCCCGCCTCCGGCTCTCATTGGCTGCGGCGCCGAGAACGATAGAGTGCGAGCCAGCAGAAGGGAGCGTCGCCAGAAACAATAGACTGAGAGCCCGCAGCACAGAGCGACTACTCTCGGCATTTTTCGGATCCGCTCGGCACTTCTCGGCATTTCTCGGCTCCGCTCGGCATTTCTCGGCTCCGCTCGGCATTTCCCGGCACAACTCGGTGTTTCCCGATACAGCTCGGCATTCCTCGTTGCCGTTCGGTTTTTCTCGCCTCTGTATGGCTTCTCTCGGCATTTGTCGACTCCTCTCGGCTACCCCCGCCTCCGCGCGTCTACTCTCCGTTACTCTCGGTTCGTAACCGAGCCGAGCGAAGCCGACCCGACCCGAACCAAGTCGAGTCGTGTGGAGTAGCCAAGAGGCGCCGGGAATAGCCGAGCGGTGCCGAGCCGGGCCGGAAGGAGCAAAGACGAGCCGTGTTGAGGCGAGAGGAGCTCAGACGTGCCGAATTAAACCGAGAGGTGCCGAATTAAACCGAGAGGAGCCGAAGGGAAAGGAGAGGAACCGAGGGGCAGCGTCCGAGATGCAGTACCGATTTTCGACCACAGGGCGGCAGCAGAGAGCTCCGGGCGTGTGTGTGTGG